>CM059432.1:44768055-47168055 GCA_030390025.1 Squalus acanthias | reverse complement strand
CCTTTCACAGGACCAGCAAGGGTGCCATATCTCTACACTATGGAGACATGTTCCTTTTGTGTTGCCATAACTACCCCAGGTATGTGTCTTGATGGTCAAACACAGATGATGTAAGGGTGTCATAAGAATAAAACTTGCATAAGCCAAGGTCCTGCGGACGTGGCATCTTTATGATTGGATTTTGGGTTTTAGGTGTAAGCCAATGATTGGTTCAGTAAGACTCCATGGGGGAGAAATTTGGTATCGGCCATTTTGGGGTGCTAATATTGGCTGGATGCAAAGTTTAGCGCTTGGCGCTAATTATCGCTTCCGACTGCAAAATTCGCCTCTATCGCCCCTGGAGGTGATTTGAGCACTAAATCAGGCGCTACACACCTCTCTTAAGGTGCAAATGTCAGGGAGCGAGGCACTACCTCAGAACGCTACTGAAGCTCAGGCGATGCCAATTACCATGGAAGCCAGACACACTGGCGCCATCCCGTTCTTAAAGGGGAGGGGCCATCTTGCTGACCAGCCACACCCTGCTCATTGCAGCCTTGAATCTCAGCCTGGAGTGACCTCAAAAGCAATTGTGTGGAAGCACTAATGGATAGGCCCAGGGAAAGAGCTCGGCACTTAGGAATCTCAAAAGTGGTGCTGAGGGCCAAAACTCCTTAGGACAGCGTTAAAACCAAAACTTTTGCCGACAAGAAAAGGCAGGATGCGCCCGCCTTTAAATAGCGCTCCCCCAGCCCCTTCCCAACTTGAAAACGTTCCCCTCTACCTGTCGTTCCTAGCGGCAGGCGCTAAGGCAGGGGGTGCAACTCAATATCTGGTCCGGAGCGCTACCGGGGCATACTGACGTCACGGTCTGCGGGCGCAGGAGATCGTGGCGGTAGTGTTTAACACTGCCGCAAAATGTCTGGTCAATTTCGCGAGCAGCGCAAACATCACCGCGCTCGGACGTTAGTTGCTTTGCGCATCGTTAGCGCCCCCTTAGGTTTTGAATGAGAGTAAGGGTATAAGTAGGGGGTCTCGACAGTCACAAAGGGTAGAAGATTTCAGAAAGAGTAGAAGATTTCAGGAACAATGAAGGAGGCACCTGGGAGACAAAGAGAGATGAGAGACCAGAGACACAGGGTGCAGCTTGTTCACGGTTGCGCTTCTACTCAGAGTATAACAGGGTAATATAAGTCTCAATTATTCTCTGTAAGCTGCAGCTCGAATACTGTAATGTATTAAGTCTTGCTTTTGCTGAATAAAGTTAAATCACTGTCCCCAATACAGGTCAATCTTGAATTTGAGGAACCAGGGTCCCTCTGGGTTCTCACACAGGGTGTGCGTTGCACGTTCCTGTTCACATGGTCTCAGCGACCATGGGAAATTCTTGTTGCTTACTCATCATATGGAAACGGATGTTATGCCAGTGCTACCCGCACCGCTTATTGGCTATGTGCCTGCTTGGTGGGGGAGGGGGGTGCAGGAAATTGGGTGGGTCACTGGCACCACTTATAGAAGACCTACACCTCTTAAAGACAAGGTGCACTGTGGCTGCAGGCAGCATCCGATGGTTTAAACCTGGTTAAATGAGTGGAAGAGCTGCAGGTAGGTCACCCAAATATTCTGATGCAGCTTTGGAGGCCCTTGGGGTGGGGGTAGAAAGCCCTCCAAGCCACACCTGCGGAGACAGTGGGAAGAGATGTTTCAGGAGTTTAATGCCAGGTGCTTAGCAGCCAGAACCTGGCTACAATGTCGGAAGAGCTTTAATGACCTCACCAAGGTAAGACTCCTAACTCTCAGTTCTCTTACTCTCTACTCTGTGCTCACACCTACACCTCCTGGAGTCACAGTACTCACAATCCTCATCTATCTCATTTCCTTTCACTCTCCGACAATCACTGCTCCACATGTTATTCCACCCTCCTTGTGCTCCTATTCACACACTCTGCACCTCCTAATCTCAGCATTATTAGAAACCTCAGTTCCCCACATGTGACATCTTGCACACAACATCTACACTATTCAACACTGACAGGCACATTCTCACAAGGCTATCACTAACACATTGGCTTCGTTCTTGCAGAAGAAGGTTGCACACAACATGAGGGAGCAGGTGACAACCGGAGGAGGGCGAGGCCACTTACACATCCTGTCGCCATGGAGGAGCAAGTCCTCTGCATGATAGGCAGGGGATGAGTCATGGCCGTGGTGACTGGATAGGCCGGAGAAGTCCTGCAGAGTTGCTTCACATTTTCTCTTCTTTTTCTCTTCTTACTTCTATCTCACCCTATACCGTCTGCATGACAAACTGCAGCTGCTTTTGGCAACCTTATCTCCCTCTGCTTACCCTTCACTCTAAAAGCTAACCCTTGCCCCTCTCTTTCATTTCAGGTACAGAAAATGTAGAGGGCCCTGTGACAAATGAGGAAGAGGAGTTCAGCCTTCCTGAAGATACATTGCTACTCAGTCTAACCCTGGCAAGCACCAGCTCAGAGACAGTCACCACACATGCTTTAGAGGGTCAGCTCGTGGAAGGGTTTTCACATGACCTCGCACAAGTGCTCAGGATCTAGGGCAGGATGAGAGGATGGCATAAGAGTCAGATTGCCATAAGGCTAGATTGTATTCCAGCCTTGCTGCAGAGGACTCAGATGTTGGGCAGAATTTTCATTGACCCGTGGAGGCGGGTTTGGAGGCGTGTGGGGGGTTAAAATTGCAGATTCAGGGGTCCCGAACCCATCCCGCCCACAACCCGCCTCCATGCCAGTTTCACAGGAGGCGGGTACCCGACCTGTGCTGGGACCCGCCTCCCCGAGGCGGGAAGGGGATTAGTGCCAATAAATTGCCTGTTAACAGGCAGTTTGTTGCTTAATCCCTATTTTTAGCCCTGAAGTGTGGGCTACCCGACGGCTCCAAACCACGCCATTTTAGCGAGGCGGATCGTGGGTCTGCAGGGGTTGGAGGGGTCGATATGTCCGGTGGGCAGGTGAGTGATGGGTGCATGTGTGCAGAGGTAAGTGTGTAAGGTAAGTGTAAAGTGTGGAAAAAAGTTTTACTTACCTTAACTTCCTCCTGCAGGTGTCAGCCCTTCAGGTCTCGGGAGTCAGAAATCTCACCGGCACAGAAAGCAGAATGGCCGTTGAGCTGTCAAAAGCTGCAGCCTCTGCTTTTTGTTCTGCAGAGATCTCTAAATCAGCCTGAGAGGAAGGAATTAACTTAGAGGACAGATTGTAAGGGCTGGATTTTCATTGACCCGTGGAGGCGGGTTTGGAGGCGTGTAGGGGGTTAAAATTACGAAAACTGGTGGGCGGGCACAAGCCCGCCTCCATCCCGCCTCCACGCAATTTTAATTAAATCGTGTCTGCTGGTCCCAACTCCGTCTCGCCTCTAAGAGGCGGGATAGGTTGTTAAGGCCCTTAACAAGCACTAAATTGCCGCTATAATGTCATTTTGAAAGGCCTTTGTGATTTTAACCGTTTTTCCACGTAACTGAAGTCCCTCATTCCTGGCACCATTCTCATAAATCTTTTCTAAGGCCTTCACATCCTTCCTAAAGTGCGATGCCCAGAATTGGACACAATACTCCAGTTGAGGCCGAACCACTGTTTTATAAAGGTTCATCATAACTTCCTTGCTTTTGTACTCTATGCCTCTATTTATAAAACCCAGGATCCCATATGCTTTTTTAACCACTTTCTCAACCTGCCCTGCCACCTTCAACAATTTATGCACATATACCCCCAGGTCTCTCTATTCATGCACCCCCTTTAGAATTGTACCCTTCAGTTTATATTGCCTCTCCTTGTTCTTTCTACCAAAATGTATCACTTCGCACTTTTCTGCATTAAATTTCAGCTGCCACGTGTCCGCCCATGTCCTCTTGAAGTCTATCACTATCCTCCTCACTGTTCACTATACTTCCAAGTTTTGTGTCATCTGCAAATTTTGAAATTGTGCCCTGTACTCCCAAGTCCAAGTCATTAATATATATCAAGAAAAGCAGTGGTCCTAGAACCGACCCCTGGGGAACAAGTTTCACTTAGATTCCACCAGTGAACCCATCTCACAACCTCATGCAAAAGCCACTTTTGCCTCCCCCCCCACCCCCACTAATGCCACTAACACAAAGCAGTCCTGCAAACAACCAAGCATCCCTTTCATATCCCCCCATTGGTTGCCGTCAATTCCGGTCTCCACATTCATCATCAAACAACTTAAGAGGCCACTTGCCAACCAGCAATCAAGAATGGGCAAGATGGGAAAGTGGTGCCAAACAATAATATTTATGTGCATCAAATGAAGAAAAGACACTTAACAGTATAAAATGTGTATCGCACCCACGTGCATACCCTGTGCAACTACAAATCTTTACTCTTCTTTTTCCTATCGCTTCCATGTGGTGCAACCCCTGTGACTTTAACAGAGATTGAAGCAGGCTGCTCACATTCATGCTCTGACTTTTTAGTTGGTCTTGGCCGACGTCCTCTGGGTTTTGGAGCGTGTGAGGGCCCCGCCAAAGCCTGCTCTACCTGCACCTGTGTGGGGGCAGACTCAACAATCGGGACACAAGGCAGCACAGCCCCCAGCAGCACATTCAGGGAGGTGTCCGTGAAGCGAGGCGCAGCCTTTGACCATCTAGCTTTCATTTCTGACCTTCCTTCTCGCGTCCTCCTAACTCCAACTTGCCTGTTTGGATCGTCCCTTTAAATACTGAAGTTGAGATTGTATCATGCGGGTTGTCATCATGTCTGCTGATGCCGATTGGATGGGAAAAGCAGAACTAAAATGCTAATGAAGTGGCTGCGTTAAAAAGCCACTGACAGACGTGCCTAACATATTTCCGAGTTTCCCATGCCTAATCTGGACCCCTGTTCCCAGCGTGTCTGCGCATTAAAATCTAGCCCATTAAAGATGAACCTTTATTGAGTGATCACGTTGAGACAGGTTTCATTTTATGCTTTCAAAATGAAAGTCAATTATTGTATCATGTGATGCTGACTATATTAAATTGATGTCATGTGATCACCTCCATATGTTCTAAATATTCATTACATCAATGGAGAATATATGACAAGAGACCACCGAAGGCAAAACCAGGTGTAGCGTATTACCCTATCAGATGACTTACTGCTGTTGCGATATATGTTGATTGTGAAGGGAGTGGTTCTAACTGAATACCACGTTTATTCAATTAAATACTAATGATCACCAGTACTTTTCACATGTTTTTATTTATTTTTTAAACCTATGCATTTTACAAGGATAAACATATTTTTGCAGGCACAGTGGTTCCTGCTGTTATATAAATTTATTGTCAGAGAACATGGGCCCTGATCTTGACATGGGCGGGTTTCCTGAGCGAGGGGGTGGAGTTTCGAATGGGAAACCCAGAAGTCCGGGTTTCCCAGCATGCGTGCATCTTTATTTTTGACAGGATCTCTGCCTGCCGGACAGGCTTGGCTTCCAGGTGGGTGGGGAGGATTCCGGAGTAGGCTGTAGCCGTAGGTTGGGAGCCTGCAGCTGCGACTGGGAGCGTGGTGTGGGATCCGATCCCCGACTCGGTGGGGGGGTCTGATCCCCGACCGAGGGGGGGTCCGATGTCGGGAGGGAGGGTTCAATCCCTGACCCCAGGGGTCTTTATAAGGGGGTGGGGGTTCTGATGGGGACCAGGTACGATTCAAGGGAAGAAGGTAAGTTTGTGGAGCTGGGGGGAAGCACTTCTGCTCCTCCTGACCCACAAGCAGTGCTGTAAGGGCACTTAACTTCTCCTCGAAGCTGTCCTTGCTTCCCTTTAGCTGCTGGTTTTCCCGAGGTCTGGGAAATCCAGCCGGCCAGGGTTAAACCTGCAAAGCAGGTTAAGTCTGAGGCTGCCAGCCTCATTAAAATATTTAAATTGCCAACTGACCTCCTGGGAGCATGTTGGCTGCCTGCCCCCTGTCCCGGTTCCATTAAACCCAGCAGTGGGTGGGTTGGAGACTTTTAATATTTTAACATCTCACTCGACCCCAACCCACCTGCTTTTGGGGGTTAAAATTCACCCCATAGTAACTGCAGGGCCTTGAAATTACACCATTAGATTCTAACATACAAATACTTAATGTATTCATTTAAAATTCCTTTCTCCACTATTTTAATGGCGACATTAACCCTTTTAAACTAAGTGTATTGATGCCTCTGCTAAAATAATAGAAAGAACTTTGGATCAACATGTTAAGCATTCATAGGTTAGTATCCCATGTCATAACTTCTGGGCCTAGGTGTTGCTGTATTTTAAAAGGACCATTCATCAAGTTTTTTTTAATTCGCTTATGGGATCTGGGCGTCGCTGGCAAGGCCAGCATTTATTGTCCATCTCTAATTGTCCTTGAGAAGATGGTGGTGAGCCGCCTTCTTGAACTGCTGCAGTCCGTGTGGTGAAGGTACTCCCACAGTGCTGTTAGGGAGGGAGTTCCAGGATTTTGACCCAGCGACGATGAAGGATCGGCGATATACTTCTAAGTCAGGATGGTGTGTGACTTGGAGGGGAACTTGGAGGTGGTGGTGTTCCTATGCGCCTGCTGCCCTTGTCCTTCTATGTGCTGGAGGTCACGGGTTTGGGAGGTGCTGTCGAAGAAGCCTTGGCGAGTTGCTGCAGTGCATCTTGTAGATGGTACACACTGCAGCCACAGTGTGCTGGTGGTGGAGGGAGTGAATGTTTAAGGTGGTGGATGGGGTGCCAATCAATAAATACTGGGTGACTTACATAGGTATTTGGAAAGTTTTCTCATTGTTATCACTGTTTTTGTGTGCCAGACTTTACACCTGCAGCTGAGTGGGCAGGTGCATGGTCTGTTGCCCTTCTGCCAGCACGCAGCACCTAAGACTGGCCAAGCATGACTCTGTCCTCCAATTTTTCCTCCCTCTGCTGAGAAACCACCACCTGCACTTGTCCCCTCCTTGATGAGGCTCAAGTCAGGAATTGAGTCGTGAGAACTCCATGTATCCCTATTCTGTGGTACGGCTTGTCAGTACTTCAGCATCAGATTAAAACTACTTATAAGCAATGTTTTCTACCCATATATCAAATCTACAATTTAAATCTTAAGAGCAAAATTTTACAGTAGATTAAAGAAAGAAAGAAATAAAGACTTGAATTTATATAGCTCCTTTCACAACCTCAGGACGTCCCAAAGCGTTTTACAGCCAATGAAGTACTTTTGACGTGTAGTCACTGTTGAAATGTAGGAAATCCGGCAGCCAATTTGCGCACAGCAAGGTCCCACAAACAGCAATGTGATAATGACCAGGTAATCTGTTTTTGTGATGTTAATTGAGGGATAAATATTGTCCAGGACACCAGGGATAACTCCCCTGCTCTTCTTCAAAATAGTGCCATGGGATCTTTTACATCCACCTGAGAGAGCTGATGGGGCCTTGGTTTAACGTCTAATCTGAAAGATGGCACCTCTGACAGTGCAGTATTCCCTCATTACTGCACTGAAATGTAAGCCTAGATTTTTGTGCTCAGGCATTTGGAGTGGGACATGAACCCACTACCTTCTGACGCAAAGGCGAGAGTGCTACCCACTGAGCCATGGCAGACACACCCAAATATTACCTAATATCACCCAATTAAACTTAAATATTGAAAAAAATATTGCATGTGCCTCATAAGGAATATTTATTTCAATAATAATATCGTGACTCTCACTTCATATTTGATTGGATGATCAAAGAGAAATTTTCCAACGTATTTTCTTTGCAAAAAAGCAGTAAGCGCACCTTGTACATTATTAATATCCTTAATTGTTCTTGTGCTTTGACTTTTCTTTCTGTACATTACGTGATTGATGCATCAATAACCAAAAAAGATTAACCACAAATGAAGTCCCATTACCTTGGTTTCAGTTTCCTTGAATTTCCTTAGAAGACCTAATCCTTTCTGTTTTGTTGCAGCCAACAGTATATGGAAAAGTTTTGGAGTATCTGGTCTGTGTGGGATTAGGAACACTATCCCTTTAGTGCGGGTGGCTTGGGCTTCAACCTTCCTGTCTTTGTCATTACAAAACAATTTTCTGAAAAAAAAACAAGTATTCATGTGTAAAAAAATGTAGCATTTCAAACCTGCAAGGGTAACTGTCCATGTTTACAATTGTCGATTGGAGAAATAATTATGTTTTATCTTTAAAGTGCATGAGATTCCAATAAATTCAGTGTTGTTACTATAATGTGTTCATTGAAGATTAAATAAATAATTTCAAAATTAATTGTGATTGAGTCATTGTGGTCTCTCTGGGATTTGGAGGTTATTTAGTGAATATATGATATTCCACTATCCTTTAGATCAATCTGGTGTACAATGGATTACACAATCTGCAATACTTTACATTCACTCACCATTCACATTTAATTCAAAGTGCAGGCAGAATTATCATTTACATTATTAAAAATATTATTGTCTCAAAGCCCTTCAGCTATTGTTGTTCTGCACTAGCAACAAATGTATTTTTTTAAATTTAGCATTTGCCTTCTATTGAAGTTAATAATTTGTTGAAGTCAGTTATTTGACTTTCTTCTTTGGTTGAGTAGTCAATTGTTTGACTACTTAATAACATGCCACTTAGACACTATTTGTATTGTAACAGAGACATATGTGCAATCCTTTTAAACACATTGGCCTGGCTTTTACAGTGGTAATGACAACGAAACTGTCAGCGTTTGCCGTCATTAATCTTCTGAAAGTGATAGCAACTTTTGGAGACAGCACATGCACAAATAAATACAGAATGGGGGAATTTTGCCAGCCCTGGGGAGGCGGGTATGGAGGCGGGACGGTCGGGAAAATGGCAGAAACTGGGAGCGGGTACCGACTCCGCTCCCAACCCACCTCCGTGCCATCTTCCCGGGAGGCGGGTCCCCGACTCGTGCAGGGACCTGTCTCCTCGAGGCGGGAAGGGGATTAGAGCCAATTAACTGCCTGTTAACAGATAGTTAACAGGCAGTTTTGAGGCTTATCCCCATTTTACCCCTGCAAGTGCAGGCTTCCTGACGGCTGCGAACCTCGCCAGGGTCAGCGAGGCGAGCAGTGGGTCTGCGGGGGTGAGAGGGATCGAAAAATCTGCTGTGGAGGTGAGTGATGGGTGCAAGTGTGGAGAGGTAAGTATGAGAGGTGAGTGTAAAGTGTTGGAAAAAGTTTCCTTACCTTTGCTTCTTCCTGCAGGCTTCAACCCTTGGGAATCCAGAGATGCCTCATCTCAACGGCAGAGATGACAGAATGGCTGCTGCATTCTCAGATACAGCAGCCATCTTCTTTCTGCTGAGGAGAGAGGTTTTGGTGAGCCTTCAGTGCAAGGGTTCACCTTAGAACAGAGATTGTCAGTGTTTGACAGCTTCTCAAAGCTGTCAAACGCTGACAATTCATCTGTCAAAATTTTTTCGATAGATGAAACGTCATACGCTGACGTCCTCTGTTACCGGCTTTCCCTTAATTGGCTGGTAAAGGTCAATCAAGGGAAAATAGCCTGGGTTGGCCAGACGTCGTTGGGGGCGGGACTGAAACCCGACAAACAGCAGTTCCGCCCCCAACGCTCCCGCATTGACAAAATCCAGCCCAGATATCCAGAAGTTGCTGTTAGTCATTCCCTGCTCCTTGCATTGTGGAACTCCCCAGAGCCAGCAATCAATTGATTGGCACTCCATCTACCATCTTAAGCATTCACTTCCTCCACCACCAGCACACCGTGGCTGCAGTGTGTACTATCTACAAGAAGAACTGCAGCAACTCGCCAAGGTTTCTTCGGCAGTGCCTCCCAAACCCGCGACCTCTACCACCTAGAAGGACAAGGGCAGCAGGCGCATGGGAACACCACCACCTGCAAGTTCCCTTCCAAGTCACACACCATTCTCACTTGAAAATATATAGCCTTTCTTTCATAGTCGCTGGGTCAAAATCCTGGAACTCCCTCCCTAACAGCACTGTGGGAGTACCTTCAACACACGGACTGCAGCGGTTCAAGAAGGTGGCTCACCACCACCTTCTCAAGGGCAATTAAGGATGGGCAATAAATGCTGGCCTTGTCAGCGATGCCCACATCCAGGGAACGCATAAAAAAAAATTCAAATCACAGTTCCTGATGAAAACTTCCCCTATTACGGTGGAATGTCGCTGTTTAACCCCTGAAAAGGTTAAGACTTGTTGAAAGAGGTGTAACTAGGTTTTCTAATGGCGCATTGACTGCTGAACAACCTTTCTGGCCCTGAAAATTTTATATTTGTGGAATGTCACATTTTTCCATTAATATGACAAGAATTACATGGCTTTTAATATAATTTTTTTTTAAAGTTTGTTTATGATATTTCAGCTTCTACCTTAATCCTATCTGTATGTCCCAATCTTTATTTCACTCATTGTAAAATTTATAAAAACTAAAATATCATCTGTGCATTTTACTTCCTGGTCTAATGTCTGTGAGAATTCTTCAATGTGATTGGCTGCTTAGCCTGCTTGATGACATCACTGTTACTGGACGCTGGAGAGTTGCTTGATTTGGAGCCAGATTCAAACTAAGGACGGGTGAGCTGCAATTCACACCACAGAGATCGCGAGATCTTTGTGGGCAGCTTTCTTCCAGGTCAGCGGCGAGTGCTGTCACTTTGCCACTGACCGCAAATTTCAGGCCATTATAATACTCACCATACACCTACACAAATGCACAATATGTGAGCAAATAATCAGTAATGGAGGACTTGGGTGCTTAATTATGTTACTGTAATTAGAAAACATCTAAATTTGAACTTGAGGTTTAGTTTCTGTTACTTTGACATTAATAAATTTCATTCATACACATATGTGAGGTATGACAGCTGATCCACCTACACTGTAAGTAGCGATTCCTTTTAGAACTCACTAAAATATACACAGCAGAGGACTACAGATCTATTATAGTCCTCAAAAGATGTACAATATGACTGCAAAATTAAAGCAATTTTCAAATTTGCAGAATCCTGATTCTTAAGTTTAGAATCAGGACCAGATGAGTACATAGGAACAAAAAATGAGTGCACGGATTAAATAATTCTTGTGGAAAATAAAACAATTCACCTGAGACGACCCCAACTTTGTATATCTGGAAGAAACCATCAATAGTAAAAGCTCTGAGCTTCTGGTTTGCTTATGATAGCCTTCAACATCTCAGACGAATGACTTGGGAGAGAGGGTCAGTTTGTTACTATGGAAACTTCCTGAGTGATGGAAGGATCAATATGTTCTATGAAAATTAATTTGTGATGGAACAAGGTGTATTTAACATCCATATTAAATACATTAGCTCCTCACTATTCTGCCTAATACATCATAATAATACATTGACTAACAAAGTAAGTATATAAAATACTCTTTATACCACACACCTTATAATATATTTACTGATGAAGTAACCATATAAAACACTCACATACTCCTTGTAATATATTTAATAATGATTAGCTATATAACACACGCCATATGATTTTACATGGGTCTCAATGGTAGCATTACAGAGAGGGTCAACAGTAATAACATTTAAAAAGAATTATTATCTATAGCACTAATGTAGACTAACTATTATGTAAGCAAAAATTTTATGGGTGAGACAGTCCAATAGAAATATTTTCAAAACTAAACCTTCTGAAATACATAATTTAATACTGCATGTTATTTCAAAAGAGAATAAAAGCAGTTATCTGAGCCGACTGACTCTAAAGTGTCTGCCATTCATTGCTGCCAAGCAGATTAATGAGACAGTCTAGAGGCAATGAATGAAGATAACAAACACAATTAGAAAACTCTAACCTAGTGCATGTGAATCACTTATATGAGGTTAGGTTTGGATCTCTAATACAAGGCATACCAGGGACATCATATACTGCTATTAAGCTTATATAATAATTTAGCAAAGCATATAAAAGTTCACATAATAATAAATTTAACAAAAGTATTAGCATTGCAAATGTGTTCCAAGTGCATTAGCAAAGGTGTAATTATTGACTTTTCTATTAAGCATTTAATCAGTGGGAGGCTATTAGTCATAAGGCTAACTGACATTGGGATAGATCTTAATGACCTTTAATTATATCAAAAACAGGTAATTTTCACCGTATAATTTATTGGCCAGGACATATTTAGAAAATTGGGGGGAATTTTAAATCCCAACGATGGGCGGATGGGAAAGTAAACATTTTAAATTTCTCAAACTCGACTTCAACCCGTCTACTTCTGGTTTAATGGAGGCGGGCGACCAACCCACTCTCAGGAGGCGGGTCGGTCACTTAAATCTTTTAAGGAGGCTGCGTGCCTCCATTTTAACTCCATTTTTAATTTTAACGCATGAAGACAGGAATTCCTGGGCCTTGGGTATCCCGGCAGGTAAATGAAGGAAGAACGGCTGGATCCATGAGGTAAATGCCCATTGCTTGTGGGCCAGGAGGAGCAGCAGTGCTCCCCCCAGGCCCACAAAGCTTACCTGCATGCGATTGGAACTCCACCATCGCACAACCCCCACCACCCCGCCCCCCGGCGGTTGTCCGACTCCCCTGATGTCCGAATCCATCCCCACACAATGTCCAACCGCCCCCCACCGACCGCGATTTCAGACTTACCTGACATCCGCTCCCTGGCTGCTTTCCAGTCCGACAGTCAGCCAGCCTGTCAATCTGGCTGGTTGTCGGGCGGGAAGCCTGTTGAAAAAATTAAAAAGACGTCCTGCCGTTAAATTCCTTACTTCCGGGTTTCCCATCTGAAAATCCTTCCTCCCTCTGCTCTCTTCCCGGCTCCGAGTAAATATCAGGGCCATTGAGTGTAGTTTCGGGTATTCTAACTCCCAAAGAACATTGATGAATTGGAGCGGGCTCAGGAGACTTACAAGGTGATTTTGTGATTTAGGCTTTTAATTTATGAAGAGCGACTCACAGAACCGCCTTGTTTTCATCATAGAAGAGGTAGCTGAGAGGCTTGATTCATGTCTTTAAAATCATGAAAGGCAAAGCTAATCCTAGATTACTTAATTTAGAAAAAAAATCATAGACATTGAAGATAAAAACATAAATTAATATGCTTCAACCAAAACAACCGATTAGAGCATTTTTTTAATAGAATGTTGGATTATGGGTTAGATTTATATGTAATTTATTCCTTAAAAAAGATAGCCAGCTTCCCTGACAGCTCAGTTGGTAAAATTGCATTGCTCAGTGAACAAGAGTCCAGCTTCCACTGCTGATCTGTGCTGAGTTAACTGATCCCAGCTGGGGAAATGGTAAAACAGGTTTTACCATTGCCTTTAGCATTCTTGGGTAGATAGTGGAAATACTTTTTCCCTACTTACCTTATCAAAACCGCTTGTAATTTTGAACACCTCTATCAGATCACTTCTTAACCGTCTTTGTTCTAATGAAAATAGCCCCAGTTTTCTAGTCTTCTCTCATAACTAAAGCCTCTCATCCCTGATACAATTTTAGTAAATCTCCTTTGCACTCTCTGCTTAGCATTGACATCTTTCCTAAAGTAATGCAACCAAAACTGTATGTACTTCTCAAACGACAGCCTAACCAATGATTTATATAGGTTTAGTATTACCACTTTGCTTTTGTACTCTATACCCTTATCCATAAAACATAAAGATCTCATGCTTATTTTACAGCTTTATCAACTTGTCCTCCCACTTTAAAGATTTGTGTATGTGAACCACTAAATATGCCTGCATCTGTACTTTTAAAGTTTTGGTATTTAATGCATATGTCCTCTCTTTAATTCTTCCACCTAGAATGTATCACCTCTCATTTCTCTGCATTAAATTTCTTCAGTTATATCTCTGTCCAAATTTGTTTTTGTCGTCCTGAAGTTACTTACAGTCCTCTTCACAGTTAACCATGTTCCCTATTTTTTATGTTTGAAATTGTGTCCCTTATTCTCAAGTCCCTATCACTTTATATATTGAGAGGTGTAATGGTCCCAACACTGCATTTCATTTATCAATATGGAGGATGGTAGACAGTGGTGTTCCTCAAGGGTCAGTGCTGGGACCACTGCTTTTTTGATATCTTTAAATGATCTGGATATTGGAATACAGAGTAGAATTTCTAAATTTGCTGATGACACCAAACTTGGGGGGGGGTGGCAAACAGTGAGGATGATACCAATCGACTGCAACAGGACATAGAAAACTAGCAGAATGGGCAGACAAGTGGCAGATGGAATTTAATACAGAGAAGTGTGAGGTGATGCATTTTGGCAGAAGGAACAGGGAGAGGCAATGTACACTTAATGGCACAGTTTTGGAGAGTGTGCAGGGACAGAGGGACCTGGGAGTTAATGTGCATAGGTCCCTGAAGGTGGCAGGACATATTGAGAGAGTGGTTAGCAAAGAGTATGGGATCTTGGGCTTCATAAATAGAGGTATTGAGTACAAAAGTAGAGAAGTTATGCTGAACCTTTATAAAGCGCTGGTTAGGCCACAACTGGAGAATTGCGTCCAGTTCTGGTCATCACACTTTAGGAAGGATGTGAAGGCCCTTAAGAGGGTGCAGAGGAGATATACTAGAATGGTTCTGGGGATGGGGGATCTTAGCTACTAGGACAGGTTGGAGAAGCTGGATTTGTTTTCGTTAGAGCAAAGGAGATTGAGCGGTGATTTGATAGAGGTGTACAAGATTATGACAGGTTTGAATAGGCTAGACAGGGAATGGCTGTTCCCACTAATTGATGGTACAAGGGCTGGGGGACACAGATTTAAGGTTTTAGGCAAGAGATACAGGGGGGATGTGAGGAAAAACCTTTTTACGAAGCGGGTGGTGAGGACCTGGAATTCGCTGCCGACGGAAGTGGTGGAAGCGGAGACACTCAATGTTTTCAAGGGGAGACTGGATAGGCACTTGAGGGAAATAAACTTGCAGGGCTACGGGGATAGAGTGGGGAATGGGACTGACTGGATTGCTCTACAGAGAGCCGGCACGGACACGATGGGCCGAATGGCCTCCTTCTGTGCCGTATAACTCTATGACACTCTGTTATTTCCTCAATTCAACTTGTAAAACATAATTTGCCTATTACAAATCCTAGGTGGCTTCCATTAATTAATCCGTGCCTTTCTGGGTGAGTACTAATTTTATACTGTATTATTGCCTCTGAAACTTACTCACTACTGGTATTAGGCTGTTAAATTACCTGGTTTATCCCTTTCTCCCTTTTCAACAAAGATATTACATTGGCAATCCTCCAATCATCCAGCACAACTTCCATATCCAAGGATGTTTGCCAGATTGTCAGAGCCACTGCTATTTCCTCTCTGAATTCCCTCAACATTTCAGGATGCGTGCCATCAGGGTCTGGTGCCTTTCCCACTTTGAGTACTACTTCCTCATCCATAGTTATCCTATTAAGTGCTATTAAGCAAGTAAGAGATATCTTTAATTGCTTCCCCTCTTCCTCTTGTACCCTTTCATTCCCACTAGCATACTCTTTTGGTGAAAACTGAGGCAACTGCCCAAATTTGAACCCACTGGTGGGTACAGGACAAATGAGCGGTTAAAATTGCGAAAATCGATCATTCCCGCCAGAAACCCCAAGACTGCCATTTTTACTGTGGCGTTGACTCAGTCATAAATGCACCCACCGGAAAGAGGCTGGTTCCTTATGACTGCATTCAAATAGGGGTCCAATTATGTCATTTGGACCAAAACGCGATTTGAACTGGGCAGGTTGTCCCAAACAGCTGCAAACCTTCTGAGTAAAACTTAACGGCATAAGCTTCATAAACTGACTGACCTGATATGCAAACCGCATTTAAAGTTGCACTCACCTATAAGCACTTGGGTCATTAGGATATGTGTGCCTTAGTGAGTAGTGCATTTCCAAGACAGATCTGAGCTTCCAGTTTGCTTCTTTCTGATTTTTTCCTCTTACCTACCCTCATTAAGCTCTCACTGCTCATCATGGGGGCTGTTTTTGCTTCACTCCTTTGGATGGGCAAACAGTTGGAGGAAGAGGAACAGCAGCAGCCTAAAGAACCAGGACAAGCAGCAGCTGGACAGGTGAGAGGGGGGAGCTGCTCGTTGAAGCCCTTACCCAGCCCTCAGAGTCAATAGGCCGAAAGTTACATTCTTGGATATTTCTAAGGAGGAGGCTGCTCTTCACCAGGCAGGCTGTGACTGACCTATGTAGTTTGTTCCAGCAGGACCTACTGCCTGCTGGACCAAGGGCCTACGCTTTGCCAATGGCTTTCAAAGTCACCACCGCCCGAAGCTTTTTTGCTTCCAGGGTGCTACAGGAGACATCCTGCATCTCCCAGCTGCAATAATCAGGCCACCAATGCTCTCCTTTCCAGAGAAAAACCAGTACAGTGCCCTTGTGTTGGATGCAAACAGCCAGACTGAGTATCTGTGGGATCTGCAGCAGTGTCCAAGACATAATTACTACACTTATGTAGCTATTTGGACTTCAGAAGATGAGCCAGCAGCTTATGCGAACAGGAAGGCTTCAACTTCATCAATTATCAAATGGTATGTGATCACTGCAGAAAAATTATGCAACTCTGCGGCAGTTTTTTGACAGCTGCCACGACGCTTTCTTTCTGTGACACTCATTCCTTCGCCCATCTAGGGTGGCAGATGACTTGTGGGAGCAGAGGCTTCTGAGGGCACAGCTGCTGTGCTTCAGCTGCTGCCAGGCCAGTCTGGTCCAGCTGGCTTTCTGGCAGCGTGCTTGGTATTGGTTGAGGAATTAGACATGCTGACATTCTGAGAGAAAGCAACATGTGCTGCTCCTATTGTGTCAACGCCATTCCCATGGAGCTAGAACTCAGAACCTCAACTGAATCTGGGAGAGCAGACTGCAGAATGCGAGTGACACCTTGAAAGCCCCTATCCGTTTGCTTCATACATTAGACCAAAGTAAACATCTGCCTCTCCTGGGCTGTCCCTGCCACCAGTACTTGCTGCTGCTCCCTAGTGCTGGGTGTTTGACCATATGCAGACCACTCTAACTCACTCTCTAACTTAACCGGGTGCCAATCTCTGTGCTGGAGCTTGGGAGTAATGGAATGCATGATGGTGTCTCCTTAGAAGGATTGTCCTCCTCCGAGATGTTTTCTTTGGAGGGATGTGGTTGTTGAGAAGGATGTATAAGAAAGAGTTAAGGGACAATAGTTAAGATAGCGCTGAGAAACTGGACAGTAGCAAGTGACACGCGTCACAATGTGGCTTGATGGAGCCCAGCATGTGAGTGCAAAATACAAGGCTGAAGCATTTGCAACTATCTTCAGCCAGAAGTGTTGAGTGGATGATCTATCTCGGCCTACTCCTGAGGTTCCCACCATCATAGAAGTCAGTCTTCAGCCAATTCGATTCACTCCACGTGATATCAAGAAACAACTGAGCGCACTGGATACAGCAAAGTCTATGGGCCCCAACAACATCCTGGCTGCAGTGCTGAAGACTTCTGTTCCATAACTAGCCGTGCCTCTAGTCAAGCTATCCCAGTACAGTTACAACACTGGCATCTACCTGACAAAGTGGAAAATTGCCCAGCTATGTCCTGTCCACAAAAAGCAGGACAAATCCAATCCAGCCAATTATCGGCCATCAGCCTACTCTCAATCATCAGTAAAGTGATGGAAGGGGTCGTTGACAGTGCTATCATGCGGCACCAATAATAACAACACTCAAGAAGCTCGACACTATCCAGGAAAAAGCAGCCCGCTTCATTGGCACCCCATCCACCACCTTAAACATTCACTCCCTCCACTACCAGCGCACTGTGGCTGCAGTGTGTACCATCTACAAGATACACTGCAGCAATTCGCCAAGGCTTCTTCAACAGCACCTTTCAAACCTGTGACATCTACTACCTATAAGGACAAGGGCATCACCACCACCTCTAAGATCCCCTCCAAGTCACACACCATCCTGACTCAGAAATATTTTGCCGTTCATTCATCGTTGCTGGGTCAAAATCCTAAGAGCACTGTGGGAGTACCTTCACCACACGGACTGCAGCGGTTCAAGGAGGTGGCTCACCACCACCGTCTAAAGGACAATTAGGGATGGGCAATAAATGTTGGCCTTGCCTGCGATGCCTACATTCCATGAATGAATAAAAAATTTTTTTAGAAAGGCTCTGAGTGAGACACCATTTATTTTGAGGACAGAAAAGAAAGGAAAGTGACCAATACCAGGCCCTCTCCCTCCATCAGCACTTTTCCCACTGCTGCCCCAGCACCCCAATCCCTCAACAGGTCTTACTGGGGTCGGTGGTACTGCAGTGAGAAGGCAGTGAAATCAGCTGTGTGCTCTAACCCCACTGCTCCCCACCATCATTAAATGTGACAGGATGGTCAAGAGATGGATGGCTAAAATCTCTGCTGGTGATGGAACAAGAAATTTCCTATCATCACTTTCAGGGAGAAGAATCTGGTGGTAGGCCTCCCTGGCCATCTTCCCTGCACTTCCAACACTATACCACCCATTAGCTCTATAGTGGAACAAAATCCAGCCCCCAGTATCTCCACCATTCATTCTCCATAAGAAGTACACCTTATTGTTCTCTAATCGGTCCTACAATTTTTAAACTATTCTTTTACTTTTTACGTGTTTATAAAATCCTTTACTATTTCTCTTAATATTACCTAGCAGTCTTTCTTTGTATACCCTTTTGCCTTTCTGGTCTCCTTCTTTGTTTGCATTCTAAATTTTCTATACAATGTACTGTTAGCTCCAGGTTTGTTATGCACCTCTTTTTAAGTCCCATTTTTACTTCTCTACTCATCTAAGTACTCTCTGGTTTGTAGCCTAACGATATCTTATATGAACATTTCCCATTGTTTGTACACTGTCTTATTTGCCAATTTATCTTTTCAGTTTATCTGGGCTAGTTCCCTTTTATCACATTGAAACTGGCTTTTTTCAGTTAAGTACCTTTATCTGTCCCTTCTCCTTTTCTGTTTTTAAATTGATCCTAACTATGTTATAGTTGCTGTTTCCTGAATGTTCCTCTATCCTTACATGACTTATTTGCTGCACTTCATTCCCTAGAACTAGATCTAGCACAGCCTCTTTCTTTGTTGGACTAAAAACATATAATGATGAAGATGTACATTATAATTTCAGCAGCAGTGAGGGAGATATTGAGGTGTTAGTGAGAAATATATCAAAGGAGGAAGAATATGAAAGTGAAGCTCGGGGTCAAAAAGATCGCAGAAGTTGTGCACCACTGAATTTAGCCTAATTAAGTAACTAGGGAAGTTGATGTGTTGGACACACAGTTGCTGGCAGGAACTGAAAAGCTTAACTTTGGTTTTGCTGGCATTGAACAGAGGGAATTTCAACTCCTCTACAATCTGCCAATTGGATAATGCTGCAACAATCTTGGGGTCAATGGTGATGACAGAGGTAGGACATACATCATATGGAACCAGATGCAGATGATGTGGAGAGATGACATGTAAATGTTAAATAGAAAGTTACCAAAGACGCACATAAGCAATATGGGAAGATAAACGTTTGAGGAGATGCCATGATTGCTGGGACAGATAGTAATGGTCTCAAAGATGGATACCTTACTACATGTGTCATGAAACAAGAGTCTATTTTCGCCACCATGAGCCATGCTTTACCATATGAATAAATCGGAGGTTAAGCCTTATGTATAACAATTTAATTGACATTAAGCATGTTAGAATAGTAAGGATGGCAGTGCAGTCATATGAGACAAGTAAAAGTGTATGTGGGACTCAGAACAAAAGAAATAGGAGCAGGAGTAGGCCATACGGCCCCTTGAGCCTGCTCCGCCATTCAATAAGATCATGGCTGATCTTCAACCTCAACTTCACTTTCCAGTCTGATTCCCATATTCCTTGATTCCCTTAGAGTCCAAAAATCTAGGCTACGTGCAGCTTGTGCATCTGTATGGTCTACAACATGGCTTGTGACTTGGTCGTAAACTAAATGAAATGGATGATTTCTTGTGTGACTCCTAAATGTGTATTCAGTGTTCTGGCTAAACTTGGTAATGAAAGAGGGAAGTGGAAAAGTGAGCTGTGTTACCCATGACTGTGAAGGGTCCTCTGTTGCACACATCATACCAAACATAGGAACAGTGTGGTCCCTAGATTTAGATGTGTAAGTGATGATTTGTTTTTCCAGTTGTATAATTTTGCATCAAAAACATTTGATCCTATTTTATTTTAAGTATTTTTCACTTACTTGGCCTTCTTTTTAAGGATCTTCTGGGAATCTGGGTAACACACCAGAATTTCATTCAGAGTCTTCTTGTTCAAAATAAACAAGTTTGTGAATCCACTGGAAACCACATTGGCAGTGCGTCGATTCCCACCGCCCGCAGCCAGAAGACTGCAATAATAAGAGAACCTGGTCAATTCCAACTTTGTGCTTCATTCACCACTTGTATAATTGTATTAGGAAAAACAGTTGTTTATTTCATGAAGCAAATCAAATGTAATGGACTGAAACAGCAGAATGGACTAGTCAGAGATCTAGCAATACCAAATAACCTACAGCCAGTATTTTATAATAGAGGGTAGCAGCCATCTGTGTCAATGACTTGAGCAGATCGTTCAGCAGTAGAATATACATAAGTGTATAGACAAATAACCAATCTAGTGAATCGATGAGCAGGCACTAATGTGCAAGGTCAATGGTACTCAATGGAGACAGAGACTAAAACAATCTATTTGTAATGGGGCACAGGTACAGGAAATGACTTGTCTGATCAGGTCAGGTTAACACTATCGATTTAAATAATAACTGGATGATATAATTATTTGGGAGGAAAATGGAGCTATTGATAACTCAGATCACCTGAACTTATCCCCTTCAGTTTATTTTGGAGAATAGCCAAACTTAGCCTATTTCAGGTGCACTTACCTGACACTGCACAGGCACAACATCATTTCCTTAACCTGCCAAATAATTCCTGCTGTTGATATTATTAGATTGTTAGTAAGATGAAACCTAAGGGTCGAATTTCACTCCTGGTGGGAGTTGTGCAGGTTGGAGCTGAGGCGAACGGAAAATATCCAGCCCTCCGCAACGAGAGGTCTGGGAGATTTTAACTCCCGGACCCCGTCTGCATAGGCCCCATCAGTCTCCTGCCCGTACCCGGTGGGAAGCGATAGTTGGCTGGAGGGTGGGACAAGGCCATCACCAGGGACCTGAAGTCACAGATCTAGAACTCATGTAAGTGATTGGGAGGGGGGTGGTCGGGAGAGCCTCGCAGCCAGGGGAGGGAGGGAAGCCTGTGGCAGGAGACGCCTCAGCACACGATATGGGGCCTATCTTTTTGGGCTTCTTCTGGCCCTGGCTCCTCTTCCTGACAGGTTGGCTTGTTGGAGAAGCCTCAACAGCTTCCCCACGCAGGTCTTTGGTTAAAATGGCAGCTGGGCCCGATGTCTATTTCAAGGCCACTGGTTTTCAGTGAATAACTTGGTGAGTAAGGATTGCCTTACACTTTACAAACAAAAACTTCAATGCAAACATTTCGGACAGTGCAAAAATTTTAAACAGCTGACATAAAAGCTTAATAATTACTTGATATAAAAATGCACTCCATGACATAATTAACTTGCAGGGAGTTTACTGATTTTAATGGAAAATATGGCCTAAATTTTCCAAGTATGCGGCAGTGTTGAGGAACCTCACCTGCTGCCAGCTCATACTGGGAAATCACAGGTTTGCTACCAACCATTTTCCATCCATTAAATTTGATCTGTTGAATGCATAAAGTAAAGCAAAAGGGAATAATGTGAGACTTCACCTACTCGAGCACTAAACCGTCACCAACTTTCCTGATATTTTGATAAGAAAATTAGCCATAACATTATAATTAAAAATTTAAATGTGAATAAATATTCACCTTATTTACAGGTCTTTACATGCAGTATATAACATAGTTCTTAATCTTGTCACTTGCTTGTTTTTAATGATTTTTCAGAATCCCTGCTGAGTAAGCACATTAAGTAACGCTTTGTAATAGCAGACTGTCTTTGACTAATGACTGAGGTGTAAGTTCATATATGATCACGTGTCCCCATTTATAACATAAAAACAGAAATGCGAGAAACAGTCAGCAGGTCAGGCAGCATCTGTGGAGAGAGAAAGAGTTGATGTTTCAGGTCGATGACCTTTCATCACTGACCTTGACCTGCTGAATGTTTTCGGCATTTTGTGTTTTTATTTCAGATTTCCAGCATCTGCAGTATTTTCCTTTCCCCTCTCCCCCCCTCCCCCCCAATTTGTAATATAACTGAAATTAAATGTTATAGCCTAGAAATTCCAGTGCCCCGAAAACCTGCCGTTGCCACCACGGACCGCAGTTAACAGCTGCCCAAATTCATAGCGCAGGCAGCACCGGTATTTTGGTGTTGCCTACTAATTTAAATTAGCACAGCGCTAAACGTTGTGTGTAAGACTGGTTTTCCAGCGCTACTCTCAGCAGGAAGGAAAGAAAGAAAGAAAGACTTGCATTTATATAGCGCCTTTCACGACCACTGGACGTCTCAAAGCGCTTTACAGCCAATTAAGTACTTTTGAAGCTCCTCGGAGCTGGTAAAATCCAGCCCTATGTCTCACCATTCACTGGAACTCACTAAGACACTTTAAAAGGTGCACACAAATCTGTCCAAGAACACAAAGTGGTGACAATAAGGATTTCAATTCTTGACAACACAATAACAGAAAGTTTACAAGAACATTGGCCTACCCTTGTGTGTTGTTAATTGGTATGATTGGACTAGGTTGAGGGTGAGTGTGAGGGGTGGCTAGTGAGATGGGGATGAGTGGAGGTGCAAGTTAAGTTGGTGTGAGTAAGGATGTGCTGGTGTAGGGTTAGGAAGGCAGAGTGATGGGGATGTGATGAGTGGCACAGCAGGATGAGGTTGAGTGTGGCTTTGCAGTAACCTTTCGTGATCGACTGAGATCATTGAAAGGTTTGTGCCACTGCAGACTGGTCCTCCCGACGACATCCCTGCTTGTGTCCTCCTGTGCAATGTGCAACCAGGCTGCGTTGGTGTCCTGGGGAGGTGTCTTCTGCCCATTGGAAGGGAAGAGAACCTCCCTGTGTGCTGTGACTCCCTCCATAAGCATATGGAGGGAGTCATGGGAGAACCTGGGTGCAGCTGTGCACCTTTGTGCAGTGCTTGTCAGTGTTTGCAGCACCTCAATGCTGCAGAACACTGATAGCACAACTGTCAAAATCAATTTGGACATGGCCCCTTTAAGTAAACTGGCTGATGACGCGTCATCAAATGGCGTCATCAGACCCACTTCCATCTTGTTGGAGGCCGGGATCCAGACAGATGCGAGGTCCCCACATGCCACGGACGTCGCCCGCCGTGGACCCGCCGAGGTTGGAAAAATCCAGCCCTGAAAATCTTTTTCGTTCATAGATTGTGCCACTGGAATCTTGTCAGCAGCTTGAAGTCCCTTGTTTGATTTGCCACAAGATACTGTCAGGCTAAACTACATTTCAGCTTTATGAAGAGAGACTTGTTTAAAAATGATGATGATAACAGACTGCATGGCTGGTACATTGATAGAATTCATCTCTTATCAAATGCTGCAGATAATAAGATACAATGGAACATTGACCTAACTTCTATAAAGTGTATTTGATCAGATGTCCCTTTAATGTGAAGTGGCACATGTCATATTGCTCTCAAGATGACACCCATTAATTTTTAAAAGTAAATTTACAGCATGAATAATTGCCTAAACTGGACAAATAGTTATTCCAAATCAAATACATTAAAAAAATTAATATGATAATTACAGTGGACAGGAGTCTCAGTTTTTCTGGATGTTTTACATAAACTGGCTGTAGTTGCAAAAAGTGTAGGTAAATTAGCCGCAATTTGACCGGATTTGGAATTGTTATGGCCTTTTTGGTGGTAATGAAATGGTGCATGCTACTTGAATTTGAACTCTTAATCCAACTCTCTATCCAGTAATTTACGGTTTGCCTGCTCACAATTTGTGTCAAAATATTCCATGTACAGAAGCAATTCAACTGATTCACCAAAAGAAAAACTGATGAGCGTCTACATGCGTTAAATTTAAAGATATTGACAGCTGCTTTCCAGATTAGAAAAGTAACTGGTTAAATTGGCCTGGATTTTCCTTGACCTGTTTGAAACATGGTGGGACTTCCACCCACCCATGTAATCCCGCTGTCACCCGACTGCTTTTTCCTGTGAGGTCCTAATTTAGTATGCAGGATGGGTTAAAGGTGGAAATCCTGCTGCTGAATGGTTCTCTGCTGCTGGGAGGGAGGGAAATTCGGATTAGCTATGGCAGTTAGAAGACTGTTGCAGCTTAAAGAGGCAGAAGACAATCCAAGTGTTAAATGGAGTATCCCAGGTGTCAGTGCTGGGAGATGGGCTGAGTGGAGTGTCCCAGGTGTCAGTGCTGGGAGATGGGCTGAGTGGAGTGTCCCGGGGGTCAGTGCTGGGAGATGGGCTGAGTGGAGTTCCCAGGGGTCAGTGCTGGGAGATAGGCTGAGTGGAGTGTCCCAGGGATCAGTGCTGGGAGATGGGCTGAGTGGAGTGTCCCAGGGATCAGTGCTGGGAGATGGGCTGAGTGGAGTGTCCCAGGGGTCAGTGCTGGGAGATGGGCTGAGTGGAGTGTCCCGGGGGTCAGTGCTGGGAGATGGGCTGCGTGGAGTGTCCCAGGGGTCAGTGCTGGGAGATGGGCTGAGTGGAGTGTCCCGGGGGTCAGTGCTGGGAGATGGGCTGAGTGGAGTGTCCCGGGGGTCAGTACTTGGAGATGGGCTGAGTGGAGTTCCCAGGGGTCAGTGCTGGGAGATGGGCTGAGTGGAGTGTCCCGGGGATCAGTGCTAGGAGATGGGCTGAGTGGAGTGTCCCAGGGGTCAGTGCTTGGAGATGGGCTGAGTGGAGTTCCCAGGGGTCAGTGCTGGGAGATGGGCTGAGCAGGAGCTCAGTGAAAGAAAAATGGCAGAATCCCAAGGTTCTTGGAAGCTTCTGTGGAGGTGATGTTGGTGGAGATAAGGGCAAGGACGACAAGACTATTTGCAACCCAAGACATGGAGCCCCAAAAAAGATTGGTGCACCCAGTCAGTGCCACATTAACCACCGTGCGGCCAGCAATACAGTGCCAGAAACATTTTAATAACCTCACCAGGTATGTAAAGGTCCGAGTACCCACGCATATCCTGAAATAATGCAGAAAGCATAACTCAACCTCCACACCATTCATGTTCACACAGTGTGAATCAAAAGATAAATAAAACAGTTAATATGCACCAGGTAACTTATCAAGCTCCCCCACTGAGCAAACATCCCTCTCTCAACATTCCACTGTTCCTTATCCCACTTTCTGAGACCAAGATTTATAGTGTGTGAGTGAAAAGTAAATAGACTGTTACACAGCCTGCACCTTAAAGCATTATCACAGTGGAATGTCTGCAGATACCTCCGTGAAATTAAACTTTTAATTAATTCCTAACCTCTCTACATTTTCAAAGGAATAGTTCTGCAATTCCTGGGCTGACATACTGGGGAGGTGGTGGGAGCTGGAGAAGTTAGAGGAGAGCATCAGGTAATGGGATGGCTCTCTAGTGGTTATAATCTTCAAACATTCTGCGTAATTGAAAGGCCTATCATTACTCAGTCACTTCTTCTAAATCACAATTAAGAGTTCACCTGCCTAAAATGAATGAGTTATTTTAGGAGCCGGAGTTAAAATCAGGCTTTGAATCTGGTTACATTGGCCCTGACATTGACTCGGAGCCGCATTGGGAGCGGGGCAGGGGAGATGGGGTGGGGGTGGGGTCCGATATCACGTGGGAAACCCGGACGTAAGTTCAGCAAGTCTTTAAGTGGCATTTTAACGCAGCCACCTCATTATCATTTTACTTTTGGGCTTGGCATCGCATGCGCGGCAGCAGACGTGAAGAGGTCCCGCGTGACGTGATCTCATCTCCAGTATTTAAAGGGGCCAATCCAAAGATGGAATATGGATGAGTTGGGAGTTGGAACAAGAGAAGACAAACTGTGAGAATGGATTCAGTATGGTCAAAGGCTGCACCCCGCTTCAATGACACCTCCATTGATGTACTGCTGGTAGCTTTGAGGAGCCGGGAGACTCTTCCCCAGCAATGGGAGGAAGAAACCTGCTGCTGCCACAAAGAAGGCATGGCTGGAGGTGGCCCAGGAGGTTAACAGCAGGAGCATTGCGCCACGTTCCTGGATTCAATGCAGGAAGTGCTTTAATGACCTAAGCAGGTCAGGAAAGTTGAGCACAGATGCACATTCACCTACATCCTGCCGTGTGCATCATCCCATATTCTCACTGTATTCTCAAGCCTACTCCATCACATCACTCCTCACACCCACTTACCTTGCAAGCAAACCAATCCTCTTTCTCTGCACTTCCTCACATCCCCATCTATCCATCTACCACTGCCACTCACCTTCATCCTGCCTTCCTTGATAGTTACCCTCACCAAATACACTGCATCCATCGGGTGAACACATGCCATTACACTCACTCATAGGTCTGTTTTTTCACCTGTTACAGGAGAAAAGAGCACAATCCACAAGGGAGAGGGAGAGAACCGAAAGTGGGCCTCCACAGATCACATAGTTGACAACTGCAGAGGAGGAAGCGCTGTAGATCAGTGGCGTCTCAGCGTCCCCAGCAGTGGAGATGGGGAGATGGGGACCTCCTAGCTATCTGGTGAGAGAATGAAATATAATGCACAAACATGTCATACAACACTCAGTCATGTTGGCTTGATTTCAGCAGCGAGTGAAATATCTTCATCTATCATCTTCATAGTGATAGGTTGTAACATTCTTACCTTGTGAGTACTAATTCATATCTTTTATCGCTGACAGGGCCTTCATGCATGCAGCAGGAGTCCTTGGACCTCGCTGGTGACGAATCCTCACAGGACTCATGCTTACCATGCATCATCTCAGATAATCACACTTTGGTGGGACCAGTTAGACAGATAGTTGGGTTTTCACCTGGTGATTCACATTTCACAATTGAGCAAGAGCAGATGGTGGTGGCAGGGACAGCTGTGGAGAGATCGGAGGGCGCAGCCCTCTCCAAGCTGGACACAGATACTGTACCCTGGGAGCCATTGATGAAAAGGATAATCATTGAGGAGCAGCAGAGAATGTGCGATGTACTGATGGGCCTTCCAAGCACACTGTCCACAACTGCAGAGAGAATGGAACTGACCGCCTCAAGCATGAGTGGGTTGATGTTGCAGGGCATTGCGACAATATATTCTTGCATGGATAGAGTGGCCAACTTCGTGGAACATCAAATGCAGCAATCAAATGTGTCCATGCCCACCTTGACCACAGCTGTGCACACTCTGGATGCCAACATGTCTGGCGCCTTAAATAGGATGACAGATACCTTGGCCTTGGCCTTACAGCGCATCACTGATCTGCAGCAAGCTGCTCTCCAGCAGAGTGGTAGCAGTGAAGTGCAGCTGGCCTATGGGAGGTCTGATGGCAAAAGAGGACATGGAAGTGGGGGCTCCACTATAAGCACTTCCACTTCTCACCGGTTACCCCCACCCCCCCGCCACCCCACAGTAAGTACCCAACATGCTGCTTCATGTCCCGATGGCCGAGTCTGCTTGCACAGGTGCAGGTGGAGAAGACTTTGGCGGGGTCCTCATGAGCTCCAAAACCCAGAGGTTGTCAGCCAAGAGCATCTTAGCAGTCAGAGCAGGGATCTGAGCAGCCTGCCTCTACCTCTACTGAAGTCAGAGGGGTTACACCACATAGGAGTGGTAGGAAAAGAAAGAGTAAGGGGGAAAAATTCGTGTGCGCCAGGAGAATTGCGGGAGTCACCGGCAACTTGAGTTACTGGCCGCTGAAAATGGCCGCAGCACTACCATTGAAAAGTTCACGCTGGGGGTTGGCGATGTGGAGCACAGCGCTAACTTACCATGCAACGCCCTCCTGGTGGCGTTAATGAAGGTCTCCGACCCGAAGTTCCCGTCCACAGTCGGCGTTGCTGCTTCTTACAGCCTGTGGGAGCGAGGCTGTGGAGTTCGCAAGGAATTGTGGGAAATTAAAGGGGCAATGAATTGAAGGGCAATGTATTCAGAATTAATAAAAATTAAAATGCAGTGTAAAAATGCAGCTTTCAGCCCTTACTGCCTTTCAATGAAAATTTATCATTAAAAAGAAATTCCAAATGGGATTCTTCAGCACTTAAAACTGAATTGCCTTCTGAACCTCATAAAATGGGAAAAGTGCTTCAGCACTAACACAATTGGCTCAGAAAGCCAGGGAAGGGGCACCCAGGGTCTCGCAAGCAGAACTGCAGCTTTGTGCAGGGGGTCAATGCCGCAAGAGAGGTCCTCTACCCACAGGGGCCAGGGGGCCCTCCAGAAAGAAGGATGTGGGGCTACATCACCGAGGCCATCACTGCCAGTAGTGTGGCCCCCACGACCTGGCTTGTGCCCAAAGAAGCTTCATGATCTCAGCCCAGTTGTCAAGGTCAGTGATTGCATCTTCAAAAGCTGTCTCCTACCAATTGTGTCATGAGCCTCACACACTTCTCAATGCACAACTCCGCTTCTCCCCCCATGACTCACCTACCAACAATCTGTACCAATCACGAGGCACATCTCCCATTCCTAGCCTTACCTCACCCCCTTGGAGGAGATGGTGCTGGCCATTCTTGGTAGGGGCATGGCTGAACCCATGGCCAGCGGCGGGGCTGAAATGATACAAGATGCTGGTATCCTCGTATGTAATCCTCCTTCTCACATGCACTTCTTGCTTCCCTGCCCTCCCGTTACCACAACTCTACCCTTGTGCCTTCCTCATTTCACACACTCAAGAAATGCAGCCTGCCCAGCCAGTGGTTGACCAAGAAGAGGGAGAGGAGAGTGAAGAAGATGATTCATTTGATGCTCCCTGCCACCAGCTCTTAAAGGTCAACTAGCAAGCCCATTTGCAGTGTCCCCCATTGAAAGTCAGCAGCCTTCTACCAGCCATGCTGTGTGACATCAGTAGGAAAGGCAAAGGCATACACAAGACAGTCACTAAGGGAATGCATAAGGGTGATGAGTTGATTTCTTGATGTCAGATTGGATAGAGATCAGAAAGTTTGCTTTGTGGTGGCTTTTATTTCAGCAAGGTGGCCAAGAGGACGCTGTGATGGTCAGTAACAGAGGGGAGGTAAGGTGTGGGACAAATGTTGAAAGGGGACTTGGGGTTGTAGTCACTGGCAGGCAGATGATTCCATCCCGGATATCCCGGCCACAAAGGGACTTTCTGGGATGCATCCTTCCTTCTGCTTCCTCCTCTTCTGCTTCTTCCTGTTCTGTATCTTCCTCTTCCCTCTGTGAGCGGATGCTGTAAATCTGAAATGACAGCATGAAATGCTGGAAATACTCAGCAGGTCAGGCAGCATCTCAACCTGAGACATGAACTCTGTTTCTCTCTCCACGGATATTGCCTGACCTGTTGAGTTTTTGCAGCATTTTCTGTTTTCTCAGAGGCCTTCCTTTACCATCCAAGGCCTTGCAAGCATCCAACAGCACTCCCTACGCACTTAAGAAACTTTTAACATGTATTGCAGGAAGCCAGTACTTCAATAAAATTAAAAAAATCCATTCCAAAAGCTTAAATGCAAACTTACCTGAAAGATGTGTGTGTCCCTTTAAGAGGTGCTGACAGCACCTCTGGCAGCCTCTTTGCATGCTGGGTTTCCCTGTCGAGGTTATGACCCAGGACTGAGCTCAGCATTAGGTTCGAAGTTGGCCGTGGTGACTATAAGTTGGCGTTGCATGCCGACTGATGTCACCAATCGGCCATTTTTTTTTTCGCAGGGTGATACCTGTTACCGGCAGCGCTAACGGGAGAACAAAAATGGAGGATGCCGCGTGACCCACACCCAGCTGGCAAAAGAGCGATGGCCGTCGCACTTTTGCCAGTTTTGCCAGTAACGGATGTAGGATCTGTTCCTCCCCCCACCCCCCCCACGGTAAAAATTGGACTATGAAATATAAAAACCCAGAACTACACAGCCCGCAAAAAGAGATGGGCAATAAAGGGTTAATTCAAACATTGCAGCCGAAGCTACGAACCATCAAGCGACTGGATATCAATGATCACAGACAATCTAAAATACGAATGCTTCTGAACAAGAACATTCACTATTTCATTTACCTTAAGGGGTTACATTGTTAAAGAAGACCATGGCCCAAGAATAACTAGCATCAGTGCAGGCCTAGACAATGGGCCGGACCTTGAACCATTTGAGTACGAATGCTAACAGAAACCAACAACTAGCATATGCAGTCACCTTGGGAAGGCTGCATTGTCAGAAAGAACCTCAATGTAGACAATCGGTGCCCAAGTAATCAATGGACAATACGAGGGACAATTAGCCCTCAAGAGTTCTCTGCTAGAGATGTTCACTCATTTTGTACGGCCATCATATACACAGGAGGGGGCCAGGATATGTGTTTCAAGAAATTGCAAGTTGGTTTTGGTTTAAAGTAAGAGGTATTTCGAAGAGAGTCGGTGTGGGAAGCTAACGGAAGAACAGCGAGCAGAAAGATTCGGGCCTACAATCAACTCCAGGAGACAGCCGATCGGGAGTGGTGATTGTATGTTTCAGTCAAATCATAGAGGGGGTTTTTGTGATTGAGTCTGAGTAAGTTTCCGTCAGATCACAATAAGGTTTTTGTGATTGAGTCTGGGTAACTTTATATGTAACAGTCAAATTGCGGACGGGTTTAACTGTGTCATATTGTGTCGATGCAAATGACCCTTGTGTAGGGGGTTGTATTTTGGGGTTGTTAGTCTAATATAAATCATAGGGATTTATACTGGGAAGGTGTGTGTGTTCAATAAACGAACGAATCAAAGATTGAGCCAAAACCCTGTGCCATGTGTATTTTGTTCTTATAAATCCTGACGTCCAAGAACTGTGTAACGGGGGACCAGTATCAGAGAAAACCCCTTACACGGGTGGCGTAAAGGCCCTGCATTTTTTGCCCAATAGCTTTATAGTTGCACAAGGGTATGCACAAGGATGTAGGAGAAAATGTTGTGTTGTGAAGTCCACTGGTGGTAACTAAGTGAACCTTGCATTAATATGGGCTCCCTGGCAGCAATGTGAGCACCTGGTGCTGCATTGCCATCATCACCTTCCTCCTCCTCGTCTTCCTTACTTTCCGCTTCGGATTTGTTCGCATACGACCTGTGCTGTGCGCTTTGTTCCTTCTGCAGGTCCAAACCTCGCTGCTGTGCAAGATTGTGCAGAGCGCAGAACACCACGACCATTCTGGAGATCCTGGCTGGTGATTACTGAAGGGCGCTCCTGAAGCGCATCTTCAGCATGCCGATGTTCGATCACATGTCTGGTGGTCATATGGTATTCATTGTAGGGCTTCATTGGTTGGGTTTCTGACAGGAATCATTAGGCAAGTTTGAAGGGGTATCCCTTGTCTCCTAGCAGCCACCCCTTAAGCCTGCTTGCAGGTCCAAAGAGGTCATGGGGCTTGTACTGCCACAGGATGAAAGTATCATCGCAGCTAATGGTCCCTGTAATTTTTTTGGGTGTGCGGCCCTTTAAGGGACTGCACAGCCCATTCACAGTTTCACGCATGGGCGAAATTTAACATTGAAAAATCTGGTCCCGGGCTGCGCGGGAGCAGCAGAGAGCTGTGCGGCCGTGCAACCACCCAACTTAGAAGGAACATTGATGGCAGCGCCCCAGGAATCCTGTGCACACCTGTAGAAATATCTTTTTGTGATTGCACACCAGCTGCACATTGATGGAGTGGAAGCCCTTGCAGTTGACGAATACTCCTGGTTGATCTGGGGGATGCGCAGATTGCCACGTGTGTGCAGTCGATGACGCCCTGCACCTTTGGAAAGCCAGCCAGAGCCACAATCCCGAACGTCCGCTCATTCTGACTGGCGTCATCGCAGGCGAAGTTCACACAATATCTGGCCCTGGCCGACAACCAGTCACCTGCCTTATGCATTTGTGTACCGCTGACTGGGAGATCCTGGATATGTCTCGGGCAGAGCCCTGGAAGGATCTGGAGGCGAAAAAGTTGAGGGCGGTGGTTGCTTTGACAGTCACTGGTAACGTGTGGCCACCAGGTCCAGCAGAGAGTGGGACTTCTTCTAGGAGGCTAGAGATGTCTGCCACCACCTGACACGACAACCTGAGCCTCCTGAAACACTGCTGTTTGGACATGTCAAGGAAGCTCAGCCTCTGCCCGTACACCCTATGTCGCAGCTAGTGCCTCCTGTGAGCTGCACCCCTCTGCTGTTCCACTCTCTGCTATCCAGCTGCAGGTCTTTCAACAGCAGGCTGCTGCTGCTGGTTATATTGCTCCTCGTTGTAGGTCCAATCTAAGGCAGCCAAGGCACCACCCATCCTGATGTGATCCAGAAAATATCCAAAGTGTATAAAGTAAACTCTCATCAAAAGTAGTGAACAAACCTTTTCCCACTAGTAGGTAAGAAAGCAGCTGTGAGCACTGAGTATTTATTGCAGCATTTGCAGGAGTTTGTATCAGCCCCGTGAATTACCGTTGTGTGCTCGCCTTGCTTTCATGTCCGAGTTTCAGAAAGCCCGCGAATCCCGTGGATGAGACGTTAAAGTTAAAAGTGTGTTGAAATGTCGCTCCAATTGAAATATCACTTGCATTTGCCAGCTTTAATCCTCCGCCTAAACCCACACGCTCCTCCATGTTAAAACTCCCTGATTTCACTCTGTCCCTTTTCCTACCTGTCAAAAGTTCTACCAAAGGGTTGAATCCTAAATATCCACCCACATGTGGGCGGCCCATGTAAATGCTGGGAAATACATATCCCCTGTCATTTGTGATGGATTACATTACCAAAACCATCAGATAAAGGAGGTGGGGATTTAAAAATGGTTTTAGTGTCATTCCCATGGCCCTGTAGACCCACTTATGCTGTGGCAAGCAGCTTCAGGGAATTTCCTCCATCCCATCCAAGGCAAGCACATTTTCCCACCAGCAATATGTAAATTCCCCATACCCAGGATATTGGCCGCAGTGAAGGACACATCCATGGGGTAGTTCTGTCCTGCCCCAAATCTGGCTCGAAGGCCTCCCCGGAAATTCTGCACCAATATGTTCAAATGTCGTTGTTTTAATATCGTATAATCTTCAAAAACATTTCATGAACTATTTTGGGGTAGCATAGCTTTGTCATTATTTCTGATTAAATATAATAAATGAATAAATAAATACATTTTATCAATTCTGTCCTTAAACAGCCACAACATTACCTGATTTCTCCAAATACAGATCCAGCCTTCAAGGTAACCAGAACCTTTTTACCATCAGGTCCACCAAGCACTTGGACCTCTCCTGACTTGATGATGTACATTTCCTTGCCTATATCTCCCTGAAATACATAACATGGGGTTAAGAGTAATTTAATATTGTCACAAATATAGTGTCTCATGCTCTCTTATGTTGGAGTCCTGAAATTATAGTTGGCTCAGCCTTGGCTCTATGCGGGTTGGTCAGATGGGCAGAACAGTGGCAAATGGAATTTAACCCTGAAAAGTGTGAGGTGATGCATTTTGGGAGGACAAACAAGGCAAGGGAATACACAATGAATGGTAGGACCCTAGGAAGGACAGAGGATCAGAGGGAACTTGATGTGCATGTACATAGATCCCTGAAGGCAGCAGGACAGGTAGATAAGGTGGTTAAAAAGGCATATAGGATACTTGCCTTCATTAGCCGAGGCATAGAATATAAGAGCAGGGAGGTTATGATGGAGCTGTACAAAATGTTAGTTAGGCCACAGCTGGAATACTGTGTGCAGTTCTGGTCACCACACTATAAGAGGGATGTGATTGCATTGGAGAGGGTGCAGAGGAGATTCACCAGGATGTTACCTGGGCTGGAGCGCTTCAGCTATGAAGAGAGACTGGACAGGCTGGGGTTGTTTTCCTTAGAGCAGAGAAGGCTGAGGGGGGACCTGATCGAGGTGTACAAAATTATGAGGGGCATAGATAGGGTAGATAGAAAGGAACTTTTCCCTTTAGTAGAGGGGTCAATAACCAGGGGGCATAGTTTCAAGGTAAGGGGCAGGAGGTTTAGAGGGGATTTGAGGAAAAACTTTTTCACCCAGAGGGTGGTTGGAATCTGGAACTCACTGCCTGAAAGGGTGGTAGAGGCAGGAACCCTCACAACATTCAAGAAGCATTTAGATGAGCACTTGAAACGCCATAGCATACAAGGCTACGGATCAAGTGCTGGAAAATGGGATTAGAATAGACAGGGCTTGATGGCCGGTGCGGACACAATGGGCCGAAGGGCCTCTTTCTGTGCTGTATAACTCTATGACTCTATATGACTCTATGTTCTCTGAATCAGAAGTTTGTGGGTTCAAACCCTATTTCAGGTCCTGAGCACATAATCCAGGCTGATACTTCAGTGTAGTATACAGAGAATGCTGCATTACCAGAGGTGCTGTGGCCCCATCTGCTTGTTCAGGTGGGTGTAAAAAATCCCAAGGCACTTATTTGAATAAGAGCTGGGTATTTCATTGGTCTCCAGGCCAACATCCGATACCACCATAAAAACAGATTAACTGGTAATTTAACTCATTGCTGTTTGTGGGACTTTGCTGTGCACACATTGACAGCCCATGGTTGTCTACAAAAAAATGGCTATACTTCAAAAACTAATTAGTTGGCCACGAAGCATTTTCATACATCTTGAAAATGTGAAAGTTAGGAACATAGGAACAGGAGTAGGCCATTTAGCCCCTCGAGCCTGGCTGATCTGTGACCTAACCTCATATCTCATAATGGCTCGGATTTTCCGGGGCCTATTACCATGTACGTATCCTGCAAGTTCCGGGTTTCCGCGTGTGCTGTGCATGCGCGAAAACCTGGAACTTGCGATCGGTCAAGATTCAGCTTGACAGATCCACCGCATCCCCGGGAAATGGACATTCGTAAGCGGCGAGTTGGGCTATTTTCCCAGCTACTGCCCGGCGAATGCCCGTGAAACTCTTATGCCTGGTAAAAGCAGGCATAAGGCCTTCTTTTACCAGTGTAAGAGTGTAAATAAATATTAAAATATTTTTTTTAATTACTTAAACATAAAAAAACCCTTAAAATTAGTTTAGGTTATTGTTAGCCCCTTTAGAACATTTAAATTTATTTTTCAAAAAATTAAATTTTTGTTTTAAATGTTTAATTTAATTGTATTTTTAATTCATTTTGAACATGTAATGATTTATTTTTATTTAACTGGTGTGTAATTGTGTTTTTTAGGGGATTCCTGTTCATGCCTATGGGGATTCCGTACGTAAATGGAATCCCCATAATCATAATGGGGATCCACCTTTGTGATTGGTTGGGTCGGCCCACGTGATCCCTGGGGTGCTTGTGAACTGCGTGCGCCCATGGGATACGTGGGGCTTTACGCATGCGTATGCGTAGAGGCCCAGGAGCGCAAGTGTTCAAACCTCCAGGACTATCAGGTAGGTTTGTACTTTTCTTGAGGCCCAATATCTTTGATTAATAAAAATCTATCAATCTCAGATTTAAAATTAATAATTGATCTAGCATCAATTGCCATTTGCAGAAGAGAGTTCCAAACTTCTACCACCCTTTGCATGTATAAGTGTCTCCTACCTTCTCTCCTAAAAGGCCTAGCTCTAATTGTGAGACTATGCCCTCTAGTCCTAGACTCCCAAACACCGTAGAAAGTTTCTCTCATCTACCCTATCTGTTCCCCTTAATATCTTGAAAACCTTGATCAAATCACGCCTTAACCTTCTAAATACAACCCTAGTTTGTGTAATCTCTCCTCGTAATTTAATCCTTGGAGTCCAGGTATCATTTTGGCAAATCTACGCTGCACTCCCTCCAAGGCCAACATATCCTTCCTAAGGTGCGGTGCCCAGAACTGCTCGCAGTACTCCAGGTGTGGTCTAACCAGGGCTTTGTATAGCTGTAGCATAACTTCTACCCCCTTGTATTCTAGTCTTCCAGATATAAAGGCCAGCATTCCATTAGCCTTTTTGATTATTTTCTGTACCTGGTCATTACATTTTAATGATTTAGATACATGGACCCCCAAGTCTCTTTGGACCTCCACTGTTTCTAGCTTTTCACCATTTAGAAAGTACTCTGTTCTATCTGTTTTAGGTCCGACGTGGATGACCTCACATTTGCCGACATTGAAATCCATTTGCAACAGTTTTGCCCATTCACTTAATCTATTAATATACCTTTGTAATTTTATGCTTCCATCTACACTGTTTACAATGCTGCCTATCTTTGTGTCTGAAAGTTGCTATATAAATGCAAGTTTCTTATTTCTCTATATCCTCCAAGTAACCTGAATAACCAATAAAAAGATTATAAAAACATAAGAAAAGATGCAGAGACATAAAATATTTAGTTCACTGTCACAAATTCCAGAGTATTGTCATTGTATATAGGTAGTTAAATGCACAAATAAAAACAGAAAATGCTGGAAATAAGCAACAGGTCAGACAGCGTCTGTGGAGAGAGATATGGAGTTAATGTTTTAGGTCGATGACCTTTCGTCAGAACTGAAATGTTAACTCTGGGCTGAATTTTGCTGGCGTTAAGAGTGCGGGTTTGGAGGCGGGTCCACTGTCAAAATCACAAAGATTGACAGCAGGTCGGTATCCCAGAGAGCGGCTATCACGTCAGGTAAGTATGTTGGATTCTCAATGACTGTGGATTGCTGTGAATAGGTGAAAGCTGCAAAAGTGGTATAAAACCTATCATTTCACAGCTGTACACTTACCAATCTTAGAAGCCTTAGCATTAATGATTTGGAACCCACTTTTGAGCTTTATGCACTTTTGAAGTGTTTGGAGTAATCTCTTTATCCACTATCACCTCCTTGGAACAACCTATCTCAACATTGACAGATTACTTCTGTTGTCTCAACCTCACCTGGCATCTATTCCATCAGCATTGGTGCCCTTGAAAAAATCTCATCCTGGTCCTCAGAATCCCAACACGATCAGCCCCAACACCAGCAACACTGGGCACACCAGCAGTACTAACATCCACACCAGCCGTCTCCGCAATCAACTGATGCTGCACTGGACACAGGGCATCATTACCCGTGCACATTGCTGCCCGGGACGCCAGCGATGGCCTCACCATGTCCAGATTTGCTTCACGTAACACTGAACACCCTGGCTGCCACATGATGCACCAGGTTGGCACCACCCCACACCAGCACCATAAAGCATCCCTACAATATCCAAGCCATTCCTTTCACACTCATCACCATTGGGGGAGTGGGGGGGGGGGGGGGGGGGGGGGGGGACGTTATGTCTCACCATTCACTGGAACTCACTAAGACACTTTCAAAGGGGCACACAAATCTGTCCAAGAAGGTAAAGTGGTGATAATAAGGATTTCAATGCTTGACAACACATTAACAGAAAGTTTACACGAACATTGGCTAAAGCACCCAAGTGCCTACCCTTGTGTGTTGTTAGTTGGTATGATTGGACTAGGATGAGGGTGAGTGTGAGGGGTGGCTAGTGAGATGAGGAAGTGATAATATAGATAGCAAGGGATGGGTGGAGGTGCAAGGTAAGTTGGTGTGAGTAAGGATGTGCAGGAGTAGGGTAGGGAAGGCTGAGTGATGGGGATGTGATGAATGGCACAGCAGGATGAGGTTGAGTGCGGCTTTGCAATAACGTTTTATGATCTGTGATCACTGAAAGGTTTGTGCCACTGCAGCCTGGTCCTCCTTACAACATTCCTGCTTGTGTCCTCCTGTGCAATGTGCAACCAGGCTGCGTTGGTGTCTTGGGGAGGTGTCTTCCGCCCATTGTAAGGGAAGAGAACCTCCTTGTGTGCTGTGACTCCCTCCATAAACATATGGAGGGAGTCATGGGAGAGCCTGGGTGCAGCCGTGCACTTTTGTGCAGTGCTTGTCAGTGTTTGAAGCCCCTCAATGCTGTAGAACACTGACAGCACAACTGTCAAAATGAATGTGGACATGGCCTCTTTAAGGAAACCGGCTGATGACATCAGAGCCACTTCCTTTTAATTGGCCGGGAACCTCGCAGGCCCAATCAGGGGAAAGTAATTTGGAGGAGGCGGGATGAAGACGGGTGCGGAGTTTGAGGCCGCTGTCTACTCTGGCCTCGCCACGGCTGGCGAAATCACGGCCTCTGTTTCTCTCGTCACAGATGCTGCCTGACCTGCTGAGTATTTCCAGCATTTTCTGTTTTTATTTCAGATATCCAGCATCTGCAGTATTTTGCTTTTGTATTAGTTAAACGTACAACTAGCTTTGTGTATGAGTACAGTGTCAGCTGTGGCTGATAGCACTCTTGCCTCTGAGTCAGAAGGTTGTGGGTTCAAGTCCCACTCCAGAGACGTGAGCACAAATATCAAGGCCTATACTCCAGTGCAGTGCTGAGGGAGTGCTGCACTGTCGGAGGTGCCATCTTTCGGATGAGACGTTAAACCGAGGTCCTGTCTGCTCTTTCAGGTGGACATAAAAGATCCCATGGCACTATTTTGAAGAAGAGTAGGGCAGGTATCCCTGGTGTCCTGGCCAATATTTATCCCTTAATCAACATCATAAAAAACAGATTATCTGGTCATTATCACATTGCTGTTTGTGGAACTTTGCTGTGTACAAATTGACTGCTGCATTTCCTACACTATAACAGTGACTACACTTCAAAAAGTACTTCATTGGCAATAAAATGTTTTGGGACGTCCTGAGGTTGTGAAAGGCGCTATATAAATGCAAGTCTTCCTTTTTTTATATGTTAATAATATGCGCTCGATACAAATATAAAGCTAAAGCTAAGGAAGCCATCTAGTTTTGGCATATCTGGTTTTCACAAGGTAGCTTTTATGACTTCAATACAGCATTAATGTGCAAATTAGGCCTCAAGGCTGTATTTGAATAATGGAAACAACTCCCAGCTGTGGGTCATTCAACCTGGAAATGGAACTGTTAGAAGAACCATTAGGTCATTAGAATGTAGTCCAGGCAGCGCAAATGCTAATGAATAATTTAAGGCTATGGCTTGTGGGACAGAGATAGAGAGACTGAATCATGAAAAGTATCAGTATCAGGTTGGTCCTGGATGATATAGAACTGAAATTTAGGCCGGAATTTTCCTTACCTTGGCGGGTCTGGTGCAGGCAGTGTCCATGGTGGGTCGCGACCCTGCTGTTGGCTCCATCCCACTGTAGAAAATGAACTTACCTTAATGGGGCCTATTAAGCCCGCCCAGTGCGTTTTCAGCCGGGCTCCTTAAAGGGACCATGGCCACATTACATTTTAAGTTTAATCTAACGTCGTGGGTGTTGAATCTTTACTCTATAGTAATATAATAAAAGTTATATATGAGTGACAAAGAAACATTTAAATAATATTACCATTAAGTAATATAATGCCATCTACAAATATGATCAAGAACATAATTAAAAATGTACATTAATTGGGAAGTTATTGGTGCTTTAGTCACAAATCTATAGACTTTTGTATCAGTAACTGGTACAAATAAAAGATGTGTGTGTGTATAGGTAATATATAAAATTAAGCAGATTTTAAATGTAATTGTAAAGGGGTGGATTTACAATCTTATGCAAGTTCAGTGGAAGAGCTGTGGAATCCCTGACAGACAGTGTAAGTGGTGCTTGCAATGTGTTATGGGGATTTCTGCAGCTTTTCTTTAAATTAACAATGGACAAGTGAGAGAGCCTCTGCAGAAATTCACCCTAAAGTCTCAGACTGAAAAATTAAATTAGTTATATTCAGGAACTGAAAGCAAATTGAACCAATGGAATGAGTGATGAGAATGAAATTGTTACGGTTGATGACTTGATTTAATGTGTAACTGGATCACAGTATACTGTGAGAAAAACCTGACCAGTAACAACACAAAAAATGTATTTAAATGGTATATGTCATTTATTATAGCACAGATCAATTCACTGCAATTACTGTTCAGTTGGAAGGCAACAGCTGAGAATGGCCAGTGAAAAATGTATTTCCCTCACCATCCAGGGGAGCACTTACATCCCTTCAGGAATTTCTGAATTAACATTTACCAGTAGCTTTTCAAGTAGAACAGAATCTCCATCAATCTGTTAGCTGATGTAATCAACATATTTTTATGTTGGTTTATTTTCCATGCTGTCAAGTAATCAGCTGGAGCAATGGCCATGAAACTCCTGCCTCAAGTTGACAGGCGTGGTTCCTGAGCTGCGTGAATCCCGTGCCCATGAAGAGAAATTTAAAAAGTAGGGGGAAAAAGGCTCTTAAGTGCCTGTCAACTACATGATAATGATCTCAATTGGTCCCCCGCCACTGCCAGTCGTGTCGGCTCCATGATGACAGACGCGCCTGTGGGAAAGGCACGTGGGAGTGAGATGACAGCGGGTTCCTGACCTGCTGTCAAAAATAACAACTTTCCCACCCGACCAGCCACCGATCTCGCCTGCTACCACCCCGGAAAATTCAGCCCTTAGTGTTGGAGCACGTTCCAGTCTGTTGGTAAAGAGACTCATTACATTCACAGCTATCAGGAGCAGAGTGTAGTTTTAAAAGATCAAGCCGTTTACCACTGTCATTGCACATAAGCTTCTGCTGTTATGTACGTGCCCAGTTGTTTTATTTCTGTAAATAAACCTCATTAGTTACTTTGAAATCTGAGCCCACCTTGACTGCTCTGTGTTAATATCATCTTCAGGAGTGACTTGGAGAGAAATTATATGCAGCAGTTGTTCGGTCCCAAGGGGACCCTGAACGGATGACTTGGAGAGGCGGGGAAGACAGACAGATAATACCGATGGGAGAGGTAGAAACCTGTGCAGCAGCAAGATAGCAAAGCTACTGCTGCTCAGAGCTGGACCGGCAGCACTGGAGAAAGCAAGAAATCTGGAAGACAGAGATGGCAACCAGAGCTAAGAAGAGAGCAGCTAGGTTCCAGGAGTCGAACCTGGATGACCTCCTAGTGGAGATATGGAGAAGGAGGGACATGAAAAACTTTATGGAGGGAGGTCGCAGCGGCTGTGCCGCCTCCTCGAACCCGGGAAACCTTTACAGTGACAGAAGAAATTCAACACTGTAAAGAGTGGCCAAGATATGCTATCTGCTTCCCTGATCCTTCCTTGCAGTCTCTTTATATCTACAATACTCCTTCTAGGACTGTATTCTGAACCTGTTTATCCCTTCTCCTAATCTGTGTCACCTTCTAGCTAAAATTGTACCTTCACTCAGTATGCCATATGTGAACAAGCCTCCCTAACTCACCACACATGCCCTTTCTTGATTTTTGCTCTTCAAATAACCTGATGTGTCAAACTGTTGTTACAAAAGACTCGGCCTAGCCTTTACTGCAATACTCATGTCTTATCTGGCACACAAGAAGGTGGCTCATAACCACCGGAAATCTCAGAATACAGGCGGTGCCACCGCGAGGCAAGGTTAATGACCGCCCGCAAAACGAGCGTAGGCAGCATCGGTATTTTTGTGCTGCCTGCTGATTTAAATGATTTGCGCGCAAAACCTACTGTGTAACGCGCTGTTTGGGCGGTAGTTTCAGCAGGAGGCCCAATGTAGCATAGCCGTAGCATCCCTGGACCGAGACAGTGTTGTCTTAAAGCTAGCCTGTCATTTTAGAAAACAGTGTCAAACCCTTAAAGGGGAACTACCATCTAAAGTGAAAAAAATAAAAATCATTTAAAAATAGGCAGTCTTTAGCCTATAGAGCACAACTGCCTTCTGCATGTAAAAAAATTTGTAAACGTTCTTCAGAACTAACACAAATGGCTCAGCAAGCCAGGGAATGGTACCCAGGGTCTGCACACGCAGCACTCCAGCTTTGTGGAGAGGGTCAACACTGCAAGAGAGGTCCTCTACCCATAGGGGGCCAGGTGGCCCTCCAGAAAGAACGGTGTGGGACGACATCACCGAGGCCGTCACTTCCAGCAGTGTCGTCCCCACGACCTGGCTCCAGTACCCAAAGAAGTTTCATGACCTCAGACCAGCGGTCAAGGTCAGTGAATGCATCTTCAAAATCTGTCTCCGACCAAGGGCACCACTAGCCTCACACACTGCTCATTGTATGACCCACCGCCCCCTACCCCTCCAGCACTCACCTACCAACAATCTCTACCAAACACGAGACACACCTCACATTCCTAGCTTCACCTTGGAGCAGATGGTGCTGGCTGTTCTTGGCAGGGGCATGGATGAGCCCTTGACCAGCAGCAGGGCTGAAAGAATACAAGATGCTGGTATCCTCATACATTGTCCTCCTTCTCACATCCCACTTCCCCCTCATCTCACAATATCTTCTGATTTACAGAGTGTGCATGGTGTAAGCATGCAGCTCTTGCTTTCCCGCCCTCCCCTCACCACAACTCTACCCTTGTGCCTTCCACATTTCACACATCCAAGAAATGCAGCTTTCCCAGCCAATGGTGGACCAAGAAGAGGGAGAGGAGAGTGAAGAAGAAGAAGAAAAAGCAACACCATCACTCGATTTGACACTCCCAGTTCCTCGAGGTCGTCCTGCAAGGCCATCTGCAGTGTCAGCCTGCAGCTGTATGCTGCAGCCACTGGGGTAGCACTGCATTACATCACTAGGATAGTCAAAGGCACACACGAGACAGTCACTAAGGAAATGCATAAGGGTGATAAGTTGATTTCTTGATGTCACATTTGATGCATATATGGATAAAGTTGGATTGGAAAGTTTGCTTTGTGACAGTTTTTATTTCAGCATTGTGGCCAAGAGGACACTGTGATGGTCAGTAACAGAGGGAAGGGAAGATGTGGGACAAATGTTGAAAGGGGAATTGGGGTTGTGTTCACTGGTACCGCAGGCGGATGATTCCATCCCGGATATCCCAGCCAGAAAGGGGCTGCCTGAGTTGCATCCTTCCTTCCGCTTCCTCCTCTTCTGCTTCCTCCTCTTCTGTTTCCTCCTCTTCTGCTTCCTCCTCTTCTGCATGTTCCTTGTTGTTCTGCGAGCAGCTTGTCCCCTTTGCTGCCTCTGCTTCATCTCCCTGTGTCCCCCAGGACCGTGAGCAAGTGGTCTTCTCAGAGGCTGTGGATGTTGGAAATCTGAAATAAAAACAGAAAATGCTGGAAATACTCAGCAAGCCAGGCAGCATCTCAACCTGAGACGTCTGTTTCTCTCTCCACCGATGCTGCCTGACCTGCTGAGTATTTCCAACATTCTCTGTCTTCTCAGAGGCCTTCCTTTACCATCTGAAGCATTGCAAGCATCCAGCAGCACTCCCTGCACACGTTTAAAACTTTTAAAATCTATTGCACTAAGCCACTACTTCAGTAAAATATAAAAAAAGGTCCAAAAGCTGAAATCCAAACTTACCTGAAAGATGTGTGTGTCCCTTTAAGAAGTGTTGACAGCATCTCTGCAGGCTGCTTCACGCACGCTTTTCTGTTTCTATTCAGGACACAGGATAATGGAGAATGAAAGCCTCCAAATTAACAGTTGTGGCATCAAATCAGGTGTTGCACGCCGATTGACATCACGATCTGCTTATTTAAATTTGAGAGACCAACGCTGTCAATGGCAGCGCTGTGGCCCTTACCAAAATGGCGGCCAGCCTGTCCCGCACCGGAAACGGGCAGAAGCGAGGCGGCTGTCATTTTTTCTACAAAAGCGCGTTAACGGCCGGCGTTAAAGCAACGAATTTCTCAGCCATAGTTAATAAATCCAGAGCAGTGTGATAAGGCTATTGGGGAGGCAAATAGGATTTGAAGTTGTATTGCTAGGACAATACATTTTAAAACTAAGAATAAAAAAAACCATTTAAATGCAAAAGTAAAACCAGAAAATGCTACAGACACGCAGTAGCAGGCCAGTCAGCTCCTGGAAAAGGAAAATTGCTTTTATAATGGCTTTGTGCCTTCGTCTCCTGACAGGCAAATCATCTACAATCGGTGATAGAACAATGCACCAAATCCACTTTGGATCTAAGAAAGACAAATTAGAATATTTTCTAAATGGTGAGACACTAGAAACTGTGGAGGAGCAAAGAGATTGGGGTGTCCAGGTACACAAATCACTAAATGCGAGTGCACAGGACTAAAAGCTAACAAATCCGCTGGACCTGATGGCCTACATCCTAGGGTTTTAAAAGAGGTGGCTGCAGAAATAGTGGATGCATTGGTTTTGATCTTCCAGATTTCTCTGGGTTCTAGAATGGACCTTGTGGATTGGAAGGTAGCAAATGCAACACCACTATTCAAGAACGGAGAGAGAGAGAAAATAGGACAGTTAACCTGACATCAGTATCAGGTATTTGCCAGACCCTTAAGCATCTTTTTAACCCTACCTTTCAAATTTCCCTGGAAGAGCACGAGAATCACGCAGCTTGGGAACCATGTCTGTGAACCGGAGGCGGAAGTTGAGTGGCCATTGATCCACCTCATTAGCGCACAGCATGAAAAGTACAATAAAAACTCCCGCCTGACAGATGGTCACTTTCCTAAAGCCGATGCTGTTGCTGAGTGCATTGTCAGCACAGATTTAGCTTTCTAGAGGTTGCAAGTGTTTCCAGCAAAGTCGGGATCCACTGTCACCTCATTGGTAGAACCTATCACACCATTGACAGATTGCTTCTGTCATCTCTACTTGACCTGCCATCTATTATATCAGAATGGGTGCCATTTATACTGTCTCACCTTGGTCCTCACAATGAGCCCCAACACCAGCAGCACCAGGCACACGAGCAGCATCAACAGCAACACCACCAACCTTCTCCTCAACCACTTGATGCTGCTCAGGACAGAGGGCATCAGCGCAGGGCTGCACCGCACCGGAAACGATATCCCCAACACAGGGTGTACAGGCAGAAGATGAGCTTCCTCAACATGATGGAGCAGCAGTGCCAAAGGAGGCTCAGGCTATTGCGCCAGGTCGTCGCAGACATTTGCAGATTGCTGGAGCAAGACCTGCAGCCCAGAGGAGCGGGTGGACACACCTTACCAGTGGCTGTTAAAGTCACCATTGCCCTCAACTTCTTCACCTCAGGCTCCTTCCAGGGATCTGCAGCAGACATTTGCAGCATCTCGCAGTCAGCCACCCACAGAAGCATCACACAGGTGACTGATGCCCTCTTTGACAAGTCAGCCAATTATATCAACTTTGTCACTGATGAAGCCAGTGTTACTGAGCGGGCGCTGGCCTTTGCCGCGCTGGCTGGCTTCCCAAGGGTGCAGGGCCTCATCGACTGCACACATGTGGCCATCAGGACACCCCATCATCACCCAGGAGTCTTTGTCAATCGCAAGGACTTCCACTCCCTCAATGTGCAACTCGTCTGCAACCATAGTAAGATGCCAAATTCCCTGGCAGCTGCCATGACTCTTTCGTCCTGCACCAGTCCACTCTCCCTCAGCTCTTTGCTCCTCCAAACAGACTTTCCGGCTGGCTGCTTGGAGACAAGAGCTATCCACTGAAGACGTGGCTCATGTCAACCCTTGAGGAGGCCAAGTACTGAGGTCGAGGAGAGATAAAATGAAAGCCACGTTTCCACCAGATATTTCATAGAGCAGACAATAGGCATGCTGAAAATGCACTTCAGATGCCTTGGCAGATCTGGAGTAGTGCTTCAGTATGCAGCAGCCAGGGTCTCCAGAATTGTCCTGGTCTCCTGCACCCTGCATAACATGGCGCAGCAGCGAGGATTAGCGTTGCATGAGGAGCAAGGCACTGAGCGCACAGCCTCTTCAGAGGAGGAGCAGGAGGAGCATCAGCTGGAAGAAGAGGAGGAGGAGCAGGAGGAAGCTGCGGTTCTGATCCACCAGCACCCGAGCACTTTGCTGCCCGGGAGGCCAGGGATGGCATCATCATGGCCAGATTTACTTAACTTCATGCATTACACCCATATGGCTGCCATATGCTGCGCCAGGCTCCCAATACCCCACAGCAACACCATAAAGCATCCCTACAATGACCAAGTCATTCCTTTCACACTGATCACCATTGCTGGAGGTAACGTTATGTCTCACCATTCACTCCAACTCACTAAGTCACTTCCAAAGTTGCACACAAATTTGTCCATGACCGGAAAGTGGTGAAAATAAAGGGGGAAAAATTCAGTTGGTTGCGCCTCCCGTTAGCGCCTTAAGAGGGCGCTAATGGGGCGCAAAGCAACTAGCACCCGGGGGCGGCGATGTTTGCGCCGCTCGCGAAATTAACTAGACATTTTGCGGCGGCACTAAACACTACCGCCACGATCTCCTGCGCCGGCAGATCGTGATGTCAGTCGAGTGCGCAACACCCCGGTAGTGGCCCGGAGCGTATATTGAGTGGCGCCCCCTGCCTTACCGCCTGCCGCTAGCAACGACAGGTTGAGGGGAGCATTTTGCAGTCAGGAAGGGACTGGGGGAGCGCTATTTAAAGGCGACCGCTTCCTGCCTTTTATTGTTGGTGATATTTTTGAACCACGCATTCTGAGAGAGAGAGAGACAGACTTCTGGAGAGATTCAACGCTGTGTGAAGGAGTTTTGGGTACTGAGCTGCACTTTGCAGTTTCATTTTGATTTGCCCTTCCTTGTATCGATTTAGAAGAGACTGTGGGTGCTGCACTCTGAGCTCTTTTCCTGGTACTCTCCATTGTTCTTTCCAGCAGATTTGATGTACAGGTCTCTCCAGGCCGAGATTCAAGGCTGCAATGAGCAGGATGTGAATGGAAAGCAAGATCAACCCTCCCCTTTAAGAACTTGCCTGCGCCATTGTGTGTGTGTTCCATTGCTGACTGACATCACATGAGCTTCGCCAGCGCTCTGAGTTAGCGCCTCCCTCCTCGGCCTTTGCGCCTTAAGACAGGTGTGAAGAGCCTGATTTAGCGCTCCAATCACCTCCAGGGGCGATAAAAGTCAAGTTTACAGTCAGAGGCGATAATTAGCGCCAGGCGCTAATCTTTGCGCCCGGCCGATAATTGCGCCCCAAATGGGGCGATACTGAATTTCTCCCCCAAATAGTTTTGTGTGTGACATCACAGTAACGGAAACTTCACAGAAACATGTATTAAAACACCCAAGTGGCTACTCTTGTGCATCTACTTGTGTTTTATCTTTCATTTAAGTGTGCTTCTACGAGGTACTACCCCTATGGCTTCAGCAGAGGTAGAGGCAGCCTGCTCACTTCCCTGCTGCGACTGCGTAGACACTTTTGGTGGATGTCCTCTGGGCTTTGGAGCCTGTGATGGCTCTGCCAAAGTCTGCTCCTCCTGCGACTGTGCAAGGGCAGACTTGGCCATCGTGATTCGAGGAGCTATCTGGGGTGCTGACTGAGGTGGGGCGAGGGGGAGTGGCAATGGGGGAAAGCTTTGTGTGCACTTTGAGAGGAGCCCCCATTTCCATGTTCCCTCTCACCATCATCCTCTCATGGGCCACCCGCACTTCCCTGCTAGCAAGAAGCTGGAGAGCACCTGGCTGCACAGCAGTGGGGCTGTGAGGACCCACATCTACGTTGACATCTCTCTAGAGAGGAGGTCTATGAGCGTCTGCCATCTATCTCCATAGATAGCCATCTATTCTCCATAGATAGCATGTGCTCCTGTGAGTGGCGAATTAGCTACTCCATGCAGGTGGTCATCCTATCCATGGAAGAGCCTACAGTCGCCATCACCTGCGACACAGTGGTGCTCTTGTTGGAGCTGGACTCCTCCATTCTCTGCACATTTGCAGACATCGCGGTCGCAAAATCTGTCATAGTCTCCTGCACTTCTTGCTGCACCTCCAGGATCGCCCTCTTTCTGGATGGCCCCCGATGCTCAGCGTCTGCATACAGCCGAGCAGAGCTGGGAGCATCCTGGGCCCTCTGGCGAGGAGTCTCCACTGCTGTCCCTGTCTCCACCATCTGCTCTTGCTCACTTGTGTTGTGAGACACCAGGTGACAACACTACTCTATCTCACATGGCACCCACCGCCTGGTGCCACAACAAAGCACATGGCTAGGAATTAGTCAGGACCTCACTTTCAACCCCACTTTCCATACCTCGGAGCCTACTGTCAACAAGGGCAGACGTCGATGACGAAGTCCAACACCGCCTTCTCTGTGCCAGTGCAGCCTTCGGTCACCTGAGGAAGAGAGTGTTTGAAGACCAGGACCTCAAACCCAGCACCAAGCTCATGGTCTACAGAGCATTGGTGATACCCTGCCCTCCTGTATGCTTCAGAGACATGGACCATGTACAGCAGGCACCTCAAAGCACTGGAGAGGTACCACCAACGCTGCCTCTGAAAGATCCTGCAAATCCATTGGCAGATTAGGCGCACCAACGTCAGTGTTCTCACTCAGGCCAACATCCCCAGCATCGAAGCTTTGACCATGCTCCGATGGACGGGCCACATCGTCCGCATGCCCGATACGAGACTCCCAAAGCAAGCGCTCTACTCGGAGCTCCGACACGGCAAGAGAGCCCCAGGTGGGCAGAGGAAATGCTTCAAGGACACCCTCAAAGCCTCCTTGAAAAAGTGCAACATCCCCACCGACACCTGGGAATCCCTGGCCCAAGACCGCACAAAGTGGAGGAGAAGCATCCGGGAAGGCGCCGAACACCTCGAGTCTCTTCGCCGCGAGCAAGCGAAAGCCAAGCGCAAACAACGGAAGGAGCGCACGTCAACCCAAGAACCCCACCCACCCGCCCCTTCAACCACCGTCTGCCCCACCTGTGACAAAGACTGTAGGTCCCCGCATTGGACTCATCAGTCACCTAAGAACTCATTTTTAGTGTGGAAGCAAGTCATCCTCGTTTCCGAGGGACTGCCTAAGAAGAAGACACACCTTTCCCAGATGTCGGGTCTGTCAGTGCTGAACAGACCCGACACACAGTGGCGGGGGAGGCAATTTAGGTCATTATGACCTTGTTAACAACACATTAAGAAGAATTTTGTGCTCACCTTTACATTTTATGAGGTCACCCACGGGGTCCATGCTGCTCGGGGATCATGTCAGGTAAGCCGGTCAGGAGTTGTATGACCATTGGAACACCTCATTACTTGACAGCTGCAAATGTGCAATAAAAGCTCCCATCCCACAGCTGTTCACTTTCCAAGCTCAGAAGCTGTTGCTTATTGCATTTTGAAGACAGGTTGAGCTTTATGCAGGTTGCAAGTGTTTGGAGTAAACTCTCTATCCAGTATCACCTCGTTCGAACAACCTCCCTCACCATTGACAGATCGCTTCTGTCATCTCAAGTTCACCTGCCATCTATTACATCAGCATCGGTGCCCTTGAAACTATCTCACTTGGTCCTCAGAATCCCGTCACGATCAACCCCAAAACCAGCAGCACCAGGCACACCAGCAGCACCAACAACAACACCAGCCTTCTTCACAATCAACTGATGCTGCACAGGACAGAGGACATCAGCACCCGACCACATTGCTGTCTGGGAGGCCAGGGGTGGCCTCACCATAGGCCAGATTTACTTCACTAGACGCTGTATACCCTGGCTGCCACATGATGCGCCAGGTTGGCACCACCCCACACCAACAGCATAAAGCATCCCTACAATGCCCAAGCCATTCCTTTCACACTCATCACCATTGTGGGGGGTACCGTTATGTCTCACCATTCACTGCAACTCACTAAGCCACTTCCAAAGATTCACAGAAATCTGGCCAAGAACGCAAAGTGTTGAAAATAAAGATTTCAATGTTTGACAGCACATTAACAGAAACTTCACATGAACATTGACTAAAACACTCAAGTGCCTACCCTTGTGTGTTGTTAGTTGGTATGATTGCACTAGGATGAGGGTGAGTGTGAGGGTTGGCTAGTGAGATGGAGAAGTGATAATGTAGATAGAGAGGGATGGGTGGAGGTGCAAGGTAAGTTGTTGTGAGTAAGGATGTGCAGGAGTAGGGTAGGGTAGGCAGAGTGATGGGGATGTGATGAGTGGCACAGCAGGATGAGGTTGAGTGTGGCTTTGCAGTAACGTTTCGTGATCTACTGAGATCATTGAAAGGTTTGTGCCACTGCAGCCTGGTTCTCCTGAAGACATCCCTGCTTGTGTCCTCCTGTGCAATGTGCAACCAGGCTGCGTTGGTCTCCTGGGGAGGTCTCTTCCGCCCATTGGAAGGGAAGAGGACCTCCCTGCGTGCTGTGACTCCCTCCATAAGCATATGGAGGGAGTCATGGGAGTGACTGGGTGCAGCCATGCACCTTTGTGCAGTGCTTGTCAGTGTTTGCAGCACCTCAATGCTGTGGAACACTGACAGCACAACTGTCAAAATTAATTTGCGCATGGTCCCTTTAAGGAAACCGGCTAATGACGCGTCATCAAGTGACGTCATCAGACCCACTTCCTTCAATTGAAGGGGAAATGCGCTGGGCGGGCTTAACAAGCCCAATCAGCGTAAGGTCACTTGGACAGCAGGCTGGAGCCGGCAACGAGGCTGGGACTCGCCACCAACGTCGCCCACCACGGACCTGCCAAGGTTGATAAAATCCAGCCCTTTGTTTCCAACATTTGTGGGGAGGTGGTGAGAAACTAAAGCTGGAGTTAACGTGCACTCAGTGCAAACATAAACCCGTCCAAGACTCATGCCTCACACCTTTAGTACCCTCAATTATCTCTTAGGTTATACCACCACTTTTTCATTGAAGTACACCCAAAACCACTTTCCATGGGAGCAAAAGTGCTTGTAGATTAAAAAGTGCTTTGCTTCCCCTTCCACCTTGCTATTGCTCAGCTTTCATCAGACACTCATTCACATCAACATTTCCAGTTCAGGACCATCTCCTTGGGTTACACATCCAAATCTCACCTTTGTCTGCATTACACCGCATGAATTGAAACGTGAAATATAAAAAAAGATTTCCCTGAAGAGGTTCACCAAGACACTCGCTGTCTAGAGATTGGGATAATTTATTTAAAAAAAAGTTAACCTTAAAGTAAAAATATTCCAAATACAAGATAATAAAAATATAACTTATTCACTTTCCTGCTCGCTGCGCACACTGAGGTCCTCAACAGTCTCCGATAAAAAACCGCTCCCGCAGTGTGTTGTTCCAAAGTGCGGCCAGAGACTGCCTTCCTGCGCAGAGTATGGGAGGAGCAGGCCCAGGAAACTGAGCGTGGGCGAGCGCAGGTCTCAGCCACACCGAGTGCATGTCTCAGGCCCCGAACCAGAGTCGCCAGGCCCGGCGGATGTGCGGTGAGGGCCCCGGCACCATTAAATCGCTGCTCTAGCGCCTCCCCCATCCTACCTGCCAATTCCTGGTTTTTTTCACCCGGTGCCCACCGAGTCCGACTCTGTTTCTCTCCTTTGAGAATGCACCGCAGCCCTGGGGAGCATGCGCACTCTCTGCGGGGAAATCAGCGCCGTGGATAGAGCGGTTGCTGAGTTGCAGAGAATTGTGGGTCCTGCGGCTGTTATTAGTCAACGGCTATCCGAGACAACGCTCGCCGGATTGCAGGGCTCCGTATGTTAGCAAACGCCATTCCAATTTGGATCGGCTCTGTGAGGTCCCAAATGACTCTCCCTGTGAGGGTTCCCGGGCCATTCTCTCATCGCTATGACTTTTTCCCGCTCGTTGGGTATTGGCCTCTACCCCGCTCCAGCTGTCCAGCTCACTGCGAGGCCTGTGAATTTAAGTGCGCGGGACCTTACCTATCGCTCTGTGGCCGCGCACCTTACAGGGAACATTGGTAATACTATCAGGATAAGGAGTCAGCCAGTTAGGACTGAGATGAGGAGAAATTTCTTCACTCAGAGTGTTGTGAATCTTTTGAATTCTCTACCCCAGAGGGCTGTGGATGCTCAGTCGTTGAGTACAGTATTTTGGACACTGAGGGGATCAAGGGATATGGGGATAGGGCAGGAAATCAAGTTGATTTAAAAGTTCAGTCATGATCTTACTGAATAGCGTAGCAGGCTCGAGGGGCCGTACGGCCTACTCCTGCTCCTATTTCTTATGTTCTTATGATCTTAAAAGTAATCATAATCCATTTAAGCTGTATTAGGCCCTGGTATGGCCACATTGGAGTAATTTGTCTAATGTTCACACACGTGGCAGGTTTATCAAGGCCTTAGAGAAGGTACAGAGGAGGGCAACCAAAATGATACCAAGTCTTTGGGCTCCTAACTTGATGTGTTCGGGCTATTTTAATTTTTTGTTATTTGTTTCCCTGGGATGTGGGCATCGCTGGCAATGGCCAGCATTTATTGCTCATCTTAATTGCCCTTGAGAAGGTGGTGTTGAGCTGCCTTCTTGAACCACTGCAGTCTTTGTGGCGAAGGTTCTCCCACAGTGCTGTTAGGGAGGGAGTTCCAGGATTTTGACCCAGCGACGATGAAGGAACGGCGATATATTTCCAAGTCAGGATGGTGTGTGACTTGGAGGGGAACTTGCATGTGGTGGTGTTCCCATGCGCCTGCTGCCCTTGTCCTTCTAGGTGGTAGAGGACGCGGGTTTGGGAAGTGCTGCCGAAGAAGCCTTGGTGAGTTGCTGCAGTGCATCTTGTAGATGGTACACACTGCAGCCACGGTATGCTGGTGGTGGAGGGAGTGAATGTTTAAGGTGATGGATGAGGTGCCAATCAAGTGGGCTGCTTTGTCCTGGATGGTGTCGAGCTTCTTGAGTGTTGTTGGAGCTGCACTCATCCAGGTAAATTAATTTAATTAGAGAAGCACAGGCTTAAAGGAGATATGATTTAGGTTTCTAACATGATGAAAGGATTAGATTTAATTCAGGTGGATAGGATATTTGAGAAGTATAGGAATGGGAGAACTAGACAGCAGGCATATAAAATACATAGACAAAGAGTTAGGTTAGATGTTAGGAAGCATTTCTTTTCACAGAGTCATTGTCCTGGTGACAACTCTGCTGTCAGGATGAATTTCCCAGACTTTTTCCGAAGTTGGCCAGAGTTTTTTTTGTCTCTCCCAAGAGATTGTGTGATTGGGGAGTGGGTCAATGGTATTTGTGGCTGCACCATGTCTGAATGGGGCAGGCTTGATGGATTAGATGTTCTTTACCCATCCTTTTCGTATGTTCGTATCACCTCTGAGCCACCCCTTGTTATTCTGTTGTACACTTCAGAATTGCAGGGTAGAGGCAGTCTGGGAGCATGTCTTTTTTATGGAATTCCTTCTTCTGTGACATCATAAAATTTGGCTCCAGAGATATCATCAAGGGATAAGGGGACAGAAGTTCATGATGTCACAAGAGAAAAAGTCCTACATAAGATGCCTTTTGAAAAAGGGATGACTGAAAGAAACTCATAACTATAAATATACGCTTTGCAACATTTAGGATTATGGGACTGTTCAGTAAAATAATTCAATTAAAGGGGTACTACATGACAAACTAGCAAATCTGAATGAACGACTTGATTTTATATAGTGCCTTTCATGACCTCAGGACATACTACAGCGCTTTACAACCAATGAAGTACTTTTAAAGTGTACTCACCGTTGTAATGTAGGAAACGTTGCAGCCAATTTGCACGCAGCAAGGTCCCACTAAAGCAATGAAATTAATGACCAGATCATCTGTTTAAGGTGTTGGTTGAGGGATAAATATTGGCCAGGATACTGGAAGAACTCTTTGAATAGTGACGTGGAATCTTTTACATCCACCTGAGAGGGCAGATGGAGCCTCAGTTTAACATCTCATCTGAAAAACAGCACCTCCAACAGGGCAGCACTTGGGTACTGAAGCGTCAGCCTAGATTACATGGTTAAGCCTCTGAAATGGGACTTGAGTCAACAACCTTCTGACTCAGAGACCAGAGTGCGATCACTGAGCCACAGGTGACACTGTTTTGTTTGTTTGGAAACACGTGGCATGAGAATATAAACATAATTAAAATGCATCGTTTTATGTGATGCTATCATGACTGAAATAATACGTCACTCATGTGCTTCCTTGAATCAAAAAAGATTTTCCCGGAAGAGTTTTGGGACAAACAGCTGTAGTTCAGCTTTTATCAACTGTTTTATCATAATTATCCACAAACAAAGAAACATTTTTATCTAACAAGAGATCATAACAAGTAAAATAACTAAAAATATAAGTTCAGATTCCAGAGATGAAAGGCGACCACAACTTCCGTACACAGGTCTGGGAGTGAAAATAACAAACACAACAATAAAAAATGAGATAAACAAAAAGATCTAATTTACATTCTAAATAATAAATAGAAAGATTATTTGAAAGCTTGAATTATTTTTTGCTGCTTGTGAAATTATACATTAAGTCCAATTTTCTAGTAATGTATAATTATGGTTTGCAATGATTATCTGCCTTATTAGTGAAAGCTTCTGACAGTCTTTCCATTTCTCTAATTCATGCCTATAATGTAATCAAATTCTCAAGTTTCTGCATTTACATCTAATTATCAAACATTTTTGTAATGTTAGACTCGGAAGCCTTACTGTTTTTCAAGATATTTATAATTTGACTTCCGTGCTAATTCTGAACATATAATGCTACCTGTGAGTGAACTATGGGGGAGAAACTGGCCTCCTTAGTGCCTCCCGTTAGCGCCTCCGGGAGGCGATAATGGGGCGCAACCGGGCGCGGCGAAATTCCCTGCTGCTTTTGTGCTGGCGCTAAGACTTAGCCCCTCGGTCCCTAGCACCCCGGTGATTGTGACATCATCTGGCACGCAGCGCCCCGTTATCGCCCCGGATCTGAAATTCGCTTCCGCCCCCTGCAGCATCGCCGGGCGTCAACAACAGCAGCTGCAGGAGGCGTTGTCACCTCGGGTGGCCGCTCAGGGAATGCTAATTAAAGGCAGTGGTGGTCAGGTCGCCCCAAATTTTATTATCACCCCAGTGTGCTGTTTTTTGAATTTTTTCCATCCCTCCATTCTCTGAGAGTGCTTGGGGCTGCTCTTCGCGGATTGCAGGTGCCGTCGCCGACCATTCCCAGCCTTAACTTGAAATGACCTCAGCAATGGTCCTTCCTTTAAGGGAGGGAAGGAGCCTGTGAATCCGGCACAATGTCCCGTGCAGCGCTCTGCCGCTACCGCCCCTCTTGCTCCGTTTAGCGCTCCAAGGGAAGTGATAGCGCTTGATTTAGCGCTCCACTTCTCTCCTGGAGCGCTAAACCGGAAGTTCACGTCGGATTCAATTGTGTAGCGCCCGGCGATACTTTTGCACTCCTGCAAAAGTTATCGCCTCAAACGGGACGCTATGCAATTTCTAGCCCTATAAGCCCAACTGAATTTAATTAGGCACATTTGGGTGCAATCAATTTACTATATGAACAGGAGAAAAACAAAGATTACCTTCTTACATACAAAATCACCAGGCAAATATACAACTGACTTCAGCTTGAGCAGCATTTCATATATCATCTCTTGGTCACACTCCTGGAGAGACATGGCAATACAATATTGATTAAAGTCCAATAAGATAAGCATTTTAGTGGCTTTTAGACAGCACTAAATCTATAAATACCTGGAAAATGTTACTTCTTTCTTGTTTACTGAATTATGGATAGAACTCTAGGGTTGCTACCGACAATTCCTCCCATCCCTATGCTGTTCTTCCCAGGTGTGGGTGCTGCCTATGTGCATGATTTACTAAAGTTATATTGATACAGGAGTTACTGACTATGTGAAACCTTGTTTCATTGTCGCGTGGACTTTGGCATACTCTCCACCTTGCAACAGTGGGCTGTTTACCTGAGACCACTGAAACTAGTTCTTATCTAGGCCAAAAAATTATATTGTCTATTATGATTTCACCTAAGAACAAAACATGCTTGTTAAAAACCAGTAACACAGGATGCAGTGTATAACAGGTTATTTATAATAGTTAATTTCAGATTCTCTTGGCAAAAAGCACAGAACCTTTAGACACCGAAAAGAAAAGATTATTGCCGATATTACCTTGTCGCTTATAATTGCTGTCCAAAGTTAACCAACTGCGACAAATGCCACAGTCTAGAGCTGGAAGCTGATGCATATTTCACCAAGGACCGACACGTTTAAGTTTGATCATTTCACTGCAGGGAGTAACCTAATTTCTCTGGAGCACTGCATTTCTTCAGCATTAACAATAAATCATGTACGGCTTATCAACAAAAAGTTATATTTTCAATTTGGTTTTGTTGGTCCTCAAAGTGATGAATGTCACTGCTGGAAATAGAATGCTTTTGGTACCCACATCAGCACAGAGCAGTTTTAGAAGCAGAGTATACTTACTCAACTCTTCCCAGGAATCTGCCTTGCAGCCAACCTCAAAAGAACAACCTTTACTGTGAATATATGGTTTTATTCCTTTTCTCACAATAACGATCTTTGTGGGATCTCTAAGTCATAGTCAATTTCTGCCAAATTATGTGCATTGTTTGAATGCGCATAACAGTTGCTGTGGATCAACTCACACTTAGAAACTGAGCTGAGATTGCCCAAGTTATATGACGGTTACGGTAGGAATCTTTAATCCCAACAGTCTGGACAGGACAGAATGCCAGGATAATGTGTTAGCCAACTATGCCACATAACTCATTAAGTCGCTTGTGTGCCAGTTCAAAGATCGTATTGTGATAGAAAAAGGGGTGGAGCTAGGCCAGAGCTTCATTAATATGTTCAAATGATGAGTGACATCATAACACTTTCAGTGCCATTTTTTGGCCATTACATCAGTACAGTGCCAGATCATAAACATGCCTATATATTGGGCATCCACAGTTACTAGGGGATTAGCTACAAGCAAAAGTTCATTTAAAAGGCATAGTGTGGCGGATCGCCACCTAAACGGGCATAATCCACTTTTCATCCGTGGACAATATATCGAGCACCTTGCCTTTAAGGCACCTTGCCTTTAAGGCAGGAGAAAAGGAGTGGGCGGGGCCTCAGGAATTTTCCAGAGAATTCTGGGAGCAGTTTTCAGCCTTTTTGGACCATGCAGTGGTATTAAAAAGCCTTTGTTTTCCCACACATGGATTCAGTCTTAATTTGTGTTTCGCGGCAGCCTCAACATTGGTGACCCCGATGCTCAGAACGTATTCCGAGCACTGCAATGGCGGACACGAACGCAGTTTCTGTGAAACTGCCGGAGTTTTGGGAAAACCAGCCCGAAGCCTGGTTTCTCCAAGCTGAATCCCGCTTCTGGCTGCGAAACACCACAGATGGGACGCAGTACGACTACCTCGTCACATCACTCGGTAGCGCCACAGTTTCGAAGGTTTGGACAGCGCTGCAGAACCCACCAGAGGAAGGCAAGTATGCACATCTCAAGGCAGCGCTCCTTAAAAAATTTACGGCCTCGGCATATCAGCGAAACTGCCACCTCCTCGACCTTCCAGGCCTCGGTGATGCCTCACTGTCAGACCTCTCTCCCACATGCTCTCCCTCACCGACAAGAGCCCACCCGGATCCCTCTTCCGCACGCTTTTAATCCGCCAGCTCCCTCTCAGCATCCGCCCAGCGATCGTGGCGTCCGGCCTCACGAATCTGGAAGCCCTGGACGATGAGGCCGACAAGCTGCTGTCCGCTCACTCCAGCCGCGACGTCACTCCGGACCTGGCAGCCAATGCCTGGGCGCGCCCCTCACCGGCCACCACGCGGCCACAAGGACCAGCCACCAAGCCCACGGGGCCTTTGCGCCCCACTAACCCGGGCCACTGTGACTACCACGCACGGTTCGGCGCCAGGGCACAACGGTGCACACCTCCCTGCTCTTTCAAGTCCGCCCCCGTACCAGCCCCCGCGATGGCTGTGGGCCACGCGGGCTCCCTGCTGTACGTCACGGATGACAAAACCGGCCGCCGGTTCCTGTGCAACACTGGAGCTCAGCACAGCATCATCCCGGCCTCCTCCCTCGACATCCAAAAGGGCGAACGAGGACTGGCGCTGGCTGCTGCTAACGGCTCGGAAATCCGGACGTACGGCACCCGGACAGTCACCCTCGACCTCGCTGGTCGCCGCTACCGATGGGAGTTCATCACTGCCAGGGTGCTCTCCCCTCTCATTGGCGCAGATTTCCTGTGCGCCCACGGCCTACTGGTAGACATCCCTCGTCACCGCCTCGTGGACATGAACACCATGTCCCCCATCCTAGGCGCCATGGCCCCCCGTCAACCCGCCGACATGGCGTCACAGTGCCACGCCCGGGCCACGGATGACTACTCGGCACTCCTGGCCGAATTCCCGGCCCTTACCAATCCGACCTTCTCCGCGGAGGCCGCCAAACACGGGGTGGAACACTTCATCCCCACCACAGGCCCCCCAGTGTACGCCCATGCCCGCAGGCTGGACCCGGCCAAACTGGAGATCGCGCGGACCGAGTTTGCCACCATGGAACAGCTCGGCATCATCCGCTGCTCCAACAGTCCCTGGGCCTCCCCACTCCACATCGCCCCCAAACCAGGTGGGGGTTGGCGCCCCTGCGGGGATTACCGCCGCCTCAACGACGCCACCACCCCTGATCGGTACCCCGTGCCGCACATTCAGGACTTCTCGGCTAGACTGGCCGGCCGCTCAGTCTTTTCCAAGGTCGACCTGGTGTGCGGCTACCACCAAGTCCCCGTCCACCCCGCGGACGTCCCCAAGACGGCCGTAATCACCCCCTTCGGCCTGTTCGAGTTCCTGCGGATGCCCTTCGGCCTCAAAAACGCGGCCCAGGCATTCCAACGGCTCATGGACTCGGTCCTTCGGGACCTGAAGTTCCTGTTCGTCTACCTGGACGACATCCTGGTAGCCAGTTCCTCCAAGCAGGAACACCTTGAACACCTTCGCATCCTGTTCGGGCGCCTCAGCGACCACAGGCTCATCCTCAGCCCAGCCAAATGCCAGTTCGGCCTGGACAAGATCGACTTCCTCGGCCACCACATCACCCATGCTGGGGCCATTCCACTGCCCACCAAGGTGCAGGCCGTCCAACAATTTCCCTGCCCCACCACCATCAAAGGCCTCCAGGAGTTCCTCGGGATGGTGAATTTCTATAACCGCTTCATCCCCAAAGCGGCGTCCCTCATGAGGCCCCTGTATGAAGCCCTCCGGGGCAGGAGCGGCAAGATGACGGTCGAATGGACGGCAGACGCGTCCGCCGCCTTCGACTCCACCAAGACCGCGCTTGCCAACGCCACCCTGCTCACGCACCCACGGCCCAATGCCAGGGTAGCGCTCACCACGGACGCCTCCGACCACGCGGTCGGCACCGTGTATGAGCAGTGGGTCGACGGCGCCTGGCAACCACTTGCCTTCTTCAGCTGCCAACTACGCCCCCCGGAGGTCAAGCACAGCACCTTCGACCGCGAGCTCCTCGCGCTGTTCCTGGCAGTCCGCCATTTTCGTTTTTTGCTTGAGGGCCACCCCCTCACTGCGTTTGTCGACCACAAGCCCCTGACATTCGCAATGGCAAAGACAACCGACCCCTGGTCCGCCAGGCAGCAGCGCCAGCTCGCGGCAGTGTCCGAGTTCACCACGGACATCCAACACGTCTCCGGCCGAGACAATGTGGTAGCTGACTGCCTCTCCCGCCCCGCCATCCACGCCGCACACCTGGCAGTCGACTACACTCAACTCGCAGCAGACCAGATCACCGACCCTGATCTGCTCTCCGCACCTACCAACCTACCAGGGCTATGCCTGGCCGACGTCGCCTGTGGCCCGACCGCAGTCACGGTCAAGTGCGACATATCCCTATGTCAACCTCGGCCCGTCGTCCCAGCGTCCTGGCGCCACCGAGTATTCAACATTCTCCATAACCTCTCCCACCCCGGCGCCCGCGCATCCATCAAATTGGTAGCCAACCGCTTTGTCTGGCGCGGCCTTCGCAAGGATGTGCGTACTTGGGCCAACTCCTGCCTAGCCTGCCAACGGGCCAAGGTACAGCAACACACGAAAGCACCCCTCGAGGAGTTTACCGTCCCCTCGCGGAGATTCGACCACATCCACGTGGACATCGTCAGGCCCCTGCCGCCGTCGCAAGGCCACACGCACTTGCTGACGATCGTTGACCGCACCACGCACTGTCCCGAGGCAATTCCACTGACCTCTACCACCACCACCGACATCGCCAGAGCCTTCGTCAGCACCTGGGTCGCACGGTTCGGCGTCCCCTCCGACATGACGTCGGACAGAGGTCCGCAATTTACCTCTGAACTCTGGACCGCCGTCGCACGCAATCTCGGGGTGACCATTCACTGCACCACAGCGTACCACCCCCAAGCCAACGGACTGTGTGAGCGGTTCCACAGATCCTTGAAGGCATCTCTTCGAGCCAGCCTCCAGGACGGCGCCTGGACCGACCGACTTCCGTGGGTCCTCCTCGGCCTGCGCACCGCGGTTAAAGAAGACCTCCACGCATCGGCAGCAGAGCTCGGGTACAGTCAGCCGCTACGCGTACCTGGCGAGTTCCTGCCCACTGCCACGACACCCTGGTCAGCCGACCAGCAACGCCTCGACTTCGCCTCACCGGCGCTGCAGTTTGCCCCGGTGCCCATTGCCCGACACGGCGAATCCACCTCACACGTCCCACTAAGCCTGCACCAGGCACGGTTCGTTTTCGTCCGGCACGACGCCCACTACGGTCCCCTTCAACCCCCGTACGACGGGTCCTACAAGGTGCTACAGGCTGGGGACAAATTTTTCACCCTGCAAGTGGGCGACAGGACCGAAAAAGTGTCGTTTGACCGACTCAAGCCAGCACACTCGGAGCCCGGTGAGCAGGTCCCTGTAGCTCGTCCACCACCATGCGGCCGACCTGCCCTCAAGCCGGTTCACCCGGCTGTTCCACGTCCACCGGCGTCCTACAAGAGCTGCTCCGGCCGGCCCATCAGACCGCCGCACCGTCTCGTCCACACCTCCTAAGCGGATTCTGGGGGGAGCTGTGTGGCGGATCGCCACCTAAAAGGCCTTAATCCACTTTTCCGTCCGTGGACAATATATCGAGCACCTTGCCTTTAAGGCAGGAGAAAAGGAGTGGGCGGGGCCTCAGGATTTTTCCAGAGAATTCTGGGAGCAGTTTTCAGCCTTTTTGGACCATGCAGCGGTATTAAAAAGCCTTTGTTTTCTCACACATGGATTCAGTCTTAATTCGTGTTTCGCGGCAGCCTCAACAATAGTATTATTAAGTGAACAGTTTTTAGTACATTTCAGCACTGATTTTCTAAATTTTTTGTTGTTTTTTTTTCTATTTCCTCTTAGGCTTTCATAAGTCTTTGTGATAATTGCAATTCTGTTGTTTGCCTTTTCTTCTAGCATTATCTGTGTATACTAGGCTTTCTATCTTAATGCAGGAAGATTATGGCCTTGATTCTTACTTCTGAGCAGGACTGCAGCAAAGTGAGCAGTGTGTCTGTCCTGGAGCAGTAGCAGGCAGGCTCAGCTGATTTTAATAGCTGGGCTTCATTTGCTTGTCTTCTTCCCAACCAAAACGGCCAGTAAGTCTTTGGGAGCAGCTGGTTAAATCGTGGAGGTCAGAGGAGGCTGCCGGGGACCAGAGAGAATGGTCCCTGGAACTAAGGTAAGTGGATAGGTGGGGGTGGGGGAATACCGGAGTAGGGGGAAGCCCTAAGTTTCCATGTGGGTCCCGTGGATCCTCAAGGACTCCTGATCCCCAAGGAAGCTTAAAAAACACAATAAATAACTTACTTTACTGGAACTATTCTGGGCTTGGCTCCTGGTAGGGATGGTTTGGCGGGGAAGCCACCACTGCTCCCCTGCTCAGACCTCAAGTTAAATTGTAGATTGGGCCCGATGATGTCATCAGAGGCCGATCTCCATATTTAAAGAGGACCCTGCCAGCTTGGGGCAGATGGCCTTGCCGCCTGCAATATAAAATTGCAGTTGGTCAGTGGAAATGGAGTGGGTAAGTCCTCAGCTCCATTTTAACTGCTTCCCCGCCTGGCATAAACCATTTGGGGTAGGTGGCAATTAAAATGGAGTGGGCACGTACCCACTCCTAGTTTACAGCAGGCGGCGGAGTTAAAATCAAGGTCTGAAATTATACAGTGGAATACAGTGTATGAAAATTTAAGGTGTTGTCTGAAATTTCTCTCTCCACTATTTAAGTCGATGTATTAATGTGGATTAACGCCTCCACTAAAATAGCAGGGATGAAAATATCAATATTTTAAAATTAGGGTCAACAAGAAAAATATATTGCAGCCTCTTACTTTTGCGTTGATATAGCACTAGCTCTGAGTCAACAAGTATTGTTTATGGCTGTCACACTAATAGAGAAACAATGTGAAACATTGTTGGCTCTAATAAATTCTGTTATGTACACATGCTGATTTTTTTTGCAGACTGGTTAACATGTTTGCATCAAACTTCCATGTGTACTATTATTTTAAATGAGTTAATAAATATGTTAAAATAGCACAGGTAGGAAGTTAATGCAAACACGTGAAACAGTGTCCCAAAAGTAACACACAGAAGAATTTTGAAGCATACTTTCAATAGTGTACTTGCAGTTTAAAAGCTGTATCTAGTGATTCATCTGAACTTCTTTTTAGCACGATTCCCATAGTTAATAGTGTAGACAGAATCCAGTCAACTCAAGGCAATAATAAACTCTGTTATATACACATGCTGATTTTTAGCAGACTGGTTAACATTTTACATACATACCTTAAACAGGTCAACTTTGCTGACGATCGCATAGTTTTCATCAATAGCAATGGCCAGCTGCATCTTTGTTGGCATATCTTCCAATAGCTCAGATGCATCTGAAAGAAATATTGTGTTTTTTTTAATGTCAAAGAAGCCGCCAGAGAAATTCTGAAATAGGAAGCACAGCGTGGACTCAGCTTACATACCCAGCAGGCCTTGTGATTCCCATATGTATTCATACCATTTACGCACGCGATTTTGCACGTATCTTGAAACTGAATACATATTCATGTATGTCATTGTGTTGTCCACAGAGGTTTGGTAATAATTCTGCCCTGCAGTGGCGGCCCCGATAATATCACGCATCTGAAAATGAGGAAAAAGGCAGACCCATCAGACATTTTGGGGGGAATTTTAACCCCAAAAAATGGGTGGGTTTGGGTCGGGTGGGAAGTTAAAGTGTTAAAGTCAGAATCCTGACCAGAACCCGCCTCCAACCCGCCTACTTCCAATTTTAATGGAGGCAGGACAGGGTGGGGGGGAAGCCAACCCGCTCCCAGAAGGTGCGTATTCCATTTAAATATTATAATGAGGCTGGTGTGCCTCAGATTTAACCTCCATTTTAAATTTAACATTGGCTAGTCTGGTTTTGCAGTCCTCGTGAAACCTGCCAGCTAAAGTAAGGCGAGGACTGCTGGATCCAGGAGGTAAGGGCCTTTACACTTACCTCCTGGATCCAGCTTCCCTGCCTAATCCATCCCCCGTGATTGCAGACGCCCCACGAGGCCTCCGATTCCCCCCCCTGTCCTCCGATTCCCCCCCCACCCACAATGAGGCCTCAACCACCCATGCTGCTCCGGACCCTGTGCTGCTGCTCCTGGCTCCCCGATCTGCTGCCTCTGTCCCCCCGTGTTGCTCTCGGCCCTCTGATGCGCACCTGCACCCACTCCCCCCATCCCCCGCTCCTCCAATGCTCACCCGGCCACCACCCCAGCTCCTCCAGCCCTCCAATGCACACTCGGTTCCGCCCCCTCCATCCCTCCCCCCCACCCCAGCTCCTCCGGCCCTCTGATCAGCCGCTCCGGCCCCCGATTGTTCCCAACCCCCCTCCCCACTGCTCCTCCGGCCCTCTGATCGTTCCTGACCCCCCCACTGCTCCTCCAGCCCTTCGATTGGTCCCGACCCTTCCCCCCGATCCTCCTCTGGCCATCCCCTGGCCCCCACGTGATCCCTCCCTCCCTCCTCTCTACGGCCTAGTGCTGCAGGCCTACTCATCCACAGCTAGCCAGCCTCTCAATCTGTCTGGCTGCGAGTGGGAAACAGAGGTTTCCCATGCAAATTAGGCCCTGCCATTAAATTCAGGTTTCCCGACTGCTTCCAAGCACCCCCCTCACTGCCAACCTGCCACCGATTAAAATTCAGGCCATTCATTAAGTTCTGCAGTAAGCTTGCTTTATCTTCTATTGTCAAGCTGTTTCATTGTACTCTTCATTTGCAGATCTTGGAGACTACCTAACCAAGAGTCAATCATTTATGGGCTCCGGGTGTGTTAACTCTTAGATTGCGGAGGTACTGGCGGAGGTACTGGCCATAATCTTACAATCCTCCTTGGATATGGGGCTGATGCCAGAGGACTGGAGAATTGCAAATGTTACACCCTTGTTCAAAAAAGGGTGTAAGGATAAACCCAGCAAATGCAGGCCTGTCAGTTTAACCTCGGTAGTGGGGAACCTTTTAGAAATGATAATCCGGAACAAAATTAACAATCACTTGGACAAGAGTGGATTAATTAAGGCAAGCCAGCACGGATTTGTTAAGGCAAATCGTGTTTAACTAACTTGATTGAGTCTTTTGATGAGGTAACAGAGAGGGTTGATTAGGGCAATGCGGTTGATGTGGTGTACATGGACTTCCAAAAGGCATTTGATAAAGTGCCACAGAATAGGCTTCCCAGCAAAGTTGAAGCCCATGGAATAAAAGGGACAGTGGCAGCATGGATATGAAATTGGCTAAGTGACAGGAAACAGAGAGCAGTGGTGAACGGTTGTTTTTCGGACTGGAGGAAGGTATACAGTGGTGTTCCCCAGGGGTCGGTACTAGGACCACTGTTTTTCTTGATATATATTAATGACTTAGACTTGGGTATACAGGGCACAATTTCTAAATTTGCAGATGACACAAAACTTGGAAGTGTAGTGAACAGTGAGGAGGATAGTGATAGACTTCAAGAAGACATAGACAGGCTGGTGGAATGGGCGGACACGTGGCAGATGAAATTTACTGCTGAAAAGTGCGAAGTGATACATTTTGGTAGGAAGAACGAGGAGAGGCAATATAAACTAAAGGGTACAATTCTAAAGGGGGTGCATGAACAGAGAGACCTGGGGGTATATGTGCACAAATCATTGAAGGTGGCAGGGCACGTTGAGAAAGCGGTTAAAAAAGCATTCTGGATCCTGGACTTCATAGAGGCATAGGGGGAAAAGTTCGGTGGTGCCCCCTTTGGGGCGCTAACTTTGCCGGGGCGCCCCGCGCCGTAAATTCAGTGGTAGCACCCTAAGCAGGAGGTGGGGCGCGACTGGAAGCGCTTCCCCCCTTCCTGGGGTGCTACCACTGAATATCGTGGCGCTACGTGCAACAGCGCCATGCGCGTCAGCACGTAGCGCCGTGGTATTGCAGGTCTCCCTCCCCTGATTAAAGGGGAAGGGCATAGCACTACGTGCATCGAGGCCTTGCTGGATCACCGGGGAGCGGGGTGCCGGGAAAGCAGCCCGGCACTCAAGAGGGGTGCCGGGCTGAGCGATCGCGGCTGGCACCCCGAATGAAAGAGGGGAAGGGGGCAGGTGCCGGGCGGCCATTTTCTTTTCTGGCCGCCTGCCAGCACCCGCCATCACGGCTGCACAAACGGCACCCTGACCCTGTTCGACATATCGTCCGGCAATAGGTCAGGGGGCGCAGCCGAAGTTTGCGGCTGGAGCGCGAGCGGGACGCTGCGCATGACGTTGACGTCATTGCACGGGGCGCTACCAGCTACCGCCACCATTAACCTCCCGCTGAATTTCACGGGAGGCATTAGCGGCGCCGCGCCCGGGCGCTAGGGGCTTTGCGCCCCGTTAGCGCTCCCCAGGGGCTCTAACGGGAGGCGCAAAGCAACCCAATTTTTCTACCATAGAGTACAAAAGCAAAGTTATGATGAACCCTTATAAAACACTGGTTTGGCCTCAACTGGAGTATTGTGTCCAATTCTGGGCACCACATGTTAGGAAGGATGTGAAGGCCTTAGAGCGGGTGCAGAAAAGATTTACAAGAATGGTTCCAGGGGTGAAGGATTTCAGTTATGTGGATAGACTGGGGAAGCTGGGGTTGTTCTCCTTGGAGCAGAGAAGGTTGAGAGGCGATTTGATAGAGGTATTCAAAATCATGAGGGGTCTAGACAGAGTAGATAGAGAGAAACTGTTCCCATTGGCGAAAGGGTTGAGAACCAGAGGACACAGATTTAAGGTGATTGGCAGAAGAACCAAAGGCGACATGAGGAAAAACTTTTTTACACAGCGAGTGGTTAGGATCTGGAATGCACTGTCTGAGAGAGTGGTGGTGGCAGATTCAATTGTGGCTTTTAAAAGGGAATTGGATAAGTACCTGCAGGAAAAATTTTGCAGGACTATGGGGAAAGGGCAGGGAATGGGACTAGCTGAAGTGCTCTTGCAGTGAGCCGGCACGGGCTCGACAGGCCAAATGGCCTCCTTCTGTGCGGTAACCATTCTATGATTCTATGATTACTTGCAGGTCGAGGAAACCCATCTTTTACACCAACTGGTTTTGCAAGATTTCAGCTCACACACAATGGGGATAATTTTGACTTTGGGCAATGGTGTAAAACGGGTGATATCAGATCAGCTGCCCATTGTACATCTCTCCTGGTTTTCATTTCCATTATGGGCGGCTGATCCAATATTGCCCGTTTTGCACCATTGCCCAAAATCAAAATGATCCCCAATGACATTACAAATAACACTAATGTTACAGTAAGAAAGTTATGAGAACAACTCTGTGACTAATATTAACCATATTAATTCAGTTCCCTTTTAAAACTATTATGGATTGTGCTTCCAACTTTGTTTCTGGAAGGCATTCCATGTTATAACAACCATTTGCATTAAAAAAAATTCTCCTAATCTCTCCCTTTATTCCTTTGGTGAAAAATCTTACATTTATGGCTTCTAGTTACCAATTGAGTGACCAGTAGAAATAGCTTTTTCCCTATTTACTTATCTCTGATGCAGCTCTCGAAGCATTGGTAGTGACAGCGGAGAGAAGGCAGGGTGACCTGTTCCCACAGGGTGGCAGGAAGCCATCAAAGCCCACTTGCAGAAGGCTCTGGCAAGAGATACATGGTACGTCATGGCCAGCAGTGTCATACTGCGGACATGGATCCGAAAAGTTTAATGACCTCACACAGCAGGTCAAGGTGAGTGAAGGCTTCAGCAAATGCCATATCCCACCATCTGCACCACAAGCCTCACACACTGCTCAATGCACCACACCCCCAGCACTCACCTACCAACAATCTCTAGCAATCATGACTCATACCTCACAATCATAGCCTCACCTCACCCTCACACATTTACCACTGCTGCAACACTCACACCCACATCTCAAGCCTTGCACACACTGACAGCTATTCGACTATGGCAGGCACACCACCCAAACACATTGCACCACACTCACTCACACACTTCCCTTTCTCTTGTAGGCCAAGGTGAGTCACAACCGCTGTGAACAGCGCCAGATGGGAGGCGGCCAAGCCGCTTTACAGGCCTTGACCCAAGTGGAAGAGACAGTGCTCGCCATCATTGGAGGGGAAGTCACTGAGGCTGTGAAAACAGGCGAAGTTGAAGCCCTTGGCGACAATAACGATGTGGTCATTCCTAATCCTACTTCTCACATCCCACTTCCCCCTCATCTCACAATCTCTTCTCACTTACAAGCTGCTGATGGTGTATGCATGGGTATCTTGCTTCATCGCCCCTCCACCCGCCCCCCCGCCACCGCTCACCTTTCTGCTTTCAGATGACCAAGAACTGCCACCAGCACAGCCTGTCCCCGAAGTTATGGAGGAGAGTGGAGATGAAGAAGATGGCACACCATCACTGCATCTGACACGCACAGACACCAGCTCAGAAACTAGCACTGCACAGAATTTAGAGGGTAGTATAGATGCGGGATCTGCACATGGTGAGGCACCGAGCACGAGTGGGCCGCAGCAATGCCAGGGGGAAAGGGTAGCTTGGGGGTCAGCTCCCCGGAGGGCGAGTTCGCGCACATGTTCTGTTGCACATGTCTCAGATGATGACCTCGATGGGGTGGCCTTCAAAAGAAGACTGATGGACATGCTCACGGAAATCCTCGGCACAATGGCAAGCCTGCCAGAGAGCCACTTGCCAGTGTCAAGGAGCATGGAGGAGTCCGGCTCCAACATTGGACGGGGCTTTACGCAAAGCTTGGAGCCCATGATTTCCAGGATGGAAATGTTGGACAACTCCTGGAGAGACCTTTTGGACCCAGCCAATGATGTTGTGTGTGATGGGCAATGTCACAGCTTCCAGCGATCTAACGTCTCACTGCTGCAGTGGAAGCTCGGACTGCTGTCATCATGGCTGGGTTTACAAGTGTGGAAAGGGACTTGCAGGGTGTCATAGCAGGCCAGCAATCTATCCTCCCACAGATTGCTAGGAATGCTGAGGCACCACCCCGGGAAGTGGCAGTGGCACCGTGGTGCAAGAACCTGTTGTCCTCTCTCAGGATGACAGCATTCCTACTCCCACTACTGCCACTCTGCCATTGCCCCAGACTGCTGCCTTCCATGCCGAGGTGGTATAGTCCAAAGCCGGGCCTTCTAGGTCCACAGCTGGTCGAAATTGTCATGCAAGACTATCTGTAGTCTCCCTCACAGAAACTCAGCAGCCTTCAACCAGCCAGGCTGCAGCCACTAGGGGAGCACTGCTTAGGAGGACCAGAGTAGGGAAGGGCACACGAACGACAGGCACTAAGGTATTGCACAAGGGTGAGTAGTTGATTTTCTATTGTTAATTGAATACTTAAAAATGTATTAATTTTGTTTGGAATGTTTCTTTTGTGGTGGCTCTCATTTCATATTTGTGCCCAGGAGGACATTGTGATGTTCTGTGACAGAGGGATGGTATGATGGGGCTGTGGTTGATGGGGATGTGGTGAGCAAAGGGGATCTGGGGTTTCATTCACTCGAATCGGAGTCTGATGAGGTGTTCACGGACAGCCCATTCGGAAGGGGTATTTACTGCCTGCCTCCTCTCTTCCTCCTTGTCCTCCTCCTCTTCCTGTTCCTCTTGCTCCTCTTCCTCTTCTCCTCCTCCTCCTCCTCCCCCTCCTCTCGCTCGTCCCCTTCCTGAGGTGGCCCTACAATCCCTGCTGGCAAGTGCTGCGCCCTCATGATGGCCAAGTTGTGAAGCATGCAGCAGACCACCAGAAAATGGGACACCTGCTCCGCCGAGTACTGGAGGGCTCCTCCTGAGCGGCCAAGGCAGCGGAACCATTGCTTCAGCAGCCCGATGGTCTGCTCGATGATGTTCCTGGTGGCAGCATGGCTCTCATTATATGATTGCCGGCCACGAGTGGTGGGGTTGCAGAGGGGAGTCATCAGCCAGGTGTAGAGCGGATAACCCTTGTCTCCGAGCAGCCACCAGATTGACGCGGGATGAAAGGATCATGATTGCTGACAGGATAGCGGGCATTGACCATCAGGATGCACTGGGCGTGGTTGCACAACAGCACATGAAGTGAGTGGTAGCCTTTGCGGTTACAGAAGATCTCAGGATTGATATACGGCGCTCACAAAGCCACATAGGTGCAGACGATGGCGCCCTGCACCATCAAGAAGCCCGCTATCCTGGCAAAGCCACATGCGTGCTTCTCCTGCTTCTCTCTGTTCAGAGAGAAAACAATGTATTGGGAATGGTAGCGTAGTGGTAATGTCACTGGGCTAGTAATCCAGAGGTCTGGACTAATGATCCAGAAGATATGAGTTCAAATCCCACCACGGCAGCTCGGGAATTTAAATTCAGTTAATTAAATAAATCTGGAATAAAAAGCCAGTATCAGTAATGGTAACCATGAAACTATCAGATTGTTGTAAAAACCCATCTGGTTCACTAAGGTCCTTTAGGGAAGAAAATCTGCTGTCCTTACCCCAGTCTGGCCTATAGGTGACTCCAGACCCACAGCAATGTGGTTGATTCTTAACTGCCCTCTGAAATGGCCTCAGTTGTAACAAACTGCTACGAAACAAAATAATAAGAATGAGTCCAGATTGACCTTGGCACTGGTTATGGACACGGCAACGGCACACCCAGCCCAGTTAACCCTGCAAAGTCCTCTCTCACCAACATCTGGGGACTTGTGCCAAAATTGGGAGAGCTGTCCCACAGACTAGTCAAGCAACAGCCTGACATAGTCATACTCACAGAATCATACCTTTCAGACAAATTCCTCCATCACCATCCCTGGGTATGTGATGCTCTGTATAATTTACATATCCCCAGCGAGCGCAAACATCAGCAGCTCTGGCTACCTGCTGAAAATGGCAGCTACTGGCGGAAGCAGCCGTCATTTTTTACACCAAAACGGGACTCAACAGCCGACACTAACACCTCCAATTTCTAGGCCATACTCAAAGAATTATAGCTTTCAGCCAACGTCCCAGACTCCTGCATCACCATCCCTGGGTATGTCCTGTCCCACCAGCAGGACAGACTCACCAGAGGTGGCGGCACAGTGGTATACAGTCGGGAGGGAGTGGCCCTGGGAGTCCTCAACATTGACTCCGGACCCCATGAAGTCTCATGGCTTCAGGTCAAACAAGGGCAAGGAAAGCTCCTGCTGATTACCACCTACCGCCCTCCCTCAGCTGATGAAACACCACTTGGAAGAAGCACTGAAGGTAACAAGGACACAGAACATATTTTGGGTGGGGGACTTCACCCTGAGTAACAAACCTCCTTTGTATTAAGTTAAGTTCCCTGCGGTCCATTTACCACACTGATATCACCCACTTTAAAGCCAGGTGGTTGAGGCTGACTCAGATGGAAGCCTCATAAATATATCCAAATCAGTGTCCTATCACTCAGATAGGCTACTTTAATGATCGACTGAGCGGAGCGGCCACTGTGGATACTCTGACCAGTAGAAGCTGCAGGACACCCAGTGGAGGCCTTGTTAGATAAGTTTAAATTATTTTTTATAGGGTCACAAGGAGCAGAAGTGCTCCTCCAGGCCCCACAATGAAAATTTAGGCCACTGCCGCCCACGGCTCCCCCCACTTCAGCCGCACAAAACATTCCTGAACCACCTAGAATCATAGAATCTTACAGCACAGAAGGAGGCCAATCGGCCCATCATGCCTGTGCCAGCTCTTTGAAAGAGCTGTCCAATTTAGTCCCACACCCCAGCTTTTTCCCCATAACCCTGCAAATTAGTCCTCTTCAAATACATGTCTAATTGCCCTTTGAAAGTTACTGTGGAATCTGATTCCACCACCCTTTCAGGCAATGCGTTCCAGATCCTCTGTGTGAAGACATTTCTCCTCATTTCCCCTCCAGTTCTTTTGCCAATTATTTTAAACCTATGATCTTTGGTTACCGACCCACTTGTCAGCCCTCATAATTTTGAATACCTCTATTAGGTTTCCCTTTAACCTTCTCTGCTCTAAGGAGAACAATCCCAGCTTCTTCAATCTCTCCACATAACTGAACTTCCTCATTCATGGTATAGTCCTGGTAAACCTCCTTTGCACCCTCTTCAGGGCCTTGACATCCTTCCTAAAGTGTGGTACCCAAAATTGTTCACAATACTCCAACTGAGGCCTAACCAGTGATTTGTAAAGATTTAGCATAACTTCTTGTTTTTGTATTCAATGTCGCTATTTACAAAGCCAAGTATCCCATATGCTTTCTAAACTGCCTTATCAACTTGCCCTGCCACCTTCAAGGATTTGTGAATATGCACCCCAGGTCCCTCTGCTCTTGCACCCCTCCCCCCTTAAAATACTACCATTTAGATTATACTGCCCCTCCATGTTGTTTCTCCCAAAGTGCATCAATTCATACTTATGCTCAGTATCTGCCATGTGTCTGCCCATTTCACCAGTCTGTCTAGGCCCTCCTGAAGTCTGCTACTATCCTGTTCATTATTTACTACATTGCCAAGTTTTGTATCATCCACAAACTTCAAAATTATAGTCCCTATACACAGGTCCATGTCATTTATATATAACAAGAAAAGCAGTGGTCCTAATACCGACCCCTGGGGGACTCCACTGCATACTTCTCTCCAGTCAGAAAAACATCCGTTCACCACTACTCTCTGCCTCCGATTCTTTAGCCAATTACATACCCAAGTTACCACCGTCCCTTTAATCCCATGTGCTTCTATTTTCTGAATAAGTCTGTTGTGTGGTACTTTAACAAATGCCTTTTGAAAGTCCATATATACAACATCTACTGCACTACCTTCATCAACCCTCTTTGTCACTTCATCAAATAACTCAATCAGATTAGTCAGATATGATTTGTCTTTAACAAATCTGTGCTGGCTGTCCCTTATTAACCTATGCGTTTCCAAGTGAGAAGTAATGTTGTCCTTGACAAGGGTCTCTCGCAGTTTTCCCACCACTGACGTTAGACTGATTGGCCTGTAGTTACCAAGTTTATCCTTCTCCCTATTTTGAACAGGGATGTAACATTTACATTCCACCAGTCCTCTGGCACCACTCCCATATCCAAGGATGATTGAAAGGTTGTGGTCAGACCTTCTCTCTCCACCCTGGCTTCCTTCAGCAACCTAGGATGCATCCCATCTGGACCGGGTGACTTGTTCACTTTGAGTGATGCCAACCTATTTAGTATCTCCTTTCTATCTATTTTCATCCTATCCAATATTTTGACACCCCCTCCTCTACTGCAACATTAACTTCGTCCTCTTCTTTTATGAAGACAAATACAAAATACTCATTCAGTACCTAAGTCAAGCCCTCTGTCACTACAAGAAGATTTCCTTTTTTGTCCCTAATCGGCCTCACCATTCCTTTAACTATCCTTTTACTTTTTAATATGTTGATAAAAGATTTTTGGATTTCCTTTTATGTTACCCGGTAATCTTTTCTCATACTGTCACTTTGCCATTCTTGTATCCTTTTTCAATTTCCCCCTGCACTCTCTGTATTCTGCTTGGTTTTCTGCTGTATTCTGTACCTGACATTTGTCAGAAACCTTCTTTTTCTGTTCTATTTTAACCTCTATTTCCTTTGTCATCCAGGGAGCTCTAGCTTTGGATGCCCCATCTTTCTTCCTTATGGGAATATGCTTGGTTTGTACCTGAAGTATCTCAGGCCTGAATGGCTGCCATTGCTCATTAACTGTTTTCCTATCCAATCTTTGTTTCCAGTCCTCCTGTGCTAGCTCCCTTCTCAAATCACAGAAACTGGCTCTCTTCCAGTTGGGTATTTTCACTTTTGATTTTTTATGTCTTTTTCTATAACTGCTTTAAACTTTATTATATTATGATCACTATTACCCAAATGTTCTCCGACTGCAACACACTCCACTTCCCTACTTCATTCCCCAGAACTAGATTCAGCACTGCCTCCTTCCCTGTTAGACTAGAAACATACTGATTAAGGAAGTTCTCCTGTACACATTTTAGGATTTCTTCACCCTCCTTGCTCTTTACTCTGTTTTTTCCCCCAGTCTATATCAGGGTAATTGAAGTTCCCTATTATTACTGCTCTATTATTTTTATATTTCTCTGAAATTTGCCTACAGATTTGCTCCTCAATCTCCTTCTCACTATTTGGGGGTCTATAATAAATATCCAGCAATGTAACAGCTCCTTTTCTGTTCCTTAACTCTAACCAAATAGATTCAGTCTTTGAAACCTCTATTATATTGTCCCTCTGTAGAAATGTAATATTATCCTTGATCAATACTGCCACATCCGCTCCTGCCTTTTTTCCTTCCCTAGCTCTCTTGAATACATTATAGCCAGGAATGTTTCCCACTCCTGCCCATGTTTAAGCCATGTCTCCGTTTTACCACTATATCATAACCTGATCTGGCAACTTATCCAAGTGCCGAACAGGCGGCCTCTGGACTGCCCGATCTTCACAGGTATAGAAGCTAGCGAGCTACCTTTGGACGCCTGTTGATGTCTTGCTTATAAAATTGGTCTTTGTTGCTGAGCATGAAGTTTTTGAGGTAAATGTTCAGAATCATAACAGCTACCTTACCAGATATTAGAGCCTAAATTTTCTGTTCGGCGTTATTTTATTGCTGGTGGTAACCAATTTAAAATAAATCAACACCAGTGTTGAAATAGCATTAATCAGAAATCTAGACTACTATGTATAAAGTCACATGCCAGTTAACAGGGAATGAGGACACACATACATGAGTGGTCTTTGGTAATGAGCATGAGAGAAGTATCTGGTGAGAGCCTTAAAATCGCAAGTGTAACTGAAGGGTTAGGTCGTTCCTCGTAGTCCTGCAAAAATGTTTTTTAAATTATATATCTGCTTCCCTTTTGAAAGTTACTATTGAATCCTCTTCCTTCACCCTTTCAGGCAATGCATTCCAGATTATAACAACTTGCTGAGTAAAAAAATTCTCCTCATCTCCCCCTGTTTTTTTTACCAATTATCTTAAAAGACTTCCATTAGTATTATTTGGGTTGAATATCCTTCTCCCACTGAAAAGGAATTGTTTAACAGATCAATTCAACATTGGCAGTTTCATTAAGTGTTTTTGCAGAGTAATGCAATGCTTATGGACTATTGAAGGTTTAAAATAAAAATAGTCAATTGTAGACCAATTCCACCTCATGTCAAACTTGGGAAACAGAGTTTTCTAGTATAGTGTAATAAAGTGTACACAACTTTTTATTTACTAGTATTTGATTCAGCAATACTTGCTTCAAACCTTTGCCTCAGCCTTTGCTTTTATTCTTTGGCTTGACGCACAATTTAAAAGTGATACAATGAATACACTGTAATGAACAGTGATCCATTCTGAGGCATATCCATTTACCTGACCAAGTAAGCTGGAGAACACAAAGACACCTGTGAAATAATTGCACCCCTGAAAGATTATTTCAAAGACAGTGACTGGTTCGGGAATGCCACCAATAGTAATCAAAGTGCGGACTGCCCAATAGTAACACCTCAGGTACCTGGAGAACACAAATATTTTTTAGCAGTTGAAACCATATTTAAATTAGGGGAAAAATTCAGAATGTACATTGTTGGTTAGAACATTAAAATTTCTAAGAACAAGAAGGATTTGAAAAAAGACAGAACTTGCATTTACAGAGTGCCTTTCACATTCTCTGGAAATTTCAAAGTGCTTTACAGCCAATTAATTATTTTTCAAGTGCAGTTATGTTATGTGCAGCAGCCAATTTATGCACAACAAAGTCATACAAACAACAAATGAGATGATTGAATGAGCTAGAGAACTCCCTGCTTTTCTTTAAATAGTGTCATGGGATGTTTTACATCCACATGAACAGGCAGTCAAGGCCTCAATTTAATATTTTAGATCAAAGATGGCACCTCATACAACGCAGCACTCCTTCCGAACTGTACTGAGTTATCAGCTTGGATTATGGGTGGAGTGCTACCAACTGAGCCAAGCTGGCAAATTTAGGCCTATATAGACCATGGCCTAAAAATTCGAGTGTGACACGAAACCTGCCAGTGCCACCGCAGTCGCAGGTTAACGGCCGCCAAAAATGGTGGCACCGGTAGGAGTGAAAATTTGCACAGGGGACTAATGATTATTAGCCCAGCGCTAATCTGACCGTGTAATACCCTCCTGGTGGTGTTCACCCTGGCATCAGGCCCCAATGTGGTGTCCAGAAGTAGCATTGCAGCTTTGCACAGCCTCTGAAAGCGAGGCTGTGATTTCGCAAAGCATTGTGGGATGTTAAAAGGGCAATGCAGTGTCGTGTTCTGAAATGGGCAATGACTTCTGAAATTATAAAAATAAAACAATGTAAAAATGTGTTATCTCAGCCCTTAAAGCTCAACTGCGTCCTGAAAAAAAAAATTTACATTTGAAAAAAAATTCCCAAATGGGAATCTTCAGCTCTTAAAGCCGAATTCCCTTCCGCATCTAAAAAAAAGGGGAAGAGTGCTTCAGCACCAACACAAATGGCTTAGCAAGCCAGGGAAGGGCCACCCAGGGTCTCGCATGCAGCACTCCAGCTTTGTACAGGGAGTTAACACTGCAAGAAAGGTCCTGTACCCACAGGGGCCAGGAGGTCCTCCAGAAAGAACGATGTGGCACCACATCATCGAGGCTGTCACTGCCAGCAATGTCGCCCCCCACCACCTGGCTCCAGTGCCCAAAGAAGCTTCATGACTTTAGACCACTGGTCAAGGTCAGTGAATGCATCTTCAAAAGTTGTCTCATACCAACTGCATCACTAGCCTCACACATTGCTCAATGCACAACTCCCCCACCGCAATCACTCACCTACCAACAATCTCTATCAAAAACGATGCACATCTCCCATTCCTAGTTTCTCCTCATGCCCTTGGAGGAAACGGTGCTGGCCATTCTTGGCAGGATAATGGCTGAGCCCATGGCCAGGGGAGGGAGGGGAAGAGGACGAGGAGGGTGAGGATGAGGAGGATGAGGAGGAGGAGGAAGAGCCACTGGGGTAGCACTGTGTGACATCAGTAGGATACGCAAAGGCTCACACATGACAGTCACTAAGGGAATGCATAAGGGTGATGAGTTGATTTCTTGATGTCATATTGGATGGATAGATGTATAAAGTTGGGTTGGAAAGTTTGCTTTGTGGTGGCTTTTATTTCAGCATTGTGGCCAAAAGCATGCTGTGATGGTCAGTAACAGAGGGAAAGTAAGGTGTGGGATAAATGCTGAAAGTGGAATTGGGGTTGTGGTCACCGGTACCGCAGGCGGATGATTCTATCCCAGATATCCCAGCTTGAAAGGCGCTGTCTGGGTTGCATCCTTCCTTCCGCTTCCTCCTCCTCTGTGGCTTCCTCTGCGGCGTCTTCCTCTTCTGCGTCTTCCTCTTCTGTGTCTTCCTCTTCCCTCTGCAAATGGATGCTGTAAATCTGAAATACTCTGCAGGTCAGACAGCATCTCAAACTGAGACGTGAACTCTGTTTCTCTCTCAACGGATGTTGCCTGACCTGCTGAGTATTTGCAGCATTTTCTGTCTTCTCAGAGGCCTTCCTTTACCATCTGAGGCCTTGCAAGCATCCAGCAGCACTCCCTGCCCACTTAAAAAACTTTTGTAGGAAGACACTACTTCAATAAAATAAAAAAAAAATCCACTCCAAAAGCTTAAATGCAAACTTACCTGAAAGATGTGTGTGTCGCTTTAAGAGGTGGTGACAGCACCTCTGTCAGTCTGCTGAATGCTGGGTTTTCATGGCTAGCTTAGGACCTAACGCTGAACTCAGCACTAAGGTCCAAGTTTGCCGAGGTGGCGTTAAGTCTGTAAGCTTCGCAAAATCCCCCAGAAACTCAAACAGAACCCTAAGGGAGTGATTTTTGGACTTTTCATACAAACTTGGGATGATGGGACCTAAGTGAAGTGATTTGAGGTAAAAACCTCAGTTTTGGACATTTTAAAGATCAGGGAAGAAAAACCCTGAGGAAAATGGCTTTTGAATCCTACTGTTGGGAAAGACACCTTTCACAGACACAAGACAGGCTGCGGAGGGGTGTGGCAAGGCAGTGGACAGCTTTGGGTATTGGGGCCCAGTCAAGCTGTCTGGGAATTGTTTACACTGCAGTCCAACCAAGGAGGAAGAGACAAACCCAAAACCTCACACACACATCCAAATATGAATAATCCAAGACCCCTTTTGAAATTCCCAGGCCCAAACAGGATACCAGAAGCCTGAAAACAATGAAACATCTAGTACACCTATTACTTCATCAAAAACCAATCAACCAAGTATCCACAGGGACAGATTTACAAGCCCGCCAATAAACCTAAGACAATAGGGTCAAGATTTGACACGTAGATAAAGGCCCTGCCTAAATGGGAGACATCGGAAGCCATCAGGACAATTTAACACCAAGTTAAAGTCATCAAAACTTAACAAGCCCGCCAAAACTAAGACAATGGAATGAACAGGCCTCAACTGAAACCTAAATGAAACCGATTTAGTAAAGGGGTTTTGGGCGCGAAAAAGACAAAGGGCCTGAACAGTATAATTGGGGGCCTAATCCCCCAAGAAAGTCTCTCTCAGCTCAGTTCCAGTTCCAGTTCCAGCAAGACACCACAAGCCACGAGCAGGAGGAGGAAAGAAGCAGCAAGGCCACGAGGCAGACCCGAGGCGAGATCGGAGGCAGGTACAGACAAGGCCAGGCAAGGTCTAGAACTGAGACCACGAGCTGGGAGCGAGTCGGCATCGCTCAGCACACGGTCCAGCACTAACAGCCACTAGCCAAGGTCACTGGAGGCTGGGAGCGAGTTGGCATCGCTCAATCCACGGTCCAGCTCCAGGAGGTACCGCCCCCGACAGGCCTCCAACGCAACCACTCGACTACCAGAGCCACCAAGGGCTCCATGAGGCAGACCGCCATTTAAAAGTATCGTGGGGACCAAGGCCCCGCGCAACGACCAACCACCAGGACCTTCAGATAACCAGCACTCAGGTAATGATCTAGGCTGCCGCGACCGAGCCGACACCAAAGGCCACCAACCGGACCCCAACTGCAACAAAACTCAACGACCAGACCACCATTGGAAGAGCAAAACCCGAAGTTTCCACCCTACAAGCTAAAGTATCCAACAAAAACTTTACTTTCCCTACTTCTATCAAAGAAAAGTGGGTACTTACCAGAAAAATCCATAACCGCGTTACCGCATCAGCGGACAAACCCAAACTGACCTGGAGTGCAGCTGGAGTCTTCTACCACATCCGGGGTACGGCAGGTCCCAACAACCAAAAACCTCAGTGAACCCCGAAATCATGAAATACCTCAACTGTCAAGAACTGTCATTGGTGAGCATTATCCCTGATTCTTTGAAATTGGAACCTAGCTAGACAGTGGGATTGGGAGGGATAAGGGTTTTTGCATATTGTCATTCTCCCTCACCTGTACCGTGTGTTCCCCAACCTGTGTTTAAGCATTAAGTGTGTTTTACGTTTGTTACCTTTTTCTTTTAATAAAGTCAAAACTCTTTCATCAGAACCTGTTGTCTACTGCGTCTTTGTTCACAACCCCTAAATAAGTCCAAAGTCTAGAACCAGGGGCGTGGGAGCGATTCGAACCGCTCACTGAGTCAGAGGTGAAGGCTGACCCCACACACCACCCCCTACAAGTCAGTGTGCACATCACCCTCTCCCTAATTTACATTTGCAGGGCCATCGTTTTACCGGTAGTGCTGCTGGCCCTTGGAAAATGGCGGATGCTGTGGAACCCGCCACCAGCTCACGAAAGTGTGGTGGCCGCTGTGTTTTCACTAAATTATGCCGGTAACGGGTGGTGTAAAACACCTTAACTTTTAGCCCTATGCCTTTTTCATAGCTCAACCTCACCAACCCACCATTTCACCATATCCCTCAACCCCTTCTCTCTCCAGAAATTGGAAATATAACGCTGTTCCCTCATCGTCGCTGGGTCAAAATCCTGGAACTCCCTCCCTAACAGCGCTGTGGGAGTACCTTCATCTCACGGACTGCAGAGGTTCAAGAAGGTGGTTCACTACCACCTTCTCAAGGGCAATTAGAGATGGGCAATAAATGCTGGCCTTGCCAGCGATGCCCACATCCCATGAATGAATAAAACAAATCCAATTGTCTCTTAAATCCATTGATAATTCAACTGCTTTCCTTTGTAATTTAAGTCATAAATTTATTACCCCTTTGGTGTCTGACTTTCCTTCCTATTCTTAATTTTTAACCTGTGTCCTCTGTTATTTGAACCTTTCACCATAATGAATAATTCGCCTGGATGAAATTAGGCATTTTTCATAATAATTGTGAAAACCTAAAGTTGTCAAGGAAAATAAGCCCAATTTCCTAAATCTTTCCTCATAAAATACATTTTTCATACCTGAATCATCTTTATTGCTCACCTCCGTACCCTGTCAAGGGCAATAATATTCTTCTTTTATATAGATGATCAGAAGCTCATGCAGTAGTCCAGAGGGGATCTTATCCGTGTCTTATACAGCACAATACAACCTCTTTAGATTTATACTCTATCTGTACTAATGCAGACCATTACCTTAATTGCCAGTTTTTACTACAGTTAAGCACTGTGCTGACGGTTTAATTGATTGATCGACGAGATCTCTTTCATAATTCGCAAATTTTATCACTGTTCCAAGTAACATTTTTTTCTGGCTTTGAGGCCCTAGTGGGGAGCCTCACCCTGCAAGAATGAATGTCAGAAATTCTGACACGTGCTGCCCACAATGTTCCAAGCACAACTACAAAAATTTGCATTTATATAGCACCTTTAATGTAGTAAAACATCCCATTATCAGACAAAATTTGACACCGAGTCATATAAAGAGGTATTAGGGAGAGGTGAACAAAAGCTTGGCCAAAAATGTAGGTTTTAAGGAGTGTCTTAAAGAAGGAAAGAGAGGCAGAGAGGTTTAGGAAGGGAATTCCAGAGCTTAGGGCCTAGGAAGCTGAAGGCACGGCTGCCAAAGCTGGACTGATGGAAATCGGGGATGCACAAAATGCCAGAATTGGAGTATCACAGAGTTCTCGGAGGTTTGTAGGGTTGGAGGAGGTTACAGAGAAAGGGATGGAGGGGCGAGGCCATGGAGGGATTTGAACACTAAGATGAGAATTTTAAATTCGAGGCATTGCCGGACCGAGAGCCAATGTAGATCAGCAAGCACAGGGGTGAGGGGTGAATGGGACTTGGTGCGAGTTAGGATACAGGCAGCAGAGCTAAAGTTTAGAGAGGGTGTGAGGTCGGTCAGGGAGCATTGGAATAGTTGAGTCTGGAGATAACAGAGGCATGGCTGAGGGTTTCAGCAGCAGTTGAGATGAAGCGGGGCGGAGATGGACGATATTACATAGGTAAAAGTAGGTGGTCTTGGTGATGGAGAGGATTTGGGGTCGGAAGCTCAGCTTGGGGTTAAATTGGACGCAGAGGTTGTGAACTGTCTTGTTCAGCCTTAGACAGTGGCCAGGATGGTAGGAAAAGCATATGCAGCATGTGCCTGAATTTTAAATTTGCCTCTCTTGGTAACTCACTGGAAATATGAAGTTGGAAAATTACCCATGCACTCCTTACTTTGGTTCCCTTACTAATTACTATATGATAGATTAGCTCAAATGGTAAACTTTGGTTCAGAAGGTTAGATTTGAGTGCATAATCTAGGTTGACTACTGCAATCGGTATTTGGATAAGGGTATACAGAAAGCAAAATCTCCAAGAAAATTTGATGAGGCTAATACATTTACTAACTGCCAATACATTTAAAAATTCACTGGAATGAGGTGAAAATTAAGGTAATGCTGCATTCTTGGAGACACTATTAACCAGAGGTAGTTGTGAAAGTTTCATAGTACTATTCAAAGAAAAGTAAGAGTTCTTCTAATGCTCTAGCCAATATTCCTCCTCAACCATTTCCATACTGAGTGCACTGGGTACAGTGTAGTGTCCCCACCCCACTCAGCCAAACTATCCAGTGCAGCTATGACACTGGCATCTAAACAACAATGTGGAAAACTGTCCAGTAAACTCTATCGACATAAAGCTAATGTGCCAATTACTGCCCAAACAGGCTCCTCCCAATCATCAGCAAAGCCATGGAAGGAGTTATCAACAGTGCCATCAAACAATACCGACTCACCAATAACCTGCTCACTATCGCTTAATTTGAGTTCCATCAGAACTGCTCAGCTCCAGACCTCATCATAGCCTTGATCCAGACATCGACACAATAGCTGAATGCCAGAGGAGAGGTGAGAGTAACTGCTCTTGACATCAAGGCAGCGCTTGACTTAGTATGGCTTCAAGGAGCACTAGCAAAAAAGAGGCCAAAAGGGATCAAGGGAAAATCCTCCAGTGACTGGAGTCACACTTGACACAAAGGAAGATGGTCATGATTGTTGGAGGCCAATCTTCGCAGCCCCAGGACATCAGGAGTTCCTCAGGGAAGTGTCCTTAGCCTAACCATGTTCAACTGCTTCATTAATGACCTTCCCTCTGTCATAAGGTCAGGAGTGGGACTGTTCACTTATGATTCTACAGTGTTCAGCTCCATTCAGTAATGAAGCAGCCCATGCCAGTCTACAGCAGGACCAGGATAACATCCCGGTCTGGGCTGACAAGTGCAGGTAATATTTGTGCCATGCAAATGCCAGGCAATGACCATCTCCAAAGAAAAGGCCCACTCACCTAACTCTGACCTTCAATGGCACCACCATCACTGAGTCCTCCATCCTGAAGTAGACATGTATTGCTGTTTTTTCATTGCCACTTGGCCAAAATCCTGGAATATGAGGCATAATTAACACTGTAGGAGCGCCATCACCACAGGACTGCAACAGTCCAAGGGAAAGGCCCACCTCCGCCTTCTCAGGGCAACTAGGGATGGGCAATAAAAATGTAGTCTTGCCACTTCCAAAGAACAAATAAACAAAATACAAAAAAATACAGATTAACTGGTCATTCATATTGTTGTTTGTGGGATATTGCTGTTGCACTTGTCTACATAACAACAATCACTGCACTCTAATAGTGATTGTTAGTGATTGTTCTATGAAAGTGTTTTAACATGTTGCTGCTATATAAAAGTGACTTTTTTATTACTACTATTTTATTCTTGTCTATATTATGTTGTACCTGTCACCATTTCGCCCATTAGGTCCTAAATCTTGTATTTTTAATGTATTTTCCGTGTCTTTTATTTTGGTATCAAGGAGATTTTGCTAACTATTCAGTTCGAGATTTGCAATTGAGCTGGCCAAAAATCAATTGGAAATCTAGCAGCTTATAAAGAACTGAAAACAAAAATAATAGATTAAAATCAGGCACAAAAGGCTTCTTTCTGGTAAAATAACTTAAGCATTTTCAAGAAAAAAAGGTAGTATTATTTTAAGACGTTAATAAAAATAACAAAGTTGTTAAGTATACCTGACCAAGAATGGCTGAAAGAATAAGAACTCCTAAAAAATAGTTGCACATCTGAAATATTTGCTCAAATTCATTGGTGGGGTATGGAAGCTCAGCAATCATCAGAAGGGATTTCTCCGCATAAAGGAAACAGCTGATGTAGCTAAAAAAATTATCAACAGGGCAAGAAGAAAAAAGAAATATATGAAAAAAGAAAAATAGAAAATATTCATCTTCAAGTTTAAGTATGAACTGATGCCACATGATTAAAAATAACAATTTACCATTAAAGCTTTTTTCTAAAATGTGAAGAAAATAAATAAATTCAATGTTCAGAGAAGAAAATGCAGGTACCGTGCAGTTTCAAAGAGAAGAAATAATGCAATATATATTAGTCATATGCAGCAAGTGAAGCAATGCAGCACTTAAGGAAAAAATACATGTTGCAACGTAAAAAGGACAAGCAGACTTAGATTTTGAAATATAAACAACAAACAATTTGTATGTAATCCTGCTAGTAATTGCTTCAGTAAATGATTAACTCGAATGTTCTGCATTATGTCCACAGATACCCACGTGTGATTGGAAGGCAATGTAATGAATGGAATTTCTAAACTGTAGCAGCAGAGCTGAGGGATGATTTTCTCAATGGGGAGCTTTTGGAGGCGGGACTCGCACTTGTCGGGTTTCAGTCCCGCCTCCATCAACTTCTGGCCAACCCACGCTATTTTCCCTTGATTGACCTTGTTAAGCCCGCCCAGCGGGTTTAGCAGGCCAATTAAGGGAAAGCCGGTTGCAGAAAACCTCAACGTATGGCGTTTCATCTGTCAAAAATTTTTGACAGATGAATTGTCATCGTTTGATAGCTCTGTGAAGCTGTCAAACAGTGACATTCTCTGTAGTTTGATGAGGTCTTGAATTCAAGACCTCATCAAACTTCTTTCTTTTACAGAAATGAGATGGTTGTTGCATCTGAGAATGCAACGGCCATCTGTCATCTCCAACACGGAGGTCTTAGACTCTCCGCATACACACCGACTAAAGCCTGCAGGAAGAAACAAAGGTAAGTGCACTTTTATTAACACTTTGCACTTACCTCAGATACTCACCTCTCCACTCTTGCACCCAGCACTTACCTTCACAGCACACTTTTGCAGCCCCCACCCCCCCCGACCCCCGCAGACCCAGTACTCACTTTGCTGACCTGGCAGGTTTCGGAGCCTTCGGGAAGCCCGCACTTGTGAGAGCAAAAAGGGGATAATCCTATTTTCTGCCTGTTAACTACCTGTTAACAGGCAGTTAATAGGCTTTAACCCTTCCCGCCTCCAAGGAGACGGGACCCGGCGTGGGACGGCTACCCGCCTCCTGGCAAGATGGCACGGAGGCGGGTTGGGGGCGGGTTGGGCACCCGCCCCCAAATTTTGCCATTTTCCCGGCAGTCCTGCCTCCATACCTGCCTCCCCAGGGCTGGCAAAATCGCCCCCCTGGACCCCAAGATTAGAGAACTGCTTTTTTGATCCAGAGAATTGGATAATGGTTTAAAATAGTCCATCCTTTTTTTTAACATGGAAGGCTAACATAATTGTGATGTTAAAGAAATTAACTGCAGAATTTAACCAATAAAATCTTTGGTAAATTATAAAACTATTGCTGAAGTTCTAGTGACAAATGGTAGTTTCAAGCTCAGTGAAGTCCTGCAAACTAGCCAAAAGAACTCTTTAAATTGTACTTGATTTGAATATTGTGTCTCACTAGCTTTTTGCCAAAGGCCACCGCCCATTACAACCCTCTTCTCCCTCTCTCTCACTCTACCTCTGGGACAACATGCCAGGGTAGGTGAGCAGTGGGTAGCAGGCCAGAGACAAGGAGCCGCACATTTGCAGGTAAGAGAGATGCAGGCAGTAAATGCAGAACATCAGTGGATTTGAATTTTAAAGCACACCCATATGTAGCCAAAGGTTGAAATTGTTGTCTGTTAGTGTGAAAATATAATCATTGGCCTAGAAAAGTGATGTGTGCCGTGCTAATTGTTCGCTTTTCAATTTTTGCAGTGACAATCTCAAACAGGATCTGACGAAACTTTTACCTGTTTCCTTTGCCATTGTAGACCCATTTATTGCTGCTAATGCCTTCATATTCTGAAGCCCAGTAATACATACAAGCATTTACATGCAGAAGGAAAAGCAGATATCCTGTTGTTCGTGCAACTCTGTAAACAGAATGAAACATATGTGCTAGTTCGTATTAATGGTGAACTACTTGCTTTGCAACAAAGTGGCTGTAGTATTGGCTTTTAGATTGCTATCTAATCTAATGATTCATCTAACTGTAACAGTTGGGATGAGTTTTGTCAGATTGTGGTATTCACAGGTAGAGCACCATTGTGCAAATGGAATGTACCACCTCAAGGAAGGTATAATGAAAGATAAGGGTTGTAGCCCACATTGGGGGTAAATTTAATCCCCAAAAATGGATGGGCTTGGGTCGGGTGGGAAGTAAAAATGTTAAAAATTTCAAGCCTGAACCCAAACCGCCTCGAACCCGCCCACTTCTGGTTTTAACAGAGGCGGGACGGGGGGCGGGTGACCAACCCGCTCTCAGGAGACAGGTCCCTCATTTAAATATTTTAATTAGGCAGCGTGCCTAAGATTTTATCTCTGTTCCCAGCTTTAGTACTGGCCGACCAGGTTTCCCAGGCCTTGGGAAACCCAACAGCTGAAGGGAGGCGAGGACTGCTGGATGGAACAGGTAAGTGCCTTTCCAGCATGCTTGTGGGCCAGTGGGAGTGCTTCCTCCAGCCCCCCAAGCTACCCTGTTAGCCTCCCTAGCAATCGGACCCCCCCTCCCACAATGGGACCCTCCGTCCTGCAATCCGATGCCCTCCCGATGTCCTCCATGGCCCGCAATCTTCTCCCTGGACCCCCAGCAATCTTCTCCCCGAACTCACCCCTAATCTTCTACCTGGCCTGTGATCTCTCCAGGCCCCCTTATTGATGCCCCCTGACCCACAATCCTCCTCCTCCCTCCTCCACACTCCACAGCTGCTGCCTGGTGCCGCAGGCCTATCCGCCCGACAGCCAGCCAGTCTCTCAATCTGGCTGGCTGCGACCGGGAAATGGATTCCAAAAATGGTAATCAGGTTGTGCCATTAAATTCGGCAGAAGCTGAGGGAAACCCGTACTTCCGAGTTATAAAAGCATTCTAAAATACTTGCTTATCTTTCAGTTTCAGACTGACAAAGGATTACACCACAAACCTGCCTTATCTCTTTCTTTGTTACTCACTTGCTGCATATTTCCAGCATTTTCTGTTTTAATTTCAAATTTCCAGCATTTACGGTTTTTATCTTCTTAAGTGCATTATAAAGTCTCAACATAACCTCTGTTGATTATTAGAGGTAAATTTCATGAGTTAGCACCAATGTTCCCTTTAAGCTGCACGGCCGCGCAGTAATGGGAAAGGTTCCGCGCGGGCCGCTCACCGGTTTCCCCATTGTAAATACCGCTCATGTGCGGAAATTTAAAGGGACCGCGCACTAAAAGAAACAGGCCGCGCAGAACAAAACGCAGCTTACAGGGAACACTGGTTAGAACTCCTGGGTACTGGGATTTGTCATTCAGTTTTGGTGAAGGACACTAGGTTTTGTCACTCAATATTGGGGGAGGATACTGAAATATGTCACTCAGTATTGGGGAGAACATTGGGACCTGTCACTCAATATTGGCAGTCAATGCTATTATCTGTCACTCAGTACTGGGGGAGAACTGTCAGAAAAGATCACTGGATCTTTTACCCCATATTGGGGAGGGACTTTGGGATCTGTTACCGAATGTTAGGGGGTGGCAATCTGTTATTGAATGCTTAGCGAAGGAGTAAAGGACATGATGGGCAGGATCTCGCACCTTCCCACTTTGATTTTTTGGCAGAATTGGAATAGGCAGATGTAGGAAATGGATTAGTATGTGCTCCACCCCGTCCACATCCATTTTTACATCCCCCTAATTCCCTGCCAGAAGTGATGGGTGATGTACAATACACCTGCCTATATATGGGCATAGGCATGTTATAATGATATTCAAATGACAGAAATGTGTCATTTAATGAATATTCTGTCACTTGCGCCAGAGTAACACTGAGCGCCAGTGTTTGTCCCTAGATTCATAAGAACATACGAAATAGGAGCTGAGTAGCCCATTTGGCCCTTCAAGCCTGCTCCGCCATTCAACAAGATCATGGCTGATCTTCTACCTCAACTCCACCTTCCCGCACTATCCCCATATCCCTTAATTCCCTTTGTTCCCAAAAATTTATCGACCTCTGTCTTGAATATACTCAACGAATGAGCTTCCACAGCTCACTGGGGTAGAGAATTCCAAAGATTCACAACCCTGTGAGTGAAGAAATTTCTCCTCATCTCAGTCCTAAATGGCCGACCCCTTATTCTGTGACTGTGATCCCGTGTTCTAGACTCCCCAGCCAGGGGAAACATTTTCCCAGCATTAACCCTGTCAAGCCCCTTAAGAATTTTGTATGTTTCAATTAGATCACCTCTCATTCTTCTAAACTCAAAGGAATATAGGCCTAGTCTACTCAATCTCTCCTCATAAGGCAATCCCTCATCCCAGGAACCAGTCTACTGAACCTTCGCTGCACCTAAGGCAAATATGTCTTTCGTTAGGTAAGGAGACCAGAACTGTACACAGTACTCCAGGTGTGGCCTCACCAATGCACTGTATAATTGTAGTAAGACTTCTTTACTCTTATACTCTAATCCCTTTGTAACAAAAGCTAACATACCATTTGCTTTACTAATTGCTTGCTGTACCTGCATGTTAACTTTCTGTGATTCATGTACAAGGACACCCAGGTCCCTCTGAGTGCAAACATTTCCCAATCTCTCACCATTCAAAAAATATTCTGCTTTTTTGTTTTTCCTACCAAAGTGGATAACTTCATGCTTCCCCGCATTGTATTCCATTTGCCATGTGCTTGCCCACTCAGTCAACCTGTCTATATCTCTCTGCAGCCTCTTTGCGTCTTCACAGCTTACTTTCCCACCTAACTTTGTATCATCAGCAAACTTGGAAACATTACACTCAGTCCCTTCATCTAAGCATCGCTATGGCGGGGAGAGGGAAGGGGGGAGGGAATTTAAATTTAAAAATTTGGAAAGCCTGTGCAATAGACTGCAGGATGATGAGTTGCATAGGCTTTGGTATGATTTCTAAATATTTCATTTTTGTTTTGTAATCTTCAGCTGGCAGCACAGAAGTCACCAGCCATACGATGCTGCCGACAGGCCTCCTAGGTCAACCTGGAGGCCAGCAAGCCCATCAAATTATTTAAATGGTCTGAGGCTGGAAAATTGACCAAGGCCAAGGGGCCACATCTTTGTGATGGGTGGGGTTTCCATCATGTCAAAGATGTGTCCTAATTCCACATAAACAGAAAATCTGGGCTGCTTTGTATGCAGCTGCAATTCAAATCCTAGCTGCTAACAGATTCTCACTACTTGGTGTTCGATATCGCTACTTTTATTTCATATATTACAAACCTGGCACAGAAATGAAAATCTAAATGTTGCTGGCAGAAATTAATTTGCATTCCCCAGGCAAAGAGAGTGAAATGTCAACCAAAGAATGAAAATAACAATAACCTATTGCTACAGTCCCTTGGCTTCAATCTCAGCACATGATTCTAGGCAAACAATACAGTCTTTTTGACTACTCATCAAAGTATGCGGCATATGATACAGACCTGGTGGGTCAATATTGAGCTTTCAAAAACAAATTAGGTGTATTACAGTCAGAGATGACAGTATAGTGAGGTTATACTGAACAAACTGAGAAGTGCCATGTGAATTAATGTAGACTAATTGAGGCTAGTGCAGACCGCCAAAGATTGAGACAGACTGTAGCCATAAGCTCTTTGCTTTTTATTTTGTGTGTGGCATCTTTGTTTCTACCTGGTGAATGGAAACTCATTTCTGTCAGCAGCTTTGAAAAAGTATGTTCAGTTGATAATTCAATGCCGCTTCTGAAATCAGCATTTACACAACAAGAAACTAAGTTACATCATTTATTTTGACTAAAAAAAGGGGACAAATTTCAGCATATTATATGTTACAAGCAGTATTCTACTGCATTTCTTAACATCGCTTCAATAGACATACCATTTTTAATGTTAAAGAATTTCACACAAAACATACATTGATTTTGTCATCCAAATGGCTGCCTACCTGTATATATAGGCTTTTTCCATCATAAACTCCAGTCGATCACTGAATTCAAAGAATGTTGAATACTGGGGAAAAATAAAAGCCAAAAAAATAACAAGAGCATATTGAATATTTCTATTTTAGCATTTTTTTCCTGGCAGCTGCAATGCTTAATTATGGAAAGGTTTCATTGTTGTTGTCACTTATTATAAAGAAAAATTTTGCAATTTATCGTGTCCTCAGGCGATCCCAAGTGTTTCACATCCAATGAGATACTTTTGAAGTACAGTCATCATTATTATGTAGCTAAATTATTTGCATTTATAGAAACACAAAATGTGGCTGGATGAAAAGTCACTCAGTTGAGTGAAGAGTGTTCAGTATAGTCTGCTAATTGATGTCACCAGGCAAAAGTCTTCAACAATTGAGGTCAGCAACCAAGAAAGCAGAGACCACTGCCTAATAGTGACTGCCAAATCCAAGACTAGACATGGAGTAGGATGGAAGCCAGGAAGGGTTTATGCTTTGAGTTTGCATTACATTTATGGGTTTGCTATTTAATAAAGTCTTTAACACATTTTTTTTAATATATGGGTTAATGATTCATCATAATAGTGCACATGGATTTAAGTCAAAATGTTAGGCAGTGTATTTAAAATGGCCCACAGAGGAATTACAACACTCAATATTTTCTTTGCTGTTAATAAAACAAAATCATTGGAAACCTTATCAACCACAGGCCAGAATTTTCTGGAAGGTCAGCGGGCGGGATCGGTGGCGGGTTGGGTGGGAAAGTATTTTTTTTGACAGTGGGTCGGGACCCCGCTGTCAACCGGCTGCCACGTGCCTTTCCCAATGTTGGGTTTGTCAGCGCTGAGCAGACCCGACAGGAAGCGGCAGGAGACCCAATTAATCTCATTAATGCCTAGTTGACAGATCATTAACAGGCTTTTTTAACTTACCTTTTCACTTTAGCTTCATGGCTACGGGAACCACGCTGTTCGGGGACCATGGCTGTCAACCTGAGGCGGGAGTTCAGTGGCCATTGCTCCAGCTGATTACTTGACAGCTTAAAATGTACAGTAAAAGCTCCCACCTGACAGATCATCACTTTCCTCAGCCACAAGCTGTATCTCAGTCCATTTCAAGCACAGATTCTGCAGGCGTTCCACTTTCCACTCTTCATCCAGTATCACCTCATTGGAAGAACTCTCTCACCATTGACAGAATGCTTCTGTCATCTGTACTTCACCTGTCATCTACTCCATCAACATGGGTGCTCTTTATACTGTCTCACCTTGGTCCTCAGAATCCGACCACGATCAGCCCCAACACCAGCAGCACCAGCACCAGGCACACCAGCAGCACCAACAACAACACCAACCTTCTCTGCAATCACCTGATGCTGCACAGGACAGAGGGCATCAGCACCCGAGCACATTGCTGCCCCGGAGGCCAGGGATGGCCTCACCATGGCCAGATTTACTTCACTTGATGCTGTACACCCTGGCTGCCACATGATGCACCAGGTTGGCACCACCCCACACCAACACCATAAAGCATCCCTACAATGCCCAAGCCATTCTTTTCACACTCATGGACATTGTGGGGGGTACCGTTATGTCTCACCATTCACTGCAACTCACTAAGCCACTTCCAAAGGTGCACACAAATCTGTCCAAGAATGCAAAGTGTTGAAAATAAAGATTTCAATGTTTGACAGCACATTAACAGAAACTTTACATGAACATTGGATAAAACACCCAAGTGGCTACCCTTGTGTGTTGTTAGTTGGTATGATTACACTAGGATGAGGGTGAGTGTGAGGGGTGGCTAGTGAGATGGGGAAGTGATAATGTAGATAGAGAGGGATGGGTGGAGGTGCAAGTAAGTTGGTGTGAGTAAGGATGTGCAGGCGTAGGGTAGGGAAGGCAGAGTGATGGGGATGTGATGAGAGGCACAGCAGGATGAGGTTGAGTGTGATTTTGTACTAACGTTTCGTGATCTAATGAGATAATTGAAAGGTTTGCGCCACTGCACCCAGGTCCTCCTGTCGACATCCCTGCTTGTGCCCTCCTGTGCAATGTGCAACCAGCCTGTGTTGATCTCCTGGGGAGGTGTCTTCCGCCCATCGGAAGGGAAGAGGACCTCACTGCGTGCTCTGACTCCCTCCATAAGCATATGGAGGGAGTCACGGGAGAACCTGGGTGCAGCCCTGCACCTCTCTGCAGTCATTGTCAGTGTTTGCAGCACTTCAATGCTGTAGAACACTGACAGCACAAACGTCAAAAGTAAGGTGTCCATGGTCCCTTCAAGGAAACTGGCTGATAATGCGTCACAAAATGACGTCATCAGACCCGCTTCCTCTAATTGGACCAGGAAATGCACTGGGTGGACTTAACAAACCTTATCAAGGAAAAATCATTTTGGACAGCGGGATGGAGTCAGCTGCGGGGTTGGGACCCACCACTGACGCCGCCCGCCCCGGACCCGCTGAGATGAGCAAAATCCTGACCACAGTAATTGCAATCCCTTCATCGTAAGACACAAACTATGTGAAAAATAAACAGCCTTCTGCTTCAAAAAATAGGACATCTGAAGGTAAATTGAATGAGTCTACACAGCTGGTTTACAGATTCACTTGATGAGAGTGGATTAAAATGAATCCCTGGAAAATCAAGTGAGCTGAACTCCTCACCCAATTCTTTGATCTAGCTTGACTGAATTTAACCTCTGTTGTCTGGTTGACAATTTAGATATTTCTGGACAGTCAACTCAAAAAATGGACTGTCCACCTGGAACCAGACTGGTGGCAACCCCATTGTCCACGGATATCACAATACTTATACTTTCAAATAATTGACAGTTGTAGAGTATAATTACTGCTGTAGTGGCCAATATTTGTACAAAAGCACATCCTGAACATCTCAGTCCAAAGTTAGGCTTTAGGACTGTGGTTTATAAGTCAAACTTGCACTAATTCTTAGTAGTTTTAACTCACTTTAAACACTTTTCATTTCCTACAATCTATTAAAACATGCTCTTGAGTAAGAGTACTACATTTGGCTTCAGACTGTTGACCTAATGGTGAAGAAAATCAGATGGAGTTTCCATTCCTAATGATTATAATCACCCTTGCTGAAAGTTAGGCAAATGTGAATTTTAGATGCAGATAGGTTCTAGCTCACTATGAGGTGGTGTCTTCCATGGTCAGATGGGCTGTTGTTATTCACTGTCTATACTCACACATAAAGATTTACCACATGGGCAAGGCAACAGAGGGCTGCTGGTGCCTGTGGAGGTGTACCTCAACAAGAGTCAGCACTTTCACAAAATGAGGAGAGGAAAGGGAGAAAATTGGAATAAGAAAGAAAGCAAATTATGTTTGAGGTAGATACTCTGCTCTTGAGAGACCTTTATGCATTTTTAATATATATTCATTATACACTAATAGCAGTATTTAAAAAAAATACTTTCTTTTTCATTTTGATAATAATGAAAATGATTCACTGTTCTCCACTCTGCCCCCAGGTTAACTAATACCTTAGATTTGATTTCACTGGGTTTGAAATCCTAATCATCTTTTTTTTATTTATTCATTCACAGGATGTGGGCGTCGCTGGCAAGGCCAGCATTTATTGCCCATTCCTAATTGCCTTTGAGAAGGTGGTGGTGAGCCTCTTTCTTGAACTGCTGCAGTCCGTGAGGTGAAGGTACTCTCACAGTGCTGTTAGGGAGGGAGTTCCAGGATTTTGACTCAGCGACAATGAAGGAACGGCGATATATTTCCAAGTCAGGATGGTGTGTTACTTGGAGGGGAACTTGCAGGTGGTGGTGTTCCTATGCACCTGCTGCCCTTGTCCATCTAGGTAGTAGAGGTCACGGGTTTGGGAAGTGCTGTCGAAGAAGCCTTGGCGAGTTGCTGCAGTGCATCTTGTAGTTGGTATATACTGCAGACACATTGGGCTGGATTTTCAATGACCCGTGGAGTCGGGTTTGGAGGCGTGTGGGGGGTTAAAATAGCAAAAAGTGGTGGGTGGACCTGATCCCGACTCCATTCCGCCTCCACGCAATTTTGACAAAATCGGTTGCGGGGTTCCCGACTCCGTCTTGCCTCCAAGAGGCAGGAGAGGCCATTAAAGCCCTTAACAAGCCCTAAATTGGCTCTGTAATGGCATTTTGAAACGTTTTAGCTAGTTTAACCCTTTTCCAGCGTGAAGCATGCCTGATGTGAAACACGCCAGTGAAACCTGGCGGGAGCACAAGTCGATAGCTGACTATCAGCTGCAGGTCCACTATTACAACGGAGATGTGATGAAGGTAGTAGTAGTATTAGGTCTGAAAGTCACCTCTGATGCTGCTGCATGGAATGTCTTCAGAGACTGCCTGGGAGGACTTGGTTGCAAAAAAAATTCTCTCTCTCTCTGAGATGCTGCTCATTTTGCATCCAGGTCCTCTCACAGCAAAGGCCAGGCAGTCTCTGACCTGCAATGCAGCAGCAATGATGACATCATCAGAGGCGACTTTCAGACTGAAACCACTAATTGGTTCATGGGTTCCCACATGCTGCAACTCAATTGCCCAATTAAGTGAAAATTGCATCAATCTCCCACATCCAACTGCAGTCGGGTGGATAACACGAAATGCGGATGACACAACCCCAACCCGCCCCAGTATCAAAATCCAGCCCATTGTGTCGATGGTGGAGGGAGTGAATGTTTAAGGTGTTGGATGGGATGTCGATCAAATGGACTGCTTTGTCCTGGATGGTGTCGAGCTTCTTGAATTTTGTTGAAGCTGCACTCATCCAGGCAAATGGAGAGTATTTCATCACACTCCTGACTTGTGCCTTGTAGGTGGTGGAAAGGCTTTGGGGAATCAGGAGGTGAGTCACTCGCTGCAGAATACCCAGCCGCTGACCTGCTCTTGTAGCCACAGTTTTTATGTGGATGGTCCAGTTAAGTTTCTGGTCAATGGTGACCCCCAGGATATTGATGGTGGGGGATTTGCTGTTGGTAATGCCATTGAATGCCAAGGGAAGGTGGTTAGACTCTTTCTTGTTGGAGATGGTCATTGTCTGGAACATGTGTAGCACGAATGTTACTTGCCACTTATCAGCCCAACCCTGATGTGGAAGACAGAGGCCCATTTGTGTAGAGCAGGCAAGTGGGAAACATTTCCCCTTTGCCTCAAAGGAGTACCAGTGCAAGCCTCTAAGGTGGTAAATCTCTTCTGAGATCAATTACCTTCTCTTTCAAGCATTTTGGGGCCTTTCCAAGGTCCATAACAAACCTAAAATTGCTCTCAGCTGGCTGGGTCCCATTGGACCTTTAGGGTTGAATACTGGATGGAATTTTCAGGGAAGCCCTGGAACATTCTTAGACATGCCCACTTGACATGGACGGTGGGGGTGGATGCAAGATCTGCCTTCTCTCCCCTCATCAGAATTTCCTGGCCTCCTCTCCAGGGGATGGAATCGTGGCGGAAACAGGTTCTGCACCATTTTCCAGCCCTCCTCCTGTAGTTATGCTGGAGATGCGCCCAGGCCCAGGGCAGAAGTTAGGGTCTGTAGACTACAAGGCAAACTGCACCAGTTCTTATCCCTGCACCTGAGTTTAGGTGAAACAGTTTTTCATGTCAGCTATCTTTGTAGTGTCTGACTAAGAACACTTCATGCTGTGTACTTGGAATGAGTTAGGGCTGCCCAAATTCTTAACCTCTAACAACCTTCAGAAAGAAAGGGCTTTTACTCCATCAGTCAAGGTTGAGATCTAGAGAAACCCTATGGAAATTCCAGGCGAGAGTATTCTTCACCTAAATCAATGATGGTCGTCAATAATCAGGCTTATTGGCACAACTTACGCTTCTGATTAAATTTCCTGAACAAGCTTTTCTCTCCCAAACGGTATTGAGGTGACCTGCCATTTGGCTGGCTGGTCGAAGCCCTCAAAGGGTGGCCCAGTCCATTTTGAGGACCAGGCCTCATTAGCATAGGTCCAGTGAGCTGCAGGCAGCAGAAAAGCGCCCCGGCCGCTATGGTTTCAGGCCGTTGCAATATCAGATGATCCGGCCAGCCTTCTGCCTGAAATAAATTATGTGCAGAAGGGAAGGGGAGGGGGTTCATTCTTGAGACCGGTAGGGAGATGGTGTGGAAATGGCCTGGGTTATTTTCGTGGAGCCTGGAAGAGCACCTATGACCCTCCTGGCCCCACAGAAATGAATTAAAACGGGCCTGCTGGGTAATTCTTCAGTTGGATCACCAGCTGATGTTGTGCGAAGCGTGTGCCGTGCACTCTCTGCTCAGTGCTCTCTGAATATAGCAATTGGGGCCTTATGTTTGTCATAGGGCCCCGATTTGCATATAAAAATGGCTGAGTGCCTGACTCAAGCGGGTGCTCTGGCCGTCCAGGGTAGTCCCTGAGGAAGATAATGACAGCCACACCATTGGCGGGAATTTTTTTTAATTATTTGTTTATGGGATGTGGGCGTCGCTGACAAGGCCAGCATTTATTGCCCATTCCTAATTGCACTTGAGAAGGTGGTGGTGAGCCGCCTTCTTGAACCGCTGCAGTCCGCGTGGTGAAGGTACTGCCACAGTGCTGTTAGGTATGGAGTTCCAGGATTTTGACCCAGCGACGATGAAGGAACGAGGATATACTTCTAAGTCAAGATGGTGTGTGACTTGGAAGGGAACTTGGAGGTGGTGGTGTTCCCATGCGCCTGCTGCCCTTGTCCTTCTAGGTGGTAGAGGTCGCAGGTTTGGGAGGAGCTGCCGAAGAAGTCTTGGCGAGTTGCTGCAGTGCATCTTGTAGATGGTAAACACTGCAGCCACGGTACGCCGGTGGTGGAGGGAGTGAATGTTTACGGTGGTGGATGGGGTGCCAATCAAGCGGGCTGCTTTGTCCTGGATGGTGTCGAGCTTCTTGAGTGTTCTTGGAGCTGCACTCATCCAGGCAAGTGGAGAGTATTCCATCACAATCCTTACTTGTGCCTTGTAGATGGTAGAAATTTTTTGGGGAGTCAGGAGGTGAGACACTTGCCGTAGAATACCTAGCCTCTGACCTGCTCTTGTTGCCACAGTATTTATGTGGCTGGTCCAGTTAAGTTTCTGGTCAATGGTGACCCCCAGGATGTTGATGGTGGGGGATTTGGTGATGGTAATGTTGTTGAATGTCAAGGGGCGGTAGTTAGACTCTCGCTTGTAGGAGATAGTCATTGCCTGGCACTTCTGTGGCGCGAATGTTACCTGCCACTTATCAGCCCAAGCCTGAACGTCGTCCAGGTCTTGCTGCCTGCGGGCATGGACTGCTTCATTATCTGAGGAGTTGCGAATGGCACTGAACACTGTGCAGTCATCAGCAAACATCCCCATTTCTGATCTTATGTTGGAGGGAAGGTCATTGATGAAGCAGCTAAAGATGGTTGGGCCTAGGACACTGCCCTGAGGAACTCCTGCAGCGATGTCCTGGGGCTGTGATGATTGACCTTCAATCACCACAACCATCTTCCTTTGTGCTAGGTATGACTCCAGCCAGTGGAGAGTTTTCCCCCCGATTCCCACTGACTTCAGTTTTACTAGGGCTCCTTGATGCCACACTCGGTCAAATGCTGCCTTGATGTCAAGGGCAGTCACTCTCACCTCACCTCTGGAATTCAGCTCCTTTGTCCATGTTTGGACCAAAGTTGTTATGAGGTCGGGAGCAGAGTGGTCTTGGCGGAACCCAAACTGGGCATCAGTGAGCAGGTTATAGGTGTGTAAGTGCCGCTTGATAGCACTGTCGATGACACCTTCCATCACTTTGCTGATGATTGAGAGTAGACTGATGGGGCGGTAATTGGCCGGATTGGATTTGTCCTGCTTTTTGTGGACAGGACATACCTGGGCAGTATTCCACATTGTCGGATAGATGCCAGTGTTGTAGCTGTACTGGAACAGCTTGGCTAGAGGTGCGGCTAGTTCTGGAGCACAAGCCTTCAGCACGATAGCCGGGATGTTGTCAGGGCCCATAACCTTTGCTGTATCCAGTGCGCTGCGCCATTTCTTGATATCACGTGGAGTGAATCGAATTGGCTGAAGACTGGCTTCTGTGCTGGTGGGGACCTCAGGAGGAGGCCGATATGAATCATCCACTCAATATTTCTGGCTGAAAATGGTTGCAAATACTTCAGCCTTGTCTTTTGCAATCATGTGTTGGGCTCCACCATCATTGAGGATAGGGATATTCATGGAGCCTCCTCCTCCAGTTAGTTGTTTAATGGTCCACCACCATTCACGACTGGATGTGGCAGGACTGCAGAGCTTTGATCTGATCCGTTGATTGTGGGATCGCTTAGCCCTGTCAAAAGCATGCTGCTTCCGCTTTTTAGCATGCATGTAGTCCTGTGCTGCAGCTTCCCCAGGTTGGCACCTCATTTTTAGGTACGCCTGGTGTTGCTCCTGGCATGCTCTTCTACACTCCTTATTGAACCAGGGTTGGTCCCCTGGCTTGATAGTAATGGTAGAGTGAGGGATATGCCGGGCCATGAGGTTACAGATTGTGGTGGAATACAATTCTGCTGCTGCTGATGGCCCACAGCGCCTCATGGATGCCCAGTTTTGAGCTGCTAGATTTGTTCTGAATCTATCCCATTTAGCACGTTGGTAGTGCCACACAACACGATGGAGGGTGTCCTTAGTGTGACGACGGGACTTCGGGCTCGATTTTGCCAGGCCCGTGGAGGTGGGATTGGAGGCATGTGAGTTGTCAAAATCGCAAAAAATGGTGGCCGGGTCTGATCCCGCCTCCATTCCGCCTCCGAGCAATTTTCCCAAATTCGTGTTTTCAGACCCCGTTTCCACCCTGCCTCCAAGAGGCGGGATAGGCCCTTAAGGCCCTTAACAACCACTTAATTGCCCCTATAATCCCATTTTGAGACGCCTTTCTGATTTTTAGACATTTCCCCCATCCTACACGCCTCCTTTGGAACACGCCAGTTAATCCTGTCGGCCTCACAATTGGATTGCTTACTAACAGCTGCAGCTCCACCATTAAAAAGGAGTTTTCAGCAATCATCATTTGCAGGTGGCAGAACTTTGTTGTCTCAGGTCTGGGGGACTTTTAGCAGGCATGCTCATTGTTGTGGAAGTTTGGAGCCTGACACCCATCTCCAGTGTGACCTTCTGGGAAACCCCTCTCCCCACCTTGACTGAGCGCTTCCTCAACTGAGGCATATACCAGAAGCATGGCGAACATTTATTTCCTTTCCTCCTGGACATCAGATTTGGATGAAGACCAGCCACGACAGCAGCAGACCCATGAGCAACAGCAGCAGCAACAACAGGAGCGCCAAGCTGCTGCTCACCCACCTGAAGCTGCACAGGCCAGAAGGTGCCAGCGTGCGACCACATTGCTGGCCGGGATGCAAGGGACGCACTCATGTTGGCCAGATTTGCTTAGCCTGCACAATCAAACACTTTTGCCTCGCACCTTCTTACTTGACCATCGACAATGGACAAGAACCTGCGGATTCCTATTACTCTGACCACCTACTGACAATTGCAAGTCACCCTAAGCCCTCAATGTGGAAGTCCCATTTGCAAAATGACACAGGCCACAACTTCAACAGTTTGTCATCAAATCTGTTTATGATACCATGACAAGGATGGCTGGTCAAAAAACAATACATCACAACACCCAAGTGACTACCCTTGTGACTACTTGTGCTTTATCTTCCTCTTAAGCGTGCTCCTACGTGGTGCTTCCCCTGTGGCTTCAGCAGATGTGGTGGCCCCTTGCTCACATTCTTGCTGCTCCTGTCTCGACACCTTTGGCGGGCGTCTTCTGGGATTGCGAACCTGTGAGGGCTCGGCATCAGTCTGCTGCTCCTGCGGCTGTGCAGGGGCTGAGATGCCCATCTCAGTTGGGTGAGGACTCTGGTGGGGCTCTGACTGAGGGCTCTGCAGTGGCATGGTCGTGTGAGCGCTTGGAGAGGAGCCCCCACTTCCTTGTTGTCTGCCACCAACATCCCTCTCATGGGTCAGCCCCATTTCAGAGCTAGCAAGTGGCTTGACTGCACCTTGCTGCATTGCAGGGGGGCCATGAGGACCCATTTCTGCACTGGAAGTCCAACTCCAGAGGACTTCCATGAAGGTTTGGTTTGTATGCTCAATAGCTGACCATCGCTCCTTAAGAGATGTCATTCTATTCTGAACAATGACCATATTTTCAAGACCCTGGCGCCTAAGCTCCTCCATGGCTGTAGCCATCCTCTCCTCTACCGTAGTCATCCTCTCCTCTACGGTAGCCAGCCTTACCACGGAGGTAGCCATCTTTTCCACGGAGGTTGCCATCATTTCCGCGGTGATGCGTTCATGCGCTAATGCCTCCACAAAGGCTCTGCTCATGTTCGCGATGGACTCCTCCATTCGCTCCACACTCGCAGCGACCCTGGAGACAAAACCTGCCAGAGACTCCTGCACCTGTTCCTGGAGTTCCAGCACCGCTCTCCTTCTGGATGGACCTGGAGGCACAGGGTTGACATGCAGCTGAGCCGAGCTGGCAGAGTCCTGTGCCCTCCGATGAGGACTCTCCACTGCTGTCTCTGTCTCCATCATCTGCTGATGCTGACTTGTGAGTTGTGATACACCAGGTGACAACACTACTCTATCTCGCGAAGGTCCCACCGATGTATGAGTGTCTGCGCTGGTGCTGGATGCGCTGAATTCTGCTGACGTTGCACCCTCAGAGGTTGCAGCTTCCTCTGAGGAGTCTGAAGGCTCAGGCTGTTCCTCCTGGACAGTGGGGACGGGGGCTTTCGATGGTCCTGTTGGGGAGTAAAGGAAAGAGTTAGAGATGTGAGGTCAAGGTTACATGCACATTGAATAGTGCAGATGATCATAAGTCAATCTGTTAGAGCATCAGAATCATTATCAGTGACTCATGCAATGTCAATGAGAGAGATGCCAAACTATTCTGTCACCAGCTTGCTGCGATGTGCCCATCTGTCCGTCCCCCACTTGGGAATCGTCCTCGATCCCGGCAATTTCCAGGGCCGCCTCCTCCCAGGCGGTGAGCTGGGCTACTGAGGGTGGCCCTCCTCCTGTCATGGCTCTTTCCCTCTTATTGTGGGCTCTCTTTTCCTGCAATGAGGGACACAAGTGGAGTTTGAGTGAGAATGAAGGAGTGAGTGTAGAGATTCCATAGCATAGATGCTTAGAAGGAGACAAAGGGCCCTCCCTGTGTGTTGTAAGTTGTTGTTGCATCACAGTGATAGGGAGTGTGAGGGCTGCATGGTCGAATAGTTAAGTGAATGTGACCATAGAGAGAGAGGGAATGGGTAAGGGTGCAGGGTTGTAAGTGTCAAGTGGGATGTGGAGGAAGTGGTTGGCAAAGCAGAGTGCTGGTGAGGAGAGGCGATGGGGATCAGATTGAGGGTGATGGGAAAGTCATACTCACTTTTCCTGTGCGGAGAAGGTCATGAAACCTCTTCCTGCATTGCAGCCAGGTTCTGCGGCTCATCGAGATGGAGTTGACCTCCTGGGCCACTTGCAGCCACACAGCTTTAGTCTGCTGGGGTGGCTTTTTTCTCCGAGGAAGGGAAAAGCACCTCTTTATTCGATCTTGCTCCCTCCACCAGAGCTTGGAGGGAGGGCTCATCGAAGCGTGGAGCACACTTTGGCCTGCTGGTGGACATAGTCGATCAATGAAGTGCTTACTACAATGGCCATAAAGTTTGCAGTCTCCAGAAGAAGCAAGGCTGCTTTCCGGCCTTAAATCCAGCAGCATTGATGACATCATCGGAGGTGACTTTCTGGATGAAAAGACTCATTGGGCCAGGGGTTCCCACATGCTGGAAATCAATTGACCAATTAGGGGAAAATCGCACTTTTTCCACACTTCACTTCGGAGTCCTGATACAAATGCCACCTGACACGCCCCAGCCCGCCCACAATGGCAAAATCGAGACCGAATGTCTCCACAATGACTGTGCGGTGGTCACTGCTACCAATACTGTCATGGACAGATGCATCTGCGACAGGTAGCTTGGTGAGGACGAGGTCAAGTAGATTTTTCCCTCATGTTGGTTCACTCACCACCTGTCGCAGGCCCAGACTGGCAGTTATGTCCTTCAGGACTGGCCAGCTCGGTCAGTAGTGGTGCTACCGAGCCACTCTTGGTGATGGACATTGAAGTCCCCACCTAGAATACATTTTGTGCCCTTGCTACTTTTAGTGCTTCTTCCAAGTGGTGTTCAACATGGCGGAGCACTGATTCATCAGCTGAGGGAGGGCGGGAGGTGGTAATCAGCAGGAGGTTTCCTTGCCCATGTTTGATTTGAAGCCATGAGACATCATGGGGTCCGGAGTCAATGTTGAGGACTCCCAGGGACACTCCTTCCCGACTGTATACCACTGTGCCGCCACCCCTGGGATGGTGATGGAGGCGTTTGGGACATTGGCTGAAAGGTATGATTCTGTGAGTATGACTATGTCAGGCTGTTGCTTGACTAGTCAGTGGGACAGCTCTCCCAATTTTGGCACAAGTCCCCAGATGTTGGTGAGGAGGACTTTGCAGGGTCGGCTGGGCATGCCATTGCTGTGCCCATAGCCGGTGCTGATGCTGGGTGGTCAGTCCGGTTTCTTTCTTATTATTTTGTTTCATTGTTACAACTGAGTGTCTTGCTGGGCCAAAGAGTCAACCACATTGCTGTGGGTCTGGAGTCACATATAGGCCACACCAGGTAAGGACAGCAGATTTCCTTCCCTAAAGGACATTAGTGAACCAGATGGGTTTTTACGACAATCCGATAGTTTCATGGTTACCATTACTGATACTAGCTTTTTTATTCCAGATTTAGGTAATTAACTGAATTTAAATTCCCCAGCTGCTGTGGTGGGATTTGAACTCACGTCTCTAGATCATTAATCCAGATCTTTGGATTACTAACCCAGTGACATTACCACTATGCTATCGTTCCCCTTTTGGCACAGTACATCATTCTCCAACATTTTTGGGGTGCTACTGCCCCAATTCTGCTGAGCAGCAGACCAAAAATTCATCCCCTATATTAGCCTTTAATTACTTCAGCTGTTTATACTAGATGGTAGCTGAATATTCTGCACTCCTTCAGTGTGATTGTCATGAGATCTGTGCGCATTGGGTACTCCAGTCCAATGGGAGTTCGGAACACGGTGCAGGAAAGCACTGTCAGTAATGGTTTACTATATCGTGTTACTTATGCTGTTCAGGGGTTGACAGTGACTACTTCAAGACAAAAGATTCCGACCAAATAGGTAATCTCCATGTCTGTTGTCAGTAGCAATTACATTTTCTTTTCTCCAAAAGGCTGGCAAGAGCACTTTACTGCTCATGGATCATCTTGGATCTGTGAGCTGAAGGAGTTCCACCCCTATTGAGTGTCAGTGTTCGATATCATTCACGATGTATTCAAAACAGGGAGTGCATATAATTCTGCTTGGATGAATGGAATACACATGTGTCAAATTACATCAGCAACATATGCAATTCTATATTAAGGACTGTGGGTGAAATAAGCACCCAATTTGCTCTGTAACAAACTCTGAAAAATGTACAGCTAGGCTGCATGCAGACTGTATCTAACTCTTAGGCCTAGAAATTCGAGATCGCCAAGAACCTGCTGGAACCACTATGGGCTGGAGTTAACGGGCGCTGAAATTGATGGTGCTGGCAGGACCGGGATATTGGCGCTGGTAGCTAATTAACATTAACGCTTTTGTGGCATTAGTCCCGGCTGGAGGCCCCAATGTAGCATGGCCATAGCATCATTGCAGCAAGTACAGTCTTCTCTTAAAGCAAGGATGTCATTTTAGAGAGCAGTCCGGTCATTTAAAGGGGAACTGCCTTCTAAAATGAAAAAAATAAAAATTATTTAATAATAGGCAGCTTTCAGCCCTTTCAGCTCAACTGTCTTCTGGAAAAAAAGGCATTAAAAGGAATTCCCAAATGGGAGTCTTCAGCTCTTAACGGTGAATTGCCTTCCACACCTAAAAAAATGGGAAAAGTGCTTCAGCACTAACACAAATGGCTCAGCAAGTCATGGAAGGGCCACCCAGGGTCTTGCACGCAGCACTCCAGCTTTGTGCAGGGGGTCAACACTGCAAGAGAGGTCCTCTACCCACAGGGGCCAGGAGGCCCTCCAGAAAGAAGGATGTGGGACCAGATCACCGAGGCCGTCACTGCCAGCAGTGTCGCTCCCATGACCTGGCTCCAGTGCCCAAAGAAGTTTCATGACCTCAGACCAGTGGTCAATGTCAGTGAATGCATCTTCAAAAGCCGTCTCCTACCAACTGAACCACTAGCCTCACACACTTCTCATTGCACAATTCCCCCTTCCCCCCGCACCTGCAATCACTCACCTACCAGCAATCTGTACCAAACACGAGGCATACCTCACATTCCTAGCTTCACCTCACCCCCTTGGAGGAGACGGTGCTGGCCAGTCTTGGCAGGGGCATGGCTGAGCCCTTCGCCAGCATCGGGGCTGAAAGGATTCAAGATGCTGGTATCCTCATACGCTATCCTCCTTCTCGCATGCACCTCTTGCTTTCCCGCCCTCCCCTGACCACAACTCCTTTCACACACCCAAGAAATGCAGCCTGCCCAGCCAATGGTTGACCAAGAAGAGGGAGAGGAGAGTGAAGAAGGAGAAGAAGAAGAAGAAACACCGCCACTTGATTTGACACTCCCAGCCACCAGCTCCTCAAGGGCGACCAGCAAGGCCATCTGCAGTGACCCCCACTGAAAGTCAGCAGCCTTCCACCAGCCATGCTGCAGTCACTGGGGTAGACTGTGTGACATCAGTAGGACAGGCAAAGACACACACAAGACAGTCGCTAAGGGAACGCATAAGGGTGATGAGTTGATTTTTTGATATCATAGAGGTATATAAAGTTAGATTGGAAAGTTTGCTTTGTGTGGCTTTTATTTCAGCATTGTGGCAAAGAGGCTCGGTAGCACCACTACTGACTGAGCTGGCCGAGTCCTGAAGGACATAGCTGCCAGACTGGGCCTACGGCAGGTGTTGAATGAACCACCACGAAGGAAAAGCCTACTTGACCTCGACCTTCCCTCCATCATAAGGTCAGAAGTGGGGATGTTAACTGATGATTGCACAGTGTTCAATTCCATTCACAACTCCTCAGATAATAAAGCAGTCCATGTCCGCATGCAGCAAGACCTGGACAACATTCAGGCTTGGGCTGATAAGTGGCAAGTAATATTCGCGCCACACAAGTAGCAGGCATTGACTATCTCCAACAAGCGAGAGTCTAACCACCGCCCCTTGACATTCAACGGCATTACCATCGCCGAATCCCCCACCATCAACATCCTGGGGGTCACAATTGACCAGAAACTGGACCAGCCGCATAAATAATGTGGCCACAAGAACAGGTCAGAGGCTGGGTATTCTGCGGTGAGTGTCTCACCTCCCGACTCCCCAAAGCCTTTCCACCATCTACAAGGCACAAGTCAGGAGTGTGATGGAATACTCTCCACTTGCCTGGATGAGTGCAGCTCCAACAACACTCAAGAAGCTCGACACCATCCAGGACATAGCAGCCTGCTTGATTGGCACCCCATCCACCACCTTAAACATTCACTCCCCCCACCAGGCACACCGTGACTGCAGTGTGTACCATCTACAAGATGCACTGAAGCAAGGTTTCTTCGACAGCACTTCACAAACCCACGACCTCTACCAGCTAGAAGGACAAGGGCAGCAGGTGCATGGAAACACCACCACCTCCAAGTTCCCCTCCAAGTTACACACGATCCTGACTTGGAAATATACTGCCGTTCCTTCATCATCGCTGGGTCAAAATCCTGGAACTCTCTCCCTCCACAGCAAGAAAAATCTATTACTTTACTTTCATGTAATAGGATTGACATCATGAGAAAGCATTAAAAAGGGGAGCCTCAGAGCTCATATTTATTTAGGTGATAATATATATATATATATATAAATATTTTGCATATTAACAGAAACAAATTGTATTTCATAGGGGCAGAATAGAGATTTTACATGAATAAGTTAATTGAAAGAAATGGCTACAGCATATCATTCCCACATGTAACATTTTTCCAATACATTTCACTTGACTCTAAGGGGGAAAAATTAGGTCGCGCCCCAATTGGGGCGCAAATATCGTCTGGACGCAAATATTAGCGCCTGGCGCTAATTATCGCCACTGACTGGAAACTTCACTTTTACCGCCCCGGGAGGTGAGTGGAGCGCTAAATCAGGTGCTGCACACCTGTCTTAAGGCGCAAAGGCCGAGCAGTGAGGCGCTAACTCAGCGCGCGAGCGCAGCGCAGCTGCTGCCAGTTAGCGAGGGAACACAGACACACTGGCGCCGGCCACTTCTTAAAGTGGGGGGGGGGGCCAACTTGCTCCCCAGCCACACCCTGCTCATTGCAGCCTTGAATCTCGGCCTGGAGAGACCTGTGAATCCATTTTGCTGCCAAGGATGGAGAGGGTGAGAGAATGAGCTCATCGCTTCACCGAGCGGGCCTTGGATGCTCTGGTTGGCGCGGTGGAGCGCAGAAGATGTATACTCTTCCCTGAGAGTGGCAGGAGGCCTTTGCCACGCGAGTACAGAAGAGTGTGGAGGGAGGTGGCTCAGAGCGTCTCCTCCAGGAGCATGGTGCCCAGGACCCATACTCAATGCCGCAAAAAGTTCAACGACCTCACTCGGGTCGTCAGGGTGAGTGGCTTTTTCTCAATACCTCTCCATCCCTCCATCTCAACCTCACTCTATGGCCAGAGGGTCTTAAAACCCCAATGCCCAACACTCATCCAACACCTATGGCCCTTTCATGAAACACACACACACATTCCACACTTTGCATACAGTAAGGGCTATTCACCTATGGGAGGCACATCAGACAAGACCATGGCTGCATACAGTAAGGGCTATTCACCTATGGGAGGCACATCAGGCAAGACCATGGCTGTATACAGTAAGGGCTATTCACCTATGGGAGGCACATCAGGCAAGACCATGGCTGTATATTTACTCAGATGCTGTCCTTTTTCTTACAGGCCAAGCTGGCGCATAATCGGAGACAGCAGCAACGGACAGGTGGAGGGCGGCCTCAGCTGCAACCCCTCAGCGATCTTGAGGAGCGCGTCCACAGGATTGTGGCAAGCCGGGTGATCGGTCCCGTCGCCACTGGAGACGCCGACCCCGTTCTGGACAGCAATGGTAAGGTCATCACCTTTTTGTCCTCTGTCCTTCCACTTGTCCCTCACAACACCAGCCTTTGACACTTTCAATCCAACTTGCTAACTCGCTGCACTTATTCCTCCCTTACTGCCACCCTGTCCTCACGCTAAAGCCACTCTTGTACCTCCCTGCTTTCAGATGGTGATTCACCAGCTGAGGAGACGGGCCCTGAAGCTGCCACTGGGAGTGAAGCTGCAGCCGAGGAGGAAGAGGAAGCCGGAGCATCAGTGCCACCCTCTCCCGAGGAAGCCCATGCCCACACTGGGAACACGCCTTCCCTGGAGGGGAGCAGGGGGGAAGGGTCTGATGAGGGTGAAGCTCCAGGACCCAGCGGGCTGCAGCAACGCCATGGGGGTAGGGAAGAACGGGGGCCTTCTCCCCAGAGGGAGAGTAGGCCAGAGACTCCTACTGCAATGGACGCAGAGGAGGAGCGGCTGATCGCAGAAATGAACACCCAGGCGGTGGGCATGCACACTGAGCTCATGGGTGCAGTGGGAAGGGTGCCCGAATGCATTGAGTCACTGGCAAGGAGTGTGGAGCACTTCGCTGTAGCACAGGCGGATGCCACACTAACGCTTAGTGCTGCAATTCAGTCACTGGCTGCCGTGATCCCATCTCTGACTGCTCTCATGCAGACTCAGATTGAGGCCACGCGAGCACAGACTGCTGCCAACCTCGATGGTTCGTTCACATGTCCCCAGGGCTCTCACCGCGCCGCAGCAGGCCAGCAATCTGTTCTCCAGCAGATTGCTCCGGATGCTGAAGTGATGCCCCGTGGGAGTGCCAGTGTGTCGGGCGAGCAGGGAGTTGCTGTCCTCTCTCACGATGACAGCATTCCTGCTGCCAACACTGTCACTTCTCCACTGCACTTGCCACCGCCTGTAGGACAGACTGCTGCCGCCCATGCAGAGTTGGTGCAGTCTGCAGCCGGGCCCTCCAGGCCCAGAACTGGTCGAGGCCGTCCTTCAGGGGCATCTGCAGTGTCAGGGTCTGACGAGCAGCAGCCTTCCACCAGCCTTGCTGCAGCCACTGAGGTCCCATTACGGAGGAGCAGTAGGGTTAGAAGGAGGGAAGTGCGCAAGGGAAGGAGATCACCCTCGAAGGGCAAAAAGTAGGAGGTGTGACAAAATGCTGGTCATTTTTTTATTAAAGGTCGAGGTTCATGGTCCAACTTTTGTTTAGTGTTTTGGACATTATCTCCAGGTTGTGAGAACCAGTTATGTTATTGACTGTTTTTTTGTGTTTATTTCTATGAGTTTGTCATGAGAAATTGACACACACAGAGTTTGTAAAATAAATAAGTTTCTGTATTCAAAATATACATGGTTGTTGTTTGGAATTATTGGTGCCTTGGCCGGCTTAGGGGTTGCGTGCTGGGTTCATTGATGTTGTTAGCAATGGCAGAAGCCATTTCCACAGCAGGGGCCCTAGAAGCGGCTTGCTATTAGCCGTTGACGGACGGCCCTTGCAGTTTCACCATTGTGGGCCGCCCTCCCGCCTTGGTGCTGCTGATGATCATCCTCCTCGTCCTCTTCCTCCTCTTCCTCCTCCTCCTCTGGTGGTGCTCCAAGGCCTGGTGGCATTGGCTGGGTCCTGACGATTGCCATGTTATGCAACATGCAGCACACAACTACGAAGTTGGATACTCGCTCAGGCGAGTACTGCAGGGCTCCTCCAGAATGGTCGAGACAGCGGAACCGTTGCTTCAGCACGCCGATTGTGCGCTCAATTATGTTCCTGGTAGCTTGATGGCTCTCATTGTACCGCAGCTCAGCAGGGGTGTTCGGCGTACGGAGCGGTGTCATCAGCCAGGTGCTCAATGCATACCCCTTGTCCCCGAGAAGCCAACCAACTGGCTGATGCGGTGCCTCGAAAAGTTCTGCCACAGTAGTCTGGCGCAGGATAAAAGCATCGTGGCAGCTGCCAGGATAGTGGGCATTGACAGCGAGTATCAGCTGTCTGTGGTCACAGACCAACTGAACATTCAAGGAATAGAACCCCTTTCTGTTCCGGAATTCCTCGGCATTCTCATGCGGAGCACGCAAAGCCACATGCGTGCAGTCAATGGCGCCCTGCACCATGGGGAAGCCCGCTATCCTCGCAAAGCCCAGAGCGCGGTCACGCTGCTTGTCTGGGGTCATGGGGAAAGAGATGAACTCTCGTCTCCTTTTAAAGAGGGCATTTGTGACCTGCCGGATGCAGCAATGCACCGCGAACTGGGAGATATTGGCGAGGTCCCCAGCAGCAGCTTGAAATGAGCCAGTAGCGTAGAAGTTGAGAGCCACTGTGACCTTCACTGCCACCGACAGAGACGTCCTGGACCTCAGTTGAGGCTGCAGATCTGGCTGCAGCAGGTGGCAGAGCTCAGTGACCACCTCCTTGCTGAATCGCAGCCTTCGCAAACACAGCTCCTCAGACATATGAATGTAGGAGAGCTGTTCACGATATACCCTGGGAGGGTAAGCTCTCCTGTACATACGCCTGTTGGCCCTCCTCCGTCTGGCCATCATTGCCACTCTCTCTCTGCGTCTCTGTGTCCTCCGATTCAGCTGGAGCAGGACGACGCCCCCAATCAGTGCAGCCCCCATAGTCTCTTTGCAAGCAAAGTAATGAAGGACAGCAACTAAAGTACTAGCGAAGTTAGGATCAGTAGGCAAAACTACCTCACAAAGCGTTGAGTCAATGCAGAAGTCTCTCTTTCTCTCTCTCCGAATCTCTCTCTCTCTCTCAGAACGAGTGGTGCAAAAATGTCAACCACAGAAAAAGACAGGAAGAGGCCCCCTTTAAATAGCGCCCACCCCAGCCCCACAGCGATTGATAGCGTTCCAGTCTTCCGGTCGTTGGATGCGCCAGGCGGTAAGGCAGGGGGCGCCACTCAATTTCCGCTCCGGGGCGCCACAAGGGCGTTGTACCATGGAATGACGTCACAATCTGCGCGCGCAGGTGGTCGCAGCGGTAAAGTTTAGCGCTGCCGCACAATCTCTAGTTAAGTTCCCGAGCGGCGCAAACATCGCTGCGCCCGGGCGTTAGCGGCTTTGCGCCCCATTAGCGCCCTCTTAAGGCGCTAACGGGAGGCGCAACCAACTGAATTTTTACCCCTAACAGTCTAATGATGTAGCACCATGTATTCCATTTTATTCAAGACAGTCAAACTTTATACATGTTGAATTATGGTTTACAGATCTTACCAAGTTTTGGCAATCCAGACACATTCTAAAGACCCATAAAAGAAAAAATGGATGAGATTTACACCTACAACTTGAGTTAAATTTAACACAAACAGTCCATAAAAATTTAGTTCCGATATTAAACCAATAATCAAAGTGTATTTACCTTAAGTAAACGATTCAGTCGAAACAGGGGATTACAGGTAAACAGCAAGTATAATAAATCAAAGGGGATTATTGATGCCAGATCAAGCTGTGGAAACAGAATTTTAATCAGAATGCATAGTCTTTAAAAGGTAATTTGGCTAAAAAAAAGTATTTGTTAATTGGTTGGGTATTTATAACTTACCTTGAATCTTAATGAATGTGTATAATTCTTTCTCATTTCTTTTTTATCGACCTAAAGGGCAAGAAAATGCATAAATTAGAAAATCAGTATTGTGCAGTTAAAGTATATTTTAGTTTACCTTTTTGCAATTTTTTTGTGCTCATCACTGAAAGGAATGCTAATGCTGGGGAACGGAACATTTTTTCACTTTTGTCACCCAGTTTCAGTATCGAGCATTAACCAGCTCAAGTGTAGCTCCAACAGATGCAGAGTAAAATTTCCTCTACTTTATCCGAACAATCTGTGCTTTCCATTCTTTGTTAAAATGTGTGTTGGAGTCTCCTACTTTCTGGAGTATTTAATGTGAATGAAAAATAGCACTGAGATCTAGTGCTTCCCACTGTGTGCAATATTACAGCAGGCTGGCGTTATTGGAGTAAAAAATCTGATGTGCCAAGTCCTGGTGTGCCATAAATGCTTGTTATGCTTCCAGCCCATGACTTTCCATCCACAGGCTCCAATACTCATGTTTGCAGCGAGTTTAGGTGTAAGAATAGTATACCGACAGTTTTTGGGGTGCACTTTGGGGCAGGATCTGTTTCTGCCAGGGTTTCTGGTGATGTGCACCCCAATGCGTCAGCAGTCGTTTTTCTCTTTTGCTACATTTTTTTTCCAGAGTGTCTGTATCATATAATCATCGGGGGAAAAATTTGTGTGGTTTGCCATGGCGCTAAAATGCCGTCAAGAGCTTTAACGCCACCTAATTCTGGTTCTAGTGCCGCACGGCATATCGGTGTTGCTAATAGCGATGCTGCTGAATGCGATCACCAGGGACTTGGCCATCAAGGAGATTGTGACTTTAGCGAGTGTGCAACGCTCACTTGACGCCCGATTTCCCAACTTCGTTACAGCCCATGAACTTACCGGCTGGAGAAAACAACGACAGCTTCAGGTGGCATGCAACAGCAGGAAGCCGGCTCCAGCGACACTATTTAAAGGGATCATCACGAATCACTCGGACCTGACAGGTTTTTGAAGTTTGAGTGACTGTGTGCTACTTCCTGCTACTGGAAGAGTTTTCTTTATTCATTTCAAGGTTCTTTGGTATCAGGGAGTGTTGTGGCAAGTACAAAACTCCATAATTATTTCTGAAAAGCTCCAACCTACAACACTTGCTAAAAGTCATGGGGGCTGTATTGGCAGTGGATCTCGCCCTCCACGATGGAGGGAGTGGAGGCAGTGAGACAATCGGCCTTCATGACCAGCTCATCAGACTCCGATTTGTATGAATGAAACCCCAGATCCCCGTAGCTCACTACATCCCCAGCATACAATCTCTGTCTCACGCCATATCACAGCGTCCTCCTGGGCGCAAAGGTAAAATGAGAGAGGCCACAAAATATTTCAAACACAATTAATGAATTTATCTATAAACATATCACATGAATTCTAATAACTAATAACCCTTGTGCCTGCCATAGTTGAATAGCTGTCATTGTGTGCAAGGTGTGAGATGTGAGTGTTGCTAGGTAGAGATTATTGGTGGGTGAGTGCTGGGGTGTGGTACATTGAGCAGTGTGTGATGCTTCTGATACAGATGGTGGTATGTAGCATTTGTTCAAGCCTTCACTCACCCTGACCACCCGTGTGAGCTGGTTAAACTTCTTCCTGCACTGTGTGTGGGTCCAGGGGACCACAGTGCTGCTCGTGATGTGGTGTGTCACCTCCCTCCACATAGTCCGGTAGACTTGTGGTGAGGGCCTCCTGCCACTCGCCGGATACAGGACCGCCCGCCTTCTCTCCACCACTAAAACCAATGCCTCCAAAGCTTCATCAGAAAACCTCCAGGCTCTCTCCCGGGGGTGGCGATCTGCCATCAGGATTTGTAAATAATTGCTCCTTCTCCTTGTCCTTCTTATGGTTGTTGAGGCAGCAGCACACCCAACAATGCTGAGAATGAGGTGCTGCAGCATCAATGAACCTTCCTTTTAAGCAGTGAAAAAAGTCTGTGGCAATCATTACTTGCGTTTAGACTGCCCCCGATATTGGTCCATCTTTTCAGTGCAGCTCCAATGAGCTTGGATTTTTAGACGAGAATCATGACTGCAATCATTTTAATGAGGAGTGAGGGCGAATTTTTGCATGCAGCCTAGACGATTTTCAACTGGCGCTACTTAACAATTTTTAGTCTAAACACTGCCCATTTCTTTGCTATAATGAATTTCTAGCCCTCTACAGCACTGAAGGAGGCCATTCAGCCCATCATGCCTGTACCAGCTCTTTGAAAGAGCTATCCAATTAGTCCCATTCCCCAGCCCTTTCCCCATAGCCCTGCAATTTTCTCCCCTTTAATTATTTATCCAATTCCCTTTTGAAAGTTACTATTGAATCTACTTCAACCACCCTTTCAGGCAGTGCATTCCAGATCATAACACTCACTGCGTAAAAAAAAATCTCATCTCACCTCTGGCTTTTTTGACAATTACCTTCAATCTGTGTCCTCTGGTTACTGACCCTTCTGCCAGTGGAAACAGTTTCTCCTTATTTATTCTATCAAAATCCTTCATGATTTTGAATACCCATATCAAATCTTCCCTTAACCTTCTCTGCTCTAAGGAGAATAATCCCAGCTTCTCTAGTCTCTTCACGTAACTGAAGTCCCTCATCCCTGGTACCATTCTAATAAATCTCCTCTGCACCCTCTCCAAGACCTTGACATCTTTGCTAAAGTGTGGTGCCCAGAATTAGACACAATACTCTATAGCTGAGGCCTAACCAGTGATTTATAAAGGTTTAGCAACTTCTTTGTTTTTGTACTCTATGCCTCTATTTATAAAATTGAGAGGTCGCACAACACCAGGTTATAGTCCAACAGTTTTATTTTAAATCACAAGCTTTCGGAGTTACAACTCCTTCGTCGGGTGAAGTGAGGAGATACAGAATCGTCAAAGCATATATAGATAGAGAACAATGCATGTGTAACTTACAATTGCAGACAACTAAATTCAATCATCCTGACTGTTTATCTGCCGAGGTGTGATAAAGTTAATCAGGTCAGCCAGGAAGGTACCACATCAAAGACATAGCAAGATACAACTGAGACAATGAGGTGGAGTCGCATGGGGGGTCTAACGTGTCAAAAGCGTTAGACCCCCCATGCGACTCCACCTCATTGTCTCAGTTGTATCTTGCTATGTCTTTGATGTGGTACCTTCCTGGCTGACCTGATTAACTTTATCACACCTCGGCAGATAAACAGTCAGGATGATTGAATTTAGTTGTCTGCAATTGTAAGTTACACATGCATTGTTCTCTATCTATATATGCTTTGACGATTCTGTATCTCCTCACTTCACCCGACGAAGGAGTTGTAACTCCGAAAGCTTGTGATTTAAAATAAAACTGTTGGACTATAACCTGGTGTTGTGCGACCTCTCAATTTTGTCCACCCCAGTCCAACACCGGCATCTCCGCATCATGACCTCTATTTATAAAGCCAAGGATCCTGTATGCCTTTTTAATACCCTTCTCAACTTGTCTTGTCAGCTTCAAATATTTCTTTACGTAAACCCCCAAGTCTCTCTGTTCCTGCACCCCCTTTACAATTATACCATTTAGTTTATATTGGGCCGAAAATTGATCCCGGGACGCGAGAGTACGCACTGCATACTCTCGCGTATTCCCACTCCAATTGCCGGTTTTCTGCATGCCCTGCGCATGCGCTGAAAACCGGCAATTGCTCTTCCGAAAAGGGGGCGGGGCCGGAGTGCATCGCGTGCGCGCTACAGGCTGCGCGCACGCTGTGCACTTCATGCTTTGGACGCGCAGGTAAGTACTGAAGATTTTGGAAATGTAAAAAGGAGGAGTAAGACCCGCTTTTAAGAAGGTAAGTAGTGAATTAAGTATTTTTTTGAATTTTTTTTTTACAGGTATATCTTTTTTATAGACTTTAAAGACAGGTAAGTTTATTTTTATAACTTTTTAAAAGATTTTAAATTTTTTCAAAAATTTAATTTTTTATTTAAAATGGTTAATTTAATTAACTATACTTATTTTATTAATGTGATGGGTTTTTTTTTTAATTTAATTGAGGTTTAGCTGTTATTTTGGGGGGGTGTAAGATTCATAAGTCTCTCAGCCATGCTGTGAGACTTATGAATGGAAGATGGTGTGCTGCCATTGGCTCTAACTGAGTCACGTGATCCCACAGCTCGCACGAATTAACTACGCCGCTGGGATACGCAAGCCCAGCACAGCTGATGTCTGGAACATCAATTTCGTGCGAGCTGGATCAGAAAAAGCATAAGCGAGGTGAGACATCGCGGGAAAGGCTTACCCCCGCGGGAACAGAGCGAGATCAATTTCTGGGCCATTGCCTCTCCTCATGCTTCCTTCCAAAATGCATCACTGCACACTTCTCTGCATTAAATTTAATCTGCCATGCGTCTGCTCATTTCACCAGTCTATCTATGTCCTCCTGAAGTCTGCTACGACCCTCCTCACTGTTTACTACTTTTACAAGTTTTGTCTCATCTGCAAACTTTGAAATTATGCCCTGTATACCCAAGTCCAGGTCATTAATATTAATCAAAAAAAGCAGTGGTCCTAATATCGACCAGTGGGGGGCACCACTGTATATTTCCATCCAGTTTGAAACACAACCATTCACTGCTAATCTCTGTTTTCTGTTCCTTAGCCAGTTTCATATCCACGCTGCCACTGCCCCTTTAATCCTATGGGCTTCAACTTTGTAGGTCGGCCTTTTTAAATTTTGGGTGATTCTTCTCTACCTCATTCCAATGACCTGCTCCTTTCCTTAGGTGCCTCTGCCTTCTCCTCCGTTTGAAGACGTTCTTCAAAAGTACCACAAAACTTCACATGAGCCATCTATGACAGTTTCCTACCAATCACCTCAATCTTGCAAAAGGTTCGCTACACATCATCTGCCCCCCACCCCTCCCACAGTCTGCTGCTGAAATCTGCAGGCATTCCTGACTATTTAAAGGCTGCACTTGAAATTTCCACCCCTCCTCACGCCTAGCACAGTACTCCCGTGTTACAAGGAGTTCTGCTCAATTAACACCAGTAGGTATGCAAATTCAGCTTGCGCCACATTCTATGGCACGGTCAGTGCTGGAATGGATGGGTGGGTGGAAATCCCATCCTTGCAGTGCACTGTTGGAACAGATGGTCCTGTGGAATTTCAAATCCATTAACTTTAATTGTTGGGCTGGGAATGCACAATTTTGTGATATGCACATCAGAATTTTCACTCCATTGTCAGTATCAGAAATGTGGTCAGTCAGGAATCAGCAGAGCTAATGCTTATTTTGTACATTTCCAGTGCCTTAACAATCGCACAATAGTCTAAATAATGTCATGGGAGCTTTCATATAGGTATGCTTTGTGGAAATAAAGAGGAGGAATGGCTTAGCAGCTTTCTCATGAATTGTATTTCAGAGCGGATGCCATAGAGGAGCTAATGGATGCAACTGTGGAAAGAAGGACAGCTCTAGTTGACGGACCAGCAATCACAACCACAAAGGCCTCAGGCAGGAAGCATGCAAAGAGTGTTTACAGCCCCCGAGGCATGAAAAGAGGTCAGCAAGAAGTTTAATGATCTGAAAAAGATGTACAAAAGATAAGCCTATGGAAATACAGTAAGGATTTGTGCCAGTTGAATAAAGTCATGCATGTCAACAAGCTTCTGCAGTAAGCATTCTATTTCCATCAGTACAATTTTCAAAGATGGTTTTGACTGATTAAACAAATGTGTACATGTGCAAACAATGCTGCTGCTCCTCAAAATGTGGAGACAAATGTAAACTATGGTTTTATATGTTTCTTTTTAAATAGAAACTGTTAGAGACAGATAACGCAGTAGACAAACAGATTGACTTCATGTATGTGGCTTTTATGACACAGTTACACAGGTCCTTCATTTGTACAGTGCTCATTGAATAGATTGCCATACTGAATTATATTGCACAATGAGGGATAATTGCCACATATTTAAATGTGGCTAAAAGAATGATCTAACAATCATGCACAAACAGAAAAGTACTATAAATGTGGGTATATCTTTACCAAGGCACAGTTTCTTTAAATGGCACATTTTGCTTGCTGTCGGAAAAAGTTGCATTCATCAACCAAATGAAAGTTGGCATTGCAGACGGTGCTGCTGCCATAGTAGTTATGCCTAGTTAATTGCATCAATCCCATAATACCACCAAGAGTAATGACCTCTAGGCGGGGACAACCAAACACAGCCTAATATATGTATCCCTAATAGTGTGGCACGCGATGATTTATTGTAATGCAGTAACATGCGCCAAATATTGTATTTCTACGCTCAATATTTTTAGTGTGATTTGCTGTTAAGTGCAACAACTTTGCATAGAAACCTGGATGCAGTGAAATTATTTTCTTACTGTAGTTCTCTGCTGATTACCATTGCCTATAGGCAGTAGGTAAATTCTTTAAACCAGCATGCGCTGCCACAGAAATATTAACATGTTTCATTACTCATAGTGTGCCATCTGCTGTCTTGATAAGCTAACGAAACATGTGGGGAAGAAGCAGAAGTATAAGAGAAAGGGATCTCAAATCCAACATTAGTCACATTCAACATCACTATTCAACACCTCTCCATAGCTATATAGTGATGCATCTCCTAATTCTTATCTACATGCTGCCCCTCGGCGACATCATCCGAAAAACATACCAGAATAGTCGTGAACCAAGCGTCTAATGAGAGTGAGGAACTTAAAATAATTAATATTGTAAAAGTACTGGAGAAATTAATGGGACTAAAAGCCGACAAATCCTCTGCACCTGACAGCCTAAATCCTAGAGTTTTAAAAGAGGTGGCTGCAGAATTAGTGGAAGCATTGATCTTCCAGAATTCCCTAGATTCTAGAATGATCCCCGTGGATTGGAAGGTAGCAAATATAACCCCGCTATTCAAGAAAGGAGGGAAGAGAGAAAACAGGGAACTACAGGCCAGTTAGTCTGATATCAATAGTAGGGAAAATGTGAGCATCTATCATTGGGGATGGGATAACAGGGAAATTATAAAATCATAATATGATCAGGCAGAGTCAACATGGTTTTATGAAAGGGAAATCATGTTTGACAAATCTATTAGAGTTTTTTGAGGGTGTAAGTAGCAGGGTAGATAAGGGGGAACCAGTGGATGTAGTATATTTGGATTTTCAAAAGGCATTCAATAACATGCCACACAAGAGGCTATTACACAAGATTAGGGCTCATCAGATTGGGAATAATCATAGTTAGCATGGATTGAGGATTGGTTAACGGACAGAAAACAAAGAGTGCCGGGAACGGTAGCATAGTGGTTATGTTACTGGACAAGTAATCCAGAGGCCTGGACTAATGATTCTAATTGACTTGGTTAAGTGACAGGAAACAGAGAGTAGTGGTGAACAGTTGTTTTTTGGACTGGAGGAAGGTATACAGTGGTGTTCCCCAGGGGTTGGTACTAGGTCCACTGCTTTTCTTGATATATATTAATGACTTGGACTTGGGTGTACAGGGCACAATTTCAAAATTTGCAGATGACACAAAACTTGGAACTATAGTGAACAGTGAGAAGGATAGGGATAGACTTCAAGAAGACATAGATAGGCTGGTGAAATGGGCAGACATGTGGCAGATGAAATTTAACATAGAAAAGTGCGATGTGATACATTTTGGTAGGAAGAATGAGGAGATGCAATATAAACTAAAGGGTACAATCCTAAAGGGGGTGCATGAACAGAGACACCTGGGGGTATATGTGCACAAATCGTTGAAGGTGGCAGGGCAGTTTGAGAAAGCAGTTAAAAAATCATACAGGATCTTGGGCTTCATAAATAGAGGCATAGCGTACAAAAGCAAGGAAGTTATGATGAACCTTTATAAAACACTGGTTCGGCCTCAACTGGAGTATTGTGTCCAATTCTGGGCACTGCACTTTAGAAAGGATGTGAAGGCCTCAGAGAGGGTGCAGAAAAGATTTATGAGAATGGTTCCAAGGATGAGGGACTTCAGTTACGTGGATAGACTAGAGAAGCTGGGGTTGTTCTCCTTAGAGCAGAGAAGGTTGAGAGGAGATTTGATAGAGGTGTTCAAAATCATGAGGGGTCAACACAGAATAGATAGAGAAATTGTTCCCGTTGGCGGAAGGGTCGAGAACCAGAGGACACAGATTTAAGGTGATTGGCAGAAGAACCAAAGGCGACATGAGGAAAAACTTTTTTATGCAGCGATCTGGAATGCACTGCCTGAAAGAGTGGTGGTGGCAGACTCAATCGTGGCTTACAAAAGGGAATTGGATAAGTACCTGAAGGAAAAAAATTGCAGGGCTATGGGGAAAGGGCGGGGGATTGGGACTAGCTGAAGTGTTCTTGCAGAGAGCCAGCACAGGCTCGACGGGCTGAATGGCCTCCTTCTGTGCTGTACCAATTCTTTGATTCTATGATTCTATGATTCAGAGATGGGAGTTCAAATCCCACCACGGCAGCTGGGGAATTTAAATTCAGTTAATTAAATAAATCTGGAATAAAAAGCTAGTATCAGTAATGGTGACCATGAAACTATCGGATTGTCGTAAAAACCCATCTGGTTCACTAATGTCCTTCAGGGAAGGAAATCTGCCGTCCTTACCTGGTGTGGCCTATATGTGACTCCAGGCCCACAGCAATGTGGTTGACTCTTAACTGCCCTCTGAAATGGCCTAGCAAGTCACTCAGTTGTAACAAACCGCTATGAGAAACAATAATAAGAATAAAACCGGGCGGACCACCCGGCATCGACCTAGGCACCGACTTCGGACACGTCAATGGCACACTCAGCCCAATCGACCCTGCAAATTCCTGCTCACGAACATCTGGGGACTTGTGCCAAAATTGGGAGACCTGTCCCACAGACTAGTCAAGCAACAGCCTGACATAGTCATAATCACAGAATCATACCTTTCAGCCAAAGTCCCAGACTCCTCCATCACCATCCCTGGGTATGTCCTGTCCCACCGGTAGGACTAACCACCAGAGGTGGCAGCCAGGAGGGTGTGGCCCTGGGAGTCCTCAACATTGACTCCGGACCCCATGAAGTCTCATGGCTTCAGGTCAAGCATGGGCAAGGAAACCTCCTGCTGATTACAACCTATTGCCCTCTCTCAGCTGATGAATCAGTACTCCTCCATGTTGAACACCACTTGGAAGAAGCACTGAGGGTAGCAAGGGCACAGAATGTATCTGGGTGGGGGACTTCAATGTCCATCACCAAGAGCAGCTCGGCAGCACCACTACTGATCGAGCTGGCCAAGTCCTGAAGGAGATAGCTGCCAGACTGGGCCTGTGGCAGGTGGTGAGAGAACCAACATAAGGGAAAAACCTACTTGACCTCGTCCTCACCTGTCGCAGATGCATCTGTCCATGACAGCATTGGTAGCAACGACCACCACACAGTTCTTGTGGAGACAAAGTCCTGTCTTCACACTGAGGACACCCTCCATCGTGTTGTGTGGCACTGCCACCGTACTAAATGGGATAGATTCAGAACAGATCTAGAAGCTCGAAACTGGGCATCCATGAGGCATTGTGGGCCATCAACGGCAGCAGAATTGTATTCCACCAATCCTAAATTGGAGAGGTAGTTGCCTCTCAGGATTGAGAGCATAGCCATGACAAGTGCACCAGCAGGGATATCCTCTACAATCCAGACGTGGAAAAATGTAAAGTCAAGAAAGAAGAGGTTGAAAAGGCCATCCAGCAACTGAAGAACAACAAGGCCTCAGGAACAGATGGAATCCCTGCCGAGGCACTAAAGCATGGCGGAGAAGCACTACTGGAGCAAATTCATGAACTAATTTCTCTTATCTGGAAGGAGGAGAGCATGCCGGGGGATCTCAGAGATGCCATAATTGTGACCATCTTCAAGAAAGGTGACAAGTCCGATTGCGGTAATTACAGAGGAGTTTCCCTGATGTCTGCCACAGGGAAAGTCATTGCAAGAATCCTCCTCAATCGCCTTCTCCCGGTGGCTGAGGAGCTCCTCCCAGAGTTGCAATGTGGATTCCGCCCACTAAGGGGCACAATGGACACGATCTTCATCATGCGTCAATTACAAGAGAAATGCAGGGAACAGCACCAACCGTTATAGATAGCCTTCTTTGACCTCACAAAGGCCTTCGACACTGTCAACCGTGAGGGATTATGGAGTGTCCTCCTCAAATTTGGCTGCCCTCAAAAGTTTGTCACCATCCTTCGCCTGCTTCATGACAACATGCAAGCCGTGATCCTGACCAATGGTTCCACCACAGACCCAATTCACGTACGGACCGGGGTCAAGCAAGGCTGTGTCATCGCACCAATGCTCTTCTCGATCTTCCTTGCTGCAATGCTCCATCTCACCCTCAATAAGCTCCCCGCTGGAGTGGAGCTAATTTACAGAACAAACGGGAAACTGTTCAACCTCCACCGCCTCCAGTCCAGATCCAAGGTCGTCCCATCCTCTGTTGTCGAATTACAGTATGCAGACGATGCTTGCGTCTGCGCACACTCTGAGGTCGAACTCCAAACCATCGTCAACACCTTCACCGAAGCGTACGAGAGCATGGGCCTTACACTAAACATCCGTAAGACAAAGGTCCTCTACCAACCTGCCCCCGCCACACAGTACTGCCCCCCGATTTTCAAAATCCACAAGAAGGCCTTGGACAACGTGGACCACTTTCCATACCTTGGGAGCCTACTGTCAACAAGGGCAGACATCGATGACGAAGTCCAACACTGCCTTCAGTGTGCCAGTGCAGCCTTTGGTCGCCTGAGGAAGAGAGTGTTTGAAGACCAGGACCTCAAACCCGGCACCAAGCTCATGGTCTACAGAGCAGTAGTGAAACCCGCCCTCCTGTATGCCTCAGAGACATGGACCATTTACAGCAGGCACCTAAAAGCACTGGAGAGGTACCACCAATGCTGTCTCCGCAAGATCCTGCAAATCTATTGGCAGGATAGGTGCACCAACATCAGTGTTCTCGCTCAGGCCAACATCCCCAGCATCGAAGCTTTGACCACGCTTGATCAGCTCCGATGGATGGGTCACATCGTCCGCATGCCCAATACGAGACTCCCAAAACAAGCGCTCTACTCGGAGCTCCGACACGGCAAGAGAGCCCCATGTGGGCAGAGGAAACGCTTCAAGGACACCCTCAAAGCCTCCTTGAAAAAGTGCAACATCCCCATCGAATCCCTGGCCCAAGGCTGCACAAAGTGGAGGAGAAGCATCCAGGAAGGCGCCGAACACTTCGAGTCTCTTTGCTAGGAGCAAGCGGAAGCCAAGCGCAAACAGTGCAAGGAGCGCACGTCAACCCAAGCACCCCACCCACCCTCCCCTTCAACCACCGTCTGCCCCACCTGTGACAGAGACTGTAGGTCCCGCATTGGACTCATCAGTCACCTGAGAACTCATTTTTAATGTGGAAGCAAGTCATTCTCGGTTCCGAGGGACTGCCTAAGAAGAAGACCAGCAGCAATATCCTCTACAATCCAGACGTAGTGGAAAAATGTAAAGTCAAGAAAGAAGAGCAGGACGGTTTAAATAAGAGTTTAAACAAAAGGTAGAGGAGTTAACCAGTGCATTAGGTGGCTCCTGAAACAACAGGGGGACTGACATAGCGCTGAAGACACCACAGACCCAGATACATAGGGGGAAAAATTCGGTTAGTTAGTGCCTCCCGTTAACGCCTCCGGGGGGCGCTAACAGGGCGCTAGGAACGTTACAGAGGGATTTGGGTGTCCTCGTATATGAAACACAAAAAGTTAATATGCAGGTGCAGCAAGTAATTAGGAAGGCAAATGGAATGTTGGGCTTTATCTCAAGGGGGAATAGAGTATAAAAGTAGGGAAGTCTTGCTACAGCTGTACAGGGCGCTGGTGAGACCACACCTAGAGTACTGCGTCCAGTTTTGGTCCCCTTATTTAAGGAGGGATATACTTGCATTGGAGGCAGTTCAGAGAAGGTTCACTAGGTTGATTCCTGGGATGGAAGGGTTGTCTTATGAAGAAAGGTTGAGCAGGTTGGGCCTATACTCATTGGAGTATAGAAGAATGAGAGGTGATCTTATTGAAACATATAAGATTCTGAGGGGGCTCGACAGGGTAGATGCAGGGAGGATGTTTCCCCTCGTGGGGGAATCTAGAACGAGGGGGCATAGTCTCAGAATAAGGGGTCGCCCATTTAAGACAGAGATGAAGAGGAATTTCTTCTCTCAGTGGTTAGCACTGGTGCCTCACAGCGCCAGGGACCCGGGTTCCAATCTGACCTCGGGTGACTGTCTGTGTGGAGTTTGCACATTCTCCCCGTGTCTGCGTGGGTTTCCTCCGGGTGCTCCGGTTTCCTCCCACAGTCCAAAAATGTGCGGGTTAGGTTGATTTGGCTATGATAAATTGACCCTTAGTGTTAGGGGGGGATTAAATATGTGGGGTTATGGGGATAGGATGGGATATGTTAGGGGTAATTAAATACGTGGGGTTATGGGGGTAGGGTGGGATATGTGTACTGTGGGGATTAAAGCAGGGACAGGGTACTGGATTTGGATGATCAGCCATAATCGTATTGAATGGTGGAGCAGGCTCGACGGGCCGAATGGCCTACTCCTGCTCCTAGATTCTATGTTTCTATGAATCTTTGGAATTCTTCACCCCAGAGAGCTGTGGAAGCTGAGTCATTCAATATATTCAAGGCTGAGATAGACAGATTTTTGAGCAACAGGGGTGTCAAGAGTTATGGGGAGCAGGCAGGAAAGTGGAGTTGAGGCCAAAATCGGATCAGCCATGATCTCATTAAATGGCGGAGCAGGCTCGAGGGGCCGAATGGCCTGCTCCTATTTCTTATGTTCTTATGTTCTTATGAGCTGCCGACCCCATATCCACTCCATCTCCAAGATCACCTGCTTTCACCTCTGTAGCATTGCCCATCTCTGCCGCTGCTTCAGCTCATCTTCTGCTGAAACCCTCAACCATGTTTTTGTTACCTCTAGACTTGACTACTCCAATGCTCTCCTAGCCGGCCTCCTATCTTCCACCCTACATAACCTTGAGCTCATCCAAAACTCTGCTGCCTGTATCCTGACTCGCACCAAGTCTCGTTCACCCATCACCCTTGTGCTCACTGACCTACATTGGCTCCCGATCCGGCAATGCCTTGATTTTAAAATTTTCATCTTTGTTTGCAAATTCCTCCATGGCCTCGCCCCTCCCTATCTCTGTAACCTGCTCCAGCGCTACAACCCTCTGAGATACCTGCGCTCCTCCAATTCTGGCCTCTTGCACATCACCGATTTTAATCTCTCCACTGTTGGTGGCCATGGCTTCAGCTGCCTGGGTCCTAAGCTCTGGAATTCCCTTGCTAAACCTCTCCGCCTCTCTACAACTCTCTCCTCCTTGAAGATGCTCCTTAAAACCTACCTCTTTGACTAAGCTTTTGGTTACCTGTCCTAATATCTCCTTATGTGGCTCGGTGTCAAACTTTGTTTGATAACTTTCCTGTGAAGCGCCTTGGGATATTGTACTATGTTAAAGGTGCTATATAAATGCAAGTTATAGTTGATGCTGTTGTTGCTGTTACAGAACACTACTGATGAAGTGCAACCTGGGGAAACTACGGGGGAGTTTAGGTGTTGCATGCAGTCTGGGCCAACAAGTTAGTTCTAATCTTATCATAGTGAACTGTGAAAGTGAATTCAATTAATCTTGTAACTTGTAGACAGATATCAGAAAAAAATTACCATAAAAACTGCCACATTGCAGTAAAACCCAATTGCTCAATGATATTCTTCCGGGAAGGGAACATGCCACCCCTACCCAGTCTGGCTTACTCATGACACCCGTCCCACACTATGTGGATGTCTCTTAAGGCCCTCTATAGTGAACTATTAAAACCCTCAGTTATAAAACAATGAATACAAAGCACAATAAAAAGGAAAAATATCAAATGGAACTATTGGAAACAGATCAGGACAAGACTCAAGCAATCACCTCACAGTTGATCTTGCAAAGTTCTCCTCACTAATATCAGAGGACTGGTGTCCAAATTGAGAGAACTGTCCAACAACCTGATGTATTGGTGAAATCATATTGATTAGCCAACATCTCATACTCCTTCATTACCATCACTGGGTATGCACTGGCAGGATAAACCCACCAGAGGTGAGGCAAAGTGGTAGACAGCCAAATGGGAGTCTTAATACTGACTCTGGATGGAATGGAATTTCAGGGTTTCAGGTCAAACAAGGCCAAGGAAACCTCCTGTTAATCAGCTGCCGCAGCTCCCCCACTCCCAATTGATGAATCACTATTCTTTTGTATTCAATAACAGTTGGAAGAAGCAAGGTTTCAGAGTGTACTCTGGATGGAGGACCACCAAGAGTGGCTGAGTAGTACCATCAATGACTGATCTGGCCGAGTCCTGAAAGACGATACTCCCAGCCTGGACCCGCATCAAGTTATGAGCGAACCAACACAAGGGTGCAATTTACTTGACCTCATTCTCGCCAACCTACCTGTTGCAGACATGTCTGTTCATGATAGCATTGGCCGGAGTGACTACCACACAGTCTGTGTGAAGTCTTGTTTCCACAGTGAAGACACCCTCCATCGTGTAGTGTGGCACTGCATCTGTTCTAAAGACATATCTCACAGCCCAAAACTATGCATCCATGAAGTACTTGAGTAATTACTTCAGTGCATTGCACCATAATCTGTAATCTCAAGACCTGGCACATCCTCTCACTCCTCCATCACTATCAAGCCAGAAAACCAATCCTGGTTCAACTGGGCGTGCCAGGGCCAGCACCACTTATACCAGTAGATTTGTCAGCTAGACGTCAGATTAAATTTAATGTTTAAATGTGAGATGATACATTTTGGGAAAAGACTAAGTAGAGAAAATATACATCAAATGTAAAATTTTAAAAGGAGACGCAGAGAGGTTTTGGGGTTCAGATACACAATTCTTGAAAAGTGAGTTCAAGTTGATAAAACTGTAAACAAATGCATATGAGATTCTTTGTTTTATAAAAGGAGGCATAAAGTGCAAGCAGAAAGGATGCCCAGGAAGCACTGTTAATGGTGCAGGCATCCCACTCCTTTATGTTAATGACCCTGTCCGTGAGATTTGGGATGAGGTCAATGCTGGGACCTTGGTGTGCAGAAGTTCCACCCTGCTGGACTTGTGGGTGCACTCCAGGACTTCAGCTAGGCTAAGTTCAGCTGGCACATAAGAGCGGTATTGAGGGGGTGCTGCATTGTCAGAGGTGCTCTATTTAAGATGAGACTCTGTTCAATGGGGGCATAAAAGATAGTTGTATTTGAAGAAAAGCAGTAAGTTTTCCTGGTATCTTGGCTATCATTCTTCCCTGAACCAACAGCACAAAATACAAGTCATATTAACATATCAACATATCACTAATTGTTTGTGGGACGTTGAGCAGAAATTGTCTTGTGCATTTGCCTGCATAACAACAATAATTGCACTTCAAAAGCAACTAAGTGGATGTAAAGCACTTTGGGATGTCCTTATGGTGCTATATGAGTGAAAATACTTTCTTTCTTTATATCCTAGTATGTCATGGGTGATGGAGGTACTGTGCTGCTTCCACTGACGGTGCATTGTCAATGCAAAATGTCTATGTTCCACAATGAGTGTGAAATTTTTTTAGTACTGTGAGCTGGTTCAGGTTGAGTTGCCAAACTCAGACTTTATGAATTCCAATTTAACTTGCTGTGCCCAATTCAGTTGTGTGCCAGGCAAAATTAAATTACCGGCCATAATTAGGTACACTTTTTAGTTACTACATTGGCCCAAAAATTCGTGAGGAAGCCTTCGTGCGAGGGTAAGGCTGCCCCGCGATCTCTCACTGCGCGTTGGCTTTTTCAGTTCCAGCTCGCACGAACTTGATGTTCTGGACAGCTGCTGTGCTGGGCTTGCGTATCCCACAGGCGTAGTTAATTCGTGCGAGCTGTGGGATCACGTGACTCAGTTAGAGCCAATGGCAGCACACCATCTTCCATTCATAACTTTCACATAAGTGCTGTGAAAGCTATGAATCTATACCCCCCAAAAGAACAGCTAAACCTCAATTACATTTTTAAAAAAACCATCACATTAATAAAATAAGTATAGTTAAATAAATTAACCATTTTAAATAAAAAATTAAATTTTTGAAAAAATTTAAAATCTTTTAAAAAGTTATAAAAATAAACTTACCTGTCTTTAAAGTCTCTAAAAAAGATATACCTGTTAAAAAAAATTCAAAATAATACTTAATTCACTACTTACCTTGTTAAAAGTGGGTCTTACTCCTCCTTTTTTTATGTGTAAAATCTTCCGTACTTACCTGCGCGTTGAAACCACTAAGTGCACTGCATACGCGCAGCCTGTAGCGCGCACGCGGTTCAGCTAGGAACTGCCCCCTTTTCCATTCACCAAGTGCCGGTTTTCAGCACATGCGCAGTGCATGCAGAAAACCGGCAATTGGAGACAGAATACGCGAGAGTACGCAGTGCGTACTCTCGCGTAGCGGCACTAATTTTTGGGCCATTAAATGGCAGGAGGATGTTGTGTATTTATATCAGCATGAAACTTCCATTAAAGACAATACATGATTTTGCTCTCTCCTGTGATCAGAGCTGCTCTATCATGTTTACTGAGTGCTACAAGTGAAAACTCTATTACTGAAATGTTTAGAACAGAATCATTGCTATAATGTGTGTGATTTTTGTTTACCATTCCATTACTGAGCTATTGGTGTCAGCAGTGGCTCAGTGGTAGCACTCTTGCCTCTGAGTCAGAAGGTTTACATAGGATTACATAGGATATACGGCATATAACAGGCCATTTGGCCCAACCAGTCCATGCCAGCGTTTATGCTCCACACGAGCCTCCTCCCGTCTTTCCTCATCTAAATCTATCAGCATAACCCTCTATTCCCTTTTCCCTCATATGCTTGTCTAGCCTCCCCTTAAATGCATCGATACTATTTGCTTCAACCACTCCCCGTGGTAGTGAGTTCCACATTGTCTCACCACTTGTTGTGGGTTGAAGCCCCACTCCAGAGACTTGAGCAAACAAATCTAGGCTGACACTTCAGACACTGAGCGAGTGCTGCACTGTCGGAGGTCCCACCTTCTGGATGAGGCGTTAAACCAAGGCTCTGTCATTCCTCTCAGGTGGACGTAAAAGATCCCATGGCAGCATTTAAAGAAGAGCAGAGGAGTTCTCCCAGTGTGCTGGCCAATATTTATCCCTCAACCATAGCTAAAAACTAATCATTATCACATTGCTGTTAGTTGGACCTTGCTACGTGCAAGTTGATTGCTGCGTTTCCTACATTATAACAGTGACTGCACTTAAACAAAAAGTACTTCATTGGCTGCGAAGCACTTTGGGACGTCCTGAGGTTGTGAAAGGTGCTATATAAATGCAAGTCTTTTTCTTTTACATGCTTTAAGATGACAAAACAAACCAGGGAGGCCCTGCATCTGTGGACAAATTGGATGCTCTGAATAAGCAGGAGTCATCAACAAACAAGCTGTCATAGCAACAGTAGCACAACTCCTTCTGCAAGAGCATAGTGAATAGTTAGGTACCTTCATTTCCTATTTGTAACTCCCTAGAGGGGAATTTTGTTTCATATTTTCATATAAATTTTACAAAAGGCTAAAGACAATGAAAAAAAAGACTAATGTACTGTAACAAAGGAAAACGAAATGAGAAAGATTGTTGCAGAAGTGTTACCATGTAAATGGGAAATAATGAAAGAAAATCAGTGCCATTCATGTAATCCTTCTACGAATCGTACAGGCTAAGTTTAAAAATAGTTTAAATTCATGTTGCTGTAACTGTTCACAGAGAATGTATGGTATGCTCTATTAGCTCAAGAAACAGGATAAATAATACTAAAATAAAGTTTTAGGTCGATGACCTTTCATCAAAACATCTGTTTCTCTCTCCACGGGTGCTGCCTGACCTGCTGAGTGTTTCCAGCATTTTCTGTTTTTATTTCAGATTTCCAGTATCCGCAGTATTTTGCTTTTGTTTTAATAAATACTGAATGTTTTGGCCTTTAACTTTAGTCTTCTGTACAATGTACCTCGCAATAAAATGCCCCACTGTAGAGTCGCAGATAGGCTAGCATTTTGGATGATAACGCTTTTTAGCTTTGTTGAATGTGCAGAGGTGAATGTGTAAGCTATTAACAAGTCTGAGAAAAACAGTGGAACATACCAGTAAATTCAGTAAAAGAGGCTTTGCCCGCGGACAGCACTTTGAAGACTCCGGCACCAAAATAGCTCAGGAGTTCAAGTGGACTCCAGTGGACTCCAGCTTCTGGCAGGAGTCCGTTGGAATGACTGCAAACTTCACCAGGACCCTGAAATGCCGGGTCCTGGCCATACGTAGGAATTTTCAATTGCCTTGCTTGGGTTTGGATCCTCATCCCATTTCAAACAAGGCCACTGATATGGAGCAGGCAGGGACTCTCTATTGGTGGGAGTTCCTGGTTCCTTGGCCTTAAAGGGATCAGGTGTATATTTGAAGGCTGGTACTTCGAGTGAGATGAGACATACCAGCCTTCTGAAGTGAACTTGACTGGAGAATTGGACACCCAAAAATAGAGGGTTTTTAATTTTTAAATTTTTTTTAAGTGTCCACCCTTACATAGGGGGTCACAATCCACCACTTAATGGAGTCAGAGGATGGCCTGCCAACCCTCCCCCCCAGTTCAGCCAGCTTCCACATGCATTTCCAGGATCATTGGTGAGGTAGGGAATCACTGTAGATGTGCCCTAACACTGAACGGCTTGCTCCCGGAGATCTGACATCCTGACTGGCAAACTTTTGGTGGGTTTAGTGGCAGCGTTCAGTGGTAGGTGCAAATTGCTGTGTTAACACCCCCATGGATTTTAGTGACACAAACACAATTAACACTTTCAATAGCTCATTCTTTAGATTTTTAGTTGTGCTTCAAGATTCTATTTATTGTGAAGTTGTATTTGAAGTTTCTTTTCACTAATTGCTCTACTGAAGCTGCAGTTTAGCATCAATCCCAATACAGGTCATGGAACGGAGAGTCCACCAAATGATGGCAGTATTGCAACTGCATGCAATGGCCATGGGTTGTCAGAACAGCTTAATGGCGATGTGTAGTGAATGAGTTATTTAACTTGCCGGTTCCATAGTGAGAGTCTTTACTGAGCTAGAACTGATTGATGTGTACTTCTCTTTACGGATTTTTAGTTTTTGTCCCACAGCTGTCATTGCCACTCTATGATTCATTGAGACCAGATACAATTGTAGCTGAGCAAGTGGTTTCAGCTTTACCCTTCCCTTGACAAAGTATTCCACCATAGCAAAGCTTTCGATCTTGTGAGATGGTCCAGAAAAAACTAAATTTGTCTCTTATCAGTGACAGGTAGACTTGAGTGACATGCATTCCGGGGACTTCAGCTCACAACCATCTAGTTGGGAAAGAGATGATAAACCATCTGTGTCAACTAGCCACCAGTTAAACACTTCATGAAAGTGTAAGGTACGGAAAGGGTCCATGGATTAACAGATAAAGTACTTTGCTGCAGTTTACTACAACCAAAATGTTCCTATTTCCTTAAGGGGATCGAACATGTATAATGCTCTCTTATTTGCATATTTCATACACTTGTCACATTTTGCACATAGTTGGGAAAAGACCAGCAAAAATTACTTTGATTTTAAAAATGCCCATTGTGAACCACCTGTTGGCCCATATGCCATCACTTGCCTCCAGGTGAGATGTTGTCTCCAGGGCTTTAATCCACTGCTGGAATTGAATTTTGTCAGTTTTTCACCAGACCACTAAATTCAGAGCCCCTCTATGAGGTTATGGCAAGAGGGAGAGCTTGTTCATTCATCTGCCTTCAGCTGACCCTGAGCACCACTGACAGGGATCATAGATAAGCCAATGGCTGAGATGGTTCTGATGTCCTGGCTGAAGGTGAATACTTAGCTGTCACTATCTTAAGTGGGATAATAAAGGCAGAAATGATCAGACCAACAGCAAAGCAGAATTGAGTATTAGAACAATTTCGGCTTTGAGTTCAGTTCAACTTGTATTCCTACAAATAAGTATTCTCTTATAATGCAATAAATTTAACATATTCAAAAAATTATCTACTTTAAATTTGGAAATACTAAGGCATGGGCTGGATTTTCTTCCTGAATACTGACTGTTTTCAACTGGTACAGAGGTGGAAAATGGAGCAGAGAGACTGCCGAATCTTTACCCCTAAAAATGACTGCACAAATTTACCTCCAGTCTTTTGGAGTGGAGTGACCTGGTTGCTGTTTACCCATCCCACCATATGTTAGCGACAGCAGGAAGGTGGGGCTTTGTCTGGCGGCTCATTTTCCTTAGTCACTGCCCCAGTTCTGTCTCTGGAGAACAACACCTGCATGAATGGCAGCAGGAGCCAGGTGGTGAGTATGATTATAAGGACTTCCTTCCACTTTCTGGTGCTCTTCAGCTGCCTCCACATCTCCTCATAAGTATTATTTGAAGCAGGGTAACTTACAAATTAATGCTACAGGTTACAAATCTATTGCTATTTCCATATCTCAGTCAACTTTGCAGTCACTGGATGGCATTCAGGAGCAGGAACTCTGGCTGTTGAAAATGTGAGTCAGTTATTTTTTCAACCTCCCGCTCAAAAATTTTCCTCAGTCAAAGGGGAACACACATCTTCTCAAAATATTCTGTCATCAAACTAATTTTGTTTTATTTTCAGCTGATCCTGTTAAGCAGCTTTATTAAGTGGATATCCCTCCCACACAGTGGAACGCTTCAAGCCTTACATTTTGCTGGGAGCCCTCTCTGAATACATAATTAACCCAGGACCAGCAAAACAGGAGGGGGTCACAGCAGAGTCGACCCAGCAGCCTTTCCCACATTCAGCAAGAATCCTGCCAATGAGGGATGCCAAGGCCATTCTCTACTATCCAGTTTTCTCATTTCCTCCCTTTTTTGCCCACCTCCTTTAAAGGTACTTACTAAAGCTGAGGTATGGCTCCATGGGCCCTGGAAATCCTTCAGTAGCTCACTCAATCTTTATGTGTGAGCTTTGACAATGAATGTTGGCAAGATTCTTCAACTGTGCAGGGCATCATAGCTGAGCCTGATCTTATCCTTAATTGGATGGAAAATCGGCCGGGATCTATTACAGGCACTTAATTTGTCCAGATGATTTTTAAAATTCATTCTCGGGATATCGGCATCGCTCGCAAAGACGGCATTGATTGTGCAGCCCTTGAGAAGGTGGTGGCAAGCCTCCTTCTTACATAGGATTACATAGGATATACAGCACAGAAACAGGCCATTTGGCCCAACCAGTCCATGCTGGCATTTATGCTCCATTCGAGCCTCCTCCCGTCTTTCCTCATTTAACTCTATCAGCATAACCCTCTATTCCCTTTTCCCTCATATGCTTATCTAGCCTCCCCTTAAATGCATCTATACTATTTACCTCAACTACTCCCTGTGGTAGCGAGTTCTACATTCTCACCACTCTCTGGGTAAAGAAGTTTCTTCTGAATTCCCTATTTGATTTCTTGGTGACTATATTTTATTGATGGCCTCTAGTTATGCTCTTCATCCTTTCCTCATAGGTATACCCTTGCATTTCTGGTATCATCCTTGTAAATCTTCTCTGCACCCTCTCCAGTGCCTCTATATCCTTTTTATAATATGGCGACCAGAATTGTACACAGTACTTCAAGCGTGGTCTAACCAAGGTTCGATACAAGTTTAGCATAACTTCACTACTTTTCAATTCTATCCCTCTAGAAATAAACCCTAGTACCTGTTTTTTTTTATGGCCTTGTTAACCAGTGTCGCAACTTTTAGTGATTTGTGTATTTGTACTCCGAGATCCCTTTGTTCCTCTACCCCACTTAGACCCGCACCCTCCAATTAATAAGTGACCTCCCTATTCTTCCTACCAAAATGTAATATCTCACATTTATCTGTGTTGAATTTCATTTGCCAATTATATGCACATTCTGCAAGTTTATTAATGTCTTCCTATAATTTGTTGCAGTCCTCCTCAGTATTAACTATCACCCCCAGTTTGGTGTCATCCGCAAATTTAGAAATTGTGTTTTTGATTCCAATGTTTAAATTATTAATATAAATTGTGAACAACAGTGGTCCCAGCACAAATCCTTGTGGAACACCACTTCCCACCTTCTACCACTGTGAATAGCTACCCTTTACCCCTACGCTCTGTTTCTGCTACTTGTCCCCTGACTCTGCATTCTCTGACCTTATTCATTAGTCTATTATGTGGTACCTTATCGAAGACCTTTTGAAATTCTAGATAAATTACATCTACTACATTACCCTTGTCTATTCTCTCTGTTACCTCTTCAAATAATTCTTGAACCGCTGCAGTCATTTAATGGCCAAGTGCAAAAGAGGAAAGTCTGCTCTGTGCACTTTCCAGTACTTATCATCGGATGGCAATCAGGACCAGAAATTCTGGCTTAATTTTCCCTTTCCTACCCAGGGACAGTGAAGCCAATTGTAGTACCCCCACTACTGCTTTAATGGAGACCAACTAATTCACCAGATACTGGTGAAAAAACATGGGATCTTCCATTTCGATATGGCTCGATTCTGTACATCAGTGGTGCATTTAGAGCCACTACTCATTCTTCATCAAAACATGCCTAGTTCAACAAAAACATTACATGATTATTTGAAATTGTCTGATGAAAGAGGAACTTACTATTATGTCTCCTTGTTTCACAAACTGCATTCGGACCTGGAATACTGACATATCAAGCAGATAGATGAAGTCACAGATATAATCCATGGTTAACCAGAAGGGAAGAGTCTGTGGTGTCTGATAGTTGAAAGCCCAGCGCATAGGAATAAACCAGCAGTTCCAGTTCCAGGCTAGTACCACAAAAAACAGCCACACCACGTAAAGCCGATCTGAAATACAGTATTTAATAATTATAACAAAATAGCAGGAATAAACATTTCAACACAGTACAAATATCTTCAAACTTTGTTTACCATTTATCTTAAAACTATGATGGTGAAGTTGCTCATGCAATTATATTGTCTCAGTGAATCGATTTTCAGTTTCAATGCCATTCCCTGACCCAGCCTGCAGGTGGTGCTTTTGACACAGGGTGAATGGCAATACATATAGCCATATTTTGGATAAAAATATTAAAGTTCAACTATTTCAGTTTGTGAGTAGCACCTGTATATCAAACTGGCAAGAGGATCTGGTTTCCTTTGGTTAGATTGCTAGATCGTGAATTTGGTAATGTCACCTAGTAGATGCTTATTTTCATAAATGTCAAACAGTCAATGAGCTATTTAATTACCCGTATTTCTGAGTAGAGCAGTTTCTGAGTAAATAGAGCTATGCAGTGAGGAAATTGGAAGGCACGGGCAATGGCTGCTTGCAACATTCAAAGACACATTTTTTTAGATCATGATCTCATTATTCACCCTGATAGAATCCATGACAAACAAGATGGTCTTTTTGGGACCATAAGGTGGCCTACTAAAGAAGTATCTAAACTCTTTGGACTTGCTTTACTGAACATATCAACACCTGCTCAGAAGCCCAAAGGCCCTGGAAGGGTATGAGAAATAAATACCATGATTTGAAAATAGCCACCCAGGTAATGCGGAAATGGATGTGCAAATATTGCACCCTGTATTAGTTACTGTATTCACATTTTTTAACCTGGCACCATAACGTAATGAAAACATTGCCATCAGAAGCCATACTTAGCATTACACTGCCATAATTAAGGTAAAGGGTGAATTTCCATGAGGGTTCACCCACATGTCCACTGTACCTTTGGCAAAAGAGTCGGTGTTTACGTTGATTTTCCAGGGTTTCTGCAACTCTTCTGCTGAAGTTATGGCAGACGATCGGGAGAACCCCAGCGAAATTTACCCCCAATATTTTTTTTTATTTGCATTGTGCTGCCACTATAATGCAGGAAAACAAATTCAACATTACATGAGTCAATACTGTCTTTCCATTTATGTAGAAAAACAACAGCATGCTCAGTGACACCAGATAGGGCTGCAACATAATGAAACCCCCAACAATTTTTGAACAAAGGTGATATGGACATCATTGAAGGCTGTTGAGGAACTGAGGGAGAGATGCTTGTACTCTGGTATGTTGTAAATTCACGTTACTTTCTCTTGATTTGTGGATCAGTTAACATGAATGGCTTAATCTTTTCACCGAGCACATCGATTTTCCATATCATTACTTCCAAAGGTAATAATAAATTGGTAATGTGTATTAATGCACTAGTAAATGTACCAGCTGTTCTGTTTACAGATGATGGCACAGGAAGTAGTGTGGCATAGCCTGAACCAGAGCAGCACCATATACCAGAGCATCTAATATCACTACTTGCATTTGCACTTAGCGTCAACACATATACTAGCATCTTGGAATTTGCAGCTGTGGAAAGGCAGAAGCAAGCACTGAATACTTGTCCAGCACAGTGGTAAAGAAGACGTAGAAAGTGAGGAAGGGATAGTAGAGATAGCCACCGGTCAGAGGATGGCAGGAGCAGAGCAGCCTCCTCAGTCTCCTCGAGGTAGAATGCTTAGGCTTCTTCCGTTTCAAGAAAGGCTGATTGAACATATGGACAATGTGGAGAAGGCCCTTGATTCTCTTCCTTAGGTACTGGGAAGGAAGGATGCACGGATGTCCTGTATGGATTCTGCCAGCAGTGAGACAGCAGCACTATTCATGATTGCAGTGAAAATTGAGAGCTCCCAAAAAGCACAGAAAACTCTCCTGTAGTGAGGAGATATCCTCCAACAGTGGTCTTTGCAAAGGGGCAATTGACTGAGTTATCAGCATGAGCTGTGTGCCCGCGGCAGACTCTGCAGAAGTGGCTTCTAGGGCCATCTCTGAAAGAAGCACCACTCACACACAGGAGCATCGTAGCACTGATTAAGGGACATTAATAGTAGTTGAGATTCCTGTCAGAGGGATCATAGAGTCTCAAGAACAGCAGTGGTTCGCAACCTCTCATCCTTTCACTTAGAGGAGCATAATTACATAAATACATAAAGAGCAAGAGGATAACTAAAGAAAGAGTAGGGCCTATTAGAGACCAAAAAGGAAGCTTGTGTGTGGAGGCGAAGATGTGGGTATGGTTCTTAATGAATACTTTCCAATCCTCTCTGGCTACAGGTGTGGTGCCGGAGGACTGCTAACGTTGAACTGTGAAGGAATAAGCCATATAACCTATTCAGAAAAATACACTATCTTATGAAAGAATTCTGGCCTTATTAAAACATGTCAAACTGGGTTTGGAAATTTAGAAACCTAACTATGAAATAGCTATGAAAGAATTCTGGCTATTGAGATAAGACAGTTGTTGACCCTGAATAAATAACCTTATTGAAACAGAAGGTGAAGGGCTCCGACAAGCTGACCTTTTGGGAAAAAAACAATGGTTCACCCTGGATAAGGTGTTCTAATTTACACTTCGTAAAGAAGCACATAAGATAAGGAACATCTGCCCTCGTAAAGATGACATAAAGTAAGGAACACCTGCCGTCACACCGTTTTGAAATGGTAACCTTAGAACACCTAGAGATGAGACATGAGTCTGGCTGAGGTGGCAGTAACAGTTGCAGAGGTCGGCAGAAAAATGACTAGAGATAATTAGCTTGCATCAGCAGAAAACCTTAAAGGAAATACCACTGGAAAAAGGTACAAATATTGAACGGGATAACAGACTCGCTTTAATTGGGCAAAGCGATTCTCGGCTTCAGAGACGGCTCTGTAGTCTACCACTCTTTGTACCTCGGGGATCAAAGGTATTTGATATTGGTGGATATCCTGCCTGCATAAGAACTTTAAGAACTGTAATACTGTAGTGAAGTTAAGATTTAAAAGTAAGATTCTCTGATAATAGGATCGTAAGTTTTCTCTTTTTGGAACTGTTAATGTTGCGATTGACTCACCAACTGTAAATTGCATGTCGGTTCTTTAATAAATCAATGGCCCAGAAATTGATCTCGCTCTGTTCCCGCGGGGGTAAGCCTTCCCCGTGATGTCTCACCTCGCTTATGCTTTTTCAGATCCAGCTCGCACAAACTTGATGTTCCAGACATCAGCTGTGCTGGGCTTGCGTATCCCAGCGGCGTAGTGAATTCGTGCGAGCTGTGGGATCACGTGACTCAGTTAGAGCCAATGGCAGCACACCATCTTCCATTCATAAGTCTCACAGCATGGTTGTGAAATCTATGAATCTTACACCCCCCCCAAAATAACAGCTAAACCTCAATTAAATTAAAAAAAAAACCCATCACATTAATAAAATAAGTATAGTTAATTAAATTAACCATTTTAAATAAAAAATTAAATTTTTGAAAAAATTTAAAATCTTTTAAAAAGTTATAAAAATAAACTTACCTGTCTTTAAAGTCTCTAAAAAAGATATACCTGTAAAAAAAAATTCAAAAAAATACTTAATTCACTACTTACCTTCTTAAAAGCGGGTCTTACTCCTCCTTTTTACATTTCCAAAATCTTCCCTACTTACCTGCGCGTCCAAAGCATGAAGTGCACAGCGTGCGCGCAGCCTGTAGCGCGCACGCGATGCATTCAGGCCCCGCCCCCTTTTCAGAAGAGCAATTGCCGGTTTTCAGCGCATGCGCAGGGCATGCAGAAAACCGGCAATTGGAGTGGGAATACGCGAGAGTACGCAGTGCGTACTCTCGCGTCCCGGGATCAATTTTCGGCCCTATATATTTTTCGAATTGTCTCACATAAGACTTCTGTATCAAAAATTTGCGAACTCAATCTCTGTACACTCTTTGGTGGAGAGTTACAGAATTCGGGGGGAGTTTTCCGGACCCTCATAATATCCGGAACGTTACAGTCTAGCTAAACTTATTAAAAGCGCTATCTGGAGGACGGTAACATTCTCGGGTTGTTCCTTTCCTTTAGGAAGAGATAGTCCGGACCTTTAGACCCAATTAAGCGTCTTTAGAATTCGGCTACCTCAAACTTTAGTTGAAAGTGAACGTCTTGAGAAATACGCCTGATCCAGGGTAGCCCTAAAGGGGCTAGGATTGGTAAAAATCCCTTCAGAACCGTTGTTTAAAAAGGTAGAAAGGGATAGACTGAGTAATTACAGGCCAGTCAGTCTTGGTGGTGGGCAAATCTGTCTTCACAAAAGAGAGGGATGATACAGACATTGTAGTTAAGGAGCAGGAGTGTGAAATATTAGCTGAGGCTCAGTACTAGGTCCCTTGCTTTTTTTGGTATAGATCAATGATTTAGATTTCAATGTAAGAGGCATGATTAAGAAGTTTGCAGATGATACAAAAATTGGCCGTATGGCTGAGAGTGAGGAAGAAAGCTGTAGACTGCAGAAAGATATCAATGGACTGGTTAGGCAGGGCAGAAAAGTGGTAAATGGAATTCAATCCAGAGAAGTGAGGTAATGCATTTGGGGAGGGCTAACAAGGCAAGAGAATACACTATAAATGGTAGGACACTGAGTAGTGTAGAGGAACAAAGGGAACTTGGAGTGCATGTACATAGATCCCTGAAGGTAGCAGGACATGTAGATAAGGTGGTTAAGAAGGCATACGGGATACTTTCCTTTATTAGCCGAGGCATAGAATACAAGAGCTGGGAGGTTATGCTTGAATTGTATAAAACACTAGTTAGGCCACAGCTAGAGTAGTGTACAGTTCTGGTCACCATATTACAGGAAAGATGTGATTGCACTAGAGAGGGTATAGAGGAGATTTACGAGGATGTTTCCAGGACTGGAAAATTTTAGCTATGAAAAAAGATTGGATAGGCTGGGGTTGTTTTCTTTGAAACAGAGGAGGCTGAGGGGAGACTTAATTGAGGTGTATAAAATGATGAGGGGCCTAGAAGAGTGGATAGGAAGGACCTATTTCCCCTCGCAGAGAGGTCAATAACCAGGAGGCGTAGATTTAAAGTAATTGGTAGAAGGATTAGAAGGGAGTTGAGGAGAACTTTTTTCACCCAGAGGGTGGTGGGGTCTGGAACTCACTGCCTGAAAGGGTGGTAGAGGCAGAAACCCTAGTCACATTTTAAAAGTACTTGGATATGCACTTGAAGTGCCGTAACTTACAAGGCTACAGACCAAGAGCTGGAAAGTGGGATTAGGTTGGATAGCTCTTTTTTGGCCGGCACAGACACGATGGGCTGAATGACCTCTTTCTGTGCCATAAATTTCTATGATATTATGATAAACGTTAGTTGAGCAACTCCATACTCACTCATCGAAGTAATACATATGCTATGCTGAAGAAAAATAGCTTCCTCTGTCTGATAACTTTATCAAAAAAAATCACACACCGTCCTGACTTATATCGCCGTTCCTTCATCGTCGCTGGGTCAAAATCCTGGAACTCCCTCCCTAACAGCACTGTGGAATATCTTCACGACAAGGACTGCAGCGGTTCAAGAAGGCGTTTCACCACCACCTTCTCAAGGGCAATTAGGGATGGGCAATAAATGCTGGCCTTGCCAGTGATGCTCACATCCCAAAATCGAATTTAAAAAAATATCAGAGTGGCAGTAGAAGCCATTAATGACTAATCATCTATGTTTATGGTGGATCTATGAATTCTTATCCCTCCAAAGATAGATTAACAAACATTAGCAAAAATAAGTAAAAAGCTTGATTTTTGCTTGTTAAGGCCTTGTTAAGGTCATTGATGATGAACTCATGCAGTGTACCACAGCAGCACAGGCAAACTGAAAAGGTCACACCTGAAGTTAATGAACTGAATGAATGGGGAAATTTTGAAGTATCATCACAGTAGTAATCAGGAGGTTCTGCTGAGGGAGTTTGAGGAGCTAAAATCCAATTTAAAAAGCAGAACCACAAAGGTAATAATCTCTGGATTACTACCTGAGCCACGAGCAAATTGGCATTGGGTTAATAAGATCAGAGAGTTGAATGCGTGGCTCAAAGATTGCTGTGGGAGAAATGAGTTTTGATTCATGGGGCACTGGCTCCAATACTGGGGAAAGAGAGAGCTGTTCCGTTGGGACGGGCTTCACTTGAATCATGCTGGGACCAGTGTCCTGGCGAATCAAATAACTAGGGCTGTAGATAGGGCTTTAAACTAAATAGTCGGGGGGGGGGGGTTCAGGTGAGGGGAAATTTAAAAAGTCAAAGAGAAAGGAGAAGGCAACAGTGCAGGGTAACGATAGGGGTAATGAGAACCAGAGTGTGACAGAAAGAGACAGAGCGTGCAAACATAACAGTGTACCAGCAAATAGAGTCAGAGTAGGGAAAAATTGTAAAAAGACAAAATTAAAGGCTCTTTACCTGAATGCATGCAACATTCGTAACAAGATAGATGAGTTGACGGCATAAATAGAAATAAATGGGTATGATGTGATAGCCATTACAGAGACGTGGTTGCAAGATGACCAAGGCTGGGAACTGAATATTCAGGGGTATTTGCCATTTTGGAAGGATAGGCAGAAAGGAAAAGGCGGTGGTGTAGCTCTGTTAATAAGGGATGAGATCAGTGCAGTGGTGAGAAATAATATTGGCTCAGAAGTAGAAGATGTAGAATCAGTTTGGGTGGAGATAAGAAATAGTAAGGGAAATAAGTCACTGGTGAGAGTAGTCTATAGGCCCCCTAACAGTAGCTACAGTGTAGGACAGAGTATAAATCAAGAAATAATGGGGGCTTGTAAGAAAGGTACTGCAATACTCATGGGTGATTTTAATCTTCACATAGATTGGACAAATCAAATTGGCAAGGGTAGACTTGAGGATGAGTTCATAGAGTGTATTCGGGATGGTTTCTTAAAACAATACATTGTGGAACCAACCAAGGAGCAGGCTCTTTTAGATCTGGGAATGTGTAATGAGACAGGATTCATTAATGATCTCATAGTAAAGGATCCTCTAGGGAAGAGTGATCATAGCATGATAGAATTTAAAATTCAGTTTGAGAGTGAGAAACTGGGGTCTGAAACTAGTGTCCTAAACTTAAATAAAGGCAATTACAAAGGTATGAAGACGGAGTTGGCTAAAGTGGACTGGGAAAATAGATTAAAGGGTAAGACGGTAGATAAGCAGTGGCAGACATTTAAGGAGATATTTCATAACTCTCAGCAAAGGTTTATTCCAGTGAGAAAGAAAGACTACGAGAAGGATGAACCATCCGTGGCTAACCTAAGGAAATTAAGGATGGTATCAAATTGAAAGAAAAGGCATACAATGTTGCGAAGATTAGTGGTAGGCCAGAGGATTGGGAAATTTTGAGAAAGCAGCAAAGGATGACTAAAAAAATAATAAAGAGGGAGAAGATAGATTATGAGAGTAAACTAACAAAAAATATAAAAACAGACAGAGCTTCTAAAGATATATAAAAAGGAAGAGAGTAGCTAAAGTAAACGTTGGTCCCTTAGAGGATGAGACTGGGGAATTAATAATGGGAAACAGGGAAATGGCAGAGACTTTACACAAATATTTTGTATCGGTCTTCACGGTAGAAGACACTAAAAACATTCCAATAATAATTGATAATCAAGGGGCTATAGGGAGGGAGGAACTTAAAACAATCACTATCATTAGAGAAAAAGTACGAGGCAAACTTATGGGACTAAAGGACAACAAGTCCCCTGGACCTGATGGCATGCATCCTAGAGTCTTAAAAGAAGTGGCTGCAGAGATAGTGGATGCGTTGGTTGTAATCTACCAAAATTCCTTGGATTCTGGAGAGGTCCCAGCGGATTGGAAAACCGCAAATGTAACGCCCCTATTCAAGAAAGAAGGGAGACAGAAAGCAGGAAACTATAGGCCAGTTAGCCTAACATCTGTCATTGGGAAAATGCTGGAATCCATTATTAAGGAAGTAATAGCAGGACATTTAGAAAATCATAATACAATCAAACAGAGTCAACATGGTTTTATGAAAGGGAAATTGTGTTTGACAAATTTACTAGAGTTCTTTGAGGATGTAACGAGCAGGGTGGATAAAGGGGAACCAGTAGATGTAGTGTATTTGGATTTCCAGAAGGCATTCGATAAGGTGCCATATAAAAGGTTACTGCACAAGATAAGAGTTCACGGGGTTGGGGTTAATATATTAGCATGGATAGTGTATTGGCCAACTAACAGAAAACATAGAGTCGGGATAAATGGGTCATTTTCAGGTTGGCAAACTGTAACTAGTGGGGTGCCACAGGGATCAGTGCTAGGGCCTCAACTATTTACAATCTATATTAATGACTTGGATGAAGGGACCGAGTGTACTGTAGCCAAATTTGCTGTTGATACAAAGATAGATGGGAAAGCAAGCTGTGAAGAAGACACAAGTGGGTGATTTTGCCAATGGGGAGCTTTTGGAGGCGGGACTCCCACTTGTCGGGTTTCAGTCCCGCCTCCATCAACTTCTGGCCAACTCACGCTATTTTCCCTTGATTGACCTTGTTAAGCCCGCCCAGCGGGCTTAGCAGGCCAATTAAGGGAAAGCCGATTGCAGAGAACGTCAACGTATGATGTTTCATCTGTCAAAAACTTTTGACAGATGAATTGTCATAGTTTGACAGCTCTGTGAAGCTGTCAAACACTGACATTCTCTGTAGTTTGATGAGGTCTTGAATTCAACACCTCATCAAACCTCTTTCTTTTGCAGAAATTAGATGGTTGTTGCATTGGAGAATGCAACGGCCATCTGTCATCTCTACCGCGGAGGTGTAAGACTCTCCGCATACAAACCGACTGAAACCTACAAGAAGAAACAAAGGTAAGTACACTTTTTCTAACACTTTGCACTTATCTCAGATACTCACCTCTCCACACTTGCACCCATCACTTACCTCTACAGCACACTTTTGCACCCCTCCGACCCCCGCAGACCCACTACTCGCCTCGGTGACCATGGCGGGGTTTGGAGCCTTCGGGAAGCCCGCACTTGTGTGGGCAAAATGGTGATAAGCCTATTTTCTGCCTGTTAACTACCTGTTAACAGGCAGTTAAGTGGCTGTAATCCCATCCCGCCTCCAAGGAGACAGGACCCGGCGTGGGACGGCTACCCGCCTCCTGGCAAGATGGCAGTCCCGCCTCCATACCCGCCTCCCCAAGGCTGGCAAGATCCCGCCCCAGGAGTCTGCAAAGGGATATAGATAGATTAAGTGAGTGGGCAAAAATTTGGCAGATGGAGTATAATGTGGGAAAATGTGAAGTTATCCACTTTGGTAGGAAGAATAAAAAAGCAAATTATTATTTAAATGGAGACTACAAAATGCTGTGGTACAGAGGGATCTAGGGGTCCTCGTACATGGAACACAAAAAGTTAGCATGCAGGTACAGCAAGTAACTAGGAAGGCAAATGGAATGTTGGCCCCTATAAGGGGGATGGAGTATAAAAGTAGGGAAGTCTTGCTACAACTGTACAGGGCACTGGTGAGACCACATCTGGAGTACTGTGTCCAGTTTTGGTCTCCTTATTTAGGGAGGGATATACTTGCATTGGAGGCAGTTCAGAGAAGGTTCACTAGTTTGATTCCTGAGATGAAGGGGTTGTCTTATGAAGAAAGGTTGGGCCTATACTCATTGGAGTTTAGAAGAATCGAGGTGAACTTATTGAAACATATAAGATTCTGAGGGGGCTTGACAGCGTAGATGCAGGGAGGATGTTTCCCCTCGTGGGGGAATCTAGAACTAGGAGGCATATTTCAGAATAGGGGGTCACCCATTTAAAACGGAGATGAGGAGGAATTTCTTCTCTCAGAGGGTCGTGAATCTTTGGAATTCTCTACCCCAGAGAGCTGTGGAGGCGGAGTCATTGAATATATTCAAGGTGGCGATAGACAGATATTTGAGCTACAGGGGAGTCAAGGGTTATGGGGAGCAGGCGGGAAAGTGGAGTTGAGGTCAAGATCGGATCAGCCATGATCTTATTGAATGGCGGAGCAGGTTCGAGGGGCCAAATGGCCTACTCCTGCTCCTATTTCTTATGTTCTTATGTAGGAGATTTTTTGTCAGAAAGTAGAGGCCATTGGAGATGGGGCAGCAGGAGGGTTGCCTAGAAGTTCAGAAGGTATAGGAAGCTCAAGACTCACCGTGAATAATATCCTAGGTAGCAGGTCTACCAAAAAAGAGGAGCAGTGAATGAAGGCTCAGCTCAGTAGGGAAGCTCTGGCTGAGATATGCCATCTGGTCCAATTTTAATGCCATGGGAACTCCCAGCCACCCACAGGGGTCATGTCAGGAGTTTTGATATATGACATTTTCTTTTCTGTACAATAAAAGAATCATATACTGCAAGACATGGTAAAAATTAATTAATTTTGTTTAATTATGCAGTGGTAGTACCATAGATGTTTGTTTGTGCATTTGGCTCTTGTATGCTGTGAACTTCCCGGTGTTGATTATACATGAGACATGTATAAAGAGAAAGAAAAAGCATGAGGATTTTAACTCTACCCACCTGGCGGACCAAGGGACACATTGGGCTGGATTTTGATACTGGGGCAGGTTGGGGTCGTGTCATCCACTTTTCGTGTTATCCACCCGACTGCAATTGGATGTGGGAGATTGATGCGATTTTCACCTAATTGGGCAATTGAGTTCCAGCATGTAGGAACCCATGAACCAATTAGTGTTTTCAGTCTGAAAGTCGTCTCTGATGATGTCATCATTACTGCTGCATTGAAGGTCTGCAAAGACTGCCTGGCCTTTGCTGTGAGAGGACCTGGATGCAAAATGAGCAGCAGCAGCCCTAAGTCTGCTCCCAGATATTTTTGCACCACCACTCCCAGATATGTCTCCTTCACCACTCCCAGATATGTAGCCAGCCAGCCAGAGTCAGCTATCCAAATGTGCTCCCGCCAGATTTCACATTCGTGGTTCAGAACAGGCGTGCTTCACGTAGAAAAAGGGTTACAATCACAAAGGCCTTTCAAAATGGCATTATAGAGGCAATTTAGTGCTTGTTAAGGGCCTTAACAGCCTATCCCGCCTCTTAGAGGCGGGACAGAGTCGGGACCAGCAGACACGATTTAATGAAAATTGCTTGGAGGCGGGATGGGGCAGGCTTGTGCCCGCCCGCTAGTTTTCGCAATTTTAACCCCCCACATGCCTCCAAACCCACCTCCACGGGTCAATGAAAATCCAGCCCAGAAGTTCTGCTATCTATATAGCACCTTTTATGTCCTCAAAATGTTCCAAAGCACTTCACAGCCAATGAAGTACTTTAGGGGCTGGATTTTCATTGACCCATGGAGGCGGGTTTGGAGGCGTGTGGGGGGTTAAAATTGCAAAAACTGGCAGGCAGGCACAAGTCCGCCTCCATGCAATTTTGATGAAATCATGTCTGCTGGTCCCGACTGCGTCCCGCCTTTAAGAGACGGGATAGGCTGTTAAGGCCCTTAACAAGCACTAAATTGGCTCTATAATGCCGTTTTGAAAGGCCTTTGTGATTTTAACCCTTGTTCTCCATGAAGCACGCCTGATCTGAACCACGAATGTGAAACCTGGCAGGAGCACATTTGGATAGCTGACTATCAGTGGCTGGATGGCTCACTATTAGCGAGTGAGTGGCTGGCTGGCATCTGGAGTGGTGGTGGAGGAGACATATCTGGGAGTGGTGGTGCAAAACAAAATCTCTCTCTCTCTCTCTCTGGTGTAAAAATATCTGGGAGCAGACTTAGGGCTGCTGCTGCTCATTTTGCATCCAGGTCCTCTCACAGCAAAGGCCAGGCAGTCTCTGAAGACCTTCAATGCAGCAGCAATGATGACATCTTCAGAGGCGACTTTCAGACTCAAAACACTAATTGGTTCATGGGTTCCCACATGCTGGAACTCAATTGCCCAATTAGGTGAAAATCGCATCAATCTCCCACATCCAATTGCAGTCGGGTGGATAACACGAAAAGTGGATGACACGACCCCAACCCGCCCCAGTATCAAAATCCAGCCCTAAGAGTCTGTTGAGGTTACTGATTAGTGATCAGTAGCAGGAACCCTAGCCAATCTTTGCTCTCTGTAACCAGGTGACACCCCTAACTATCACCCTGGCTGAGATCAACTGAATCAACATAGACCATAGATTGAAACTTCGACCTTTCTGGGCTGTATGGTTTAGTAACACAGAACATAGGGCATTTACCCAATGCAATCATGTTATATCTCCCTGTACTACACATCAATCTCCATGCAAATATTTCTGAAACCAACGTGATCAGGCTGCTACCAATACTGTTATTTCACCTGATGCTGGCATATTCAAAAAGAGTAGCTCTAGGTGACTCACCTTCATCCTTTGACAAAACTGTATTGCTAAGTGGAATTAAATAGCAGCCCAGGGTAAAGCTCTCTACGGGCAGGTCAAGATCTGAAAAGATAATGCTAGTAAAAACAAGACTTTCAGCTGAATATTTACATGCCTGTTAAGTTGCATTCTGATTTGTGAAAGTATTAGTATTCATGTGTTAAAGCAGAATGGTTTTACCTCTAGATTTCATCATCATCATCAGTAATCTGCCTAAGGCAGGCTCTGGCTCAATTCTCCCATCTCCAAACCACTCTGTCTGTGCTTTTCTCTTCATTCTCCCTCAGATCTTCCATTCTTCAGGTGACTGGAAGCATCCTTCTTTTCCTCCCTCTTGGTCTTTTTCCTTTCATCCACCCTTCTAACACCTCTCTCAACATACCATTCCCCTCTCAACACATGTCCAATCCAATTAATTTATCTTTCGTTAGATAACACTAATCAATCTATATGCTTCTTGTATCATTTCCAACAACTTCTCATTACATTCCTCTACTTTACTTTCTCCATGTGTCTCCAAATCCACATCTCAAAGCTCTCACGAAGCTTGACCTCCTCTTTCCTCAGCGTCTATGTTTCAGCACCATACAGCAATGCACCCCATATTAAACTCTTCACTAATCTTTCCTTCACTTCTCTATTCAGTTGTCCAGTGAATATCCTCTTCCTTCTATTAAATGCAACTATTCCCATTGTAATCCTAACTCTCACCTCCTTGACACATCTGCCATCTTTGGTCGTTTTACTTCCCAGATATTTAACCCTAAGCCAACTGTTCCTCATTTGTTAAAATGGTCACTCACCCCCAAAAGAAGAATCAACAATACCACCATTCATACAAATATAGCAAAAGCTATTATTGACAATGAATGTTTATTGCAATGTACTATTCATTATACTGTATCTGCCTAATTCTCTAGTTTTTGAACATCCTGAGTAACAACCACGTCCATAAATTAATGCATTGACTTAAGTGTTTGAAAATGTTTCATAACTAGGACAACTAATATCTGGGTAATAATGAATAAGCTTTGTAAATGATTCAATTATACAGCATTAATACTTCATTATATTGTAGTACATATCATAAAACCATTTTTCGGATTACAAGCTAAAAGTACAATCACCCATATTTTGTTTAAACTAGGAACGCCTAAGCTTTTTGTCCTTGTTGTCAGTTAGGTGCATTTACAAAATATATGAAAAATGACAGACAGGAAAAGACCGATTGGCTCATCCAGCCTGTCTGATACAGCTGTGATGTCTAATGCATCTCAATACATACACTCCACACAGCACCCTGTAATCTTCAAACTACCAAAAAAGATATCTAAGTGCAAATACAAGAGTTCCCTGGGCTTTGTGAGCCAGATTGCCAGTGCTTGAGGGTCACATGTGGTCCACAGGCCATTATTTGGACATTTCTGGCCTAAACAGTTTTACAATCTGACCTACATAACAGGAAAATGATGTTTTTGGGAGTCAGGAAGTAAATAAGCTTCATTTTCAGTTTTGAATTCTGTAAATTTGGTTATTTCTAAGACTAATGATACAGTCCTAATCCCATTTCCAAGGGTGAGTCTTTCATAGAATGCCAGAAAATCTTGATTTATTCCTCAACTATAAGAAAACCGAGCAAAAATCACAAATATTGCTGAAGAGTAGAGGTAGGCACTCCACTATTGAGACTGATGTGTCCACCAATTCAACCAGACAAAACAAATATATGCTGCACTATTAGACCACCTGGGATATGATTTTCCCTTTTCCTACATCAAACTATAGACAAAAGAGAGCCATGCCCTTCACTAGATTACCAGTGATCAATGCCCCCTCCAGACTGCAGCAATCAAATGCCTCCACTAGGCGGAAATGTAAATTTTAGTAATATCACTTCTTCATGAATCAAACAAAATGGTGCACCTAATTCTAAATTTGGTTCATCGTTCAATCTACAATGACAATGTCTTGATTTAACAACAAATTACCTGTGAACATATCAATGCTTTCAGGGAGTCTTAACTTCTGTATGAACTTTTTGATTGGAGGCCTCTTGAATTTACAGCAAATCATGTCACAGTAATGTTCCTCTTCAGGTTTGGTCTCATCTTTTTTCTCTTCTTGTTTCACTTCTTCCTTTTTGTCTTCCTTTGGTGGAGGAGGCTTTTTGACTGGAGCTAAGCAAAAATAGAAATATATATCAATATTAAAGAGTATTTCCTTTGTCTTGCCAAACTACAGAGATGTTTTGGGCTCGAAGCTAACTTCAAAACGATTAATTCACTGATTGATCTCCAACTAATAGACAAAAATGTGAAATATAATATTACAATATTAATCAGAATAATTAGAAATAATCAGCTACTAGTGGATCTCCAGTAGATCACAGATAACATTTTAAAGAAATTCAATTCATAAATTAATCATGGGGCTGCTCCCTGATGACCTTGTGCAAGAAATAAGCTAATTATAAATAAACGTTCAGCACTCTGAGGCCGCAATTTTACTTACCTTAGCGGGTCCGTGGCGGGCGATGTCGGTGGCGGGTCCCAACCCTGCTGCTGGCTCCATCCCGCTGTGTAAAATTATTTTCCGTTGATTGGTCTTGTTACGCTTGGCCAGCACGTTACACGGCCCAATTAATAGGAAGCGGTCTGGTGATGTCATTTCATGATGCGCCATCAGCCAGTTTCCTTAAAAAGGACCATGGCCACATTTGTCTTGATATTTGTGCACAGGGCTGCACCCAGGCTCTCCCATGACTCCCTCCATGTGCTTATGGAGGGAGTCACAGCACACAGGGAGGTCCTCTTCCCTTCCCATGGGCGGAAAAGACCTCACCAAGAGATCAACACAGCCTAGTTGCACATTGCAGAGGAGGACACAAGCAGGGATGTGGTCAGGAGGACCTGGGTGCAGTGCCGCAAACATTTTGATGATATCAGTAGATCACGAAATGTTAGTACAAAGCCACACTCAACCTCATCCTGCTGTGCCTCTCATCCCATCCCCATCACTCTGCCTTCCCTACCCTACACTTGCACATCCTTACTCACACCAACTTACCTTGGACTTCCACCCATCCCTCTCTATATTATCACACCCCATCTCACTAGTCACCCCTCACACTCACCCTCATCCTAGTGCAATCATACCAACTAACAACACACAAGGGTAGGCACTTGGGTGTTTTATGCAATGTTCATGTAAAGTTTCTGTTAATGTAGTGTCAAACATTGAAATCTTTATTTTCAACACTCTGTGTTCTTGGACAGATTTGTGTGCACCTTTGGAAGTGGTTTAATGAGTTGCAGTGAATGGTGAGACATAACGGTAACCCCCACAATGGTCATGAGTGTGAAAGGAATGGCTTGGGCATTGTAGGGATGCTTTATGGTGTTGATGTGGGGTAGTGCCAACCTGGTGCGTCATGTGGCAGCCAGGGTGTACAGCGTCAAGTGAAGTAAATCTGGTTATGGTGAGGCCATTCCTGGTCTCCTGGGCAGCAATGTGGTCGGGTGCTGATGCCCTGTGTCCTGTGCAGCATCAGTTGATTGCAGAGAAGGTTGGTGTTGTGCCTGCTGGTCATGGGGCTGATCGTGGTCGGATTCTGAGGACCAAGGTGAGACAGTATAAAGGGCACCCGTGCTGATGGAATAGATGGCAGGTGAAGTAGAGATGACAGAAGCATTCTGTCAATGGTGAGAGTGTTCTTCCAATGAGGTGAGAGTGGTTGGAGAGTGGAAAGTGGAATGCCTACAGAATGTGTGCTGGAAATGGAGTGAGAAAAAGCTTCTGCCTGAGGAAAGTGAATATCAGTCAGGTGAGAGCTTTTACTGTACATTTGAAGCTGTCAAACAATCAGCTGGAGCAATGGCCACTGAGCTCCTGCCTCAGCTTAACAGCCGTGATCTGCGCAGAGCGGGGATCCCATGATCATGAAGTTAAAGACAAAAGGTAAGTGGAAAAAGGCTGTTAAGCATCTGGCAACTAGGTGCTAATCATTTTAATTAGGTCCCCTGCTGCCACCAGTCAGGTCTGCTCAGTGTTGACAGACCCGATATTGGGAAGGCGCGTGGTGGCGGGTTCCCGACCCGCTGTCAAAAAAACCCACTTTTCCACCTGATCACACCTGCTGACCCCCCCGGAAAATTCCGGCCTTCGTGTACAGTGCATTAAGTGCCAGTAGGGCTAAAGCATCAAAGGGTGGATTATCTCATGCCAGCTGCTCTTAAAAGGCCGCTGGTTATCCTTAAAACTGTCCTGTAATTGAGGGGGGGAAATGGCTGCTTCAGACAAGAGGGAGAGTTGTCCCTGTTAGCACAAAAGCAAAATACTGCGGATGCTGGAAATCTGAAATAAAAACAGAAACTGCTGGAAACACTCAGCAGTTCAGGCAGCTTCCATGGAGATAGAAACAGAGTTAACGCTTCAGGTTGATGACCTTTCATCAGAACTAGAAACTTTATAGGTTCCATCTACTCCCAAAAAAAGCAGCTTGTATTTATTTTTGTTCCTTTTAGTGATCGAGTTCTAGAGGTCCTGCAGACAAGAGTGTCTCTTTTTGGAGAAGAGGGCCAGCCTTCAATCAAGGCCAGCTCTAGTGCAGCATGGGTGGAAATGACAAGAGTGCATGATTACTGCCTTATCCATAGCCTAAAACTGGGAGCAAGTGCGAGAAACATTTTCTGTACTACACAAGATTGCCATGGTAATCTTTTCGATACTTAGCAGTCTTCCCATTTGTCTTGCAGACCTGTGGAATCAAATGTGGGAACTCAGTTCACCTACAATCTCTAATGTGCTCCCAGCTGCCTGCCTTGCTCAATTTCAGCCCAGCCTCTCACTTGATCCCTCCCTTCCAATGTGACTTTAGGCTCCAGCTTCATGCTCTCCCTGCCCAGGGAAAGCTGCCTCGAGAATTCTGGCTCTGCCACCTATGCATGCTGGCCTCCTGGAGAGCTTCATACTCCTCACAATAGCCTAGAAATTTGAGGTCTTACCGCTGGCCATTAAGGCTAGCTTCAGGAAAAAAATGGCGGCCGCCGCACTTGAACCCACTGCCAGTGGCTCCTGCGGCGGCCGCCATTTTTGGCAGGTCGGCAGCGCTGCCGTTGCCTGTGCTCGCTGAAAGTATTGAAATTAGTCGAAGCGTGACGTCAATCAGCGTGCAACGCTGAGTTGACGCCCACTCATTCATTTTGGATAAAACCGCTTCTCTTACCGCCCTCCGTGTTAACAGCCATGAGGACGCTTCAACTAACAAATGTATGACAGCCAGGACTCTCCATGTAGTAGTGTTTATATTATTCACAAGCCTAGGTCTTGAGAGGTAACCCTTGAGATTTGTAGGTACAGCTTAATTTATTTTTTGGTGGTTTGCTTATTTGAAACTGTCCTGCCCGAGATTGAAATACTGAATGTAACAAATGGGATGATGCAGAATATTGCAAGTGATTACTTCTGAGTGACTTGAAGAGTAAGCTTGAGGTTTGGATTAGGAATCACCAATGGATGTTAAGTGTTTTGATCTCTGAGATCTGAAGTACATAAGAACATAAAAATTAGGAGCAGGAGTAGGCCATACGACCCCTCGAGCCTGCTCCACCATTCAATAAGATCATGGCTGATCATCGACCTCAACTCCACTTTCCTGCCCTATCCCCATATTCCTTAATTCCTCTGGAGTCCAAAAATATATCTATCTCAGCTTGAATATACTCAACAACTGAGCAGCCACAGCACTTTGGGGCAGAGAATTCCAAAGATTCACAACCCTGAGTGAAGAAATTCCTCCTCATCTCAGTCCTAAAAGGCCAGCCCCTTATCCTGAGACTATGCCCCCTAGTTCTAGACTCTCCAGCCAGGGGAAACAATCTCTCAGCATCTACCCTGTCAATCCCACCTCTCATTCTTCTAAACTCCAGAGAGTATAGGCCCAATCTACTCAATCTCTCCTCATAGGACAACCCTCTCATCCCAGGGATCAATCTAGTGAACCTTCGTTGCACCGCCTCTAAGGCAAGTATATCCTTATTTAAATAAGGAGACCAAAACTGTACATATCCTTTCCTGGTTTCTAAAGCTCTCTCAATTCTTAGGCTTACTACTATTCTTTGCAACATTATCAGCCTCTTCTTTTAATCTAATACTATCCTTAACTTCTTTAGTTATCCACGGATGGATCACTTTTCCCGTGGAGTTTTTATTTCTCAATGGAATGTGTATTTGTTGAGAATTTTGGAATATTTCTTTAAATGATTGCCACTGTTTATCTACTGTCATACTGTTTAATCTAATTTCCCAATCTACCTTAGCTAACTCGCCCCTCAATCCTATGTAATTGGCTTTGTTTAAGTTTAAAACTCTAGTGTCGGACTCTAGAATGTCACTTTCAAACTCAATGTGAAATTCTATCATATTATGATCACTCTTTCCTAGAGGATCCTTTACTATAAGTTTTATATAACCATTAGCCTTGGCCTGCATGGTTACCGGGAGGTTTCCAGCGTACTGCAATTTCTAGGCCTCTGTCCTGTAGAATTCGCAATTATCGCGATTTCATTTTTAATAAGGAGAAAACACAAGTTTCGTTCAAAACAGCTTTTATTTCAACGGAATGCTGTCAGGTTTAAATTGGACACAAGCAGCCTGTAAAATGGCCGCCGCACCGCGTGACAGAACATTCGAGACTTTTCGGCAGGCAGACAAGATGGCGTTCCAATAAACATTTTTGCAGGATCGATAACGATTCAGCACAGTGAAGACAATACACAGGACATTATGGGTTTACAGTATAAACATCGATACTGGAATCGGTCTCCCAGGTACAAAGGAAAGCCATCAAGGGCCCATCCAAAGGACATTAATATGTAAACTCCCAACGGCTCTACGATGAGAGAGCCGTTAGCAGGTAGTTATACAGGACACTTGGAAGCCCCAAACCCCTCCAGGGGGAACACCGACCGATTTGACAATGGGAGAAATATTAACAGGTACTCAAACATTCAGGAGTAGCCCCGAAACCCATTAAGGACAGAGATCACCCATACAGGACATTTTTGGGCGCCAAACCTTAAACAAAAGAATGGACATTGTAGTTGGGCGGGAAACGGAAGAACTGTGCACTATAATTGCAGGCCCAAACCGTCCATTCGCTCTCTTGCCTCGTGTTCGTGACTCTTGCTCTTTTGCTCTTGACTCTTGCCGCTTGCTGCTGTTATCATCGTGGCTGCTCCTGGGTAAAAGACTGTTGCAAAGACCTATGTTGGTAGCTGGCAGCGGAACCGAAGGCCCGGGATGAGATGAGATGAGATGAGATGAGATGAGAGGAGAAGAGAAGAAGACCTTATCCATCGCCACGGTCAGTAAATCCCGACCGCGCCTGTAGGTCGATCAGCCAAGTCTTCTCGACAGGAAGTTTTCTTCTTTAACAAGACATATTGCATCGATGATAACTGGACTGTGCAAACACATCGTATCAGCGATATTGACAACGGTGCTCCACCATACCCTGTATCCAACCAACAGAGGTCTTCACTACAGCGGACGGTCCAGCCGACTGACCGAGCAGCAGAAGCAGTAAACAAGTGGGACCAGGAGATCTCCTGACCAACACGTGGGTGCTGCGGTGAAAAACATCCGATCAGCTATTCGGGATTTTCTCCGAGTTATTACGAGTGGTGAGCATGAGTCTCGGGATCCTACGAAGCTAGTTTTAGGATAGTTATTGATAGGGGAGGGTTTAAAGTTTAAGGATATTTGTAATGTGTGCCCTATTTACGTTGTGCTGGTCGTTCCTCGTTTCCCTAAGAGTGATTATAACTGTTTGTAAGATTGTACTGTCATTAATCTGTGCATATGACATGTATTTCATAATTTTAAGTATCATGCAATAAAGATTTTCCATTTCGTACCGTTCAAACCAAGTCTACATGAGTTTTATCTCCATTACTGCTCTCGCATCTAAGTCCAGTGTCTAGAACCGTAAGGGAGAGTGATTCGAACCACTCACAGGGGTGTCTAGTGTTCCCAGACTGGCTGGAGACCAGGCCTAGACCCGCACTGACATACAGGCTGCACAGAGCCGCGTGAACCTCACAGGCCACGAGACACGCAGGGTCAGGAGAGTATCCCTTACAGAAAATGGCGACCGCGGCAGGACACTGGCAGCGAGAGGGTAGTGTGTTAGATTTTGGAATGACTGTACGAAATGTGATGCAGGAAAAGATAGCGGATTACGTATTTGGAAAGGTTAATCTAACGAAAAAGTGGATAAGCGAACTGTTAGCGGATAAGAGCCCATTAGAGGCAGCTGAAAGGTGGACGGATAGTAAGGAGCATAAAAAGGCAGTTGAGAAAGCAGTCTGGCTTATGTGCTACAAAAGGCAGGTTCAGATTTCAAACCAGACCAATACAGCGCTAACCGCTCGAATCAAGCAGTTAGAGGAGGAAATGGAGGAGAAGGTTTCTGGAGGGGAGGCGCTCATTAAGAGTTTAAATGAGTTACGCCAGGAAAGCCAGGAAGTCTCCAGCTACCTTAAAACAAGGGTAGAGTATCTCGAGTGCCAGATCACTGAAGCAAAATTAAACGAGAGTAGGATGAAGGAAAGATGTAACCGTCAAGCTGCCCAGATAAGAACTCAAGAAGAGAGCTTAATGGGGGTTAGGTCGGCGTATAAGTTGGCCCTTGAGGATAAGTTTCAGGGAGCCGACCATAGCGCCTGCGAAAAAGAGATAGAGAGCCTCAAAAAGGCCGTGAATAATGCGAACGGCATGGTGTGCCTTATTAATCCGTCGGCACGCCAGCCGCTAGTAAATGAGAGATTTAGAAATTCCCCACCATGTAAAGCGGAAGAAGTAGTAGCCACTGCGCCCTCCGCGCCACCCAGCTATTCAGAAACCTGGGTTAGGGAGGAAGCAACGGAAGAAACAAAAGAGCCCGTTGAAAAGGAAGTAGAAAAGGGATCGTTGTATCCAGTAACGGGGATTAAAAGGGGCCCAAGCAGGAACGGTGGGGAAGAACCGGGGGATCTCCTCGGACAGCTGGTGTTGCCTCACAGTTCACATCAGCTGAGGGCTATGATAAACCACGTAAGGAAGCTGACCGAGATAGACGACCCTTCCGTACATTTTAGGGAAGTTGAGCAAGCCGCAGCCATCAACGGCTGCGATGATGGGGAGACAGCAAAAATGCTGCTGTTCTCATTAGATAGCTCGGTCCTTCAGTGTCTCTCAGGCGATAGCAAGAGGGGTAATAAAAGTTATGAGGAATTGAAAAATGAGGTCCTAGAAGTAGTGGGAGCGAACGACGGAGGTCCGTTTGCTAGAGTGGGACAGACAGTGCAGATGGAGGGAGAACCCCCGAAGGTTTTTGCCGACAGGCTGTGGCCAGTATATGAGCGCAGCTGTCTAGGTGCGCCCGAGCGCGAAGATGTGGAAGGCGCCGCTTTAATTCATTGGCTTAGGTGCATAATAGCCAACAGTTTACCAGCCGTTAGAGAGCAGGCAAAAGCCTGGTTCGATCCCAATGACCTCAACCTTACGGAAGAGTCGGTCTTGAATCGACTCACGTTAGGTTACCGTAACATAAGGGGTATGGCAACACGTCCCTTTAAGGGAAGAGTACATGAGGTACGACCCGCAGCCCCGGCTCAAAGAGAGTGGCATCAGGAGGGTAATCGCGCCCCACAGGCAAGTAATGCCTGTTACGGGTGTGGGAAGACAGGGCACTGGCGCAAGCACTGCAGGAACCCTTGGAAGGATTCCAAGGATAAAAATCCCGCGGTCCGAGCCCAGGCGCCTGTCCCGGCTAAGGAAGCAAAGGCACCCACCTCTCCCGAAGACCTCGAGGCAGTGTTAGGAGTCATGCGCAAGATGGTTTTGAATGCGCGTGGACAGGTGGCGGTCGCAACCGGCCCCGTAGGTGCCGCAGGACCGTCTAATAGTGCCCCATGACTAGAACCAGCACAGCCCGTCTACCTGTGTCCGCTCAGCTATGATGCGTGGAGGCGACCTGTGGTGGAGATGGAGGTAGAGAAACAAAAGGGCAGTTATTTGTTGGACACGGGAGCTTCTTGCACCATAATCCATACAGATGACCCTTTTGACTCGCCGCTATCTACCAAGGTCCCATTCACGCTAGCAGGGTTCACAGGGAAAGAACAGGCTGGCACATTTTCCCTCCCGCTATCCATTCGTTTAGGGACACTTCGCCTTAAGTGGAAGTGTATACTAATGGCATGGCAAAAGGGGGGTGGAAGAGGTATTCTCGGGTCCGATCTGCTAGCGGGACACGGGATCCTCGTGGACCTCAGAAATCACTGTCTCTGGGGGGCTAAAGGGGAAAAAGGCGAGGTAATGGTAATTCAAGGGGAGGAAGAAACAGGGGTCCTGTGTACCGTACAGCCATCCGGAGGCTACGACCTCAGGCTTATGGTCGCAGATGTCCCAACGGACATGCAAACGTACGTGACAGATAATATGCACGCGTTTGCAACCCACAAGCACGATTGTGGGAGGGTGGTCGGGTTTGAGGTCAGCGTAGATGGGGACCCCATGACCCGACCCCAAAAGCAGTATAACTTCCCCAAAGAAGCAGAACCCGATATGGAGGCAGCAATGTCTTCCTTGGTGCAGCAGGGCGTGTTGAGGCCGATAGCCACACACGTGAACTCCCCATTATGGCCGGTTAGGAAGCCGGATAATTCGTGGAGAGCCACGGTGGACTACAGAGTCCTTAACAGTAACATCCCCGCCTGCGCGCCCACAGTAGCAGCAGTTGCTGACCTAATAGGGAGCATCCCAGCGTCCGCGACCACGTTCACGGTGCTGGATATCTCGAACGGTTTTTGGTCCATCCCGCTGCGGCGAGAGGACCAGTACAAGTTTGCCTTTACGTTTAAAGGGCAACAGTACACGTGGAACTGCTTGCCACAAGGTTTCCACAATAGCCCCAGTATTTTTCACCAGTGTATGGCAGGAAGTTTAAAGGAGTTTAGTCAGCCCAATCAGATAGTACAGTATGTGGATGATTTGCTCCTATTTACGGACTCAAGGGAGGAGCACGGACCACTGCTGGACGAGTTATTGGAGCTGTTAGCGAGAAAGGGTTTTAAAGTAAACCCAAAGAAAGCACGTATCGGTCAGCAGGAAGTAAAATTCCTGGGACTGACCCTACGCGCTGGGGAAAGAGCCATAGACAAAGCAAGGAGGGAGTCGGTACAAGAATTACCGATTCCCAACAACGTAAGGGGTGTGAGGTCCTTCTTGGGACTGACCGGTTACTGCAGGGATTTTATCGAGGATTATGCGGCCACAGCGGCGCCGCTCCTCCGACTCCTCCATAAGGGAGTAGAGTGGCTTTGGGACGAGGGCTGCCAAGCAGCCTTCGAGAAGTTAAAAAGAGATCTGCAGACCGCGCCAGCCTTAGGGGCCATAGATGGGGGGAAGGAGTTTTTCCTGGAGGTAGCTGCCAGCGGAGACAGCTTAAGCGCCGTGCTGCTCCAAGAGCGTCACGGCAAGCTAAGGCCGGTTGTCTATTCATCCAGGGTATTAACGGATGTGGAGAGAAGTTTTTCCAATTGCGAAAGGCACCTTTTAGCCACGCATTGGGCTGTGAAAAGATCAGCGATCTTCACAGGGCTCTCTCCCATCACTCTCCTCACACATCACACACCAACTAAGATGCTTCTGGATGGGAGGATTAAAGACGGGACCGTAAGCAGCGCACGCATTGCGCGTTGGACCCTTCTTCTCTCCCAGTTGGACATCAGAGTAAAAGGTCTTTGCGAGCCCAGGCTTGCGGCCAATTTGGTATACCCCGGTACAGCCCACCGGTGTTCGGTGGAGGGGGTGTGGGAAGTCAACATAGGTTTACGGGCCGGGATACATCCCACTGGGCGCGAGATTTATGTTGATGGGTCTAGCACAGTATCTGCTGGCGAGCGACTCACAGGGTGTGGAGTTTATGACCCTGCGGCAGACCTTGCCCTGGCGATCAAGCTCCCTAGCACCATGAGCGCGCAGCAGGCTGAGCTGTCTGCCGTGGTGTACGTGGTAACCCACCCAGACATTTTCCCAACCCCATACACGATTTGCTCGGACAGTATGTTCACCTGCAATTCGTGTACGGAATACCTGGCCATTTGGTCCCGCCGTGGATACACCTCCGCGGACGGGCGACCTTTAACGGTAAAGCCCTTGCTGGAGAAGATCTTAGCAGCAGCAGTAGGGGAGGAAGGGGAGATTTTCATCCATAAGGTGAAAGCTCACTCCTCCACAGAGCCCCGTGGGGAGGGCAACCGGCAGGCGGATGCGCTAGCCAGGGAGGGTGCCCGCGACGGTACTTTCTGGAACCCCTATAGAACCGGACCCATAGCAGCGGTCCGAGGTGGGGACGGGAATACCGGGAACACCAGGGTAGCATTGCCCCTAGACCTCAAGACCGTCCAAGCCCAGGATCCCGCCCTAAAAGCAGTCCTAAAAACGATTGCTGAGGGGAGGCAGGTAGAAGGTCCGTACAGTACGGCAACCCTCTCAGTAAAGGAAGGCATGCTGTTCCGCGAGGAGCAGTGGGTTGTGCCGCAGCAGCACAGGAGGGAATTCCTCCAGTTGGCTCACGAGGGACCAGGGGCAGGGCACCCCGGGCCCGAGGTTACCTGGCAACGGGTAGAGCAAGCGGGATGGTGGCCAGGGCTCAGGGAACAAGTCCGCGAGTTCTGTGCAAACTGTCTTGTGTGCGCTGCAAACAACCCAGACCCCCAGAAAAGGAAGGTGCCCATGGGACACGTAAGAAGGGTAGAGGGACCATGGCAGTCGATACAGATCGACTATATAGGACCCCTGCCCACCACCCAGGGAGGTTATAAGTACTGCCTCGTCCTGGTGGATGTGTTTTCCAAGTGGGTGGAAGCCTTCCCTTGTCGAACAGCTACGGCACTGGGTACAGCAAAAATCTTGGTCCGGGAAGTGTTCTCGCGGTGGGGACTCCCCCGTTTCGTGGAGTCAGACCAAGGGAGTCATTTCACCGGCCAGGTGATGCAGAACACCCTCATGCTTTTGGGCATTGAAGGGAAGTGGCACGTAGCACACAATCCCCAGTCATCCGGGATTGTTGAACGTATGAACCGGACCCTGAAGGAGAAATTGAGGAAAGAGACTAGGAACTCGCCCCAAAAATGGGCGGAAGTTCTGCCTTTAGTCCTCATGGGGGTCCGGGCCAGTCAGTCAAAAAGTACGGGGTACTCCCCGCACGAGGTAATGACCGGCAGGCTCATGCGAACCCCCACCCATGTGCTAGCCCCGGTGCTCACTGAGGGTCAGCTTCAAGAGATCAGCAGGGACAAGTTCGCCCAAACTCTCTTGGAGCGCCTGAAGCAAGTTTATGAGCAGGCGGCTGGGAACATGGGAAGGCAGCACCAGGGCAATCGCTTGTTGCTGGAACCCCGCAAAACGCGGGAGTGGGAAGTAGGAGACCAGGTCATGGTCAGAAACTACGCCAGAGTAGGGAGTCTGGAACCACTGTATATGGGACCCTACAACATTGTAGACAAGGCGAGTCCCATGGTTTACGCCGTAAAAGTACCTCGGCGCACTAAGTGGTTCCACATAAACCAATGTAAACTGTACCAGCCGGGTGCGCAAGGGAAAACTACAGGGGTAAATCCCGCCAATGGGAAAACACAGCCCCAGGTAGGACCACAAGGCACACAGGCAGGCGTAGCAGCTTGCATCAGGGGAAGGGACATCCCGGACGATCATGCAGCGTTTTTCTGGAGTTGGGGGTTAGATGACGAGGACCCCAGGGTACCCTGGTCAGATGAGGATAGTGCAGATGAGCATAGTGATGATGACGGGTGGTTTCAGAGGAACGGTCTGGAAGGATTGGGGCCGCTAGGTAGAGATCCATACGGGGTGGACACACAAGCTGCAGGTCCCGACAGCAGGAGGAAGGAGCTAGAGGAGGCCGGGCCAGCCGCTATGTGGTTCCCAGAGGTGTGGCCGCCCGCTTTGAACGTCCAGTCCTCAGGGGAGGCAGAGTTCGCGAGTGAAGGGCCGCCTGCTGGGCCGAGCAGGGCGGGGCCCCGAACTGCCAGCCCCGAGGTTAGGGAGGCGGAGTCAGCGGAGGCGGGGCTGGCGCCTGTGATGGAACCCCAGGTCATCCCGTTGAAGGTCTCGGGACCCGGTCCGTCCGTCACGGAGCCCCCGCCCATAGCAATTCCCCGTAGGTCAAGCAGAGTACCCCAGCCCAGGAAGACGTGGTCAGGTCCACAGGCTGCCCCAGGGCGTAAGTTTCAGGTTAAGATAACCCGGGTAGAGACAGGCCACATCGAGGCAGTAACAGGCTGCGGCAGATCAGAGGAAAGGGTCAGCGCAGCAACAGGCTGCGGCAGATCAGAGGGAAGGGTCAGTGCCCTCCCACCGTCGGGAAGAGCTCGCAGCAGCCTTCTCAGGATTTAAAGGGGCCGCCCTGAGAACGGGCGGCATTGTAAAGTTATTAGTTTAAGGTTTTAGGTTTTAGTTTAAAGTTTTAAGTAGTTTTAATAAGTTTAAGTTTGTAGTGTTTTAACAGATAACGATAAAATGATGGGAGTTTTAAGGCTAGGTTTAGAGGAAGTCTATTTAGCAAACGTTGAAGTTTACGTGAGGCGAGGTCAGGGGACCCGCTCACCCTTCACAAAAGCCAGAGACTTTTTGCGAGGCTGGCTACCTCATTCTATCTGATCACAGGAACCAAGGAAGGATGGAACGACTTCTAGTTTTGCTCGTGGCAATCGGATGTGGATTGGCCTATCGGGGCCTCACCAAGGATGTCGTGGTGTTTGGATGTTCCGGGGACACGGCCCCCATCGCGGTGGATGGAACCGGAAGACGGAAGGCAGAAGGGACCAGCACCTATTTCCACAAGGGAAGGTGGCCAGGATGGCTGGGAACGAACTCAACGGAGTATTCCAGCACATCGGGGTTCGCCTACAAAGAGACTTCTTTAATGTGCCCCAAAGTACGGATCATCGCACCCAGGATCAGCGTCACCGTCGGCAAACGGATTTGTTTGACCTGCAGTGGGAATGTCCCATTGAGCCGATGGTGGTGGCTGCGAAAGCTGAGCAAAACTATGAGGAACTCTTCGGTTGAGTGGGAGCGACTGGGTAATAATACCCATCGGACAATTACGGGGACAGATGGACAAGTGAAAGTCTGTTGGGACAAATGGTGGGAACCAGATGAGGGGATTTATGTTTGTATGTGGGGGTCAAAGTACGTTTGCCCCAAAGGCATCTCCATATTCTTTATTAACCAGTGGCAGGATAACGGACAGGGGATGAGGTGGGATGCGAGCACCAGGGGGTGCGGAGCCCCATACTCTCCGATCCCAGTAAATGCCACTGAGCTCATTACGCGCCCACGCAAAGCCCCGCCCACGATTCCGGTGGTTCTAACTGAAGAGGAAGGGTGCCCTAAAACTAGTAAGGGACCCGGGAACGGTTTGGTACTGGTCCCCACAGACCAGATACTATTTCAGGGGGTACATTACGCGGTGGCCTCGGTGATTTTAAATCTCACTGAGGTACGGTTACCAGAGTGGTGCCCCAAAAAGACGGAACAGTTGTACCAGGTCCTGTTGACCAAGATGTTCAGGCAATTTTACGAGTTTGATTTTGCAGAAATCGATAAGACAAGTTTATACACCGCACCGCAGGAAGTTTTGGACCAAGTAGGGAGGCAAAGAAGGGGTTTGGTGAACGATGCGTTCACTGCTTTTAACACAGGGACATCTGTGGTCAACGCTCTAGACAGTGTGGAGCTGCAGACCCAGATTAATGGTTTAAAAACACAGTTAAAGGATATTCTTACAGATGAGAATAAAGTGGTAGGGTCGGGTCTGCACGAGGACCAAGCCATGACACTACACTTAAAAGAGATTATAGCAGAGCTGGAGAAACATGCGCGTACGGTAAATGCCCTGATTAGGGAAGATCGGAATGCATCCGATCAAGCTGCGCAGAACGAGGTGTGCGTGCTTTACGGGGCGTGGTTACTGGGCGAGGGCCGCAGTAATTTGGAGGATTTAAAACAAGGTTTGGTCCCGTCCTGGATAAGTAACAAACACCTGCGGGCGCTCCACCCTTTTCAGAATGCATTAAGTCCGTGCCAGCTCAGGCTAGCTTCAGAAGCTTACCCAGTCCCCGTGGACTGCGGACGTTCAAACCATACTATTATGGGAATAGTATTACGCATGCCGGTTTTGGGCAACACAGCAAAGCCCGCCCCGGTGTATCGGGTAGAGAACATTGGTGTCATTCAGGGGGGAGCCCACATTCGTTATGCAGCGGTTCCACCTTACGTCATCCGCTGGGAGCAAACGATGACAGGTACAGATCTCTCTGGTTGTCGTGGCAGGGGAGCACACATAATACTGTGCCCCCAGCACTTGAATGCCTTTTTAACACCACAGTGCGGGTTCAGAACGGCTGGCGCCAAGTCCATGAATTGCACCATGGAGGCAATGGCCCAAGATCATGTGCCTCCGCAGGTAGCATACATCGGGGGTGGAACATATTGTGTTACCACTGCAGCGCAACACTACCAGCATGGAAACCGTAGCCGGTGTCCGGTGAGTGACAGCAGTTTCTGTTTTAAACCCAGGGCTGAAGTTCAAGTAGCACAACAGCGAATTATCCCAATCCCTGAACCATCCACTGTTCATCTCACAGTAAAAGAGAATTGTACCGACTTGCAGCGATTTGTCGCACATTTTGGGTACCTCATTCCCCCTCTCCCCGAGCATTTAACCAAACTTCTGAAAGCCGTCGCGGTGTCACAAAAGCATTTTTATACCTTAGAGCAGAAAACTGTCGAGATAGGTACAGACATTTTGGACATAGTGGTTCCACCGTGGTGGAATCTGTTCACGAATATTGAAGTGCCCTCATGGGTCAGAATAGCCTCCCACATTTTAGTCGTCTGTCAAGTGTTTATTGTAGTATACCTTTTGTTCATACATTGTAAAAGAGACAAGCGCCTCACCAAGCATGAGAACACGGGAGAGTGGCGAGAACGTTACGTGCGCGTGCACGATGAGAGCGCAGTGTAATGGGAAAATGGCGTCACTCCCGCTCGCCACGTGCGCCGCGGAAGTTTGTACTCAGTGTAAATACGTTGGAAACTCGACATGTTTAAGAGTTGGGATTTGTTTATTTTGGTGATGGTGTTGATTGTTGGGTTTTTGGTTTTGTTTTTCCTTTCCCTGAATAAAAGATAAATATACAGGTGATGCGTGAGGTATCGGCCTGGTTACGCCGGGAAGGAAAACAAGTGGTGTAAGTTTAAGGGCAAATGATGCCTATGGTGATATAAAGTGTGATTTTCTTGGGAAATAAGGACGACACAGAGACCCTAGTGAAGTTAAAATTTTATGGGATTAATTTACTGGATTCGGAGTGAAATCGAGATAAGATTGCTCACCACTGAGTTTTTGATACGATAAGCGGAGTTATTCGCATCAACAGGAGGGACTGTAGAATTCGCAATTATCGCGATTTCATTTTTAATAAGGAGAAAACACAAGTTTCGTTCAAAACAGCTTTTATTTCAACGGAATGCTGTCAGGTTTAAATTGGACACAAGCAGCCTGTAAAATGGCCGCCGCACCGCGTGACAGAACATTCGAGACTTTTCGGCAGGCAGACAAGATGGCGTTCCAATAAACATTTTTGCAGGATCGATAACGATTCAGCACAGTGAAGACAATACACAGGACATTATGGGTTTACAGTATAAACATCGATACTGGAATCGGTCTCCCAGGTACAAAGGAAAGCCATCAAGGGCCCATCCAAAGGACATTAATATGTAAACTCCCAACGGCTCTACGATGAGAGAGCCGTTAGCAGGTAGTTATACAGGACACTTGGAAGCCCCAAACCCCTCCAGGGGGAACACCGACCGATTTGACAATGGGAGAAATATTAACAGGTACTCAAACATTCAGGAGTAGCCCCGAAACCCATTAAGGACAGAGATCACCCATACAGGACATTTTTGGGCGCCAAACCTTAAACAAAAGAATGGACATTGTAGTTGGGCGGGAAACGGAAGAACTGTGCACTATAATTGCAGGCCCAAACCGTCCATTCGCTCTCTTGCCTCGTGTTCGTGACTCTTGCTCTTTTGCTCTTGACTCTTGCCGCTTGCTGCTGTTATCATCGTGGCTGCTCCTGGGTAAAAGACTGTTGCAAAGACCTATGTTGGTAGCTGGCAGCGGAACCGAAGGCCCGGGATGAGATGAGATGAGATGAGATGAGATGAGAGGAGAAGAGAAGAAGACCTTATCCATCGCCACGGTCAGTAAATCCCGACCGCGCCTGTAGGTCGATCAGCCAAGTCTTCTCGACAGGAAGTTTTCTTCTTTAACAAGACATATTGCATCGATGATAACTGGACTGTGCAAACACATCGTATCAGCGATATTGACAACGGTGCTCCACCATACCCTGTATCCAACCAACAGAGGTCTTCACTACAGCGGACGGTCCAGCCGACTGACCGAGCAGCAGAAGCAGTAAACAAGTGGGACCAGGAGATCTCCTGACCAACACGTGGGTGCTGCGGTGAAAAACATCCGATCAGCTATTCGGGATTTTCTCCGAGTTATTACGAGTGGTGAGCATGAGTCTCGGGATCCTACGAAGCTAGTTTTAGGATAGTTATTGATAGGGGAGGGTTTAAAGTTTAAGGATATTTGTAATGTGTGCCCTATTTACGTTGTGCTGGTCGTTCCTCGTTTCCCTAAGAGTGATTATAACTGTTTGTAAGATTGTACTGTCATTAATCTGTGCATATGACATGTATTTCATAATTTTAAGTATCATGCAATAAAGATTTTCCATTTCGTACCGTTCAAACCAAGTCTACATGAGTTTTATCTCCATTACTGCTCTCGCATCTAAGTCCAGTGTCTAGAACCGTAAGGGAGAGTGATTCGAACCACTCACAGGGGTGTCTAGTGTTCCCAGACTGGCTGGAGACCAGGCCTAGACCCGCACTGACATACAGGCTGCACAGAGCCGCGTGAACCTCACAGGCCACGAGACACGCAGGGTCAGGAGAGTATCCCTTACAGTCCCAAGTCCTCCCGACTCTGTCCCAGATGCTCACCACCCAGCCTCCCACCCAGAAATTCACATTACATAATAGAGATGTCCCGCTGCTTTGTTCGCAAACATCAATTGCAAGTACCATAGCCTCTCACAGATTACCTGTCATTGCATGAGGCCGACTGACTTCACACAGTTTCACAGACAATGGAATTCAAACTTTGTAAAGGGAAGTCATATAGGGTGGGGGTGGGGTGAACTGAGAGGCTTAGTCAGACTCGGAGAGGGGTTATTTGGGGTAGGGGAAGCGGGGTCACACTTGTGTTATGATCAAATGTGATTCAGTCTTGGAATTTGATGCAAATACTTCTTGTCAAATGTAAATATAAAATATTTTAATGCTGCCAGTGAATCTCCAATGATGTTGCTCACAGTTAATCACTTTGAATTGTGTTTATTGTGTTTATCATGGAAGAAAAATAAATTGGCAGGTGGAGCTGAGTGATTCAATGGGAGGATTTAATAACAGGTGTTACAGTGTTAGCTATTAAAAGTAATAAAAACAGGTGTTATTGTTACCCTTAAAGCATTATTAAATGTCATAGAGGCATTATTAATGTCACCAAAGCATGACTAAAGCATGACAACAGGAAGTGAGAGTGAGGAACAGGAAGACTCAAGAATTTACCTGTCATTTCTGAAAATCAAACACTGGCCGTACTGTTATTTGGGTGAATGCTCCTATTTATAATAACTAGGTGTTGTGTGACTTCTTATTTATAATGTGTTTTCTTAGTAGATACCAATAACTTCAGCAAACAGCTGACTGAAACCATCACATTTCTGAATAAAAATTATATTTTTCTGTGTGTCGGTGCAAAACTGCATATCCTCCAGTCACTTTCTGAGGAAAGGTGAGGCCACGGAATAAGAAAAGGCCATTTAGCTCATTAAGTCTGTTCCTTCTGAAACCCATATATAATCTACTCTATTATGGACTCGATCATACTCATTCAATTCCCTAAAAGAGGTTGATAAAGTAAGGGAAGGCTATTTAGTCCTTCAAACTTCATTCCCAATATTGAAAATCCAACATTGTGAAATATTCTCAGCTACTTTTGTTTCTACATCATGTTAAAAAATCAAAATTAGTGTGATGAAAATAAACGCATAATAAGATTCCACAAGACTATAGTCTCTGAACACTAGTACATATTAATAATTACATTATCTCTGGACACATTGCTAATAAATTTCCATGATTAAATGCCATAGTAGATTAATTAATGCGTGCTGCGTAATCCATTCGAAACTGGCTCTTTGCCTCTAAACTTACTGGCTGGTGGAGTTTCATCTGATGAAAAGCCATCCTGATCAAGCAACTTTTCTTTATACAGAGATGTCCTTTCCCGCATACGTATCACCAAGCTCTGGAGCTGTGCATCAGCAAAATCGCTGGTAAGTTCATGTTGTTGCAGCTCAGATTGACTTGAGAATGAATTGCTGCAAAATATAAATGTAGCTAAGAAATGCAAAAATCAAAATCAACACAAAAAACATTGAACTAAATTATAAACTAATGCATCAAAGTATTTGGAAAACTCATTAATCAGGTTATTCATTAATTTTATTATTAGTTTGGTGACTAAGTTCTTATGGTTGTACCAGGGATGTAGTGGAAGGTATACAGAGCACACCCACTTTTATTTTTCAAAGGCTATGATTCTGGTTCCAAAAGCACATGGTGGCAGCCATTGATCTGCCAAAGATTTTAAGGCTCTGTGGCAGGTATTTTAATGAACAACTATATTTTGCACTATAATATATTATCTTACTGAAACAAAGCCTGGGAATTACTGTTCCTTTATTCAATATTTTAACTGAGATGTTTACCCATTTAATATAAGCGCGTTAGCACCTGCATTAAAGTAGCAAAGATAATCTTGTAACGTAGATGTCATATAATATTGATTTATATCTAAAATGTTTACACCAAAATGTTACAAAATACAGCAAATTAACGGTCAGCAATCAAAATGATTTGGGAGGAAAGGGTTTATATGTCCCCAACTCCCCTCCCTGACAAACATTTCTTGCATGATGTATAATATACACATTTCAAAATTTGCCACTACCCCATTGAGTTGTATCTCATTCTGTTGATTATTTTGTCAATTAAGGCAGTTTCAGTGATTGTTAGTATTTGCTGTAAGAATTGACTTCCACTTTGGCCCTCTGTTACATAGAATTCCTGGTTCTCCTTTCAGAGTGATACTTCATTGCAACATACTGTTATTTTTACACAGACTAACTTATATCTCATTCAGACTTGCTAATATTTCATATGTACTTATTGACTTCTGCTGTGTAATGGCTTAGAAAATTAAGATTTTGAGAATTATATTTTAAAATGGTTTCTAAAATAACCAAGTCCACTAATTGTGTTCTGATGACAATATAAATAGCTTTTAAATAGGTGATTGAGACCTGAGGACTGAGATTATTGGGGCTGGATTTTGTCAATGGGAAGCTTTTGGAGGCGGGACTGCTGCTTGTTGGCTTTCAATCCCACCTCCATCAGCTTCTGGCCAACCAGCGAGATTTTCCCCTGATTGACCTTGTTAAGCCCGCCCAGTGGGCTCAGCAGGCCAATTATGGGGAGGTCAGTGACAGAGCACGTCAACGTATGACGTACCATTTTCAAGATTTTTTGAAAGAAGAAATGTCAGTGTTTGCCAGCTCTGTGAAGCTGTCAAACACTGACATTCTGTGTAGTTTGATGAGTCATTGTGTTCAGGAGTCATCAAACCTTTCAACTTTGCAGAAATCACCTGGCTGTTGGTTCGGAGGATCCAACAGCCAGTCTGTGAAATCTACAATGGAGATGTCGGGACTCCGGCTTCACAGCGGCTGAAGGCTGCAGGCAGAAACAAAGGTAAGTGAGCATTTTCTAATACTTTACACTCACCTTACATACTTACCACTCCACACTTGCACCCATCACTCACCTCTACATTGCACTTTCAGACCCCTTCAACCCCCGCAGACCTCCTACTCGACTCTTCCACCCCGGCGGGGTTCCCCAAGGTCGGGAAGCCTGCACTTCAGATGGAAAAATGGGGCTAATCCTATTTTCTGCCTGTTAACTACCTGTTAACAGGCAGTTAATAGGATTTAATCCCTTTCCCGCCTCGAGGAGACGGGACCCGGGGCAGAACGGCTTCCCGCCTCCTGGCAAGAGAGCACGGAGGCGGGCTGGGGGCAGGCTTGCCACCCGCCTCCAAATTCTGCAACTTTACCGGCAGTCCCGCCTCCATACCCGCCTCCTTGCGGCTGGCAAAATCCAGCCCTTGGTCTCCAATGACCACAACCATCTTCTTTTGTGCAGGTATGACTCCAGCCACTGGAGATTTCCCCCCTGATCCTCATTGACATCAGTTTTACTAGGGATCCTTGGTGCGACACTCAGTCAAATACTGCCTTGATGTCAAAGGCAGTTAGTTTCACTTCATCTCTGGAATTATGCTCATGTCCATGTTTGGACCAAGGCTGTAATGAGGTCTGGAGCTGAGTGACCCTGGTGGAACCCAAACTAGGCATCGCTGAACAGGTTATTGGTAAGTATGTGCCACTGGAGAACACTGTTGATGACTCCTTCCATCATTTCCTGATGATTGAGAGTAGGCTAATATGATGGTAACTGGCCGGGTTGGATTGGTCCTTTTTGTGGACAGGACATAACTCGGCAATTTTCCATATTGCCGGATCAATGCCAGTGTTGTAGCTGTACTGGACCAGTTTGGCTAAAAGTGTGGCTAATTCTAGAGCACGGGTCTTCAGCACTACAGCCAAAATGTTGTCAAGACCCGTAGCCTTTGCTGTATCCAGTACACTCAGCTGTTTCTTGATATTACGTGGAGTGAATCAAATTGGCTGAATTCTGAACTCGAAGAGGATCGGGTGAGGGCATGCAATATAACCAGTACATTGAAATACAGTAATGAGGGTTCTCTGTACAATCTGTGAATATTGGGAAGGTAAAGGCACAGTCTGCTTTGTGGGAATGAGGACAGGAGAGGTCCAAGACACTGCACCTGAGAAATATATCTGGAGTAAATATCCAACAATGTAACAATAGCCAGAGTTCACATATTCTTCCCCTTCAATCTCCGCACCTCCGCCACAGTTCATGCAGGAGGAAAAAGTTAGCCTCTATGTCCGAGGCTACATACCCTTGCAGGAGAGGGGCTGCATGCTCACTCAACACTTTTCCTAATTGCCTTGTTGAAGTCTGCAATTCACTGTGAGATGTTACAATAGCTGTGGCCTGATATGTAAAGCATTAGTGCACTGTTGTTCTGCATTTCCAAGTCTGTTTACTTTTCCTTGTAGCAGCCTCTAGCAATTCTTTTAATACCTTAAAAGTGACATACCATAAATCTTTTAATTGTCTTTGTACTGAGAGTGCTCAAAGGACACAACACGTACTGCCATCACCATCCAGTGATGGATGGTCACTTCATTGCTTTATGTTAGATAGAACACTCAGTGACATTTGCCTACTTTAGACGTGGAAAAAGCCAGCCTTATCCCATAACAAGCCGATATTTCATTCATGTAATGTTGCCTTACTGCAGTTAACAAAGCGCCTTTATTATACTTTCCAACAACACCACAAATGTACTGCAATTGTTTTAATGAATAAAAGATGGTTTATTTTTCAAGTGGTTAAAAACCAATGAAAAAACAACTGCTGAAATTCAGAACCTTCCCAATTTAATACTCGTAGCGCAACAATATGAGGACATGCATGGGTTTAACTAAGTTTCCAAAAACATTGTAAAGGATTTTAAATATCAGGGCATGTAAATTGGATTGTGATCATTTTAAAATACGTACCCCAAGGTGTTGAATGAATACGTGCCATCTGTTATCGGCAAACTCATTTCTGCTGATTGCAAGCCAACTTTTAAATTAAGCTCTTACTTTAAGCAAGCCAAATGTCGTTCCTGCTCAAGCAGAAAGTCCTCGGGTCCTTGACAGACAAGTAGTCATACTTCAAGAAACAAATACCAATAATAAGTCAGATTTAAAGTGGAAGATCAAATGAAAAGTGGGAAATAATGGGGGGTAATTTTAACCCCCAAAAATGGGTGGGTTGGGGTAGGGGAGATATAAAAATGTTTAAATCTCAACCCCGACCCCAATCCATCCACTTCTGGGTTTAATGGAGGTGGGACAGGGGGCGGACAACCAACCCGCTACCAGGAGGCGGGTTGGCCATTTAAATATTATAATGAGACTGGGAGCCTCAAATTTAACCTGCCTTACAGGTTTAACCTTGGCTGGCCGGGTTTCCCAGGCCTGGGGAAACCCGGCAGCTCAAGGGAGGTGAGGACAGCTTCGGGGGAAGAGGTAAGTGCCTATACAGCTCTGTTTGTGGGCCAGGCGGAGCAGGAGTACTTCCTCCCAGCCCACCAAAATACCTCTTCCCTGCTATGGGCCCCCCCCAACCCAACCCTCCATCCAAAGACCACCCCCGGGATTGGGGATCCGACTCCCCCCCCACCTCCCGGGGTCCGACCGCCCCCCCAAGATTAGGACCCTCCCCACCAAGCTCCCACTAACGTAGCAGCAGGTTCCGTACCTGCTTCTGCAGCTGTGGCCTCTACCAGAGTGTTCCCCGCCCAACAGGGAGCCAATCCTGCCAATCAGGCTGGCTTCTGGGCGGGGAACCTGTTGAAAGAAATAAGACACACACTGTGGAGTTAAACCTCCACAGAATGCGGGGACTTCTGGGTTTCCGACCAAAATTCCTTCCCCCCACTTACGCAACACGCCCCTTTCAATATCGGGGCCAATGGGCCAAATTTAATTCTTTTTGGCAGGAGTTTAACACTGCTGACTGAAAATTTGCATTATGACTATCTGTAAGAGGTATTGTAACAGGGGTTATGAGGAGTTATCAGTCAGTGTAGTGAGGCAAATCATATTCTGGAATCAAAAGGAAAAATACGCACATACGAACAACGATGGACAGGAAAAGACCCACTGGTCCATCCAGCCCATCCCACACAACTGCACTACCTTGTGCATCACAATATATACACTCTCCACCCCACCCAATACCAGGTGCTCTCCTTGGAGAGGCGAAAAATCAGATAAAAACCCAGGCCAATTTGGGGAAAATGATCTGGGGAATTTCTCTCTGACCCCTCTAGGCGATCAAAACTAGACCAGGAGATAACTCTGGCCCTAATAATTCTATGCAGTGCCTATCTTTTGTAAGAGGTGAATTTTGCTCGAGTAAAAACAGGTCCAGCTCTTGCATGAGGGAATTCAGCGAATCGACATCCACCGCACGAGCTGGCAGCCTGTTCCAGCAGTCAAATATTCTCTAGAAAAATGAGTACTTTGAATCTGTCTTCACGAGAGAAGAGGATGCTGCCAACGTAACAGTAAAGGAAGAGGTAGAAGCAATATTGGATAGGAAAAAAATTGATTAAGAGAAGGTGCTTAAAAGGTTGGCATGCATCCTAGGTTACTGAGGGAAGTAAGGATTGAAATTGTGGAGGCTCTAGCCACAATCTTCCAATCCTTCTTAGATATGGGGGCTGGTGCCAGAGGACTTGAGGATTGCAAATGTTACACATCTGTTTAAAAAAGGGGAGAGGGATAAACTTGGCAAATACAGTCCAGTCAGCTTAACATCGGTGGTGGGGAAACCTTTTAGAGACAATAATCTGGAACAAAGTTAATTGACATTTGGAAAAGTATGAGCTAATAAATGAAAGTCACCGCAGATTTGTTAAAGGCAAATCGCGTTTGACTAACATGATTGAGTTCATTGATGAAGTAACGGAGAGGGTCGATGAGCAATGTTCCCTGTAATTTTTTTTGGGTTGCGCGACCCCTTTCAAAATTCCGTGCATGCGTGTTTTTTTCAATTTAAAAGCTGGCTCACCGGCTGCACGGGAGCTCAAGAGTGCTGCGTGTTGATGAGGGTAGTGCGATTATGTTTATGGACTTTCAAAAGGCATTTGACAAAGTACCACATAATAGACTTGTTAGCAAAATTGAAGTCCATGGGATTAAAAGGATAGTGGCAGTATGGATACAAAATTGACTAAGGGACAGAAAGCAGAGAATAGTGGTGAATGGTTGTTTTTCAGACTGGAGGGAAGTATACAGTGGTGTTCCCCAGGAGTCGGTTTTAGGACCACTGCTCTTTTTGACATATAGGCCCTGAATTTCCGATCGGAGGCTTCCTGCGTGCGGATGCCTCCGATCGGAAAAAATCTACGCACTTACCTGCTGGCTCCATAGGTCCCGAGACTTGCGAACCTGGGCCTCTGCTCTACGAAATGCGCAGAGGCCCAGGTATCCCAGGGGCATATGCGGTTGGCAAGCACCCCTGGGATCACGTGGGCCATGGGGAACCAATCAAAGAAGGGAATTCCCCTTCACACTTTTGACAGGTCTCTATGCACAAATCTGTCAAAAGTATGAATGGCGTTCACTTAAAAAACAGTTAAACATTAAATAATTTTTTTTTAAATCACGTATTTAAAATTAGTTAAAATGACATTAAATTAAATATTTTAAACAAAAATTTAATTTTTTGAAAAAAACAATTAAAGTATTTTACAGGGCTAAAAATAAACTTACCTTTTTAAAAGTATTTTTAAATTATAAATGAGTGAAAATTTTTGATTTTTTAATTTTTATAAACTCTTATGCTGGTAAAAGCAGGCCTTACGCCTGCTTTTACCAGGAGTAAGATTTTAAAGGTTTTCAGTGGGCGGATGTTGTGCAGAAAGCAGAACTCTCTGCCCGCGGAGGCCCTTCTCCCGGGCAGGCGGATGATCTGTCAAGAGGATTCTTGACAGATCGCAAGTGCCGGGTTTTAGCGCATGCGCTTCGCATGCCTGAAACTGGCACTTGCGAGGCCCCAATGGGTGCGTACACACCTCGTACGCACCCATGGGGGTTGGAAAATCTGGCCCAATATATTCCAGACTTTAGTATAGCGGGCATAATTTCCAAGTTTGCAATTGCTCATGAACTTTTAGAGATCTATGTACTAGAACGCCCAGATCGCCTTCTATCTCCACATGCTTTAATGCTTTTTCTTGAAGGCTGTATGCATGTTCAGCATTCACCCTGTCCACTTGCATAATACTGCACCTTTCTAAGTTAAAAATCATTTGCCAGTCACGAGCCCAATTCCCCAACTAATCGAGATCTGCCTGAAGCCGTCAAGCATCGTCTACAGTCCTAACGCTTGCACAAATATTAGCGTCATCTGCAACTTTACAGATCGTATCCCCAGCACCTACATCTAGACATTATTAAAAATAGTAAGCAGGGATTCGGTGTTGGGACCGTTAACCCTTTACTAAAATACACACAAGTCTACTTCAGCAGGCACCACGCTGAATTTAGCTGAGCCAGTCAACTTAAATCTAACAAACACTTCTGTTTCACGGACAATAAAAGCTTACCTTATCGGGAATCAAAGGCTCTTCATCACTGAACTCAGTATCAATATACATATTCCAACCTATATGGGTGAAATTTTCTGAGACCTTGTGCAAACAGCAGGTGGCTTATCATAAAATGCACTGCACATGATCTTCTGTTCATTGAAATCGCTGGGCAGACAATTATGGGCAGTATACATGTGAGGCCCCACCAGTGGCGCAGGGACTCAGAAAATTTCATCCCATATTACAGCAACAACTTGCATTTTTATGAGGGTTAATTCCCCAATTTGGTGCTTCTAGGAATGAGCACTGCAGGAAGCTCTAATTGGGACATCATAGGCCTGTGTTTGTGGTCTGTAGTCTGGAAAATGAGTGATTTCAGGCTTGCAGTTTTCTGACTAATGCTCCCTGCAAATGCTACTCCTCATACAGAATGCCCGATCTGAGAATCAACTCAATAGCAATTTTAATGCCAAAAACATCCAATGTACTTCAGAAATGGATAAAGGGTAAAAGGAACAGATGCTGAGCCTTAGAAGGGGATTAAAAGCGTGGCCAAAAATGATGGGTTTTGAGAGGTTTTTAAAGGAGGAGAGAGAGAGATGAATGTGTTTGGGAGGGAGTTCCAGAGAGAGGACAGCTGAAGACTCTGCCATGAATGGTGGATGATGGTGAATTCACAAAAGGCCAGGGTCAGAAGACCGAAGGGTGTGGGAGGGGATATACGGCTGGAGGAGTTTTCAGAGATGGGGTGGGACAAGACTTCAAGATTTGAAGACACCCGCAAGAATTTTGAATTTAATATGTTGGGAAACAGATAGCAAGGACGTGGGTAATGGGTGAGCAAGACTTAGTGATGGACAGGACACGAGTGGCTGTACTTGGACAAGTTGGAGATTGTTTATGGATCGAGCTTTGGCCCCAGAATTTCGCTTGGGGTGTTCTGCTGGTTGAAGAGTGGTGGAACTGACTAAGTTCACCTGAAGAGAGAGGCCCAGACCCCATCCCAAATTACAGATCAACATGTGCGGGGCAGGAGCTTCAGCAGTGCCTGCCCTGATAAACTGTGTGGAATATCAGAGCGACATCATGCCACTTTGATGAAGCAGAGCGGGCCCAGGAAGGCCCAGTGATAAAATGGACACAGGAGTCTTCAGCTTCTTGGGAAGCCAACGGGGAACCGTTTTCAGGTTCAAGGAGCCGTATGGCCTACTCCTGCTCTTATTTCTTATGTAACTGATCCCTTCCAGGGTCGATTGCTTGTTCTAACAACAGTTCTTGGGCCTTTCTTGGGCCTCAGCAGAACTCACACCAGCTTTCAGTTGGCATGTGTTCTGCTGAAAAAGGGTGCAAAGGGTGAAATTCCCAGGGAAGTTTACTGGTTATTGTACTGGACTAGCAGCCCAGAGGTCAGAAGTTCAAATCTCACCATGGCAAGTTTTGCAATTGAATGCAATAAATTTGGTAATTTGTGGGCTTGCATCAGGAAAAAATAATATAAAATTGTCAAAAAAAAACTAATGTCCTTAAGGAAGCAAGCCTGCCACCCCACTAGTATACGCTCAGTTGTAAATAATCAGCAGAAAGTTCATTAATAAGAAATAAAATCAGATACATCTATCAGGAAAGACCCAGACATTGTATTAGGGCAAGACTAAGACAATCTCAGCTCAGAAGGCCCTGCAAAGATTTCCACACTAACATCTGAGAGCTGGTGTCCAAGTTGGGACAGCTGTTCCACAGACTAGTCAAGCCATAGCCTATCATAATCATATTCACAGAATCATATTAGCCAACATACCAGACTCCTCCATCACCATCCCTCGATGTGTGCTGTCCCATTGGAAGGACAGATCCAGCAGCTGTGACTTTCACAGCTTTTTATGCCAGGATGTGCATTAGTGTCCCATTACAACACTCTGCCAAGCAAATAATAATTAATCTATCCAGGTGACAGCACAGTTTTGAACATAAGAACATAAGAAATAAGAGCAGGAGTAGGCCATACGGCCCCTCGAGCCTGCTCCCCATTCAATAAGATCATGGCTGATCATCGACCTCAACTCCACTTTCCCGCCCGATCTCCATATCCCTTGATTCCCCTTGAGTCCAAAAATCTATCTATCTCAGCCTTGAATATACTCAAAGACTCAGCATTCACAGCCCTCTGGGGCAGAGAATTCCAAAGATTCACAACTCTCCGAGTGAAGAAATTCCTCTTCATCTCAGTCTTAGATGGCCTAGCCCTTATCCTGAGACTATGCCCCCTAGTTCTAGACACTCCAGCCAATCTCAGCATCTACCCTGTCAATCCCCTTCAGAATCTTGTATGTTTCAATGAGATCACCTCTCATTCTTCTAAACTCCAGAGAGTATAGGCCCATTCTACACAATCTCTCATCATAGGACAGCCCTCTCATCCCAGGAATCAATCTAGTGAACCTTCATTGCACCGCCTCCAAGGCGAGTACAAGAAACTCTTTGGTATCCGGCACCGACGAGACCGGGATGGTGCCAGTTGATTAAAAATTCTGGATGACGGAGAGGGTTATCTACCAAGGCTATTTTTAACAAACAAAAATAAAAAAAATCAAGAAATGTGCAATATACAGTAACTGGGTACTCCCGGCAGCGTGGGAGAGTCAGACTCCTGTTATTGAGGTGTTCGGACTTCCAACAGCGCCAAGAAGCCGAGTAGTGGCAGTTTGGAGAACTACCCCCACTGACTAACTCGGCCACCGCAGGAGACTTGGACTCGGACTCGGCAACATTTCCTGTTATTGAGGTGTTGTTTTCGGGGTATGAATTTTGCCGGTTAATAGAGAATTCCGGATATTTAGGTGCCATTTAAACGAGAGTTTCCTGTATATCCTTCCTTAGATAAGGAGACCGAAACTGTGCACAGTACTCCAGGTGTGGTCTCACCAAGGCCCTGTACAACTGGAGCAAGATTTCCTTACTCTTATACTCCAACCCCCTTGCAATAAAAGCCAACATGCCATTTGCCTTCCTTATTGCTTTCTGTGTTTCTTGCATGAGGACACCCAAATCTCTCTGAGCACCAACATTTGAAAGTTTCTCACCATTTAAAAAATATTCTGTTTTTATATTCTTCCTACCAAAGTGAATAACCTCACATTTCCCTACATTATACTCCATCTGCCACCTTACTGCCCACTCACTTAGTCTATCAATATGCCTTTGAAGACTCTTTGGCCGCGATTTTGTCATTGGATGCGGGTTGGGAGCGGGTCAGGTGGTTTCCGGCTTCCAGTCCTGCCCCCAACTGCATCCGGCCCATGGATATGATTTTACGTTGATTGACCTTGTTAAGCCCGCCCTGCGGGCTTGCCAGCCAATTAAGAGGAAGCCGGTCAGATGACGTCATTTGATGACACATCATCTGCCGGTTTTCTTAAAGGGACCACGCACAATTTTTTTTGACAGCTCATTTCTCAGTGTTTGACAGCATTGAGGTGCTGCAAACACTGACAATCACTGTACAAAGGTGCGCTCTTGCACCCAGGCTCTCCAATGACTCCCTCCATAGGCTGGAACAGGTGAAAGCTGCAGGTGAGGTGACAGGAGCGATCTGTCATTGGTGAGAGAGGTTCTCCCAATGAGGTGGCACTAGACATTGTTTTCAAAACTTGTTACCTAAAGAAATATGTAAATGAATAAAAAATGATTTTCCCAACATTTTCTTACCTCTGAGACTCACCAGTGCACCATTGGATCCTTCACACCACTTCTGCAGCTGTCATCAATGCAGTAACATTACACCAGACTCACAACACGCCACACTTACCTGGCGTGGTGTCCAGGCATCGGGAAGCCCGAGGCAGAAGCAGCAAAATTACAAAAGAGCCTGTTAACTACTCTCAGCTACCTGTTAACAGGCAGGTAAATGGCTATAATCCTCTTCCCGCCGCTAGGTGTCGGGTCCATGCACAAATCGAGGACCCGACACTTGGGAAAATTGTTTGGAGGCGGGTTGATGGCAGGATCAGACCCCGCCGTCAATCAAAACGATTTTAACCTTTGACCCGCCTCCAAACCCACCCTCTCAGTGCCGATAAAATCGCGGCCTTTGTGTTCTCCTCACAGCTTACTGTCCCACCTAGCTTTGTATCATCAGCAAACTTGGATACATTACACATCTAGGTCATTAATATCGATTGTAAATAGCTGAGGCCCTAACACTGATCCTTGCGGCACCCCACTAGTTACAGCCTGCCAACCTGAAAAAGATCCGTTTATCCCTACTCTCTGCTTTCTGTCCGTTAACCAATCCTCTATCCATGCTATCCATCCTCTATCCATGCTACTATATACTACTGCTACTATATGCTGCCAACCCCGTGAGCCCTAATCTTGTGTAATAACCTTTTATGTGGCACCTTATCGAATGCCTTTTGGAAATCCAAATATACTACATCCACTGGTTCCCCTTTATCTACCCTGCTAGTTACATCCTCAAAAAACTTTAATAAATTTGTCAAACATGATTTCCCTTTCATAAAACCATGTTACATAGATACATAGATACATAGATACATAGAAGATAGGAGCAGGAGTAGGCCATCCGGCCCTTCGAGCCTGCTCCGCCATTTAATGAGATCATGGCTGATCCTCCAATTCAGTATCCCGTCCCCGCCTTCTCTCCGTAACCCTTAACCCCTTTTGCCTGTAGAAATATATCTAATTCCCTCTTAAATATATTTAATGAGCTGGCGTACACAGCCCTCTGTGGCAATGAGTTCCACAGGTTCACCACCCTCTGAGTGAAGAAATTCCCCCTCATTTCTGTCCTAAATGGTTTAGCCCTTATCCTTAAATTATGTCCTCTAGTTCTGTTCTCACCCGCCAAGGGAAACATTCCTTCTGCATCTAGTCTGTCTAGACCTGTCAGAATTTTATACACTTCTATGAGGTCCCCTTTCAATCTTCTAAACTCCAGTGTGTACATCCCTAAACTACATAGTCTCTCCTCATAGGTCAATCCCGCCATTCCTGGTATCAGCCTGGTGAATCGCCGCTGCACCCCCTCCATGGCAAGAACATCTTTCCTCAGATGAGGCGACCAAAACTGTACACAGTACTCGAGGTGTGGTCTCACCAGTGCCCTGTACAGCTGCAGCAAGGTATCCCTGTTCCTGTATTCCAACCCTTTTGCTATGAAGGCCAGCATACCGTTTGCCTTCTTGACCGCCTGTTGCACCTGCATGCTCGCCTTCAGTGACTGGTGTACAAGAACACCCAGGTCTCTCTGTACTTCCCCCTCTCCCAATTTATTGCCATTTAAATAATAATTTGCCCTCCCGTTCCTGCACCCAAGGTGGATAACTTCGCACTTGTCCACATTATAGTGCATCTGCCATTTATCCGCCCAATCACCCAGTCTGTCCAAATCGCTCTGGAGCTTCCTGGTCTCCTCCTCTGAGCCCACCCCCCCTCCTAGTTTAGTGTCGTCTGCAAATTTGGAAATGCTGCATCCGACTCCCTGATCCAGGTCATTAATGTAAATTGTGAACAGCTGGGGACCCAGGACAGATCCCTGTGGTACCCCACTTGTTACTGCCTGCCATTCAGAAAATGAGCCGTTTATTCCAACTCTCTGTTTTCTATCTGACAGCCAGTTCTCTATCCACGTCAATACTTTCCCCTTTATCCCATGAGCTTCAATTTTCCCTGCTAATCTTTTATGTGGGACCTTATCGAAGGCCTTTTGGAAGTCCAGGTACACCACATCTACTGGCTCTCCCCCATCTATTTTACCAGTTACTCCCTCAAAAAATTCCAATAGATTAGTCAAGCACGATTTACCCTTTGTAAATCCATGTTGACTCTGTCCTATCCTGTCCCCATTTGCTAAGTGCTCCGCTATTTCATCCTTAATGATGGACTCCAGCATTTTGCCCACAACTGATGTAAGGCTTACAGGTCTGTAATTACCTGCTTTTTCCCTACCCCCCTTTTTGAATAGTGGGGTAACGTTAGCTACCCTCCAATCCATGGGCACTGTTCCCGAGTCTAATGAATTCTGAAAAATCATACTTAGTGCATCCGCTATCTCTAGGGCCACCTCCTTCAGTACCCTAGGATGCATGTTATCAGGCCCTGGGGATTTGTCCGCCTTCAATCCCTTTAGCTTCCTTAACACCATATCCTTAGAGATATTGACTTGCGTCAGTTCCTCCTTTGCAAATGTCCCTATTTTTCCCGATATCCCAGGGAGGTTTTTTGTGTCTTCCTTCGTAAAGACTGACCCAAAGTATGCATTTAGTTGGTCTGCCATTTCTTTATTTCCCGTTATATATTCCCCCGTATCTGACTGCAATGGGCCAACTTTGGTTTTCACCAGTCTTTTCCTCTTGATATACTTATAAAAGCTTTTGGAGTTAGTTTTTATATTTTCCGCCAGCTTGCTTTCGTAAGCTATTTTGCCCCTCTTGATTAAGCCCTTTGTCCTCCTTTGCTCTATCTTAAACTGTTCCCAAGCTTCCGCTCTGGCGCTTTTTTTGGCTATTTTATACGCCCTATCTTTGGATTTTATGCTGTCTCTAATTTCCCCTGTTATCCACGGTTGAGTCACCTTTTTAGATTTCCTTTTATGACAGATTGATATAAACAATTTTTGCAATTTTGTCATTCTATCTTTAAATGCTTGCCATTGTTTATCTACCTCCAGTCCTCCCAGGAACGTTGTCCAATCATACCTACTCAGTTCCCGTCTAATGGCATCATAATTCCCCTTGTTTAAATTCAGGACCTTAGTATCTGAGTCAATTTCTTCGCTCTCCATTTCGAGTGAGAAATCGATCATGTTATGATCGCTCTGCCCCAAGGGTCCCCGCACAACAAGATTACTAATTAGTCCCTTCTCATTGCACAGTACCCAGTCCAATATAGCCTGTTCCCGAGTTGGTTCCTCGACATATTGATCCAGATAACCATCCCTTAAACACTCAAGGAATTCCTCCTCCTCATTATTTTTACTGATTAGGCTAGCCCAATCTATATGTAAGTTAAAGTCACCTATGATGACAGCTGTGCTCTTATTGCACGCTTCTCTAATTTCCCTCGTGATGCCCTCCCCAACCTCTATTTTACTATTTGGAGGCCTATATACCACTCCTATTAATGTTTTTCGCCCCTCGCTATTTCTTAGCTCCACCCATATAGATTCTGTATTAACTGAGTTAATATCCTTCCTTTCAATTGCATTTATCCCTTCTTTTACCAGCAATGCTACCCCTCCTCCCTTTCTTTTTTGTCGATCCTTCCTAAATACTGAATACCCCTGTATGTTAAGCTCCCAGCCCTGCTCACCCTGCAACCATGTTTCCGTAATCCCAATTAGATCATAATTATTAACCTCTATTTCCACAGCTAATTCATCTACCTTGTTCCTGATGCTTCTCGCATTAAGGTATAAAACCCTCAGGCATTTTTTATGCTCACATTTTTTATGAATTGGTTTGGCCCTTTGTTTTTTGTTCCTCACCCTTTTACCATTTATTTCTGTCTGCCTTTCACTTTCCTCTATTTCACTACATAGGTTTCTAGCCCCCTGCCATACTAGTTTAGACTCTGCCTAATCATGTTATGATTTTCTAAGCGCCCTGATACCACTTCCTTAACAATGGATTCCAGCATTTTTCCGACAACTGATGTCAGGCTAACTGGCCTGTAGATCCCTGTTTTTCTCTCCCTCCTTTCTTGAATAGCAGTGTTACATTTGCGACCTTCCAATCCGCTGGGACCATTCTAGAATCTAGGGAATTTTGGAAGATCAAAACCAATGCATCCACTATCTCTTCAGCCACCTATTTTAGAACCCTAGGATGTAGGCCGTAGATGGCACTAAGATTAAATCAGCGCACAGCAAACAATTATATAGGACCTATTATTTGGAGGATAGTTTATGCCATGGTGTAGTACAATCAGGCCAAAACAAAATCCTCTCTTTTTGATTGCACACAGCCTAGATACTCAATGATAGTGTGTTCAGTTCACTTATCCATGTAAAGGGAAATGTAACTGGTGCTCTGAAGACATTTTTGAATCTAATCAAGCCACCGTAAATCTTTTTTTTTCGTTGCTGGAATGTGGGTGTCGCTGGCAAGGCCAGCATTTATTGCCCATCCCTAATTGCCCTTGAGAAGGTGGAGGTGAGCTGCCTTCTTGAACCACTGCAGTCCACATGGTGAAGGTACTCCCATAGTGCTGTTAGGGAGGGAGTTCCAGGATTTTGATGAAGGAATGGTGATATATTTCCAAGTCAGGATGGTGTGTTACTTGAAGGGGAACATGCTGGTGATGGTATTGCCATGCACCTGCTGCCCTTGTCCTTCTAGATAGTAGAGGTTGTGGGTTTGGGAGGTGCTGTCGAAGAAGCCTTGGCGAGTTGCTGCAGTGCATCTTGTAGATGGTGCACACTGCAGCCATGGTGCGCCACTGGTGGAGGGAGTTAATGTTTAAGCTGGTGGATGGGGTGCCAATCAAGTGGGCTGCTTTGTCCTGGATGGTGTCGAGCTTCTTGAGTGTTGCTGGAGCTGCACTCACCCAGGAAAGTGGAGAGTATTCCATCACACTCCTGACTTGTGCCTTGTAGATGGCGGAAAGGCTTTGGGGATTCAGGAGGTGAGACACTCGTCGCAGAATACCCAGCCTCTGACCTGCTCTTGTTGCCACAGTATTTATGTGGCTGGTCCAGTTAAGTTTCTGGTCAATGGTGACCCCCCCAGGATGTTGATGCTGGGGGATTCGGCGATGGTAATGCCGTTAAATATCAAGGGACGGTGGTTAGACCCTCTCTTGTTGGAGATAGTCATTGCCTGGCACTTGTGTGGCGTGAATGTTACTTTCCACTTATCAGCCCAAGCCTCAATGCTGTCCAGGTCTTGCTGCATGTGGGAGCTTCATTATCTGAGGAGTTGCGAATGGCACTGAACACTGTGCAACCATCAGCGAACACCCCCACTTCTGACCTTATGATGGAGGGAAGGTCATTGATGAAGCAGCTGAGGATGGTTGGGCCTAGGACACTGCCCTGAGGAACTCCTGCAGCAATGTCCTGGGGCTGAGATGATTGGCCGCCAACAACGACAACCATCTTCCTTTGTGCTAGGTATGACTCCAGCCAGTGGAGAGTTTTCACCTTGATTCCCATTGACCTCAATTTTACTAGGGCTCCTTGATGCCACAATCGGTCAAATGCTGTCTTGATGTCAAGGGCAGTCGCTCTCACTTCACCTCTGGAATTCAGTTCTTTTGTCAATGTTTGGACCAAGGCTGTAATGAGGTCTGGAGCTGAGTGGTCCTAGCAGAACCCAAATTGAGCGTCAGTGTCAGCTGTGGCTCAGTGGGTAGCACACTTGCCTCTGAGTCAGAAGGTTGTGGGTTCAAGTGCCACTCCAGGGCCTTGAGCACATAAAGCTAGGCTGACACTCCAGTGCAGTGCTGAGGGAGTGCTGCAATGTCGGAGGTGCCGTCTTTCGGATGAGACGTTAAACCGAGGCCCTGTCTGCTCTCTCAAGTGGACGTAAAAGATCCCATGGCACTATTTCGAAGAAGAGCAGGGGAGTTATCCCCGGTGTCCTGGCCAATATTTAACCCTCAATCAACATCACTAAAAACAGATTATCTGGTCATTATCACATTGCTTTATTGGGAGCTTGCTGTGCGCAAATTGGCTGCCACGTTTCCCACATTACAACAGTGATTACACTTCAAAAAAGTACTTCATTGGCTGTAAAGCGCTTTGAGATGTCCGGTGGTTGTGAAAGGCGCTATATAAATGTAAGTCTTTCTTTTTTTCTTTATCTGTGAGCAAGTTATTTGTAAGTAAGTGCCGCTTGACAGCACTGTCGACAACACCTTCCATCACTTTGCTGATGATTGAGTGTAGACTGATGGGACAGTAATTGGCTGGATTGGATTTATCCTGATTTTTGTGGACAGGACATACCTGGACAGTTTTTCACATTGTCGGATAGATGCCAGTGTTGTAGCTGTACTGGTACAGCTTGGCTAGAGGCACGGCTAGTCTTCAGCACGACAGCCAGGATATTGTCAGGGCCCATAACCTTTGCTGTATCCATTGCGCTCAGCCATTTCTTGATATCACGTGGCTTCTGTGATGGTGGGGACCTCAGGAGGAGGCCGAGATGGACCATCAACTCGGCACTTATGGCTGAAGATGGTTGCAAACGCTTCAGCCTTTTCTTTTGCACTCACATGCTGGGCTCTGCCATCATTGAGGATGGGGATGTTCATGGAGCCGCCTCCTCCCGTTAGTTGTTTAATGGTCCCCCACCATTCACGACTGGATGTGGCAGGACTGCAGAGCTTTGATCTGATCCGTTGGTTGTGGGATCGCTCAGCTCTGTCTATAGCATGCTGCTTCCACTGTTTAGCATGCATGTAGTCCTGTGTTGCATTGGCTGAAAGGTATGATTCTGTGAGTATGACTATGAATATGTCAGGCTGTTGCTTAACTAGTCTCTGGGACAGCTCTCCCAATTTTGACACAAGATATTAGTGAGGAGGACTTTGCAGGGTCGACTGGGCTGGGTGTGCCTTTGTTGTGTCTGCAGCCGGTGCCTAGGTCGATGCGGTGGGTGGTCTGTCCGGTTTTATTGTTTTTTGTAGCGGTTTGTTACAACTGAGTGGCTTGCTAGGCCATTTCAGAGGGCAGTTAAGAGTCAACCACATTGCTGTGGGTCTGGAGTCATATATAAGACAGACCAGATTTGCTTCCCTAAAGGACATTCGTGAACCAGATGGGTTTTTACAACAATTACTGATATTAGTTTTTTATTCCAGATTTATTTAATTAACTGAATTCAAATCTCACAGCTGCTGTGGTGGAATTTGAACTCATGTCTCCAGATTATTAGTCCAGGCCTCTGGATTACTTGTCCAGTAACATAACCACTATGCTACCGTACCCGTATTAGGACTTTTCTGAATTTCCCAGTTGAAATTATTTGCATTTTCATCCACCACTCAATCTGTTCCATATAAGTGCAGAGACAGCTGTTGTGACAGATAGCACTTAAAGTTACCAATAAAATCTATTACATTGCAAAGAAACTCAAATCTGAGCATGTAGAAAATGGAAATCAGAATCCACATCTAAGTTTACATTCAACTGATTTACCTGACCCAGACAATCCTTAAATCTTATGCTCAAGGACACAAGGGAGCTTTGAGTGTTCAATGTAAGTGATAACAACCTGAAACATTTCTTCACGGTCAAAATATTATTTATTTTCTAATAGATCCTTAACCTATGTTTAATTTGTTATGAAACAGAGCAAAGTTGTTCCTTCTATTAACATATCAAAAGTGTTTATTTTTTTTAATCTTTGTGATCAAGGTGAGGAATATCAATGTATCATTTTAGCTTTATATGGCCTAACTATGCACTTTATTAAAAATTTTAAAGAATAAGAAATTTAATGGCAACTTGAACACTTGTGCATATCAAGGTGTTAATTTGTGTTAGCTGAGTCCGACTTACTTAAATCCAGCTTCTTCTTCTTCATTTGATGCTGCTTCTATTTGTATGCTTGATTCAGACCCCTGAAATGACTGTTCAGGGAAAGCTTCATTTGCTGCCTGGGACTTTGGTTCTTCAGTTCTTTTCCAAGAAGGAGGAGGCTGGGAAGTTGCTGCTGTAAAAATGTTATTTTCTGCGTTAAAGCAAATGTACCCACGTATTTGCGAATCATTATTATGGTATAACTTAATAAAAGTATTTCAGAATTGAATTCTTTAAAACTAATTTGTTTCAGTTAATAAGAACTTAAGAACATAAGAAATAGGAGCAGGAGTAGGCCAATTGGCCCCTCGAGCCTGCTCCGCCATTCAATAAGATCATGGCTGATCTGATCCTAACCGCCAATCTACTATCACAGAACCATCTCCTGAACCTAACAGAATTGGACACACAAAATAGGAGCAGGATCAGGCTACACGGCCCCTGGGCCCGCTACGCTACCCACAGGGCCATGACCGATCCGAACCTAGACTCATGTCCAAATTCCTGCCCGCTCCCGGTAACCCTTAATTCCCTTTACTTCTAGGAAACTGTCTATTTCTGTTTTAAATTTATGTAATGATGTAGCTTCTACAGCTTTTTGGGGCAGCATATTCCATGGACCTACCACCCTCTGAGTGAATTAGTTCCTTCTCATCTCAGTTTTGAAAGAGCAGCCCCTTATTCTAAGACTATGCCCCCTAGTTCTAGTTTCACCCGACTATGCCCCCTAGTTCTAGTTTCACCCATCATTGGGAACATCCTCCCCGCATCCACCCGATCCAACCCCTTCACAATCTTATATGTTTCAATAAGATTGCCTCTCATTCTTCTGAACTCCAATGAGTAGAGTCCCAATCTACCCAACCTCTCCTCATATGTCCATCCCCTCATCCCCGGGATTAACCGAGTGAACCTTCTTTGTACTGACTCAAGATCAAGTATGTCTTTTCTTAAGTATGGATACCAAAACTGTATGCAGTATTCCAGGTGCGGTCTCACCAATACCTTGTACAACTGAAGCAATACCTCCCTATTTTTATATTCTATCCCCCTAGCAATGAAAGCCAACATCCCATTGGCCTTCTTAATCACTTGCTGCACCTGCATACTAACCTTTTGAGTTTCGTGCACCAAGACCCCCAGATCCCTTTGTACTTCAGTACTTTCCACTTTCTTGCCATTAAGATAATAACTTGCTCTACTATTTTTCCGGCCAAAGTGCATAACCTCACACTTTCCAGTATTGTATTTCATCTGCCAAATCTCTGCCCACTTACTTAGCCTGTCTAAGTCCCCTTGCAGATTTTTTATGTCCTCCTCACTCACTACTTTCCCTCCCATCTTAGTATCATCTGCAAACTTTGATATGTTACACTCGGTCCCCTCCTCCAAATCGTTAATATAGATTGTAAAGAGTTGGGGACCCAGCACTGACCCCTGCGGAACACCACTAGTTACTGATTGCCAGTCTGAGAATGAACCATTTATCCCAACTCTCTGCCTTCTGTTAGATAGCCAATCCTCTATCCATGCCAGAATATTACCCCCAATCCCGTGATTTTTTATCTTAAGCAATAATCTTTTGTGTGGCACCTTGTCAAATGCCTTTTGGAAGTCTAAATACACCACATCCACTGGTTCCCCTTTATCCACCCTGTATGTTACTTCCTCAAAAGAACTCCAGCAAATTTGTCAAACATGACTTCCCCTTCATAAAACCATGCTGACTTTGTCCTATTAAATTATGATTATCCAAATGTCCCGTTACTGTCTCCTTAATAATGGACTCCAAAATTTTACCTACCACAGATGTTAGGCTAACCGGTCTATAGTTTCCAGCCTTCTGTCTACTGCCCTTTTTAAATAAGGGTGTTACATTAGCAGTTTTCCAGTCTGCCGGGATCTTTGCTGAGTCCAGGGAGCTTTGGAAAATTATTACCAATGCATCCACAATCCCTACCGCCACTTCCCTCAAGATCCTAGGATGTAAGCCATCAGGTCCAGGTGATTTATCCGCCTTGAGTCCCATTATTTTACCGAGTACCACTTCCTTAGTGATTTTGATCGTGTTTAGCTCCTCCCCCCCTATAGCCCCCTGTTTGTCCAGTGTTGGGATATTCTTAGTGTCCTCTACTGTAAAGACTGATACAAAATATTCATTCAGTGTATTTGCCATCTCCATATTTCCCACCATTAATTTCCCGGTCTCATCCTCTAAGGGACCAACATTTACTTTAGCCACCCTTTTTCTTTTTATATAACTATAAAAACTCTTACTATCTGTTTTTATATTTTTTGCTAATTTACTTTCATAATCTATCTTCCCTTTCTTAATCAATCTTTTTGTTATTTTTTGCTGTCTTTTAAAGTTTTCCCAATCCTCTATCCTCCCACTAGATTTGGCTACCTAAAAGGACCTTGTTTTTAGTCGAATACTATCCTTAATTTCTTTACTTAGCCACGGATGACTGTCTTTTCTTTTACACCCTTTTTTTCTCAGTGGAATATATATTTTTTGGAAGTTGTAAAATAACTCCTTAAATGTACACCACTGATCATGTATCGTCTTACCCTTTAATCTATTTTCCCAATCCACTCTACTCAATTCCGCTTGCCTACCTTCATAGTCTCCTTTATTCAAGCTTAGCACACTTGTTTGAGATCCAACCTTCTCACCCTCTAATTGAATATGGAATTCAACCATGTTATGGTCACTCATTCCAAGGGGATCCTTTACTAGGACATTTTTAATTAATCCTGTCTCATTACACAGGACCAGATCTAAGGTTGCTTGCCCCCTGGTCAGTTCAGTTACATACTGCTCAAGAAACCCATCCCTAATACACTCAATGAACTCATCCTCAAGGCAGCCCTGCCCAATTTGATTTGTCCAATTAATATGATAGTTAAAATCCCCCATAATTATAGATGTTCCCTTATTACAAGCCTCAACTATTTCCTGATTGATACTCCGTCCAACAGAGTTGCAACTGTTCGGAGGCCTATAGACTGCGCCCACTAGTGTTTTTTTCCCCTTATTATTCCTTATCTCCACCCAAACTGTTTCATTATCCTGATCTTTTGACCCAATATCATTTCTCTGTATTACAGTGATTCCTTCCTTTATTAACATAGCCACCCCACCTCCCCTTCCTTCCTGATCGTTAAATAACCTGGTATGTTTAATTCCCAGGCATTGTCACCCTGCAGCCATGTTTCTGTAATGGCCACAAGATCATACCCATATGTAGTTATTTGTGCCATTAACTCATCTATTTTGTTACGAATGCTACGTGCATTCAGATAGAGAACTTTCAAATATGTTTTGTGACACTTAGTTCCTGCTTTTGCCCTTTTTATTCCTTTACCTTTTACTCCGTACCTTCTGCCCCTTCCTGACACACTCTGGTTTTTAATTTCCCCACTGCTACCTAAGTCTATGACCTTCTCTGTTGTCATTTTTATTATTTGCTCTCTAGGAACCTCCCCCCCACTAGTTAGTTTAAAGCGATCATATAAGTTAAAACATATAATTATATACTTTCAAATATGAATATTAGAACTGTAAATTTTCCAAACATTTAGCGCATCAGCACTGTGGAGCCATAATTAACTGCTTTAGAGGACTACAGTGCATCAATATTGCCCTGAGGGTTACCAAAGGAATGTTTTTGAGGAATTATGATACAGAGTGTTTTTGGTAAAATAGGGCAACTTTGGATGGGCAATAAATGTTGGTCTTGACAGTGATGCCCACATCCTTTGAATGAATATTTTTTTTTTAAATGTATGCAGTTGCAAAAAAGTCACATAAGCACAGGCACATTTGTGATCTAATGCACGTGCAGTTACTGTAAAGCTGTATTTGTGACTTCATCACACTGGCCTAGACCTTCCCCAGTGTTGGAAAAAAGTCCAGCAAAGTTAACAGCTTGACTTGTATGAATGGACTAAGAACCCAGTCTGCACATGGTCAGAATAAAAGAAGACCCGATGAAAAATGCTACTGGTGGCAAATATTTAACTTTACCTCTGGCAACATTTTCCCTTTTGTGGCTGGCAGTTAATACTTTCCTAAGATGACTGTGGCACATGCTTCCATCTCAGTTATGCTGCAGCACTGACTCACAAGCTCCAGTGGGGCTTAGAGGCAAAGGGGGGAATTTTGCCAGCCTGGGGAGGCGGGTTTGGAGGCAGGACTGCCAGGAAAATGGCAGAATCTGGGGCGGATACCCATCCCACCCCCCAACCCGCCTCTGTGCCACCTTCCCAGGAGGCGGGTACCCGAGATTAGTACCAATTAACTGCCTGTTAACAGGTAGTTAACAGGCAGTTTTTTGGCTAATCCCTATTTTCAGCCCTGAAGTGTGGGCTTCCCGACGGCTTCAAACCTCGTCAGGGTCAGTGAGGCGAGCCGTGGGTCTGCGGGGGTCAGAGGGGCCGAGATGTCCGGTGTGCAGGTGAGTGATGGGTGCATGTGTGCAGAGGTAAGTGTGTGAGGTGTGTTTAAAATGTTTTAATAAGTTTTACTTACCTTTACTTCTTCCTGCAGGCTTCCTCCCTTCAGGTCTCGGAGTCCCTCAGCTCATCGGCACAGAAAGCAGAATGGCCGCTGAACTGTCAAAAGCTGCAGCCTTCTGCTTTCTGCTCAGGAGAGCTCTCTAACTCAGCCTGAGTGACAGGACTGAACTTAGAGGACAGATTGCCAGTGTTTGACAGATTCACAGAGCTCTCAAACTCTGACAATTCATCTGACAAAAGCTCTTGACAGATGAAGCGTCACTCGCTGATGTCACCTGCAACCGGGTTGGCCACAAGTCGATGGAGGCGGGACTAAAACCCGACAAGTGGGAGTCCCGCCTCCAAAAGCTTCCCAATGACAAAATCCAGCCCAAAGTGTCACTGGAGGCAAATATAACTAGATGGTGTTGGCAGTGCTGGATACCAGTTGGCTGCCAGTTTTTTTCTGATCTTGAGCCCTCAGTCTGCCTTACAGGTCAGAAATTTGGTTTGTTAATTGCAGGCCTTGACAGACCCAGCTCCCCTGACATCAGGTAAAGACTGCAGCCAGAAAATGAAAGTCATAAATGTGGATTTGGATCAACTATGCATCGGAAGTAGTGCAGTAATATAAACATAATAAATTAAAGCAGTTTGGAGATAGGACTTGTAACATAAATTAGTTTGCCCAGGTACGCTTCTAGGGCCTCTGAAAACAGAACTCTGCTAAAGACAAACCTGATAGGCTACCTCCAGAGGCTTTGGAAGTCTTTGTTTACTATTTTTTCTAGGTACAGGCTGACTTCTCAGGCCAATAATTTAATAACTTAATTAATAGCCAGTACGGGCCTTCTCCCAAGTGGAGATATTCTCCAGCTTTATCTCCCAGTCTGCATGTTGGATACCTCCAACTCTGGAATGTTGTTGTTCCCTACTTTCCCCTACCACTCCACTAAGCGATCTTTCAGTCAAAATGCCCTGTTCTTTCCCATTCTCTTCTAAAACCACTTTACCTACCCATCACTCTCCTGGAAAAGCCTCTTAAAAACCTCATAGTGCCTTTAATCTTTCCCATCATCTGCTAGTCAGCACCCTCTTACTCTTGTACCATGCTCTGAGATGTTCTTTTATCTGGATTATGTAATGGTGCAAGTTATTGTTGTTCATGTTGGGGAAGGACTGTGGTAGAAACAGGAACATAGCTTCTGAACAACTCAAAGGTGGTAATCTCTGGATTACTCCCAGTGCCATGTGCTAGTGAGAGTAGAAATATGGCAGGTTAATGTGTGGCTAGTGGCATGGCACAGGAGGGAGGGTTTCAGATTCCTGGGACATTGGGACCAGTTCTGTGGCAGAAGGGACCTGTTTAAGATTTCTGGGTTGCACCTGAACAGAGCTGGGACCAATATCCTTGTGGGCAGGTTAACTAGTGCTGTGGGGGTGGGTTTAAGAACATAAGAACATAAGAAATAGGAGCTGAAGTAGGCCATTTGGCCCTTCGAGCCTGCTCCGCCATTCAACAAGATCATGACTGATCTTCTACTTCAACTCCACCTTCCCACACTATCCCCATATCCCTTAATTCTCTTCGTTCCCAAAAATTTATTGAACTCTGTCTTGAATATACTCAACGACTGAGCATCCACAGCTCTCTAGGGTAGGCAATTCCAAAGATTCACAACCCTTTGAGTGAAGAGATTTCTCCTCATCTCAATCCTAAATGGCCTACCCCTTATTCTGTGACTGTGACCCCGTGTTCTAGACTCCCCAGCCAGGGGAAACAGTTTAAATTAATTCAGCAGGGGCTTGGGCACCAAGATATAGTAGTAAAAGTAGAAACAAGGTGCACAGAGGAGTGGGAGAGATAGTTAGAGTTAGAAATAATAAAGAATTAGATGGGATCATAGAAAATACAAAGAGGTCTAAGTCAGGTTTGGAGTCCATGGGCTCAATTTTCACCGCCCCGTGGAGGCGGGTTTGGAGGCGGGAGTGGTGTGAAAATAGCAGATTCGGGGGTCCCAAACCCCTCCCGCCCCCAACATGCCTCCATGCAAGTTTTCCAGGAGGCGGGTACCCGACCTGTGCTGGGACCCACCTCCCCGAGGCGGGAAGGGGATTAATGCCAATAAACTGCCTGTTAACATGTAGTTAACAGGCAGTTTTTTGCCTAATCCCTATTTTTAGCCCTGAAGTGTGGGCTTCCCGACAGGCCCGAACCACGGCGATTTAGCGAGGTGGACCGTCAGTCTGGAGGGCTTGGAGGGGCCGAGATGTCCGGTGTGCAGGTGAGTGATGGGTGCATGAGTGCAGAGGTAAGTGTGTTTGGTGTGTGTAAAGTGTTTTAAGAACTTGTACTTACCTTAACTTTGTCCTGCAGGCTAGCTTCCTTAAGGTGTCGGGAATCCCTCACATCCACGGCACAGAAAGCAGAATGGCTGCGGAGCTGTCAAAAGCTGCAGTCTCTGCTTTCTGTGCTGGATTGATTTCTAACTGAGTCTAAGTCCAGAGACTCAAGTTAGAAATCATATTGTCAGTGTTTGACAGCTTCACAGAGCTGTCAAACGCTGAAATTTCATCTGTCAAAAGCTCTTGACAGATGAAATTTCAATGGCTGACGTCACCTGTATCCAAGGGACCCTTGATTGGCCTGCTAAGCCTGCTGGGCGGGCTTAACAAGGTCAATCAAGGGAAAATACAATGGGTTGGCCACAAGTCGATGGAGGCGGGACTACAACCCAAAAAGTGGGAGTCCCGCCTCCATCACGTCCCCATTGACAAAATCCAGCCCCATGTGTGTAAATGCACAAAGTGTAATTAATAAGGTTGGTGAGCTTCAGGCGCAAATAGCCACGTGGGAATATGATGCAGTGGCGGTAACTGAGACTTGGCTCAAAACAGGGGAGGATGGGTGCTTAATATTCCTGAGTACAAGGTATTCGGGAAAGATAGGCAAGGAAAAAAATGAGGGGTAGCAGTTTTGATTAAGGAAAATATCACAGTGCTAGAAAGAGAGAATGTCCTTGAGGGATCAAAGACAGAATCTATTTAGTTGGAGCTGAGAAACAATAGAAGAGCTAGTACACTACTTGGTATATTTTATAGGCCACCAAATAGTCAGAAGGAGATAGAGGAGCAGATAAAGGAGATTTGCAATGAAATTACTGAGAGGTGCATGAGCTACAGAGTAGTGATAATGGGAGACTTTAACTACCCTAATATTCAATGGGGCAATGATTGTGCAAAAGGCAGAGAAGGGGAAGGATTTCTGAAGTGTGTTCAGGAGAATTTTCTTGATCAGTATGTTTCCTGCCCAATGAGGAAGGAGGCATTGCTGGATCTAGTCCTAGGGAATAAAGTGGGTCAAGTGGAGAATGTCACAGTTGGAGAGCATCTTGGGAATAGTGATCATAGTATTGTAAGGTTTAGATTAATTATGGAGAAGGTCAAGAACATAAGAACATAAGAAATAGGAGCAGGAATAGGCCACTTGGCCCCTCGAGCCTGCTCCGCCATTCAATAAGATCATGGCTGATCTTGGGCTCAAAGCCACTTCCCCACCCGCTCCCCATAACCCTTCACTCCCTTATCTTGCAAAAATCTGCCTATCTCCACCTTAAATGTATTTAATAACCCAGCCTCCACAGCTCTTTGGGGCAGAGAATTCCACAGATTTACGACCCTCTGAGAGAAGAAATTCCTCCTCATCTCAGTTCTAAAAGGGCGACCCTTTGTTCTGAAACTGTGCCCCCTAGATTTCCCCACGAGGGGAAAAATCCTCTCTGCATCTACCTTGTCGAGCCCCCTCAGTATCTTATATGTTTCTTCTAAATTCCAATGAGTATAGGCCCAACCTGCTCAACCTTTCTTCATAAGTCAATCCCCTCATCTCTGGAATTAACCTAGTGAATTGTCTCTGAACTGCCTCCAATGCAAGTATGTCCTTCCTTAAATAAGGAGACCAAAACTGTACGCAGTACTTAAGGTGTGGTCTCACCAATACCCTGTACAGTTGTAGCAGGACTTCCCTGCTTTTATACTCCAACCCCCTTGAAATAAAGGCCAACATTCCATTTGCCTTTTTGATTACTTGCTGTACCTGCATGCTAACTTTTTGTGCTTCATGCACAAGGACCCCCAGGTCCCTCTGAACTGTAGCATTTTGTAATCTCTCTTCATTTAAATAATAATTGGTTTTTTTATTTTTCCTGCCAAAGTGGATAACCTCGCACTTTCCCACATTATACTCCATCTGCCAAATGTTTGCCCACTCACTTAGCCTGTCTATATCCCTTTGCAGATTCTTTGAGTCCTCTGCACCACTTGCTTTCCCACCCATCTTTGTATCATCCGCAAACTTGGCTACATTACACTCGGTCCCTTCATCCAAGTCATTAATATAGATTGTAAATAGTTGAGGCCCCAGCACCGATCCCTGTGGCACCCCACTAGTTACCGTTTGCCAACCGGAAAATGACCCATTTATCCCGACTCTCTGCTTTCTGTTAGTTAGCCAATTCTCTATCCATGCTAATATATTACCCCAAATTCCGTGAGCTCTTATCTGATGCAGTCACCTTTTATGTGGCACCTTATCGAATGCCTTCTGGAAATCCAAATACACCACATCCACTGGTTCACCTTTGTCCACCCTGCTCATTACATGCTCAAAGAACTCCAGCAAATTTGTTAAACATGATTTCCCTTTCATAAAACCATGCTGACTCTGCTTGACTGCATTATGATTTTCCAAATGCCCTGCTAGTGCTTCCTTAATGAAGGACTCCAGCATTTTCCCAACGACAGATGTTAGGCTAACTGGTCTATAGTTTCCTGCTTTCTGTCTCCCTCTTTTCTTAAATAGGGGTGTTACATTTGCGGTTTTCCAATCCGCTGGGACCTCTCCAGAGTCCAGGGAATTTTGGTATATTGCAACCAATGCATCCACTATCTCTCAGCCACTTCTTTTAAGACCCTGGGATGCAGGCCATCTGGTCCAGGGGACCTGTCGTCTTTTAGTCCCATTATTTTACCAAGTACTATTTCTTTCGTGATAGTGATTGTCTTTAGTTCCCCCCTCCCTGTGGCCCCTTGATTATCTATTATTGGGATGTTGTTAGTGTCTTCTACCGTGAAGACAGATACAAAATATTTGTTCAGAGTCTCTGCCATTTCCCCGTTCCCCATTATTAATTCCCCAGTCTCATCCTCTAAGGGACCAATGTTTACTTTAGCTATCCTCTTCCTTTTTATATACCTGTAGAAGCTCTTACTATCTGTTTTAATATTTCTGGCCCGTTTACTCTAATAATTCATCTTCTCTCTCTTTATTATTTTTTTAGTCATCCTTTGCTGATTTTTAAAAATTTCCCAATCCTATGGTCTCCCATCAATCTTGGCAACATTGTATGCCTTTGTTTTCAATTTGGTACCATCCTTTACTTCCTTAGTTAGCCACAGATGGTGCTCCCTTCTCTTAAAATCTTTCTTTCTCACTGGAATATATTTTTGTTGAGAGTTATGAAATATCTCCTTAAATGTCCACCACTGCATTTCAACTGCCTTACCCTTTAGTTTATTTTTCCAGTCCACTTTAGCCAGTTCTGCCCTCATGCCATTGTAATTGCTTTTGTTTAAGATCAGGACACTGGTTTGAGATACTACTTTCTCACCCTCCAACTGAATTTGAAGTTCAACCATGCTATGATCACTCTTTCCTAGAGGATTCTTTACTGTGAGATCATTTATTAATTCTGTCTCATTACACAGTACCAGATCCAAGATAGCCTGCTCCCTGGTTGGTTCCATTACATACTGTTCTGGGAAACCATCCAGGATGCACTCTATGAACTCCTCCTCAAGACTACCATGGCCAATTTGATTTGTCCAATCAATATGGAGATTAAAATCACCCATGATTATTACCATACCTTTTTTTTTTACAGGCCTACATTATTTGTTGATTTATACTCTGTCCAACAGTATTGCTACTGTTTGGGGGCCTGTAGACTACACCCACCAGAGACTTTTTCCCCTTATTATTTTTTATCTCCACCCAAACCAATTCTACATCTTGATCTTCTGAGCCAATATCACTTCCCACCACTGCACTGATCCCATCCTTTACCAACAAAGCCACCCTGCCTCCCTTTCCTTTCTGTCTATCCTTCCGAATGGTCAAGGAGTAGTCTAGAATAAAAGTACTTAACTGGAGGAGGGCTAATCTCAGCAAATTGAGGACATATCTGGCCCGGGTAAATTGGAGTCAAAGGCCACGATTTTGCAAATGAATGCGGCTTGGGAGTGAGTCAGCTGGTTTCCGGGTTCCAGTCCCGCCCCCAACTGCATCCAGCCAACGGACGTGATTTTACGTCGATTGGCCTTGTTAAACCCGCCCTGCGGGCTTGCCGGCCAATTAAGAAGAAGCCGGTCAGATGACGTCACTTGATGACGCACCATCTGCCAGTTTTCTTAAAGGGACCATGCACAATTTTTCTTGGACAGCTCATTTCTCAGTGTTTGACAGCATTGAGGTGCTGCAAACACTGACAATGACTGTTCACAGGTGAGCTCTTGCACCCAGGCTCTCCAGTGACTCCTTCCATAGGCTAGAACAGATGGAAGCTGCAGGTGAGGTTACAGAAGCAATCTGTCACTGGTAAGAGAGGTTCTCCCAATGAGGTTGTTAGCCTCGTTTCCTTGTTAGCCCTCCCAATTGGGGAGAGCTAACAAGGAAAGGGAATACACATTAAATGGTAGGACACTGAGTAGTGTAGAGGAAGCAAGGGACCTTGGAGTACATGTCCACAGATCCCTGAAGGTAGCAGGCCAAGTTGAAAGGTGGTTAAGAAGGCATACGGAATGCTTGCCTTTATTAGCTGTGGCATAGAATACAAGAGCAGGGGGGTTATGCTTCAACTGTATGAAACACCAGTTAGGCCTCAGCTGGAGCACTGCGTGCAGTTCTGGTCACCACATTACAGGAAAGATGTGATTGCACTGGAGAGGGTACAGAGGGGATTTACAAGGATGTTGCCGGGAGTAGAGAATCTTAGCTATGAGGAAAGACTGGATAGGCTGGCTCTGTTTTCCTTGGAACAGAGGAGGCTGAGGGGAGCCCTTATTGAGTCGTATAAAATTATGAGGGGCATAGATAAAGTGGATAGAAAGGACCTATTTCCCTTAGCAGAGGGATCAAAAACCAGGGGGCACTGATTTAAAGTAATTGGTGGAAAGTTTAGAGGGGATCTGAAAGGAAATTTCTTCACCCAGAGAGTTGTGGGGGTCTGGAACTCACTGCCTGAAAGGGTGGTAGAGGCAGGAACCCTAACCACATTTAAAAAGTACTTGGATGTGCACTTGGGATGCTCTAACCTGCAGGGCTACGGACCAAGAACTGGGAAGTGGGATTAGGCTGGATAGCTCTTTGTTGGCCGGCACGGACACGATGGGCTGAAATGGCCTCCTTCCGTGCTGTAACTTTCTATGACTCTATGATTCTGAGGTGGGACTAGACAGCCAATTCAAAACTTGTTACCTACAGAAAAGAGTAAATATTTAAAAAATGATTTTCCCAACATTTTCTTACCTCTGAAACTCACCAGTGCACCTTTGGATCCTTCACACTACTTCTGCAGCTGTCATCAATGCAGAAACATTACAGCAGACTCACAACACGCCACACTTACCTGGCGTGGTGTCCTGACGTCGGGGAACCCAAGGCAGAAGCGGCAAAATTGAAAAAGAGCCTGTTAACAAGTATCAAGTACCTGTTAACAGCCAGGTAAGTGGCTATAATCCTCTTCCCGCCGCTAGGTGTTGGGTCCATGCACAAATCGGGGACCCGACACTTGGGAAGATTGATTGGAGGCGGGTTGACAGCGGGTATCCTACCTGCTGTCAATCTTTTCGATTTTGACAGCCGTCCCGCCTCCAATCCCGCACGCTGAGGACTGGCAAAATTGCGGCCAAAGATTGGCAAGCAAAAATGTAATGGAGTAATGGGCTGCCTTTAAAGAGGAAATGGTTCGGGTACAGTCGAGATACATTCCTACAAGGGGAAAAGGGGGGGGGGGGGCAACCAAAGTCAGAGCTCCCTGGATGATGAAGGAGTTGGAGAGTAGGATGAAGCAGAAAAAAGGGGTCGTTTGACAGCTTGATTATACAAGGGATAATCAGGATGAATATAAAAAGTACAGAGAAGTGAAAAAGGAAATAAGAGGGGCGAAGAGACAGTACAAGAATAGATTAGCGGCTAACATAAAGGTCTTCTATTGGCATATTAACAGTAAAAAGGGTTGTCAGTGGTGGGGCCGATTAGGGACCAAAATGGAGAACTATTGGTGCAGGCAGAAGGCACAGCTGAGGTACTAAATTAGTACTTTGCATTGGTGTTTACCAAGGAAGAGGACTTTGCCAAAGCTATGGTAAACGAGGAGGTTGCTGGGATACTGGATGAGATAAAAATAGATAAAGAGGAGGTACTAGATAGGCTGGCGGTAATTAAAGTGGATAAGTTGCCTGGTCCAGGTGGGATGCATCCTAGGTTGCTGTGGGAAGTAGGGGTAGAAATTGCGGAGGTACTGGCCACAATCTTCCAATCCTCCTTAGATACAGGGGTGGTGCCAAAGTACTGGAGGATTGCAAATGTTACACCCTTTTTCAAAAAAGAGAAAAAAGAAGAAAACTGACAATTACAGGCCAGTCAGTTTAATGTTGTTGGTGGGGAAACTTTTAGAAACAATAATCAGGGAGAAAATTAACAGCCACTTCGACAAGCATGGACTAATAAAGGAGAGCCAGCATGGATTTATTGATGGCAAATCGTGTTTGACTAACTCGATTGAGTTTTTTTGGTGAGGAAACAGAGAGGGTGGATGAGGGCAGTGCCGTTGCTGTTGTGTATATGGACTTTCAAAAGGCGTTTGATAAAGTACCACTTATTAGGCTTGTTAGCTAAATTGAAGCCCATGGGATAAAAGGGGCAGTAGCAGCATGGACACAAAAGTGGCTAAGGGATAGAAAACAGAGAGTTGTGGTGAATGGCCTTTTCTTTGGACTGGAGAGAGGTATACAGTGGCATTCCCCAAGGTTCAGTACTAGGACCACTGCTGTTTTTGATATACATTAATGACTTGGACTTGGGCGTACAGGGCACAATTTAAAAATTTGCAGATGACATGAAACTTGTTAGTGTAGTAAACAGTGAGGAAGATAGTAATGGACTTCAAGAAGACATAGACAGGCTGGTGGAATGGGCAGACACATAACAGATGAAATTCAATGCAGAGAAGTGTGAGGTGATACATTTTGTTAGGAAGAATGAGGAGAGACAATGCATGCTAAACAGTACAATTTTAAAGGGGGTGCAAGAAGAGAGAGACCTGGGGGTACTTGTGAACAAATCTTTGAAGGAGGCAGGACAGGTTAACAAAGCAGTGAATAAAGCATATAGGATCCTGGGCTTTATAAATAGAGGCAAAGAGAAGAAAAGCCAGGAAGTTATGCTGAACCTATATAAAACACTAGTTTCGCCTCAGCTGGAGTATCGTGTTCAATTCTGGATACCACACTTTAGGAAGGACGTGAAGGCTTTGGAGAGGGTACAGAAGAGATTCACTATAATGGTTCCTGGGATGAGGGATTACAGTTATGTGGATAGATTAGAGAAACTGGGGTTGTTCTCCTTGGAGCAGAGAAGGCTAAGAGGAGCTTTGATAGAGTTGTTTAAAATCATGAAGGAATTAGATAGAGTAAATAAAGAGAAACGATTTCCAACGGCTGAAGGGTCGATAACGAGAGGACATAGATTTAAGGTGATTGGCAAAAGAACCAGAGGCAACACAAGGAGAAACTTTTTATGCAACGAGTGGTTAGGACTTGGAGTGCACTGCCTGATAGGGTGGTGGATACAGATTCAATCGTAGCCTTCAAAAGGGAATTGGATAAATACTTGAAGGAGAAAAAATTGCCGGGATATGGGGAAAGAGCGGGGGAGTGGGACTAACTGGATTGCTCTTTGAAAGAGCCGGTGCAGACTCGATGGGCCGAATGGCCTCCTTCTGTGCTGTACTATTCTATGATTCTATGTGTAGAAATTTGTTCATACACAGTTATTTCAATGTTGCCCCTAGTGTTCTAGATCTGCATTGCAATGTAATCATGGTGAATTTAGAGCATCATTAGCCTCACCACACTGAGGAAAGAAATGTACCATTGGGCATGGGCAGTGGGAGAGGAGACTAAAATACCACCAAAAAATTGGAACATATGTTTTTCTCCATCATTAATGATTTAGTAACAAAATCATAACTCAGCGCCCTGAAATTTGTAATTTTTCTGGAAGTGCAATTTTGTTAGTAAGCTTTAGTTGAAGAGAAAACAGGAATTTTCCCCTTTTTCATTAAAAAAAAGGAAATTCACCTGCCAGGTGAGCTGTTTCAAGTACTCCTTTCAATTTCTTTACTACACAATGTACACAGCCACCTATATTCAATGGGCACTTCACCTGAACTCATTTTGATCTAACTCTGAGCAGCACTGCTACTCTCTCAAGTTCCGTTAAGATACCTTTCCCGTTGGTACCAGGAAAATTAATATTTGTGAAAATATTTGTCCTCAAATTTACAAACACTGACATTAAGAATTCACCCAGAACTGGCTCAATGTGATTATCTTTGATCAGTTGTCTCACTACATTTATCCTCTCCCGTCACTGTCTTTCGGTGGTTCACACCAAGTCTACTTTTGTTTGTCATGAAAGGTAACTTGTATTTTCCTCTTTTTTCTGCACAGATGTGACATGGAAGGTATTCTTTTGTGCATAAGTCATTCTGTACTTTTCTCTAGGTTTTTTTTAACCTTATGTTTAACAATTTCAGACATACTTTAGATATAAGTGTATCTTTACTTTTCATATTGAATTATTGTCTATTCCAAAACATTAACATTACATTACGCTAAGCATTTAAACAATCTCATTTATTACCTGCTTGCAATAGGCTACAGGACATAGTATTTGCTTCACTCATTTTAATTTGTTCAGTGCCTCCACTGTTTTCTGTATGTCTCCCAATGTCTCCTAGGCATGTGCCTTTGGTAATGTACTCAAATTCTATAGGAATAACTCTGTGATCCCGCACTCCCATTATGGAAGCTCCATTTGAAGGGAGCACAGGTCAGCCTAAAATATTGTAGCCCCAATAGCTTTGGTAAATCCTGGGGTATGTGACAGGATGGTGATCAATATGTATAATGGTGAAGGTAGGTACCAGGATTGGGTGGGAACAGGCTGTTCAGAACCTGTTGCTGCTCTCACTGAGGATGGCGATTGGCTGTGTAAGGGATTGTGGGAATCATGCCTTGCACTGCAATATGCACCATTCTGAGTACAAAAGTGAGCGCCAGCAACTCGTCTGTCACAGTGACACTTGTGTTGTTGTAACAGATCACAGTTATAGCTCCTAACTCACATCTGTGCTATGTTGGGGTGGGAAAAGAATGGCAACATTGTGTATTCATGATTTATTTTAGAATAAAAGGTACATTTCAATTTTTTTTAAACAGATTAATTATTTTGTTAATTTACTTTAAGGGTTCTTCCATTGTCAACCTTTCTTGCTTACAATTATATCAACAGGGACAAAACCGGTTAACAGTCGATGGACTTTTTATCCTACGGGTTTATAGTTCAATGTTTTGGTGAATTTCATCAAAAGCAGTAGTAAACTGAACGGCCATACAAATCAAGGATTCTATGTGTAATTCTTATATTAGGCCGGTCCTAAGCATATTGACATTATTGATGACCGTATCCTTTAAACAGTACACAGTATCTATCACTCAATCCAGACCTTGCTTATCCTGAGTGTTCGTGGGAGCTGTTGTGACCTCTGTATCTTTTCCCTCAGCCTTCCTCGAGTCATTTTCGGTTGTTTTAGCTTCCTACGATGAAGAAAATAAACAAAGAAAAAACCGTGGTAATTATATAGTAATAACAGTAACCAGTGGAAAAATCAATTAGTTGCACACTTACCTGTGCTGCTGACTTTTGGTCTTCCTGCTGAGGTCTAGCATTTTGAATGTCCTTTGGCTCTTCCCGTTTTGGTGTAACTTTTCTAAACACAAACCATAGTTTACGAAACATTTTGTAGCAATGCGTTTGTAGCACCAGCAAAAACAATCTAAATGTACTTTCCTGAGTCAGTCTAAAGAAATCAAATAAGATTGTCACTGTAATCATGGCTTACTTGGGATTAACCTCTTTCAGACCCAGCTCTCTCAGTGAGATTCCAATATAAAGGCTTAGTCTTAGTTTAGAATATAAGCCAGTTTTCCACCTCGGTTTTCTCCCCTACTCCTTTGAATTCACGATATTTAATTCAGATCATGAAGAGGTGCTCTTGTTACACCTCATGTGATACTACCCTATGATTGGCTATTGGGCAATACTGGCACATTCCTGAACATAAGGTGGAGGGAGGAGCACTACTGAACCTGTGAGAATATCTAAGATAGACTTGAAATTTGTAACAGTAATTTTCACTGGATATTGAAATTGCTACACCAGTTAGTGATTGATTAAAGAATGTTAACAGGAGTACACAACAGTCAGCAGGTGTAACCATCTGGTTATGTAGGTGTTACTAATATGGACAAAAACCAGGAAATATATTGACACTTTCTTCATGATTGCATGGACTCATGAAGAGTGAATTATTGCATGCCATACACTTTGACATTCTGTAGAATTTTAAATGTGTGCGAGTTGGAGTCACAAGGTGTTGCACATGGGGAGTCAAGATCAAGTGTATTCTTCAGGTGAAACCGGTTTAGATGCTGGGAGATAATTGTACCAGAATGCACAGACATAATTTAGTCCTCATTTTAAAGTTGTACATTTTGTCGTGATTTTTAAATTTCCATTGTTCACATGTATAATGGAAACTGCCCATGTAACTGATCTTAGTATCAGCAGCAGTATTGGGCCACTACAATTAGCCTCAGTGTCAATGGGCTAAGGAGAGCAAAAAGCAGCCAGGATTCATATTTCTGATTGCTATCTAATTACTGCTAGAAATGCATAGGTATGGGTGTTGGGTTATGACAGAATTGGGTTGATATGTGATACTCCCAAAGTCAAGTAGCCTTGTGATACTGTTTAGGGTCACAAATCAAAAATGGCCACCTATGGCTTCTTAGGCTATGTATCATGGGTGCCCAGTGTCATGAGTTAGAACCTTCAGAAAGGGAAAAAATTGAATGTTAGAAATTATGAGAAAATTTTATCCTGTTTGGTACACTTCTTGGATGTTATTTGTAATAAATAATATTAAAACATTAATAATCTGAGGCTCACTATAGAAACCCATTTTGGGGAATGGGGTTATTTTATATGCAAATTAACATCCAGTGAGGTGAGTATAATAATTTTATTTTTATTATTTTAGCTAATACTAATTATATAATTAATGCAAATATCAGGCATATTTGATAGGCAGGACTAGCATAAATATTCAAAGCACTCTGTTTAATTACACACCATGATTTCTAGTTAAGTAAGAAGATTAAGTAAAGGCAGTCCAGTTACTATCTTATTAACTGCTCAGCTATCTGTTTACTTCAGAGCATTAAGCAAGACAAGTGTTACTTTGTGACAGGAAATATCAGGCAAACCCTTATAATGTTGAGATCTTGCAAATCTTGTGTAAAATTATTCGATGTTTGTTACATCCAAGGTGATATCAAAATTAATTTTTAAAGTAGAGTAATTAAAAAGCATATTATCTAATGATTTCTTTTTAAATCAGGCTTGCAAGAGATTTTCATTTGAGTTAATCTAATAGCTTTTATCTTGTTTCTTATAATAGAGGAGAGTTTCCTGTGGCTGCATCCAGGTGCTCTAGATTGCCTGTGCATGACCATTTTCACCATGACTAATTACAGCTAGGCCATTTAGGAGACAAATCAGGAAGCACTTTTTACACACAAAGGGTAGTGGAAATCTGGAACTCTCTCTCCCCCCAAAAGGCTGTGAATGCTGGGCCAATTAAGATTTGTTCAAGAGAAGTAGCCTGGATTCCTGAAGAGGAGATTTTTTTTTTATTCGTTCATGGGATGTGGGTGTCGCTGGCAAGGCCAGCAATTATTGCCCATCCCTAATTGCCCTTGAGAAGGTGGTGGTGAGCCAGTTTCTTGAACTGCTGCAGTCCGTGTGGTGAAGGTACTCTCACAGTGCTTATAGGGAGGGAGTTCCAGGATTTTGACCCAGCGACGATGAAGGATCGGCGATATACTTCCAAGTCAGCATGGTGTGTGACTTGGAGGGGAACTTGGAGGTGGTGGAGTTCCCATGCACCTGCTGCCCTTGTCCTTCTAGGTGGAAGCGGTAGTGGGTTTGGGAGGTGCTGCCGAAGAAGCCTTGGCAAGTTGCTGCAGTGCATCTTGTAGATGGTACACACTGCAGCCACGGTACGCCGGTGGTGAAGGAGGGAGTGAATGTTTAAGGTGTTGGATGGGGTGCCAATCAAGCGGGCTGCTTTGTCCTGGATGATGTTGAGCTTTTTGAGTGTTGTTGGAGCTGCACTCATCCAGGCAAGTGGAGAGTATGCATCACACTCCGGACTTGTGCCTTGTAGATGGTGGAAAGGCTTTGGGGAGTCAGGAGGTGAGACACTCGCCGCAGAATACCTAGCCTCTGACCTGCACTCATTGCCACAGTATTTATATGGTTGGTCCAGTTAAGTTTCTGGTTACCTGCCACTTATCAGTCCAAGCCTGAACGTCATCCAGGTCTTGCTGCATGCGGGCACAGACTGCTTCATTATCTGAGGAGTTGCGAATGGAACTGAACACTGTGCAGTCATCAGCAAACATCCCCATTTCTGAGCTTCTGTTGGAGGGAAGTGTAAGACGTTCATTGTGCTTACTCGTAATAAGTAAATGATTTGAGTATGGTTGTCATTCCGTGTGTGCTTGGTTATAACACGTAAATGATTTGAGTACGGGTTGTATTTTGAGTACTTACTTGTAACCTCTTGCTGATTTTAAGTAAAGAATAGTTTACCCTGAAATCTTTGTCTTGAGTTGTCTGTTCCACGGGTCTGAACTCTATAAACTGTCAGACAATCTGCCCTGTGAAACTCCTGCAGTGATGTCCTGGGGCTGTGATGATTGACCTCCAACCACCACAACCATCTTCCTTTGTGCTAGGTATGACTCCAGCCAGTGGAGAGTTTTCCCCCCGATTCCCATTGACTTCAGCTTTACTAGGGTTCCTTGATGCTGCACTTGGTCAAATGTTGCCTTGATGTCAAGGGCAGTCACTCACCTCACCTCACCTCACCTTTGGAATTCAGCTCCTTTGTCCATGTTTGGACCAAGGCTGTAATGAGGTCAGGAGTCGAGTGGTTCTAGCGGAACCCAAACTGGGCATCAGTGAGCAGGTTATTGGTGAGTAAGTGCCACTTGATAGCACTGTTGATGACACCTCCCATCACTTTGCTGATGATTGAAAGTAGACTGATGGGGCGGTAATTGGCCGGATTGGATTTGTCCTGCTTTTTGTGGACAGGACATATCTGGGTAGTTTTCCACATTGTCAGATAGATGCCAGTGTTGTAGCTGTACTGGAACAGCTTGGCTAGAGGAGCGGCTAGTTCTGGAGCACAAGTCTTCAGCACGATAGCTGGGATGTTGTCAGGGCCCATAGCCTTTGCTGTATCCAGTGCGCTGAGCCGTTTCTTAATATCACGTGGAGTGAATCGAATTGGCTGAAGACTGGCTTCTGTGATATTGGGGCCCTCAGGAGGAGGCCGATATGGATCATCCACTTGGCACTTCTGTCTGAGGATGGTTGCCTTGTTGTTTGCATTCACGTGCTGGGCTCCACCATCATTGAGGATGGGGATATTCATGGAGCCTCCTCCTCCCGTTAGTTGTTTAATGGTCCATCACCATTCACGACTGGATGTGGCAGGACTGCAGAGCTTTGATCTGATCCGTTGATTGTGGGATCGCTTAGCCCTGTCTATAGCATGCTGTTCCCACTTTTTAGCATGGATGTAGTCCTGTGTTGCAGCTTCCCCAGGTTGGCACCTCATTTTTAGGTACGCCTGGAGCTGCTCCTGGCATGCTCTTCGACACTCCTTAGTGAACCAGGGTTGGTCCCCTGGCTTGATGGTAATGGTAGAGTGAGGGATATGCCGGGCCATGAGGTTACAGATTGTGGTGGAATACAGTTCTGCTGCTGCTGATGGCCCACAGCGCCTCATGGATGCCCAGTTTTGAGCTGCTAGATCTGTTCTGAATTTATCCCATTTAGCACGGTGGTAGTGCCACACAACACGATGGAGGGTGTCCTCAGTTTGAAGACGGGACTTCGTCACCACAATGACTGTGCGGTGGTCACTGCTACCAATACTGTCATGGACAGATGCATCTGCGACACGTAGGTTGGTGAGGATGAGGTCAAGTAGGTTTTTTCCTTGTGTTGGTGAGGACGAGGTAATCAAAAAAAAAAAATGGGTTTGACCAAAGTAAAACTGGATGGGGTTTGAAGGTGGAAGGACTAGGGTCCCCCTGCCCCAGTGGTGAGCAGTTGTCTAATTTTCTGGCTGCATTGGCCAGACAGGTGCCCGAGATGTGCGCATGGTGAAATGGATGTCAGCTGGCTGATCAAGTAAGGTGCCCTCATGCTGACCTCACAAACTTGGGCAAGGCCAGCATTTGAGGGCACTTGTGGGCATGGTCCTGGCATAACCGCCATCATCGTGTCCTGGGGAATTTCGTGGGCCATAATCATGGAAAGCGATTCCTAAGACTCCATAAAAACTCCTGATTCCGATGTAATGAAAAAAATCAAATTATTCAGCTATCATAAAACAGTAGGCTTGCTTATAGATTAATAGATAATGGGATCAAATTACTACAGTATCAGTAGACCTCCTCCTGAGGTCTCCACCATCACAGAAGCCAGTCTTCAGCCAATTTGATTCACTCCACATAATATCAAGAAATGGCTGAGGACTCAGACAACATCCTGGGTATAGTGCTGAAGATCTATGCTCCAGAACTAGAGGTCACACCTGTAGCCAAACTGTTTCAGTACAGCTATAACACTGGCATCTACCAGTCAAAGTGCAAAATTGCCCAATTATGTCCTGTTCACCAAAAGCATGATAAATCCAACCCGGCCAATTACTGCCTTATTAGCCTGATCTGAATCATCTGGAACTGATGGAAGGAGTTGTTAACAATGCGATCAAGCAGCACTTGCTCACCAATAACTTGCTTACCAATGCTCAGTTTGGGTTCCACCAGGACCACTCTGCTCCAGACTTTATTACAGCCTTGGTCCAAACATGGACAAAAGAGCTTAGTTCCAGAGGTGAGGTGAGATTGACTGCCCTTGACAATCACAGCAGCATTTGACGGAGTGTGGCACAAAGGAGCCCTAGTAAAACTGAAATCAATGGGGATCAGGGGGAAAACTTTCCACTGGCTGGAGTCATACCTAGCACAAAGAAAGATGGTTGTGGTTGTTGGAGGCTAATCATCTCAGCCCCAGGATTTCGCTGCAGGAGTTCCTCAAGCCAGTGTCCCAGGCCCAACTATCTTCAGCTGCTTCATCAATGACCTTCCCTCCATCATAAGGCCAGAAGTGGGATTGTTTGCTGGTGATTGCAGGGTGTTCAGTTCCATTCGCGACTCCTCAGATAATGAAGCAGTCTGTGCCCGCATGCAGCAAGACCTGGACAACATCCAGTCTTGGGCTGATAAATGGCAAGTAACATTTGTGCCACTCAATTGCCAGGTAGTGACCATATCCAACAAGGGAGAGTTTAACCAACTCCCCTTGACATTCAATGGCATTACCTTCCCCCCTCCCCACCACCAACATCAACATCCTGGGGATCAACATCCTAGAGGATTCCCCTCTACTGTGGTTAACATGGCCCTCGACCGTGTCCGTTCTATCTCCCGCACTTCTGCCCTCACCCCTGCCCCTCCCTCCCGGAACTACGATAGAGTTCCCCTTGTCCTCACCTTTCACCCCACCAGCCTCCACGTTCAACGGATCATCCTCCGCCATTTCCGCCACCTCCAGCGTGATCCCACCACCAAACACATCTTCCCCTCACCTCCCCTTTCAGCATTCCGCAGGGACCGCTCCCTCCGCGACACCCTAGTCCACTCCTCTACCACCCCCAGCACCCCTTCCCCTTCGCCCGGCACCTTCCCGTGCAAGCGCAGGAGATGCAACACATGCCCTTATACCTCCCCTCTCCCCACTGTCCAGGGCCCCAAACACTCCTTCCAGGTGAAACAGCGATTTACTTGTACTTCCTGCAATTTAGAATACTGTATTCGCTGCTCACGATGTGGTCTCCTCTACATTGGGGAGACCAAACACAGTTTGGGTGACCGCTTTGCGGAACACCTCCGTTCAGTCCGTAAGGGGGACCCCGAGCTCCCGGTGGCCTGTCACTTTAATTCTCCGCTCCACTCCCACTCTTACCTCACCGTCCTCAGCCTCTTGCATTGTTCCACGGAAGCTCAGCGTAAGCTCGAGGAACAGCACCTCATCTTTCGTTTAGGCACCTTACAGCCCTCTGGACTCAACATCGAGTTCAACAATTTCAGATCATAACCTTGGCCCCTATCACATATATATATATTTTTATTTTATTTTTTCATCAACCCTTTTGTTTGACCTTTTTTTCCCCTCCCAGAAGCTGGCAGCTGTCCTTCATTCTGCCAGCACAGTTCACACTTCATCTAGCCTCTACCTGTCACATTACCACCTCCTCTTGCCTTGATTATCTCTTAATGTCTCTTAATCTCTCCTGCTTTCTATCCCACCACTGCCCTTGCCTTTTGTTCTTTTATCCCCTCCCCCTTTTCCCAGCATTATACTTGCTTTAAATCTATTTAATTTCCTGCTTTTTTCCAGTTCTGACGAAAGGTCTTCGACCTGAAACGTTAACTCTGTTTCTCTCTCCATGGATGCTGCCTGGCCTGCTGAGTTTTTCCAGCGTTTTCTGTTGTTGTTTTCCTGGGGGTCACCATTGACCAGGAACTTAACTGGACCAGCCACATAAATACTGTAGCCACAAGAGCAGGTTAGAGACTGCGGGCTAGAAATTTGTTATAGCCAAGGAATGGGCGGTGTCAGTAGAAAAGTTGAGAATTAGCACCAGGCGCAACTCATCATTGCCACAGGCTTTTTTCACTACTTAAAGGGGAGGGTCATTGATGCTGCAGCACCTCATTCTCAACATTGGAGCAGAGGCAGGAGCAGGAGCCCAGGTGTGCTCATGGCAGGTCCACGCCCCAGGGAGAGAGCCTGCAGATTGTCTGATGAAGCATTGGAGGCATTGGTTTTTGCTGTGGAGAGACAGAGGGTGGTGCTTTACCCAGTAAGTGGCAGGAGGCCCTCACCACAAGACATTTGCACCATGTGGAGGGAGGTAGCGCAGCACCTCTCGGGCAGCACTGTGGTCCCCAGGACCCACACACAGTGCAGGAAGAAATTTAACGGCCTCATTTGGGTGGTCAGGGTGAGTGAATGCTTCAACAAATGCTACATACCATCATCTGAACATCAGTCTGCAAACACTGCCCAAAGCACCGCACCCCCAACACTCACCCACCAACAATCTCCACCTACCAACACTCACACCCACATCTCACACCTTGCACACAATGACAGCTATTCAACTATGGCAGGCACATCACCCAAACACATTGCTCCACACTCACTCACACACTTTCTTTTCTCTTGCAGGCCAAGGTGGCATACAACAGGAGGGAGCACAGGTGGGGGTCTGCGCTGGAGAATCGGGTGCTGCAAATCATTGGGCACCAGGTTGTGGGCGCCGTGGCCACCAGCAACGTTGACCCCCTTTGGGACAACAACGGTATGTTCATCCCTAATCCTTCTTCTCACATCCCACTTCCTCCTCACCCCACAAGTGTTTTGCACTTTCCAGCTAATTATGCTGTATGCATGCATTCTCCCTTCCTGCACCCCTCTCCTCACCTTAACCTGACTCTTGTGCCTTTATGCTTTCCCTGAGGGCACTGTAGAGAGCGAGGCGGGAGAAGAGGAGGAGGAAGAACACACCGCGGCACTGCATCTCTTACCCGCAGACACCAGCTCAGATACTGACACTACGCGTTCTTTTGAGGCTAGCATAGTAGCGGAATCTGCACAGGGTGAGGCACCGGGGACGAATGGCCTGCAGAAAGACCAGGGGGAAAGGGTAGCTCGGGGGGGGCAGCTCCCTGGAGGGTGAATTCGCGCGCGAGTTCTGCTGCAAGGGACTCAGATGAGGACCTCGATGGGGAGGCCTTTAGAAAAAGGGTGATGGGCATGCACACGGAGATGATAGGTGCAATGGCAAGGGTGCCTGAGAGCCTCTCGGCAATGGTAAGGAGCATGGAAGAGTCCGCCTCCAACATTGCACAGAGCTCTGCGCACACCATGGAGCCCATCATTTCCAGTCTGCAAAGGATGGTAGACTCCCAGAGAGGCCGTGGTGACCCAGACCTGATGCCACATGTGATGGGCAATTTGGCAGCTTCCATTGCAACACAGGTAGAAGCGACGCAATGTCTTAGTACTGTAATGGAGTCTATGCTTGGTGGCATCCAATCTCAAACTGCTCTCATGCAGTCTCAGCTTGATGCCATGCAAGCTCTGACTGCTGCCATCGTGGCTGGGTCTACCACCATTGACCGGGGCTTTCACGGTGTCGCAACAGGCCAGCAATCTGTGCTCTAACAGATTGCTAGGGATGCTGAGGTGCTGCCCCGGGGGAGTGGGTCAGTGGAGCATTCCTGCTCCCACCACTGCTACTCCGCCATTGCCCTTGTCGCTGCCTGTCATTCATCCAGCCAGCCCAGACTGCTGCCGCCTATGCTGAGGTGGTGCAGTCTACAACTGGGCCTTCCAGGTCCAGAGCTGGTCGAGAATGTCCTGCGAGGCCATCTGAAGCCTCCTGCATGGACACGCAGCAGCATTCCACCAGCCGTGCTGCAGCCACTGGGCCAACACTTCGTAGGAGCACTAGAGCAGGAAAAGGCACAGTAACGACAGGCACTAAGGGACTGCACAAGGGTGAAAAGTAAATATTTTTGGTGTAAAAATGTGTCTACTACTTTTTGATAAATTTATTACTTCACTTACCATTTTTTTGTGGTGTCTCTCATTTCAGCTTTGCGCTGTGATATGGCCTGCGAGAGGGATGGAATGATGGGGATGTGGTGAGCAAAGGGGATCGGGATTTAAATCATCCTGGTGTGAGGCTGGAGGTCTGTTTGGAGGAGGTGGCAGCGTTCTGTGACCACCTCCTTGGTGAAGCAGAGCCATCTAATACACTGCTCCTCGCTTAATTGAAGGTAGGGGAAGTGCTCTTGCAATACCCTCGGAGGGTAAGGCCTCCTGGTGAGAGCCCTGATGTCCCTCCTCATCTCTCTGTGCACATGTTCCCGTATTTCTCTCTGCCTACACTCCCTCCACCGTAGATCCTGGAGGGTGAGGTGGCATGCCAGTACAGCCCCCATTAATGTTACCAAGTGTAGCAGTTTGAATCTTTGAAAAATAAATGTAGCTACTTTTTAGTTGCCAGAAGACTCCTGATACAAAAGAAGCTTGAAATTACTGAATGAAACTGTTGCAGTGGGTGAAACTAACAAAAAACCACTGAAACCACTGAAACTGCATTAACCTGACAGCTGCGAATGATTACTGATGACCCCTTTAAATAACGTCACTGGCTTCCTGGTGCTGCACGCCAGCTCTACCTGTCGGTGTTTACGCCAGGTGGTGAGGTACGTGGCGAGAATCAATTTTGCAAATCGGGCAGTCAGTGAGCATTGCACACTCACTGACGTCACGATCTACCTGGTGTTGACGTTCCCGGCAATACCTCTTACTGGTGGCGCTACGGGAGGGCCAGATTTGGCATGCGGCGCTGGATTCAGCTAGCCCCGGTGGTACTGGTCTAGCATCCCACTGGCGCCATCTACTGGTGCTAACGGGAGGCGCTAAGGGGATGAATTTTCCCCCTGGGTATTTTGTGGTGAGTGACTCCACTCCTGACTACCCAAAGCCTTTCCACCACCTACAAGGCACAAGTCAAGAGTGTGCTGGAATACTCTCCACTTGCCTGGATGAGTGCAGTTCAGTGCAGCTCCAAGAACACACAAGAAGCTCGACACCATCCAGGACAAAGCAGTCCACTTGATTGGCACCCCATCCACCACATTATACATTCACTCCCTTCACCACCGATGCACTCTGGCTGCAGTGTGTACCATCTACAAGCAGATTATGAATAGGTGTGGAGGTCACAGAGTAGTTGTCATGGGTGACTTCAACTTTCCAAATATTGATTGGAACCTTTATAGGTCAAACAGTTCGGATGGGATAGTTTTTGCACAGTATGTGCAGGAGGGTTTCCTGACACAATATGTGGATAGGCTGACAAGAGCTGGGGCCACGTTGGATTTGGTACTGGGTAATGAACCGGGCCAAGTGTTTGATTTGTATGTGGGAGAGCACTTTGGAGATAGTGACCACAATTCGGTAACTTTCACTATTGCAATGGAGAGGGATAGGGCCATACGGCAGGGCAGGGTTTATAATTGGGGGAGGGGTAATTATGATGCGATTAGGCAAGAATTAGGGAGTATAAGATGGGAACAGAAACTATCAGGGAAAGGCACAAACGAAAAGTGGAGCTTTTTCATGGAGCAATTACTGCGTGTCCTTGATAGGTATGTCCCTGTCAGGCAGGGAGGAAATGGCCGAGTGAGAGAACCATGGTTCACAAAAGAGGTTGAATGTCTAGTCAAGAGGAAAAAGGAAGCGTATGTAAGGATGAGAAAACAAGGTTCAGTTGGGTCGATTGAGGGGTACAAGGTAGCAAGGAATGAGCTAAAAAAAGAGCTTAGGAGAGCTAGGAGGGGGCATGAGAATTCCTTGGCGGGTAGAGGCAGCTGTTACAAGGGGGCATAACTATAAGGTGCATGGGGGGAGATATAGAAGGGATGTCCGAGGTAGATTCTTTACTCAGAGAGTGGTTGGGGTGTGGAATGGACTGCCTGCTGTGATGGTGGAGTCGGACACTTTAGGAACTTTCAAGCGGTTATTGGATAAGCACATGGAGCACACCAGAGTGATAGGGAGTGTGATAGCTTGATCTTGGTCTCGGACAATGCTCGGCACAACATCGAGGGCCGAAGGGCCTGTACTGTGCTGTACTGTTCTATGTTCTATGTTCTATGTACTGCAGCTACTCGCCAAGGCTTATTCAACAGCACCTCCTGAACCCGTGGCCTGTACCACCTAGAAGGGCATGGGCAGCCGACGCATGGAAACAAACCACCTGCAAGTTCCCCTCCAAGTCACACACCATCATGACTTGGACATACAGCACCATTCCTACATTGTCGCTGGGTCAAAATCATAGAACTCCCTAAACCGCACTGTGGGAGTACCTTCATCACATGGAATGCAGCGGTGGCTCACCACCACCTTCTCAAGGGTAACTAGGGATGGGCAATAAATGCTGGCCTTGCCAGCGACGCCCACATCCCGTGAATGAATAAAGGAAAAAAAAGGAAAAGGAAGCATCTTTTTGTTCATTTAAGGGAGATCAGCAGCATACATGTTGATGGTGATTGAATACCTGACAAATGCAATAATTCAAAATGTTTGAAATTCAAAAGAAGCAATGATGAAATTTAGAGGTAGAAAGTGTGTTAGTGTGTGAGTATCTTTACGGTCCATCTACTTCAAAGCGTAGACATCATGGGTGCACATTGTAGAATTGAGCTCCTGTCTACACCATGCAATAGCAAATGTGTTTGCTAATATTGATGTTCCTGTTTATACCCTGACTTGATCTTTGATGAGGAAAGTAGAGTCAAGAGTGTGTGAGAATCATTACAATGGAAGGAGTTCGATCAATTCAATATAGAAACAATGTCATTCATGGCCACACTCAGAGGATCAGTAGGCTGCTTACAAATCAATATTCTGTCGTTCCTGGATGATGAAGCATCCAATAGTGATGGCTTGTTAAGCTTTTGATTTTATTTGCAGCCCAGGCAGATGACGTTTACTGTTGTATCTGTTGTTGTGCAATATATTGGCATTCTGATGAAACATCATCATGCTCATTGGCACCTGTGTGAATTATGTCACCATCACTGAGGTGTGACAAATTCATTTTGAAGAAGATAAACTTCTTCAATGAATCTAGTTACAAATCAGAATTTAGCTCCAACTGAGTGAAAGAACATCTGTTCAAAACCCTCAGTCTGATTGCCTGCTGCTGTGAAAACAGCGCAGGAACCCGAATGTCATTTTTGTAATAATTGGCCATAAATGATCAACCATGGCTCAGTGGTAGCACTCTTGCTTCTGCGGCAGTAGGTCATCGGTTCAGGCCCCATTCCAGTACATAGCATGTGATCTAGGCTGATACATCTGTGCAATACTGAGTTCTGTATTATTAGAAGTGCTGAATTTTGGATGAGAATGTTACTAGAGCATAAAGCGTTAAATTATGAGGACAGGTTGCATAAATTTAGCTATCTTGTTCTGGATTCCCTTGAGTTTAGAGTTTGAGGGATGATCTAATCAAGGTTTTTAAAATTATTTAGGAATTTGATAGGTTGAATACAGACAACAATATTTCTTCCAATGGTGGAATTCAGACAAGATAGTATAACCTTAAAATTAGAGGCAGGTCATTTAGCAGTGAAATCTGGAAGCACTTTTTCACGCTCAGAGTAGAAATTGGAATTCACTCCCTCAAAAAGCTGTGGATGCTGGGTCAATTGAAATTTTCAAGACTGAGTGCAATAGATTTTTATTAGGTAAGAGTATCATGGGATATGGAACGAAGGCAGGTAAATTGATTTGAAGTACAGATCAGCCTTGATCTAACTGAATGGCGGAACAGGGTCAAGGGTCTGAATGGCCTACTCCTGCTCCTATGGGGGAAAAATTGGGTTGATTTGCGCCTCTCGTTAGCGCCCAAATCCCCTAGCGCCCAGGCGCGGCGCCGCTAATGCCTCCCGCGAAATTCAGCGGGAGGTTACTGGCAGCAGTAGCCAGTAGCACCCCTCGACGCTGCACTGCCGGCGATGGCGTCATCACCGTGCGCAGCGCCCTTCTCGCGCCCCGGCCGCAAACTTCGGTTGCGCCCCCTGACCTATCGCCGGATGTCAAGGGGGCACTTTTGCAGCCGCGGCGGCACTAGTAAAAGGGGCAGGTGTCGGGCGGCCATTTCTTTTGGGCCGACTGCCTGCACCTGCCCCCTTCCCCTTTTTTCCTCGGGGTGCCGGCCGCAATCGCTCAGCCCGGCCCTCCCTTTTAATCAGGGGAGGAGGCCTGCAATGACGCGGCGCTACGTGCCGCCGCACATGGTGCAGTTGCATGTAGCGCCGCGATATTCAGTTGTAGCGCCCCAAGAAGGAGGTGGAGTGCTTCCAGTAGCGCTCCAGTTCCTGCTTGGTGTGCTACAACTGAATTTCAGGCGGAGGGGCGCTAACTTTTTCAGGATGCTAAACTGGGGCGACACCGAAATTTTTCCCCTATGTTCCTAAACCAAGGCCCTGTCTACCTGCTCAGGTGAAGGTAAAAATCCCATAACACTATTTCTCCTGAAAAGAAGAAAGACTTGCATTTATATGGCGCCTTTCACGACCTCAGGACGTCCCAAAGCACTTTACAGCCAATGAAGTACTTTTTGAAGTGTAGTCACTGTTGTAATGTAGGAAACGCGGCAGCCAATTGCGCACAGCAAGTTCTCACAAACAGCAATGTGATACTGACCAGATAATCTGTTTTGTGTTGTTGATTGAGAGATAAATATTGGCCAGGACACTGGGAAGAACTCCTCTGCTTCTCAAAATAGTGCCATGGGATCTTTTATGTTCACCTGAGGGAGCAGACAGGGCCTTGGTTTAACATCTCATCCAAAAGATAGCACCTCCAACAGTGCAGCACTCCCTCTGACACTGGAGTGTCAGCCTAGATTTTTGTGCTCGACTCTCTGGAGTGGGACTTGAACCCACAACCTTCTGACCCAGAAGTGAGAGTGCTACCAACTGAGCCATGGCTGACACAGGTGTCTTAGTTAACCGTTATCCCTCAACCGACACCACCAAAAACAGATTAACTGCTCATTTATATTATTGTTTGTGGGATCTTGCTGTGTGCCGCATTTGTCAACATAACAACAGTGTAAAGTTGGCTGTAAAGCATTTTGGGATGTCCTTTGGGAGGACGTGAAAGGAGCTATATGTTTTCTTTTCTTTTATGTTATAGCAGGAAAGCTGATTAGTTATATTTTCCCATCCAACCTGGATTCAATGACGTATAAATTATGAAATGCAACAAGTATAAAGGTTTTCTGTTTCTGTGACTTCTCAACAAATTAATCAAATTAAGTTATTTTCTACAAAAAGTAATTATTTGTATGACTTTATCAGAAACAGTTCTATGTATATATGGCCTATGCAATGTGAAAATAAGCCAGAACTATCTAGGTCTTCAACTTTTGTAGCAGCAGCCAAATAGTTTTACATGCCACATAGAATCCAGAAGGCATGCTGTTCCATATTCTGCAAGTATGCCTTTTCGAAATGGCTGCAGTGTTGGAACTACACAGAATAGTCCCTCAAACTAAATCTACATCTACAAAGGTCATCGACCTGAAACGTTAACTCCGTTTCTCTCTCCACAGATGCTGCCTGACCTGCTGAGTATTTCAGGCATTTTCTGTTTTTAATTCTACATCTACAAGATGCAGCAATTTGCCAAGGCTTCTTCGGCAGCATCTCCCAAACCCACAAGCTCTACCACCTAGAAGGACAAGGGCGGCAGGTGCATGAGAACACCATCACCTCCAAGTTCCCCACCAAGTCACACACCATCCTGACTTGGAAATATATCGCCGTTCCTTCATCGTCGCTGGGTCAAAATCCTGGAACTCCCTACCTAACAGCACTGTGGTAGTACCTTCACCACACGGACTGCAGCGGTTCAAGAAAATGGCTCACCACCACCTTCTCAAGGGCAATTAGGGATGGGCAATAAATGCTGGCCTTGCCAGTGACGCCCACATTCCATGAATGAATGAAAAAAACTGTACAAAGCCTTTCCGTCTATGCAAGTTAGGGCTTCCATACTATTATACTGCACACTTACAAACAACACATCTGCAAACCTTTTGGGATTCTGTGCAATTTTTGGGTTACATTTTCTCCTTGGAGAAAGTACTTTATGTCTATTGTTGATTTATTCCATAAACAAGTAGAAATTTGTGATTTGCCTTTGCTTTTGTTATTTGTCATCTCTGTTCTGGCTTCTGATGAAAAATGTTATGCAGGTCTGTTTGTATTTAAATAATTTATATGCAGATTTCAAGTAGTATTTAAAATGATAAAAGGTGCATTTGCTTCTGAAATAGATGTAAGTTTTTCTCAATACTGTAGAAGAATAAAGTGCACTAAAGACAGGTAGACAAGGCTACAGTAGTCACTTCATTCAGTAAGATTGAGATAGAGGAAGTTTTCTAAGTTGACTAAATTAGCAAAACAGATTCATTTTCTGACCTTAAAATACAGAAAATATATCTGTAATTTTTATCTTCAATTATTACTGAACATAGACAGGTGATACATGCACAACTGTGAATTACCCTACTGTTAGATGTTCCCTTAGCCATGGGAGTAGCAATAGTGTGTTACCATATTTTTGATTTGGAAGGCCTGCTATCTTCATCTGTGAATAATTCTGATTATCTGCCAGGAGTGTTCTTAGCCGTTGGCATATTACTTTCTCAGGTGAAGCCTGTAGCCACTTTTGCAGAATTATGTGGTCGCCCAGAACTGGGGCTGACATTAATGACACTTGACTGCACAATTTTCATGATACTAATGGAGGACATCTCATCATAAAGCCCAATGAGTGTCTCAGCATAGTACAGTGGCACTCTGAGATATCTGAATCCCTATCTAATTGTTGTCTATAAGCATTATTAAAGCAAGCCAGTTTTAAATACTTCTTGGGTTTTAGTCCTCAAAGCAGCAGCACCACCAACAACAATAACAGCAACAACAACTTGCATCTACATAGCATTTTACAGAGACACGATCAAAAAATGGATGTTGAGGCGAAGAAGGAGCTATTAGGAGGGTGACAAAAAACTTAGTCAAAAAGGTGGGTTTTAAGTAAAATCTTAAAGGAGGAGAAGGCAGTGGAGAGGATGATGGATTTAGGGAGGAAATTCCAGAGCATGGGGCCCAAGTGGCTGAATGCACAGCTACCAATGGTGGGGGGGAAATGAGGGGGCATGCACACAAGGCCAGAGACATAAGCAAAGAGAGCTTGGGGTGGGAGGAGTTGTAGCTGGAAAAGGTTACAGAGCTAGGGAGGAATTCAAACACAAGGAAATTTGAGGCATTGGGAACCAATGTAGATCAACGAGGACAGGGATATTGGGTGAGTTTGTAGGCTGACCACTGGGCCAAATGCTCATCACATTTTTCTAAAGATGCAATCTAACAGGACCTTCATATCCCGGCCAGTGAGACAAAATTTCTAAATTTTCATTGTGCCATTTTTCAAATTTTTTTTGCAGTCTACAGCTCGATGAACAAAATATTCTTAATTTATATGAGTTAAGTGGCAACTCTGCAATACCGAAGGTGCATTGTTCCTACGATGGAATTACACAAAATAATTCGCAGCAAAATCGTGAGCACCTGAAATTTTGATTGGTGCGGAGTAAATTCTACAAAGTAACATAACCCATTTTTGGAAAAGAAGAAAATATAGACCTAAGTATCTTCCACGTTCTTAATTAATCACTTTAACGTTATGATACTTCCTTCAGATATCCTCCCAGGTCATCATAGTGGTTGACCCCAAGTTGCCCGGTCTGCCACATGTTGAAATCTGGGTTTAAAAATAAGCCATAATAGTTACAGTGCAAGGAATGTTTTTTCAGTTTATTGCAAGGGGTTGGAGTACAAGAGTAAGGAAGTCTTGCTACAATTGTACAAGGCTTTGGTGAGACCACACCTGGAGTGCTGTGCACAATTTTGGTCTCCTTATCTGAGGAAAGATATACAGTACTTGCCTTAGAGACAGTGCAACGAAGGTTTACTGGATTGATCCCTGGGATTAGAGGGTTGTCCTATGAGGAAGATTGAGTAGAATGGGCCTATACTTTCTGGAATTTAGAAGAATGAGAGGTGATCTCATTGAAACATATAGGGGGAGAAATTCACTATCGCCCCGTTTGGGCCACTAATTTTTAAAAGTTTGAAAAGTTAGCGCCAGGCGCTAACGATTTCAAACTTTTGAAAAATTCGCCGTTTGCATGCCAAGAAGGAAGTGAAGCGCTAAATCAATCGCTCCACTTCCTTCTTGGAGCGCAATTGGCAGCAGGCGGGGCAGAGACTTCAGCAGCGCTGCACACTGGGCCGTGCAACGTTGCTGCGTTCAAAGGTTCCTTCCCTCCCTGAAAGGGAAGGGTCATCGCTGCAGGCTCTGCAATTTAAAAAGCACCTACCTGGACCACCAAAGCAGACGTGATCAGCCCAGCACTCAAGCAGAGTGCCGGGCTGATCGATCGCGGGCAGGAACCCGCGAAAAAAATTGGAAAAAGAAATGTAAGTTTATTTTTACTTACCTCGACCACCTCACCTTTAATCATCGCCCACGAAGCGGCTGGCCGCCCGATACACGCCTCCTGCAGCTGTCGGTGCTTTCGACCAGCGCTGCTGCAGGGGGAGGAAGTCAATTTCGGGTCTGGGGCGTTACTGGGGCGATGCGCATGGCGATGACGTCACGATCTCCGGGCGAAGGGGGGTGCTAATGGGAGGCGCAAAGGCATCCAATTTCCCCCCATAAGATTCTGAGGGGGATTGACAGGATAAATGCTGAGAGATTGTTTCCCCTGGCTGGAGAGTCTAGAACTAGGGGGCATAGTCGCACGATAAGGGGTCGGCCATTAAAGACTGAGATGAGGAGGAATTTCTTCACTGAGGGTTGTGAATCTTTGAAATTCTCTGCCCCAAAGGGCTTTGGATGCTCAGTCATGAGTATAGTCAAGGCTGAGATAGCTAGATTTTTGGACGCTGGGGGAATCAAGAGATATGGGGATCAGGCTGGAAAATGGAGTTGAGGTCAAAGATCAGCCATGATCTTACGGAATAGCAGATGAGAAAAGTTGGTAACTTTGGGGACGGGACCAATTTGCATGCAATCGGCTGAAATCAGGAGTTGCAATGATGCTCCAAAGAGTTTGAAACATTTAGGGCTGGATTTTGTCGATTCTGGAGACCCTGGCTGCTGAGTACTGCAGGGCTCCACCTGATCTAACAAGGCATCTGAAGCGCATCTTCAGCAAGCCGATGGTTTGTTCGATTATGGATCTGGTGGAAATGTGGCTGGAGTTGTAGCGCTCCTCAGCTTCGTTGGATGGGCTCCTCAGCGGCGTCATTAGCCATGTCTTCAGGGGATAGCCCTTGTCTCCAAGTAGCCATCCGCAAAGTTGGTCTGGCAGACTGAAGAGCGGAGGCACACTAGACTGCCGCAGGATGAAGGAGTCATGGCAACTACCAGGGTAGTTGGCGCAAACATGTAAAATTTCCTTCTTGTGGTCACACACCAGCTGTACGTTGAGGGAGTGGAAGCCCTTGCAGTTGACAAAAATACCTGGATTGTGATGGGGTGCCTTAAGGGCCACATGTGTGCAGTCAACGACGCCCTGCACCCTTGGAAAGCCTGCCAGATTAGCGAATCCAACTGCACGCGCACTTACACTTGCTTGATCCTTGGAAAAGTTGATGTAGTGCGCAATGGCAAAGAGGGCATCGGTTACCTGCGTGATACAAGTGTGTGCGGCCACCTGGGAGATGCTGCTGATGTCTACTGCTGATCCCTGGAATGAGCCTGAAGCAAAAAAGTTGAGTGCGGTGGTGACTTTGACGGCCACTGGTAAGGGGTGTCCACCTGCTCCTCTGGGCTCCAGGTTTTGCTGCAGCATTGCGCAGATGTCACCCACTACCTCTCGCGAAAGTCTGAGCCTCCTTTGGCACTGCTGCTCAGTCATGTTGAGGTAGCTCATCCTCTGTCTGTAAACCCTGTTTTGGGGGTATCTCCTGTGGCGACGAGCTTCCATGCGCTGGCGCCTTCTTGCCTGTGCAGCTTCAGGTGGGTGAGCAGCAGCTTGGCGCTCCTGTTGTTGCTCCTGCTGTTGGTGCTGCTGTTGTTCAGGGTTCTGCTGCTGCCGCGGCTGGTCTTCGTCCGAATCTGATGTCCAGGAGGAAAGGAAATAAATGGTTCCCATTCTTCTGGTATATACCTCAGTTGAGGAAGCGCTCAGTCAAGGTGGGGAGAGGGGTTTCCCAGGAAGTCACACTGGAGATGGGTCTCAGGCTCCAAACTTCCACAACAATGAGTAGGCCTGCTAAAAGTTCCCCCAGACCTGAGACAACAAAGTTCTGCCACCTGCAAATGATAATTGCTGAAAACTCCTTTTTAATGGTGGAGCTGCAGCTTGTAAGGCCACTAGGATTAACTGGCGTGTTCCAGAGGAGACGTGCAGCACGGGGGAAAAGTGTTAAATTCAGAAAGGCCTCTCAAAATGGGATTATTGAGGCACTTAACTGGTTGTTAAGGGCCTTAAGTGCCTATCTCGCCTCTTGGAGGCAGGATGGAAACGGGGTCTGAAACCCCGATTCTGGGAAAATTGCTCGGAGGCGGGCTGGAGGTGGGATTGGAGCCGCCCGTCATTTTTTGCGATTTTAACACCCCACACACCTCCAATCCCGCCTCCTCAGGCCTAGCAAAATCGAGCCTTTAAGCTCCAAAGAGTTTGAAACATTTCAGCTCTTTCAAAGAGTCGGCAGGCACGATGGGCCGAATGGCCCCCTTCTGTGCTGTATCATTCTATGATCCATGCTATGAAAATTAGGTTAGTTATTTAAAGAGCAAAAGAAAGGTGGAGGGGAGGGGGGTGCGTCATTAACTCCCCTCTTGTATGCTTCCAGCGGGGAGTCAGAAGTGTGGGTCGGATACAGGGCTACAACACTGTAGCCTTGATTATCAGAGTCACGCTCCGGGGGTAATATTGACTTTGGATGATAGTGTAAAATGGATGCTTTTGATTAAAAGCTGACTTCAGGAATTATAAGGCAGAAGCAACAACAACAAGTTGCATTTATATAGTACCTTTAATGTAGAAAAACGTCCCAAGGTGCTTCACAGAAGCATAAGGGGAAAAAGGAGGACATAACAAGTTTATATAGGCAGTTTCCATTACAAATGTGGATATCAGGAATTTATAATGGGAAAAGTTGACAGGACATCCAAACAGATGTTGGATTTTTAATATATTACTTGTCAATCCCTGTGGCATTGCACCTCCGTGCTTTCATTTCTGAAAAAAACTGTTGGATGAAATGATGGTGCCTGATACGAGAAAGGAAACCATATCCTTGGCCATCAATAACAGATAGTCATTATATATTTTTGTCATAAGATCTGTCATTTTTTTTCGTAATCTCTTCCGTGAGCACGCAACAGTAAAAATAAATTTATTGCTGGCGCTTTTACTACCCAGTGTTAAAAATGAATTGTGTGTATGTTTTCCAGGGACTGTTAGAGATTGATTTTGCCCCTAAATAATCTTTGCTGCTGACATTACACTGGACAACTTTTTTATTTTGACTTTTTAATTCTGTTAAATTTCCATCTATTGTTTACTTGACAGAGACAGGGGAAAGAGACGGGATGATTACAGTAAGACACAAAAGCATGCTGTGTAGATTAGTATGAGAAAGCAATGATCAAATAAGTAGGTTTTATTTTTGAGAACCTAACCACTGAAAAAGATGGAACCTGATAGCAATAACTGAAGCTGGGTTGCAGCAATGTGAACATTACTATTTAAACAGGAGAATGCAGGTGCTAAATATCTGTGGGTCTTTCCGGCATGCTCCCAGTGTGAGCCAGGAGTGATGGAGTTTTCTGGCTAGCTGATCCTGGTACTTATACTTGGATACAGATATACAGCGGATTTACAGGTTGTGGATTTTATCTTCAGCAGAAACACAGCATTGCTACACTGCCTTCTCCAGTGTACCATGTGTGGGAAAAATGTCCTCTGCATGCTATTTGTAAAGAGGCTTGCGCGCGCACACCTAATGACCGCAGGCAGCATGCCGAGCAGGCAGATCATGACGTCAATCAGTGTGTAATGCTGATTTGACGCCAGCGCTGCAATTTTCAAGCTCCACGCTGCAGCCTATGCCTATGCCCTCTCTTAACCTTGCACAGCTGAACACAACGTTTAAATGGCATGAAGGACCCCGCCCCCCACCAGCGGTATTTACAGAGAGCATGAAGTATTTACAAGTTAGTTGCTGGATTATTTATTCTGGCTGTTAATGCAATTCTATGCATTTTACTAAGCTTTTCCATACTTGTTTAAAGTTTCAATAGTCTACAGGGAGTGGTCTGGCTGGTGCTGAAGTACTTTTTTGGTGACTTAAAGTCTTGTGCTGAAACCAATTGCTTGCAGACATGGGTGGCCTAATGGGCCTTCCCCTTAGAATCGGGTATGACTGGGAGAAGGAAGAGAGGCCACACAGAGCAGTACAAGCTGCTAGAAGAGGGAGGAGGAGGAGGACTCTTAGCAGTAGGCCATATCCACAGAGGATGTTTTGGGAGCAATTCTCTCTCCTGAAATTCACGACAACCAATGCTTGAGACGTCTGTGCTTCACTAAAGAGGTCATGGCTGAAATCTGCCAACTGCTGCAGCCACAACTCTAACCTCAGAGCAGGGCCAGGACCGCATTGCGTGCGGCTCTGGCTAAGGATGTTTATGCATCCGGCTCCTTCCAAGCTGCTGCTAGAGGTATAAGCAACATTTCGCAGTTTGCTGTACACTGCTGCAAGGTGGTGGGGGGGGGGGCGGTCACTGAGGCTCTCTATAAGAAAAGAGACAGCTTCATCTCATTCACTCTTGCCAGAGACAAGCAAGCAGAGCGAGGACGAGGGTTTGCTCAGATTGGAGGCTTCCCTATGGTGCAGGGTGCCATTGACTGCACGCATACTGCTTTGCGTGTGCCTCATGTCAACTCTGCCATTCTCCTGAACCAAAAGAGATTCCACTCCCTCAATGTGCAGCTGGTATGTGACCAGAGGCAGTGCATCATGCAGGTGAGTCCCCGTTATCCTGGCAGTGCTAATGATTCATTCATTCTGCAGCAGTCCCGTGTGCCAGCTGTATTTGAACTAACATGGCAAATCAAACGGTGGCTTCAGGGCAACAAGGGTTATCTACTCATGACATGGATCATGACTCTGGTCAGGAACCCATGCACAGCAGGCATACAATGAGAGCCATGCTGTCACAAGGAATATTATAGAGCACTGACCTTCAGTTGAGAAGACTGCAGATGGCCTTGGAGGAGCGAACTTGAGCAGCTCTGGGCCTAGGAGGCCCGGCTTCAGACTGCACCATCTCAGCTTGGGCTGGCTGGTTGGCTGACAGGCAACAGCAAGGGCAATGGCGGTGTGGCAGGGGTGGGAGCATGAATGCTGTCATCCTGAGAGAGGGGAGCAGGTTCGTACTTCATGGAGCCACTGCCACTCTCCCAGGGCAGCGCCTCAGCAATCTTAATGATTTGTTGGAGAACAGATTGCTGGAGTGCAGTGACACCCTGGAAGCCCCTTTGAACAGTGGTATCCAGAGCCATGATTGCATGACAGCAGTCTGAGATTCCACTGTAGCACTCAGACTTTAGGTGGCTGCTGCTTGTGCTGCAATGGAAGCTGAGACATCGGCTATCAGACGCTGCATCATAGTTGATTCCACAGGTGTGCTGATGGAGGTGACCACCTGTTCCATGTGGGAAAGAATGGGCTCCAAGCTCTGCACAAAGCCTTAGGCCAACTTGGTGCTGGACTCCTCTGTGCTCCTTGACATTGAGCGCAGGCTTTCTGGCAGGGTTTCTAGTGCACCAAATATTTGGGTGTGTACACACATCAGCCTTCTTCTTTAGACTGGCCCATCGAGGTCCTCATCTGATTCCACTGCAGCAGAACTAGTGTACGACCTTGCCCTCCGGTGAACTGGCACCTCTGCTATCCTTTCCCCCTGCCCTGGCTCCTGCGCACTTGTACCCGGTGTCTCACCAAGTGCATACCCCTCCTCTATCCTATCCTGTAAAATACCACTCAGCGTCAGTATCTGAGCTGGTGGCTGTGACTGTGAGATCGAGTGACTGTGTGTTTTCATCTTCACTTTCTTCTTCCTCTTCCTCCACTGCCTGGGTAGGTTCCAGTTCTTGAGTATCTGAAATGAAAAAGGGACAAGGGTTGGCGACAAGGTATTGAAGAAAGATAGGGAAGGAAAAAAAGGAGGGGGTGGCAGTATTGGTCAAAGATGCTGTTACAGCACTGGAAAGGGATGATGTACTTGAGCGTTCAAAGATTGAGGGGGTTATTTTGAGGAAAGGGTGAAAACAGGTGCTTAGTGGGAGCTGTGCTAATAAAACACGCCTGTTTAAAAGTCTGGATTTTGCTGATTACCATGATTTAAACGTGTCTGGAGGCGCTAAAACGGAGACCTGCAGGGTTAGCCTCCACACACACAGTTCCACTGGCTGGCTGACACAAAGATGCGTTGGCTAACAGTGAAACTGAAGGAGCAGGATGACAGCACTTCTCAGGATGGCTCAGGTACCGAGGGAGAGGGCTCAGAGGCGGCACTGGAGGTCCTGGTGGAGGAGGTACAGCAGAGGAGGGAATGTCCTGTAGCCACAGGGGGAAGGAGGCCACAGAGGCAACTAATGCAGTGGATGTGGCAGGAGATCGCTGAGGAGGTCACAGCCAGGAGCACTGCCCCAGGACATAGCTCCTGGACCGCAAAAAATTTAATGATTTAACACGAGTGGTCAAGGTAAGATCCCATCTCAGAAAAACACTTCTCAATAACTGCACCACCACCACCAGCATCACAACCTCTAACTATACACTGACATTCACACAACCCACACTATTGCATCCTTCACAGGCACTACTCACACCTCAGACACATCGCAGAGCACTTCAACCAGGGCAGGATTTCTAGTCCACCAAACATTTGGGTGTGTACACACATCAGCCTTCTTCTGTAGCTTGGCCCATTGAGGTCCTCATCCGAGTCCACTCGACAGTCATAGCAGTTTCCATGGAACACCAAACAGCTTCCATTGAATGTGTAAATGGTGCAATGGAAGCTCTGACTGATTCCATTACAATCATTGCAGCATCCATGGAACGACAAAGTGCTGCAATGGAAGCTCAGACAGTTGCCATGGTGGATCTGGGCTCCACGGTTGAAATGGGCTCGCAGAGTGTCTCAGCTGCCCAGAGATCTGTCCTCCAGCAGATCACTGGGCTGGCTGAACAGATGCCCCGAGGAAGTGACGTGGGAATCACAGAGAAGGAACCTACTGGCTTCTCTCCGGATGGCAGCATTCCTGCTCCCTCTCCTGCCACCCCACCATTGCCCTTGCAGTTGCCTGTCAGCCAGGCGGCCCAGACTACTCAAGCCCATGATGAGATGGTGCAGTCTGAGGCGGGGCCATCATGGCCCACAGACTCTAGAGGGCGTCCCAGGAGGACACCTGAACTTCCCACTTCAGATTCTCAGCAGCCATCCACCTTGCGTGCTACTGTCACTCGGGTTGCACTTCGTAGAAGCAGCAGTGTAGGCAAAGCACTTATAGATAGCCACTAAGAGTAAGCACCAGGGTGACTAGTTTAATATTTGTTGTGCTGTTTAATATAATATGTGCTGTTGGTTGTGTCATGTTTTCATATTTTGTTTTGGTATAGATAAAGAGTGATTATGGTAATTGGGTAGTGGTGGAATTGGTCGTCTTTTTTATTGTGTTCTTCATGGGGAAGGGGTTGAAAGGATTGAGTGAAGATGGTGGATTTCTTGATTGATCCTCAGTTGTGGAAGGTAAGGCATGTGGCAACAGTGCTCTGAAGTCTGATGATGGAGGATATCTCTCAAAAGCGGCCTTCAATTGGATGGCGGCGATTGTCCCTCGCAGGTGCAGCCCATGTACCTGGAACCCTCTTGTGCTCCTCCTGGTCTTCCTTCTCCTCTTCAACCTCCTCCTCCTGCTCTTGTGGCTCCTGAGCTTAACCCTCTGGCACAATTGCTGGTGGTAATGACTGGTCTCTCATGATCGCCAGATTGTGGAGGATACAGCAAGTCAGCACGAATCTGGAGACCTTCTTGGCCGAGTACTGCAGGGCACCTCCTGACCAGTCAAGGCATCTTAACCCTTCTGCTTGAGGACACCAAAGGTCTGCTCAATGATATTTCTGGTGGCTGAGTGGCTCTCATTGTATGAGTGCTCAGCTGGTGTCTGGGGCTTTCTCAGGGAATTCATGAACCATGGCATCAGAGGGTATCCCTTGTCACCTAGTAGCCAGCCATGCACATTGCGTTGGGGCTCAAAGATCTGTCGGATGGATGACGGTCTCATTATAAAAGTATCTTTGCAGCTCCCTGGATAGCAAGCATTCACCTGCATGATGTGCTGCCGGTGGTCGCACATGAGTTGCACATTGAGGGAATGGAATCCCTTCCTGTTCCTGAACACCTCCGAGTTTAAATGAGGGGTTCGCATGGCCACATGTGTACAGTCAATGGCTTCCTGGACCATGGGGAATCATGCAATCCTGTTGAATCCGAGAGCTCTCTGACTCTGGTCTTGTCTGGCAATACTGAATGATATATAGGGAATGATATATAGTCATTACTCAGAGCGTATAGAGCCTCAGCGACCTCCCTTATGCAGAAGTGCACAGAAGATTGGGATATGTGACTGATATCACCTGTGGCATCCTGGAATGTTCCAGTAGCATAAAACTTAAGTAACACTATGACCTTGACTGCCACAGGCAATGCAGTCCTGGCTGTGTTGCGACGTCTGAGTCTTATCGATAGGGCCGGTGAATGGAGTTGAGGCAGAAGATCAGCCATGATCTCATTGAATGGCCGAATGGCCTACTCCTGCTTCTATTTCTTATGTTCTTATGTTCCTTCCACGAGGCTACAGAGCTCTGTAAAAACCTCCTTGGTAAATGCAGCCTCCTCATACACTGGTCTTGGGACATGTGAATGTAGGAGTAGGGCCTCCTGCTGAGAGTCCTCCTGTCCCTCTCTCCTCTAGCAGCTGGTGCTGCTCTGCCCGACCTCATCTCCTCCTTCCATTCCTCCTCCTCCAGACCAAGAGAGACCCTGAGCCGATTTTCCCAGGTAGCACCCCAAGAGGGAGGAGGGGCGCTACTGGAAGCGCCCCGCTTCCCTCTTGGGGCGCTGCGAGTCAATATCGCAGGCCTTCCTCCCCTTCTTAAAGGGGAGGGGCCTTGCGCAGTGCAACCCGGGGCCCAGCTGGGCCACCAGGGATCGGAGTGCCGGCAAAAGAGTCCGGCACGCAAGAGAAGTGCCGGGCTCAGGGGCTTCTCAGAAGGCCGGGGACGGCAACGGGGGCAGGTGCTGGCAGGTGGCCAGCAACAAAAATGGCTGCCCGGCACCTCGCCTTTAATTAGCGCTGCCCCGGCCGCATATAGGCCCCCCTGATCCCGTCGGACATAGCGTCAGGCGGTAAGTTAGGGGGCGCTACCGAAGATCATGGCTGGGACGCGAGTGGGGTGCTGCGCACGGCGATGACGTCATCACTGGTGGCGCAATGCCATGGGGCGCTAACGGTTACTGCCGCCGCTAACCTCCCTCTGAATTTTGCGGGAAGCGCTGGTGGCGCCGCGCCCAGGCACTAGTTGCTTTGCGCCCCATTAGCGCCCTCTTAGGATGCTAACGGGAGGCGCAAAGCAACTGAATTTTTCCCCCTAGGACTAGGGGGCATAGTCTCAGGATAACGGGTCGGCTATTTAAGACTGAGACAAGGAGGAATTTCTTCACTCAGAGGGTTCTGAATCTATAGAATTCTCTACCCCAAAGGGCTGTGGATGCTGAATTGTTGAGTATATTCAAAGCTGAGATAGATAGATTTTTGGACTCTAGGGGAATCAAGGGATATGGAGATAGGGTGGGAAAGTGGAGTTGAGGTCGAAGATAAGCCATGATCTTATTGAATGGCGGAGCAGGCTCTAGGGGCCATATGGCCTACTCCAGAATGATAACCAGACTTCAAGGGTTAAGTTACGAGGAGAGTTTACACAAATTAAGGTTGTATTCCCATGAATTTAGAAGGCTAAGGGGTGATCGGATCAAAGTTTTCACGATATTAAGGGGAACAGATAGGGTAGATAGAGAGAAACTATTTCTGCTGTTTGGGGATTCTAGGACTAGGGGACATAGTCTAAAAATTAGAGCCAGACCTTTCAGGAGTGAAACTAGGAAACACTTCTACACACAAAGGGTGGTAGAAGTTTGGAACTCTCTTCCACAAATGGCAATTGATGTTAGATCAATTATTAATTTTAAATCTGAGATTGATAGCTTTTTGTTAACCAAAGGTATTAAGGGATATGGGCCAAAGGCGGGTATATGGAGTTAGGTCGCAGATCAGCCATGATCTCATTGAATGGCAGAACAGGCTCGAGGGGCTCAATGGCCTACTCTTATGTTCCTAATTCTTATGTTCTTATTTTCTAGTCCCATGAGGAGAAAGGGCATACAAAGCTGGAGCTCCCTGGATAACTAAAAGTATAGAGATTGAAATGAAACAAAAAAAGGAGGCTTATGATAAATGTCAGGCTCATAAATACAGTGGAGAACCAAGGTGAATACAGAAAGTACAGAGAACTGAAAAAGGAAAAAAGAGGGGCAAAGCGAATGTATGAGAATAGATTAGTGGGTAATATAAAAGGGAACCCAAAAGTCTTTTATAAACATATAAATAGTAAAAGGGAAGGTGGAGCCAATTAGGAACCAAAAGGAGATCTTGTTGTAGAGGCAGAGGGCATGGTTGAGGTACTAAATGTGTACTTTGCATCTGTGTTTAATAAAAAAGAGGATGCTGCCAATGTCATAGGTAAGGAGGAGGTAATAGAGAATTTGGATAGGATAAAAATAGATAAAGAGGAGGTACTTCAAAGGTTGGCAGTGCTCAAAGCAGAAAAGTCATCTGGTCCAGTTGGAATGCATCCTAGGTTGCTGAGGGAAGTAAGGGTGGAGATAGTGGAGGCTCTGGTCACAATCTTACAATCCTCCTTAGATATGGGGGTGGTGCCAGAGGACTGAAGGATTGCAAATGTTACACCCCATTCAAAAAAGAGGAGAGGGATAAACCAGGCATACAGGCCAGTCAGCCTAACGTCAATGGTGGGGAAACTTTTAGAGACAATAATCCGAGACAAAATTAATTGTCACTTGGAAAAACATGGGTTAACAAATGACAGCCAGCACAAATTTGTTAAAGGCAAATCATTTTGACTAACTTGATTGGGTTCTTTGGTGAAGTAACGGTGAGGATTGATGCAGGTAATGCGGTTGATGTTGTGTATATAGACTTTCAAAAGATCTTTGATAAAGTACCACATAATAGACTTGATAGCAAAATTGATGTCCACATGGATACGAAATTGGCTAAGAGACAGAAAGCAGAGAGTAGTGGTGAATGGCCATTTTTCAGACTGAAGGGAAGTATACAGTGGTATCCCCCAGGAGTCGGTATTAGCACCGCTGCTCCTTTTGATATAAATTAATGACTTGGACTTGGGTATAGAGGGCATCATTTCAAAGTTTGCAGATGACACAAAATTCAGAATTGTAGTAAACAGTAAAGAAAATAGTAACAGAGTTTAGGAGAACATATACAGACTGATGAAACGAGCAGACACATGGCAGATGCAATTTAACACAGAGAAGTGTGAAGGGATGCATTTTGGTAGGGAGAATGAGGAGAGGCAATATTTGTGGGCAACACGGTGGCATAGTGGTTAGCACTGTTGCCTTACAGCACCAGGGACCCGGGGTCGAATCTGGCCTCAGGTGACTGTCTGTGTGGAGTTTGCACATTCTCCCCGTGTCTGCGTGGGTTTCCTCCGGGTGCTCTGGTTTCCTCCCACAGTCCAAAGATGTGCGGGTTAGGTTGATTTGGCTATGATAAATTGACCCTTAGTGTTAGGGGAATTAAATACGTGGGGTTACGGGGATAGGGTGGGATATGTGTCGGTGCAGGCTCGATGGGCCGAAATGGCCTCTATCTGCACTGTGGGGGATTCTGTGATAAACTAAATGGTACAATTTTAAATGGGGTGCAGGAACAGAGAGACCTGGGGGGTGTGTGTACACAAATCTCTGAAGGTGGCAGGACAAATTGAGAAGTCTGTTAAAAAGCATACAGTGTTCTTGGCTTTATAAACAGAGGCATAGAGTACAAAAGCAAGGAAGTTATGCTAAACTTTATAAATCACTGGTTAGTCCCCAGCTGGAGTATTGTGTCCAGTTCTGGGCACCAGATGTCAAGGCCTTTGAGAGGGTACAGAGGAAATCTACTAGAATGGTACCAGGGATATGAGACTTCAGTTATGTGGAGAGACTAGAGAAGCTGGGGTTGTTCTCCTTAGAGCAGAGAAGGTTAAGGGGAGATTTAAAAGAGGTGTTCAAAATCATAAAGGGTTTTGATAGAGTAAATAAGGAGAAACTGTCTACTGGCAGAAGGATCGGTAACCAGAGTACGCAGATTGAAGGTAATTGGCAAAAGAGCCAGAGGTGAGATGAGGAGAATTTCTTTTACGCAACAAGTTGTTATGTTCTGGAATGTACTGTCTGAAAGGGTGGTGGAAGCAGATTCAGTAATAACTTTCAAAGGCAATTAGATAAATACTTGAAGAGGCAAAATTTGCAGGGCTGTTGGGGAAGAACAGGGGAATGGGATTAATTGAATAGCTCTTTAAAAGAGCCAACACAGGCAGGATGGGCAAATGGTCTCCTTCTGTGCTATATCATTCTATGATATGCAAAGCACTGAGGCACAAAGTTAGTTAATTTATTGTCTATATTGAAGCATTCTAAAATATATTGACTGCTGTTGAAAATGAAATGACAATCCAAGATCATGAGGAATTTAGGGAGCTATTTAAGTTGATGTGGGGCAAATTAGTTGCTTCTACCTAACCATTTTTATGCTGTTTTTTCATACCATTTTTTCTTCGAAGGCTAGTTTCTGGTTCTGCAATCTGGCGCTGTGCCCACCAAAATTTTACCCAATTGGTGATTGTTCATATGTACCCTTGGGTAGTGACTGTGGCAGTCATTATAATCAAGCTCATTTTCGTGTTCATCAAATGCTTGCACACAAACACTTTCAAAAGTGATGGAAAACACCACATTTTACCCTATAACAATGGTAAAACCTTTTATATTGATTAAAGTTTAGAAGATTTCTACTGGTATTAACAAAGCTGCTAGGAAAATGTTTTTTGTAATAAATGGTTTGCAATAGTATGAGGGAAAAAATCCTTTGTGCGTTAGGTCAACAAAATCAAAAACTTATTCTTTGTAAATAGACCCATGAATTTGTTACAAATACTGCACAAAGGAAACCCTACCCAGAGTTTGTAATAAGTCACTACAGAGATACTTTGAGAAAATTTGTGCAGTGAGTGCTCCAACTTAGAAATGGAAATTACTAAAATATTATTTAATTCAGGATCTTTGTAGGGGGTGGTGTGGTAGGGTCAGCCTTACCTCTGACTCAGTGAGCGGTTCAAATCGCTCCCATGCCCCTGGTTCTAGACCTTGGACTTATTTAGGGGTTGTGAACAAAGATGCAGTAGACAACAGGTTCTGATGAAAGAATTTTGACTAAAAGAAAAAGGTAACAAACTTAAAACACTATTAATGCTTAAACACAGGTTGGGGAACACGCGGTACAGGCGAGGGAAATAACATTAGAAGAATACTTCACCCCTCCCAATCCCACTTCACTAGCTAGGTTGGACTCTGGAGAACCAGGGATAATGCTCACCAAACGAATCCTTGACAGTTGAGAGTTAGGGTTTAGAGTCTTTTGAGTAAAAGGCTTCGTAAGGCCCTTGTTGCCGCGAGGTGTCCGATGGTCACTGAGGCAGTCGCTCTGGTTTCTTCTTGCATGTCGGTCTGCTTGTGAAGCTGTTGGCCTTCTTTGTTGAACTTCTTGCTGTAACTCTGCCTCTGTTTAACCTGTCTTCTTCTGAGCTGTGGGACTGCCTTCTGCCTGCTTGTCCTGAACTCTGTAACTCCAGCACTGACTTCTGCTGAACACAGGCTTTTAAAATTGAACTGCAGAACTGACTTCTGTTGAACTTGTAACTGTTTTACTGGAGAACTGTAACTCCCTTCTTACTGAACTGTTGTAACTGCTTGATGGGCCTTCAATTATACTAAATTGAAGTGGCCTTGTCAAAACCAAATCAAACCCTGGTCATTGTAAGACCTCGTTAACAGTAACGACTTTACTAAGTGTCAAATGGCTTGCGTCCTGTCGATCTCTTCGGTTGATTACAGGTGATTAGTTTTGTGTTTTGTGTTTCTAGGCTGGACTCGAGTTTTTCTATAGAATGGTCCTGAGCGATTTGAATTATGCATGGTTTTGATGGGTCTGTGATAGGTTTTAATGGGGCCTGTGTTTTGGGTGGGTCTGCCTTATCCCAGGGTCTATTGTCCAAATGTTAATGCTTGCTGGGGCTTGAGTGAGGTCATCCCGATTCCCCAGACAATGCAAATTAACTGCAATACCCAAAACTGCTTTTACAGAGGTCGTACCCACCTCCTGTGCAGCCTTTTCTCGCTTACAGGTCCAGACATGTCTTTTAAAATGCCAAAACTTGGTTTTTGGTCTTAAATTCCTTATGTTAGGCCCAAATGCATTTTTATCACTCTGGGGTAGTTCCAAAGTCCTTTTTGCTTAGGTTTTGGGAATCTGCAAATTTTGGAAACCTTACACTTTAATAGTTCCAGAAAGACAGAAATTGTATTCAATCTGGCTGAGTTTGGCGCAAAAGCGAAAGGACTGTGTTTAACTCATTCTTTTGACTTTACTTATATTGTCCTGGATTTTGCGGTAAAAATAACGATGGGGGGAATTTTAACCCCAAAAGACGGGTGGGTTGGGGTCGGATGGGAGGCTAAAGTTAGAAATCTGAATCCCGACCCCAGCCCGCCTCCAACCCGCTCACTTCCGGTTTTAACGGAGGCGGGATGGGGGCGGGCAAACAACCTGCTCCCAGGGTTGGCAGTTTAAATATTATAATGAGGCTGGAAGCCTCGGATTTAACCAGCTTTGCCGGTTTAACTGTGGCCGGCTGGGGTTCCCGGGCCTTGGGATTCCCCACAGCTGCAGCGAGGTGAGGACAGCCTTAGGAAGCAATCCTTGTGGGTCAGGAGAAGCATGAGTGCTTCCCCCCACCCCGCCAAGCTCCCCCACCAACAGCACAACCTCCATAGAAAGCCCACCCCTGGATCGGGGATCAGACCCCCCCACCCCTCAGCATCGGAAACCCTCCTGGGGCTGAGGATCAGAACCCCCACGGGACTGAGGATCAGACAGCCCCTCGAGCCGGGGATTGGACCCCCCCACCCCACGGGGCTGGGGTTTGGATCTCCCATCCCCCGCCCCCCGGGCTGGTGTTCAGACCTCCCCAACCCCCCCGGGGCTGGGCATCATTCTCCCCTGGGATTGGAACCCCCCTGGGGTTGGGGCTCGGACCCCAGGGGGTCAGGGATCAGACACCCCGACCCGGATCAGACCCTTCTCCCCCTGGTCGTGGCTCACACCTACCTGAGGTTGTGGCCTCTTGTCCAGCGTTCCCTGCCCGACTGGAAGCCAGCCTATTGATCAGACTGACTTCCAGGCTGGGAACCAGTCCGTGATGTCACACGTGCGCTGTGGAGTTAAAACTCCACTGCATGGGGGGAAACCCGGACTCACCGCTCTACCGCACCCCCCTCCCCTGACCCCCCGCTCCCGGCCGCTCCAAAAGTAGAAGTTCCGGCCTACGTGTCTCAGTAAGGATTCTTCAATCTGATTGGTTAAGGTAATACACAGTTGCTTGCCCTATTCACACAGGTTCCAGATCCCCTGTGGAGGGTTCTACGCTGTTCTGGATTTTTAATCACCACAAGTTCCAGTGCAAAAGCCCACAGAAAGTCTGTGAGCAAGTGTAAGTGCAATGAATGGCTGGCACCGTTCGTTCGCCACTGACCGCAAAATCAGGGCCAATGTTATTATTTTTCAATCAATGATCTGGAACGGATGAAAGCTATCAATAGGATGAATGATTAATGCTTTGATGGTTTCAGATCATAAGTAGGTTTTACTTTCAGTATTATACAACATACAATTGCTTTGTAGTTACATTTGACTTGAGAAGTTGAATGATGGCCACCAGAGAGAAAAGAACAATTCACACAAAGAATTGGATTACAGGAATTTAACACTGGGAATGTACAGTGGTGTTTGACATTATTTAATACAGTGACAGCAGTAACTTGGTTCATTTGTCACTGGTGGTAGCCTGCATCAAAATACTGCATCACTGAAACCTGACCAAATAGAGGATGTGCAATCACTAAAAATTAGGAAATTAAATCATGCTCCTCCAAAATTAAATAGGGAAGCTTTGCTTGATATGTGGCTATCATTAACAATCATTTGGAAGTTTTTACCATTGATGAAGATTTGGTGACTCAACATGTAGGCAACTTTAATTACTGAAATTCTCATTGTATAAATTTTTCACATGTGACTATTCCTGCACATTAATAAGCTTCTTTTAATAGGAAATCAGCATCAACAGTTGCCTAATAATTGTGTTGACATTTTAATGTTTTTATCTACAACAATTATTTCTATTCTTGGCATTGACTTATTACAATTTATACACTATTCAACAATAATATATTCAAATGCTAGTTAATCACCTTTCTTTTAGTTTCAATCCCATGGAGATGACAGTGCTGGGGAAAAAAACAAGAGAGTTTGTACTTTCTTTCTGTGACTAAAAGTGTGAGAACAATTAATGGCAGAGAATAATGGTATCATTCACTGCATGAAAAGTGAAATCAGTATGTTCTTACTGTCAAGGGGCATAAATTACACTAATCACTCTGGCAGCGACCCAAAGGTAAGTCCTGGAAGGGATTGTGTGGAGCGGCAACTGGGGAGGAAAAGGGTAGATTAATATACTGTGGATTTGGGGGAGCACTCCTGTTCCACAGCAATGATTTTTTTTCTATTTAAAAAGTAAAACACTTACCTTTTGATAGAGCTCGCCCAGTGACCACTTAAGATTCCCAAGCGGAGCAGGCCTGGCTAGGTCCTAAAAAGAATGGTAGCAAAATCAACACCTCTTTCATTGCTGCTGGCACCTAACATTCTGTCCCTGCAACCGTGTGACACGCCCGCTGCATCATGGACACGTGCTGAGAGTCCCATCAAGTTACATTAATAAGCTGCCCTGATGTTATGGGGTGCGATCAGTTCATTCAGGCATAGGCACAGCTAATGGAGCAGCAATTCCAGTGCTGCACAGGCAGGATCTAATTATTGCCCAGTAACTGTTATTATCAAGGCAAATGCAGCAACTAGTCGTGAAACAGCACTGAGCTGAATGACCATTTAATCTGACTTTTTGGTGGTACTGGCTGGTGAGAGGACTATTGGCTAGGACACAAAGAGAACTCTCTGCTGTTCATCAGATAATGTCACAAGACCTTTAACATCCACCTAAATCCCCAGAACTGGTGAACAGAACCTTGGTTTAATATCTGCTCCGAAGAAAGGGTGCTCCGACAGCACAACATTCCCTCAGTACTGCGCTAGTGTTTCAGCCTGGATTAAGCACTCATAAGAAGAGAGACATTTTTATTTTGTCCATGAGCAATGCCATAGGAAATCAATTATATTATACCATGCTATATTATGGAGCTATGGTGGGTAAGTGGAATTGAGGTACAGATCAGCCATGATCTAATTGAATGGCGAAGCAGACTTGAGGAACTGAATGGCCTACTCCAGTTCCTATTATATTGGCCCTGATTTTGCGGGGGCGATGACGCCGTTGTAAGCCCTCAGAATGGCCCCACAAGTTCTGGGTTTCTGCATGCACATGCGTGAAAACCCAGAACTTGCAATCTGTCATGGTTCGCCTTGACAGATCGTCCACATGCGCCCCCAAAACACTTTCGCTGGTGTGGAGTTGGGCTATTTTCCAAACTACTGCCCAGCAAATGCCCACGAAGCCCTTATGCCTGGTAAAGGCAGGCGTAGGGCCTGCTTTTCCAGCATAAGGGTTAAAATAAATGTTAAATTAAAATTAAAAAAATGATTAAAACATACAGAAACGTTTAAAATTAGTTTATGTAAATTTTGGCCCGGATTAAAATGTTTAAAATTATTTTTCAAAAAATTAAATTTTTATTTTAAATGCTAAATTAAAGGGAATTTTAATTAATTTTGAACATGGGAACATTATTTTTATTTCAGTTGTGTTAATTATTTATTTATTTGGGGATTTCTCATAAACCTATGGGGAATCTGTTGGTAAATGGAATCCCCATAAGCTTATGAGGAATCTCGCTTTCTGATTGGAGGACCTGGCCTACGTGATCCGAGGGCCTTTATGCAGGCGTACGCCTGCAGGCCCAGGACCAGAAGACTCCGAAGCCTGGGAGCCAGCAGGTAGGTTCATAATTTTTTGGGGGTCGGAGGCGTACTCCGGAGGTAGGCCTCTGGCTGCAAATTTCAGACCATTGCGTTCTATTATATTATAAAACATTGCATAGTACACTGTATAATGCTCATTATAAAACAGCATAACCTCAGAGAACTGTGAGCAACACATCGAAGATCTACAAGTATTTTTTTAAAAGAGCCCAAAACCCAACTCTTAGAATTCCCATCATTTTCTCTTCCCAGCTGAAACGTTTGTATTTACTGTTGCCGTCTGTTTTAATAAAATTTTCTATCTAACACCTGTAATTCCTGGAGGCAAGCTCCACTGTGCAAGTGCGATTGAGGGACACCGTTATCCGCCTGCAGCCGAGGATGCAGACCCATTCTAATTTGCAGGGATAGGGTCATTCAAATGGTTGGAGTGGTTGCACTGCATGTGCAAGGATACATTGAAAGCAGGCTCCCTGATCTGTCAGCTGATGTTGGAGTGGCATCCAGCCCCTCCGACGAGGGATCCTAAGGCCCTTCCTAGGCCGAAGAAAAGTTGCTGGTGAGCTTATTTTTGCTCCTAAAGATGCAACTTGAGGGCATTTTATAGGTAATCGATCCCCTCCAAGGATGATTACCTTTCTGCCAGAAATTTCTGGGCCTTTTCTTAGGGCCTCAGCAGGACTTACAGCAGATCTCAGCTGGCATGATTTTCACGGATGTCTTTTAAAGGTAAAATGGACAGAATTTACTGTTGAAGCCCCGGAGCTCTCCCAGGCATGCCCCTTTGATGTGGGGGGGCGGGGGGAGGGGCGGCGTTGGTGGGGCAGGTGAAAAATATGCCCATGATCCCCTCCTTCTGGAACTTATCAATGTTACTGGTTCTGCCCCTAATTCCAGGCCTCCCCAGGTGGAAATCAGTCTTTCCGCCTTCCCTGGCTCCAGGAATTTCAGGGTCTCTTTTTTTTTTCTCATAGGAACAGCAGTTAACCATTCTGCCCCTTGAACTTAATTCGATTAGATCATGGCTGATCTGTACGTCAAATGTGAATACCTTTTTGATTTTAAATGGACCTCCATTTGAACAAGCTGTTTACATTGTAACTTGCAGTGTAATAGAAAGAACTAAGAATCTGTGTGGTGTATTAATCGAGGATGTCAGTTTAATTATGCCACATAACAAAGGAAACAAGAGAGTGAAAAAAGAGGACAAAAGAAAATTCTGTGGTGCCACCTCTACTAGTTTTCTAGGCTGAAAGAAATGAAAACATGTCCAGCTACATAGATTCACCAATTAAACTAAAATCTCTTCTGTAAATTGTAGTTTGATTTATGTTTCCTGAGAATACTGTAATTAACATTTGGCCCTTTATAAGATTGGCTTGAGGAACTATAGAGAATGTCTGTTATGAAGGAGAGGTAGAAAGCATACAAAAGCTAGGCATTTCTAGTAGTGAAAGAAAAAGCAGTATATTAGGGTCTGTGTTACATTTTAGCTCAGAGAAACTTATAAAGGGAAAAATTGTGGTAAATCATTTCAAAAGTAAAGCAGCTGTTGCAAAATAGTAAAGTATCATAACAGCAATTTAAATATGAAACAAATGGTGCAACAGCAAAGTATTATTAAAATGATCAATGTAAAATAGATTTGAAAATCTAAAGCAACAAACAAGAGTTCTAATAATAAATGTTTTATACAAGATAATAGAGACAGAACCACAGATGCACAGAAAACAGAAAAAAAACTCACTTGTAGAATTAGCGAGAACCACAAATACACAAAAAAGATATGTATGTATAGAGACAAAGAGAATCATAGCCATACACAAGGACAGGGATTGATTTTACTTAATTCCCCCTCAAAATTTCTAACCACCATTGCAAAAATTGCACTTTACCTTTGTTTTTTTAACATATAATACAACTGATAGAATATTAGGTATATCTGCAGCTTAAATCATGATGAGTTCATGTACCATACACTTTTATTGTAACTAATTATTTTGAAATATCATACGTGAGTCCATTAGGTTTCAGTTTTCACAGAAAGAAACAAGCTGAATTGCAGAATGTGATCCCAAACACACCAATAAATGTGTCAGCCAGTGGCTCAATTGGTAGCACCCTTGCCTCTGAGTCAGAAGGTTGTGGGTTCAAGTCCCACTCCAGAGACTTGAGCACAAAAAATCTAGGCTGACACTCCAGTGCAGTACTGAGGGAATACTGCACTGTTGGAGGTGCTGTCTTTTGGATGAGTTGTTAAACTGAGGCCCTGTCTGCCCTCTCTCAGGTGGACATAAAAGATCCCATGGCACTATTTCTAAGAAGAACAGGGGCGTTTCCCCTGTGTCCTAGCCAATATTTATCCCTCAATTAACATCACTTAAAAAAAAAAATTATCTCGTCATTATCACATTGCTGTTTGGGGAGCTTGCTGAGCACAAATTGGCTGCTGTGTGTCGTACATTACAACAGTGACTACACTTCAAAACGTACCTCTGTAAAGTGCTTTGGGACGTCCAGTGGTTGTGAAAGGCGTTATATAAATGCAAGTCTTTCTTTCTTAAAAATCCAATGTCATGAAAAGGATTTTAACTTATTAAATCACCTTGAAGGAGTGGCTTTGTTTGTAGGACTTTAGTCAGGGCTGAATTTCAGCTGCACCTTATGTTGGAGCTGTCAGTTTTTGGAGAATGATAGTTTTCTTGTAGCTCTCGCAGCTTTTTGGGTTGGCATGTGTGCATCATGTTTCCAGGAGTGTTGTTATGATGCTTAATGAGAAAAAAGCTTCTTGTGATAGTGGATTGATGCCATTTCCATATTTTCATACAGTGATTGTGAGCTAAGGTTTGAATAAAGGAGGTTTTCACACCAGACATAGGCAATATGAAATAAAAACAGAAAATGCTGGAAATACTCAGCAGGTCAGGCAGCATCTGTGAAGAGAGAAACAGAGTTAACATTTCAGGTCAATGACCTTTCATCAGAACTGGAAAAAGTTAGAGATGTAACAAATTTTAAGCAAGTGCATGGGTGGCAAAGGGGAGAAGGGGAGGAAAGAACAAAAGGGAAGGTCTGTGATAGGCTGGAAGGCAGGAGTGATTAAATGATAGTACAAAGCAAAAGGAGATGGTAATGGGACAGGTAAAGAAACAAAAGATGAGTCTAGAAGGGGTGTAAATGGGAACGGCAGAATCATCAACAGGTGCCATCTGAAAAAATAGGGGCAGAGGCTATGGTCTGAAATTGTTGAATTGGATGTCAAATGACATTGTTTTTGCAGCGCAGCTAGTCCAATTTTGTTACTCCATCCCATTTTCTGGGGATTGAGGTAGAAATTATATCCACATTATATTTAAATGAGTTACTATTCACGCATAGGCTGGCACGCATGCCCGTTCTCCCGCCCTGTTACACACAGAAGCCAGAATTGGACGCGTCACGTGCCCCGGCAGAGTGTGGTTCCCATGGAGACAGACGCCGAGCCTGGCGACCGCAGCTGTGGCCGGCTGAAGCTCGTAGGGAAGCAAAATGTCGGTTGGCGCACCGGCAGCGAGTAACGAGAGCCGGCCGCGTCTGACTCAGGGTAAGAGCAAGAATATGAATGGCTGCAATCAGTAATGGGTCAGTCAGAGGTGGAGATAATGTTTATCCGGGGGCAGCCGAACACTCCCGGCTCTCTCACCCGAACCAGGTGCTGTCAGTGTCCTGCGGCTCTGCTGTTCGCCTTCCTCCTACTCTGTTAGGATCAACTTTTCAAAACAAATTGGAAAGACTTGCATTCATATAGCACCTTTCACGACCTCAGGACGTCCCATAGCGCTTTACAGCCAACCAAGGACTTTTTGAAGTGTAGTCACAATTGTAATGTGGGAAACGTGGCAGCCAATATGCGCACAGCAAGCTCCCACAAACAGCAATGTGATAATGACCAGATAATCTGTTTTTAGTGATGTTGATTGAGGGATAAATCCTTCAGCTCTTCTTTGAAATAGTGGCATGGGATCTTTTAAGTCCACCTGAGGGAGCAGACAGGGCCTCGGTTTAACATCTCATCTGAAAGACGGCACCTCTGACAGTGAAGCACTCCCTCAGTACTGCACTGGAGTGTTAGCGTAGATTTTTGTGCTCAAGTGACAACTCCAGAAAGTGATGATTTTTCTGGTGACCTCTGAATAATATGACCACAGTGTACTTGAAGGGGAAAAATTGCAGTGCTATGGGAAAAGATGAGAGGAATGGAACTAATTTGGATAGCTCTTTCAAAAAGCCAGCACAGGCGTGATGGGCCAATTGGCCTCCTTCTGTGCTGTATGATTCTATGATATGTAATTATTCTCATCAGGTTAATCCACCTTCCCTCCTTGCGCTAATTCAAAAGGCCATCTAATTAGTCATCACCTTCAACTAAGATTTTGCATCTGTTATATCACTAAACTCAAACTCCCAGTCCAATTGTCGCATTTGGACGCTGCTTTTGACTACAAGTAGCATGTAAACATTTTGCTTACTATTCATTTTTTTAAGAAACACCTCTTTTGCAATTACTATCACCCATTTAATCTCTTCATTAGTCCAGCCGTCTGATGTTATTACCCAAGTACAATATTTTTATCGAATTCCTCAGTGCTCAATTTTAAAGTCAATATTTGAGAGGTTCTTTTTCTTTATGATCACCATTGACTTTATCTTATTAAAATTCAACTGTTAAACCATAATACAAGCTCTGCACCCGAGCTTCCAGATGTGTTGTAAATTTCACATTTAGAAATAAGTAACTGCTATACATATGTGAGCACACCTTTAACGTTACAGTGTGTCAACTGTTGAAGTTAATTAAAAACTGAATCAGGCCCCAGAGTTATGATTTGATTATAGCAACTGCCTTTTAAATGTTATTGCTACATTTAAAAAGTCCTACGGTTGGCTAATTCTATGATGAAGGAAGAAATAACTTGCAATCATATAGCACCTTTCACATGCTCCCAAATACTTTACAATGATGTGATATTGAGGTATAGTCACTGTTGTAATGTAGGGAAATGCAGCAGCCAGTTTGTGCACAGCGATGAGATAAATGACCACATAATCTGTTTTTGTTTAGTGATGTTGGTAGTGCCAGAGGATCTTTTATGTCCACCTGAGAAGGCAGATGGGGCCTCATATTAGCATCTCATCCAAAAGGCAGCAACTCAGACAGTACAGCACTCCCTCATCTCGCTGGAGCCGGGCATCTTGCAGCGTACGCCGTTAGTTAGACTTTTTCCTGCACCCTTCAGCTCAAATTTTTTTTGCGCAGTAACTTGCTGGAAGTGCGAGCTTATAATGGCGTGGCAAGGGCAACGGGGCATCTGGGACCTTGGTGAACGATATGACCAACAGTGTATCAATTTAACCAATGAGATTTAAGGATTGAGAAAGAAACAGAGGAATGACAGAGAAGGAGGATGAATTAGAGTGGGTGAATTTGAGATAAATCAGGTACAGAAAGAGAGGGAAAGAAAAAGAGACAGAAAGGAAAAGTAAGAAAAAATGTAAAAGATTAAAATTTGACATTTAAAAAATTTCTAACAACAATTTGCGACATGCAGAAATGAGATTGAACAGTTTAAATTGTTCCCTTTCTGTGCCAGAGAGGTTGATTGGTATTGCATTAACAATTATCACATTGTTAAAAAGGTGCTTGTGCTGTTAAGTTCCAGCCCTAACTTTCTATGGTGAGTTCAATGGACAATTAATGTGCAAATCCAGTAGGTTCTTAAAAATAACGGGGAGGCTAAGGGCGAGATGCCATTTGTGCAAAGCAAACGGTGGAGTAGCGTAAATTGACCAGCAGGTTCTGGAGATTCGCAACTCATGGTGTATCTGTTAATCACCCGAACTTGCCGACTGATTTCACATTAATAATGACCCATTGTGTTTTTGGGAAGCTTTGGTTCCTGGAACTGTCTCCTCTGAAAATTGTTTTTAATCGTGCCAAATTACTCAATGAGGCTTTCACATTCCAGTAAATATATTTATAGTAATATGGTTTCCTGGGGATTCATTCTTTTGATCATATTATTGGAATGTTGTAACTTTAATATTGAACTGCCAAGTGAAAAATATCATTTTGGATGGCAAAGATCTTTTTGGTAGGATGAACATTGTATTTTCTACTACTCCAGGATCATCTAGGAGAACCCATGACTTTTTTCTCCATGACAAACTGTCTCCTCAAACCCTGTTCCACTGCCACCATCATAATTTTTACCACCCTAGCCCCTCTGCCAAAACCCCACCCTTACCTGTCTAACTACCCCCCCTTATCTAACGTCCCTTTTTATCCAAGTTCTTGAACGCATCATTGCCTTCCAGGTCCATGCCCAAATTTCCCACAACTCTCTTCGTATCCCTTCAGTCTACCTTTTTCCTTGATCACTGCTGAGTCTTCTCTAGTCAAAGTCATGAATGATATCCTCTCTGATTGCAACTCCATGTCCTTCTCAAACTCGCTGTTGCCCTCCTCCACTGCCTCTCCTCCATGGGCCAGCTCCATGGGACTACCCTTTCCTGGTTCCACTTCTATCCCAATGCATTTAGCACATCTCCAACAATGACTTCTTTTCACGCACCCACATGATGGCTTCTGGAAAACCCCAAGGATTTATCCTTGGCCACTCCTCCTTCTGATGTATGTGCTTTGCTTTGGTGACATTGTCTCTTGGAACAAATTAGCTTCCAAATGTATACTGATTTCACCCAGCTTTTATCTTTCCAACAATTCCATCATTCTGTGTTGTCAAACTGCCTGTGTGACATTAACTTGCAAATGAATGAGAATCTCCAGGTGGAAGGTGATACACGTCATTTCTGGATCCCAGCAAAAACTCAGTTTCCTTGCCACTGAATCTGTCCCCCTCTCCATTGCTTGTTATGGATGATTGTTTTCAAACTCAGCATCCTGCTTGACACAGAGATGAACTTCTAAAACAACATCCTATCCATTGCCAAGACTGTTTACTTAAACCTTCACAGCATTTCCTGCCTCCATCCATACCTCACCTGCCAAAACAGTTATCCACATTTTCATTACCTCTAGACTCAATTTCTCTAGCAGCCTGAATGGCAGACGTCTGACCTACAAACTCCAACTTGCTCAAAACTCACCCACCCATACTAAGTCCTGATTTCTCATCACATCTGTCCTTGCCTACGTAGAATATCTTTCTGTCCACTGATGTATGAAATTTAAAATCCTCATGCTTAACTACAGATTCCTCCATCATCACCCTACCCTAACTGCAACATAAGAATTAGGAGCAGGAGTAGGCCATACGGCCCTTCGAGCCTGCTCCACTATTCAATAAGATCATGGCTGATCTTCGACTGCAACTCCACTTTCCCGCCCGATCCCCATATCCCTCGATTCCCCTAGAGTCCAATATGTTGCCTTCCATGGTCTCTGATTCCTTAACTCTGGGATGTGCATTCCCCTCGCTCTGCTCCACCACATTGGTGGTATAGCCGTACTCTCTGGCATTCCTCCCCAATATCACTCTGCCCCTCTATTTCTGTGGTTGCCTCTAAAAACTTCTATAAATCCCATCTCTTTGACCAAGCATTTGGTCATCTCAAGACCCTCATAAAGGCTTGGCAGCCACTGCTTTGTTCCTCTTTGAAGCACATTAAGATGTTTTTCTACATTAAAGATGTTATATAAAGGAAAATTGTAATATTTTTATAATATTTCTACAGATTATAATTTGGATATACAATAACACACACATATTGAAGAAAATTACCAGACTCAATATCCTACCTCAAGATCTCCTAGCCCTATAAGCTTTCTGCACTAATATTTCTGCCACTTTTCTTCCACACTGGTTAAGCTTCTTCAGTTCCTGTGCTCCTCCTGTAGTTTCTCTCCCACTTAGGCATTTATACACAATGTTTTCATCGATGGCCATTAAAACCCATCCGCATCTCATTCTTCTATTTTTTTTAAGAGATTGTGTTCAGTTGCCAAGCAACCCGCTCACAGCCCTCCCTCATCCTTTGGAATACGCATAAAGCAGCTTAATTTTAATGCCAAATATTGATCTACTCCTGTCCAGGGTCTCATGCACCTCCTGCTTGTGAACTGGGTTTCTTGTTTTTTTGACAAGGTTTTCTAAGCAGATTTGCTATTGGTGTTACTGTTCAATATTTTCTAGGATTCATAGGCCTTATACCCATGTTTAGTGATTACTAATGAAATCTCTGATGAATTGCTTTACTAACTCCCAGAAGCAAGGTAGGATTCAGTGAAACCATCACTCCTGTGCTCGCTGACCTACATTGGCTCCCGGTTAAGCAATGCCTCGATTTCAAAATTCTCATCCTTGTTTTAAATCCCTCCATGGCCTCGCCCCTCCCTATCTCCTTGAGCCCCACAACCCCCAGAGATATCTGCACTCCTCTAATTCTGCCCTCTTGAGCATCCCTGATTATAATCTCTCAACCATTGGTGACCGTGCCTTCTGTTGCCTAGGCCCTAAGCTCTGGAATTCCCTGCCTAAACCTCTCTGCCTCTCTACCTCTCTTTCCTCCTTTAAGATGCTCCTAAAAACCTACCTCTTTGACCAAGCTTTTGGTCACCTGCCCTAATTTCTCCTTATGTGGCTCGTTGTCAAATTTTTTGTCTTATAATACTCCTGTGAAGTGCCTTTGGACGTTTTACTACGTTAAAGGTGCTATATAAATACAAGTTGTTGTTGTTGAACTGAAAATCTGACTTTAATTGCTCACTGGGTAAATGTGTGCAGTTGCTGCTGCATCCCTGTTTAAAATGCATTTACACTTAATAGTTCAAAAATGGGTCTTTTCTTTTTAATATAGACATACCTAGAGATAAATGACATGCAAGTTATTTTACCAGGACAATAATTGTACAAGATGTTTGAAAACAAATTCTAATTTTTTGTTTCTTTCCTGCTAGGAATGCAGTATTTTTTGGGAATTGATTATCATAATTTGCAGAAGTTATGCAACATCAGTGGTTTACAGAACAGGTACCACTCAAAATAATAGAACTGATTTGATTCTGTTTTACGAACTGCTTACAGCCTTTTCAGGCAAGAATAAGAGTTATCAGCAATGACTCTGAAAGCTGCTGTTGCCAGTGAAACTGAAGTATGATTTAAATAAGTCAATTACTGCCCCCTCCCAAAAAAGATATAAGATCAAGCTTCTATGAAACACTGATAGCCTGGCTAAAAACAATTAAACAATCCAAGTAAGATGCGTTTTTGTGATGAACAACTCTAGCACTTGAACTCATAGCTTTCTGGTTAGGGATAGAATACTGAACCATTTGAGCCATCAGGGCACTCACAGTCTGAATTGATCTATTCATGTCAGGATTATAGTGTCCCAGAACAACATGCTAGTGCTGCTGAAACCCTCATCCATGCCTTTGTTATCTCTAGACTTGACTATTCCAATGCTCTCTTGGCCAGCCTCCCATTTTCCACCCTCCATAAACTTGAGCTCATCCAAAACTCCGCTGCCCGTGTTCTAACTCGCACTGAGTCCCATTCACCCATCACTCCTGGGCTCACTGACCTACATTGGCTCCTGGTCCAACGATGCCTCAATTTTAAACCTAGTCATCCTAGTTTTCAAATCCCTTCATGGCCTCGCGCCTCCCTATCTCTGTAACCCCTCCAGCCCAACAACCCTTTGAGTCTTCTGCGCTCCTCCAATTCTGGCCTCTTGCGCATCCCCGATTTTAATCACTCCACCATTGGTGGACGTGGCTTCAGCTGCCTAGGCCCTAAACTCTGGAATTCCCTCCCTAAACCTCTCTGCCTCTCTATTTCTCTCTCCTTTAAGATGATCCTTTAAACCTACCTTTTTGTCCAAGCATTTGGTCACCTGTCCTAATATCTCCTTATGTGGCTTGGTGTCAAATTGTGTTTGATAACACTCCTGTGAAGCACCTTGGGATGTTTTACTATGTTAAAGGCGCTATATAAATGTAAGTTTTTGTTGCTTCCCATGTCTTAGATTTATCACTGAGTGAAATTAAGCCTCTGAAATGAAAGTGTTATATAAATAGGCAGTAATAAGGTAATATCTGACATATGCAAACCTCAGTGGACCATACTTTAGTCTCAACTTTACACTAAGCTTTACTGAATCAAGCTGGCATCAAATCCACCTTTAATAAGCCAAGTTTCAATTTATGTCAGTATGGAACCAGAGTTCTTATTCTAGCACAGTTTATGCTACTGTCACCCTGTTTATACTGTCACGTTTGTTCTGGAATGAATTCTGCTTTTATAATGATTGAGTGCAAAGTTGGCACTTCAACCACTGCGTGGCCATGAAACATCAAACCTTCAGGGGCTGTTTTGATGCTGGTATGAGCTTGGAACAGGCGTCAAAATCATGTTCAAAATTTCCAGGCTACCAGACATCACAAATCTTATACCACTTTTTAATGCTCAGAAATGCTTTATGTAATATATATTAAAGCCATGTATGCATACGTGGAGTACTTGTGGAAAAACCAAAGTCACAATGTAACTGTTTTGAAAAACAACCTATAGATAACAATAGAAGGACTGAAAATTGACAGCCTTCAAATAAACAATTAAACTGAAACAGAATCCACAGGAGCTGGGAGAAGAAATACAACTGCTAAAACTGTGTAACTCAATATAGTGTGATAAAGCAACACTCTACACCAGCGAGTGTCAACTCTGTTAAACCATGCATTAGCCCAGCTGTCTATGGTGGAATAAGATCTTGGGATGAGTATAATGAATGGGACTACTAGACAAAAGCAGTCTGTCTGGTGACCAGTGGGAGTCAGGCAAATTTATGGTAGGTATTTGGCCTGTGTTAGTGAAATGAAATTGAAACCCAAGCAGAGTAGTACAGGAGCAAAATACTGCGGATGCTGGAAATCTGAAATAAAAACAGAAAATGCTGGAAATACTCAGCAGGTCAGGCAGCATCCGTGGAGAGAGAAACAGAGTTAACGTTTCAGGTCGATGACCCTTCGTCAGAACTGGAAAAAGTTGGAGATGTAACAGGTTTAAAAACCAGTTGCTTAAAAACCTGTTACATCTCCAACTTTTTCCAGTTCTGACGAAGGTTCATCGACCTGAAACGTTAACTCTGTTTCTCTCTCCACAGATGCTGCCTGACCTGCTGAGTATTTCCAGCATTTTCTGTTTTTATTTCAGAGTAGAACAGGTTCTGCTAAGGCAAGAAGATAGGAGGAAACCCTTTCAGAGCTAACTAAATTGATGTGGCTGCTGTGACTGGTATATCCTATGCTGTTGATGGAATCACCAGTCATAATATTTTCTGGCTGATAGTCTTCTGATGGAGAATAAAATTAGGCCCAGAGCCTTGAAAATATATAGTATATTCCACTTTGTAGATTCAGCATCTACACAGTGAATAAGGAAAGAACCTTGAGGGCGCTGTCTTCTTGGAAATGTGTAGTGTGCTTAGGGTTGGGAAGACCTCAATCAAGTATCATAGCTAAAACATTGTAACTGAGCTGTGGAAGATGATTGACTTTTTTCAAGTGGAGGATTGTAGAGGGTTGTGAGTGTACCTGATGACTGAAGGAGCAATAGGACAGTATGATCAAGCCCACTTAAAATGATTAAACACAGAAAAGAATTATGGTATGGTCCATAGTCAAAGACAAACGAGAAGTATGGTTGTACAACTATTGAGACGTTTTCTGTAACTTTCAATAATCATGAGGTGAGCTGCATCTGTTTTTGAAGTGGTTAAGTGGTACAAAAGCAATCACAGCCTAGATGTGATATAATTTATGTGGATCACCTCAAATCATGTCAAGGAAGGAACATATCCTGCTGAATGCTATGGTCTTGTAGGAAGTTTCCATGTGAAGCTGAAAAAGGATGGAGATTGTGATTTACTGAGGAATGTGAAGCTGAAATGGTCTATAGATGGCAGTTTCATTCAGTGACAATATTGTTACTGGGGTTTAAAGCTGAGGTAAAGCTGTCTCCTCAGAGACTGCAACTAACTACCAATAAATCAGTCTATTGAGATTTTACACTGAAGGGTTGAATGCATGCTCCTGGCCATAGTACAAATTTTTTTAAGATGTCTAAAAATGTTAAAAAGACAAATCTAAAGGCACTGTATCTGAATGCATGAAGCATTCGTAATAAGGTAGACGAATTAACAGCGCAAATAGATGTAAACGATACGATATAATTGCGATTACAGAGACAGGGCTGCAGGATGACCAAGGCTGGGAGCTGAATATCCAAGCATATTCGATATTTAGGAAGGACAGGCAAAAAGGAAAAGGAGGTGGGGTGGCATTGCTAGTAAAGGATGAAATCAGAGCAATAGTGAGAAAGGATATTGGCTCAGAAAATAAAGATGTAGAATCAGTCTGGGTGGAGCTAAGAAGCACCAAGGGGCAGAAAACATTGGTGGGAGTTGTCTATAGGCCTCCAAACAGTAGTGGTAATGTAGGGGATGGCATCAAACAGGAAATTAGAGATGCATGTAACGAGGGTACTACAGTAATCATGGGTGAATTATATCTACATATAGACTGGCCAAACCAAATTAGCAATAATACTGTGGAGGATGAATTCCTGGAGTGTGTACGAGATGGTTTTTTAGACCAGTACGTTGAGGAGCCAACTAGGGAACAGGCTATCTTAGATTGGGTATTGTGCAATGAGAAGGGGTTAATTAATAATCTTGTTGTGCGGGGTCCTTTAGGGAAGAGTGACCATAACATGATAGAATTCTTCATTAAGACGGAAAGTGAAGAAGTCCAATCCGAAACTAGGGTCCTAAATCTAAACAAAGGAAACTACGAAGGTATGAGGAGTGAGTTGGCTATGATAGATTGGGGAGCTTCATTAAAAGGCATGACGGTGGATAGGCAATGGCTAACATTTAAGGAACGAATGCATGAATTGCAACAGTTATACATTCCTTGCTGGCGCAAAAACACAAAAGGAAAAGCGGCTCAACCATGGCTAACAAAAGAAATTAAGGATAGTATTAGATCCAAAGAGGAGTCATATAAAGTTGCCAGAAAAAGTAGCAAGCCTGAGGATTGGGAGCAGTTTAGAGTTCAGCAAAAAAGGACCAAGAGATTGATTAAGAGGGGAAAAATAGAGTATGAGAGTAAACTTGCAAGGAACATAAAAGCTGATTGTAAAAGCTTCTACAAGTATGTAAAAAGAAAAAGATTAGTGAAGACAAATGTATGTCCCTTACAGTCACTTTGTTATTTAGGACTTGCTGTTTGCCAATTATGTTACGCAGAAATTCAGTTTTTCCTTGATTCCCATTTCAACAAAACTGTTCTTTGAGGATTAACAGTAGTGTTAGTGCATCGCACGTTCACCTTGAATCGACACTGCTGTTTCATCTTGCACGGGCAGTGTAGTATAGTGTCATGGTAGTTTTGAGTCTGGAGTCAAAGGCCCATCTAAAACTGCAGTAAGGTGGAATGAGAATCTGGAGTTGCTGTCATGCCTCTTTGCTTTGGAGTTAGTTTGCCCTTTGACACTCAATTTAAGCTCCAACAACAAATTGCATTTATAAGTATGTAAAAAGAAAAAGATTAGTGAAGACAAATGTAGGTCCCTTACAGTCAGAAACGGGAGAATTTATAATGTGGAACAAGGAAATGGCAGAGCAATTAAACAAATACTTTGGTTCTGTCTTCACTTAAGAGGACACAAATAACTTCCCAGAAATGCTAGGGAACCAAGGGTCTAGTGAGGAGGAGGAATCAAAGGAAATTAGTATTCGTAAAAAAATAGTGCTGGAGAAATTAATGGGACTGAAAGCCGATAAATCCCCAGGGCCTGATAATCTGCATCCCAGAGTACTAAAAGAGGTAGCCATGGAAATAGTGGATGCATTGGTTGTCATCTTCCAAAATTCTATAGATTATGGAACAGTTCCTGCAGATTGGAGGGTGGCAAATGTAACCCCACTTTTTAAAATAGGAGGGCGAGAGAAAACAGGGAACTATAGACCGGTTAGCCTAACATCAGTAGTAGGGAAAATGCTAGAGTCTATTATAAAGGATGTGATAACAGGACACTTAGAAAATATCAACGGGATTAGACAAAGTCAACATGGATTTATAAAAGGGAAATCATGTTTGACAAACCTACTGGAGTTTTTTGAGGATGTAACTGGTAGAATAGATAAGGGAGAACCAGTGGATGTGGTGTATTTGGATTTTCAGAAGGCCTTTGATAAGGTCCCACATAAGAGGTTAGTGTGCAAAATTAAAGCACATGGGATTGGGGGTAATATACTGGCATGGATTGAAAATTGGTTAACAGACAGAAAACAGAGAGTAGGAATAAATGGGTCTTTTTCGGGGTGGCAGATGGTAATTAGTGGGCTACCGCAGGGATCAGTGCTTAAGCCCCAGCTATTCACAATATATATCAATGATTTGGATGAGGGAACCAAATGTAATATTTCCAAGTTTGCTGATGACACAAAACTAGGTGGGATTGTGTGTTGTGAGGAGGATGCAAAGAGGCTTCAAGGCGATTTAAACAAGTTGAGTGAGTGGGCAAATACATGGCAGATGCAGTATAACGTGGATAAATGTGAAGTTATCCACTTCGGTAGGAAAAACAGAAAGGCAGAGTATTATTTACATGGTCATAGATTGGGAAATGTGATGACCAGAGGGACCTGGGTGTCCTTGTACACCAGTCACTGAAAGCAAACATGCAGGTGCAGCAAGCAGTTAGGAAGGCAAATGGTATGTTGGCCTTCATTGCAAGAGGATTTGAGTACAGGAGCAAGGATGTCTTACTACAGTTATACAGGGCCTTAGTGAGACCACACCTGGAGTATTGTGTGCAGTTTTGGTCTCCTTACCCAAGAAAGGATATATTTGCCATAGAGGGAGTGCAGCGAAGGTTCACCAGACTGATTCCTGGGATGGCAGGACTGTCGTATGAGGAGAGATTGGGTCGACTAGGCCTGTATTCACTAGAGTTTAGAAGAATGAGAGGGGATCTCATTGAAACGTGTAAAATTCTGACAGGGCTAGACGGACTGGATGCAGGGAGGATGTTTCCCCTGGCTGGGGAGGTCTAGAATGAGGGGTCACAGTCTCAGGATAAGGGGTAGGACATTTAGGACTGAGATGAGGAGAAATTTCTTCACTCAGAGAGTGGTGAACCTGTGGAATTCTCTACCAGAGAAGGCTGTGGAGGCCAAGTCACTGAATATATTTAAGAAGGAGATAGATAGATTTCTAGACACAAAAGGCATCAAGGGGTTTGGGGAGAGAGCGGGAATATGGTATTGAGATAGAGGATCAGCCATGATCATATTGAATGGCGGAGCAGGCTCGAAGGGCCGAATGGCCGACTCCTGCTCCTATTTTTCTATGTTTCTAAGCCTTTAAATAATAATGAAGGCATTCTCCACTTGCAACAACACTCCCTGTTACCTTAGAACCTTGTAAGAAGTTAATAAAGCTAATGGAGTTGCAGAAAGTTGCACAGAGCCAGTCAAACTGCAGAAACATGTCAGGTGCAAGTAGTTGCTGATGATCCTTTTAAATACCGCTGCTGGAGCTTCCTTCCTGCTAGTCAACGCTTGCTCAGCTCGTTGCATTTAAGGCATGCCGGTAAGTTGAATGGTGAACTTCAAACTCGCAGTTCAGCTGTCAAGTGAGCGTTGCACACTCACTGATGTCATGATCTGTATCATTTCCATGATATTAGCGATCGCTGATATCGGCAGCGCTGCCGCCCAACCGAAAATGGCGCCCGCCACAGGACCCACCAACAACTGACAGAAGAATGGCGGCCGCCATTTTTTTGCCTTAATCTGGCGGTAATGGTTGGCGCTAAACCCCTGACTTTCTAGGCCATTGTCTGGCAGCAAACAGCCTTATGACACTGCTCAATGACATTAAAAAGGATTTTGGAGTGTTTTTACATTAGCTGAGGTCAAAATAAGATTGCATTTCACAAGTACAAAACAGATGGCATCAATTCCCATTCCTTTCTAGAATAGTTTACCTAAATTTATTTTGAAATTCAAGGGTGAACTTTATGAATGCATGCACCGAGCTTGAGCCTTGCCCACCAGGAGCACATCTCAGGAAACCACAAGCATACTCCCCATAATTTTCCAGCATAGAACATAGAAAAATAGGAGCAGGAGTAGGCCATTCGGCCCTGCTCCGCCATTCAATATGATCATGGCTGATCCTCTATCAATACCATATTCCTTCTCTATCCCCATACCCCTTGATGCCTTTTGTGTCTAGAAATCTATCTATCTCCTTCTTAAATATATTCAGTGACTTGGCCTCCACAGCCTTCTCTGGTAGAGCATTCCACAGGTTCACCACTCTCTGAGTGAAGAAATTTCTCCTCATCTCAGTCCTAAATGTCCTACCCCTTATCCTGAGACCGTGACCCCTCGTTCTAGACCTCCCCAGCCAGGGGAAACATCCTCCCTGTATCCAGTCCGTCTAGCCCTGTCAGAATTTTATACGTTTCAATGAGATCCCCTCTCATTCTTCTAAACTCTAGTGAATACAGGCCGAGTCGACCCAATCTCTCCTCATACGACAGTCCTGCCATTCCAGGAATCAGTTTGGTGAACATTCGCTGCACTCCCTCTATGGCAAGTATATCCTTTCTTAGGTAAGGAGACCAAAACTGCACACAGTACTCTAGGTGTGGTCTCACCAAGGCCCTGTATAACTGTAGTACGACATCCTTGCTCCTGTACTCAAATCCTCTTGCAATGAAGGCCAACATACCATTTGCCTTCCTAACTGCTTGCTGCACCTGCAGGTTTGCTTTCAGTGACTGGTGTACAAGGACACCCAAGTCCCTTTGTACATCAACATTTCCCAATCTATCACCATTTAAATAATACTCTGCCTTTCTGTTTTTCCTACCGAAGTGGATAACTTCACATTTATCCACGTTATACTGCATCTGCCATGTATTTGCTCACTCACTCAACTTGTCTAAATCACCTTGAAGCCTCTTTGCATCCTCCTCACAACTCACAATCCCACCTAGTTTCGTGTGGTCAGCAAACGTGGAAATATTACATTTGGTTCCCTCATCCAAATCATTGATATATATTGTGAATAGCTGGGCCCAAGCACTGATCCCTGCGGTACCCCACTAGTCACCGCCTGCCACCCTGAAAAAGACCCATTTATTCTTTACTCTCTGTTTCCTGTCTGTTAACCAATTTTCAATCCATGCCAGTATATTACCCTCAATTTCCATGTGCTTTAATTTTGCACACTAACCTCTTATGTGGGACTTTATCAAAGGCCTTCTGAAAATCCAAATACATCACATCCACTGGTTCTCCCTTATTTATTCTACCAGTTACATCCTCAAAAAACTCCAGTAGGTTTGTTAAACACGATTTCCCTTTCATAAATCCATGGTGACTTTGTTGTGCTTCTGCTCACAACACTTGCTCACAGTCATGGGGGCTCTACTGGTGCTCGCTTATCTTCAGGAGAGGGAGCGGAGGCCGCGAAGAAGGGGAGAAGATGCGCACAGAGGGAGGAGGAGGAGGAGGAGGGCTCTCAACAGGAGGCCTTACCCACCTAGGGTCTTCTGAGAGCACTTCTCATATATCCGTTTAAGCGAGGAGCAGTTTATTAGGAGGCTACGCTTCATCAAGGAGGTACACAGAACTCTGCCACCCCCTGCAACAAGACCTGCAGCCTGAGAGCAGGGTGAACACGGCTCTCCCAGTGACAGTCAAGTTCACCGTGCCCTCAATTTCTCCGTAACTGCAAAGGCTACCACTCACTTAATGTGCAGTTGGTGTGCGACCACGCCTAGCACTTCCTGACGGTCAATGCCCACTAGCCTTGCAGCAGCCATGATGCCTTCATCCTGCATCAGCAATCTTCCAGCGACCACAGCAAACTCGAGGGTGGCTGCTCTGGGACAAGGGGGGGAAAAATTCGGTTGATTAGTGCCTCCCATTAGCGCCCTAAGAGGGTGCTAACGGAGCGCAAATCAACTAGCGCCTGTGCGCGGCGATGTTTGCGCCGCTTGCAAAATTGACCAGACATTTTGCGGCGGCGTTAAACGCTACCGCCACGATCTCCTGCGCCCGCAGATCGTGACGTCAGTCGAGCGTGTAGCGCCCCGGACCGGATATTGAGTCGCGCCCCTTGCCTTTCTGCCTGCCCCTAGCAACGACAGGTAGAGGGGAACGTTTTGCAGTCGGGAAGGGGCTGGGGGAATGCTATTTAAAGGCGGCTGCTTCCTGCCTTTTTTTGTCGCTGACATTTTTGTACCACGCATTCTGAGAGGGAGAGAGACTTCTGGAGAGATTCAACACTGTGTGAAGGAGTTTTGGGTACTGAGCAGCACTTTGCAGGTTCATTTTCATTTGACCTTCATTGCAGTGATTTAGAAGAGACTTAGGGGGCTGCACTGATTCGGGGCATCGTCCTGCACCTACAGAATCGGAGGCAGCAGAGACGCAGAGAGAGAGTGGCAAACATGGCCAGAGGGAGGAGGGCCAACAGGCCTCTGCACAGGAGACCTTACCCTCTGAGGGTATTCAGGGAGTAGCTCTCATACCTTCATTTGTCTGAGGAGCAGTGTTTGTGCAGGCTGCGCTTCAGCAAGGAGGTGGTCACTGAGCTCTGCCACCTGCTGCAACCAGATCTGCAGCCTCAACTGAGGACCAGGATGTCTTTGTCGGTGGCAGTGAAGGTGACAGTGGCTCTGAATTTTTAATCCAGCGGCTCCTTTCAAGCTTCTACTGGGGACATCGCCAATATCTCCCAGTTCGCTGTGCATTGTTGTATCCGGGAGGTGACAAATGCCCTGTATAAAAGGAGACGCCAGTACATCTCTTTTTCCATGACCCAGGCCAAACAGTATGAACGCGCATGTGGCTTTGCTAGGACAGTGGGCTTCCCCATGGTGCAGGGCGCCATTGACTGCACGCATGTGGCATTGCGGGCACCGCATAAAAATGCAGAGGTATTCCGAAACCGCAAGGGCTACCACTCCTTAAATGTGCAGTTGGTCTGTGACCACAAACAACTCATACTCGCCGTCAATGCCCACTATCCTGGCAGCAGCCACGATGCCTTCATGCTGCGCCATACCTTTTCCAGGTACCGCATCACCCAAGTAGATGGCTCCTCAGGGACAAGGGTTATCCACTCTGCACCTGGCTAATGACACCGCTCCGTAACCCCAACACCCCTGCCAAGCTGTGGTATAATGAGAACCATATCGCCACCAGGAACATAATTGCGCAGACGATCGGTGTGCTGAAGCAACAGTTCCGCTGTCTGGACCACTCATGAGGAGCCCTGCAGTACTCTCCTGAGCGAGTCTCCCTCTTCATAGTTGTGTGCTGCAAGCTTCACATCCTGGCAATCCTGAGGACCCAGCCAATGCCACCAGGAATTGGTGTACCACCTGAGGAGGAGGAGGAGGAGGATCAGCAGCAGCACCAATGTGGGAGGGAGCCGCACAATGTTGCCAATGCAAGGGCCGTCCGTGAACGGCTGATAAGAAGCCGCTTCTAGGCCCCTACTTAGAAGATGGCTTCTGGCATGGAGAACAACATCATGGAAAGCAACCTGCACCCCCTATTGCCAGCCAAAGCTGGAATGATTGCAAAGGTACATTTTGAATACAACTTTTTTCTTTAACAAACTCTGTGTGTCATTTATTCAGGACAGACAATTAGAAAAACAGAACAAATCATGAACTAACAGAACTGGTTCTCACAAGATGGAGATAAACGGCAAAACACAAAACAAATGTAATCACACAAACCTCGACCTTTACCACTTTTCGAGGGTGATCTCCACCGCCTGTGCATTTCCCCCCTTCCCACCCTATTGCTCCTCCAGAATGGGGCCCCAGTGGCTGCAGCAAGGCTGATGGAAGGCTGCTGAATGTCAGATGCAGAGACTACAGATGCCCTTGAAGGACGCTCTCGACCAGCTCTGGGCCTGGAGGCCCCAGCTGCAGACTGCACCAACTCTGCATGGGTGGCAGCAGTCTGGGCTGGCTACGTTGCAGGCGGTGGCATGTGCAATGGGGAAGTGCCAGTGGTGGGAGCAGGAATGCTATCATCCTGAGAGAGGACAGCACCTTCCTGCTCGACCGACACACTGGCACTCCCACGTGGCAGTACCTCCGCATCCAGAGCAATCTGCTCGAGCACAGATCGTTGGCCTGCTGCGGCACCGTGAGAGCCCCGGGGCAATGTGGCCAAGCCAGCGAGGATGGCAGCAGTCAGTGCTTGCGTGACATCAATCTGAGACTGCGTGAGAGCAGTCTGAGACTGGATGGCACCAGCCAATGACTGAATTGCAGCACTAAGCCGTTGCGTTGCGTCGGCCTGTGCTGCAGCGGACTGCTCCACACTCCTAGCCAGTCCATCCATGCTTTCGGGTACCCTTGCCATTGCCCCCATGAGCTCAGTGTACATGCTCAAGGCTTGGCTATTCATTGCCACAATGGCGCGGTCCTCCTCTGAGTCCAGTGCAGCAGGACTCGCTTGCCTACTCGCCCTCCGGGGGAGATGGCCCCCGAGCTTCCCTACCCCCATGACGTTGCTGCAGCCCGCTGGGTCCCGGAGCTTTGCCCTCATCAGACCCTACCCCACTGCTGCCCTCCAGGGAAGGCGTGGTCCCAGTGTCGGCATGGGCTCCTTCGTGAGACTCAGGTGGTGAGGCTCCGGCTTCCTCTTCCTCCTCGCCTGGTGCGTCGCTGCCACTGAGCGACAGGCTGGTCAGCTGGTGGTTCACTATCTGAAAGCAGGGAGGTACAAGAGTAGCTTTAGCATCAGGACAGGGGGACAGTAAGGGAGCAAGGACTGGAGACATTTAGTAAGTTGGATTGAAAGTGTAAAAGGCTGGTGTTGTGAGGGGCAAGTGGAATGAGAGAGGAGAGAAAGCTGATGAACATACCATTGCTGTCCCCAAGGGGGTCGACCTCTCCAGCGGCCACGACACCTATGACCTGGCTGGCAACGATCCTGTGCATGCACGCCTCCAAATCGCTGAGGGTGTGTAGGTCAGCTGGTCCTCCTCCCGTGCGTTGCTGCTGCCGCCTGTTATGAGAGAGCTTGGCTGCAAGAAAAAGGACGACGTCTGAGTGAATGTGCAGCCATGTGCTTGCCTGATGTGTCTCCCATAGTTGAATAGCCCTTAATGTATGCAAGGTGTGGAATGTGCGTGTGTGTTTTATGGGATGGCCATAGGTCTTGGATGAGTGTTGGGAATTTGGGGTTTTTAAACCCTCTGGGCACAGAGTGAAGTTGAGATGGAGTGATGTAGATGTATTGAAAAGCAGCCACTCACCCTGACCACCCGAGTGAGGTCGTTGAACTTCTTCCGACATTGGGTGTGGGTCCTCGGCACCAGGCTCCTCGAGGACACGTGCTGAGCCACCTCCCTCCAGAGTTTTCTGTATTCGCGGGGGCAATGGCCTCCTGCCACTCTGTGGGTAGAGAACTGCCCGTCGCCGCTCCACAGCACCAACCAGAGCCACCAAGGCCCGGTCGCTGAAGTGCTGAGCTCTTTCCCTGGGCCTATCCATTGGTGGTTCCAGCACAATTGATGTACAGGTCTCTCCAGGCCGAGATTCAAGGCTGCAATGAGCAGGGTGTGGCTGGACAGCAACATCAACCCTCCCCTTTAAGAACTGGCTGGCGCCAGTCTGTCTGTGTTCCATTGCTAACTGACATCACCTGAGCTTCGCCAGCGCTCTGAGGTAGCGCCTCGCTCCTTGACGTTAGCGCCTTAAGACAGGTGTGTAGCACCTGATTTAGCGCTCAAATCACCTCCAGAGGCGATAGAGGCCAAGTTTGCAGTCAGAGGCGATAATTAGCGCCGGGCGCTAAACTTTGAGCCCGGCCAATAATAGCGCCCCAAACGGGGCGATACCGAATTTCTCCCGTAAGGGCTATCCGCTCTGCACCTGGCTCATGACTCCCTTCTGCAACCCCAACACTCGTGCCCATCACTCATATAATAAGAGCCATGCTGCCACCAGGAATATCATCGAGCAGACCATTGGGCTACTGAAGCAACGGTTCCGCTACCTTGACCGTTCGGGAGGAGCTTTCCAAAACACGCTGGAGTGGGTATCCCATTTCCTGGTGGTCTGCCGCATGCTTTACAACTTGGCCATCATGAGGGCGCAGCCCTTGCCATCAGGGATTGCGGGACCACCTCAGGAGGAGGATGAGGAAGAGGAGCAAGAGGAAGAGGACAAGGAGGGCGGGAGGAGGCAGGCAACCAATCCCCCTTTCGGACGGCCAGTCCGTGAATCAGACTCCGATTCCAATGAATGCAACCACAGATCCTCATTGCTCACCACGTCCCCATCATATCATCCCTCTGCCATGGAATATCACAGTGTCCTCTTGGGCACAAAGCTGAAATGAGAGACACCACAAAAGATTAATAAATGTATCAAAAATAAATTCACACATTTTTGCAGTAATGATATGAAGTAATCACCCTTAGTGCCTGTCGTTCGGGTGCCCTTTCTTGTCCCAGTGCTCCTACGAAGTGCTCCCCCAGTAGCTGCAGCATGGTTGGTGGAAGGCTGCTGAGTTTCCATGGGGAAGACTACAGATGGCCTAGCAGGATGACCTTGAGCAGCTCTGGCCCTAGAAGGCCCGGCTCCAGACTTCACCACCTCGGCATGGGCGGCAGCAGTCTGGGCTGGCTGGCTGACCGGCAGCGGCAAGGACGATGACAGAGTGGCAGTGGTGGGAAGAGGAATGCTGTCATCTTGAGAGAGGACAGCAGGGTTCTGCTCCACTGACCCACTGCCACTCCCCCAGGGTGGCGCATCAACATTCCTAGCAATCTGTTGGAGCACAGATTGCTGGGCTGCTGCGACACCCTGCAAGCCCTGGTCGACAGTGGTAAACCCAGCCATGATGGCAGCAGTCTGAGCTTGCATGGCATTAAGCAGAGACTGCATGACAGCGGTCTGAGCATGGGTGGCATCAAGCTAAGACTTCATAAGAGCAGCCTGAGCTTTGATGGTACCAAGCTGAGACTGCATGACAGCGGTCTGAGCTTGGGTGGCATCAAGCCAAGACTTCATGAGAGCGTTCTGCGCTTCTGCAGCACTGAGACGGTGGGTCGCTTCCGCCTGTGCTGCAATGGCAGCCGCAACATCTGGGTCGACATGGTCTCTTCGGGAGTCTTCCATCATTTCCAGGCTGGAAATCCTGGACTCCATGCTCTGCACCTTGACATTGCCATGAGGCTCTCTAGCAGGTTTGCCATTGCACCTAGCAATTCGGTGTGCAAGTCCATCACCCTTCTTCCGAAGGCCGCCCCTTCGAGGTCCTCATCCGAGTCCTGTGTAGCAGAACTCACCCTCCGGGGAGCTGGCCCCCAAGCTACCCTTTCCCCCGGCCTTGCTGCAGCTCAGTCATGCCCGATGCCTCACCTTGTGCAGATCCCGTTTCTACACTAGCCTCGAAAGTACACGCAGTGCAGTTTTTGAGCTGCCGTCTGTGAGTGACAGATGCAGTGACGCTGTGTCTTCTTCTCTCTCTTTGCTTTCGTGCATCACCCCGGGGATAGGTTGGTCTGGTGCTTGTTGATTATCTGAAAGCAGAAAGGCACAAGAGTCGGGTTATAGTGAGGGGAGGGGGGAAGCAAGATATGCATGCATACAGCAACAGCAGATTGAAAGTGAGAAGACATTGTGGGATGAGGGGGAAGTGGGATGTGAGAAGAAGGATTAGGAATGACTATAGTGTTGTTGTCCCCAAGGGGTTCAACCTCGCCGGTTGTCATGGCCTCTGATCTGCCACCCAATTATGTCTAGCACTCTCTTCTCCAGCTGGCTATAGTCGTGGATGTCAGTCTGCCCCCCACCTGTCTGCCGCTGCTCTCTCCGGTTATGGGCGACCTTGGCCTGCAAGAGAAAGAGAAGTGTGTGAATGAGTGTGGTGCAATGTGTTTGGGTGATGTGCCTGCCATGGTTGAATAGCTATCAGTGTTTGCAAGGTGTGAGATATGGGTGTGAGTGTTGCAGCAGTGATAAGGTTATGAGGGTGAAGTGAAGGTCTGATTGTGATGTCTGAGTGGTGATAGGTAGAGATTGTTGGTAGGTGAGTGCTGGGGGTGTGGTGCATTGAGTAGTGTGTGAGGCTTGTGGTGCAGATGGTGGGATATGGCATTTGCTGAAGCCTTCACTCACCTTAACCTGCCATGTGAGGTCATTAAACTTCTTTTGGCACTGGATGGTCGATTTTGGCACCACAGTGCTGACCATGACATGGATGGCCATCTCCTGCCACAGCCTTCGCGAGGTGTGTGGTGAGGGCTTTCTGCCAATGTGTGGGAAGAGGACAGCCCGCTTCCTCTCCACGGCCACAACCAGTGGCTCAAGATCCGAGTCAGAAAATCTGCAGGCTCCCTCCCTTTTTTTTGCACTACCTTCTTCTTGCAGCTACAGTTCTGAGTGGCTTGACAATGAGGTGCTGCAGCATCAGTGCACCTTCCCTTTAAGTACTGAATAAAGCCTGTGGCAAACATGACTGGGAATTAGACTAGACCCAATATTGGCCCACCTGTTGAGTGTTACGTCAATGAGCAGCAGTTTTAGTGCTGAAATCAAGACTATAATCATTAATTAAAGAGGACTGAGCACAAATTTTGCATGCTACCGAGACCATTTTGAGATGGTGCATCTTAACATCGTTGGGCCTTAACACTGCCTGATTCATGGCCATATCCAATTTTTAGGCCAATTAGTGCTACATTCCTATGCCTGATATTAGCAATGATGTGGAGATGCCGGCGTTGGACTGGGGTGGACAAAAATGAGAAGTCGCACAACACCAGGTTATAGTCCAACAGATTTATTTAAAATTACAAGCTTTCGGAGCTGTCGCTCCTTCTTCAGGTAGGGTAGCTGTGAGAGAATCTCCCAGAATTCACAATATAAACACAGAAAAAATGTATTCAAATCTTTCCCTACATCAAAGACACACTAAGAGCACAGCCAAGACAATGAGATGTGTCCCAGGGGGTCCAACGTGTCAAAACACCTGCTGGCTGCATATCCTCTCCATTTGGGTTTGGTTCTTGTGTTAGTTTTTTTTTTTAAAAACCTGGAAAGACCGGCCATGATGTCAAGTCACGTTCTGTATCATGACATGAACCCGATATCGCGATTGAGGCCATCCTCATGTGTGCGGAACTTGGCTATCAGTTTCTGCTCTATGATTTTGCGCTGTCGTGTATCCCGAAGGCCGCCTTGGAGAACGCTTACCCGCAGATCCGAGGCTGAATGCCCCTGACTGCTGAAGTGTTCCCCGACTGGGAGGCAACCCTCCTGCCTGGCGATTGTTGCGCGGTGTCCGTTCATACGTTGTCTCAGTGTCTGCATGGTCTCGCCGATGTACCATGCTCTGGGGCATCCTTTACTGCAACGTATCAGGTAGACAACGTTGGCCGAGTCACATGAGTATGTACCATGTACCTGGTGGGTAGTGTCCTCACGTGTGATGATGGTATCTGTGTCCATGATCTGGCATGTCTTGCAGAGGTTGCCGTGGAAAGGGGTTTTCATTCCCTACCCCAGCACCTATGCAAGTTGCTTCCAGGCACTAGACACCCACTAGAATTTCTCCCAGTTCCACCTACTCTGTCTTGGGACTAGTCTGTCACTTTCTTCCAGTCCCAGGTCCTGGCTTGCCACCATTTCCCATCCTGAGTCTCCATTTTCACCTATGCCCCAGCCTGCCGGCCAGGGTTTATTCCCTCCTTCTTACCCAGAAATAGATAAAATCACTTTGACCGTCGGAGGGTTGAACGCTCTAAACCTCCATGAAAGAGAAATATACAGAAAAAAAAGTATGTGAGAAACATACAAAAAGCGTGGGAGAAACACTAAGAGAGAAGAGACAGGACAAGGGGAAGAGAGACAAGTATCCCAATGTTTACTTGGGGCCGTGAAGAGAGCAGGGGGCGGGGGAGAATTTTCGGACGGAAACCCGCAAGTACGGTTTCCCAGACATCCTGGTGAAATTAACCGCAGGGCATCTTTTACATTTTTTCAGCAGATTTCCTGCCCAACAGCCAGCTACCTGTTGGGCAAGAAAGCAGCCGGGGAGCGATGCCAGGTAAATAGGACCCCGGCATGGGGGGAGTCGGAGATTGCGGTGGGGTGGGGGGAGCCGGAGATCGAGAGGGATGTGTGGGGGATTGGCCGATTGTGGGATGTCTAAAGGGGTAATCTTGTTGGGCCTGGAAAAAACACTCCTATTCCTCCTGGCCCACAAGCAGTGCTGTAAATGCACTTACCTCATGGATCCAGCCCTTCTCGCCTCCTTTTACCTGCCGGGTTTCGTGAGCCCCGGGAAACCTGGCCTCCATGGATTAAAAATAAATATCCTGTTAAAATGGAAGCGCACAGCCTTCTTAAAAGCATTTACTGACGGAACAGCCTCCTGAGAGCGGATTGGATGCCCACCCCCGACCTGCCTCTGTTAAAACTGGAAGTGAGCGGATTGGAGGCGGGTTACAGTTGGGTTTGAGATTTTAAAAAATGTTACTTCCCACCAATGTTCCCTTTAAGCTGCGTGGCCATGCAGCGCTCCAATGGAAAAACCGTGCATGCGCGGTATTTTGAATGGCCTGCGTAGCCCCTTAAGGGGCCGTGCAGTGCCAAGAGAAATTACGCGGAGATGCCGGTGTTGGACTGGGGTGGACAAAAGTGAGAAGTCGCACAACACCAGGTTATAGTCCAACAGCTTTATTTGAAATCACAAACTTTCGGAGTGGCTGCTCCTTCGTCAGGTGATGAGCTAGAGACAGATGTCTAAATGATAGCAAGTGCTAATGCGTGTGCGCCAAACAGATAGAGAGCCCGGAAAAACTGAGGAAATAGAAAGAGTGGAAGATAATCAGGAACACAAAGACAGGAGTTAGAAAGAATTAGAGTGGGTATTGAGCAGTTGATCAGTTTTAAGACGAGAGAGAGAGAGACATAAGCACATTTTATTTTTATTTTTGTAGACTCTGGTAGACTGATCTATATAAATTTGTGTGAGGATGTGTATAATATTTTATGCAATGTATGGAAATGCAATGAATTGTGTGCTACAAGTTGTTTGCTCAAGTTGGAAGAATTAGTAATAGCTGTTATATCTAGAAAGAGCTGGTTCGTTACAACAACAACAACTTGCATTTATATAGTGCCTTTCACATAGTAAAACGTCCAACGACGCTTCACAGGAGCGTTATCAAACAAAATTTGACACCGAGCCACATAAGGAGATATTAAGTCAGATGACCAAAAGCTTGGTCAAAGATGTAGGATTTAAGGAGTGTCTTAAAGGAGGTAGAGAGGTTTAGGGGAGGGAATTCCAGAGCTTAGGGCCTTGGCATGGCCACCAATGGTGGAGTGATTAAAATCAATGATGCGCAAGAGGGCAAATTTGGAGGAGCGCTGATATCTTGGAGGCTTGAAGGGCTGGAAGAGGTTACAGAGAAAGGGAGGGGCGAGGCCATGGAGGGATTTTAAACCAAGGATGAGAATTTTAAAATCTAGGCATTGCTTAACTGAGAGCCAAAGTAGGTCAGCGAGCACAGAGGTGATGGGTGAATGGGATTTGGTGCAAGTTAGGATACGGGCAGCAGAGTTTTGGATGAGCTTAAGTTTATGCAGGGTGGTAGATGGGAGGCTGGCCAAGAGTGCATTGCAATAGTTGGAGATGAGGGCTGTACCAGGGGGAACAACCAGGGTGAGAGAGAGTAATGGTTTAAATGGGGACTAGGGCATCAAAGATGGAGGTGAGGGTGTGGTTTAGCAGATCGGTAGCTGCAGAAATGATGTGGTGAATGGAGGACCAAAGGCTGGATAGTTGGGATTTTGAAAGTGCAGTTGTAAGTGATGTAATGTTACTGCTTTCAATGTTCTAATTTAGCCCTAAATTCTTATAACCGAGCCAAATGTTTAAGGGCTTCCTGTATAGATTTGTATGAACATTGGGACAGCAGTAAGCCATTCAGCCCCTCGAGCCTCTTCCATCATTCAATTACATCATGGCCGATTTGTGTCTTAACTCCATTTACCGACTTGGTTCCATAGCCCTTAATATGCTTCTCTAACAAAAATCTATCAATCTCAGTTTTGAAATTTTCAGTTGACCTAGGCTTAGCAGGATTTTGGGGGAGAGGGTTCCATTACACTTTGTGAGAACAAGTGTTTCGTGACATCACCTAGCTCTAATTTCAAGATTATGCCCCCTTGTTCTGGACTCTCGCACCAGAGGAAATAGTTTCTCTCCATCTATCCTATCAAATCCTTTAATCATCTTAAACACCTCCATGAGTTCACCCCATAACCTTCTATACTCGAGGAAATACAAGCCTAGTCTATGCAACCTGTCCTCATAATTTAACCCATTTTGGCCTGGTATCATTCTCGTCAATCTGTGCTGCACCCTCTCGAAGGCCAATATATTCCTCCTGACGTACGGTGCCTCGAACCGAACGCAGTACTCCACATGCAGTCTAACCATAGCTTTATACAATGGTACCATAATTTCAACCTCTTTGTATTCCAGCCCCCTTGAGATAAAAGCTAAAATTCCATTAGCCTTTTTAATAATTTTTTTGTATCTGTCCACTAGTTTTTAGTGATTTCTGTACATGGACCTCTAAATCTTTCGGCTCCTCCACAGTTCCTTGCTTCTCACCATTTAGAAAATATGCTGATCTATCTTTCATAGGTCCAATGGATGACCTCACACTGAATTCCATCTGCCACAGTTAATCTCGCTGGATGTCAACCCAGAATTCAGAGCCAGAGCAGTCTCCACTTGCTGGGACTGTCTGGAGCAGGAGCTTCATACGTCATTCCTGCACCTTCTGGCTCAGAGGCAGGAATGCTACCACTAAGCCAAAGGATTCGCTCCAGAAAGAACTTGCATTTATATAGCACCTTCCATAACCTCAGGATGTCCCAAAGCACTTTACAGCCAATTAAGTAGTTTAGTCACTGTTGTAATGTAAGAAACGTGGCAGAAACATGGTTTTAACGTCTCACCCGAAAGACGGCACCTCCGACTGTGCAGCACTGCCTCAGTGTCAGCCTAGATTTTGTGCCCAAGTCTCTTGAGTGGGATTATGAACCCACAACCTTCTGCCTCAGAGACGAGAGTGCAACCGCTGATCCACTGCCAAATTATTTCTGTGGATTTCTGAGCACATGACTAAGAGTTGAAAATTCCTATTCCAGACCATATAAAGCCTACCATTTTCAAAGGAGAAACAGGGCAGACTAGCTGAGAAGTAGGAAAATTTGAAGAAAGACTTGGATGCTGAAACCTGATTGACAGCTAGTCAATAACACCATTGTTCTTTTAACGTACAACCTTGGCCTTCCTTGGTAGATCTCCTGAATAAAATCTGAAGCCATGTTTATTGAATTCATAAATTTATAATCAACTAAGTAGAAGTAAGGCTGGTGATTAATTTGTTGTACTTGACTACGTTAACAGTTCTCTGCTCATCTTCTACACTAAATCATTAATTGTACTTTACCTGGATTATTTTATTTTAATTCGTACTGATTGAAAAATGAAGACTTGTGTGATTTGTTTCAGGTAGAAATAATGAATGTTTCAGGTAAACTAGCATTTTATTTACTTTATTTTCAGGGATATTCCTCACAGTACACCTGAGGCCCACCATATGTTCCTCCAGCTATATCGAAATATATTCATCCAACCAAAACCCGTGTTACCCAAGATTCCTGTGCTAACAGCGAGGTGAGAAATGTAGAACTGTCTTGCAATCAGCACCAGTAAGGACAAGGACAAAATATATAATTTAAAAAAAGGTAAACTTCAAAGGAATGAAGGCTGAATTGAAACAAATTAACTGGGAAATATTGCTGAAGTATATCTTTAACTGAGGAAAATAAAACACTTTTAAATAGTAATGTTGTTTAAGCAAGATCAGAAAACAAATTGTAAGCAAAATACGCATTCAGCAAAATTAATTAATACATTGATTAAAATGAAATTAATAAATAAAAGTTAACTTCACAAAGCTTAGGAGAAAATGGAGGAAGAGAACTCTGGAAAGAGAATAGTAGTTTGCTAAAACAGATTTTAGGTTTATCAGAAATGCAAAGTGCGCCCCTCTCTAGCTATTTTTCCATCTTCCCTCATGCCCTCTCTGAGCTCATCCATGGGACCTACTTGCTTGCTTGACATTTGCACTAAACTGCTGACTACACAACTTTCCTTCCTGGTCCCCATACCAGCTGACATTCTACATGATTCCCTCTTCTCATGTTCTGTCCCACTCCCTTCAAAAACTACTATCATCAGCCCTCCTCAAAAAATCCATCTTTGACCTCTGTCCTTGCACACTATCGCCGCCATCTTTCTTTCCTCTCCAAAGTCATCAAATGTGTATTGCCTCCCATATCCTTGCCCATCTTTCTCGCAGCTCCATGTTTGAATCTCTCCAACCAGGCTTCTGCCCCTGCCACAGCACCAAAATGGCCCTCGCCAAAGTTACAAATGACATTCTCTGTGACTGGCTATGGTGCATTATCTTTCCTCTTCCTTCTCGACCTATCTGCAGCCTTTGAAATGGTCAACCACACCATCTTCTCCAGCACTTCTCCTCTATTGTATAGCTTGGAGGGAATGCCCTTGCATGGTTTCACTTTTACGTATTTCATACTCGTCAGAACATCTCCAGCAATGGCTTTTCTTTCCATACCCCCAACAATGTAACCTCCAGAGTCCCTCAAGGATCTATCCTTAGCACTCTCCTTTTCTTCATCTACAGGCTGCCGCTTGGCGACATCATACACAGACATTGGCCGCGATTTTCTCATCGGTGTCTGGATGGGTGCGGGTCAGCTGGTTTCCGGGTTCTAATCCCACCCCCAGCTGCCTCCGCTCTCCAGATGTGATTTTCCCTTGATTGGCCTTGTTAAGCCCGCCACCGGCCAATTAACAGGAAGCGGGTCTGATGATGTCATTTGATGACACGTCATCTGCCGGTTTCCTTAAAGGGACCATGCACAATTTTATTTTGATAGTTGATTTTTCAGTATTTGACTGCATTGAGGTGCTGAAAACACAGACAATTACTGCACAAAGGTGAACTCTTGCACCCAGACTCTCCAATGACTCCCTCCATATGCTTATGGAGGGAGTCACAGTATGCAGGGAGGTTCTCTTCCCTTCCAAGGGCGGAAGAGACCTCCCCAGGACACCAACTTACCTTGCACCTCCACCCAACCCTCTCTATCTACTTTATCAGTTCCTCATCTCACTAGCCACCCCACACACTCACCCTCATTCTACTGCAAGCATACCAACTAACAACACACAAGTACAATAGCACATCTTTCGTTTAGGCACCCTGCAGCCCTCTGGACTCAACATCGAGTTCAACAATTTCAGATCATAACCTCGGCCCCTATCACATTTATATTTTTTTATTTTATTTTTTCATCCACCCTTTTGTTTGGCCTTTTTTTCCCCTCTCAGAAGCTGGCAGCTGTCCTTCATTCTGCCAGCGCATCTCACACTTCATCTAGCCTCAACCTGTCACATTAACACCTCCTCTTGCCTTGATTATCTCTTAATGTCTCTCAACGTTTCTTAATCTCTCCTGCTTTCTATCCCGCCACTGACCTTCCCTTTTATTCTTTCAACCCCTCCCTCTTTTCCCAGCTTTATACTTGCTTTAAATCTATTTCATTTCCTGCTTTTTTCCAGTTCTGACGTAAGGTCTTCGACCTGAAACGTTAACTCTGTTTCTCTCTCCACGGATGCTGCCTGGCCTGCTGAGTTTTTCCAGCGTTTTCTGTTATTTTAACAACACACAAGGGTGGGCACTTGAGAGGTTTAGCCAATGTCCATGTGAAGTTTCTGGTAATGTGGGGGGTGATTTTCTCAATGGGGAGCTTTTGGAGGCGGGACTCCCACTTGTCCAGCGGGCTTAGCAGGCCAATTAAGGGAAAGCCGGTTGCAGAGAACGTCAACGTATGACGTTTCATCTATCAAAAACTTTTGACAGATGAATTGTCATCGTTTGACAGCTCTGTGAAGCTGTCAAACAGTGACATTCTCTGTAGATTGATGAGGTCTTGAATTCAAGACCTCATCAAACCTCTTTCTTTTGCAGAAATGAGATGGTTGTTGCATTGGAGAATGCAACGGCCATCTGTCATCTCTGCCGCGGAGGTGCGAGACTCTCCGCATACCCACCGACTGAAGCCTGCAGGAAGAAACAAAGGTAAGTACACTTTTACTAACACTCAGATACTCACCTCTCCACTCTTGCACCCATCACTTACCTTCACAGCACACTTTTGCACCCCCTCGACCCCCGCAGACCCAGTACTCGCCTCGCTGACCTGGCGTGTTTCGGAGCCTTCGGGAAGCCCGCACTTGTGAGGGCAAAAAGGGGATAATCCTATTTTCTGCCTGTTAACTACCTGTTAACAGGCAGTTAATAGACTTTAATCCTTTCCCGCCTCCAAGGAGACGGGACCCGGCGCGGGACGGCTACCCGCCTCCTGGCAAGATGGCATGGAGGCGGGTTGGGCACCCACCCCCAAATTCTGCCATTTTCGTGGCAGTCCCACCTCCATACCAACCTCCCCAGGGCTGGCAAAATCGCCCCGTGTTGTCATACAGTGAAATCTCTTTTTACAAAAGTGCCCCTTATTGGACAGATCTGAGCACACATTGAGAAGTGTCTTACTGAGTTCCAGTGATTGTTCAGTCATAACTCACCCCCCCCCCCCCCCCGCCCCGCTATAGTGATGTGTGTGTATGAATGGCTTGGACATTAAAGGGATGCTTCACGGTGCTGGTGTGGGATGGTGTCAACCTGGCGCATCATGTGGCAGCCAGGATTTACAGCATCAAGTGAAGAAAGTCTGGCCATGGTGATGCCATCGCTGGCTTCCTGGCCAGCAATTTTGTCAGCGGCTGATGCCCTGTGTCCAGTGCAGCATCAGGTGATGGCGGCGAAGGTTGGTGATGAGGTTGGTGATGTTGGTGTTGGGGATGATTGTGGAAGGATTCGGAGGACCAAGGTCTGATTGTTTCATTGGCTCCGATTATTGCTGGAATAGATGGCAGCTGCAGGTGAGATGACAGAAGCGATCTGTCACTGGTGAGAGAGGTTCTCCCAATGAGCTGGCACTGGACATACAGTTGGATTTAAAAACTTGTAAGCTAAAGATATCTGTTTATGCATTAAAAATGCAGTAACCAACATTTTCTCTGCTCTGAAACTCACCATGTGCAACATGGCATCCTTGACACCACTTCTGCAGCTGTCATCTTTTCACAAACATCAGACCAGACTTACAACATGCCACACTTACCTGGCGTGTTGTCCGGACATCGTAAAACCTGACCCAGAAGCTGGAAAATCAAAAAAGACCCTGAAAACTGCTCACAAGTACCTGTTAATAGGCAGTTAATTGCCTTTAATCCGTTTCCCGCCGCTGGTTGTCGGGTCCATTCGCAAATCGGGGACCCGACACTCAGGAAGGTTGTGTGGAGGCGGGATGATGGTGGGTGCGGAACCTCTCTTGACCACTCCTTTGTGTTGTCAGACTGCTGGTCTACCATCCAGTCTTGGACGAGGTACTATCTCCTCCAGTTAAACATTGGGAAGGCCAAAGCCATCAGCCTCGAAATTCAATTGCACCCGCAAATGGGTGTGCACTGCACTCTAGTGTTCACATGGTCCCAGGGTAGCATGTTAAATTTGTGCTACAACAGCTTAATTTATACACCGCCCCTAATGTAGTAAGACGTCTCAAGGCTCTTCACAGGGATGTTATCAAACAAAATTTGACACCGAGCCACCTAAGATGATGTTAGGGCAGATGACCAAAAGCTTGGTCAAAGAGGTAGGTTTTAAGGAGCATCTTAAAGGAGGAAAGAGAGGGAGAGAGGCGGAGAGGTTTAGGGAGGAAATTCCAGAGCTTAGGGCTTCGCAGCTGAGGGCACGGACGCCAATGGTGGAGCGATTAAAATCGGGGATACGTAAGAGGCCAGAATTGGAGGAGTGCAGATATCTCGGAGGGTTGTAGGACTGGAGAAGGTTAAGTTTATGGAGGGTGGAAAAAGTGAAGCTGGCCAAGAGAACATTGAAATAGTCTCAATTAATTTATTAATTGGGTAAGAAAGCAATAGTAAGGGCAAACATAAGATTTACATTAATGTACTGAGCATGACATCCTCAAAATACAGAAAATAATAAATGGTTGCATTCCTGCACTAAATGTAAACTTGGACCGTGAATCTGATCATAACTTTCTGTGGGGGTTTGCTGCTAACTTTGCATAGAGCCTCCTGCCCTTTTTTCTCCAGTGGCTTCAGGACTGCGAAAATGGAGAAGGTCTGCTCAAGATAGACTCTACAACTCTTGAAATTTCACCCAGGAACAAAGTAAATCAAATACGTTTCCTCTATGATTGTATCAGACTGTCAGACATCCACAATGTGTAATTACACAGGAAGTTTGCTGATCAGGGTCCTCTTGCACTCTTTGTTTATCCATGAGTATTGCCGAAAGTAATTTCCAGGCTCAAAAAGTATAAATGTATGCCGAAAAACAGCTTTATTATTTTGTTATAAAAGCAGAATATGCTGGAAATACTCAGCAGGTCAGGCAGCATCTGTGGAAAGAGAAACAGAGTTAACGTTTCAGATCGATGATCTTTCGTCAGAACTATTTTGTTAATAGGCTACAACAATGTGCATGATTTACCATATGATTTTGCCCATTTGTTTGGGCACCGTTTGTTGGTTTCAGTCATGGCAGGGTTGCAAGTGCTGGTATAGGGCAAAAAGTGGGCAATGCAGATTGAGCAGTGGGAATATGTATCATTTTTCAAGTTCTGAGGAAGGGTTTATACCTCAAACATCAACTAACTCATGTTTCGTCGATGGATGCTACCTGATATGCTGAGCGTCTCCAGTGTTCTGTTTTTGTTTTACATTTCCAGCATTTGCAATATTTTGCTTTTTGTTCATAGTAAATTGAAAGTAAAAGAAGAACTTGTATTTATATAGCGCATTTCCTGACCTCAGGATGTCCCAAAGCCAATGAAGTACTTTTGAAGTGTAGTCACTGTTGTAATGTAAGAAACGTAGCAGCCAATTTCCACACAGGTCTGACAATTAGCAATGAAATAATGACAAAATAATCTGTTTTAGTGATGTTGGTTGAGGGATAAATATGGCAAAAGACACCAGGGAGAACACCCCTGCTCTTCTTCAAAATAGTGCCACGTCCACCTGAGAGAGCAGACAGGGCCTACGTTTAACATTTCAACCAAAAGACTTCAGTTCCAACAGTGCAGCGCTCCCTCAGTACTGCACTGAAGTGTCAGCCTGGATTGCGTGCTCAAGTCTCAAGACTTGTAAAGCAGTTTGCAAGTAATGGAATATGCTTCTTACCAGATGTATCAAATGCATCTCAAATTAGAAAACTCATTAAACTGCAGGTAACATTTTAAGCAAAAAAAAATATTTTTGCCTATAATTTTATGCTTTTTTTAAACAGCAAGTCACACAAGAAATCATATATAAGTGAATCAGTAAAAGATGTTCCTGGTTATCTGGAGAAACTACAGGACAAGAAAAATGTGGAGGATACAACTCATCATTTCAAGCAAAAGGTTAAAACTCTAATTAGGATACTTAGAAAGCTGTAAGTATCAGTATTACAAAAATGAGTAGCGTGACAGTTATTCTTTAAGTACTGATTTAAAAAACTCACTAATTTAGTAAAAGTAACCAATTGTTTTTTTTAATTATTTTAAATTTGTCCTATGCTAAGAATTAAATTCTAAAGCATACAAATAATGCACTATTCTTCCCACAATTTGTGTTATATGTTTGTAGCAAATTACAATTAGTTGACATGGTCAGTGTTAATGAGGTGCAGTTTTAAGAACAGTTTTGTGCCACAGAACCATACCTAATAGAAGTTGAGAAGTCGCACAACACCAGGTTATAGTCCAACAGTTTTATTTGAAATCACAAGCTTTCGGAGCTGTTGCTTCTTCGTCGGGTGAAGTAAAGAGATACAGAATCGCCAAAGCATATATAGATAGAGAACAATGCATGTGTACCTTACAATGGTAGACGACTAAATTTAATCATCCTGACTGTTTATCTGCCGAGGTGTGACAAAAGGCAATCAGGTCAGCCAGGAAGGTCCCACATCAAAGACATAGCAAGATACAACTGAGACAATGAGGTGGAGTTACAGGGGGTCTAACGTGTCAAAAGCTGCAGTCAGTATGTAAAACGATAAACTTTAAAAATTTTACTTTTTTACTGGGAATCACATCTGTGAACAAGCCAACGATGACTCGAGTCTGGATCACGTCATGTATCGTGACATAAACCCAAGATCCCGGCAGTCAAGGACATTCAGCCTCGGATCTGCGGGTAAGCGTTCTCCAAGGCGGCCTTAGAAACACACGACAACGCAAAATCATCGAGCAGAAACTGATAGCCAAGTTCCGCACTCATGAGGACGGTCTCAACCGGGATCTTGGGTTTATGTCACGATACATGACGTGATCCAGACTCGAGTCATCGTTGGCTTGTTCACAAATGTGATTCCCAGTAAAAAAGTAAACATTTTAAAGTTTATCGTTTTACATACTGACTGCAGCTTTTGACACGTTAGACCCCCTGTAACTTCACCTCATTGTCTCAGTTGTATCTTGCTATGTCTTTGATGTGGGACCTTCCTGGCTGACCTGATTGCCTTTTGTCACACCTCGGCAGATAAACAGTCAGGATGATTAAATTTAGTCGTCTACCATTGTAAGGTACACATGCATTGTTCTCTATCTATATATGCTTTGGCGATTCTGTATCTCTTTACTTCACCCGACGAAGGAGCAACAGCTCCGAAAGCTTGTGATTTCAAATAAAACTGTTGGACTATAACCTGGTGTTGTGCGACTTCTCATTTTTGTCCACCCCAGTCCAACACCGGCATCTCCGCATCATAATAGAAGTTGGATTGAGACTGTCCAAACAGGAATCATATAAACTGTGCATCCCTTTAGCCCAGATCAAACCTAAATCCTGGGGATGAAAGGACAATGTTCTAACTTAGTGTGCTGCAGAGCTCTGCTCATGAGAAAAAATACTTTTTGAATGAACTGGTTAACCAGGATTGGGTAATTAGAAGTTAACTGCTATGAGGTGACCCTCGGTTGTTACAGAGGGCATTACTTCAAAGCTCTGGCGAAAAGCAAAAGACTCCACTTCTACGTAAAGTTGGTTTGTGAGAGGTGACCAACCATTTCAGATCATAGATTAGGGTGATCTGTGATATTTTCCAGTGATAGTGGCATTTAGAATGAAAGGACATAGATATAATATTAAATGTAAGAGATTTAGGACAGAGAGCAGGAGAAACTTGTGGGGCTATGGATTGCAGTACCAAAGTTAATGATTGAAGCAGAGACCATCTCAACATTTAAGAATAGGCTGGATAGTTGATGGGCGGAAAGGGGAGGATAAAGAGATATGGGAACAAAGGGGGTACATGAAACTTGGACTACAGTTCGTGTAGAAGTTAAACACCAACATGGAATTGGTTATGCTGACCGGCCTGTTTCTGTGTTGTAATGTCTAAGTAATTCCTCCTAAACCTTCATAAAACACTGGTTAGGCCTCAGATAGAGTATTGTGTTCAATTATAGGCACCACACTTCAGGAAGTATGTCCAGGCCTTGGAGAGGGTGCAGAAGAGATTCGCTAAAATGGTACCAGGAATGACGGACTTCAGTTATGTGGAGAGACTGGAAAATCTAGGGTTATTCTACTTGGAGCAGAGAAGGTTAAGAGGAGATTTGATAGAGATGTTCAAAATCATGAAGGGTTTTGATAGAGTAAATAAGAAGAAACTGTTTCCAGTGGAAGAAGGGTCATTAACCAGAGTGCACAGATTTAAGGTGATTGGCAAAAGAATCAGAAGCGACATGAGGAAACATTTTTTACACAGCGAGTTGTGATCTGGGATGCATTGCCTGAAAGGGTGTTGGAAGCAGATTCAATAGTAACATTCAAAAAAGAATTAGACAGATACTTGAAGGGAAAAAAATGACAGGGCTATGGGGAAATAGCAGGGGAGTGGGATTAATTGAATAGCTCTACTAAAGAGCTGTCACAGGCATGATGGGCAGAATGGCCTGCTTCTGTGCTGTATCATGCTATGAGTCTATGATTCTATTCGATGAGTCTATGGTCATACTTCAACTCCCTAGCATCCAAAAGGGTGTCCTGTTTGCCGACCTTCTCTTCCTCTCAATACTGTGTCAGATTTTGCTGAAAAAATAATGGAGTCTGAACGACACACGCTGTTATTAATACACATCTCGGCCAGCAACTTGTAGCGAGGAAGAGATACCCTGTGAATTGTGAATCGCCACAAGTTACAGGCTGATTTGCACCACTCTGCTATTAGCTTCGCGAAAATAGCATCTCGCGTTTAACCTCCCTGTGATTGTCATAAGAACATAAGAACATAAGAAATAGGAGCAGGAGTAGGCCATTTGGCCCCTCGAGCCTGCTCCGCCATTCAATAAGATCATGGCTGATCTAGTCTTGGCCTCAACTCCACTTTCTCGCCTGCTCCCCATAACCCTTGACTTGCTTATCGTTCAAAAATCTGTCTATCTCCACCTTAAATATATTCAACGACCCAGCCTCCACAGCTCTCTGGGTAGAGAATTCCAAAGATTCACGACCCTTTGAGAGAAGAAATTCCTCCTCATCTCTGTTTTAAATGGGTGACCCTTATTCTGAAACTATGCCCCCTTGTTCTAGATTACCCCACAAGGGGAAACATCCTCTCTGCATCTACCCTGTCAAGCCCCCTCAGAATCTTATACGTTTCAGTAAGATCACCTCTCATTCTTCTAAACTCCAATGAGTATCGGCCCAACCTGCTCAACCTTTCTTCATAAGACAACCACTTCATCTCAGGAATCAACCTTATGAACCTTCTCTGAACTGCCTCCAATGCAAGTATATCCCTCCTTAAATAAGGAGACCAAAACTGTACGCAGTACTTCAGGTGTGGTCTCACCAACGCCCTGTACAGTTGTAGCAAGACTTCCCTACTTTTATACTCCATCCCCCTTGCAATAAAGGCCAACATTCCATTTGCCTTCCTAATTATTTGCTGCATCTGCATGCTAACTTTTTGTGTTTCATGTACAAGGACCCCCAGATTCCTCTGTAACGCAGCATTATGTAGTCTCTCTCCATTTAAATAATAATTTGCTTTTTTATTTTTCCTACCAATGTGGATAACCTCACATTTTCCCACATTATACCCCATCTGCCAAATTTTTGCCCACTCACTTAACCTATCTATATCCCACTGCAGATTCTTTGTGTCCTCTTCACAACTTGCTTTCCCACCTATCTTTGTATCATCAGCAAATTTGGCTACATTACACTCGGTCCCTTCATCCAAGACATTAATATAGATTGTAAACAGCTGAGGCCCCAGCACTGATCCCTGTGGCTCCTCACTAGTTACAGTTTGCCAACCTGAAAATGACCCATTTATCCCGACTCTCTGTTTCCTGTTAGTTAGCCAATCCTCTATCCATGCTAATATATTACCCCCAACCCCATGAAGTTGCTGTGTTTGCACATTAATTGCCCATTAAACTCACCACGGAAAGTTCAGTCTAGTAATTAACAGCGTACGTACCCTTTTAACGAAGTGATAATTGTTAGTGGCTGCCAATCATTACCGCAAGCTTCAACAACTCTTAGATACCAACGGCTCTCTGGATCTTTCTTCCCTTTCACTTTCCTCTGACCACATCCCTCATTCCAATCTCACCCTTTGCTGTGTTTTCACTATCCCCTCTGACCTTACCCTCTCTGACCCTGAACAGTCTGAGCCAAGGCCTCAGCTTCATCCCCTTATGCCCCACTTCAATGAATTTTGAGCTTGGCATGATGCTGAGCTCTTCTCTGTCGCCTTTGTCTCCGTGCCAACTTCATTGACCAGGAGTCTCACCCATCCCATACAGTGGACCCTTTCTCCCATCTTCAAAATTCTCGTTCCATCTGGACTCCTCCGCCTGGCCTCTTACCCTCTCTTGAACTTTTCATTGGGAACTGTCGGCATGACATAAGAACATAAGAAATAGGAGCAGGAGTAGGCCATACGGCCCCTCGAGCCTGCTTCGCCATTCAATCAGATCACTGTTGATCATCCACCTCAACTCCACCTTCCTGCCCGATCTCCATATCCCTTGATTCCCCGAGAGTCCAAAATCTATCTATCTCAGCCTTGAATATTCTCAAAATATCCACAGCAGAGAATTCCAAAGATTCACAACCCTCTGAGTGAAGAAATTCCTCCTCATCTCGGTCTTAAATGGCCTACCGCCTATCCTGAGACTATGCCCCCTAGTTCTAGACACTCCAGCCAGGGGAAACAACCTCTCAGCATCTACCCTGTCAATCCCCTTCAGAATCTTGTATGTTTCAATGAGATCACCTCTCATTCTTCTAAACTCCAGAGAGTATTGGCCCAATCTACTCAATCTCTCCTCACAGGACAACCCTATCATCTCAGGAATCAATCTAGTGAACCTTCATTGCACCAGCCTCTAAGGCAACTGTATCGTTCCTTAGATAAGGAGACCAAAACTGTGCACAGTACTCTAGGGGGCACAAATTGGCTCATGCCCTCTTTGGGGTGATAACTACATTTAGCGCCCCGAAAATGTTAGTGCCCCCATGCCCGAAATTGGAATAGTAGCGCCCCAAGCAGGAGGCGGGGCGCTACAGGAAGAGCTCCCCCTCCTTCTTGGGGCGCTCCCATTCAATATCGCGGCGCTGTGTGCAGCAGCGCCATGCGCGTCAGGCACGTAGCGCCGTGGTACTGCAGGCCTCACCGCTGATTAAAGAGTAGGGACCTAGCGTAGAGCGCACGGGGCCCTGCTGGACCACTGGAGGGGGGAGTGGGGTGCCAGTAAAAGAGCCTCTTGAGTGCCAGACTGCCCGATCGCGGCCGACACCCCGCAAGAGGAGGTGGGAGGGGGCAGGTGCTGGCAGGCGGCCCCAAAAAATGGCCGCCCGGCACCTGGCCTTTAATTTATGCCACCCCGGCCGCAAAACCGCCACCCTGACCCTGTCAGACATGGCGTCCGGCGGTAGGTCAAGGGGCGCGAGCCAAGTTTGCGGTCAGGGCGCGAGTGGGGCGCTGTGCACGGCGATGATGTCATCGCCAGAGACGCAGCGCCGCAGGGCACTACCAGCTACTGCTGCCGCTAAGCTCCCGCTGAATTTTGTGGGAGGCGATAGCGGCGCCGCGCCCGGGTGCTAACGGGATGCGCAAAGCAACCAAATTTTTCCCCACAGGTGTGGTCTCACCAAGGCCCTGTACAATTGTAGCAAGACTTCCTTACTCTTATACTCCAACCCCCTTGCAATAAAGGCCAACATGCCATTTGCTTTCCTTATTGCTTGCTGTACCTGCATGCTAGCTTTCTGTTTCTTGCACGAGGACACCCAAATCTCTCTGAACACCAACATTTAAAAGTTTCTCACCATTTAAAAAATATTTTGTTTTTCTGTTCTTCCTACCAAAGTGAATAACCTCATATTTCCTTACATTATACTCCATCTGCCACCTTACTTCCCCCTCACTCAGTCTATCTATATCCCTTTGCAGACTCTTTGTGCTCGATTTTAATTGCCCTGAGGAGGCGAGTCTGTTGGGAAAATCAGGAAAATTGGCTTCAGACACCCAACCCATCTCCATCCCGCCCCCACCCGATTTTCGTGAGTGTCTGTTTAGCTGCTTCCCAAACTGGCCCATCTCAACCGGTGGGACAGGTTAACTGCCTTGCTAATCCTATTTTCACAGTGATGTCCCATTTTCATGCTTCTGGCTCCTGTTTCCCAACTTGTCAGAAACAGACTAGGTTCAAGGAGATGAGTTGCTGGAGGACATGATTTGTATGCATTGGTGGAGCGCTTTAAAGCGCCCCTGAAACATGGCTGACATTCAAATGCAACAACTTTGCGGTTGTAGGTATGGGATAACATTTTGCACATCTACTGACCTTCTGACTGTTCAAGCTGACACCCATCTGCAGTGTGTCATGAATGGAATAATTTCAGGCCACTTCCACTGTGCGCTTGCAAGATTGTTACCTCACATGAAATCTATAGCAAAGGGATGGGAAACATTTATGCCCTCTCATCCTGGTCCTCATAATCGGGCGAGTAGCAGCCGCCTGGCTCAGCACAGATATTCCTGGGAAGAGGAGTAGGAGGAGGACGAGGGGAGCCCTGCATGCCCTGTTGTGACCAATGCAGCATCCCTCCAGTTCACTGCTGCCCGTCAACCAGGGTATGCACACTGCCATGCCACACTAGCATAAGCTTACTCTTCAACCATAGGTGGCCACCATATGGCTATGTAATTGCAGGCGACACTTGTCCAACGTCATACTTCATCTCTGCTATACCCTGTTATTTCCTATCATTTTTACCATCAGCATTACAAATGCAAGTAGCCCTGAGCCCTCAATGCGCTTTTGCCATTTCCCATAACACATAGGCCACACAATCAACTGTTTGACATAATTTATCTTTAACACACGACAAAAGGATAATATACGAGCAAGAGTCAGAAAAAAAAGAAAGATCACCCAAGTGAGTCCCCTTGTGACTATAGGTGCTTAATCTTTCTCTTACAGGTGCTTCTACGTGGTGCTTCCTCTGTGGCTTCAGCAGATGTAGAGGCACCTTGCTGACTAGGATGCTGTACCTGCTTAGACACCTTTGGCGGGCGTCCTCTGGGTTTGGGAGCCTGGGAGGGCTCTTCAACAGTCTGCTCTTCCTGCGGCTGTGCAGGGGCTGAAATGGCCATCTCAGTTGTCTCTGAAAGTGGGTCTCTGACCGAGGGCTCCGCAGTGGCATGGTCATGTGAGCGCTTTGAGAGGAGCCCACACTTCCTTCTGTCCTGCCAACAACATCCCTCTCATGGGTCAGCCGCACCTCAGTGCTGGCAAGTGGCAGGAGAGCACCTTGCTGCACTTCAGGGGGATCATGAGGACCCATATCTGTCATCCTCAACAGGACATCCATGAAGCTCTGGTCTCTCTGCTCAATAGCTGCCCATCGCTCCTCCAGAGATGTCATTCTATTCTGAACAGTCACCATGTTTTCCTGACTCTGGCGACTTATTTCCTCCATGGCCGTAGCCATCCTTTCCACTGAGGTAGCCATCCTTTCCACAGAGGTTGCCATCCTATCCATGGTGGTGCTTTCATGCGCCATTGCCTCCACCACGGCAGTGCTGATGTTAGGGATGGACTTCTCCATTCTCTCCACACTCGCACTAACCCTGGAGGCAAACCCTTCCAGAGACACCTGCACTTGTTCTTGTATTTCACGAACCGCTCTTTTTCTGGATGGCCCCAGAGGCACAGCGTCTACATGCAGCTCAGCAGAGCTAGGAGAGTCCTGCGACGTCCGCAGAGGACTCTCCACTGCTGTCACTGTCTCCACCATCTGCTGATGCTCACTTGTGCGCTGTGATAGGGAGGGTATGAAACAGGAAATCAGAGGTGCGTGCAAAAAAGGCACGGCAGTTATCATGGGTGACTTTAATATGCATATAGATTGGGCTACTCAAACTGGAAGCAATACGGTGGAGGAGGATTTCCTGGAGTGTTTAAGGGATGGTTTCCTAAACCAATATGTTGAGGAACCAACTCGAGGGGAGGCCATCCTGGACTGGGTGTTGTGTAATGAGGAGGGACTAATCAGCAATCTTGTGGTACGAGGCCCCCTGGGGAAGAGTGACCATAGTATGGTGGAGTTCTACATTAGGATGGAGAAGGAAACAGTTAAATCAGAGACCATGGTCCAGAACTTAAATAAGGGCAACTTTGAGGGTATGAGGCGTGAATTGGCGAGGTTAAATTGGCAAGCGATATTTAAGGGGCTATCAGTGGAAGGGCAATGGCAGACATTTAGAGATCGCATGGATGAACTACAACAATTGTACATCCCGGTCTGGCGTAAAAATAAAAAAGGGAAGGTGGCTCAACCATGGCTAACAAGGGAAATCAGGGATAGTATTAAAACCAAGGAAGTTGCATACAAATTGGCCAGAAGTAGCAGCAAACCCGGGAACTTCAAAACTCAGCAGAGGAGGACGAAGGGTTTGATTAGGGCAGGGAAAATAAAATATGAAAGGAAGCTTGCAGAGAACATTAAAATGGACTGCAAAAGCTTCTATAAATATGTAAAAAGAAAGAGGTTAGTAAAAACAAACGTAGGTCCCCTGCAGTCGGAAACAGGGGAAGTCGTAATTGGGAACAAGGAAATGGCAGATCAATTGAACAAGTACTTTGGTTCGGTGTTTACTGTGGAGGACACACACAACCTGCCGGAAATAAAAGGGGTCAGAGGATCTGGTAAGAGGGAGGAGCTGAGGGAAATCCTTATTAGTCGGGAAAAGGTATTGGGGAAATTGATGGGACTGAAGGCTGAAAAATCCCCGGGGCCTGATGGTCTGCATCCCAGAGTACTTAAGGAGGTGGCCTTGGAAATAGTGGATGCATTGACGATCATTTTGCAACATTCCTTAGACTCTGGATCAGTTCCGATGGAGTGGAGGGTGGCCAATGTAACCCCTCTTTTTAAAAAAGGAGGGAGGGAGAAAGCAGGGAATTATAGACCGGTCAGCCTGACATCGGTCGTGGGTAAAATGATGGAAGCAATTATTAAAGATGTCATAACAGACCATTTGGAAAGTGGCGACATGATAGGTCCAAGTCAGCATGGATTTGTGAAAGGGAAATCATGCTTGACAAATCTTCTGGAATTTTTTGAGGATGTTTCCAATAGGGTGGACAGGGGGGGAACCAGTAGATGTGGTGTATTTGGACTTTCAGAAGGCCTTCGACAAGGTCCCACACAAGAGATTGGTGAGCAAAGTTAAAGCACATGGGATTGGGGGTAATGTGTTGACGTGGATTGAGAACTGGTTGGCACACAGGAAACAAAGAGTAGGAGTAAATGGGTACTTTTCAGAATGGCAGGCAGTGACCAGCGGGGTACCGCAGGGTTCGGTGCTGGGACCCCAGCTGTTTACATTATATATTAATGATTTGGACGAAGGGATTAAATGTAATATCTCCAAATTTGCGGATGACACCAAATTGGGAGGCAGTGTGAACAATGAGGAGGATGCTAGGAGGCTACAGAGTGACTTGGACAGGTTGGGTGAATGGGCAAATGTATGGCAGATGAAGTACAATGTGGATAAATGTGAGGTTATCCACTTTGGTGGTAAAAATAGAGAGGCGGACTATTACCTGAATGGTGGCAGATTAGGGAAAGGGGACGTGCAACGAGACCTAGGCGTCATGGTACATCAGTCACTGAAGGTGGGAATGCAAGTGCAGCAGGCAGTCAAGAAAGCAAACGGAATGATGGCCTTCATAGCAAGGGGATTTGAGTACAGGAGTAGGGAGGTGATGCTACAGTTGTACAGGGCCTTGGTGAGGCCACACCTGGAGTATTGTGCGCAGTTTTGGTCTCCTAACTTAAGGAAGGACATTCTTGCTATTGAGGGAGTGCAGCGAAGGTTCACTAGATTGATTCCTGGGATGGCCGGACTGACATATCAAGAAAGATTGGGTCAACTGAACTTGTATCCTCTGGAGTTCAGAAGAATGAGGGGGGATCTTATAGAGACATTTAAAATCCTGACTGGTTTAGACAAATTAGATGCGGGCAGAATGTTCCCAATGGTAGGGAAAACTAGAACCAGGGGTCACAGTCTAAGGATTAAGGGGAAGCCATTTAGGACTGAGCTGAGGAGGAACTTCTTCACCCAGAGAGTGGTGAATCTATGGAATTCTCTTCCACAGAAGGTTGTTGAGGCCAGTTCGCTAAATATATTCAAAAGGGAGTTAGATATAACACTCACAACTAAGGGGATCAAGGGGTATGGCGAGAAAGCAGGAATGGGGTACTGAGGTAGCATGTTCAGCCATGAACGCATTGAATGGCGGTGCAGGCTCGAAGGACCGAATGGTCTACTCCTGTACCTATTTTCTATGTTTCTATGTTTCTAAGTTCTCTAACTCGCAATGGCCTCACCGAGGTGTGTGTTGCTGCGCTGGTGCTGGGTGCGCGGAGTCCTGGTGATGCTGGGCCCTCAGAGGCGTCAGGTTCCTCTGAGGAGATGTCCAGGTCTTCATCCTGGATCGTGGGGAGGGGGGAGCTCGATGGTCCTGTGGGAGACAAAAGGCTTGAATTAGACATCTGATATTGATGTAGCAGGCACATCCCTTTGAGCAGATGATACAAAGTGATTCTCTATGAAATCATATTCCATTGCCTTCTGAGAAGGATGAAACTCTATTATGTCACCAGCTTCCTCTAGTGTGCCTGCCTCTCCATCACCCACTTCCAGGTCCTCGCCACCTCCAACAATCTCGTTTGCAGCCTCCTCAGCAGTGGTCAATGTTGCAAGGGTAGGCGTTCCTCCTCCAGTCATTGCTCTCTCCCTCTTTCTGTGGGCTATCTTTTCCTGCAAGGAGGGACACAAGCGGTGTTTCAGCCACAGTGATGGAGTGAGTGTGAATAATCCCTACCATAGAAGCTTTGAGTGAGACGAAGATGGGGTAAGGTGCTAAGAGGGAGGTAGCGCCCTGTGCGTTGTTAGTTGTTGTCACTGCATGGCAGTGAGAGCGAGTCTAAGGGGTGCATAGGCAGGATGCTGAAGTGATTCAGTGCAGAGACAGAGATGGCTAGGAAAGGGTGCAAGGGAAGTAAGAGTAAGGTGGCATGTGATGGAGGAGGCCTACAACGCAGAGTGCTGGTGATGAGAAGAGAAGGGAAGCAGAGTGAAGGCAAGTGAGATGGGATACTCACTTTTGATGTTCTCACAAGATCATTAAACCTTCTGCGGCACTGGATCCATGACCGTGTATAAATGGGCCTTGCTCGCACCTCCTGAGCAAAGCGCAGCCAGGCTGCCTTGGTCTGCTGCTATTATCACGTCATCAGAGGCGGCCAGCTGACCCGATCCCACTCATTGGACTGGCCAGCGTCCCTCCTTGAAATTAACAAGCTAGTTTAATAAAATTGCAACTCTGCAGCTGTTCCTGCCGGAAGGGGCTCCCGAACCCGCCCATGATGCAACCCGGCTCCAACCCGCCTTGGGAATTAAAATCAAGCCCTTTGAGCTCTCCTCACAGCTTACAGTCGCACCTAGCTTTGTATCATCAGCAAACTTGGATACCTTACACTCGGTCCCTTCATCTAGGTCATTAATATAGATTGTAAATAGCTGAGGCCCCAGCACTGATCCTCGTGGCACCCCACTAGTTACAGCCTGCCAACCTGAAAAAGACCCGTTTATCCCTACTCTGTTTTCTTTCCGTTAACCAATCCTCTATCCATGTTACTATATTACCCCCAACCCCATGAGCCCTAATCTTGTATAATAACCTTTTATGTGGCACCTTATCGAATGCCTTTTGGAAATCCAAATATACTACATCCACTGGTGCTCCTTTATCTACCCCGCTAGTTACATCCTCAAAAAACTCTAATAAATTTGTTAAAAACGATTTCCCTTTCATAAAACCATGTTGACTCTGCCTAATCATGTTATGATTTTCTAAGTACCCTGATACCACTTCTTTAGCAATGGATTCCAGCATTTTCCTGACGACTGATGTCAGGCTAACTGGCCTGTAGTTTCCTGTTTTCTCTCTCCATCCTTTCTTGAATAGCGGTGTTACATTTGCTACCTTCCAATCCGCTGGGACTGTTCTAGATTCTAGGGAATTTTGGAAGATCAAAACCAATGCATCCCCTATCTCTGCAGCCACCTCTTTTAGAACCCTACGATGTAGGCCGTTAGGTCCAGGGGATTTGTTCGCTTTTAGTCCCATTAGTTTCTATTGTACTTTTTCTCTACTTATATTAATTATGTTAAGTTCCTCACCCTCATTAAACCCTTGGTTCACCACCATTTTTGGTATGCTTTTTGTGTCTTTTACTGTGAAGACAGATACAAAACATTTGTTTAACGTTTCTACCATTTCCTTATTCTCCATAATAATTTCTCCTGTCTCAGCCTCTAAGGGACCAACGCTTACTTTTGCTACTCTCTTCCTTTTTACATACTTGTAGAAGCTCTTACAATCTGTTTTTATATTTCTTGCTAGTTTTCTCTCATTCGATTTTTTTCCCTTTTTATCAATTTTGTTGGTCATCCTTTGCTGGTTTCTGAAACTCCCAATCCTCAGGCTTACTACTATTCTACACAACATTATAAGCTTCTTCTTTCAATCTAATGCTATCCTTAACTTCTTTAGTTAGCCACGGATGGATCACTTTTCCGTGGAGTTTTTGTTTCTCAATGGAATGTACTTTTGTTGAGAATTATGAAATATTTATTTAAATGCTAGCCACTGCTTATCTACCACCATACCTTTTAATCTATTTTTCCAATCTACCTTAGCCAACTCGCCCCTCATACCTATGTAATTGGTTTTATTTAAGTTTAAGACTCTAGTTTCGGACTTAGGCAAGTCACTCTCAAACTTAATGTGACATTATGATCACTCTGCCCCAGAGGATCCTTTACTATGAGATTGCTAATTAACCCTGTCTCATTTCACAATGCAAGATCTAAAATAGCCTGTTCCCTGGTTGGTTCCATGATGTATTGTTCCAGGAAATGCATTCCATGAACTCGTCCTCCAGACTACCTTTGTCACTTTGATTTGTCCAGTCTATATGAAGATTAAAGTCCCCCACGATTATTGCATTACCTTTGTTACAAGCTCCTACTATTTCTTGATTAATACTCTGTCCAACAGTATAGCTACTGTTAGGGGGCCTATATACTACTCCCACCAGTGTTTTCTGCCCCTTGTTATTCCTTATCTCCACCCATACTGATTCTACTTCCTGATCTTCCGAGCCGAGATCCTTTCTCTCTCCTGTCCTTATGTCATCCTTTATTATCAGGGCTACCCCCCTCCTTTTCCATTCTGCCTGACTTTTTGAAACGTCAAGTACCCTGGAACATTTAGTTCCCAACCTTGATCACCTTGCAACCACGTCTCTGTAATGGCTATTAGATCAAACCCATTTATCTCTATTTGTGCCACTAGTTCGTCTATCTTGTTCCGAATGCTTCGTGCATTCAGATAAAGAGCCTTTAATTTAATTTTTTTACCATTATTCCCTGCTTTGACCTTATTCTCTGCTGCACTGCTACCGTTAAATTCTCTGTCCCTTCCTGTCACACTCTGCTTATTTTTACCCAAATCGCTACACTGCTCTATTGCCTTGACCTTTCTCTTTAGGTTTCTAAATTTCCCCTCACCTGACCCCCCCCCCCCGCACTTTTTTTAGTTTAAAGCCCTATCTACAGCTCTAGTTATTTGATTCACCAGTTTAAGTGGAGCCAGTCCCGACGGAACAGCTCCCTCTTTCTCCAGTACTGGTGCCAGTGCCCCATGAATTGAAACCCCTTCTTCCCACAGCACTCGCTGAGCCACGCATTTAACTCTCTGATCTGCTTGACCCTATGCCAATTTGTGCATGGCTCAGGTAGTAACCCTTGAGATTATTACCCTTGAGGTTCTGCTTATTAATTTAGACCCTAGTTCCTCAAACTCCCTCAGCAGAACCTCATTCTTAGTTCTACTTATGTCCTTGGTTCCTACATGGACCACGAGAACTGGATCCTCCCCCTCCCAATCCAAGTTCTTCTCCAGCCGCGAGGAGATATCCTTAACCCTGGCACTGGGCAGGCAACACAGCCTTCGGGATTCTCTTTCGCGGCTGCAGAGAACAGTATCTCTGTATCTGACTATACGGTCCCCTACCACTACCACATTCCTTCCTTCTCCCCCCACTTGGATGGCCCCCTGTACCACGGTGCCGTGGTCAGTTTGCCCATCCTCCCTGCAGTCCTTTTCTTCATCCATACAGGTAGCAAGTACCTCGTACCTGTTGGACAAGGTCAAGGGCTGAGGCTCCTCCATCACTACATCCTGGGTCCCCATACCTGCCTGACTCACAGTCACACCCTCCTGTCCCTGACCACTGACGAGCTCTAAAGTACTACTTAACCTAAAAGGTGTGACTGCCTCCTGGAACAAAGTGTCCAGGTAACTCTCCCGCTCCCTGATGCATCACAGTGTCTGCAGCTTGGACTCCAGCTCAACAACTCTGAACCGAAGTTCCTTGAGTTGCAGAAACTTACTGCAGATGTGGTTGCTCGGGATCATGATGCTCTCAATTCCTCTACTTGTCTCACTCACTCTACCCTATCTCCCTCTGAACTTGCAGCGCTCCGTTCTCTCAGGTCCAACCCTGACATTGTCATTAAACCTACTGACTAGGGTGGCACGGTTGTTGTTTGGCGAACGGACCTCTACCTTGCGGAGGCTGAACAACACCTCCCCGTGGACCATGTCCCACAACCGAACATGAAGCCATCATTTCCCAGACCGTCACTGACCTCATCTGCTCTTGAGATTTTACCCAACGGCCTCCAACCTCATAGTCCCCTAACCCCACACAGCCCGCTTCTATCTCCTTCCAAAGATCCACAAACAGGACTGCCCAAGAAGATCCATCATTTCAGCCTGTTCTTGCCTCATGGAACTTATTCCTATCTCAACTCTATTTTTTTCTCCCCTTGTCCAGTCTCTTCTGACCTACATCCGTGACTCCTCCGACGCCCTCCGACACTTTAACAGTTTCCAGTTTCCTGCCCCTAACCATCTCCTTTTCACAGTGGAGGTCCAGTCCCTCTACACCTCCATCCCCCACCAGGACAGCCTGTGGTCCCTCCACTTCTTCCTTGAACTGAGGCCTAACAAGCCCCCATCCCCCACCACCCTCCTCTGCCTGGCTGAACTAGTTCTTGCATTGAACAACTTTTCCTTTGACTCCACTCACTTCCTCCAAATAAAAGGTGTTGCTATGGGAACCCATTTGGGTCCGAACTAGGCCTGCCTTTTTGTAGGATATGTGGAACATTCTTTGTTCCAGCCCTACACGGTCCCCTCCCTCACCACTTTTTCCGATACATTAATGACTGTATTAGTGCCGCTTCCTGCTCTCGCCTCGAACTGGAAAATTTCATCAACTTTGCTTCCAATTTTCACCCTTCCCTCGCCTTTGCATGGTCCATCTCCGATTCTTCCCTTCCCTTCTTCGACTTCTCTATCTCCATTTCTGGGGATAGGCTGTCGCTAGCATCTACTATAAGCTCACCTACTCCCACAGCTTAAGTGATTACACTTCCTCCAACCCCGCTTCCTGTAAGGACTTTATTCCATTCTCCCAGTTTCTCTGTCTTCATTGCATTTGTTCTGATGATGCCACCTTCATACCAGTGCTACCGATATGTCTTTCTTTTTCCTCAACCGAGAATTCTCCTCCACCGTGGTTGACAGGGCCCTTGACCGTGTCTGTCCCATTTCCCACACTTCTGCTTTCGCCCCTTGCTCTCGATCCCAGAATCATGATAGGGTCCCTCTTGTCCTCACCTTCCACCCCATCAGCCTGCACATTCAACGGATCATCCCCCACCATTTCTGCCACTTCCAGCGCGATGCCACTACCAAACACATCTTCCCCTCCCCCCCCCCCCCTTCAGCGTTCCGAAGGGACTGTTCCCTCCGCGACACACTGGTCCACTCTTGTATCACCCCCAACACCCTCTCCCCTTTCCACGGCACCTTCACATGCAAGCGCAGGAGATGCAACACCTGCCCTTTCACCTCCTTCCTTCCCACCGTCCTTCTCGGTGAAACAGCGATTTACTTGTACTTCTTTCAATTTAGTATACTGTATTCGCTGCTCATGATGTGGTCTCCTCTACATTGGGGAGTTCAAACGCAGATTAGGTGATCGCTTTGCTGAACATCTCTGTTCAGTCTGCAAGCCTGACCATGACCTTACGGTCACTTGCCATTTTAATTCTCCGTCCCACTCCCACTTTGACCTCTCTGTCTTTGGCCTCCTACACTGTTCTAATAAAGCTCAATGGAAGCTTGAGGAACAGCACTTCATTTTTTAATTAGGCACTTTATAGCCTTCTGGACTCGACATTGCGTTAAACAATTTCAGATCCTAACCACTGCTCCCATTTTTTCGGGCAGCATGTGCGGTGTTGCCATTTACAGCTCTTCTAGACCCATCTTTTGTTTCCTTACTTGTCCCATTACCACCTCATTTTGCCTTGCATCATCATCATTTAATCACTCCTGCCTTCCACCCTATCACAGACATTCATTTTTGTTCTTTCCTCCTCTTCCCTCCCTCCACCTCTACATACTTAAAACCTGTTACATCTCCAACCTCTGTCAGTTCTGACGAAAGGACTTCGACCTGAAACGTTAACGGTTTTACTCTTCACAGATGCTCCCTGACTGCTGAGTATTTCCAGCATTTTCTGTCTCTATGCCAATCAATCCCTCTTGCCCAGAAAGTGAACAATTATAAGTGTGGAGTTTCATTTCTTCAGGTTGTGAATTGTTTTAGGAGATTTTATAAATGTCAAATTTTAATTTTTTTTCTTGCGTTTCCTTTCTGTCTCTTTGTTCTCTTTCTTAATCCAATCTTTCTATCCCTTTCTTTATTTCTCTTTCTGTGCCTGATTTGGCATTAAATTCACCATTCTTCTCAGTCCTTCCTCTGTTTATTTCTCAATCCTTAAATCTCATTGGTTAAGGAGGTACACTGTTTGTCCCGTTGTTCACCAAGGTCCCAATGCCATGTTGCCCTCGCTGTGCTGCTATCAGCTCGCACTTTCAGCAACTTTGTGGGCAAAACATTTTAAAACCTAAATGTGCACGAACAAGTCCAACTAACAGGGCATGCTGCGAGATGCTCCATTCCAGCAAAATCTGGCCCAGCATATATGTATAGGGGTATCCCAAAGAAGTTCGGATGGGATAGTTTTTGCACAGTGTGTGCAGGAGGGTTTCCTGACACAATATGTGGATAGGCCGACAAGATAGTGACCACAATTCGGTGACTTTCACTATTGCAATGGAGCGGGATAGGGCCATACGGCAGGGCAGGGTTTATAATTGGGGGAGGGGTAATTATGATGCGATTAGGCAAGAATTAGGGAGCATAAGATGGGAACAGAAACTATCAGGGAAAGGCACAAACGAAAAGTGGAGCTTTTTCATGGAGCAATTACTGCGTGTCCTTGATAGGTATGTCCCTGTCAGGCAGGGAGGAAATGGCCGAGTGAGAGAACCATGGTTCACAAAAGAGGTTGAATGTCTAGTCAAGAGGAAAAAGGAAGCGTATGTAAGGATGAGAGAACAAGGTTCAGTTGGGTCGATTGAGGGGTACAAGGTAGCAAGGAATGAGCTAAAAAAAGAGCTTAGGAGAGCTAGGAGGGGGCATGAGAAGTCCTTGGCGGGTCGGATCAAGGAAAACCCCAAGGCTTTTTGCTCTTATGTGAGAAATAAAAGAATGACCAGGGTGAGGGTAGGGCCGGTCAAGGACAGTAGTGGGAACTTGTGCATGGAGTCAGAAGAGATAGGAGAGGTGATGAATGAATACTTTTCGTCAGTGTTCACCGAGGAGAGGGGCCATGTTCTTGAGGATGAGAGTGTGATAAAGGTGGATAGGCTGGAGGAGGTAGATGTTCTGAGGGAAGATGTTTTAGCAATTTTGAAGAACCTGAGGGTCGATAAGTCCCCTGGGCCAGATGGGATATATCCTAGGATTCTTTGGGAGGCAAGGGAGGAGATTGCAGAGCCTCTGGCTTTGATCTTTGGGTCCTCACTGTCCACGGGGATGGTGCCAGAGGACTGGAGAGTGGCGAATGTTGTTCCTCTCTTCAAGAAAGGAAATAGGAATGACCCTGGTAATTATAGGCCGGGTAGTTTTACTTCGGTGGTTGGTAAGATAATGGAAAAGGTCCTGAGGGATAGGATTTATGACCATTTGGAAAGATGCAACTTAATCCGGGATAGTCAGCACGGATTCGTGAAGGGTAAGTCTTGCCTAACAAATTTGATTGAATTCTTTGAGGAGGTAACTAAGTGTGTAGATGAAGGTAGAGCAGTTGATGTCGTATACATGGATTTTAGTAAGGCGTTTGATAAGGTTCCCCATGGTCGGCTCATGAAGAAAGTAAGGAGTTGTGGGATAGAGGGAAATTTGGCCGATTGGATAAGTAACTGGCTATCTCATAGAAGGCAGAGGGTGGTGGTGGATGGAACATTTTCGGACTGGAGACCAGTTACCAGCGGTGTGCCACAGGGGTCGGTGCTGGGTCCTCTGCTGTTTGTGATTTTTATCAATGACTTGGAGGAGGGGACTGAAGGGTGGATCAGTAAATTTGCTGATGACACCAAGATTGGTGGAGTAGTGGATGAGGTGGAGGGCTGTTGTAGGCTGCAAAGAGACATTGATAGGATGCAGAGCTGGGCCGAAAAATGGCAGATGGAATTTAACCCTGATAAGTGTGAGGTGATTCATTTTGGAAGGGCAAATTTGAATAAGAATTACAGGGTCAACTGCAGGGTTCTGAGGAACGTGGAGGAACAGAGGGATCTGGGGGTTCATATCCACAGATCTCTGAAGGTTGCCACTCAAGTGGATAGAGCAGTAAAGAAGGCCTATAGTGTGTTAGCGTTTATTAACAAGGGGTTTGAGTTTAAGAACCGTGAGGTTATGCTGCAACTGTACAGGACCTTGGTGAGACCACATTTGGAATATTGTGTGCAGTTCTGGTCACCTCACTATAGGAAGGACGTGGAAGCATTGGAAAGAGTGCAAAGGAGATTTACCAGGATGCTGCCTGGTTTGGGGGGGAGGTCTTATGAGGAAAGATTGAGGGAGCTAGGGCTTTTCTCTTTAGAGCGGAGGAGGATGAGAGGCGACTTAATAGAGATTTATAAGATGATGAGGGGGATAGATAGAGTGGATGTTCAGAGACTATTTCCTCGGGTGGATGTAGCTGTTACAAGGGGGCATAACTATAAGGTGCATGGGGGGAGATATAGAAGGGATGTCCGAGGTAGATTCTTTACTCAGAGAGTAGTTGGGGTGTGGAATGGACTGCCTGCTGTGATAGTGGAGTCGGACACTTTAGGAACTTTCAAGCGGTTATTGGATAAGCACATGGAGCACACCAGAATGATAGGGAGTGGGATAGCTTGATCTTGGTTTCGGACAATGCTCGGCACAACATCGAGGGCTGAAGGGCCTGTACTGTGCTGTACTGTTCTATGTTCTATGTAAGACTCCCATTCTGCTCTCCTTGAGCTCCCAGATGTATCAAAAATTATGGCTAGCAGAGTTATACCCTCAAAAGTGGTCCATAAATAAATTCAAGTGATGCAATAATGAGAGCCTGCTTCTGTATGTTTAAATCATTGGTTCTACTGCCTCAGCACTGAAATAAAATGGGGAAGCCTTCAACTGATCACTGACAAGCAAAAGTTAAAAAAAATACGATACGGACGAGAGAGTTGTTAATGAGGCATGATTTACATGCAGTTTTGTATAAGACCCCCTCTTGAAGGTGCAGCTATGTGCTCATACTGGACCCATCAAAATATAAAACAAAATAGTAAAATATTTTACAGGCACATCAATAAAAAAAGGAAGGTTAGGATGAGAATAGGGCCATTAAGGGATAGACAGGATAATACCACAGGTAACAACAGAGAGATGGCAGGAATATTGAATAATTATTTTGCTTCAGTATTTACCAGGAGATAGAACAGGTGGACATGACATGAGATCATGACATTAGTAATGAGATAAGTGCATTTAAAATAAAAAGAGGGGATGTATTAAATAAACTAATCAAACTCAAAGACGATAAAACCCCGGTCCGGATGGATTGCATCCACACATTTTAAAAGAATCTAGGGAAGAGATAGCAGAGGCATTACTACGCATATTTACTAATTCGTTAGAAAAAGGTGTAGTGCCAGAGGCCTGGCGGATAGCTAACGTAATACCTATATTTAAGAAATGTGAGAAGTCGCATAACACCAGGTTATAGTCCAACAGCTTTATTTGAAATCACAAGCTTTCGGAGCGCTGCTCCTGATGAAGGAGCAGCGCTCCGAAAGCTTGTGATTTTAAATAAAGCTGTTGGACTATAACCTGGTGTTGTGCGACTTCTCACATTTGTCCACCCCAGTCCAACACCGGCATCTCCACATCATATATTTAAGAAGGGGGGATAGAACATGTCCAGGGAATTATAGACCAGTCAGCTTAACATTGGTGGTAGGAAAAATAATGGAATCTCTACGAATGAGAAAATAGAAGAACATCTAGAAACCAAAAACATAGTAATGAATAGTCGGCATGGATTTCAAAAGGGAAAGTCTTGCTTGAATTTTTTGAAGAGGTAACAGAGAGTAGACAATGGTAATGCAGTAGATGCCATTTATCTAGATTTTCAAAAGGCCTTCGATAAGGTACCCCATAATAGACTAATGAACAAGGTCAGAGAATGTGGAGTTAGGGGACAAATAGCAGAATGGATAGCTAACTGGCTTCAAGACAGAAAGCAGAGAGTAGGGGTAAAAGGTAGCTATTCACAGTGGTAGAAGGTGGGTAGTGGTGTTCCACAAGGATCATAGTCATAGAGTCATTGGGGGAAAAATTTGATTGATTTGCGCCTCCCGTTAGTGTCCTAAGAGGGCGCTAACGGGGCGCAAAGCAACTAGTGCCCGGGCACGGCACCGCTAACACCTCCCGCGAAATTCAGCGGGAGTGTAGCGGCGGCAGTAACTGTTAGCGCCCCGCGGCGCTGCGCTTCCGCCGATGACGTCATCGCTGTGCGCAGCTCCCTGCTCACGCACCAGCCGCGATCTTCAGTAGCGCCCTCTGACTTACAGCCGGACGCTCTGTCAGACATGGTCAGGGGGGCGTATATGCAGCTGGGGCGGCACAAATTAAAGGGGAGGTGCCGGGTCGCCATTTTTGTTGCTGGACACCTGCCAGCACCTGCCCCCATTGCCGTCCCCGGCCTCCTGTGAAGCCCCCCTGCAGGCTCTTTTGCCGGCACTCTGATCCCTGGTGGCCCAGCTGGGCCCCGGGTTGTGCTGCACGAGGCCCCTCCCCTTTAATAAGGGGAGGTAGGCCTGCAGTACCGCGGCACATGGCGCTATGGCACGTAGCGCCGTGTTATTCAATCGTAGCGCCACAAGCGGGAGGCGGGGCGCTTCTAGTAGTGCCCCGCCTCCCTCTTGGGGCGCTACCAGTGAATTTTGGTTAGGGGACGCTAACCCCGGTGTAGTTAGCGCCCTAAAGGGGGTGCGACCCAGTTTTGACCCCATAGAGTCATAGGGCTGGACTTTACTTACCGAGACGAGTTGGGGGCTGGACTGCAGCCTTCTAGTCCTGCCCCCAGCGACGTCTGACGCACAGACGCTATTTTCCCCTGATTGGCCTTGTTAAGCCCGCCCTGCGGGATTGCTGGCCAAGTAAGGGAAAGCCGGTGTCAGATGACGTCAGTTGATGACGCTTCATATGCCGGTTTTCTTAAAGGGACATGAAACATTTGTTTTTGACAGATGATTTGACAGTGTTTGACAGCATTGAGGTGCTGTCAAACACTGACAATCACTGTACAAAGGTGAGCCCTAGCACCCAAGCTCTCCAATGACTCTCTCCTTAGGATAAATCAGATGGCAGCTGCAGGTAAGGGTACAGAAGCAATCTATCACTTCTCCCAAAGAGTGAGACCACACAAACACTTCAAAGCTTGTCACCGACAGAAAAATCTAAACACATTAAAAATGGCTTTCCCAACATTTCCTTACCTCTGATACTCACCAGTGTCCCATTGCATCCTTCACACCACTCCTGCAGCTGTCATCTATACAAAAACATTATAACAGACCCACAGCATGCCTCACTTACCCTGGCGGGGTTCCCTGATGTAGGGAAGCCCGCAACAGAAGTCGCAAAATGGGAAAAAGCCTCTTAACTGCCTGTTAACGGGCACTTAAGTGGCTATAATCCTCTTCCCGCCGCTAGGAGTCAGGTCCCTCCGCAAATCGGGGACCTGACTCCCGGGAAGATTGGTTGGAGGCGGGTTGGGAGCGGGTTTGGGACCCGCTTCCATTCTTTGTGATTTTCCCAGCAGTCCCGCCTCCAACCCTGCCTCCTCAGGGCTGGTAAAATCCAGCCCATAGAGTTATACGGCACAGAAGGAGGCCATTCGGCCCATTTAGTCCATGCCGGCTCTCTGTAGCGCAATCCAGTCAGTCCCATTCCCCCGCTCTATCCCCGTAGCCCTGCAAGTTTATTTCCCTCAAGTGCCTCTCCAGTCCCCCTTGAAAACATTGAGTGTCTCTGCTTCCACCACTTCCGTCGGCAGCGAATTCCAGGTCCTCACCAATCGTAAAAAAGTTTTTCCTCACATTCCCCCTGTATTTCTTGCCTAAAACCTTAAATCTGTGTCCCCTAGTCCTTGTACCATCAACTAGTGGGAACAGCCTTTCCCTGTCTAGCCTATCCAAACCCGTCATAATCTTGTACACCTCTATCAAATCACCTCTCAACCTCCTTTGTTCTAATGAAAACAAACCCAGCTTCTCCAACCTGTCCTTGTAACTAAGATCCCCCATCCCCAGAACCATTCTGGTAAATCTCCTCTGCACCCTCTCAAGGCCTTCACATCCTAAAGTGTGGTGACCAGAACTGGACGCAATACCCCAGTTGTGGCCTAACCAGTGCTTTAGGTTCAGCATAACTTCTCTACTTTTGTACTCAATACCTCTATTATGAAGCCCAAGATCCCATATGTTTTTCTAACCACTCTCTCAATATGTTCTGCCAACTTCAGGGATCTATGCACATTAACTCCCAGGTCCCTCTGTCTCTGCACACTCTTTAAAACTGTGCCATTAAGTGTACATTGCCTCTCCCTGTACCTTCTGCCAAAATGCATCACCTCACACTTCTCTGTATTAGATTCCATCTGCCACTTGTCTGCCCATTCTGCTAGCCTTTCTATGTCCTGTTGCAGTCGATTGGTATCATCATCACTGTTTGCCACACCCCCAAGTTTGGTGTCATTGGCAAATTTAGAAATTTTACTCTGTATTCCAATATCCAGGTCATTTATATATATATATATATCAAAAAAGGCAGTGGCCTCAGCACTGACCCTTGGGGAACACCACTGTTTACCATCCTCCAGTCTGAAAAACAGCCATTTACCACAACTCGCTGTTTTCTGTCCTTAAGCCAATTCCTTAGCCAAGCTGCCACTGACCCACCTATTCCATGATCCTCAATTTTGTTAACCAGCCTTCTATGTGCCTTTTACAAATCCGTGTTGGCTCTCCTTAATTTGCTTAAACCTCTCCAAGTGCCTATTAATATTTTCCTTGATTATTGTTTCTAAAACTTTACCCACCACTGATGTTAAACTGACTGGCCTGTAGTTACTAGGATTGTCCTTACGCCCTTTCTTGAACAATGGTGTCACATTTGCCACTTTCCAATCCTCAGGCACCTCCTCCGCATCTAGGGAAGATTGGAAAATTATGGCAAGCCCTTCCGCTATCTCCTCCCCCAGTTCCCTTGGCAACCTGGGATGCAAACCATCTGGACCAGACGACTTGTCCACTCTATGCATACCCAGCCTTTCTAGTACATCCTGTCTATCAATTTTCACCCCTTCCATTGCTTCTACCTTTTCCACTTCCACCGATATTTTGTCAGCATCCACTTCCTTAGTAAACACCAATAAAAAGTACTCATTGAGTATTCTAGCCTTGCCCTGTGCCTCTAAGCATATATCACCTTCTTTGTCTCTAATAGGCCCCACCCCGCCTCTTACTACTTGCTTACTGTTTACATGCCGATAGAAGATTTTTGGGTTCCCTTTTATGTTAACCACCATTCTACTCTCATATTCTCTCTTTGCCAATCTTATTTTCATCTTCACTTCCCCTCTCAACTTATTGTATTTGGTCTGGTTCTCCCTTGAAGAATTCACCTGACATGCATCATACACCCTCTTTTTTTGTTTCATCATCTTCTCTATCTCCCTCATCATCCAAGGAGCCCTTGCTTTGGTTCCCTTATCCTTCCCTCTTGTTGGAATGTACCTAGCCTCTACTTGGAACATCTCCTCCTTAAAGATCACCCATTGTTCTGTTACAGTTTTTCCTGTCAGTCTTTGGTTCCATTTTACCTTGGCTAGATCCTTTCACATCCCATTGAAGTGATTTTAATCTCCATATTGATTGGACAAATCAAATTGGCCATGGTAGTCTTGAGGAGGAGTTCATAGAGTGCATCCGGGATGGTTTCCTAGAACAGTATGTAATGGAACCAACCAGGGAGCAGGCTATCTTGGATCTGGTACTGTGTAATGAGACAGAATTAATAAATGATCTCACAGTAAAGGATCCTCTAGGAAAGAGTGATCATAGCATGGTTGAATTTCAAATTCAGTTGGAGGGTGAGAAAGTTGTATCTCAAACCAGTGTCCTGATCTTAAACAAAGGCAATTACAATGGCATGAGGGCAGAACTGGCTAAAGTGGACTGGAAAAATAAATTAAAGGGTAAGACAGTTGAAATGCAGTGGCGGACATTTAAGGAGATATTTCATAACTCTCAACAAAAATATATTCTAGTAAGAAAGAAAGATTTTAAGAGAAGGGAGCACCATCCGTGGCTAACCAAGGAAGTAAAGGATGGTATCAATTTGAAATCAAAGGCATACAATGTTGCCTAGATTGGTGGGAGACCAGAGGATTGGGAAATTTTTAAAAACCTGCAAAGGATGACTAAAAAAATAATAAAGAGAGAGAAGATGAATTATGAGAGAAAACTGGCAAGAAACATTAAAACAGATAGTAAGAGCTTCTACAGGTATATAAAAAGGAAGAGGGTAGCTAAAGTAAATGTTGGTCCCTTAGAGGATGAGACTGGGGAATTAATAATGGAGAATGGGGAAATGGCAGAGGCTCTGAACAAATATTTTGTATCTGTCTTCACGGTAGAAGACACTAACAACATCCCAAAAATGGATAATCAAGGGGCCATAGGGAGGGGGCAACTAAAGACAATCACTATCACTAGGGAAATAGTACTTGGTAAAATAATGGGACTAAAAGACAACAAGTCCCCTGGACCAGATGGCCTGCATCCCAGGGTCTTAAAAGAAATGGCTGCAGAGATAGTGAATGCATTGGTTGCAATATACCAAAATTCCCTGGACTCTGGGGAGGACCCAGCGGATTGGAAAACCGCAAATGTAACACCCCTATTTAAGAAAGGAGGGAGACAGAAAGCAGGAAACTATAGACCAGTTAGCCTAACATCTGTCATTGGGAAAATGCTGGAGTCCTTCATTAAGGAAGCAGTAGCAGGGCCATTTGGAAAATCATAATGCAGTCAAGCAGAGTCAGCATGGTTTTATGAAAGGGAAATCATGTTTAACAAATTTGCTGGAGTTCTTTGAGGATGTAACAAGCAGGGTGGACAAAGGTGAACCAGTAGATGTGGTATATTTGGATTTCCAGAAGGCATTCGATAAGGTGCCACATAAAAGGTTACTGCATAAGATAAGAGCTCACAGAATTTGGGGTAATATATTAGCATGGTTAGAGAATTGGCTAACTAACAGAAAGCAGAGAGTCGGGATAAATGGGTCATTTTCCGGTTGGCAAACAGTAACTAGTGGGGTGCCACAGGGATCAGTGCTGGGGCCTCAACTATTTACAATCTACATTAATAACTTGGAAGAAGGGACCGAGTGTAATGTAGCCAAGTTTGTGGATGATACAAAGATGGGTGGGGAAGCAAGTTGTGCAGAGGACTCAAAGAATCTGCAAAGGGATATAGTCAGGCTAAGTGAGTGGGCAAACATTTGGCAGATGGAGTATAATGTGGGAAAGTGCGCGGTAATGCACTTTCGCAGGAAAAATAAAAAAGCCAATTATTATTTAAATGGAGAGAGATTACAAAATGCTACAGTTCAGAGGGACCTGGAGGTCCTTGTGCATGAAACACAAAAAGTTAGTATGCAGGTACAGCAAGTAATCAAAAAGGCAAATGGAATTTTGGCCTTTATTTCAAGGGGGTTGGAGTATAAAAGCAGGGAAGTCCTGCTACAACTCTACAGGGTATTGGTGAGACCACACCTTGAGTACAGCATACAGTTTTGGTCTCCTTATTTAAGGAAGGATATACTTGCATTGGAGGCAGTTCAGAGATGATTCACTAGGTTAATTCCAGAGATGAGGGGGTTGACTTATGAGGAAAGGTTGAGCAGGCTGGGCCCATACTCTTTGGAATTTAGAAGAATGAGAGGTGATCTTATTGAAACATATAAGATACTGAGGGGGCACGACAAGGTAGATGCAGAGAGGGTGTTTCCCCTTGTGGGGAAATCTAGAACTCGGGGCCACAGTTTTAGAATAAAGGGTCGCCCTTTTAGAACTGAGATGAGGAGGAATTTCTTCTCTCAGAGGGTCGTAAATCTGTGGAATTCTCTGCCCCAGAGAGCTGTTGAGGCTGGGTTATTAAATACATTTAAGGTGGAGATAGACAGATTTTTGCAAGATAAGGGAGTGAAGGGTTATGTGGAGCGGGCGGGGAAGGGGCTTTGAGCCCAAGATCAGCCATGATCTTATTGAATGGTGGAGCAGGCTCGAGGGGCCAAGTGGCCTATTCCTGCTCCTATTTCTTATGTTCTTATGTAGTTAGCCCTATTCCAGTTTAGAAGTTCCACTCTAAATTGTTCCTTGCTCCTCTCCATTGCTAATCTAAATCTAAATCTACCCAAGCATTCTCCCACAGACACTTGGTCAACCTAGCCCACCTCATTCCTCAGCACCAGATTCAGCAATGCCTCTTTCCTAGTTGGGCCAAGAACATACTGGTCAAGGAAATTCTCCTGAACACATTTCAGAAATTCTTCCCCCTCCATTTCCTTTACCCTAGCATTATCCCAATCGATATTTGGGTAATTAATGTCCCCCAATATCACCACTCTATAACTCTTGCATATCTGTGATTTCCCTGCAGATTTGCTCCTCTACCTCCCTCTCACTATTTGGAGGCCTATAGAATACCCCCAATAGCGTGATCATAAACTTTTTGCTCCTCAACTCTAACCAAATGGATTCTGTCCTTGTCCCCTCAAGAACATCCTCCCTTTCCAACACTACAATGTCTTCCTTAATCAGCACTGCCACCCCACCTCCCTTTTTTCCTTCCCTATCTTTTCTGAACACCTTGTACCCTTGAATATTAAGTGCCCAGTCCTCACCGTTTTTAAGCCACGTTTCCGTTATTGCCACAACATCAGATTGCCACGCGGCTAATTGTGCTTGTAGCTCACCAACCTTATTCACCACACTTTGTGCATTTATGCACAGGCTTTCTAAACACATTTTTGATTTTTTTCGTAGTCTTTCTTAGTCTGCTCCTATCTAATATGGTACTACTTCTGCCTCTAGTACTACTTTCTTCTCTAGTACTATCCAACACAATCACTCTTTTATGCACCTTATTCCTCTTTTCTACTCCTATATGCTAGTGCCCATCCCCCTGCCAAGCTAGTTTAAACCCTCCCCAACAGCACTAGCAAACCTCCCCGCGAGAATATTGGTCCCGGCTCTGTTGAGGTGTAATCCGTCCGGCTTGTACAGGTCCCAACTTCCCCAGAAATGGTGCCAATGCCTCAGGAATCTAAAGCCCTCCCTCCTGCATCATCTCTCCAGCCATGGATCAGTGCTGGGACCACTGTTGTTCACAATTTATATAGAAACATAGAAACATAGAAGATAGGAGCAGGAGTAGGCCATTCGGCCCCTTGAGCCTGCTCCGCCATTAAATGCGATCATGGCGGATCATCCAAATTCAGTACCCTGTCCCTGCTTTCTCCCCATATCCCTTGATCCCCTTAGCCTTAAGAAATATATCTAACTCCTTCTTGAATATATTTAATGAATTGGCCTCAACTGCTTTCTGTGGTAGAGAATTCCACAGGTTCACCACTCTCTGGGTGAAGAAATTCCTCCTCATCTCAGTCCTAAATGGCTTACCCCTTATCCTTAGACTGTGACCCCTGGTTCTGGACTCCTCCGCCATCGGGAACATCCTTCCTGCATCTAATCTGTCTAGTCCTGTTAGAATTTTATAAGTTTGAATGAGATCCCCTCTCATTTTTCTAAACTCTAGCGAATACAAGCCTAATCGACCCAATCTCTCTTCATACGTCATTCCTGCCATCCCAGGTATCAGTCTGGTGAATCTTCGCTGCACTCCCTGCATGGCAATAACATCCTTCCTCAGATAAGGCGACCAAAACTGCACACAATACTCAAGGTGTGGTCTCACCAAGGCCCTGTGTAACTGCAGCAAGACATCCTTGCTCCTGTACTCGAATCCTCTCGCTATGAAGGCCAACATACCATTTGCCTTCTTAACCGCCTGCTGCACCTGCATGCTTACCTTCAGTGACTGGTGCACAAGTACACCCAGGTCTCGTTGCACTTCCCCTTTTCCCAATCTATTGCCGTTCAGATAATAATCTGCCTTCCTGTTTTTGCCACCAAAGTGGATAACCTCGCATTTATCCACATTATACTGCATCTGCCATGCATCTGCCCAATCACCCAACCTGTCCAAATCATACTGGAGTTTCTCTGCATTCTCCTCACAGCACACACGCCCACCCAGCTTTGTGTCGTCTGCAAACTTGGAGATATTACATCTAGTTCCCTCGTCTAGATCATTAATATATATTGTGAATAACTGGGGTGCTAGCACCTATCCCTGCGGTACCCCACTAGTCACTGCCTGCCACTCGGAAAAAGACCCATTTATTCCAACTCTTTGCTTCCTGTCTGCCAACCAATTTTCTATCCAAGTCAGTACCTTACCCCCAATCCCACGTGCTTTAACTTTGCACGCTAATCTCTTATGCGGGACCTTATCGAAAGCCTTCTGAAAGTCCAAATACACCACATCCACTGGTTATCCCTTATCTATTCTACCAGTTACATCCTCAAAAAATTCCAGTAGATTAGTCAAGCATGATTTACCTTTTGTAAATCCATGTTGACTTTGTCCGATCCTGTCACTGTTTTCCAAGTGCTCTGCTATTACAAATTTTATAGTGGACTCTAGCATTTTCCCCACTACCGATGTCAGGCTTACCGGTCTATAATTCCCCGTTTTCTCTCTACCACCTTTTTTAAATAGTGGGGTTACATTAGCTACCCTCCAATCCATGGGAACTGTTCCAGAGTCTATAGAATTTTGGAAGATGACCAACAATGCATCTACTATTTCTAGGGCCACTTCCTTAACTACCCTAGGATGTAGATTATCAGGCCCTGGGGATTTATCGGCCTTCAATCCCGTCAATTTCCCTAACACCATTTCTCTACAAATACTGATTTCATTCAGTTACTCCCTCTCATTAGACCCTATGTTCCCCGACATCTCTGGGAGGTTATTTGTGTCCTCCTTTGTGAAGACAGAACCAAAGTATGTATTTAATTGCTCTGCCATTTCTTTTTTCCCCATTATAAATTCCCCTGATTCTGACTGCAAGGGACCTACGCTTGACTTCATCAATCTTTTTCTCTTCGCATATCAATAGAAGCTTTTACAGTCAGTTTTTATGTTCCCTGCAAGCTTACTCTCATACTCAATTTTCTGCCTCTTAATTAATCCCTTTGTCCTCCTTTGCTGAATCCTAAACTGCTCCCAATCCTCAGGTTTGATGCTTTTTCGGGCCAATTTATATGTCCTCTCCTTGGATCTTATGCTATCCCTAATTTCCCTTGTTAGCCACGGGTGAGTTACTTTTTTTGTTTTATTTTTATGCCAAACAGGGATGAACAAATTCTGTAGTTCATCCATTTGATCTTTAAATGTTTGCCATTGCCTATCCATCGTCAACCCTTAAGTAACATTCCCCAATCCATCCATGCCAACTCGCGCCTCATACCATCGTAGTTTCCTTTATTTAAATTCAGTACCCTAGTCTCTGAGTCAACTACTACTTCACTCTCCATCTTAATGAAGAATTCTATCATATTATGATCGCTCCTCCCCAAGGGGCCTCGCACAACAAGATTGCTAATTAATCCTTTCTCATTACATAATACCCAGTCTAAGATGGCCTGATCTCTAGTTGGTTCTTCGACATATTGGTCCAGGAAACCATCTCGTATACACTCTAGGAATTCCTCTTCCACAGTATTGTTACTAATTTGGTTAGCCCAATCTATATGTAGATTAAAGTCACCCATGATAACTGCTGTGCCCTTACTGCATGCATCTCTAATTTCCTGTTTAATGCCATCCTCAACCTCTGCATTACTGTTTGGGGGTCTGTATACAACTCCCACTAACGTTTTCTGCCCCATGGTATTTCTCAGCTCTACCCATACAGATTCCACATCATCAGAGCTAATATCCTTCCTTACTATTGTGTTAATCTCCTCTTTAACCAGCAATGCTACCCCACCTCCTTTTCCTTTTTGCCTGTCCTTCCTAAATATTGAATACCCCTGGATGTTGAATTCCCAGCTTTGGTCACCCTGGAGCCATGTCTCCGTAATCCCAATTATATCATATCCGTTTACATCTATTTGCACAGCTAATTCATCCACCTTATTACGAATGCTCCTCGCATTAAGACACAAAGCCTTCAGGCTTGTTTTTTTAACACTCTTAGACCTTTTAGAATTATTGTTTACTGTGGCCATGTTTGATTTACACCCTTGATTTCTCTGACTTCCACTGTTGGTTTTCTCCTTCCTGTCTTTTGCTTCTATCCTTGCTTCCCTTTCCTCTGTCTCCCTGCACAGGTTCCCAACCCCCTGCCATTTTAGTTTAAACCCTCCCCAACAGCATTAGCAAACACTCCCCATCGGAGTGAACGATTTAGACTTTGGAATCAAAAACACAATTACTAAATTTGCGGATGACACCAAAGTGCCTAATCTAAAGATGAGATGCTCTTCCTCGAGCTTACCTTGAGCTTCGTTGGTACAGTGTAAGAGGCTGAGGACAGAGAGGTCAGATGGGAGTGGAGTGGAGAATTAAAGTGACAGGCGTCTGGAAGCTTGGGGTCCCGGACTGAACGGAAGTGTTCTGCAAAGGCACTTTACAGCCTTCTGGACTCAACATAGAGTTCAACAATTTCAGACCATAACCTCTGCCCCTATTTTTTCAGATGGTACCTGTTGACGATTCTGCCATTCCCATTTACACCTCATCTAGACTCATCTTTTGTTTCTTTATTTGTCCCATTACCATCTCCTTTTGCTTTGTAATATCTTACCTTTTGTCATTTAATCACTCATGCCTTCCACCCTATCACAGACCTTCCCTTTTGTTCTTTCTTCCCCCCTTTCCCTGCCCCTGCACTTGCTTAAAATCTGTTACATCTCTAACTTTTTCCAGTTCTGGCGAAAGGTCATCGACCTGAAACGTTTACTCTGTTTCTCTCTCCACAGACGCTGCCTGACCTGCTGAATATTTCCAGCATTTTCTATTTTTACTTCAGATTTCCAGAATCCGCAGTATTTTTCTTTTGTATTAAGGCTTGTGAGAACCCTTCTAACAGCATACATAATGCATGTATTATTTGTAAATGCTGTACAATATTCTTTGTTATCACTTTAATCTGTTTGTGAAAAATTAAACCTGCAGAGAATTCTGTTAATCAGTTTTTTTTGGGGGGGAAATCAACCTTTTTGTGAAGGTTTAAAGTTAAACTTAGCTCTGTTGAGCTGGTACTTTTGTCTTGATTTATGAGAGGGAAAACAAAAACAGAAGATAGAATTATCATGGGCTTTACAAACTTTAAACAATAAAACAGCATACCCAGTGCCACCCTATTGAAGTGCACTTTGGCTCTGTTAACACATGTATGATTATTGTGAAACACCAAAAAGAAAGAAGTTGCATTTATATCGGGCCTTTCGTGGCCTCGGGTCATCCCAAACCTGTTTACCGCCAATTAAGTACTTTTGAAGTGTAGTCGCTGTTGTAATGTAGGAAACCAAAAACACAACAGAGGATAGTGGATAGTGAACACACTAAAAATGTTATCGTTCAGAATTTGCTTTCACAGTTAATCTTATCACGGATACCACACCACAAAGATGACTGAAAGTACATGACAATACACAAAAGGATGCTGTCTCACACAGACAGGATTTCCACTCCAGGGAAGTAATGTTTCCGTTGTTTAATGAAGAGTTTCCCAGCATGCTGGAAATCCTTTGTTGCTAAGAATCTAATCCCTATAGATAATTTTTTTGTTGATGATTTTTTATGAGAAATAAATAGAATATGGTGTTACTGTGAAAATTATTTACTTTAAAAATATTTTAAGAAAATTGCCTGAGCATGGAATATAAGGGTGAATTGATATAGGAGTGCAGGTCATAAAATCAGGGCTATAGTTTTGTAGTCCTTTCTCTGACCCATAATCCCTAATTGGAGTACTGAATTTATCCGATGGAGAAAATGTTCATCAATCCTTTTTGATATAATTTTACAATACGGATTTGGGTTCGTGTTTGAGATTTTTTACATTTTAACATCCCACCCGACCCAAACACACCCATTTTTGGGGGTTAAAATTACCCCCAACGTTTGGGGTCAATGACTGCGCACACTCCATCCATTTATACCAGGCATTGAGTGGCCTAACCAGTGGCCCTTAGAGGGACTGCTTGTTGTCTACTTGTGAAAAGGGCCAAAAATGTCTTTGGGGGAATTTATGTGTGGCCAGGAGGAGAAGGAGTTCTGGTCGGCTCCACAAAAATATAGCAGGCTAATGCTGGGCGTGCTCGATCCACTCCTAGATTGGCTACTCACCCACCCCTCCCCAGCCAGCTCAGCAGGGTAGCTTCCATGTTCCTGCTCTCCCACAACTGGCAAATTGGTGACCACAGGTTGTCAGCAGCATTCAGATGCGGCCCGGCTTTGCACCCATTTTGGGCGGAAGTTAAAGGTCGCCCCTATGGCCTCTGTATTTTGGGCTTCTACTTCCTGTGATCGATCAGAGGTGGCACAGAGGAGTCCTGTAAATGTTTTTTTTTAAAGTTTTCTACAAAAAGATACATGCAGGGATAAAATAATTTATCATTCTTGCAGTTGCACCATACTGAAGCTCTCATTTAAATTGCTCCTGCCCGTGCCTGTTCTCTCATCTGTAAGCAATGCAGAGATACCCAGAGAATCTGGCCTCAACTATCACCAGTAAAGGAGAATAGTCACTTAATATGAATTGACATAAAATATAAACATGATTTAATAATTAATAGTAAGTAGCACATTAATTAGTGTTTTAGGTTTTTATTTTCACATTTCGTGCTAGGTGCAATGTGCCCTCCTTCAGCTGACAAGCAAGGACAGTCTGGGCTGCTGCCTTTTAATTCTACTCTAGGTATGATTTAACTGTTCAAGTTGGACAAATGGGACCATATGAGTTTCTTCACTCCCCCCCCACCCCAAATGTGTACATCATGGTTCCATATGGCATTCTATCTTGAGGCATGTGAGTTTGCGTGACAGGTAGCTCTCAAACTGACAACCTATGGGTTAAAACATTCTTGACCAGTTGAGCTACTCGGTTAACCAGCAGATTAACAACAGCTTTAGTATTTGCTTTGTGGTACTTCTGCCCTGGCTGGTATAATGTTTATGTGCCAATTTCTACTTCATGGAAGCACAAGTCAAGCAGGTATTTCCTGTAGAAGCTTAGCATTCCTATGAGCCTTTGACTTGTGACAATGACCAAGTTGCATGTAATAATGGAAAATTGTAATATGCAAAGGATGTACGTTGCTTAGGTTTACACTAATGTTTCTAATGACAGGGACGGGAAGTCTTGACGCAGTAAGGAAAGGAAGTCAGTTGAGTGTGTTTCCTCTAATAGGGAAACAAAGTACAACTGCTGTGTCTGCATTTTCTGATGACGCTTCTTGAGCAAGTGAATAGATCACTGGATGTTATTTTTAATGACTTAAGGAACAGTGTGATAGATTCAAGACTTTTCTTTGCTATTTGTTGAACGGTATTGAATTTTCTTACCATGTATATTTTTGTCTCATTTATTGTTTCAGCATTCCTTTGTGGAATAAAGATTCAAGACCTCAATTTTATTAGATTTTCTGAAGTATTATGTGCACCAATAAAGCACATTATATGGTTACTAGTTTAGGGAATGTGAACAAATAGAATAATCTTAAATTAAATTGTACACTCTTTCATTCAAAACATAAGCACAGTTAGCTAGTCAGCTGCAACATAATTTTCCCTAAAGCAAGCAGTAGTGGAAATCACAGAAGTTTTTCCTCTCGCTGCACAAATAAAATTACTCCTTGAAATTTTTGTGAAAGATTTCAGGTGGCAGTGGAGCAGGCAGGGTAGGAAGGCATTCTGCTAGCTCCTGTTGACCCTCCATCACTTCTAGAATTTCCTGCTGGAAGTAGCAGCAGATATTAAATACAATTTATGAGGTAATTTTTGTTTGCTTGTGGAAATTTCTGTTTAAGACTATAAAAGATGACAAATAAACTAAACACTTTAAGGTAGGAGTTCAAGGTAGAAATTGGCAAACAGTGGCTAAAGCAGCGGGGGATGTTTGATTACTCAAAAGAGGGTGTGGAAAGGCCAAGGAGGAGACTGAGAGGTGGAACATGCTGGAGGGGCAACTGATCATCCAAAGTGTCCCGAGGATATTTTGGTCCCTAATTTCCTAGGGCCCCCAATCCCTCATGGCTGCCAGACCCTGCCTTCCGAATACTGCCAGATCTCATCCATCCTCAGTATTGCCAGACCCTGTCCTCCTGTGCTCTTGGGTCCCCTGCTCAATTTTCCTGAACCCTGGGACTGTTCTCCATAGTACTTCTTGGACCCCTCCTGCTCCCAGGTCCCAGTATCTTTTCAGAACCATCCTGTGCCTCCAGACCCTAGTAGGCCCTTCCTAGTGTTCCATGATCCCAAGACAGCACCAGTAGTCTCGGATCACAGGACCCTCGTCTCATTGATTCCAGATCCTGACCAAAACCTCCTGAACCCCTCTGCATAGTATTCTTTAATGCCAGGGTCTTTGTTCTATTTCTTCCAGACCACAGGGACTTTCTGAAACTACTGCTTGAGTATGAAACCCCCATCCCAGTACTACCAAACCCCAGGCTTAATTGTTACTGTTCCTAGATTGCAGAACCATCTTCATGCTGATAAATCAATGCCCCTGATAATAATACTTGGCATAACACCCCTATTCTGGATCACCATGGGACCTCAGCTAGTAATATATTACAAGCTTTGTGTGTGCGGCACTTCCTGTGCTTCCAGGAAGTGTTGTGTCGTGCCTAGCATGACTAGCAGTTACACCTGGATGTCATGCCTGGCTGTTATCTTTAAGCTGTTATCATATACCTGAAAAATACATTTTAAACTTACCTGCTGGGCCTCTTCTGGCCCAGGCTCAGGCTCCCAGCAGGTTTTGCCTGACGGTGAAGATGACACTGCCCACCCCTCGCTCAGCCCCCTGGTTGATATTGCAGATCGGATCCTGATGATATTTAAAACAGGACTCCACTTTCTTCCTGCAGTTGTCCTGCTCACCTGCTCAAAAGAGCAGGTTAATATGGGGACACACCAGGAAGGAAGTGGGAATCGTGGTGGTAACTGACACCCGTTATTTTAACTGCTCCCCACCCAGTTTTCGGCAGGTGGGAGCAGTTAAAATCGGGGCCTTTGTCTCTGATGTGTTAATTGTCCAACATTAACTGATTCTTAATATTTACAAATAGAATAGTACCCATATATTGTTTTAAAAAATTAGCAAAAATAACCAGTAAATGAGTATTGATCAGTAGTCTTGAAATATGATTGTACAGTAGTAGGATTATCACGAGAGTCATTACGATTTAACAGCTTTGAGTCAAGAATATCCTTCATACCATCTTTATGTAATTGGTAAATGCAGAAATATTTGGATTCCAATGCCTTCCAAACACTTTTGCGAAAATTGAATATATTCATCATCTTATCATTACCATGATCAAAATCTTTTCACAGCTGTAAAAGAAATTCCCTTGAGAGAAATAGAACAAGAAAATAATGTATAGAAAAAAAAGTAAATGAAAAGATATATTTTGTGTTGCTGTTAATAAACCTAAACCTATATTAGAAAAATAGGTCCAGAAATTGGGCTATTTACCGCCTCGAGTTACGCAGCAATCCTGGGAAAAAAATGGCCGCCGCCACTCTAACGCCCTTCTCTGGCGCGGGATTCAGCGGCCGCCATTTTGGTGAGGGTCTTAGTGCTGCTGATAGCAGCGCTAGGCCTGGAGATGCAAATATGGAGAGCCTGACGTCTACACTGACTTAACATCACACTCTGCAAACTTGGATCTTAGCACTGAGTTTAGTGTTGGGTCCTAAGTTCGCTCTGAAAAGCGAGCGTGCAGCAGACTGACAAGAGACGCTGTCAGCACTTCTTAAAGGGACATACACATCTTTCAGGAAAGTTTGCATTTAAGCTTTTGGACTGGATATTTTATATTTTATTGAAGTAGTGGCTTGGTCTAATACATGTTAAAAGTGTTTGAAGTGTGCAGGGTGTGCTGCTGGATGCTTGCAAGGCCTCGGATGGTAAGAGGAAGGCCTCTGAGAAGACAGAAAATGCTGGAAATACTCAGCTGGTCAGGCAGTACAGCTTCTGTGGAGAAAGAAACAGAGTTCATGGGCTGGATTTTGTCAGTGTGGGCGGGCTGGGGCGTGTCAGGTGGAAATCGTGTCAGGACCCCGACTCCTAAGTGATGTGTTGAAAAAGTGGGATTTTCCCCTAATTGGGCAATTGATTTCCTGTGTGTGGGAACCACTGGCCCAATTAGTCTTTTTTCATACAGAAAGTCGCCTCCGATGACATCATCAATGCTGTTGGATTTAAGGCCTGCAAGCAGCCTTGATTCTTCTGGAGACTGGAAACGCTTTGGACATTGTATGAAGGACTTCATTTACCGACCATGTCCACCAGCAAGCAAAAGTGTGCACCTCGCTTTGATGAGCCCTCCCTCCAAGCTCTGGTGCAGGGAGCAAGATCTAATAAGGAGGTGCTCTTCCCTTCCTCAGGGAGAAAACAGCCACCACAACAGACTAAAGCTGTGTGGCTGCAAGTGGCCCAGGAGGTCAATGCCATCTCTATGTGCCGCAGAACCTGGCTGCAGTGCAGGAAGAGGTTTCATGACCTTCTCCGCACAGGAAAAGTGAGTATGACTTTCCCATCACCCTCAATCTGATCCCTATCGCCTCTCCTCACCAGCACTCAGCTTTGCCAACCTCTTCCTCCACATCCCACTTGACACTTACAACCCTGCACCCTTACCCATTCCCTCGCTCTCTATGGTCACATTCACTTAACTATTCTACCATGCAGCCCTCACACTCCCCATCACTGTGACGCAATGACAACAACTTACAACACACAGGGAGGGCCCTTTGTCTCCTTCTAAGCATCTATGGTATGCATTCTGTACACTCACTCCTTCATTCTCACTCAAACTCCACTTGTGTCCCTCATTGCAGGAAAAGAGAGCCCACGATATGAGGGAAAGAGCGAGGACAGGAGGAGGGCCACCTTCAGTAGCCCAGCTCACCACCTCGGAGGAGGCGGCCCTGGAAATTGCCAGAATCGAGGAGGATTCCCAAGTGGGGGACGGACAGGCAGGCGCATCACAGCAAGCTGGTGACAGAATAGTTGAGCATCTCTCTCATTGACATTGCATGAGTGACTGATAATGATTCTGATGCTCTAACAGATTGACTTATGATCATCTGCACATTTCAATGTGCATGCAAACTTTACCTCACATCTCAACTCTTTCCTTTACTCCCCCACAGGACCATCGAGAGCCCCCGTCCCCACTGTCCAGGAGGAAGAGCCTGAGCTTCTAGACTCCTCAGAGGAAGCTGCAACCTCTGAGGGCGCTCTGTCAGCAGAATTAAGCGCACCCTGCACCAGCGCAGACACTCACACCTCGGTGGGACCTTCGGGACATAGAGTAGAGTTGTCACCTGGTGTATCACAGCTCACAAGTGAGCATCAGCAGATGGTGGAGACAGGGACAGCAGTGGAGAGTCCTCGTCGCAGTGGAGAGGATGCTCCCAGCTCGGCTCCGCTGCATGTCGACCCTGTGCCTCCGGGTCCATCCAGAAGGAGAGCGGTGCTGGAACTCCAGGAACAGGTGCAGGAGTCTCTGGCAGGTTTTGTCTCCATGGTCGCTGCGAGTGTGGAGCGAATGGAGGAGTCCATTGCTAACATGAGCAGAGCCTTTGTGGAAGCGTTGGCGCATGAACGCATCACCACGGAAAGGATGGCAACCTCCTTGGAAAGGATGGCTACCTCCATGGTAAGGCTGGCTACCGTAGAGGAGAGGATGGCTACGGTAGAGGAGAGGATGGCTACGTCCATGGAGGAGCTTAGTCGCCAGGGTATGGAAAACATGGTAATTGTTCAGAATAGACTGACATCTCTTGAGGAGCGATGGTCAGCTATTGAGAAAACAAACCAGACCTTCATGCAAGATCTCTGGAGTAGGACTTCCAGTGCAGAAACAGGTCCTCACGGGCCCCCCTGCAGTGCAGCAAGGTGCTGTCCAGCCACTTGCTAGCTCTGAAGTGGGGCTGACCCATGAGAGGGATGTTGGTGGCATACAACAAGGAAGTGGGGGCTCCTCTCCAAGCGCTCACACGACCATGCCACTGCAGAGCCCTCGGTCAGAGCCCCACCAGAGTCCGGACCCAACTGAGATCGGCGTCTCAACCCCTGCACAGCCGCAGGAGCAGTAGACTGTTGCCGAGCCCTCACAGGTTCGCAACCCCAGAGGACGCCCGGCAAAGGTGTCGGGACAGGAGCAGCAAGAAAGTGAGCAAGGGGCCTCCACATCTGCTGAAGCCACAGGGGAAGCACCACATAGGAGCACGCGTAAGAGGAAGATAATGCACAAGTAGTCACAAGGGTAGTCACTTGGGTGTAATGTGTTTAATTTTGAAAAGCCATCAGTTGCTTATTGTCGTAAAAAATTCTGATGGCAAACTGTTGCAGTTGTGGCGTGTGTCATTTCGTTAATGGGACTTCCACATTGAGGGCTTAGGGCGACTTGCAATTGTCAGTATGGTGATCAGAGTGATAGGAATCCGCAGGTTCTTGGCCATTGTCAATGGTCTGATAAGAAGGTGCGAGGCAAAAGTGTTTGATTGTGCAGGCTAAGCAAATCTGGCCAAGATGAGTGCGTCCCTTGCATCCCGGGCAGCAATGTGGTCATGCGCTGGCGCCTTCTGGCCTGTGTAGCTTCAGGTGGGTGAGCAGCAGCTTGGCGCTCCTGTTGTTGCTGTTGCTGTTGGTGGTGCTGTTGTTCATGGTTCTGCTGCTGTCACGGCTGGTCTTCGTCCGAATCTGATGTCCAGGAGGAAAGGAAATAAATGGTTCCCATGCTTCTGGTATATGCTTCAGTTGAGGAAGCGCTCAGTCAAGGTGGCGAGAGGGGTTTCCCAGGAGGTCACACTGGAGATGGGTGTCAGGCTCCAAACTTCCACAACAATGGGTATGCCTGCTAAAAGTTCCCCCAGACCTGAGACAACAAAGTTCTGCCACCTGCAAATGATGATTGCTGAAAACTCCTTTTTAATGGTGGAGCTGCAGCTGTTAGTAAGCAGTCCACGTGTGAGGCCGCCAGGATTCACTGGCGTGTTCCAGAGGAGACGTGCAGGACGTGGGAAAAGTGGTAAAATCAGAAAGGCCTCTCAAAATGGGATTATAGAGGCACTTAACTGGTTGTTAAGGGCCTTAAGGGTCTATCCTGCCTCTTGGAGGCGGGATGGAAACGGGGTCAGAAAACATGCATTTGGGAAAATTGCTCGGAGGCAGGATGAAGGCGGGATCGGGCCCACCCGCCATTTTTGGGGATTTTACCACCTCACACTCCTCCAATCCCGCCTCCTCCGGCCTGGCAAAATCGAGCCCCATGTCTCAGTTCGATATGCTGCCTGACTTGCTGAGTATTTCTAGCATTTTCTGCTTTTATTTCAGATTTCCAGCATCCGCTCGCAGAGGGAAGAGGAAGATGCAGAAGAGGAGGAAACAGAAGGAAGGATGCAGCCCAGACAGCCCCGTTCTGGTCGGGATATCCGGGATGGAATCATCCGCGGTACCAGTGACCACAACCCCAATTCCCCTTTCAACAGGGTCCCACACCTTACCTTACTTCTGTTACTGACCATCACAGCGTCCTCTTGGCCACAATGCTAAAATAAAAGCCACCACAAAGCAAACTTTCCAATCCAACTTTATACACCTATCCATCCAATATGACATAAAGAAATCAACTCATCACCCTTATGCACTCTCTTAGTGACTGTCTTGTGTGTGCCTTTGCCTATCCTACTGATGTCACACAGTGCTACCCCAGTGGCTGCAGCATGGCTGGTGGAAGGCTGCTGACTTTCAGTGCGGGACACTGTAAATGGTCTTGCTGGTCAACCTCGAGGAGCTGGTGGCTGGGTGTGTGAAATCGAGTGACGGTGTTGTTTCTTCTTCCTCTCCTCTCCCCTTTCCTCCCCTCTCCTTTCTTCCTCCTCTACTCCCCTTTCCTTCTCCTCTCCTTTCCTCCTCCTCTCCTCTCCTTTCCTCCTCCTCTCCTCGCCTTTCCTCCTCCTCTCCTCTCCTTTCCTCTTCCCCCTCGCCTTTCCTCCTCCTCTCCTTTCCTCCTCCTCCTCGCCTTTCCTCCTTTCCTCCCTTTCCTCCTCCTCCTCTCCTTCCCTCTCTTCCGTCCTCTCCTTTCCTCCTCCTCCACTGAAGCCAGGTCGTAGGGTGACATTGCTGGAAGTGACGGCCTCGGTGATCTGGTCCCACATCTTTCATTCTGGAGGGACTCCTGACCCCTGTGGGTAGACGACTTCTCTTGCAATGTTGACCCCCTGCACAAAGCCTGAGTTGCGAATAGCACTGAACACTGTGCAGTCATCAGCGAACATCCCCATTTCTGACCTTATGTTGGAGGGAAGGTCATTGATGAAGCAGCTGAAGATGGTTAGGCCTAGGACTTCTGCAGCGATGTCCTGGGGCTGAAATGATTGACCTTCAACTACCACAACCATCTTCCTTTGTGCTAGGTATGACTCCCGCCAGTAGAGAGTTTTCCCCCCGATTCTCATTGACTTCAGTTTTACTAAGGCTCCTTGATGCCACACTCGATCAAATGCTGCCTTAATGTCACTGTCACCTCACCTCTGGAATTCAGCTCCTTTGTCCATGTTTGGACCAAGGCTGTAATGAGGTCTGGAGCCGAGTGGTCCTGACGGAACCCAAACTGGGCATCAGTGAGCAGGTTATTGGTGAGTAAGTGCTGCTTAATAGCACTGTCGACGACACCTTCCATCACTTTGCTGATGATTGAGAGTAGACTGATGGAGCAGTAATTGGCTGTATTGGATTTGTCCTGCTTTTTGTGGATAGGACATACCTGGGCAGTTTTCCACATTGTCGGATACATGTCAGTGTTATAGCTGTACTGGAGCAGCCTGGCTAGAGGCACGGCTAGTTCTGGACTACAAGTCTTCAGCACGATAGCCGGGATGTTGTCGGGGCCCATAGCCTTTGCTGTATCCAGTGCGCTCAGCCCTTTCTTAATATCACGTGGAGTGAATTGAATTGGTTGAAGACTGGCTTCTGTGGTGGTGGGAACCTCAGGAGGAGGACGATATGGATCATCCACTCGGCACTTCTGGATGAAGATGGTTGCAAACACTTCAGCTTTGTCTTTTACGTTGATGTGCTTGACTCCACCATCATTGAGGATGGGGATATTCAGGGAGCCACCTCCTCCCGTTAGTTGTTTAATGGTCCACCACCATTCCCGATTGGATGTGGCAGGACTGCAGAGCTTTGATCTGATCTGTTGATTGTGGTATCGCTTCGCTCTGTCTGTAGCATGCTGGTTCTGCTTTTTAGGTACGCCTGGTGCTGCTCCTGGCATGCTCTTCTACACTCCTTATTGAACCACATAGGAAGTGTAAGAGAAAGCTATTGTAATTCACCAAGGGTATGCACATGTGTGTTTGACAAAATGTTATGTTGTGATCAGCACCATTTCCACGTCTTGCTTATTATTACGTCCCAAGTGTCAACTTGCTCTTTCACTTGATTCATGATGAATGTCAATACATGACAGGACCCATTGGGCGGATGTGGTTGAAGGACTGTTTAGTGCAAAGGGGGATGGGGGGGCATTGGCGCGGGGGTGGGAGCAGGCTGGAGGATTTCATTTGTGATGTGTTCCTGTGTGAGTCACCACTAGCTGAGCCTTCAAGCTATTAAGGCATCCCTGGCAGAAATGTATGTGGCTGATCTGGCAATGGGTGCCCTATCTCCACATTCCTCCTCTTCCTCCCCCGTCAATATTCTCCTCATCTGAAAATGACTGATGAGCACCTTCGTCCTCCACCTACAATCCTCTCTGCTGTGCAATGTTGTGCAGGACGCAGCACTCCACTATTATTCTGGACACCCTTGCTGATGAGTATTGAAGGGCACCACCAGACCTATCTAGGCACTTGAAGCATATCTTGAACATTCCGATGACATTGCTGCGCCTCATTGATGGCTTTCCTCAGAGGTGTCATGAACCAAGTTGTTTCAGATGAGGCAGCCCTTAAGTCTGCTTCCTGGAACGAAAGATCTGAAATGTTGAACCGCCGCAGTATGAAGGCATCATGACAGCTCCCAGGGAATCTGGCACACACCTGTATGAACCTTTTGTTGTGGTTGCACACCATGTGTGCATTGATGGAATAGTATCCCTTGTGGTTGATAAAAACTCTTAGTTGCTGTGGTGGTGCTCAGATTGCCACAAGTGTGCAATCGATTGCACCCTGTACCTGTGGGTAGCCAGCCAGAGACACGAATGTGACTGCCCGGTCATTCTGGCTATTGTTATCACAGGGGAAGTTTTCATAACTCCCAGCCCAGGCAAACAATCCATCCATCACCTGCCATGCATTTATGTGCATCAGACTGCGAGACTCTCTATGTCTCCGGTAGTGCCCTAGAAGGAACCAGAGGCAAAAAAAATTGAGGGTGGTGGTGAATTTCACAGCCACTGCTAATGCGTGTCCACCAGATCCAGCAGGTAGCAGTTCTTCTTCTAGGAGGCTGCAGATGTCTGCGAGCACCTGTCGTGACAACCTCAGACTGTGGAAGCACTGCTCTTCTGAGAGGTCAAGGAAGCTGAGCCTTTGTCTGTAAACCCTGTTACGTGGGTAGTGCCTCCTGTGACCTCGGCCCCTCTCCTGTACACCTCTCTCCTGTGCACCTACTGATCCCACCAGAGCACATCGTCGCTGCGGTGGATGGTGATTATCTTCCTCCCCTGATGTACTGTCAAAAACATCCAAGTTGCCTCCCATCCTGCCAGTTTCTGTTTGAAAGCCTCCAATGTTCTCCAAAACGTGTATGGTGACAAGAACTCTCTGCTAAATGTTTGTCAGAGAGAACTGATAAAGCAGCTGTAAGAACTGAGCATTTATTAAGTGCGGGCTATCTGAAGTTGATAGACCCTCATGAAGTGCACCTGTAACTTGCCTCCTTTTTACTGGTCAGTTTCCCAAGCTGGAGATGTTAAATCTGAAGGAAAGTTAAATTCCTGTGAAAAAGCCATCATTTGCATCCAATTATCACCTTAAATGATGTCTGCATTGCCCACCCGCCTGCGCTGATGATCTTGCCGACTCCAGCGAGTAGGTTGCTCGCAAGCAGCCAAACACACCTCAGTGAAACCCGGAAGTCAGTGTGTTCGAGCCGGGTTGTGGTCGCGATTTTTTTTTCTACGAATTTACACACCCGACCACAACCCACCCGTTCTTGCCTGTTACAATTACCCCATTGACTCTGCTGTTGTTGGCTCTGCCTGGCTTTATTTACAAGTGCCAATGATTTATTAAAGTTGTTAGGATGACATGTTTCATTACCGAGGTACTCTTTGATATTGTGAGAGCTCCTTTTTCAGTAAACAAATCACATTGTTATATCTTTAACCATGATTGGGATAGCTAGCGATAGCTTGGAATATGATGAGTTGTATATAAATAAGGATTCATCCATTCACAGCTGTGTGCTTGCTGACATATGATCTGAGAAGCTCTGTAAATTCTTTCAATATAATTGGTTTCATAAATAATAACCCAATCAGACCATGTCGAGGCATCAGCTAATTTATCTATGCCATCTCATTCTGTCATAAAAGGCAGCCTAAACAACACAATTAAATGAAACTTAACCAATTTATTTCTGTGCTACTTGCATTTTTTACGAGCACAATACAATGATGTGTAAAATTAAGACCTAATCGTTAGCATAGTTCTGTAAGGACATTTTGTTTTTCTTGTTCTGGATAAGTTGCCAATGTTGTTGTTTATAGTACATTTGTAGAAAGCACGTTAACCCTGGTGTGAATTTTATGTAGATTTTGTCACATTAAGTCCTTCTGTTTAGATTACACACTGTGCATAATTATCGCCAGTTTTATCAGCTGCAACTTCTGAGCAAGGCTTAAAACTAACAACAGTTACCAGGAAGTCCTCAAGTTACCTTCAAATTCAAGAGCATAGCATTTTTTACTTACTCTCTGGGAAACAATAGAAATAGGAACATCCTGAATAGAAAATAAATACAAGAATGTCAGTATCAAAACTTCCAAGGATTTCAAAGAAAAATATAGCCAGTACTGCTTTTAAATTAAATGCAGGACAGTTATTGCAGTAGTTTTGTACACTGTCTTTCACCTCTGGAACCTGCGTTTGAATTCAGCGTAGACTGGTGCAATGATTTAAGTGAATGGGAAATGTGGTCGGTGCACTTGCAATTTTCTGACAAACTGCCTGCTGTAGACAGGGCCCAGCCAATGGGATGGGGTCTCAGAAGATTTTGTCTATTGTGCAAACCCAAAAGGACCTTGATACTAAAGTACTTTGTGTAGTATACCTAGCGCATTAATTACATCACAGTACAAAATATGTTACTGATTCTTGATGCGTAATAATAGCCCTGATTTTAACCCTGGACAGGAAACAGGCAGGCAGCAAGCCCCCTTGCTGTTGTCGGAGGGAGGCCCATTTTAATCTAACAAATGTCATCAATAGTTGCGTGAAAGTATCCGGTTGTGTAAAAGTTCAATGCTGTGGTGATCTTCCCAACAATGAGCAACGCTGTCAATATGCTAGATCATTGTGAGTGAGGCTCCAGTGGATGGCAAACTTGGTGACAATCTCTGTCATAAAGCAGAGACAATGAAGGCAGGTTTCCTCAGACATGGCAACATAGGTGTGCCTGGGTTTGAAAACTTCGTTCCTGGGCCTATTCTGAATGAGCACCCAACTCCTGATATACAAGCACACCTGCCTTTCTTTCCCTTGCTTGAACTCCTCTTTCTCCTCCAAGCCCTTAACTGCCATTGGAATGCCCAATGGAATACCCAGGCTAATCACTGTGGTTTTAGCTAAGGTTTGCAACTGCTGGCAGGTGTGGCTCTGGGTTTATGCAAAAGAAATTCTATGCTGAAAAATGCAGCAGCAAACAGCTGAAGGAAGTAATGCAAAACTAATAATGCAGCAACAGTAGTATGAAATGAACCAAGTTGCAAACCATCAACGGTCAGTCAGTCCCAGCATTGGGCCGTAATTTGCAGCCCCTACAGGTGCGTACGAGGGTGTATGCGCCCGTAAGGGCTGCGCAAGTTCCGGGTTTAGGCATGCGCTGCGCATGTGCTAAAACCCGGAACTTGCAATCTGTCAAGAATTTTTTTGAGGGCTCATCTGCATCCCTGGGAAATGGACATCCGTGGGCGGAGAGTCGGGCTATTTGCCCAACTTCTGCTCAGCGAATATCTGTGAAATTCTTAAGCCTGGTAAAAGCAGGCATAAGGCCTGCTTTTACCTCTCAAGAGTTTTAAAAAACAGAAAAATAAAATTTTATCAGTAATTTATACATTTAAAAACCTGTGAAATAAGGCACGTTTATTTTTAGCCCCTTTAAAACATGTAAATTTATTTTTCAAAACATTACATTTTTGTTTTAATTATTTAATTAAATGCCATTTTAATTAATTATAAATAAGTAATTAAAAAAAATTAATTTGAAGTGTAGATGTATTTTTTGGGGTATTTTCATTCATGCTTATGAGGTTTCCGTACATACGGAATCTCCATAAGCATGAATGGGGATTCCCTTCTGTCATTCGTTGGGCCGGCCCATGTGATCCCGGGGCGCTTGCGATCCGCCTGCGCCCGGGATACGTGGGCCTCTTCCCACGGGCACCCGGAGAGGCCTAGGACCGTGAGTCTCTGTACCTCCCGGACCACCAGGTAAGCGTGGATTTTATTTGAGGATCGGAGGCATTTCCCCACGGGAAGCCTCCGACCGCAAATTCAGGGCCATTAAGAATCCAATTTTTCAAACAATCAGCATGGAAGCCCAGAATCACCTCATTTATACAGTCAAGAATGCTACAAGAGTAGAGGATAGGAAACAAATTGCCCTGGAAATTCCTAGGCTGCAGGAAGGTGGAAAGGACGCTTTCTGTCCGGGGGGCAGGAATTTAGGAAAGAATTTGGTTATGCCAGGCCTCTGCCCTGTCTACACCAGACCTTTAAATTCTGGTGGGAGGGCCATGAACAGATCTTCCACCTCATACCCACCCAATGTCAAGGGGGTATTTCTAGGGAGTTCTGGGCTCCTATGGGAAATTCTACTCTTAAAAGGCTTCAGAGCAGCTCATGCCAGCTGAGGGCCTTAAGAGAGCCCCAGATCTTTAGAGAAAGGCAATCCCTTCCCCAAGAGCTTCATATGCTTCATTGAGACCAGACGATTGCAACAGGTAAAAGCTTCTTTGGATCATATCAAGCACAATGCACGTGCCCTGGCCATTCAATTACCCTGCCGCTGCAATTTGGGATGAAGTTAGCAACTTCAGGCATGGGTAGATGGGGTCCTGCTTACCTGCATTTGTGAAAGTCCACAAATTTTAGGGCCATGGAGACCCATATAAATACATTTGCATTATATTAGGGGGTTTAATAAGACCGGCACAAGCTCTCAACAAAGCTTCCAAAAACTTTAAAACATTTTGGTGGGGAATTCAAAGCATAGCATTGCCAGCATTTGGTCTATCTGCTGGATTCTTGTCTGAGCACACAACTGGAGACTTGACCCTTATGACTGAATGCTTTGCTCCTTCACCTTGTTTTCTCAATTTATAAAAAGAACTTCTTTATAAAAGCATGTTCCATCTTTTATTGAAATCTGAAGAGCTAGGGAATGCTGTTTATTCAGCTAAGTATTTGTTGTGGTTGAAAATGTCTCAGAGAAAAAGCAGCCTAATCTTATATTCACTGCAATTTATTAGAGACATTTGTACAATTGATTGAAGAAAATGTGTGTTTAGCCTTGTCTGTGACTGAGGTACAGCTACATGTTGAGATTTTCTGAGTAATCCAAAAAAACAAACGAAAGAGATAAAGCAAAGGTGCCATCTATTTGCAAAGACAGATCGGATTATTGTCTTCTCACATGCTTTTCAATCTTCTTTGTAGCCCTTTTCACAGAACACGCTCCGAGCGTCTGAATACTTATAAAATACTGAAGATGTTTCCAGAAATCGATGCACAGTTTACAGACCAGGAGCTGAAACAACTCAGTGAACAGATGATCATGGAATCATGGGAGATAGGTTCCACAGGTATCTCTTTGTACCTTGCTTGTATGTTTGTAATATACTAATTTTGAATTGACAATTTTTATGTGTTTGTTTTTTATTCCATATACTGAAGTAGGCATAAATGTACATGGTTCAAATTTTCCAGATTCAACTATCTTACTACCTTTTTTATGCGACTAATCCAGTTCACAAAACAATTGCCATAAAATAGGTCATAAATATAGCGATGAGTGAACAAACTGAGGGGTAGAAATTAGGTCGCGCCCCATTTGGGGCGCAAATATTGTCTGGACGCAAATATTAGCGCCTGGCGCTAATTATCGGCACTGACTGGAAACTTCACTTTTACCGCCCCGGGAGGTGAGTGGAGCGCTAAAGCAGGCGCTGCACACCTGTCTTAAGGCGCAAAGGCCAAGGAGTGAGGCGCTAACTCAGAGCGCTGGCGAAGCTCATGTAATGTCAGTCAGCAATGGAACACACACACAATGGCACGGGCCAGTTCTTAAAGGGGATGGTTAATCTTGCTTTCCATCCACATCCTGTTCATTGCAGCCTTGAATCTCGGCCTGGAGAGACTTGCACATCAAATGTGCTGGAAAGAACAATGGAGAGTACCAGGCAAAGAGCTCAGAGTGCAGCTCCCACAGTCTCAGCTAAATCGATACAAGGAATGGCAAATCAAAATGAACCTGCAAAGTGCTGCTCAGTACCCAAAACTCCTTCACACAACGTTGAATCTCTCCAGAAGTCTCTCCCTTTCTCTCTCAGAATGCGTAGTTCAAAAATGCCACCAACAATAAAAGACAGGAAGAGGCCCCCTTTAAATAGCGCCCCCCCCAGCCCCACAGCGATTGATAGCGTTCCAGTCTTCTGGTCGTTGGATGCGCCAGGCGGTAAGGCAGGGGGCGCCACTCAATTTCCACTCCGAGGCGCCACAAGGGCGTTGCACCATGGAATGACGTCACAATCTGCGTGCGCAGGTGGTCGCAGCGGTAAGGTTTAGCGCCGCCGCACAATCTCTAGTTAAGTTCCCGAGCGGCGCAAACATCGCTGCGCCCGGGCGTTAGCGGCTTTGCGCCCCATTAGTGCCCTCTTAAGGCGCTAACGGGAGGCGCAACCAACTGAATTTTTACCCCTGAATGTCAGTAAGCCCAGTATTTGGATCTTTGTTGATTATTCTCCCTCCATTTTTAAACTATAAATAGTACTATTTCAGTGAAAAAATAGCTTGGGCAAGATTATCTGCTGAAGTTATCTCTGGATCCATGGATGGCAGCCGTCTGAGCTTCTATGACAGCTATCAGAGCTGTCAGCAGAGGCTCCATCATGGCGGGTGCCACTGTTGTGCTGATGGAGCTGATCACTTGGCCCACGTTGGATAGAATGGTTTGCGCAAATCCTTGACACGAGTTGGAGCTGGACATCTCCATGCTCTGAGCCATTGTGTGCAAGCTCGCTGGCAGGTCCAGTGCACCTAGCATTTCCTGATGTATGCCCATCAGCCTTCTTCGGCAGCCTGGGCCCCTCGAAGTCTGCATCTGAGTCTTCCGTAGAAGTACTAGTATGCGATATCACCCTCTGGCAAGCTGGCACCTGTGGGATCTTATCCCCCTGCCCTAGCTCCTGCACACTTGTGCCAGTCATTAACCATGTAAAGACCCCTCCTCTAGCCTATCCTCTAAAGTATACGTAATGCCAGTATCTGAGCTGGCAAAGTTATGAGGTGCTGGCACTCTTTTCTTTCAAATTTATCAAAAGAAAAGCATGACGTGCATTCCTCCCATGGATCCAAAACCACAGTGTTATGCATTGATCCTCTCTGCTGTTATGAGTTCCGCCATCCTGCACTTCTATTAGGAGCTCTGACTCTGTTATCAAAGCAAGTGTTTCTTGGGGATTCTACATTTGTCAGCAATTTCAAAATGCTGCAGGTGTGCTCTGCCATGCACAAATGCAGTGGTTTAAATGCTGATTAAGCCATTTAAGTAGTGCTGAACTACATAATTAGAACTGGCGTTGCATTGTCCAATCTGCTGTGTGAATTGAAGTTTGCATCATTTACACATGCTTGAAAAAAATCAATATTAGGGTTTAATGGGTAGGTAAGCATTCTTCCAAAAACATTTAGTAACTTATCATTTAGCTTCCAAACAATATGGCAACAATTGCCAAGCTTACAACAACACTTAAAAATCTTTTTATTGCACTTTTTATTACATTATACTCAAAATAAAATTTGCATTCCGAATGTTTATTTAAAAATCTCTGTAGTGATCCTTTATATTGTGATAAACTTACTACCCTCTTTTAACAACAGTATGATATTCTTCCATAGCTCACCAAAGTCATTTATAAATTTGCAGTGCTCCACATTTGTTTCAAAAATATATTTTTCAGGAGCTCAGGAAGCCTACCTGTTTGCATTTTATCCTTAATTTTGAAAATATTCAGGGTTTTGCAAAAAAAATCCACTGTTGCTTGTGTTTTGTGTATGATACCAATGAAACTATTGTTGTTTGATATCTTGCCAATCTCAGGGCCAGAATGCAGGGAAAATAGTTGAGTCAATAACATCAGTAGAAAAACTACATCCTTGAATATCCTCGAGCCTTCCAACGCCCTAAGTTGGGCAGGAGTGCGACAGAAGGCCGATGTTTTTGGCCTGCGCTGCCATTACCCTCCGGGCTCTCTTTGGGGTGGAACCTCCACCCAACCCAAACAAGGTACCTAGTCAGAGGGGGTGTTTCCTTGGCTCTGGCTTAGCAATCTGCCGGCAATCCAATATGCCAGGTGAAAAGAGGCATACTAGCCTGCTGCCTAGCAGAAGTGGGACTCTGAGGCTTGGCTTGGACCCCTGAAGATTTTGTTACAATTGTTTTGTGGCACAAGTGGATTCTGCTGGACTCCTGCCAGAGTAACGCTTGAGGAATTTTGGTTCTCTTTTCTCTATAACCTGCAAAGCTTTATGCTAAGTTCAGTAAAGCCATACAGTTATTTCTTAATCAGAAATTGTTTGTATTTTGTGCAGTATTTGGAAATCAGGCATTCTATATGATCCTGAAAGGTTGTGCCAGGCCTTACACGATGCTTGGTCACTCAGTGACCTCTCAGTCTCACGATCCTTTGCTCGATTCAACTTCAAAAATGGTAGGAATAATTTATATTATATATAACTTTATCTAGTTAACATCTAAATATGCAAGAGTTTACATACTTTCTCGGGTGACAACAGGAAACTGAGTAAAAAAGTACAGTATGTGTTGTTTTGTAGGTTGCACTGACAATGCAGATATATATGCAGACAATGCCTGGGATCTCTTCATTTATGGGGCTTGGTGTTTCTGGGGAACAGGCATGGAGATAGGTGTCCACATCTTCCAGTGTTTTCCTAGTTCCAGGCAGTCTGTGTACCATTTGCTCCATTTGGCAGATGTCCCAGGGTTTTTTTGCCCATGTTTGCTGTGGAGGGCATTAGGTTGTGCCGGTATTGAGAGATGCACTTTCTTGCTGCCTGGAGTGAAACCTGGACAAGTCTATAATGGCTCCTTGTCCCACTACTAACAAGCGGAGTAGGACTGGGATTGAGCCTAGTTGGATTGTAAAGCTGTCATAACATTCTTGACCTCCAGGAGTACTGGAAGTAGGACTAGAACATGTGGTGAACTGCATACATGGCAACCTAAAAAACTAGTAGAAATGTTTGCACAGCCCAGAAATGGACAAGTCAAGTAATAACTGAATATAAGAGATATCTGTTGAATGCACAAGATTCATTATATTACCCCCAGGAAATATGAGATTTTTTACACTTTATTTTATGCATTTCCAGCATTTGGCAGTTTGCACGGAATCCCCTCCCTAAATCTGCTTCAGTAGGCATGCTACTATTATGAATTAATAGACATTTAAGATACTAAAGCGGTGATGATAATTTAGTCAATCTTTTTTTTGGTTTTCTAAAATAAAGGAAACCTAAAATTATCTGTGCAATTTAAAATAAACACACAGAGAGATAAATTTACCAAATTAATGCTGTCGGTGCAGTACTTTGCATTATGAAGCTTTAATGGACAGAAAATTATTCAGGGTGCACTGAACTCTTCTGCCTAAATTCTTGATATGTAAAATAATGGCTGGAAATTCTGCAAGATGAACTGACCTCTGCATCTGAAATCCCGACATGAACTCCCATCATGTGAAGCTCTGCACAGAGAGGGCTAATTCTTAAAATTTACCATATGATTAATTCCTCTCTTTGAAATATTTTAGTTACAGTTTTCTGGCAGTCTTAATTAGATCAAGTCAACCTAAAAGAAAAAAAAGTTCAAAAAAATAGTTCTTCTAATTATAAGCAGATTTTTTAAATTATGTAACTATTGCTGGCTTTCCAGTACGTTTTTACAATTTGCTCCCATTCCACTTAAATGTCGTGAAACAATTATCATTAATTATCATACCAAAAATTACTACTCGTTTACTACTGAAAAGAGCTGCTGGGCTATATAGTAGGGGCTAACTGCCAGGAAGGAGTTGCATCTGAGAGAGAGACTGAGAACATCCCTCCAGCTGGGAAGTGTTCAAAGACAGCCTTATGTAGGCGTTACTTTGCTCTCCCATTAGCAAGAGGTGGACAGTATGTTATACAGACTTCAAGTGGGCAGAATCCACTTGGTGGAAGCGGATGATCAGCTTGCACCCATTCTGCATTATGAGATCATGGATTTGAATCTCAGGCAACCTATTTTTAAAAGAAGAATGTTTTCTGGTTATCAAAGATTGCTGCTTTAGAGGCCTTGCCAAGCAACTTTCAACAAATAATACCTAGTGTGGAGGAGTCTACTACTCGGATATGCGCATTATTGATGATCCCAACACTGCACTCCAACATCTGCAGTGGAGCCTTCCATGGCAGAATCCCTAAGGCCACTTGAAACATATGTCATGAATGTTCAGTCTGCTGCCATAGAGGCCTTTGGCTACAATGTAAGAGGCTTTTTAATATTGCTTGTGCAGGCTTGGGAATTGGATGGAGAAAACTGTTAATTAGGCTTCAACAATTTAATTGCAGTCATTAAGTCTGCTGTCATGCAATCAATTGGCATGGTGAGACAATGTCCAGAGGCAGATGCAAGGGTGGACTGGGCATGGATGATGGTGCTGTCTCTCAGGATAACAACACATCCAGAAATAAGCATGGGCAGGCCACCTACGCAACTGCAGAAATGGTAGTGCCACAAGCTGGGCCATGTGAAGACTTATCTCAGAGAGGCCAAGGCTAATCACAACACCCTTTGATCGACACATAGCAGCCAGCCACCTCACATACTCCTGCAGTGGGGGAGCACATAGAAGAAGTACTAGGTTGTATAGGACAAGGGTGCTTAACACTAGGAAGACACATGCATCACATTTAGGGTAATACAATTTGGTGGCTATGAAATTGTACTATATCCAGAAAGTGTTCTTGTTATGGTGTTAGATAATATATCCGCAGGTGACACAAATGGGATCTTTGGCAGTGTGTAGAAGGGTAGATGAAGGAATATTTCTTAAAGACATGGAGAAGATGTAGAGAATGACTGTTGATGCAATGGCTGGATAGGGTCTTGTCAATGAGAGGCTGATGAATGGTTCTAGCAGCTGCAGAATGTGCTTCACCCTCCTGCTTGTCTAGGCCATCTTGTTGCTATTTTTTGTCTTCCTTCTCACTGATTCGAGATTAAATGATAGAGGTGGGAATAGGCTTGAAAGGGGTTAAATAACAAAGGGGGCGATTTTCCCAGCCCCGAGGAGGCGGGTTTGGAGGCGGGATAGTTGGCAAAATGGCAAAAACTGTGCTGGTTTGGAACCCGCCTCCGCGCAAATTTGCCAGAGGCGGTTTTGATGGGTGTGATTCGGTCCCACTTCCAGCAGTCCAGAGAGGTGGTTAAGACCCTTAAATAGTAGTTAAGGGCCTCTATAATCCTATTTTGACAGGCCCTCGTTATTTTACCACAGTTTCAGCATGTTCCACGGCCCTCCTAAACCACACCAGCTAAACCTGGCGGGTTGACAAGTGGGTGGCCTCCTCACAGCTACAGCTCCACCATTAAAACGTAGCTTTCATCAGGGGTCAGTTGCAGGTGGCAGAACTTTTGTTCAAAAGGTCTTTCAGCACTGTCAGCAGGCCTACCAAAGTCGGAGGTGCTGCAACTTCTATCTCTGCTATCAGGGGGAGGAGTGTGAAATATTAGATGAAATAAACATAGTGAGAGAAGAAGTATTTAGGGGTTTAGCAGCTTTCAAAGTGGATAAATCCCCAGGCCCGGATGAAATGCATCCCAGGCTGTTAAGCGAAGCAAAAGAGGAAATAGCAGAGGCCCTGACCATCATTTTTCAATCCTTTCTGGCTTCAGGTGTGGTGCCGGAGGACTGCTTATGTGGTACCCTTGTTTAAAAAGGCAGAAAAGGATAGACCGAGTAATTACAGGCCAGTCAGCCTAACCTTGGTGGTGGGAAAATTATTGGAAAGAATTCTGAAGGACTGGATAAATCTTCATTTAGAAAGACACGGATTAATCAAGGATAGTCAGCACAGATTTGTTAAGGGAAGGTCGTGTCTGACAAACTTGATTGAATTTTTTGAGGAGGTAATGAGGAGGGTAGATGAGGGTAGTGTGTTTGATGTAGTGTATATGGACTTTAGCAAGGCTTTTGATAAGGTTCCACGTGGCAGACTGGTCACGAAGTTAAAAGCCCATGGGATCCAGAGCAAAGTGTCAAGTTGGATTCAAAACTGGCTCGGAGACAGGAAGCAGAGGGTAATGGTTGATGGGTGTTTTTGTGACTGGAAGGCTGTTTCCAGTGGGGTTCCGCAGGGCTCAGTACTAGGTCCCTTGCTTTTTGTGGTATATATCAATGAACTAGACTTGAATATAGGGGGTATGATTAAGAAATTTGCAGATGATACTAAAATCGGCTGTGTGGTTGATACTGAAGAAGGAAGCTGTAGACTGTAGGAAGACATCAATAAATTGGTCAGGTGGGCAGAACAGTGGCAAATGGAATTCAATCCGGAGAAGTTTGAGGTAATGCATTTGAGGAGGGCTAACAAGGAAAGGGAATACACATTAAATGGTAGGACGCTGAGTAGTGTAGAGGAACAAAGGGACCTTGGAGTGCATGTCCACAGATCCCTGAAGGTAGCAGGCCAGGTAGATAAGGTGGTCAAGATGGCATACAGAATGCTTGCCTTTATTAGCCGTGATGTGGAGATGCCGGTGTTGGACTGGGGTGGACAAATGTGAGAAGTCGCACAACACCAGGTTATAGTCCAACAGTTTTATTTGAAATCACAAGCTTTCGGAGCGCTGCTCCTTCGTCAGGTGAAGGAGCAGCGCTCCGAAAGCTTGTGATTTCAAATAAAACTGTTGGACTGTAACCTGGTGTTGGGCGACTTCTCAGATTTATTAGCCGTGGCATAGAATACAAGAGCAGGGGGGTTATGCTTGAACTGTATAAAACACTAGTTAGGCCTCAGCTAGAGTACTGCGTGCAGTTCTGGTCACCACATTACAGGAAAGATGTGATTGCACGAGAGAGGGTACAGAGGAGATTTACAAGGATGTTGCCGGGAGTAGAGAATCTTAGCTATGAGGAAAGACTGGATAGGCTGGGTCTGTTTTCCTTGGAACAGAGGAGGCTGAGGGGAGACCTTATTGAGGTGTATAAAATTATGAGGGGCAGAGATAAAGTGGATAGAAAGGACCTATTTCCCTTAGCAGAGGGGTCAAAAACCAGAGGGCACAAATTTAAAGTAATTGGTGGATGGTTTAGAGGGGATTTGAGGGGAAATTTCTTCACCCAGAGGGTTGTGGGGGTCTGGAACTCACTGCCTGAAAGGATGGTAGAGGCAGGAACCCTAACCACATTTAAAAAGTACTTGGATATGCACTTGGGATGCTCTAACCTACAGGGCTACGGACCAAGAGCTGGGAAGTGGGATTAGGCTGGATAGCTCTTTGTTGGCCGGCGCGGACACGATGGGCCGAAATGGCCTCCTTCCATGCTGTAACTTTCTATGATTCTATGATTCTCTCAACTGTGGGACCTTCTTGGAAGACCCTCTCCCCGCTTGGACTGAGCGCTTCCCCAACGGAGGTATCTGCCAGCAGCATGGAAACCATTTATTTCCTTTCACCATGGAGCTCAGATTCGGATGAGGAGCAGCCACGGCAGCAGCAGAACCAGGCAGCTCAGCAGCAACAGCAGCAGGAGCCCCAACCTCCTGCTCATCCACCTGATGCTGCACTGGGCAGAAGGCACCAGCGCATCGAAGCACCTCGCCGCAAGAGATAGCCCCCCTCTCAGGGTTTACAGACAGAGGATGAGCTACCTCAACATGAGTGAGCAGCAGTGCCAAAGGAGGCTGAGACATTTGCGAGAGGTTGTCAGAGACATCTGCGGACTGCTGCACCAACACCTGGAGCCCAGAGGAGCGTGTGGACACCCTTTACCAGTGGCTGTCAAAGTCACCACCGCACTGAACTTTTTTGCCTCGGGCTCCTTCCAGGGATCATCAGCAGACATCAGCGGCATCTCCCAGTCGGCCGTCCCAGTTGCATCACGCAGGTTACCGATGCCCTTTTCGCAAAGGCCCACAATTACATCCACTTCTCAAGGGATCAAGCAAGCGTAACCGCGCGCTCAGTTGGCTTTGAAAATATGGCAGGCTTGCCAATGGTGCAGGGCGTCATAGACTGCACACGTGGCCCTTAGGGCACCCCATCACAACCCAGCTATCTTTGTCAACCGCAAGGGCTTCCACTCCCTCAACGTACAACTGTTGTGCAACCACAAGAAGGAGATTTTGCATGTTTGCGCCAAGTTCTGTGGTAGTTGCCATGACTCTTTCATCCTGCAGAACTCTAGTGTTCCTCCGCTCTTCAATCCGCCAAACCAACTTAACGGATGGCTCCTTGGTGACAAGGGCTACCCCCTAAAGAAGTGGCTGATGACGCCGATCAGGAGGCCAGCTAACGAGGCTGAAGAGCACTACAACGCCAGCCACACTTTGACCAGGTCCATCATCGAGCAAACCATTGGCTTGTTGAAGATGTGATTCTGATGCCTTGACAGATCAGGTGGAGTCCTGCAGTATTCAGCAGCCAGGGTCTCCAGAATGGTTGTGGTCTGCTGTGCACTGCACAACATGGCACAGCTTCGTGGCTTGCAGCTTCCTGATGAGCAAGTGGCTCAGTTCATAGCCTCCTCAGATAAGGATGAGGAGGAGGAGGATGAGGAGGAGGAGCAGGAGGAGGACCGAGTGCCGGCCTATCGACCAGCAGCAGTGGCAGCACGCGAGCACATGGCTGCCCATGATGCAAGGCATGCACTTATCCTGGCCAGATTTGAATAGGTTGCCTATGCTGACATGTCCTTGGCTCCATCTTAAGACATGATAGACAATAGACCTGACTCTCTGGCCTCCTTTCACTCTGGCCACCAACCTGACCACGCAAGTGTCGCGGAGCCCGCAATGTGGAGCTGCCTAAGGCGAAATAACAGATGCCATCACGCCAACAATTTGCCATCAAATCATTTTTATACTTTCAAACAGGGATGGCATTTCATCAATACACAAACATTCACCCAAGTGGCTACCCCTGTGACTAATGGTGCTTTATTTTTCTCTTACGTGTGCTCCTACGTGGTGCTCCCCCTATGGCTTTAGCAGAAGTGGAGGCCCCTTGCTCACTTTGATGCTGCTCCTGCTTCGACACCTTTGGCGGGCGTCTTCTGGGTTTATGAGTCTGTGAGGGCTCGCCAAACTTCTGCTCCTCCTGCGGCAGTGCAGGGGCTGAGACACCCATCTCAGTTGGGTGCGGACTCTGGTGGGGCTCTGACCGAGGGCTACGCAGCGGCATGGAGTGTGGGCGCTTAGAGAGGAACCCCCACTTCTTTGTTGTCTACCACCAACTTCCCTCTCATGGGTCAGGTCCACCTCATCGCTTGCAAGTGGCTTGAGAGCACCTTGCTGCACATCAGGGGGGCCATAGGGGACCCGTCTCTGCACTGGCAGTCCTACTCAAAAGGACTTCCATGAAGCTCTGGTATCTCTGTTCAATAGCTGCCCATCGCTCCTCCAGAGATGTCAGTCTATTCTGAACAATCACCATGTTTTCCTGACTCTGGCGACTTATTTCCTCCATGGCCATAGCCAGCCTTTCCGTGGTGCTGCGTATATGTGCCATTGCCTCCCCAACGGCACTGCTCAGATTAGAGTTGGACTCCTCCATCCTCTCCACACTTGCAGTGACCCTGGAGACAAGACCTGTCAGAGACTCCTGCACCTGCTCCTGGAGTTCCAGCACAGCTCTATTTCTGGGTGGACCCAGAGGCACAGGGTCCACATGCAGCGGAGCAGAGCTAGGAGAGTCCTGCGCCCTCCGCCGCGGACTCTCCACTGCTGTTCCTGTCTCCACCACCTGCTGATGCTCACCTGCAGGAAGAGCAGACTTTTGAAGAGCCCTCCCAGGCTCCCAAACCCAGAGGACACCCGCCAAAGGCGTCTAAGCAGGCACAACATCCTAATCAGCAAGGTGACTCTACATCTGCTGAAGCCACAGGGGAAGCACCACATAGAAGCACCCGTAAGAGAAAAATTAAGCACCTATAGTAACAAGGGGAGTCACTTGGGTGATTTTTTTTCCCTGACTCATACTGGTTTATGATCCTTTTGTCATGTGTTAAAGATAAATTATGTCAAACAGTTGATTGTGTGGCCTATGTGTTATGGGAAATGGCAAAAGCGCATTGAGGGCTCAGGGCGACTTGCTTTTGTAATGCTGATGGTAAAAATGATAGGAAATAACAGGGTATAGCAGAGATGAAATATGACATTGGACAAGTGTTGCCTGCAATTACAGAGCCATATGGTGGCCACCTATGGTTGAAGAGTAAGCTTATGCTAATGTGGCATGGCAGTGTGCATACCCTGGTTGACGGGCAGCAGTGAACTGGAGGGATGCTGCATTGGTCACAACAGGGCATGCAAGGCACTCCCACTCCCACTCCGATCTGCGCTGAGCCACGTGGCTGCTACTCCTCAGATTATGAGGACCAGGATGAGAGGGCATAAGTGTTTCCCATCCCCTTGCTATAGATTTCCATTTGAGGCAACAATCTTGCAAGCGCAGTCGAAGTGGCCTGAAATGATTCCATTCATGCCACACTGCAGATGGGTGTCAGCTTGAACAGTCAGAAGATGTGCAAAATGTTATCCCACACCTACAACAGCAAAGTTGTTGCATTTGAATGTCAGCCATGTTTCAGCGGCGCTTTTAAAGCGCTCTACCAATGCATACAAATCATGTCCTCCAGCAACTCGTCTCCTTGAACCTAGCCTGTTTCTGACAAGTCGTGACACGGGAGCCAGAAGCACGAAAATGGGGAAACCATTATGAAAATAGGATTAGCAAGGCAGTTAACAGGCTATTAACTGCCTTAACTACCTGTCCCACTGGTTCCAGATGGGTTAGTTTGGGAGCGGCTAAACAGACACTCAGGAAAATCGGGTGGGGGCGGGATGGAGGTGGGTTGGGTGTCTGAAGCCATTTTTTCCAATTTTCCCCAACAGATCCGCCTCCTCAGGGCTATTAAAATCGAGCCCAAGGTCTCCCTTATTTTTGTTTTTAGACTCCCTAGAAGCTTTCTCTGTTCTTGGTTTCTGTTTCCATGGTGATGATGCAACCCAGGATCTTGATGACAACGGGTTCTAATTAGAGTCTAGTTTTTAACAGAGGAGAAATAAGGCCAAATTAATAAAACTGTACTAACTTAATAAAACTATAAACTGGCAATCTTAATATTAAACCACAGTCTAGCAAAGCTTTAATATTGGAAACAAATAGTTAGTTAGTTAGTAGCATGACTACATCTAGACATGATAAAACGTAACAGTACAGATAGCTTCATCTCAGAAACTGGTCCTCCCATCCTTGGCCTGCAATAACAACATTTTTGTACAAATCAGACATACTCCACCTGCCACCAGTTGATTTGAGGGCCTAAACCAAGTCCATTTCTGCAGAAAAGTAATTCCAGCTGAAACTTTGTTATTTAACCCCTTTCAAGCCTATTCCTTCTAAATATCCTCCTCAGCCTATATTCATACAGCCCCTGCCTTAAGGGTCCATCATTCCAACTCAATCTTATTTGTTATCCTTCTGCAGAAGGCCCATTAATTCTAAGATATTAGCACGTCGACCATGTCTTCTAAGCTTACGTCTCAAGCAACACATCATAATAAAGAGAAAGAAAATCACAAATACATTGTACAGAAAGTTACAGTTTGCCATATAATCAAGAAATGATGGACATAAAAGATTCTCCAGCTCTCCTTTTACTTGTATCCATCTTGTGGATAATTCTTGCTAAGTATGATTTCTCTCTAGCCCTCAATTGTCCCAATCCAAATTCCATATTGCTCTTTTCTTTAATTTTAATCCCTCTGCCAAGTACCAGTATGTTTAACTCTATCCTAATTGTTTCAAAGTATGGTTTCTCTATGGAGTATGTGTCAGTGCCTTGATGATTTAAAAAGTTGTCTCACTCTCCTAAGCCACATTGACCATTTCATTTCGTGCGGTTATCAAGTAACTGAGCATGTCTGAGACCCATTTTTCAGTGCAAATCCACCATGCATTTCCGCATGCTAATTGCTTTTCACTCACTCACTCACACATCTTTCAATTTACTATTCTTAACTACACGTTCATGACTTTCTCTAGAATGTACATTAATACCAGATTGATATCTTTTGGTCAATTGCACCCAGGTGATTTATTCCAATTTACCTAAGAAAATGATTTTCAGAAAAATTCCCATTTGGTGGTGTAATTTTCATGTTTCTATCTTGCATCCTAAGTGGTGCATCCCATTAATTACCATTCTATTCTCATTCACCAGCCCTGGAGGAACTTTACTGTCCAATACAATATTCTCATAATATCTTTAAAACATAGATCAAATGTTCCCACTTGGTCCAAGTTATTAACACATTTTGTTTTACTTAATCAAACTTCTTCTAGAATCTTTTATTTCTGAAAATATTGTGCTACATTGTGCCTGAGTCCATCTTGTCAGTTCAAAACTACCTCAATACAAATAGCAATATTGTTGAACTGACAGGTTTTGTCAATGTTCAATTTTATTTCCCCCAAAGCTTTCTTCCAGGAACCACCTGGACTGTACCCCTCTCTTTTCTTTTAAAGAAAATTTGATTATCCCCTTAAACTTCAGATAACTTTTCCCTTCTCGAGTGCTTGAAATGGCAACTCATAAATTTTTTTTAATCAATTCCAATTTCAGAAACAAATGATGCCCAGGCTTGGACAGGCGTGCTTGCAATTACTTTGGAAGTAACTTCCATATCTCCCCCCTCTCGAGCACTCTGTCTTGGGAAGATAACAAATGACACTGAATAAGTTAACAAATGACGCTGAATAGGTTAAGTCCAAACCCTTAAAAGGCAAAATCTTAAGTCCAAAATCGTCACTGTGCTGTGACATTTGATATCTACCGATGTCTCCAGATAAGTTCTTAAATCTGCTGGATCTCTTACTGCGCCATCAGTATCCATGCGATGACCACCTATTTAAAAACAAAAGAAAAACAGAATCCATTGTGGCTCTGCTTCACAGCAGGGGTTAATTTGTCAATTTATAAAATTCCTTCTGTTACTGTGGGGAAGTAGCCACTTAAAATTAAAAAACTTAAATTCAATAATGCCTAATATATAAATTTACAATCAGCAAGACAAAAGTTGTTGTGTGGTGAAAAAACCCCAGCTATCAGCGGACAGGGTTAACTCCTTTGCAGGTTTATAAGAAGGCGGAGTAAATATCGTCAGATGCATGCAATTGTGTCACTTCACTTTCGAATGAAAAAAACAGACTTTTACATTTCCCCCCCCAGTCTTTGTACCTTTTAAAACTTGCACAACATTTCCTGATTCAATTAAATTCCGAAAAAAAATTCAGCTTCTCTTTTACTTCCAGTTTTTAAAAACATAAGCCATGAAGGCACAAAAATGTTACCAAATTTTATCTATCCCCAGGAGTTAAAAACAGCATAAATCATTAGCAGCACCACTATCCACTTTAAACATTCTGTGAGACAATTCTGTAATACAATCCAACGACAAGATGTCTCCAGATCGTTATACTGCATCATAGTATTAACATTCCTCCCTTTTTTCACACACATTCCAGTACCACTAATCAGTTAAACAAACAGAAATCACCTCAAATGTCCCAAAATTCCAATTCAAATCATTAAACATTTAAAAATAAATTCAAAACTGCCAATTATTTTAAATGTGAGAATCTCATATCTGGAACTATAGACTTTCACACAATTTACAACAGCCAGAATTTCACTGTGGCCACAATGAAAGTTAGGATTTCACAATTTAATAGGTTAATTAACCTTAATAATTCCAATTTAATTCAGGCTAATATTTTATTAATTTAAAATAAAATTAAAATTAAAAAAATATTTTATTAATTAAACACAATACAGAACAGATAAAATAATCAAAAAGAAAAACAAGTGCTTACAGAAACCCAGTAAATTGTCATCTTTATTTTTTCTCTTCCTTCAGGCGGCTTTACAAGTGACTGTTACATTCTGAATATAACTGAAGAAAAGGTTAGCTTTCACATTGAAACAAAAAATCTTTAACACTCTGTACAAAAGGAAAAAAAGTGGAGCTTCCCCACTGCTTGTGACTCTGAAATATTCCGATAGGTTTTTTAAAGGGACAATACACTTAAATCTTGTAGCTTTTAACAGTAGAAAAGGGACAGAATATTTTCCTTTCTCCTTTCTTTATTTCATCATGGACTAATTTATCCTTTTTTTTCCAACCAATTTACAATTTCTGATTACTTCTTACTTGTCAAAACCTTAGAGAGTGGGCGAGGAGTCAATCACGATAGCATATCTCAGAACTTGCAGTAACCAAATTATGAAGGTAGTGCTTTGTAAACGTTCAAATTGATTTAAAACAAGACTACACCTTTTTAATTTAAACTGCATAAAACAATAGTGTTTTTTTTACTGTAATCCAATTAAAACAAAGTGCTTTGAAGAGTTCAAATTCATTTTCTACCAGACACCATGGCAACCGAAACTTCAAGGCTGAAGCTTATCTTTTTCACAGTTGCACAAATAATCTTTAGTCAATATAAATCCACATCTGTGTCTTTAACTTAAAATGTAATTCAAAGTTTATTTTTTTCCCCAATTCTGGGTGCACAATCTTAAATTGAAATAAACATACTTACTCAAACCACACTTACACTTTCATACTTTTATGCAACTTAGAAATATTGATCTCTTTAATGGGTTATGAACTCAAAGTGCCAGATTTAAGTAATATTCCCAGGTTGCGAGCCCAAGAATATTCACAGTTTAAATCGGTTCAAAAACCAAAAACATGACTCAAGTATCAAAAAATAATACACATATGTATACATACATAGAGCAGAAAATTAACAAAACAGCACACGCTTGTAGAAAAACATTGGCCGGAATTTTCTGGAGGGAGGCGGGTTGGGGGCGGGCTCCGATGCAGTCGGGAAACCTGGGAGGCCGGGTTTCCTGCAGGCCCTGCAGTTAAAAACAAAATGGAGGTTAAAAAAGAGGCTTCCAGCCTCATTATAATATTTAAATTGACGTTACGCCTCCTGGGAGCGGGTTGGTCGCCCGCCCCATCCCGCCAACCTTAAAACCGGAAGTAGGCGGGTTGGAGGCGGGATCAAGTCAGGAATCCCATTTTTAACAATTTAACTACCCCCATGCTCCAAACCCACCTGTTTTTATAGGTTAAAATTCCGGCCACAAATGCTTAATACTCCAACATACAAGACAAGACTACAAAGGGTTAAACAGCTTTTAGCTCTGTGCACAGAACCGTAGGTGGTGCTAACAAAAAAACAACTGCACAGACACCTTCTAAAGAGGACTTTCAAACCAAAGAAAAAAAGACACACACACACTTTTGGAAATTTTTCCACTTTTTAAATTAAACCAGAACTTGCTGAAAACACTTATCCTATTTCACACTTATTCTTTCTCACAGCAACTTTAACTTTTGCTGTGCGTTTTTTTTAAACTCCTTTCACTTTTTCCTAACCCTTTTTTTACACCTCAAGTGTCTAACCCAAGGTTTTTTATGGAACACTTTTACAACATTTGTATGCTGTGAAAGGCCTGATCTTAACTCCGTGATATTAACTCCACACTCTCCTGAACAACCTCTGTACTTTCTGTGATGAACTGTCTTGACCCTTCACTCCTCTTTCCAGTTAACCCCTTCACTACTTGTGCTTTCTCTTTGAGGGCTAATAACCAGAAAACCTCCCTGTTCTTCTGGCTCGAAGAATCATTCTCACACACAGAGCACACCACTTGCCACGGCTTCTCGTTCACTGCTATTTGAGTACATAGCCCCTCACATTGAGCACACAGCTTCTCACATTGAGCGCACAGCTCCTTCTTCAGGCACTTTGTTAGGTCTTCCATAGTAGCTAGTATACACAGCCTAGTCTACTAATCTATTCCGGTGGTCTGTCTTAGTGCTCAGGTCCCTGTTCGGGCACCATTATGTAGGAGTAATTATGACTTTCACACCTCCCACATGAGGTGTTAGAGTGGGGTTCATAGACCTGAATCCACTTTAGCAGAAAACCACACAGATACACTATCTCTCATAGAGATCTTTTGTTTAACCACTAACACACGGATTAAATAAGAACCCAACTTAACCTGTCCTAGAGTCTTCAAGTGCCCTGTGGCCAAACTGACGATCACATGAAGTCTGTTGAAATCTTTAGATGTCTTTTCTTCGTTAGACCAGGATATGTTTATCTTGGCCGACTGCAGTAAAAAAAAGTATTGTGTCAGTTCTTACATTTTTTGTGTTCAGACTTTTCTCATGGCTTTCACATGTACACCTCAATGATTGGCTCCTTCAAGCATGGTTTGTCCCCTTGTTGTTCATGGTTGGTTCAAAGTTTAGTGAGGTTAGTTCATCATGCATGTCACTTGTTGCAGTTTAATGAGGGTCTTATCTCAAGACAGTGCTGGTCGGTTCCACTGGTTCCATAGCAACCCCAGATTTGTCCTTGGTTGGAACTGCATTTTTTTCCTGAGTAATGTTTGTTAAAAATGTTCCTCCATATTCCTGATCTCAACTTGCATTTTAATGTGGTTTAGCCATAATTAAAAGTTCTCTTTTGTATTAAAGTTCTTCTTGTCAGGGATGTTTAAAATAGATTTTCCTTTAATATTTTGATTGTTTAAATTGATAAGCTTTTCTTTTCAAAGTATCTGAACTTCAAAGGATTCCAGTCTGCTTGCACAAGTTTGAATACTCCTTCTTTGATTCCTTCCCCACTCAATTCCTATTCAATCAACTGCTATCCTAAGTCCTATGCTAACATACCAGCAGGTTTCCGGCCTACTCGAATTTCTAGGCCTAGGCCTAGGAGCAGAACATAAAGTGTGCTAGTCTTCGGATTACTCCCCCAGGTACATGCTGGAATAGGGATGGATAGGAATGTTAAGGAGCTCAACACATAGCTAAAGAGTTGTTATCAGGAAGCAGGTTTTGGCTTTGTGGGCATAAGCATCAGTTCTGGGGAAGATGGGAATTATTCCGCAAGGATGGGCTACATCTGCACATGAAGGAAGCTGATGTACTGGCAAAAAGGATAAATAGGGAAGTGAAAAGTCATTTAAACTAGGAAGGAAGGCAGTAGGGAAAATAAAAGTAACCAGAAAGAACAAGTAGAGAAATTTGAAATAGATGAGGTTAATATATAAATACAAAAATAATTTAGGAAAAGAGATAGATTGCAGAAACAATAAAGGGAGTGGAGGAGGAAAATCGAATTGACCAGTTATAAGCAGAAAAAAGACAGATGAATGAACGAAGAGGGAGAATTTCCAGGGTCTTCCCCATTTCCTTTGTAACTTCAGTGGAAAATTGGCAGAAACTCTGGAAAAAAGACATAAATGGAAGTTTATAGCCATTGATGCCATTTCTCCAAAGGTTCAGCTGATCTTCTGCCGAAGAATGCCTGTGCAAATTCTAGGCAAAGGTGTTTGATCAGCAAAAAAAAATTAAGAGAAAGGAGTAGTGTTAAATCAAAAGAAAAGATGAAGTGCATGTATTGCAATGTTCAGATTATGTGAAATAAATGGAGGGAATTAGGAGCAATTTCCTCCCCCTGCTCCCAACTCCCTTCTCCCTTTCCCCCTCCTTTCTTAACCACATTGATGCCGAATATAATAAAATTAAATTGCTTTGTACTAAAGCTCAAAAATATATATCCAATAAAATAAAATTGGCCATGATAAAATAAAACTGTCCCAATTGCTCCCAATCCCAATTCCCCAAACATGCTGATGCTCAATACAATAACATTAAATTGCTTGGCTGAAAAGTATGTAATATATATGCAATAAAATCAAATTGTCCATCTGCAATTACTATCCCAGTCCTGATTTTCTGAGTCTGCCAAAATCAGGGCTGCTTCTTGCTGCTAAAGGGGCGCTGCCTGCAATTGTTCAGCTGAAGGGTGTAAGTGATTTGAAGCAAGTGTGTGATGAGGGCAGCATCAAAGGTATGTGCCTTCAGTAATGATTTGTTGGAGATTTTACTGCTGGAAGTGCAACAAAGAAGGTTGACCCTGTTTGGTGCTGAGCTCTGTAGAAACAAGCTGCATGGATGGAGGTCACTGACTGAATTAATGCATTCTCCCAGGTCTGCCATTCCTGGGGGCAAATGAGGAAAAAGTTCACTGGCATCAGAAGTGCCAAGGTACTTTATATACATATGTACACCATAAATGTTCATATGCTGCACCCTCAGAGAGATCAGCTGTAAAACCTGCAGAGATCACTGGCTCCTTTTAGCAGCATTCTTTCACTCAATAGATGCTCCATGACACATATGCAGTAGGGGGATACAGGTTGAGCGTCCCAAATCCGGCAACCTCGGGACTGAGGCCGAGCCGGTTTTCGGGTTTTTCCGGACTTGAGAACGTGTTTCTGATGTCCGAAGTCCGGAAACGCCCGAGCCCAGGTTGCGATATTTCTGGACTTCGGACATCAGAAACACGTTCTGAGTGCGGAAATACCTGGGCCCAGGTTGCGCTATTTCCGGTTTTTGGTAAGCCTCCCTCAGGGTGTCCGGATTCTGGAACATTTTACGGATTCCGGACCCCTGCCACCAATTGTCCCGGAGTCCGGATTCCAGAACATTCTGGAATCCGGAACATTCCGTATTCCGGAACTCCGGATTTGGGATGCTCAACCTGTAATAATAGCATGCACATAGCAGCTCACATGTCACCTGCAGAAGAGCACTGACAAGACAAACGCACTGACAAGACAAACACACTGCAAACTTGCAGCTTCGAAAGGCTTGGCAATTAGTTACAGGGAACCATAGAGCAGGGCTTCACTGATTTCATTGGTACCATTAAGTCTGCTTTCCTGCAGATGAATGATCATGAGAATACACGAGCAGGGCCAGACAGCAGGTGCAGCCTGCAGAAGGTCCATCTCAGGACTTAGCTACCTGGAAAACCCCAACGACAACACAGCATCCACCTCATACACCCTTGCCACTGAGATAGCTCCTGGGGAAGCACAAGTCTAGGTTTAAGAGTACATGCATCACACACTATCATCAAGGGGAAGCATTGTGGAAGTAAATACTAGGCACACACACGGTATGGTTTCACATTAAAATTATGGCTGTGCAGACATCATTCTTGGAAAGTGCCAAAGCTGTTTTTTTGCACTGGCGTGAAAGGAAGCTTTGTGAGTTGCTGCGCATGGAGAAGCATCTGTAGGTAATGGCATATTTATGGAGAGAAGGGGGTAGATGTACACGGATTTGTTAATGTATTAGCTAGATATGGTATTTAAGAGAAGTCTCCTGTATGATAATGGCACAAATCTCTCTTTCAGCAGGCTGTAGCCTCTTCAGCCTACCACTGTCCTCTTGCTGCCCATGCGGGCTTCTTCTGCTGAGCATCTTTCTAAAGCAAAGTTCTGTAGAATACAGGGCACAACTACAACCCTTGAGACACTAGCAGGACTACATTGCAGGGTGCCGTCAGATCGATCCAGACACCTTATTGCACAGGGTTTTTAATGTATAAATGATTGATAACATTTTATTTTTATGTTTTTTTAAACTTTTACTCTGGTAAAAGCAGGCTTTTACCAGGCGTAAGAATTTCACGTGCATTCGCTGGGTAGAAGTTGGGCAAATAGCCCAACTCTTCGCCCATGAATGCCCTTTTCCCGGGGATGCATTGGATCTGTTAAGAAAATTCTTGACAGATCGCAAGTTCTGGGCTTTCGCGCATGCGTTTTGCGCGCGAAAACCCGGAACTTGCGCGGCCCTTACAGGAGCGTGCTACCCATAGGGACCACAAATTACGGCCCAATGTACATTTCATGACCTCTGGAGATTCCAAAGGGCTTTACAGCCAATGAAGTATTTTTGAAGTGTAGTCACTTTTGTAGGGAATTGCAGCTGCCAATTTGCACACAGCAATGTCCCATCAACAGCAGTGAGATAAATAATTTGCTAATTTGTTTTAGAGATGTTGGTTGATAAATAATGGCCAGGACAGCAGAAGAGAGCAATTCTCGTACCTGAACTTCAGCGATGATCAATGCTTGAGACGTCTGCGTTTCACTAAAGAGGTCATTACTGAAATCTGCGAACTGCTGCAGCCACAACTCCAACCTCAGAGCAGCACAAGGACCACATTGCCTGTGGCTGTCTAGGAGACCGTGGCTCTGAACTTTTATGCACCTGGCTCCTTCCAGACTGCTGCTGGAGATGTAAGCTACATCTCGCTGTTTCTAGTGCACCAAGCATTTGGGTGTGTACACCAATGTTCCCTCTAATTTTTTTTTCCTGCCTGGCCCTTTAAATTTGATATCTCTTCCAGTGGCAGTAGCTGGTGAGCGGCCTTCGTGGGACCATGTGATTGGGGAGCATCGGTGTACACCCATCAACTTTCTTCTGTAGCCTGGCCCATCGATCTCCTCATCTGTGTCCTCTGCAACAGAACTAATGTGCGACCTTGCCCTCTAGCGAGCTGGCACCTGTGCTATCCCTTCCCCCAGCAGTGGCTCCAGCGCACTTGTGTCCGGTGTTTCACCACATGCAGATCCCGCCTCTATGCTATCCTCTAAATTACATGCAGTGTCAATATCTGAGTTTGTGGCTGCGAGTGTGAAATCGAGTGATGGTGTGTCTTCATCTTCACTTTCTTCTGGCACTTTCTCCACTGCCTGGGCAGGTTGCAGTTCTTGAGTCTCTGAAATGATAAAGCGACAAAGGGTTGGGTTGTGGTGAGGGGAAAGGAGAAAGTAAGAAGTGCATGCTTACACCATCTCCATTTTGTAAATCAGAAGAGATTGAGGGATTAGGGAGAAGTAGAATGAGAAAAGCAGTATTAGGTATGTAGATACCCTCATCTTCAATTGCTTCAGCCCCGCCGGTGGCCACGGCCTCAGTAATGGCCCTTCCGATAATAGCCAGCACTGTCTCCTCCATGGAGGTTAAAACATGTAGACGCACCTCTTCCCCTCCCGTTAATTCCTGCTGCTTCCAGTTGTGCGCCACCTTCTCCTGCAAGAGAGAGGGAATGTGTCAGTGAGTGTCGTGCACTATGTTTGAGTAATGTGGCTGTCATGGTTGAATAGCTGCCAGTGTGTGCAAGCTTCGAGATGTTGGTGCGAGGCTTGCAACAGTGCATGAGCATGAGGTAAAGCATATGAATGTTAGGTATGAGTCTTGATTGATAGAGATTGTGGGTAGGTGAGTGATAGGGGTGTAGTGAATTGAGCAGTGGATGAGGCTAGTGGTGCAGTTGCTGGGTTATGGCATTTGAAGATGCACTCACTGACCTTTACAACTCATGTGAGATCATTAAAATTCTTCCTGCAATGCATCCAGGTCCTTGGGGCTACACTCCAGGCATTGAACTCCTCCGCTATCTCTTGCCACTGCCTTCTGAGCATGTGTCTGGAGGGCCTCCAGCCCCCCTGAGGGTACAGGACATCTCTTCTTTCCGCCTCTTACACCAAGACCTCCAGTGCACTGTCTGAAAACCTTAGTGCATGCTCTCTCCCATGGTCAGCCATTGTTGATTCTTCCACAGCACAATATTCAGAATGATCTCAGCATCACCTGCCTTTAAGAGGTGCAGGCTAGCTTTAAGTAGTGCTAGGCACTAACGACATTGGGCCTCCTGCTGATGCATGCAGCAAATGAACAGTGCGGGGAGGGCTGTCTGCATGCAGAAATCATGGAAATGCACAGGCAGCACGAAGTTGGCGTCTTGTCTGCATTTCAATCAACGGGCGCGGGTTAATCGCGCATCACGATCCCTGCGCCCGTTTTCGGGGTTATCCAATTTAACACCCCCTATGTATATTTAAAAAACAGTTATGAGAATCGATTTGTTTTTAGGAATCCTTTTTTTTCACTTTGAGGAAATAGATGAAAGAAAGTAATTGTTTAATAAATTTACTTTTTCATTTTTTAAACTTTAAGGAAGGTCTATTGTGTAACTCTATTCTCTTTAGAAAATTCAAGGAAAATGTTACGGCAGCATAAGATCGTCCAGTACCTAATAGCAATTATAGTAAAGGGTTTGTTGTTTGTTTCCCAGGAAAGTTATCAAAACTTTCCCTACATTTTGAACAATGTAGTTCCTTCTATTTGCACCCTAGCATCACAGGGCACCATAGATGCCTGTATATCTTGAGCATCCAGTGTTGCTAAGCGAGTTGGTTTGGGTTGGGTGTGAGAATTAAGATCGGTTTCTGCCGAGAAATCACTTGTAGTGTCGAATCAGTTCTATTTAAAAAAACAAGGGCACATAGAAAAAGGCAGTCCTAGAGCCCACTTGTGCTGCAACAAGGTGCCAGAGCAAATTTCCACTCCCACCCTCCCCTGAGGTCTGTGCCACAGCTGCACTGCTGATGATGTGGGTGCCCACCTGAGATATCCCAACCCTGGAAAGTGGGCCAGAGTTAGAGACATATCAATGGAGTAGGCAGAAGGTCCATCCTACTCTAGATCTGCCCCAAAAGCTGGCCCTAAAAGTTTAAATGTTAACCAAAGAATTGTCACTTGAAACTACTGACTTAATGGGCACATAACAACAACTGTGAAATCTCTTATAGACATAATTCAAAATGAAGCATCATTAATCATATGTTGAGAGCAATGTTCCGGTTAATTGTTTTTAGGGTGCGCGGCCCCTTTAAGGGGCTGCGAGGCCCATTCAAAATACCGCGCATGCGCTTTTTCTATTCTATCTTTTTCTATGCGGTTTTTCCTATTTAAAAGCTGGAGAGCCGGCTCCATGGGAGCTGCAGAGCGCTGTGCGGCCGCGCAGCTTAAAGGGAACATTGATTGAGAATAGTAGCTACAAAACAGTTTTTTTATCTTTTACTTAGGAATAGTTTAAAAATAGCACGCCACTTTGTATTTAATGAGAAAAAAGCAACAGCAACTCTTTTTGCAGGCTTATGAGGGCACTGCTTAAATCATTTTAAATCTCACACAATATGATCAGATATTCTTTGCCAGCTTGGTTTAATCCATGTCTTAGAACTTCAAAACAAGAGCAACTCTAACTTAAACATAAGATTACAAAGTATTGAATTGGGCTTTAATCAAAGTACTGTTTCAGATTAAGTACATGACATTGCCAGACATCAATTTGATTTCTGATTCACTTAAAGATTCAGGGGGCTGAATTTGATAGCCCCCGAAAACAGGCGCAGGGATCGCGATGCACGAGTAACCTGCGCCCGTTCAATGTGATGCAGGCAGCAACAACAACAGCAATGCTAACCTCATGCTGCCTGCTGATTAACATGATTGCAGCATCCAGCCAACGCTAACCGCGCTGTTGACTGGCTGCACGCATCAGCAGGGGGCCCAAAATTGTGAGAGGCTAGCACCAGTTAAAAGTAGTCTGCACTACTTAAAGCTAGCCTGTACCTTTTAAAGGGGAGGTGCATTGTGGCTGGAGCAAGTGCTGAAGTCGTATACAACTGATTCTGACCTGGGAAACACTCAGCAATGTCACAACAAGGCAGAGAGCGTGCTGCAAAGTTTTCCAACGCGGCACTGGAGGCCTTGGTGGAGGAGGTGGAAAGGAGGAGAGATGTGCTATATCCACAGGGGGGCAGGAGGCACTCCAGACACATGCTCAGAAGGGATTGGGAGCAGATACCCGTGACGGTCAATGCCAGGAGTTAAGCCCTGAGGACCTAGATGAAATGCTGCAAGAAGTTCAATTACCTCACACGAGTGATCAAGGTCATTGAACTTATCTTCCAATGCCATATACTACCAACTGCACCACTACCCTCAGCCACTGCTCAATGCACCACACCCCCATCACTCACCTACCAACAATCCCTATCAAACAGGATTCATACCTAACATTCATAGCTTCACCTCACCCTCATACGCTTAGCACTGCTGCAAGCCTCACACCCACAGCTCAAAGCTACACACTGAAAGCTATTCAACCATGACAGCCACATCACCCAAACAGATTGCACCACACATGGAGGAGACGGTGCTCTCCATTATTAGGAAGGCCATTGCTGCGGCCATGGTCAGCAGCAGAGCTGAAACCATAGAAGGTAACGATATCCTCATACCTAATCCTCCTTCTCACAGCCCACTTCCCCCTCATCCCACAATCTCTTTTAATTTACAAGCTTCAGATGGTGTAAGCATGCACCTCTTGCTTCCGCCCCCACCCCTCTCACCACAACCTTACTCTTGAGCTTTTCTCCTTTCAGATACTGAAGAACTGCAACCTGGCTAGGCAGTAGCGGAAGAGCAGAAAGATCGTGAACATGAAGACACACCATCACTCGATTTCACACTCGCAGCCACCAGCTCAGATACTGATACTACGCATAATTTAGAGGATAGAATAGAGGCGGGATCTGCATGTGGTGAGACACCGGGCACGGGTGGCCTGTGGCCAGGGCAGGGTGCAAGCATAGTGCAGGTGGCAGCTTGCCGGAGGGCGAGGTCGCACACGAGTTCTGCCGCAGAGGGCTCAGATGAGCACTTCAATGGGGCAGGCTACAGAAGAAGGCTGATGAGTATGCACAATGAAATGTTTGGTGTATTGGGAAGCCAGCCAGAAAGCCTGCATGCAATGACAAGGAGCATGGAGGAGTCCAGCACCAACTTGGCACAGGGCTTGGAGCCCATCCTTTCTAGCATGGAAGTGGTGGCCAACTCCATTAGCATATGTGTGGACCCAACCATGATGGCTGATGTCTCAGGTTCCATTGCAGCACAAACAGCAGCTACCCAACGTCTGAGTGCTGCAGTGGAAGCTCAGACCGCTGCCATCATGGCTGCGGATTCCAATGTTCAAAGGAGCTTGCAGGGTGTCACAGCAATCTGTCCTCCAACAAATTACTAGGATTGCTGAGGTGCCACCCCAGGGGACTGGCAGTGACTCCGTGGAACACAAACCTGCTGTCCTCTCTCAGGATGACAGCATTCATCCTCCCAGCCCTGCCACTCCGCCAGTGCCCTTGCTGTTGCCTGTAGGCCATCCAGCCAGCCAGCCCAGACTGCTGCCGCCCATGCCAAGATGGTGCAGTCCACAGCCTGGCCTTCTAGGCCAGGCAGAGGCACATGGCAGACAGGCACTAAGGGAATGCACAAGGGTGATTAGTTGACGTTTGTAGGCAGTATGGCTTGAATTGATTTATAAATTTGTGTAATGTTTATTTTGTGGAGGCTTTTATTTTTGCATTATGTCAAGAGGACGATCTGATGGTTAGTGACAGAGGGAAGGTAAGGTGTGGTACTGTTGGTGAATGGGGTATTGGGGTTGTGGTTATCGGTATCGCACTAGGATGAGTTCTGCACGGACAGCCCAGCCAGAAAGGGGATGTCTAGGTTGCCACCTCCCTTCATCTTCCTGCTCCTCCTCCTCCTCCTCCTGCTCTTCTTCCTCTTCCTCCTCCTCAGTTGCTTGCTGTATACCTGGCTCTGCCTTCAAGATTGCGAGGTTGCGCAGCATGCAGCAGACCACCACAAATCTTGATACCCTTTCTGTTGAGTACTGCAGGATGCCTCCAGAGTGGTCCAGGCAGTGGAAGCATTGTTTCAGCACGCCAATGGTATGCTATATCACATTTCGTGTGGCAGCATGGCTTTCATTTTATGCATTCTGCGCATGTGTGCGTGGGTTGTGCACCGGAGCCATGAGGCATGAGCCATGTCATCCGTGGATAGCCCGTGTCACCCAGTAGCCACTGTTTGGTTTGCCATGGTGGCTCAAATTCAGATGACACAACAGACTGCCGCAAAATGAAGGCATCATGACTGCTGCCAGAATACTGAGCATTGACCTGCATGATTTGCTGCCTATGGTCGCACACCAGCTGGACGTTGAGGAAGTGGAATCCCTTTCAGTTCCAGTAATTGGCAGAGTTGAGTTGACATGCGGCGCCCGCAAAGCGATGTGCTGCAGTCAATGGCACCCTACACCATAAGGAAGCCTGCAACCCTTGCGAAGCTGCGTGCTCACTCTGCCTACTGCTCTCTGGCAAGAGAGAATGAAATGTAGTCAGCTCTCTTTGAATAGACATCGTCAGTGACTTCACTTACACAACAGTGGATGGCAAACTGCGAAATTTTGCAAATATCTCCAGCTCCAGCATGGAAGGAGCCCGATGCATAAGAGTTCATCACCACGGTCACCTTCACAGCCACTGGCAATGCGGTCCATGCCCTGCTCTGAGGTTGCAGTTGTGGCTGCAGCAGGTGGCAGATTTCAGTGAGGATGACTGTACTGAAGCGCAGATGCCTCACACATTGTTCCTCACTGAGGTTCAGGTAGGAGAATTGCTCCCTGAACACCCTGGACGGATATAGCCTCCTGCTGAGAGCCCTACTCCCCCTCCTCCCTCTTCCAGCAGCTTGTCCTGCTTTGTGTGCTCTCTCCTCATTCTCCAAGTCATGCTACATTCCAAGGGGAATTCCTACTAGTGCACCCATGTCTGGCAGCAAGTAGTTTGTGCAGGAGCCTTGAACTCAGGAAAAAGTCCTTTAGCACCTGCCATACCACTCCCTGTAGACTTTGGTAACTTTAAATAACTATAGGAAGCACCAAACACTTGTAGATGCATACCAACAGCCAGAAGAAATCAACCAGCAACTAACCTTTAAGTAGTTGATGATCCCTTTAAATAGCACTGGTAGGGGTTCCTTCCTGCTGCTGAATGCATGTTCAGCTGTGCGAGCTTAAGAAAGTCATTTGGCTGGAGCGTTGAGCTTCAAAATGGCAGCGCTGGCATCAAATCAGTGTTGCACGCTTATTGACGTCATGGTCTGCCTACTCTGCTTACTTCCGGCGGGCGTTCACTGCGCATGCTAATGTCCTCACCAATATGGCATCCTGCGCGATTTGCCCCACAAGTATGCGCTACGGTTCTGATTTTGTGTCGTCACTCCCTCCAATTCCTCCCTCCCAAAAACAATTATATATATATTACCTAATTAATGAAATTTCTGTTATAGCAAAGTAACTGACTTTTTCAGATTCTCTGCAATTTCTCGAACATATGAATGAACGATGGATGGCAAACATGATTGTTAATGATTTCACTGAGGCACTGTTGTGTTCTGTCAGAGCACATGAAAGAATTTTCTACAAATATCAATAAATATAAAAGAGCACCCTTTTAACATCCCTACCTTTATTTAAACCCAGCTGACATTTCCTGTTTGTGAATGTCTATGAAAGTAGCTTGTCAAAGTACTTGATCTGTTGATGAATTAACAAAAGACCTGCCACAAAATTTTAAAACAATCACTGATCCATCAACATAATTTGACAAATCATGATAGATCTGTTTCCCTGGATGAATTGATGTTGAGTGACATCATTCAAATCCCACATTTGCAGCAAGTTCTTTTGCTATTCTGGGCATAATGTGATATTTATTGGACTAATAAGCCTTGAAATCCTGGGGTACCACCTCTGCTGGCAGAAGTGAACAGACCCTATTTTTTTATATCATAATTATATAATAATAATTTTGTTTCAGTATTTACCAGGGAGATAGAACAGGTGGACATGGCATTGGATGATGAGATTAGTAATGAGATAAGTGCATTTAAAATAAAAAAAGGGGCTATATTAAATAAATTAATCAAACTCAAAGAGGATAAAACCCACGCATTTTAAAAGAATCTAGGGAAGAGATAGCAGAGGCATTACCACGCATATTTAATAATTTGTTAGAAAAAGGTATAGTGCCAGAGGACTGGCAGATAGCTAACGTAATACCGATATTTAAGAAGGAGGATAGAACGTGTCCAGGGAATTATAGACCAGTCAGCTTAACATCGGTGGTAGGAAAAATAATGGAATCCCTACTAAAGGAGAAAATAGAAGAACATGTAGAAACTAAAAATATAATAATGAATAGTCAACATGGATTTCAAAAGGGAAAGTCTTGCTTGACCAACCTTATTGAATTTTTTGAAGAGGTAACAGAGAGTAGACAATGGTAATGCAGTAGATGTAATTTATTTAGATTTTCAAAAGGCCTTCGATAAGGTACCCCATAATAGACTGATGACAAAGGTCAGAGAATGCGGAGTCAGGGGACAAGTAGCAGAATTGATTGCTGGCTGGCTTCAGAACAGAAAGTAGGAGTAAAGGGTAGCTATTCATAGTGTCAGAAGGTGGAGTGGTGTTCCACAAGGATCAGTGCTGGGACTACTGCTGTTCACAATTTACATTAACGATTTAGACTTAGGAATCAAAAACACAATTTCTAAATTTGCGGATGACACCAAATTGGGGGGGATAGACAATACTGAGGAGGACTGCAACAAGTTACAGGAGGACATTAATAAACCTGCAGAATGGGCATATAATTGGCAAATGAGGTTCAACACAGATAAATGTGAGATATTACATTTTGGTAGGAAGAATAGGGAGGTCACTTATCACTTGGAGGGTGCGAGTCTAGGTGGCATAGAGGAACAAAGGGATCTCGGAGTACAAATACACAAATCATTAAAAGTTGCGACACAGGTTAACAAGGCCATAAAAAAAGCAAACCAAGCTCTAGGGTTTATTTCTAGAGGGATAGAATTGAAAAGTAGGGAAGTTATGCTAAACCTGTAACCTGTATCGAACCTTGGTTAGACCACACTTAAAGTACTGCGTACAGTTCTGGTTGCCATATTATAATAAGGATATACAGGCACTGGAGAGGGTGTAGAGAAGATTTACAAGGATGATAACAGAAATGCGAGGGTATACATATCAGGAAAGGATGAACAGGCTGGGTCTCTTTTATCTTGAAAAGAGTCGGGGAACACTTCAGCATTCAAGGACATTTAGCCTCGGATCTGCGGGTTAGCGTTCTCCAAGGCGGCCTTCGAGACACACGACAACGCAAAATCATCGAGCAGAAACTGATAGCCAAGTTCCGCACCCATGAGGACGGCCTCAATAGGGATCTCGGGTTCATGTCACGCTACAGAACGTGACGCGACATCGTTGTCTGTCTTTCCAGTTTAAAAAAAAACACACAAAACAAAACCCAACCAAAAAAAAAAAAAAAAAAAAAAGTTAGGAGCTCAACTGCAGATGGCAGCATTTGACACGTTGGACCCCCTGTGACCCACCTCATTGTCTTGGCTGTGCTCTGATGTGTCTTTGATGTAGTGCCTTCCTGACGGATTGTATCTCTGCAGACAAGTCGCTCTCTGTGTATATATACTGTGTATTTGATTCCCTCACTGTACCTCTACCTGTCGAAGGGGCAGCAGCTCCGAAAGCTCGTAATTTTAAATAAAACTGTTGGACTATAACCTGGTGTTGTGCGACTTCTCATTTTTGAAAAAAGAAGGCTGAGGGGTGACCTAATAGAGGTCTTTAAAATGATGAAAGGGTTTGATAGAGTGGATACAGAGAGAATGTTTCCACTTGTGGGGAAGAGCATAATGAGAGGACATCAATATAAGATAGTCACCAAGAAATCCAATAGAGAATTCAGAAGAAATTTATTCACCCAAAGATTGGTGAGAATGTGGAACTCGCTACCACAGGGAGTGGTTGAAGCGAATAGTATAGATGCATTTAAGGAGAGGCTAGTCAAGCATATGAGGGAAAAGGAAATAGAGGGTTATGCTGATAGATTTAGATGAGGAAAGACAGGAGGAGGCTCATGTGGAGCATAAACGCCGGCATGGACTGGTTGGGCTGAATGGCCTGTTTCTGTGCCGTATATCCAATGTAATCCTATGTAATCCTATTTCAAATCCCTGTGCTCCCATCACCAGAATTTGCAACGCTAGTTACGTTGAGTGAAATCCTGGTGGAACTGGGTCCATCCAAATAGCCTCAAAAGTGATAATTTAATTTAATCTTCTCCCTCCATACCTGAGTGCGCTGACTCGTGCTGAGTACTGATGCAGCAACTCACCTGTACCTTCTCCAAGTTACCATTCTTCACATGTGAGCATGCATAGCGCATGCTGGCAGGTTATTCAACCATTATGGCGACCAGAGCTATGAACAATCTTGTCCTCATCCACCATCTACATGCACACTTTCTGGAAAAGTCACAGGATATTGGTCAGAAATAAGAATCTTGGCACATTTTCCCCCTTGTTATGTTGTGGGATTTTTTTTTCATTTTTCTTTCTTCACGGAAAGAATTTGGCGATTGAGTTATGTTTAAATAGTGTTTCAAAACAGAATTAATTTGCATATGTTAAAAAAAGGCCACAGGCTGCAGGCATTCAGTATTGAAGCCAGATGGTTTGGCATTCACAACTAATACAATGAGAGTTAATTGTCTTATCCCTGGCCCCTTAGCCAGGATGGGCCCTATTTATCTAGGGAACAGCAGGAAATGTCCTCTTTAAACTCACACCCCACAAGGAGAAGGGAGCCACCTCGTTTTATTGATGGGCCCTTTCTATCACCCAGTCATGCCACCTCTCATTCCTCCATTGCGGGTGCTTTGCATACCCTCCAAACCCTACCTCAATCCATCACTACTCTACTGCCTTCCTACTCTCCTGCTTCCAGCCCAGGCTTGAATTCCTCTTAGATAAGCACACAGCTACCATCTGTGCCTCCCTTGATATTCTCTGAAGGGCCCGTTGAGGCCCACGTACTTTTAACATGGGGTCAGGAGAAGCGCTCCTGCTCTTCCCGGTTCCACATTTCAGGTAAGTATATTTAAAAAACTTATCTTGTTGGTTGCGGTCTAACAGGCCATCCTTTAAGGACCGCAGGTTGGGATGAATGTAGGCTAGGCTTTCCTGAGAGCAGCTGGCACTGCAACTCATTGTTTGAATCTCTCTAATCAGGTTTCTGCCCCTGCCACATCACTGAAACAGCCCTAATCAATGTCACAAATGAGATCCTCTGTGACTGTGGTGCACTATTCCTCCTCATCCTTCTCGACCTCTCTGCAGCCTTTCACATTGTCGACCACACATCCTCCTCCACTGCCTCTCCTTTATTGTCTAGCCCAGTGGGACTGCCCGTCCGCTTGGTTCCACTCTTGCTATCCAATCGTAGCCAGAGAATCTATCATTTAACTAGCGTTGTAAATTCTGGTGATGGGAGCACAGGGATTTGAAATAGGATTATATAGGATTACATAGGATATACGGCACAGAAACAGACCATTTGGCCCAACCAGTCCATGCCAACGTTTATGCTCCACTCGAGCCTTCTCCCGTCTTTCCTCGTCTAAATCTATCAGCATAACCCTGTATTCGCTTTTTCCTCATATGCTTGTCTAGCCTCCCCTTAAATGCATCGATATTATTTGTTTCAACCACTCCCTGTGGTAGCGAGTTCCACATTCTCCCCACTCTTTGGGTAAAGAAGTTTCCTCTGAATTTCCTATTTGATTTCTTGGTGATTATCTTATATTGATGGTCTCTAGTTATGCTCTTCCCCACAAGTGGAAACATTCTCTCTGTATCCACTCTATCAAAATTTTTCATAATTTTAAAGACCTCTATTAAGTCACCCCTCAGCCTTTTTTTTTCAAGAGAAAAGAGACCCAGCCTGTTCATCCTTTCCTGAGATGTATACCCTCACATTTCTGGTATCATCCTTGTAAATCTTCTCTGCACCCTCTCCAGTGCCTCTATATCCTTTTTATAATATGGCGACCAGAACTGTACGCAGTACTCTAAGTGTAGTCTAACCAAGATTCGATATGGGTTACAGATTTAGCATAACTTCCCTACTTTTCAATTCTATCCCTCTAGAAATAAACCCTAGTGCTTGGTTTGCTTTTGTTATGGCCTTGCTAACCTGTGTCGCAACTTTTAATGATTTGTGTATTTGTACTCCTAGATCCCTTTGTTCCCCTACCCCTCCTAGACTCACACCTCCCAAGTGATAAGTGACCTCCCTATTCTTCCTACTAAAATGTAATACCTCACATTTATCTGTGTTGAACTTCATTTGCCAATTATATGCCCATTCTGCAAGTTTATTAATGTCCTCCTTTGGAATAGTCATATCACCTCCAGACCAGACTATTCCAATGCTCACCTGGCCAGCTTCCCATTGTCCACCCTCCATAAACTTCACCTCATCCAAAACTCTGCTGCTCGTATCGTATCCTGCACCAAATCCCAGTCACCCCTTACCCCTGTGCTCGGTGACTTACATTGGATCTAGGTCCCCCAATACCTCTCATTTAACATTCTTGTCTTTGTGTTTAAATCCCTTCATGGCCTCACCCCTCCCTATCTCTGTAACCTTTTCCAGACCTACAACCCTCAGAACTCTACGTTCCTTCAATTCAGCCCTCTTGTGCTTCCCCCACTGCCTTCGCCCCATGATTGGCAGCTGTGCCTTCAGCCATCCAGGCCTTAGGCTCTGGAAATCCCTCCCTAAACCTCTCTGCCTCTCCACCTCCTTCTGCTCCTTTAAGGCCTTCTATGAAACCCACCTCTTTGATCAAGCTTTTAGAATCATAGAATAGTTACAGCACAGAAGGAGGTCATTCAGCCTGTCGAGCCCGTGCCGGCTCTCTGCAAGAGCAGTTACGCTAGGCCCACTCCCCCGCCCTTTCCCGTAGCTCTGCAAATTTTTTTCCTTCTGGTACTTATCCAATTCCCTTTTGAAAGCCATGATTGAGTCGGCCTCCACCATCCTTTCAGGCAGTGCATTCCAGATCCTAACCACTCGCTGCGTATGTCGCCTTTGGTTCTTTTACCAATCATCTTAAATCTGTTTCCTCTGGTTCTCAACCCTTCCACCAATGGAAATAGTTTTGCTCTATCTACTCTGTCTAGACCCCTCTTGATTTTGAACACCTCTTTCAAATCTCCTCTCAACCTTCTCTGCTCTAAGGAGAACAACCCCAACTTCTCTCGTCTATCCATGTAACTGAAGTCCCTCATCCCTGGAATCATTCTCGTAAATCTTTTCTGCACCCTCTCTAAGGCCTACACATTCTTCCTAAAGTGCGGTGCCCAGAATTGGACACAATCCTCTAGTTGAGGCTGAACCAGTGTTTTATAAAGGTTCACCGTAACTTCCTTGCTTTTGTTCTCTATTCCTCTATTTACGAAGCCCAGGATCCCGTGTGCTTTTTTTAACCGCTTTCTCAACCTGCCTTGCCACCTTCAATGATTTGTGCAAATATACCCCCAGTTCTCTCTGTTCATGCACCCCCTTTAGGATTGTACCCTTTAGTTTATATTGCCTCTCCTCATTTTTCCTACCAAAATGTATCACTTTGCACTTTTTGGAGTTAAATTTCATCTGTCACGTGGTCCGCCCATTGCACCAGCCTGTCTATGTCTTCTTGAAGTCTATCACTATCCTCCTCAGTGTTCACTATACTTCCAAGTTTTGTGTCATCTGCAAATTTTGAAATTGTGCCCTGTACACCCAAATCCAAGTCATTAATATATATCAAGAAGCAGTGGTCCTAGTACCGATCCCTGGGAAACAACACTGTATATCTTTCTCTAGTCCGAAAAACAACCGTTCACCACTACTCTCTGTTTCCTGTCACTTAGCCAATTTCATATCCATGCTACCACTGTTCCTTTTATTCCATGGGCTTCAACTTTGCTGGCAAGCCTATTATGTGGCACTTTATCAAACGCCTTTTGGAAGTCCTTGTACACCACATCAATCGCATTGTCCTCATCAACCCTCTCTGTTACCTCATCAAAAAACTTGATCAAGTTAGTTAAACACGATTTGCCTTAACAAATCTGTGCTGGCTTTCCTTAATTAATCCTCACGTTTCCAATTGACTGTTAACTTTGTCCCTGATTATCATTTCTAAAAGCTTCCGCACTACCGAGGTTAAACTGACTGGCCTGTAGTTGCTGTGTTTATCCTTACACCGTTTTTTGAACAAGGGTGTAACATTTGCAGTTATCCAGTCCTCTGGCACCACCCCTGTGTCTAAGGAGGATTGGATGATTCTGGCCAGTACCTCCACGATTTCCTCCTTAATTTCCCTCAGCATCCTAGGATGTATCCCATCCGGTCCTGGTGACTTACCAACTTTAAGTACAGATAGCTTTTCTCATATCTCCTGTTTATCAATTTTTATCTCATCCAGTATCTCCACTGCCTCCTCTTTCACTATGACTTTGGCAGCATCTTCTTCCTTGGTGAAGTCAAATGCAAATTACTCATTTAGTACCTCAGCCATGCCCTCTGCCTCCATGTGTAGGTCTCCTTTTTGGTCCCTAATTGGCCCCACACCTCCTCTTACTACCCGTTTATTATAAAGCCTATAGAAGACTTTTGAATTCCCTTTTATGTTAGCTGCCAATCTATTCTCATACTCTCTCTTTGCCCCTCTTATTTTCTTTTTCACTTCCCCTCTGAACTTTCTATATTCAGCCTAATTCTCAAGCTGACATCTGTCATACGCGCTCTTTTTCTGCTTCATCTTACGCTCTATCTCTTTCGACATCCAGGGAGCTCTAACTTTAATTGCCCTACCTTTCCCCCTCATGGGAATATATCTCGACTGTACCCGAACCATCTCCTCTTTAAAGGCAGCCCATTGTTCAATTACAGTTTTGCCTGCCAATCTTTGATTCCAATTTACCCGGGCAGATCCGTTCTCAACCCACTGAAATTTGTTTTCCTCCAATTATGTATTTTTACTCTAGATTGCTCCATGTCCTTTTCTATAGCTAATCTAAATCTTATGATACTATCATTACTGTTCCCTAAATGTTAACCTACTGACACTTGCTCCACTTGACCTACCTCATTCCCCAGAACCAGATCCAGCAATGCCTCCTTCCTCGTTGGGCCGGAAACGTAATGATCAAAAAGTTCTCCTGAACACACTTCAGAAATTCTTCCCCCTCTCTGCCCTTTACACTATTGCTGTCCCAGTCTATATTCGGATAATTGAAGTCCCCCATTATCACTACTCTATAGTTCTTGCACCTCTCTGTAATTTCCCTGCAAATTTGCTCTTCTATATCTTTCCTACTAGTTGGTGGCCTATAGAATACACCTGGTAGTGTAATGGCACCTCTATTATTTCTTAATTCTAACCAAATAGATTCTGTCCTTGATCCGTCCAAGATATCCTCTCTCTCCAGCACTGTAACATTCTCCTTAACCAATACTGCCACCCGACTTCCTTTCTTTCCTTCCCTATCTATCCTGAACACCTTGTATCCAGGAATATTTAAAACCCAACCCTGCCCTTTTTTGAGCCAGGTCTCCGTTATCGCCACGACATCATATTCCCATGTGGCTATTTGCGCCTGAAGCTCACCAACTTTATTTACCAAGCTTTGTGCGTTTACACACATGCACTGTAAACCTGTCTTAGACCTTCTTGTATTCTCTCTTAGTCTGACCCCATCTAATACCTCACTATTTCTTACTCTTGTGCTATCTGTCTCTCCCAATCCTTTGTGTGCTTTGTTTCTCCTTCCTAATGCTACATCCTGGTGCCCATCCCCCTGCCAAATTCGTTTAAACCCTCCCCAACAGCACCAGCAAGCCCCCCCAGGCGGACATTGGTTTTGGCCCTGTTGAGCTGCAACCCGTCCGGCCTGTACAGGTCCGACCTCCCCCAGAACCGATCCCAATGTCCCAGGAATCTGAAGCCCTTCCTCCTGCACCATCTCTCCAGCCACACATTCATCTGCTCTATCCTCCTATTTCTATACTCACTAACTCGTGGCACCGGGAGTAATCAAGAGATTACTACCTTTGAGGTCCTGCTTTTTAATCTCTTTCCTAGCTCCCTAAAACCTGCCTGCAGGATCTCATCCCTCTTTCTACCTATGTCATTGGTAGCAATATGGACCACAACCTCTGGCTGTTCACCCTCCCCCGACAGAATGTTCTGCAGCCGCTCAGTGACATCCTTGACCCTGGCACCAGGGAGACAACATACCATCCTGGAATCACGTCTGTGGCCGCAGAAACGCCTGTCAGTTCCCCTAACTATTGAATCCCCTCCCTACCACTATTGCTTTCCTGATCTTCCTCCCCGCCCCGTACAGCTGAGCCATCCATGGTGCCGTGGACTATTAACCCCTCCTAATATCTCCTTATTTGGCTCAGTGCTAATTACATCTGTAAAGAGCCTTGGTATGTTTTTGTCTATGTTAAAAGGCACTATATAAATGCAAGTTGTTGTTATAGTAGCCTACTGGCAGATCGGTAGGAGAACAAAGGCATCATCTCAACCCTCCCCATCACTGGGGATACAAAGGGACAAAGGAACACATGGGCAATTAGGTTTTAAACAAGAGACGTAAGAGCACATAGCTTGAGGCCAAGAATTGGAAGCTTAAAAAATGCAGGAGATCAGTTTTTGTAGTTAGATGTAGTTTGAAGGAAAGGTAACACCAAAAACAAGTTGGAGCATGAAAGGGACAGGGTGTGTGGTTTATTTTTTTTCTATGTTTTCAAAGACATTGAGCTGAGAAGTGGAATTTGCTTTGACTGTTACTCTGTATTTTTACTTTCTGTCATTTAAAATAATGCAATTATTAACAATTTAACAATTAGTCTCTGGCCTCGTCTCACCAAGTTTCGATTTATGTTTGAAAGGATTGGAGAAGCACACATAAGAGAATGTGCAAAAGATGCGATATCCAGTTCAGATCAGAAGAGGATCCTATTATTACCCCCTTGGGTTACGCTATCATAAAGTTAGATATTGGGCAGTGCGGCACACCCCTAAACATAAAGGGGTAAAAATTCACTTGGTTGCGCCTCCCGTTAACGCCCTAAGAGGGCGCTAATGGGGCGTTAAGCCGCTAACGCCCGGGCGCAGCGCTGTTTGCGCCGCTCGAGAACTTAACTTGAGATTGTGCGGCGGCGCTAAAACTTACCGCTGCGACCACCTGCGCGCGCAGATTGTGACGTCATTCCATGGTGCAACGCCCTTGGGGCGCCCCGGAGCGGAAATTGAGTGGCGCCCCCTGCCTTACCGCCTGGCGCTTCCAACGACCGGAAGACTGGAACGTTATCAATCGGTGTGGGGCTGGGGGGGGCGCTATTTAAAGGGGGCCTCTTCCTGTCTTTTTCTGTGGTCGACATTTATGCACCACTCGTTCTGAGAGAGAGAGAGAGATTCGGAGAGAGAGAGAGAGAGACTTCTACATTGACTCAACGCTTTGTGAGGTAGTTTTGCCTATTCATCCTAACTTTGTTGCTACTTTAGTTGCTGTACCTCATTACTTTTCTGGCAAAGAGAATATGGGGGCTGCAATGATTGGGGGCGTCGTCCTGCTCCAGCTGAATCGGAGGATAGTGAGACGCAGACAGAGAGTGGCAATGATGGCCAGACGGAGGAGGGCCATCAGGCGCATGTACAGGAGAGCTTACCCTCCCAGGGTATATCGTGAACAGCTCTCCTACATCCATATGTCCGAGGAGCTGTGTTTGCGAAGGCTGCGATTCAGCAAGGAGGTGGTCACTGAGCTCTGCCACCTGCTGCAGCCAGATCTGCAGCCTCAGCTGAGGTCCAGGACGTCTCTGTCGGTGGCAGTGAAGGTCACAGTGGCTTTGAACTTCTACGCCACTGGCTCATTCCAAGCTGCTGTTGGGGACCTCGCCAATATCTCCCAGTTTGCGGTGCATCGCTGCATCCGGCAGGTCACCAATGCCCTCTTCAGAAGGAGACGAGACTTCATCTCTTTCCCTATGACCCCAGACAAGCAGCGTGACCGTGCTCTGGGCTTTGCGAGGGTAGCGGGCTTCCCCATGGTGCAGGGCGCCATTGACTGCACGCATGTGGCTTTGCGTGCTCCGCGAGAGAATGCAGAGGAATTCAGGAACAGAAAGGGGTTCCATTCCTTGAATGTGCAGTTGGTGTGTGACCACAGACAGGTGATACTCGCTGTCAATGCCCACTATCCGGGCAGCTGCCACGATGCTTTCATCCTGCGCCAGACTACTGTGGCAGAAGTTTTCGAGGCACCGCATCAGCCAGTTGGTTGGCTTCTGGGGGACAAGGGGTACGCATTGAGCACCTGGCTGATGACACCGCTCCGTACGCCAAACACCCCTGCTGAGCTGCGGTACAATGAAAGCCATCAAGCAACCAGGAACATTATTGAGCGCACAATCGGCGTGCTGAAACAACGGTTCCGCTGTCTGGACCATTCCGGAGGAGCCCTGCAGTACTCGCCTGAGCAAGTTTCGAACTTCGTAGTCGTGTGCTGCATGTTGCACAACATGGCAATCCTCAGGACCCAGCCAATGCCACCAGGCCTTGTAGCACCACCAGAGGAGGAGGAGGAAGAGGAGGAAGAGGACGAGGACGATGATCATCAGCAGCACCAAGGCAGGAGGGCGGCCCACAATGGTCAAACTGCAAGGGCCGTCCGTCAACGACTAATAGCAAGCCGCTTCTAGGGCCCCTGCCATTGCTACAAACACTAATCAACCCAGCACGCAACCCCTAAGCCGGCCAAGGCACCAATAATTCCAACCACCAGCCATGTATATTTTGAATACAGAAACTTATTTATTTTACAAACTCTGTGTGTGTCAATTCCTCATGACAAACTCATAGAAATAAACACAAAAAAACAGTCAATAACATAACTGGTTCTCACAACCTGGAGATAATGTCCAAAACACTAAACAAAAGTTGGACCATGAACCTCGGCCTTTAATAAAAAAATGACCAGCATTTTGGCACACCTCCTACTTTTTGCCCTTCGAGGGTGATCTCCTTCCCTTGCGCACTTCCCCCCTTCTAACCCTACTGCTCCTCCGTAATGGGACCTCAGTGGCTGCAGCAAGGCTGGTGGAAGGCTGCTGCTCGTCAGACCCTGACACTGCAGATGCCCCTGAAGGACGGCCTCGACCACTTCTGGGCCTGGAGGGCCCGGCTGCAGACTGCAACAACTCTGCATGGGCGGCAGCAGTCTGTCCTACAGGCGGTGGCAAGTGCAGTGGAGAAGTGACAGTGTTGGCAGCAGGAATGCTGTCATCGTGAGAGAGGACAGCAACTCCCTGCTCGCCCGACACACTGGCACTCCCACGGGGCAGCACTTCAGCATCCGGAGCAATTTGCCGGAGAACAGATTGCTGGCCTGCTGCGGCGCGGTGACAGCCCTGGGGACATGTGCACGAACCATCGAGGATGGCAGCAGTCAGTGCTCGCGTGGCCTCAATCTGAGTCTGCATGAGAGCAGTCTCAGATGGGTTCCTGGCAGCCAGTGACTGAATTGCAGCACTAAGCTTTAGTGTGGCATCCGCCTGTGCTACAGCGAAGTGCTCCACACTCCTTGCCAGTGACTCAATGCATTCGGGCACCCTTCCCACTGCACCCATGAGCTCAGTGTGCATGCCCACCGCCTGGCTGTTCATTTCTGCAATCAGCCGCTCCTCCTCTGCGTCCATTGCAGTAGGAGTGTCTGGCATACTCTCCCTCTGGGGAGAAGGCCCCCGTTCTTCCCTCCCCCCCCCATGGCGTTGCTGCAGCCCGCTGGGTCCTGGAGCTTCACCATCATCAGCCCCTTCCCCCCTGCTCCCCTCCGGGGAAGGCGTGTTCCCAGTGTGGGCATGGGCTTCCTCGGGAGAGGGTGGCACTGATGCTCCGGCTTCCTCTTCCTCCTCAGCTGCAGCATCACTCCCAGTGGCAGCTTCAGGGCCCGTCTCCTCAGCTGGTGAATCACCATCTGAAAGCAGGGAGGTACAAGAGTGGCTTTAGCGTGAGGACAGGGTGGCAGTAAGGGAGGAATAAGTGCAGCGAGTTAGCAAGTTGGATTGAAAGTGTCAAAGGCTGGTATTGTGAGGGACAAGTGGAAGGACAGAGGACAAAAAGGTGATGACCTTACCATTGCTGTCCACAACGGGGTCGGCGTCTCCAGTGGCGACGGGACCGATCACCCGGCTTGCCACAATCCTGTGGACGCGCTCCTCCAGATCGCTGAGGGGTTGCAGCTGAAGCCGCCCTCCACCCGTCCGTTGCTGCTGTCTCCGATTATGAGCCAGCTTAGCCTGCAAGAAAAAGGACAGCATCTGAGTAAATATACAGCCAAGGTCTTGCCTGATGTGCCTCCCATAGGTGAATAGCCCTTACAATATACAGCCATGGTCTTACCTGATGTGCCTCCCATAGGTGAATAGCCCTTACTGTATGCAAAGTGTGGAATGTGTGTGTGTGTTTGATGAAAGGGCCATAGGTGTTGGATGAGTGTTGTGCATTGGGGTTTTAAGACCCTCTGGCCATAGAGTGAGGTTGAGATGGAGGGATGGAGAGGTATTGAGAAAAAGCCACTCACCCTGACGACCCGAGTGAGGTCGTTGAACTTTTTGTGGCATTGAACATGGGTCCTGGGCACCATGCTCCTGGAGGAGACGCTCTGAGCCACCTCCCTCCACACTCTTCTGAACTCGCGTGGCAAAGGCCTCCTGCCACTCTCCGGGAACAGCATGCATCGTCTGCGCTCCACTGCGCCAACCAGAGCATCCAAGGCCCGCTCGGTGAAGCGATGAGCGCGTTCTCTCACCCTCTCCATGCTTGGCAGCAAAATGGATTACAGGTCTCTCCAGGCTGAGATTCAAGGCTGCAATGAGCAGGGTGTGGCTGGGGAGCAAGTGGCCCCCCCCGCTTTAAGAAGTGTCCGGCGCCATTGTGTCTGTGTTCCCTCGCTAACTGGCAGCAGCTGCGCTGCGCTCATGCGCTGAGTTAGCGCCTCACTCCTTGGCCTTTGCGCCTTAAGAGAGGTGTGCAGCGCCTAATTTAGCGCTCCACTCACCTCCCGGGGCGGTAAAAGTGAAGTTTCCTGTCAGTGCCGATAATTAGCGGCAGGCGCTAATATTTGCGTCCGGACGATATTTGCGCCCCAAATGGGGCGCGACCTAATTTCTACCCCAAAATGTTTAGACCACACCAGCACTACTGTACCGAGAAAATATCAAAGTCAGACCCTAAACCTGTAACACCTGTCCCTACCTAGAAACGCTGAGGCCAATTGTATTGCCCCTACACCTATCCCAGCTGAGATCAGCTAATGCAACATACAGTAGAAATAAGGTCTGGGATCTTCCTGATCTGCATAGCTTAGGAGAAGCTAATGAATGACACCTTTGGGAATTTACCACTCGTATTTGAATAACATGGAGTAGAATTTCCCTGCTCTGCCATCGTAACTTCGTCGGAGGATCAGCAGAAACCCCGGAGAAATGGCATGAACGTCTATTTACACTGTTTCTCCAGGATTTCTGCCAATGTTCTGCTAATGTTACGGCAGGAGATCAGATGAGCCCTTGTGAAAATTCCCGGTGCACTTTTTCAACAAAAGTCATTATTCTTATAACAACCTTTGTGACTGGCCCAAGGATAGAACAGGTAGAGAACTATGAACTGTGTCACTCAACTCTCTTAATTAGGGAAGAAAATCAACTTGAAATAAAAATGCATGTTTGGGGAATTAGCGATTCTGCAGATGTTACACTTTTTGTAATTCTTGGTCAGTGAGTCTTGCTGAATTTTCTGTAACTATTAACATTATTGGCCTGGAAATTCTGAGGCCCTACTCTACTGGAGTAAGTCTGATGGAGTGGAATCCACCCCCCACCCCTGCCCTCGCCCAAAACTAGAGACCCCATCCCAAATCCTGGGGATGGGATAATTTGCATAGCTGGGGTGGCTTGTCGGCACCTGCAAGGGTACATTAGCAGCAGCCGCTCCTGCCTGAGCCAATCTGCTATTCTCAGGTCAAGCAAAGTCCACAAGGCCCAAATGGGCTGAAGAAAAAAAAATTAAACCCTTTTGTTCCCACTGGAGCCACTCCAACTCGAGAAGGGAATCGATCCTCTCTGGAATCAGTTATCTTATTCTGTTAAAGGTTTTGCGCCTTTCAAAAGGCCACAAAGGATCTCACATCAGGTCTCAACTGGCATGAGTTCCATTGAGATCCTTCAAGGGCATGAAGGGAGGAATTTCTGTGGAAACCCAGGAACTCCCCCTGACATAACCCCTGACAATGGGAGAGCAGGGGCAGGGGCACGTGAATTTAATAACCGTCCACCTAACTGAAATTTGAAAGATCTAGTCCAAAAGTGGCGGAAAACTGACAGTTAAGATATGGCACATTATCCACGACTACCCCAGGCTTAAATGAGACTTGCGCCAACTTCAGCCCTAGGGATTTCGGGGACACGATCTTTAAATTATGTGTTGTCTCCTCAGGAATAACAAGATGGATAAACTAGCATTTTTTTTATTTGCACACGAATATGTAAACATGAATGACTGTTAAAATGAAATAGTTACATAGTGAAGACTAAATGCCTCTATTCAGGTTTGAATGAATACTCTTCAGAAGGTCATTCTTATTTTTTGTCTCCAGTTGACTTTTGGAGACAGCTTTGGTGGCTTGGTACCAATTCCAAATCAGAAATTAAAAAGCAGGGTTCTATCGGTGTTCGCAGAAGCTAACTGTGAAATTCTCAAAATTTCCACCGGACAATATGAACATGTAAAAAAGGTGAGTACTTTGTTTAACTCTACTGACAATTGTTGGAATCCTGAATTCCTCTTTTTTCACTGTTTTAACCATCTGAACAAGAGAGCTAACAAGCAGTCACAAAAATGCTCTTCTTTTGTATTGAAGGATATAATGCTGCGTAACCACGCAGAGAAGGAAGAGCTGATCCAAGCCTGTCCCTTTTATCAGCAATGGCCAATACTGTCTCTCAATAAACTGGTGAAGTTAATTAAGTGGAAGAAGTTTCCAAAAAATTATGGTTAGTGTCTTTATTTAAATGTGTTTCATTGGATAGATTTACTTGAGGCAAATGCTAATCAAGTAATCAAATCATTGATTATTATTTGAAGAGACAGTATCATTTAATTGCCTGGCACAAAACATCTTCTAACGTAAGACAAATACCAATCTCCCATAATAATAGCTGACCAAATATACTCCTTTTGGACACTGACTCAAAAATTGAGAGGACAATATCCAATTTGGCCAAAAGCAATTTCATAATTTCTCCTCCAAGAGGAATGTGGTTCACTTAAATATTTATGGGCACAATTTAGGGACAACTCCTTTGAGGGCAGTACTTTTGATAAAATGTATTCCCAAGATAAAGTGTGTACAACATAATGCATTTCTTTTTTTCTCCTAACTATAAGAAGAAATAACTGGAAGTCTGCTGGGGAAATGACTGTGATAAGATTTACAGCTGGAAGCAGGCTTCTCTGGTCCATATGGCAGGTCTATCACTAAGCAGCTTTCATCGTAGAAGTGTTGATTGGCATTCTTTCCAACACTCACAAGGATATACTGCGAATATATCAGAATTTTAACATTCACGTACAACGAAAAATCATGAATCTGCCATATAGATAGGACTAATGGATTAGTCCAGTCTGTAAATAAACATACTAAGGAAGAAAAAGTGAATTTGTGGAAAAAGAAAAACGATGGACAGAGAGTTTTTGGAAAAATATTTTCAGTGACTTGACTTATAGTTTTTTTTGATTGATATATTTTTGTCACTTCCCATCATTACTGACTTCTGGTTTGTTGCACCCGAAAGGATTTTGACGTCTTTTTGAGTGATTTAATTGTTTCAGTTTTTGCTCACAAGTTACAGTTACATAGTACTGTGGGTTAGTTTTAACTTGAGCCACCTGGCATAAATGGGCAGTAGTGGCCCGAAAGTGGCTTACTCACCCCGTTTACACTGGCGCTTTGGCAGTCGCCATCCTTGAAGGGGCTTTCTGCTGGGTGGCCAGAGTGCCTGTCTGTTTCAGCCATTAGGCTTTTTAAATATGCAAGTTAAGTTCTTATGGTGTATGTAGGACCATGATTGCAATTTTGATGAACAATTGGGCAGAGGGTGAGTTGAATACACTGCCCAGTTTTAACAGGCAATACAGTGAAAAAGCACCAAAAAAGATAAGTTTAAAGTTAATGTGCTGCATTAATTAGAGTGCTTTCAGTGATGTGAAAAGTGTACCAGCAAGACTGGAGGGATTTGAATAGGAAATTAGTTGGGAGGTGGGAGACAGAGATTAAGGGCTGGATTTTGTCTTGGGGTCGGGTTGGGGTTGTGTTACCCGCATTTCGTGTTGCCCCCCCGACTCCAGATTAATGTGGATGAATGATGCAATTTTCACTTAATTGGGTAATTGAGTTCCAACATGTGGGAACCCATGAACGAATTAGTGGTTTCAGTCTGAAAGTCACCTCTGATGATGTCATCATTGCAGGTCAGAGACTGATTGCCTGGCCTTTGCTGTGAGAGGACCTAGATGTAAAATGAGCAGCAGCATCTCAGAGAGAGAGAGAGAGAGAGAGAATTTTTTTTGCAACCAAGTCCTCCCAGGCAGTCTCTGAAGATATTCAATGCAGCAGCATCAGAGGCGACTTTCAGATCTAATACTACTACTACCTTCATCACATCTCCGTTGTAATAGTGGACCTGCAGCTGATAGTCAGCTATCCACTTGTGCTCCCGCCAGGTTTCACTGGCGTGTTTCACATCAGGCGTACTTCACGTCGGAAAAGGGTTAAACTAGCTAAAGCGTTTCAAAATGGCATTACAGAGCCAATTTAGGGCTTGTTAAGGGCTTTAATGGCCTCTCCCGCCTCTTGGAGGCGGGATGGAGTCGGGAACCCTGCGACCGATTTTGTCAAAATTGCGTGGAGGCGGAATGGAGTTGGGATGGGGTCGGGACCCCCGAATCTGCAACTTTAACCCCCCACACGCCTCCAAACCCGACTCCACGGGTCATTGAAAATCCAGCCCAAAGGGTATGTACTATAATTGGCGGGATGTGACAAGTGGTGTTCCTCAAGGATCTGTACTGGGGTCTCAACTTTTCACCATATTTATCAATGATATGGATGAAGGAATAGAGAGTTGTATATCCAAGATTGCAGATGACACTACGTTGGGAGGCACAGTAAGCTGTGTAGATGGGCGCAGGAAGTTACAAAGGGACATCAACAGACTAAGTAGTGGGAAAAACTATGGCAATTGGAGTTTAATGTTGGGGAAGTGTGAAGTCATCCATTTTGGATCCAAAGAAGACAAATCAGAATATCTTCTTAATGGTGAGAGACTAGGAGCTTTGGAGGAGAAAAGACATTTGGGTGTCCATGTACACAAATCACTAAAAGCTAGAGCACAGGTACAAAATGCAATCAAAAAGGCTAATGGAATGTTGGCCTTTATCTCAAGTTATGCTTCAGTTGTATGGAGCCTTGGTCAGACCTCATCTGGAGTACTGAGTCCAGTTCTGGGCACCGCATCTCAGGAAGGATATATTGGCCTTGGAGGGGGTGCAGCGCGGATTCACCAGAATGATACAGGGAGTTAAAGGGCTAAATTATGCGGACAGTTTGTATAAACGTGGCTTATATTTCCTCGCGTACAGAAGATTGAAGGGTGATCTAATTGAGATGTTCAAAATTATAAAAGGATTCGATACGGTAGATAAAGAGAAACTATTTCCTCTGGTAGGGAAATTCAGAACAAGGGGTCACAATCTTAAAATCAGAGCCAGGCCATTCAGGAGTGAAATCAGGAAGAACTTCGTCATGCAAAGGATGGTATAAATCTGGAACTCTTCTCCCTAAAGGCTATGGATGCTGGGTCAGTTGAAACTTTCAAGACTGAGGGCAATAGATTTTTATTAGGTAAGGGTATCAAGGGATATGGGCCAAAGACAGGAAAGTAGGGTTGAGGTACAGATCAGTCATGACGTAATTGAATAGCGGAATTGGCTCAAGGGGGTGAATGGCCTTCTCCTGTTCCTAGGTCAGGAGAGATGGGCCCAGAGCTGGGAGGCGATTACAGGTTCATTGTCCTTTGAGATGAAAGGGGTATCAGAGATGGGATAGTAGTTGGAGATGACGGATGGATTGATGATGGCTGGTTTTTAACAGAAGACTTGAAGAGGAGAGGTACTATGCCTAAGGATAGGGGGACATTGATAATGTTAGCCAGCGTGGGGGGCCATGAAGTGGAGTTGGATGGTCAAGACTTGAGTGGGAAGGGGATTGCGAGAGGTGGTTCTCATGGGCAAGATGTTTTTCTAGAGGGTGGGGTAGGGACAGAAATTGCAAAGAGATGAAATCCTGGACTGGAATGGGTGGGATGTAATAGGGGCCGGTGAGTAGATAGCTGCAGTGGAGAAAGCTGCATGGATGGTCTTGATCTTGGAGATGCAGAAGTCCAGGAAAGATGAAGCAGTTCTGTCTTGTTTTGATCTCATGGCTGTCCCTTTAATTCAGACTATACTACCCACAGAGTTGAAAAATGCATTGTCCCAGACTATATCACTAGATATTTTGCAAATTTTGTGGTTATTTTTCCCATGGTAACATGTTTGAGGACTAAGACACAATTTCAAATACATACACAGACTTTGGTTCAATTATGAATATAAAGTCAAAGCTAACAAAGAACTCTGCAGGGAAATGGTTTAAATTTGAATGATGCATACACATCAGTGATCCAAATCATCCAAAACATCCTCATTGCCCACCAGCTGCTCAGGAATTACGTAGGAACATTTTTACGGCTGGTGCAAACAGGTGCAGGAGCCTGTTTGCACAGCGTAAGGGGAGAGGGGATATGCAGCAGCTTGAAATATACACCCGTCATGATGAAAAAAACTTAAAAATAAATATCAAATCCACCTAATTATCTCCTCTTTCTAATTTTACAACTGATCTCAACACAACTCGCGGAGACAAATAGGCAAAGGGTGAAAACAAACTACCAAGAAAGAGACTGATTTATTTATTAATATAACTGGGGTGAGTAAGAGACTGATTTATATATTAATATAACTGGGGTGAGTGAGACTAAAAAATCATGAATGGGCATCAGAGATTTCTGTTTCCTGATTGGCGCACCGCCCCACGTGATCCCAGGTACGCTTAGGCACAGGGTGCGCCCCTGGGATCCGTGGGCCACTGCACTGCGCAAACCTCCGCAGCGAAACAACGCAAGTTTTCGAAGGGGGCCTCGCACCAAGTAAGTGCGGATTTCTTTCGGAGGTCAGTGGCGTACTCCTTAGCTACGCCGCCGACCGCAATTTCAGGGCTGTAATGTTTTAGAACTAAGTGTAATAATGTAACCATTGATATGCTTGATTGTCAAACTATATGGCATGTATTATTTAGTGTGTACAGTACGGTATTATTTTGTGTGAGGGTTCCTCGCTGACTGCTCCACAATGGTATCATTGGGATAAGACTGTAGGAGAGTTTAACTATTCAATTAGAAGTACGGATATGGGACTTAATATCAAGAAGATTAGACAATTAATGGATGATGAGCATGTGAAGAAGGAATTGAGTAAGTTAAGAGATAGTGGGGGTTATTTTGGTGAAAGGGTGAAAATGGGTGCTGTGCTAATAAGACACGCCTGTTTTAAAGTCTGTTTTTAGCACGCAATTTTGGTCCGAATTGCTGATTACCACAATTTAAATTTGCCTGGAGGTGTTAAAACAGACACCTGCAGGTTTAGCACTCAAGCGCTGATTAGCCGCAATTTTCGTGGAGAAGTATCTGTGGGCTCCACGCACCCATTTCCACTGAAGATGTGAAGTGCGCTGGCTGACACAGCGGCAGGTTTCAGGATGGCTCAGGGACCAAGTGAGAGGGCACAGTTTGTTGGACGCAGCACTGGAGGTCCTGGTGGAGGAGGTCCAGAGGAAGAGGGATGTCCTGTACCCGCAGTGGGGGGGGAAGGAGTCCGCCTCTCCTCCTGTCCCCCTCTCCTGCAGCAGCTGGCGCTGCTGTGCCTGGCCTCATGTCCTCCTCCCATTCCTCCTGCAGATCAAGGCGGTCCCCTAGCAAGATGCCGATGACCAAGCACTCCTTTTCTCCTGGTGACTCCTATAAGGTATCCAATAAGATAGAGTAGCACAGCACTCACTCTTTTTAGGTGAAGTCCTCAGAGAACTTCCGGAATACATGTTGATGGAGTGTTGGTAAAGTCTTGTCAAAGTGTCCCAGAAAGTCTCCCGATGTGTTTCAAAAGTCCTCTTCAAACCTCCAGCAGCAAGTGATATACCTTTAAGACGCGCTCGAAATCCTCAGTAATTGTTTACTCCCAATCAGCTGGTCGCTGTTAGGAGAGGACATTAGGCCAAGCACGATCCACCAAAATGCCATGCAGCCTTGTTAATGAGCGCTAGCAGGCAATTTAAGTGGCAATCAACCGCTTAACAATCCTCCGGGCGGCCGTTCCTAGCGGAAGCTTCAACTCCTTTACCATGATGGCGTTTTGCGCTAAACTTCGGCTAAACCGGTGTTTCAGCTCAAGACCCCATCTCAGAGGCTCTTTAGCGCCTGAAGGAGCCATCGAAAATCGCCCCCAGTGATTGGAAATTGCATTTGAAAACTAAAGACAACCTAGATCAGATACAGGTGATCTAAACGAGAATAGAACATGACATTAAGCACTCATGATGGGAGTTGTTGTTAGGGTGGTCATCATCAGCCACTGGAGTTTTGAATGTTGCCTTACACCCCATTGTGTGCATTGTGGCCTTAAAGATCCAGTTATTGATCATCATGTTAATCCTTTGCTGCTGGGTAAGGAAGAAGATAATTACGTTGAACCAACTTCATTTGAAGATCGGCTGCAACCCATACTGTATATGCAGTCCGCCCCACTATATGAGAAGTCTATGCAATTCACCACACTATATGAGAATGCATAAGAAGAAATAAAAAGTGGTGGATATGTTGGAGAGATGAGAGTTAATAATCAAACTGAACTATAGTAACTATAATGAACCATAGTAACCATAACTGGTCAATGGACCAGCAGATTGTCTGGGAAACACAAAGAAAGATGAAACATGGAACACGAACAAAGGGGTTCTGTTCCACTCCAAATGTCTGGTTATCAAGGGCTTGCAGGCTAGAATGGACATTGACCATGAGTGATTAATGTAGAACTATAGTCCATGCTTTGAAATAAACAACCCGTGTAATCATAAGTCGGGAGGTATCTCATAAGGCAGTTTGAAGGAGCTGACAGTCCAAAGGTCTGTCTATGTATGAAATACCAGTTTGTAGTAAACGCCAATGTATAACAGAGTGAGGTAATAGGAGCGAGAGGAACCCGAGTAGCTACCCTTTGTACTGTGTGGACTGATCATCTATACTGTATAAATAAAGTCTGTTCCGTACGCTCAACTGTCTTACTTGAAGTGTGTTGTCAGAACCAGAGGGAAGGAGGCTAACGTTCATCACACATCAAGAAAAAATGGTGGATAATCACATTTGCTGGAGTACACATTAATCTGCAACTTGGCCACTGGTAACCTGGTAACATTTCTATGATGTCAAAAATTACAACCTAATTTGCTTCTAGGCTTTAATTTATGTTGCTCTGGATTAATCTGCTATGAGGTGTACTGAAGTGGCTCAGAGTAACCTCCATCTGGTTCTCCATCTTTCCCTTTGAAGAAACATTGGCCGCGATTTTACCATCGGCAGCGGGTTGGAGTCGGGTTGGCTGTTCGGCGGGTTCCGGTCCCGCTGCCGGTTTCAGTCGCACTGAGATAATGATTTTCCCTTAACTAGGCTTATTAAGCCCGTCGTGCGCGCTTCCCGGCCCAATCAGTGGGTTCAGGTCTGCTGCTCGCCTCTGCTGACATCTTCTATCCAGCTGCATTTAAGGGGCCCATGCAGCCTTGTGGATTTTCATTCATTTTCTGATGCTTCTCATTGTGGCAGATAGCGAGATGACAGCTTCACGATCAAAGGCCTCTACAAGATTTGATGATGACTCCCTCCATGCTGTTGTGGAGGGAGTGAGAGGGTGCAAAGAGGTTCTGTATCCCTCAAATGGACGGAGGAAGCCTCCTCAGCAAACCAAGGCAGCCTGGCTGCAAATTGCTGAGGAGGTGAGCGCCAGGTCTTTGTACTCACGCACCTGGGTTCAGTACCGCAAAAGATTTAATGATCTGCGACGCTCAGCAAAAGTGAGTATAACATCACACTTACCTTCAATCTGCTCCCCATCTCCTCCCAACACCAATACATGCATTGTCAACCTACTCCTGCACATCCCAATTTACTCTTACATCCCTTGCACCCTTAACCATCCCTCTCTCTCTATGTACAGAATCACTTCACCATTCTACTATGCACCCCTCACACTCGCTATCACTGTTATGCAATGACAACAACTAACAACTCACAGGGAGGGACCTTGGTATTGGCACCTCACTCCATCTTTGTCTCCCTCTAAGCATCTATGCTATGAATTCTCTACACTCACTCCAACATTCTCACTCAAACTCCACTTGTGTCCCTCGTTGCAGGAAAAGAGAGCCCATAATAAGAGGGAGAGGGGGAGGACAGGAGGAGGGCCACCTTCCATGGCGCATTTAACCACCGCTGAGGAGGCTGCTCTCGACATCATCAGAGGTGCTGAGGAGCTGGAAGTGGGGGACGGAGAGATGGGCGCAGTAGAGCAAGCTGGTGACAGAATAGATTTGCAACCCTCTTATTTAGATTGCATGAGTGACTGATATGGCATATGATGTTCATACAGATTGAGTTCTGATCATCTGCATAATTGGATGTGTCTGCTACGTTAATATCACATGTCTAACTCATGCCTTTACTCCCCCACAGAGCCCCCCTCCCCACTGCCCAGGAGGAAGAGCCAGAAGACTCCTCAGAGGAAGCTGCAACCTCTGAGGGTGTAGTCTCAGCAGAATTGAGTGCACCCAGCACGAGCGCAGATACGCGCACCTCGGTGGGTCATTCGCGAGATAGATTAGTATTGTCACCTGGTGTATCACAGCTCACAAGTGAGCATCAGCAGATGGTGGAGACAGGGACAGCAGTGGAGAGTCCTCGTCAGAGGCCACAGGGCACTCCTAGCTCTGCTCAGCTGCATGTGGACCCTGTGCCTCTGGGGCCATCCAGAAAGAGAACTTCAGGAACAAGTGCAGGAGTCTCTGACATAGTTTGCAACCACTGTAACTGCGAGTGTGCAGAGAATGGAGGAATCCATCTCAAACATGCGCAATGCCGTGGTGCACTCAATGGCGAATGTAGGTGCCGCCATGGAAAGAATGGCAACCTCCATGGAGGAAATAAGTCGCCAGATGCAAATTAACATGGTGACTCTTGTAAATAGATGGTCTGCTATGGAGGATAGATTGCCATTTATTGAGGAGAGGAACCAGAGATACATGGACATCCCCGTTATGAGGACTGTCAGTACAGAGACGGGTCCTCATGGCCCCACTGATGTGCAGCAAGGTGCTCTCCAGCTACTTGCTAGCAGTGAAGTGCGGGCAACCCATGAGAGGGATGTTGGTGGTCGACAACAAGGAAGTGTGGGCTCCTCTCCAAGCGCTCACACTCCCATGCCACTGCGGAGCCCTTGGTCAGAGCCCCACATTCCTCACCCAACTGAGATGGCTGTCTCAGCTCCTGCACAGCCGCAGGAGGAGCTATCTGTTGCCGAGCCCTCCCAGGCTCCCAAACCCAGAGGACGCCCACCAAAGGTGTCGAAGCAGGCGCAGCATGAAAGTGAGCAAGGTGCCTCAACATCTGCTGAAGCCACAGGGGAAGCACCATGTAGAAGCACGCGTAAGAGAAAGTTAACACACAAATAGTCACAAGGGTAGTCACTTGGGTGTTTTGATCTAATACAAAGTGAAGAATGTTCTCGTTATTTCAATTGTAATAAAGAAACGCGTTGGCAAAGATTCAAATAGTTGGCCTATGTGTGCCCAGAAATGGAAGTGTCACAGTGAGGGGTGAGGGCGCCTTTCATCTGTAATGATGGTGGTGAGAGTGATAGGAACCCACAGTTTATTGTACAGATGCTGTATGGTGTGTTAAAAAAGTCGGCCAGACACTCATTTCCATGTGGCAGCCACATGTGTTGGCTTCGTAAAGTTACACAAATCTGACATGGATTAGTGCATCCCTTGCCTCACGGCCAGCAATGTGCTCGTGTGCAGGTGGAACTGACACATCCTCCTCCGCAAGGTCTTCCTCCTCCTCCTCCTCCTCCTCCTCCTCCTCTGAGGAGGAGGAGGTTGTGCACTGAGTCACTTGTTCCTCAGGCAGCGGTTAGCCATGCTGCTGTGCGATGTTGTGCAGTGCACAACAGACCACGATGATTCTGGAGACCCTGGCTGGTGAGTACTGTAGGGCTCCACCAGTTCTGTCGAGGCATCTGAATCGCATTTTGAGCAAGCCGATAGTTTGGTCTATGATGCTTCTGGTGAAAATGTGGCTCACATTGTAGCGCTCTTCAGCTTCGTTTGATGGCCTCCTCATCGGTGTCATTAGCCAAGTCTTCAGGGGATAGCCCTTGTCTCCAAGTAGTTGCTTACTGCATTTGGAAGACAGATTGAACTTTATGCAGTTTGCAAGTGTTTGGAGCAAACTTTATCCAGTGTCACCTCATGGGAACAACCTCTCTCACCATTGACAGATCGCTTCTGTCATCTCAACTTCACCTGCCATCTATGACATCAGCATTGGTGCCCTTGAAACTATCTCACCTTGGTCCTCAGAATCTCACCAAGATCAGCCCAACATCAGCAGCACCAGGCACACCAGCAGCACCAACAACAACACCAACCTTCTCTGCAATCAGGGCAGAGGGCATCAGCACCTGATCACATTGCTGGCTGGGAGGCCAGGGATGGCCTCATGATAGCCAGATTTACTTCACTTGATGCTGTACACCCTGGCTGCCACATGATGCGCCAGGTTGGCACTACCCCACACCAACACATAAAGCATCTCTACAGTGCCAAAGCCATTCCTTCCACACTCATCGCCATTGTGGGGGGTACCATTATGTCTCACCATTCACTGCAACTCACTAAGCCACTTCCAAAGGTTCGCACAAATCTGTCCAAGAATGCAAAATGCTGAAAATAAAGATTTCAATGTTTGACAGCACATTAACAGAAACTTCACATGAACATTGGCTAAAATACCCAAGTGCCCATCCTGTGTGTTGTTACTTGGTATGATTGGACTAGGATGAGGGTGAGTGTGAGGGGTAGCTAGTGAGATGGGAAGTGATAATGTAGATAGAGAGGGATGGGTGGAGGTACAAGGTAAGTTGGTGTGAGTAAGGATGTGCAGGAGTAGGGTAGGGAAGGCAGAGTGATGTGGATGTGATGAGTGGCACAGCAGGATGAGGTTGAGTGTGGCTTAGCAGTAATGTTTTGTGATCTACTGAGATAATTGAAAGGTTTGCTCCACTGCATCCTGGTCCACCAAATGACATTCCTCTTGTGTCCTCCTGTGCAATGTGCAACCAGGCTGCGTTGATCTCCTGGGGAGGTCTCTTCCGCCCATTGGAAGAAAATGAGAAGTCGCACAACACCAGGTTATAGTCCAACAGTTTTATTTGAAATCATGGCGCTCCGAAAGCTCATGATTTCAAATAAAACTGTTGGACTATAACCTGGTGTTGTGCGACTTCTCATTTTTGTCCACCCCAGTCCAACACCGGCATCTCCGCATCATGGCCCATTGGAAGGGAAGAGAACCTCCATGCGTGCTGTGGAGGGAGTCATGGGAGAGCCTGGGTGCAGCCCTGCACCTCTGTGCAGTGCTTGTCAGTGTTTGCAGCACCTCAATGCTGTAGAACATTGACAGCACAACTGTCAAAATAAATTTGCACATGGTCCCTTTAAGGAAACTAGCTGATGACGCGTCATCAAGTGACATCATCAGTCCCGCTTCCTTCAATTGGCCGGGCGGGCTTAACAAGCCCAATCAGCGTAAAATCACTTTGGACAGTGGGCTGGAGCCAGCAGTGGGGTCGCATCCCGCCACTGACCCCGGCCACACCGGACCCACCGAGGTAGGGGAAATTGTGGCCTTAGTCACTGCCACCATCAGATTTATTTTCATGAGATATTTGTGTTTTGAAAACATTGTGGTATGAAATCATTTTAAAGGAACCACAAGCAGTAATTTTATGAATGGTTTGTAGCTATACTTGGTAATGTGGCAAAATAATAGTTTATAGTCACAGGGAAGGTAGAGAGTGATTTTGTTGTCACTTCATAGGAAATAATAGTTTCATGTTAAATATTTATTTTCAGAGTTGTGTGGCCTTGGGAACAAGTAGGATTGAAAAATCTGCTGCCGCAGTGATTTACTATGGCCTAACTAGAGTCAAAGACACCATAAATCAGGGGACTACATGCCTCACTTTATTTGACCCCTACCTCTGCCAAGTTGGAAAGAAAATCTAATTTTCTTCATAGAAAATTTTGCAACCTGTTCTCCCCAGGTATAAAAAATGGGAGTGTATGATGGCCTAAATTAAATGTATTGACTAGACAATACCCTTCACACAGGACTGAACTTCAAAATGTAAATTTAAGTCATATTTTCAGTGGTCATATTTGATGACTGGTCTTCTGATGACCTGAACATTGGATTCAGAGAAAATCAATAGATTGATATCCAAAGCTTAGATCAGAATTCAGCTTTGGTGGTACTTCTTTTCAAGAGCATTTCTGTTTTGAAAACATTGTGGTGTGAAATAATTTCAAAGAGTATGCTATTGGAACTCTTCAATTATGTTTGGAAAAGGCTCAAGATTCATGAAGCAGAACAGCACAAAGGGTGAAAAGAGTAAAGTATAAGATGAGCTAAATAGATATTTAGAGGGAAAAATTAGTTAGCGACCATTTTGGGTCGCTAACATCGTATAGCGCCCAGCGAAAAATAGCGCCGACGATCGCTAAATTCAGTTTTAGCGCCCCAGGAGGGAGGTGTAGCGCTAATTCAAGCGCTCCACTTCCTTCTTAGAATGCTAACCCCGAATATCGGGGTGGTGTGTTCTGCAGCGCTATGTGCTGGGCCACGTAGCGCTGTCACATGGAAGGGCTCCTCCCCTCATTAAAGGGGAGTGCCCAAGCCCAAAACGCTGCGGGGCCCTTCCTGGACCACCGGGGAGCGGGATGCCGTGCCAGCTGCCCGGCACTCAAGAGAAGTGCCGGGCTGCCAGATTGTAGCATGGACCCCGCGTTGAAAGACGCAACGGGGTGCAACAAGTAACTCGGCCAATTTTTTTTTCCCCCGCCCGCCGCTTCCCCTTTACTTACCGCCCCGCGAGCTTGCTGCCACTCCTTTCCCGCCTCCTGAATCGGTTGCTGTCATCACTAGGGCTGTAGAGAGGGCTTTAAACTAATTAGTGGGGGGGAGGTTTCAAGAGAGCAAAAAATAAAAATGTCAGCGGAGAAGGCAATAGAGCAAAGTAGCAGTGGGGTAATTAAAAACCAGAGCGTGTCAGGAAGGGACAGAATATATAAAGATAAAGGTAAAGTAGTAAAGGGGGTAAAAGCAGGAATAAATTGTCACAAAACATATTTAAAAGTTCTTTATCTGAATGCACGCAGCATTCGTAACAAAATAGACGAGTTGACGGTACAAATAACTACGTATGGGTATGATCTTGTGGCCATTACAGAAACATGGCTGCAGGGTGACAACGACTGGGAATTAAATATGCCAGGGTATTTAACAATCAGGAAGGACAGGCAGGAAGGAAGAGGAGGTGGGGTAGCTATGTTAATAAAGGAAGGAATCACTGTATTACAGAGAAATGATGTTGGGTCAAAGGATCAGGATAATGAAACAGTTTGGGTGGAGATAAGGAATAATAAGGGGAAAAAAACATTAGTGGGAGTAGTATATAGGCCTCCTAATAGTTGCAACTCTGCTGGAAGAAGTATTAATCAGGAAATAGTTGGGGCATGTAATAAGGGAACAGCTATAATTATGGGGGATTTTAACTATCATATTAACTGGACAAATCAAATTGGGCAGGGCAGCCTTGAGGAAGAGTTTATTGAGTGTATTAGGGATGGATTTCTTGAGCAGTATGTAACTTATCCTACAAGGGGGCAAGCAACCTTGGACCTGGTCCTGTGTAATGAGTCAGGATTAATTAATAATGTCCTAGTTAAGGATCCCCTTGGAATGAGTGACCATAACATGGTTGAATTCCATATCCAATTAGAGGGTGAGAAGGTTGGTTCTCAGACAAGCGTACTGAGCTTGAATAAAGGAGACTATGATGGTATGAGAGCGGAATTGATTAAAGTGGACTGGGAAAATAGATTAAAGGGTAAGACGGTACATGAGCAGTGATGTTCATTTAAGGAGTTATTTTACAACTTTCAAAAAATATATATTCCACTGAGGAAAAAAGGGTGTAAAAGAAATGACAGCCATCCATGGCTAAGTAAAGAAATTAAGGATAGTATCCAACTAAAAACAAGGACATATAAGGTAGCCAAACTTAGTGGGAGGATAGAAGATTGGGAAGTCTTCAAAAGACAGCAAAAAGTAACTAAAGGATTGATTAAGAAAGGGAAGATAGATTATGAAAATAAATTAGCAAAAAATATAAAAACAGATAGCAAGAGTTTCTATAGTTATATAAAAAGAAAAAGGGTGGCTAAGGCAAACGTAGGTCCCTTAGAGGATGAGACCGGGAAATTAATGGTGGGAAACATGGAGATGGCAAAAATGCTGAACAAATATTTTGTTTCAGTCTTTACGGTAGAGGACACTAAGAATATCCCAACACTGGACAAACAGGGGGCTCTGGGGGGGAGGAGCTAAATACGATTAAAATCACTAAGGAATTGGTACTCAGTAAAATAATGGGACTCAAGGCGGATAAATCCCCTGGACCTGATGGTTTACATCCTAGGGTCTTGAGGGAAGTGGCAGTAGGGATTGTGGATGCTTTGGTAATAATTTTCCAAAATTCCCTGGACTCAGCAAAGGTCCCGGCAGATTGGAAAACTGCTAATGTAACACCCTTATTTAAAAAGGGTAGTAGGCAGAAGGCTGGAAATTATAGACCAGTTAGTCTAACATCTGTGGTGGGTAAAATTTTGGAGTCTATTATTAAGGAGACAGTAACGGAACATTTAGATAAACATAATTTAATAGGACAAAGTCAGCATGGCTTTATGAAGGGGAAGTCATGTCTGACAAATTTGCTTGAGTTCTTTGAGGACATAACGTACAGGGTGGATAAAGGGGAACCAATGGACGTAGTGTATTTAGACTTCCAGAAGGCATTCGACAAGGTGCCACATAAAAGATTATTGCTCAAGATAAAAAATCACTGGATTGGGGGGAATATTCTGGCATGGGTGGAGGATTGGTTATCTAACAGGAAGCAGAGAGTTGGGATAAATGGTTCATTCTCGGACTGGCAACCAGTAGCCAGTGGTGTTCCGCAGGGGTCGGTGCTGGGTCCCCAACTCTTTACAATCTATATTAACGATTTGGAGGAGGTGACCGAGTGTAACATATCAAAGTTTGCAGATGATACAAAGATGGGAGGGAAAGTAGAAAGTGAGGAGGACATAAAAAACCTACAAGGGGATATAGACAAGCTGGGTGAGTGGGCGGAGATTTGGCAGATGCAATACAATATTGGAAAATGTGAGGTTATGCACTTTGGCAGGAAAAATCAGAGAGCAAATTATTATCTTAATGGTGAGAAACTGGAAAGTACTGCAGTACAAAGTGATCTGGGGGTCCTAGTGCAAGAAAATCAAAAAGTTAGTATGCAGGTGCAGCAGGTGATCAAGAAGGCCAACGGAATGTTGGCTTTTATTGCTAGGGGGATAGATTATAAAAACAGGGAGGTATTGCTGCAGTTATATAAGGTATTGGTGAGACCGCATCTGGAATACTGCATACAGTTTTGGTGTCCATACTTAAGAAAAGACATACTTGCTCTCGAGGCAGTACAAAGAAGGTTCACTCGGTTAATCCCCGGGATGAGGGGGTGGACATACGAGGAGAGGTTGAGTAGATTGGGACTCTACTCATTGGAGTTCAGAAGAATGAGAGGCGATCTTATTGAAACATATAAGATTGTGAAGGGGCTTGATCGGGTGGATGCGGTAAGGATGTTCCCAAGGATGGGTGAAACTAGAACTAGGGGGCATAATCTTAGAATAAGGGGCTGCTCTTTCAAAACTGAGATGAGGAGAAACTTCTTCACTCAGAGGGTAGTAGGTCTGTGGAATTTGCTGCCCCAGGAAGCTGTGGAAGCTACATCATTAAATAAATTTAAAACAGAAATAGACAGTTTCCTAGAAGTAAAGGGAATTAGGGGTTACGGGGAGCGGGCAGGAAATTGGACATGAGGCTGAGTTCGGATCGGTCGAGGCCCTGTGGGTGGCATAGCGGGCCCAGGGGCTGAGTGGCCGGGTCCTGCTCCTACTTCTTGTGTTCTTTAGATTTGAGGTGAGGATCAGATCAGCCATGATCTTATTGAATGGCGGAGCAGGCTCGAAGGGCCGATTGGCCTACTCCTGCTCCTATTTCTTATGCTCTTATGCTCTTATCACCCGGTGCAGATTCAGGGGGCGCGGGCCAATTTTGCAGGCGGGGCAAAAACGGGGCGCTGCGCACGGTGATAACGTCGTCATCGCCATCGGAGTGGGGCGTTACCAGTTACCGCCGCCTCTAAACGCCCGCTGATATTAGCGGGAGTCATTAGCGGTACTGCACCCGGGCGAAAAGTCGTTTGCGCCCTGTTATTGCCCCCAGAGGCGCTAACGGGAGGCGCAAATGCACCGAATATCTAGCCCTTAGTGATCAAGTAATGTCAAGTTTGGGTTTTTATTGTGGGAAGAAGTGGAGAACTTCTGAAGTTTTGAGGTCCTAAGTAAGAATGAGTGAAAGTAGAAGAATCATATAAATTTACGGCACAGAAGGAAGCCATTCAGCCCATTGTGTCTGCGCCGGTCGAAAAAGAGCTATTTAACCTAATCCCACTTTCCAGCCTTGGTCCGCAACCTTGCAGGTTACGGCATTTCAAGTGCATATCCAAGTACTCTTTAAATGTGATGAGGGTTTTTGCCTCTACCACCCTTTCAGGCAGTGCATTCCAGACACCCACCGCCCTCTGGGTGAAAAAATTTCTCCTCAACCCCCCTCTAATCCTTCTGCCAATTACTTTAAATCTATGCCCCTTGGTTATTGTCCTCTCTGCTAAGGGAAATAGGTGCTTCCTATCCACTCTATCTAGGCCCCTCATAATTTTATACACCTCAATTAAGTCTCCCCTCAGCCTCCTTTGTTCCAAAGAAAAAAAAAAACAACCTATCCAATCTTTACTCAAATTCTCCAGTCCTGGCATCATCCTCGTAAATTGCCTCTGTACCCTCTCTAGTGCAATCACATCTTTCCTGTAATGTCACCAAAACTGTATGCAGTACTCTAGCTGTGGCCTAACTAGTGTTTTATACAGTTCTAGCCTAACCTCCCTGCTCTTATATTCTATGCCTCGGCTAATAAAGGAAAGTATCCCGTATGCCTTCTTAACCACCTTATCTACCTGTCCTGCTTCCTTCATGGATCTGTGGACATGCACTCCAAGATCCCTCTGTTCCTCTACATTTCTCAGTATCCTACCATTTATTGTGTATTCCCTTGCCTTGTTAAGCCCTCCCCAAATGCATTACCTCACACTTCTCCGGATTGAATTCCATTTGCCACTTTTCAGCCCACCAGTCCATTGATATCTTCCTGCAGTCTACAGTTTTCTTCCTCACTATCAACCACACGGCCAATTTTTGTATTATCTGCAAACTTCTTAATCATGTCCCCTACATTGAAGACTAAATCATTGATGTATACCACAAAAAGCAAGGGACCTAGTACTGAGTCCTGTGGAACCTCAATGGAAACAGCCTTCCGGTCACAAAAATACCCGTAGACCATTACCCTTTGCTTCCTGCCACTGAGCCAATTTTGAATCCAACTTGCCACTTTCCCATGGATCCCATGGGCTTTTACTTTTTTGACCAACCTGCCATGTGAGAGCTTGTCAGAGGCCTTGCTAAAATCCATGTGGACTACATCAAATGCACTACCCTCTCCGACACTCCTCGTTACTGCCTCAAAAAATTCAATCAAGTTATTCAGACACGACCTTCCCTTAACAAATCCATGCTGACTGTCCTTGATTAATCCGTGACTTTCTAAATGATGATTTACACTGTCCCTCAGAATTTTTTCCAATAATTTTCCCACCACCGAGGTTAGGCTGACTAATCACTCGGTCTATCCCGTTCTCCCTTTTTAAACAATAGCACAACGTTAGCAGTCCTCCCATCCTCTGGCACCATGCTTGTAGCCAGAGAGGATTGGAAAATGATGGTCAGAGCCTCCACTATTTCCTCCCTTGCCTCTCTTAACAGCCTGGGATACATTTCATCCGGGCCTGGCGATTTATCTACTTTCAAAGATGCTAAACCTCTTAATACTGCCTCTCTCTCTATGTTTATCACATCTAATATTTCACACTCCTCCTCCTTAACTACAATGTCTGCATCGTCCCTCTCGTCTGTGAAGACAGACGCAAAGTATTCATTAAGAACCATACCCATGTCTTCTGCCTCCACACATAGGTTACCATTTTGGTCTCTAATAGGTCCTACTCTTTCCTTAGTTATTCTCTTGCTCTTTATGTATTTATAAAACATCTTTGGGTTTTCCTTGATTTTATTTGACAATATTTTTTCATGCCTTCTCTTTGCTTTCCTAATTTCCTTTTTAATTTCTTTCCTGCACTTTCTATACTCCTCTAGGCTTTCTGTAATATTGAACTCTCAGTATCTGACAAAAGCTTCCCTTTTTTTCCTTATCCTACGCTGTATGCTCCTTGACATCCAGGGGGCTCTAGATGTGGGAGTCCCACCCTTTTTCTTTGTGGGAACATATTTGCTCTGGACCCTCACTATCTCCTCCTATGCATGGGGTATGGTAACATAGTGGTTATGTTACTGGACTAGTAATCCAAAGATACGGGTTCAAATCCTACCATGGCAGCTCTGGAATTTGAATTCAGTTAATTAAATAAATCTGGAATAAAAAGCTAGTATCAGTAATGCTGACCATGAAACTACTGGATTGTCATAAAAACCCATCTGGTTCACTAATATCCTTTAGGGAAGGAAATCTGCTGTCCTTACCTGGTCTGGCCTATATGTGACTCCAGACCCACAGCAATGTAGTTGACTCTTAGCTGCCCTCTGTGGTTCAAGAAAGCGGCTCTCCACCACCTTCTCAAGGGCAATTAGGGATGGGCAATAAATGTCAGCAATGCCCACATCCCATGAACGAATAAAAAGAAAAATACTTCCCACTGCTCTGACACTGATTTACCTTCAAGTAGCTATTTCCAGTCCACTTTTGCTAAATCACATCTCAGCTTAGTAAAATTGGCCCCAATCGAGACCTTTTACATCTGATCTATCTTTGTCCTTTTCCATAACTATGCTAAATCTAACTGAATTATGATCACTACCACCAAAATGCTCTCCTACTGATACCCCTTCCACCTGCCCAGCTTCATTCCCTAAAACTAAGTCCAGAACTGCCCTCTTTCTTGTTGGGCTTGTTACGGACTGGCTAAAAAAGTTCTCCTGAATGCATTGTAAGAATTTTGCGCCCTCTATTCCTTTTACACTAAGTCCATCCCAGTTAATTTTAGGGTAGTTGACATCCCCTACTATTACTGCCCTATTGTTTTTGCACTTCTCAGAAATTTGCCTACACATTTGCTCTCTATCTCTGACTGTTAGGGGGTCTATAGTACACTCCCAGCATTGTGATTGCCCCTTTTTTGTTCTTCAGTTCAACCCATATGGCCTAATTTGATGATCCTTCTAACATATCATCCCTCCCCACAGCTGTACTTGTTTCCTTAACCAATATTGTGACCCCCCCCTCCCTTTTTATCCTCTTCTCTATCTCGTCTGAAAATCCTATAACCAGGAATGTTGAGCTGCCATTCCTGCCTTTCTTTAAGCCATGTTTCAGTAATAGCTATGATATCATACTTCCAGGTGTCTATCTGTGTCTTCAGCTTATCTGCCTTGTTCATTAGACTCCTTGCATTGAAGTATATACCATTAAGCACTGCCAAACTCCTTTGTTGTCTATTTTCTAGCCTTTGCTTCCTTTGCCTTCCAAACTCACTTACTAATTTACTGCCTTCCATTTCCAGCTTTGCTTTTCTCCCTACTAAATCTACGCTCAGATTCCCATCCCTCTGCCAAGCTAGTTTAAACCCTCCCCAACAGCACTAACAACCCCCCGCCCCCCTCCCCCCCCACCCCCGAGGATGTTGAGGTGAAACCCATCCGGCTTGTACAGGTTTCACCTCCTCCAGTACCAGTCCCAATGCCTCAGGAATCTAAAGCCCTCCCTCCTGCACCATCTCTCCAGTCACACATTCATCTGCTCTATCCTCCTATTTCTGTACTCAGTCATGCGTGGCACCAGGAGTAATCTGGAAATTACTACCTTTGAGTTACTGCTTACTAATCTTTTTCCTAACTCCCTAAATTCTGCCTGCAGGACCGCATCCCTCTTTCAACCCATGTCATTGGTATTGATATGGACCACAACCTCTGGCTGTTCACCCTCCCCCTTCAGAATGTCTTGCATCTGTTCAGTGACATCCTTGACCCTGGCACCAGGGAGGCAACATACCATCCAGGAGTCACGTCTTCAGCCACAGAAACGCCTGTCTGCTCCCCTAACTATTGAATTGCATTATTGACCTTCCTCCTCCCCCGTTGTACAGCTGAGCCACCCATGGTGCCGTGGTTTTGGCTCCAGCTGCACTCCCCAGAGGAACCATCGCCTTCACTAGTATTCACCGGTTAGAGAGCAAGATGCACTCAGGGGACTCCTGCACTACCTGCCTGGTCCTCCTTTTCTTTCTGGCGGTCACCCATTTCCTATCTGCCTGCAAACTCTTAAGCTGCGGGGTGACCACCTCCTGAAATGTGCTATCCACGTAGCTCTCAGCCTCACGGATGCACTGCAGTGACGCCAGCAAAACCCAGAGCTTGAGCTCCTCCAGCTGATGACACATCCTGCACATGTGGTTGTCCAGGACATGAGAAGCATCCTGGACTTCCCACATGGCACAGGATGTGCATTCGATGGGACTGAGGTGCCCTGCCATGCCTCTATTTATTAGACTACTAACTAAACTTCTTAGTTAAAACCCATGCCTTAACTTAGAGAGAAAACGACAAAGGTAATACTCACCAACCAATCATCTACCCGCTGTCCTGCGACATCGCTTCTTTATTTTTTTTGTGGTTTTGCCAAATATATACTGCCGCCTCCGCTGCTACTGGCTCCCGCTCAGGTCTGCGCGCTGTCCTGGGCTGCCTCCGCTGCTCTATTTATGCTGCTGCCGCCTCCGCTGCTACCGGCTCCCACTCAGGTCTGCGCGCTGTCCTGGGCCGCCTCCGCTGCTCTATTTATGCTGCTGCTGCCTCCGCTGCTGCCGGCTCCCACTCAGGTCTGTGCTCTGCCCTGGGCCTTCGCCGCCACTCTCATTCGGTGTGGTACTGAGCCCCGCCGCTGATCATAAAATGATCATTTTATATCCCTGAGTTACACTATCAATAGATATTGGGTAGTACAGAATTATCCTAAATGCAAGACACTCAGATTGCTTATGGGAGTGACTAGCACACTGTTCCTGAGAAAATATCTAGTTCAAAACCCAAACTTGTAACACAGAATTCATGACATAGTTGAGTTTTATCTTTTAAAATATTTCATCATCTTGACATCCTTATTCAGCCACTGTACTTCAAATCTTGCTATTGTTCTCCCTTTCCTCACAGGGAGCTACTTCTCTCCTAAGCACTGATACAAATTTCTATTTCTCTTTTTTGAGTGCTGCCTCACAGTTCATCCTCCCTCTTACTCTCTCATAGCCTCAAAGTTTGCTGTTTAAGACCTTTGACATTAACTATTGTTGACATGAACCTTAAAATTACAATATAAAATTTAACTACACAGTGATCATTGGAGCTTATCTCCAGGTCACTAATTCATTTTGAAAAACTGACAACAATTTTTCCTACAGTCTGGGGTCTGAGGCTTGGCCCCTTAATAAAGGGACTGATCTGTAAGACAATTTTAATACTAAATCCTTCTCTTTGGGGATCCAGGCCGCTTGTGGAGGCTGATATACCTCACCTCACAGACGCACTGTCCACCACAGAAACATCGGTTCTCAACTGAGCCTAAGAAGCGAGAATTCCCAGCAAAGGGAGTCCCCTGCCGCAAATTTAATAGCACTCAAAGGGCGGGTTTGGAGGCGGGTCCGCTGTCAAAATAGCAAAGATTGACAGTCCACGCGAGTCTCCTAGGTGTCGGGTCTGTCAGCGGAGAACTGGGGGATACAGTTCAGCTTGTTAAATGGCTTGTTAAGAGCCAATTTAAGACTATTTTGAGGCTTCCTTCTAATTTTACGTTCTCCCCATGGGTTACCCGCTGTTCGGGGAACATGCCAGCTCAACCTGGCTTGTTTTGAGTCTGCTCTGATGTTTCTGAAAAGCTGACAGCTGCAGAAGTGGTGTAAAGGATGCCATGTTGCAGATGGTGAGTTTCAGAGCGCAGAAAATGTTGGTTACTGCATTTTTAATACATATAGAGATTTCTTTAGCTTACAAGTTTTTAGATCCAACTGTATGTCCAGTGCCACCTCATTGGGAGAACCTCTCTCACCATTGACAGATCGCTTCTGTCATCTCACCTGCAGCTGCCATCTATTGCAGCAACATCGGAGCCATTGAAACAATCAGACCTTGGTCCTCCAAATCATTCCATGATCAGCCCCAACACCAACATCACCAGGCACACCAACATCACCAACAACATCACCAACCTTCTCCGCCATCACCTGATGCTGCACTGGACTCAGAGCATCCGCTCCTGACAACATTGCTGCCCGGGAGGCCAGCGATGGCATCACCATGGCCAGATTTTCTTCGCTTGATGCTGTAAACCCTGACTGTTACATGATGCGCCAGGTTGACACCATCCTACACCAGCACCGTGAAGCATCCCTTTAATGGCCAAGCCATTCCATGCACACACATCACTATAGCGGGGGTGGGGGATAGTTATGTCTGAACAATGACTGGAACTCAGTAAGACACTTCTCAAGGTGCGCTCAGATCTGTCCAATAAGGGGCACTTTTGGAAAAATAGATTACACTGTATGACAACACATTACCAGAAACTTCACATGGACATTGGCTAAACCTCTCAAATGCCTACCCTTGTGTGTTGTTAGTTGGTATGCTTGCAGTAGGATGAGGGTGAGTGTGAGGGGTGGCTAGTGAGATGGGGAAGTGATAAAGTAGATAGAGAGGGTTAGGTGGAGGTGCAAGGTAAGTTGGTGTGAGTAAGGATGTGCAGGAGAAGGGTATGGAAGGCAGAGTGATGGGGATGTGTTGAGTGGCACAGCAGGGTGAGTTTGAGTGTGGCTTTGCAGTAACATTTTGTGATCCACTGAGATCATTGAAAGGTTGGCGCCACTGCTGCCAGGGACCCCTGACGACATCCCTGCTTTTGCCCTCCTGTGCAATGTGCAACCAGGCTGCGTTGTTGTCCTGGGGAGGTCTCTTCCGCCCTTGGAAGGAAAGAGAACCTCCCTGCGTGCTGTGACTTCCTCCATAAGCACATGGAGGGAGTCATTGGAGAGCCTGGGTGCAAGCGTCCACCTTTGTGCAGTGCTTGTCAGTGTTTGCAGCACTTCAATGCTGTAGAACACTGACAGAACAACTGTCAAACTCCATGTGGACGTGGTCCCTTTAAGGAAACTAGCTGATGACGCGTCATCAAATGACGTCATCAGACCCGCTTCTTGTTAATTGGTCGGAAAACCCGCAGGGCGGGATTAACAAGGCCAATCAAAGGAAAATCTCGTTTACAGAGCGGCTGCAGCTGGGAGCGGAACCGGAAGCCGGAAACCAGCTATCCCGCCTCTTCCATTAAATTCGCGGCCCCCGTCTCTGTTACTGCCATCATTTGCCTTTTAAGGCGTGAATAACAAGGGGGTTCCATCCCTTACAAGGCAAATAGGAAACTCCCAGAAGTTGCCAAGACTCAGCACTACCAGTTATTGGATGTTTTCTGGGAGAGTGTTCCGCCAGTCTCCCGTCAGAGTTACAGCAGGGGACCAGCAGACCCCCTGAAGCATTTCAGGGCTAGGAACTTGTGCACACTCTGTAAATGGACAGTCTTGCTTGAAAACCTTGAAAAGCCAGAGTTATCTATATTGACGATTACAGTACCTACTGAATAACAAACATTTAACACCTTCTTAGACTGTTTTACAAGAAACCAAAGATTATTGAATAAATATGGCTAAAGGGCTGGAATTCCATAACTTGCTAAAATAAACTGTCTCCTCTTTTCCTCTCTGATGGAACATGAGCTAATCACGTGAGAAAGTGCAAAAAGCTTAATGAAATGTTAGAAACTCTCCAGCTGTAAATCTTAATATAATAAGTTAAAGTAATAAGATAAAGTAATAAGATATTACAATTAAATACATAATCTTTAGAGGGGATTTCAAATATTAAAAATGGGAAGAAATTTAATAAACATCAAATCTATGATAAGATCAGTATATGCTGCTGAAACACCAATTTTTTTAATGTCTCTTCTGATTTTCAATGTCTCACTTTTTGTCAAGGGCCTCCATTTAGGTGCAAATGGGGTGCATTATTGGCAAGTGCCCAACCATTAATGTGCTGACAAAGCTTCTGGTTCTGTGGGCAACCTAATTTCCATGCTGTGGGCGAATGCCCAGTGACAATAATGCCTCTCATTAAGAGCTCAACCATTACTGGTTGGAAAATCGCACTCAATGTGAAGGGCCATAGGTGGGACTAAAGGAGAAGTAGCTGTAATGATAGTGCTTCTACAAACCGTCCACCCCTTGGACCACCCGGTGGGGGAGGGGGCAGAAAAATAAATAAGTTAAACACAAACTATTTAAACACACTCTAGTTAAGAAGAGATACTGGAGTTATATGATTGAATACTAACAAAGGGCTGGATTTTCATTGACCCGTGGAGGCGGGTTTGGAGGTGTGTGGGGGGTTAAAATTGCGAAAACTGGCGGGTGGGCACAAGTCCGCCTCCATCCCGCCTTCACGCAATTTTCATTAAATCGTGTCTGCTGGTCCCGACTCCGTCCCGCCTTTAAGAAGTGGGATAGGCTGTTAAGGCCTTTAACAAGCACTAAATTGGCTCTATAATGCCATTTTGAAAGGCCTTTGTGATTTTAACCCTTGTTCTACATGAAGCACGCCTGTTCTGAACCACGAATGTGAAACCTGGCGGTAACACATTTCGAAAGCTGACTATCAGCTGCAGGTCCACTATTACAACAGAGAAGTAGTAGTAGGAAAAATATCTGGGAGCAGACCTAGGGCTGCTGCTGCTCATTTTGCCTTCAGGTCCTCTCACAGCAAAGGCCAGGCAGTCTCTGAAGACCTTCACTGCAGCAGCAATGATGACATCATCAGAGGCGACTTTCAGACTAAAAACACTAATTGGTTCATGGGTTCCCACATGCTGGAACTCAATTGCCCAATTAGGTGAAAATTGCATCAATCTCCCACATCCAATTGCAGTCGGGTGGATAACACGAAGAGTGGATAACACGACCCCAACCTGCCCCAGTATCAAAATCCAGCCCAAAGTATTTTAACAATAACCTTGCCTACAGATTTTAAAGCACCCAAACTGCCTGATATTTATCTATTATTTTTACTTTCAGTTCTAGTAAAAGAAGGTGAAATCAGTTCTTTTGTAGGATACATTAAGTCTGGCCACTGCTACATTTTCAAAGACATAGATGTCCTGGTGAAACTTCCTCTGGGACAAACGGTAAGAGCTTTTGTGAATTGTACCCTGTACCATGTACTCTTTCGAGTCAACATAAAACTGCTGTAAATTAACAAAACTTCAAATGAAACTTATCTCATTAAATTAAAATAACATTTCCCGGGGAGACGATGCACTCCAGTCCCTGCGGCGCCCACCGGTCTCGGAAGGCTTCAAGTGTGCCGGCGGACACCGCGTGCTCCATCTCCAGGGCCACCCGGGCGCGAACATAGCCGCGGAAGAGAGGCACTGTACCATGTACAGTCTAGTTCAATGAACTGTAGCTCATCATAATTGTCAAACTGCTGTCATTCACACTATGTGTAAAAGGATAAAATATGACTCAATTAGTATTTTCTCTGTACTTGACTGACACACTTAACTGTTGTAAAAACAGAAAATGCTGGAAATACTCAGCAGGTCAGGCAGCATCTGTGGAGAGAGAAACAGAGTTAACGTTTCAGGTCGATGACCCTTTGTCAGAACTGGAAAAAGCTGGAGAAGGCATTTTCTGTTTTTATTTCAGATTTCCAGCATCTGCAGTATTTTGCTTTTGTATTAACACTTAACTGTTGTATTTGCATGCAACTCATTTTGTGGTTGCATGACAAAAATCTACATTTTTTTCTTTCAGTATTTCCAAATATAAAAGTGATTGAAGCAACCATATGCGTGCAAATGCCAGTAGTTTACAAATGATTTGCCAGAAAGCTGGATACAAATGGATTTCTGATTTTATTCCACCTGAATTACGCTAGTCAAAGTAGCAGGTTGAGTGTCATTATCTACTCGACTGTCGATCTGCCAGGGGTCAATTCAGTTTGCTCTTGTTTTCTTATATATAAAGGTCCCAATCTGCTGAGAAGCATATGAACAAACGCATTTCCTGTGATAGAAGGGTGATGCCCTGATAGTTACCGCACTCAGCTCTGCTTCCTTTGCCCTTACAGGTTGGCAAGATAACCCCATGATATCAATCCTTAGGAATAATTTTGAATTCCCATACATGAGGTTGAATGTCTAGTCAAGAGGAAAAAGGAAGCGTATGTAAGGATGAGAAAACAAGGTTCAGTTGGGTCGATTGAGGGGTACAAGGTAGCAAGGAATGAGCTAAAAAAAGAGCTTAGGAGAGCTAGGAGGGGGCATGAGAAGTCCTTGGCGGGTCGGATCAAGAAAAACCCCAAGGCCTTTTACTCTTATGTGAGAAATAAAAGAATGACCAGGGTGAGGGTAGGGCCGGTCAAGGACAGTAGTGGGAACTTGTGCATGGAGTCAGAAGAGATAGGAGAGGTGATGAATGAATACTTTTCGTCAGTGTTCACCGAGGAGAGGGGCCATGTTCTTGAGGATGAGAGTGTGATAAAGGTGGATAGGCTGGAGGTGGTAGATGTTCTGAGGGAAGGTGTTTTAGCAATTTTGAAGAACCTGAGGGTCGATAAGTCCCCTGGGCCAGATGGAATATATCCTAGGATTCTTTGGGAGGCAAGGGAGGAGATTGCAGAGCCTCTGGCTTTGATCTTTGGGTCCTCACTGTCCACGGGAATGGTGCCAGAGGACTGGAGAGTGGCGAATGTTGTTCCTCTCTTCAAGAAAGGAAATAGGAATGACCCTGGTAATTATAGGCCAGTTAGTCTTACTTCGGTGGTTGGTAAGATAATGGAAAAGGTCCTGAGGGATAGGATTTATGACCATTTGGAAAGGGGCAACTTAATCAGGGAAAGTCAACACGGATTCGTGAAGGGTAAGTCTTGCCTAACAAATTTGATTGAATTCTTTGAGGAGGTAACTAAGTGTGTAGATGAAGGTAGAGCAGTTGATGTCGTATACATGGATTTTAGTAAGGCGTTTGATAAGGTTCCCCATGGTCGGCTCATGAAGAAAGTAAGGAGTTGTGGGATAGAGGGAAATTTGGCCGATTGGATAAGTAACTGGCTATCTCATAGAATTGAGAGGTCGCACAACACCAGGTTATAGTCCAACAGTTTTATTTGAAATCACAAGCTTTCGGAGCTATCGATTTGCTCCTTCCTCAGGTGAAGTCAATTTACTTCACCTGAGGAAGGAGCAAATCGATAGCTCCGAAAGCTTGTGATTTCAAATAAAACTGTTGGACTATAACCTGGTGTTGTGCGACCTCTCAATTTTATCTCATAGAAGGCAGAGGGTGGTGGTGGATGGAACATTTTCGGACTGGAGACCAGTTACCAGCGGTGTGCCACAGGGGTCGGTGCTGGGTCCTCTGCTGTTTGTGATTTTTATCAATGACTTGGAGGAGGGGACTGAAGGGTGGATCAGTAAATTTGCTGATGACACCAAGATTGGTGGAGCAGTGGATGAGGTGGAGGGCTGTTGTAGGCTGCAAAGAGACATTGATAGGATGCAGAGCTGGGCCGAAAAATGGCAGATGGAATTTAACCCTGATAAGTGCGAGGTGATTCATTTTGGTAGGGCAAATTTGAATAAGGATTACAGGGTCAACGGCAGGGTTCTGAGGAACGTGGAGGAGCAGAGGGATCTGGGGGTTCATATCCACAGATCTCTGAAGGTTGCCACTCAAGTGGATAGAGCAGTAAAGAAGGCCTATGGTGTGTTGGCGTTTATTAACAGAGGGTTTGAGTTTAAGAACCGTGAGGTTATGCTGCAACTGTACAGGACCTTGGTGAGACCACATTTGGAATATTGTGTGCAGTTCTGGTCACCTCACTATAGGAAGGACGTGGAAGCATTGGAAAGAGTGCAAAGGAGATTTACCAGGATGCTGCCTGGTTTGGGGGGGAGGTCTTATGAGGAAAGATTGAGGGAGCTAGGGCTTTTCTCTTTAGAGCGGAGGAGGATGAGAGGCGACTTAATAGAGGTTTATAAGATGATGAGGGGGATAGATAGAGTGGATGTTCAGAGACTATTTCCTCGGGTAGAGGCAGCTGTTACAAGGGGGCATAACTATAAGGTGCATGGGGGGAGATATAGAAGGGATGTCCGAGGTAGATTCTTTACTCAGAGAGTGGTTGGGGTGTGGAATGGACTGCCTGCTGTGATAGTGGAGTCGGACACTTTAGGAACTTTCAAGCGGTTATTGGATAAGCACATGGAGCACACCAGAGTGATAGGGAGTGTGATAGCTTGATCTTGGTCTCGGACAATGCTCGGCACAACATCGAGGGCCGAAGGGCCTGTACTGTGCTGTACTGTTCTATGTTTCTATGAGTAAAGAGGATGGAATAAGTAGTCAATCACTGCATCCCCATAAGCTGTAAGACATTCCACTGATATATTACAGCAGCCTGGAGCCTTGCCCTGCTTCCTACTTAAAATTGCTTTAGCGACTTCCTCTTGTGATGGAACAGGCACTGAAATGCTTGGGTCAAGTACTGTCATGGAAGTTGTCTGGGACAGTACTTCAGGAGGGTAGGTGGATAATTAACTTGGCCGCTGAAGTATTCTCTCCATCGCTCCATCTGTGCGTTCTGATCTGCCAGTGAGGATCCCTCTGAGGCTTTGATAGGGACAGAAATATGAGGACCTAGATGTCTCTGTCTTTTAAATGCTGCAAGTTAATCTCTGGTTCTGTTATTTTGGAGTGCATCGTTACATAGGATATACGGCACAGAAACAGGCCATTCGGCCCAACCAGTCCATGCCACCGTTTATGCTCCACTTGAGCTTCCTCCCGTCTTTCCTCATCTAAATCTATCAGCATAACCCTCTATTTCCTTCTCCCTCATATGTTTGTCCAGCCTCCCCTTAAATGAATCTATATTATTCGCTTCAACCACCCCCTGTAGTAGCGAGTTCCACATTCTCACCACTCTTTGGGTAAAGAAGTTTCTTCTGAATTCCCTATTGGATTTCTTGGTGACTATCTTATATTGATGGCCTCTAGTTATGCTCTTCCCCACAAGTGGAAATATTCTCTCTGTATCCACATTATGAAAACCTTTCATAATTTTATAGACCTCTATTAGGTCACCCCTCAGCCTTCTTTTTTCAAGAGAAAAGAGACCCAGCCTGTTCATCCTTTCCTGATATGTATACCCTCGCATTTCTGGTATCATCCTTGTAAATCTTCTCTGCACCCTCTCCAGTGCCTCTATATCCTTTTTATAATATGGCAACCAGAACTGCACGCAGTACTCCAAGTGGTCTAACCAAGGTTTGATACAGGTTTGGCATAACTTCCCTACTTTTCAATTCTATCCCTCTAGAAATAAACCCTCGTGCTTGGTTTGCATTTTTAATGGCCTTGTTAACCTGCGTCACAACTTTTAGTGATTTGTGTATTTGTACTCCGAGATCCCTTTGACCCTCTACCCCACCTAGACTCACACCCTCCAAGTGATAAGTGATCTCCCTATTCTTCCTATCAAAATGTAATACCTCACATTTATCTGTGCTGAACTTCATTTGCCAATTATTTGCCCATTCTTCAAGTTTATTAATGTCCTCCTGTAACTTGTTGCAGTCCTCCTCAGTATTGACTATCCCCCCCAATTTGGTATCATCTGCTAATTTAGAAATTGTGTTTTTGATTCCAAAGTCTAAATCGTTAATGTAAATTGTGAACAGCAGTGTTCCCAGCACTGATCCTTGTGGAACACCACTACCCACCTTCTGCCACTGTGAATAGCTACCCTTTACTCCCATTCTCTGCTTTCTGTCTTGAACAAAATTGAGAGGTCGCACAACACCAGGTTATAGTCCAACAGTTTTATTTGAAATCACAAGCTTTCGGAGAAAGCTTGTGATTTCAAATAAAACTGTTGGACTATAACCTGGTGTTATGCGACCTCTCAATTTTGTCCACCCCAGTCCAACACCGGCATCTCCGCATTCTGTCTTGAAGCCAGCCAGCAATCCATTGTGCTACTTATCCCCTGACTCCGCATTCTCTGACCTTATTCATTAGTCTATTATGGGGTACCTTATTTAAGGCCTTTTAAAAATCTAGATAAATTACATCTACTGCATTACCATTTTATACTCTCTGTTACCTCTTCAAAAAGTTCAATAAGGTTGGTCAAGCAAGATTTTCCCTTTTGAAATCCATGCTGACTATTCATTATTATACTTTTTGTTTCTAGATGTTCTTCTATTCTCTCGTTTAGTAGGGATTCCATTAATTTTCCTACCATCCCTCAGCCTTGTCTGCAATTTTATCAGCCCAGGCTCTTTGATCATTCCTTATTCCTTGCCTTCTCTGCGAGTTGAGTTCTCTGTATAGAGTCACGTTCCCTGAAAGGCAGGCAGCACACCTTCTTTCAATGATGTCTGGGGTACGTGAAGAAAGCAGCTCCTTCTTAGCCAATTTGCTTGATTCAGGAGCTCCTTGGGCAGTATCACACAATGGGCTAGAAATTCGGTGTATTTGTGCCTCTCGTTGGCGCTAACGGGGCGCAAACGACTTTTCGCCCGGGCGTGGTGCCGCTAACGACTCCCGCCAAATTCAGCAGGAGTTTAGCGGCGGCGGTAACCGGTAGCGCCCCGCTCCGCTGCGCCCTGTTTTTGCCCCGCCTGCAAAATTGGCCCGCATCCCCTGAATCTGCGCTGGGCGATTCAGGGGGCAGGAATGGAGTGGCAGGAGGCTCGTCGGGCGCTAGCTAAAGGGATGTGGTGAGCGGGGGAAAAAGAAAAATTGGCCGACTTACTTGTCGCGGCTCGTTGCGTCTTTGAATGGGGTCCGTGCCGCAATTTGGCAGCCCGGCACTCCTCTTGAGTGCCGGACTGCTGGCACGGCACCCCGCAGGTAGGGCCCCGCAGAGTTGTGGGCTTGGGCCCTCCCCCTTAATGAGGGGAAGAGCCCTTCCATGCTATGTGGCCCAGTGCTTTGCGCTGCAGAACGCACCGTCCCGACATTCAGGGTTAGCGCTCTAAGAAGGAAGTGGAGCACTTGAATTAGCGCTCCACCTCCCTCTTGGGCGTAAAAACTGAAGTTAGCGATCGCTAAATTTAGCATCCAGGCGATGTTAGCGACCCAAAATGGTCGCTAACAAATTTTCCCCCAATGTATTCTTAAAAAGAATATATTCATCTTTGACATTGTTCTGTGATAAGGTATTTGAAGATCCTGTTAAATCCGGCTCAATGCATTGCTAATATACACAATTGACATTAAAGTCATCCAGTTTATGGAGGTCAAACTTTCTTTCTGCCGCTTTCTTAGAGCTTTCTTCAGGTGTGAATGAATGGGCGCCACTACACGTCTGTAAAGTATTCAGAGTCAAATTCTATACTGGAAGACTCTGAATTGCCGGAGTAATTTCCGCCTGGTTTCTACTAGAACACGGGTAACATGAATATTCTTACATTGGATCCAAGATCCAGCAATCCTGAGGTAGTAGTTGCAGCAGAACGCAAGGAGGTGGTCAGTTTTTTCATTTGGGAATCCATCCTCATGAGGCCCAGGGATTTGTTCTTACAACAGCCTGTCACACTCCTAAACTGCATTAAAGTCACTGAAATAAATTTTCTCAATCCTGTCTCTGGATAGTTGACATGTAGTCATCGAGGATTATAGAACTTGGCCTGAAGTTACTGCTCGATTGCGCTGGTTTTTTCCGCGCAATTCCCCCGATATCGTCATAAATGGCGTAAAAGATCGCAGACTTTTAAGCACAAATTGCGTTCGCCACAACTCGAGTTTCCACGATCTTTTGCGCTAGTTTTAAAAACATTGCGCTAGAAGCAAGCCCCGTCCACAAAACTGACCACATCCCCAGGATGAATTAATCACCATTGGGAGTTTCCGCTAATTGCACTTGTTTGCAGGCCTTCGAGGAGGCTGTAAAAATTACGCTGGATCTTTTGGACGCAAGTACACAAATAGGTACATTTTGAAAGGTTTTGAATTACATTTTTTTTTTAATTTAGTATTAGTAACAAAAATAGTACTGGAGAAATTAATGGGACTGAAAGCTGATGAATCCCCTGGACTTGATGGCCTACAACTTAGGGTTTTGGCATTGGTTTGTCATTTTCCAAAATTCCATAGATTCTGGAACGGTTCCCGTGGATTGGAAGGTAGCAAATGTAGCCCCGCTGTTTAAGAAAGGAGGGAGAGAGAAAACGGGGAACTACAGACCAGTTAGCTTGACATCAGTAGTAGGGAAAATGCTAGAATCTATTATTAAGGACGTGGTAACAGGGCACTTAGAAAATAATAATAGGATTGGGCAGAGTCAACACGGATTTATGAAAGGGAAATCGTGTTTGACAAATCTGTTAGAGGTTGTAACTAGCAGAATAGATAAGGGGGAACCAGTGGATGTGGTGTATTTGGATTTTCAGAAGGCATTCGATAAGGTGCCACACAAGAGGTTATTAAACAAAATTAGGGCAATGGAATTGGGGGTAATATACAAGCATGGATTGAGGATTGGTTAATGGACAGAAAACAGAGAGTAGGAATAAACGGGTCATTTTCGGGTTGGCAGGCTGTAACTAGTGGGGTGCCGCAAGGATCAGTGCTTGCGCCTCCGCTATTCACAATCTACATCAGTGATTTGGATGAGGGGACCAAATGTAATATTGCGGAACACCTCCGTTCAGTCCGTAAGGGGGACCCCGAGCTCCCGGTGGCCTGTCACTTTAATTCTCCGCTCCATTCCCACTCTGACCTCACCGTCCTCGGCCTCTTGCATTGTTCCACGGAAGCTCAGCATAAGCTCGAGGAACAGCACCTCATCTTTCGTTTAGGCACTCTACAGCCCTCTGGACTCAACATAGAGTTCTACAATTTCAGATCATAACCCCGGCCCCCATCACACATATATATATTTTTATTTTATTTTTTTATCCACCCTTTTGTTTGGTCTTTTTTTTCTTCCCTCCCAGAAGCTGGCAGCTGTTCTTCATTCTGCCAGTGCATTTCACACTTCATCTAGAGCCATCCTTTGTTCCTCAACCTGTCACATTACCACCTCCTCTTGCCTTGAATATCTCTTAATGTCTCTCAATGTCTCTTAATCTCTCCTGCTTTCTATCCTATCACTGACCTTCCCTTTTGTTCTTTCATCCCCTCCCCCTTTTCCCAGCATTATACTTGCTTTAAAATCTATTTCATTTCCTGCTTTTTTCCAGTTCTGACGAAAGATCTTCGACCTGAAACGTTAACTCTGTTTCTCTCTCCACGGATGCTGCCTGGCCTGCTGAGTTTTTCCAGCATTTTCTGTTGTTATTTCGGATTTCCAGCATCCGCAGTATTTTGCTATCGTAATATATCTAAGTTTGCTGATGATACAAAGCTGGGTGGGAATGTAAGTTGTGAGGAGGATACAAGGAGGCTTCAAGGAGATATAGACAGGCTAAGTGAGTGGGCAAGAACATGGCAAATGGAATATAATGTGGAGAAGTGCGAAGTTATCCACTTTGGTAAGAAAAATAGAAAAGCAGAGTATTTTTTAAATGGTGAGAGATTGGGAAATGTTGGTGTTCAGAGGGACCTGGGTGTCCTTGTACATGAATCACTGAAAGCTAACATGCAGGTACAGCAAGCAATTAGGAAAGCAAATGGTATGTTGGCCTTTATTACAAGAGGATTTGAGTATAAGAGTAAAGACGTCTTACTGCAATTATATAGGGCCCTGGTGAGACCACACCTGGTGTATTATGTACAGTTTTGGTCTCCTTACCTAAGGAAGGATATATTTTCCTGGGAAGGCTGAGTGAGTACTGTCTGGAATCAGAGCGTTCCCTCTCCTAGATACAGTTGGTCCACAGCACCTTGTTCCATTTTATTCAGTACCTCTGGGTTTCCCCAAGGGCTTCTCCCATCCACTACCCAGGTGACGCGCCTCTGCACCTTTGTATCCCAGCTGATGTTCTGCGTGGAGACTGCCTGAAGCCTGCCCCAAAAGAGACTATTTTTTTTAAGGCTAATATCTCAGAAGTCAGAACAGAAATATTGAACTGGAGAATTCTGAAGGAAGGTCAGAAGAGCTAGAGAGGCTGGAACCTAGTTATGCTATTTAAAATAGCAGTATTGCTTACATAGGAACAGGAGTAGGCCATTTAGTCCCTTGAGCCTGTTCCGCCATTCAGTCAAATCATGGCTGATCTGCAACCTAACTCCATATACCCGCCTTTGCCCTCTATCCCTGAATACCTTTGGTTAACAAAAATCTGTCAATCTAAGTTTTAAAATTAACAATTGATCTAGCATCAATTGCTGTTTGCGGAAGAGAGTTCCAAACTTCTACTACCCTTTGTGTGTAGAAGTGTTACCTAATTTCATTCCTGAAAGGTCTGGCTCTAAATTTTAGACTCCCCAACCAGTGGACATCGTTTCCCTCTATCTACCCTATCTGTTCCCCTTAATATCTTTAAAACTTTGATTAAATCACCCCTTAATCTTCTAAATTCCAGGGAATACAACCCTAGTTTGTGAAATTTCTCCTCGTAATTTAACCCCTTGAGTCTGGATATCATTCTGGTAAACCTACACTGCACTCCCTCCAAGGCCAATATATCCTTCCTAAGGTGTGGTGCCCAGAACTGCTCGCAGTCGACCAGGTGTGGTCTAAGCATAGCTTTGTTTAGCTGTAGCATAACTTCTACCCCCTTGTATTCTAGCCCTCTAGATATAAAGGCCAGCATTCCATTAGCCTTTTTGATTATTTTCTGTACTTGTTCATGACATTTTAATGATCTATGTACCTGGACCCCAAGTCTCTTTGGAGCTCCACTGTTTTTAGCTTTTCACCATTTAAAAAGTTCCCTGTTCTATCCTTTTTAGGATGACCTCATATTTGCCGACATTGAAATCCATTTGCCACAGTTTTGTCCATTCACTTAATCTATTAATGGCCCAAAAATTAGTGCCGCTACGCGAGAGTACGCAGTGCGTACTCTCGCGTATTCTGTCTCCAATTGCCGGTTTTCTGCATGCACTGCGCATGCGCTGAAAACCGGCACTTGCTGAATGGAAAAGGGGGCGGGTCCTAGGTGAACCGCGTGCGCGCTACAGGCTGCGTGCACGCTGTGCACTTAGTGGTTTCAACGCGCAGGTAAGTACGGAAGATTCTACACATAAAAAAAGGAGGAGTAAGACCCACTTTTAACAAGGTAAGTAGTGAATTAAGTATTATTTTGAATTTTTTTTAACAGGTATATCTTTTTTAGAGACTTTAAAGACAGGTAAGTTTATTTTTATAACTTTTTAAAAGATTTTAAATTTTTTCAAAAATTTAATTTTTTATTTAAAATGGTTAATTTATTTAACTATACTTATTTTATTAATGTGATGTTTTTTTTTAAATTTAATTGAGGTTTAGCGGTTCTTTTGGGGGGCTATAGTATTCATAACTTTCACAGCACTTATGTGAAAGTTATGAATGGAAGATGGTGTGCTGCCATTGGCTCTAACTGAGTCACGTGATCCCACAGCTCGCACGAATTAACTACGCCGGTGGGATACGCAAGCCCAGCACAGCAGCTGTCCAGAACATCAAGTTCGTGCGAGCTGGAACTGAAAAAGCCAACGCGGAGTGAGAGATCGCGGGGAGGCCTTACCCTCGCACGAAGGCTTCCTCACGAATTTTTGGGCCAATATCTCTTTGTAATTTTATGCTTTCATCTACACTGCCTACAATACCGCCTATCTTTGTGTCATCATCAAATTTGGATATGTGGCTTTCTATCCCATCATCTAAGTCGATAATAAATACTGTGAATAGTTGAGGCCCCAACACAGATCCCTGCGGGACACCACTATTCACATCCTGCCAGTTAGAGTACCTGCCCATTATCCCTACTCTCTGTAACCTGCCGCTTACTATACTCCTTAGCATAAGATTGTTATAACCCACCTTAGAAGCATAAGATTGTTTGTTCCACTCCTCTACAATTTTATTTCTGAATTTACAAATCAACTGGTATGCCATTCCCGCTACATAAAAGTTTATATTTAAAAAATTCTGGACAAAATTGATGTTGCTTACAAATTCCCAACCAATGTATGTGGTCTTGAATGGCACACTTCTGGCAAGACTGTAGGGAGTTCAGTGTAAGACCTGGAAATTATCCTGGGACACAAATACTCCAGTCCAGGTCTTTGCACTGAGTTTCAGGCAGCCCTTTTTGGCAGATCTTTCATCTGTATCAAATATGTTCCACTTCCGTCAGAGGTGGCGTGGCTTGTGGAGGGGAGTCTCAGGCTGGAGTTTCCTCACACCTGGCCTGGGATCCACCAAGCAGCTGGTATGCCAGTTAAAGGGGACATATTGGCCTCAAAACCGATGGAAGTGGTGCCCACTAAGGGGCCTAGGTGCGGGACTTGGCCTGAGTACCTAAGGATCATGGAGCATTTTTTACTTCTTCAGCCTCCTTTAAAAGGGGGCTGATGGAGGTTCGCTTCTGTATATTCTGGGCTGGTACTGCTGGCTGTCCCATGGGTGGCTGGCCAGTACTCCATTTCCCATCCCTTTCACCCACTCGTCCTTAAATGTCTTTTGTTTTGTGTCATTTACTTCCATCACTGCGTACGTCATCTTTTTTTCCTAGGTAAGTGAGGTGAAGCATATCATCATGGGAAAGCTCCAAGAGAAGGAATCCTTTGGAGAGATCAGCATTCTTCTTGAAAAACTCTTCACCTGCACAATAATCACAGCAACAAAAGTTGAACTTGGAGTTATTTCTGCCGATGATTTACGAGGTAATGATCCATTAGCTGCCTCCTTTGTGTTCACTGTAACGTACTGACGTGTAACAGGGATTAATAGTTACTAATGCACTTCTCCACTGAACCTAAAATAATATTTCGTATCTTCTTGTTTTGAAAAAAATGTATTTGTAGTACATCTGTGAAGTATATGTTCTTTGAAATTCAATGTTCACTCAGATACAACTGAAGAATTTTTTTCATAAACTTCCTTTTGTTCACAGGACTTGACCCAGTAAATCAAATGCTTCTTAAACAAACAGCAGAACCAATCTTGGGCAACCTCACTCAGGTGAGTGAAGCTATACATTAATTGTAAAGAATAGTTTCAATATATTGTAGGGCCTTATTAAAATCTATGCGAGAACACAAACCTTAGTCCAGCCCTGAAATCTGATTGGCTAAAGAGCAGGGTCTTCAGATGATATTTTATTGGCCGAAACTATTTGCACCAAAGGCAGGAGAGAGCTATAAATAACCCAACATTCAGAAACATTGCAAAAAATAATGAAAATATAAAACTAAAATTTAAAAATCCTTAAGATGTGATTAAAAAGAAATGATAAGACAACTTTTGTATGATTTTATCAAATTGAAGGTAAACAGGATGATTCGCAATCTTGAGCTTTGGCCTTAACCAGTTATCCAGTCAATTTACACTTAACAATTGTATTTGTATCCATTATTTGTTTGTTATATTCCTGTGTCTGGCTGATTCCTCCCTCTTTCATGAATTCTGAGTGCTGCTTCCTCCATCTCTCTTCATAGTGGTACACAAGAAACATGAACAGAAATGGAGGGGAAATAGAAGCTCAAAAAAGAAAATTGAAAAGTAATTAAGAAGCTCAGCTGTGATGCCCTCCATAGTAGAATCATAGAATCATAGAATGGTTACAACACAGAAGGAGGCCATTCGGCCTGTCGAGCCCGTGCCGGCTCTCTGCAAGAGCACTTCAGCTAGTCCCACTCCCCCGCCCTTTCCCCATAGCCCAGCAAATCTTTTCCCCTCAGGTATAGTGCAATATCCTATGACGAATTGCCACTTGTAGTAGCAGCAAAACTTTTATTTAATGTTCTGTGCCTCTTAGTCCTGGAATCAGTAATGTTACTAAACCACTACTAAGATAGTTTTAATAGCAATATGAGCTATTATCCTGTGCTCCATCAAAAATTAAATTAATAATGATTCCTACATGGATATTCCTCAATTGAAGGAGAATCATAGATATCCTTGGACATCATGATTTCTGCCAATAGGACCTCTCGGGGCATACCCAGTATCAATGGGAAATTACAGGCAACTAGTTTGTTCCTGAGCTAAGGAAGGAGAAGAGGAGCTAATGATGGGGACGATTGAAATTGCCTGGGTGATAGGTGACAGAGGATTGGCTAACTAACAGAAAACAAAGAGTCGGGATAAGTGGGTCATTTTCCAGTTGGCAAACTGTAGCTAATGGGGTGCCACAGGGATCAGTGCTGGGGCCTCAACTATTTACAGTCTATATTAATGACTTGGATGAAGGAACCGTGTGTACTGTAGCCAAATTTGCTGATGATACAAAGATAGGCGGGAAAGCAAGTTGTGAGGACACAAAGGCCATGACTTTGCCAGCGCTCAGAGGGCGGGTTTGGAGGTGGGTCAGAGATTAAATTTGTTTTGATTGACGGCAGGTTCCGAACCCACCATCAACCTGCCAAGTGTCGGGTCTGGGAGTAGTCCCGCTCAGACGCGCCACCAAGTGGCGGGAGAGGCACTTAACGCAGTTAACAGCTTGTTAACTGCCTACATATTCCGATTTTAGCAGGCTCTTCCCATTTTAGGACATTTTCAGCATGTTCCATGCCGTTCGCAAAACACGCCAGCTGATTGTGCCGGGTTCAGCAACTACGCGAATTCTTGACAGCTGCACCTGCAGCATAATAGCAGACCTGTAACATGGCTGACTTTCAGATGACAGAACTTTGTTTTTTAAGGTGTTGGAACACTTTTTGCAGGTCTATTGAGCTTGTAAGTGGTTAAGCTGAGAGCCATATGCACTGTGGCCTCCTTGGGAAACCCTCTCCCCACTTTGACTGAGCGCTTATAACATCTATTCCTCAACTGAGATATATACCAGCGGAATGGGAATCATTTATACCCTCTCATCCTGGTCCTCAGAATCGCAGGCAGAGCAGCCGCGGCAGCAGCAGAATGAGGCACAACAGTAGCAGCAACAACAGGAGCGCCAACCTCCTCCTTGCCCACCTGATGCTGCACAGGGAAGAGGGCGTCAGCGCAGGGCTGCACCTCGCCGCAGGAGATACCCCCAACACAGGGTTTACAGGCAGAGGATGGGCTTCCTCAACATGAGTGAGCAGCAGTGCCAAAGGAGGCTGAGACTTTCACGAGAGGTAGTCGCTGACATCTGCGCAATGCTGCACCAACACCTGGAGCCCAGAGGAGCTGGTGGACACTCCTTACCAGTGGCTGTCAAAGTCACCACCACCCTCAATGTTTTTGCTTCAGGGTCCTTCCAGGGATCATCAGCAGACATCAGCGGCATCAGGCATCAGGCCGCACACACTTGCATCACGCAGGTTATCGATGCTCTCTTTGCAAAGGCGCACAATTACACCCACTTCTCCACGGATGAAGCAAGTGTAACCGCGCGTGCGGTTGGCTTTGCAAATATGGCGGTCTTGCCAAGGGTGCAGGGCGTCATAGACTGCACACATGTGGCCATTAGAGCACCCCATCACAACCCAGCTGTATTTGTGAACCGCAAGGGCTTCCACTCCCTTAATGTCCAGCTGGTGTATAACCACAGGAAAAACATTATGCATGTTTGCGCCAAGTTCCCTGGCAGTTGCCATGACTCGTTCATCCTGCAGCAGTCTACTGTGCCTCAGCTCTTCAATCCGCCAACCCAACTTTCCGGCTGGCTACTTGGAGACAAGGGCTATCCCCTGAAGACGTAGCTAATGACGCCGTTGAGGAGGCCATCAAACGAAGCTGAGGAGCGCTGCAATGCCAGCCACATTTCCACCAGAGCCATTCAGATGCCTCGATAGATCAGGTGGAGCCCTACAGTACTCACCAGCCAGGGTCTCCAGAATCATCGTGGTCTGCACAACAGCGCACAGCAGCGTGGCTTACCGCTGCCTGAGGAACAAGTGACTCAGTGCACAGCCTCCTCCTCCTCAGAGGAGGAGGAGGAGAAGGAAGACCTTGCGGAGGCGGATGTGCCAGTTCCACCAGCACGCGAGCACATTGCTGGTCATGATGCAAGGGATGTACTAATCCATGCCAGATTCGCTTAAGTTTACGAAGCAAACACATGTGGCTGCCACCTTCTTAACACACCATACACCATCTGTACAATAAACTGTGGGTTCCTATCACTCTCACCACCATCATTACAGATGAAAGGCGCCCTGACACCTCACTGTGACACTTCCATTTCTGGGCACACATAGGCCAACTCTTTGAATGTTTGCCATTGCATTTCTTTATTACAATTGAAATGACGATGATAATATTAAAGTTGTATTACATCAAAACACCCAAGTGACTACCCCTGTGACTATTTGTGTGTTAACTTTCTCTTACGCGTGCTTCTACGTGGTGCTTCCCCTGTGGCTTCAGCAGATGTGGAGGCACCTTGCTCACTTTCATGCTACTCCTGCTTCGACACCTTTGGTGGGCGACCTCTGGGTTTGGGAGCCTGGGATGGCTCGGCAACAGTCTGCTCCTCCTGCGGCTGTGCAGGGGCTGAGACGGCCATCTCATTTGGGTGAGGACTCTGGGGCTCTGACCAAGGGCTCCGCAGTGGCATGGGAGTGTGAGCGCTTGGAGAGGAGCCCACACTTCCTTGTTGTCAACCACCAACATCCCTCTCATGGGTCGCCCGCACTTCACTGCTAGCAAGTAGCTGGAGAGCACCTTGCTGTACATCAGTGGGGCCATGAGGACCCATCTCTGTACTGACAGTCCTCATAATGGGGACGTCCCTGTACCTCTGGTGTCTCTCCTCAATAGCTGCCCAACTATCCTCCATAGCAAACCATCTATTTAGAAGAGTTACCATGCTCTGTTGAGTCTGCCGACTTATGTCCTCCAAGGAGGTTGCCACCCTCTCCATGGTGGCACGTTCATGCGCCCTTGCCTCCAGCATGGCATTGCTTATGTTTGAGATGGATTCCTCCATTCTCTGCACACTCACAGTTACCATGGATGCAAAACCTGTCAGAGACTCCTGCACTTGTTGCTGAAGTTCCAGCACCACTCTCTTTCTCAATGGCCCCAGTGGTACAGGGTCCACATGTAGCTGAGCAGAGCTAGGAGCGCCCTGCGGCCTCTGACGAGGACTCTCCACTGCTGTCCCTCTCTCCACCATCTGCTGCTGCTCATTTGTGAGCTGTGATACACCAGGTGACAACACTAATCTATCTCGCGAATGACCCATCGAGGTGTGCATCTCTGCGCTGGTGCTGGGTGCGCTCAATTCTGTTGACACTGCGCCCTCAGAGGTTGCAGCTTCCTCTGAGGAGTCTTCCGGCTCTTCCTCCTGGACAGTGGGGAGGGGGGCTCTCGATAGTCCTGTGGGAGAGTAAAGGCATGAGTTAGACATGTGATATGAACGTAGCAGGCACTTGAAATTGTGCAGATGATCAGAACTCAATCTGTATGAACATCAGATGCCATATCAGTCACTCATGCAATCTAAATGAGAGGGTTGCAAATCTATTCTGTCACCAGCTTGCTCTACTGCGCCTGTCTGACCGTCCCCCACTTCCAGATCCTCAGCACCTCCGACGATGTCGAGAGCAGCCTCCTCAGCGGTGGTCAAGTGGGCAATCGAAGGTGGCCCTCCTCCTGTCCTGCCCCTCTCCCTCTTATTGTGGACTCTCTTTTCCTGCAATGAGGGACACAAGTGGAGTTTGCGTGAGAATGTTGGAGTGAGTGTAGAGAATCCATAGCATAGATGCTTAGAGGGAGACAAAGATGGAGTGAGGTGCCAGTACCAAGGGCCCTCCCTGTGCATTGTTAGTTGTTGTCATTGCATAACAGTGATAGCGAGTGTGAGGGGTGCATAGTATAATAGTGAAGTGATTCTGTACATAGAGAGAGAGGGATGGTTAAGGGTGCAAGGGATGTAAGGGTAAAGTGGGATATGCAGGAGTAGGTTGACAATGCAGAGTGCTGGTGATGAGAGGAGATGGGGAGCAGATTGAAGGTAAGTGTGATGTTATACTCACTTTTGCTGTGCGTAGCAGATCATTGAAACTTTTCCTGCACTGAACACAGGTGCGACCACACAAAGACCTGGCGCTCACCTCCTCAGCAATTTGCAGCCAGGCTGGTTTGGTTTGCTGAGGAGGCTTCCTCTGTCCATTTGAGGGGAACAGTACCTCTTTGCGCCCTCTCACTCCCTCCACAAGAGCATGGAGGGAGTCATCATCAAATCTGGGAGATGTCTTGGGTCTTGAAGCAGTCATTTTCAGAAGTGCCACACCGAGAAGCAGCAGAATAGGATTGATCAAAAACAAGGCTGCATGGGCCCCTTAAATACAGCTGGCTGAAAGACGTCAGCAGAGGCGAGCAGCAGACCCGAACCCACTGATTGGGCCGGGTAGCACACACGACGGGCTTAATCAGCCCACTTAAGCAAAAATCGTAATCTCAGGGCAGCTGAAACCGGCAGTGGGAACGGAACCCGCTGAACATCAAAGCCGATTCCAACCCGCCTCCACTTGGAAAATCGTGGCCAAAGAGTCTGCAAAGGGATATAGATAGGTTAAGTGAGTGGGCAAAAATTTGGCAGATGGAGTATAATGTGGGAAAATGTGAGGTTATCCACTTTGGTAGGTAAAATAAAAAAACAAATTATTATTTAAATGGAGAGAGACTACATAATGCTTCGGTACAGAGGGATCTGGGGGTCCTCATACATGAAGCACAAAATGTTAGCATGCAGGTAGAGCAAGTAATTAGGAAGGCAATGGAATGTTGGCCTTTATTGCAAGGGGGATGGAGTATAAAAGTAGGGAAGTCTTGCTACAACTGTACAGGGCACTGGTGAGACCACACCTGGAGTACTGCGTGCAGTTTTGGTCTCCTTATTTAAGGAGGGATATACTTGCATTGGAGGCAGTTCAGAGAAGGTTCACTAGGTTAATTCCTGAGATGAAGGGGGTTGTCTTATGAAGAAAAGTTGAGCAGGTTGGGCCTATACTTATTGGAGTTTAGAAGAATGAGAGGTGATCTTATTGAAACATATAGGGGGGAAAATTCAGTTGGTTGCGCCTCCCATTAGCGCCTTAAGAGGACGCTAATGGCGCGCAAAGCAACTAGCGCCCGGGCGCGGCGATGTTTGCGCTGCTTGCAAAATTAACTAGACATTTTGCGGCGGTGCTAAACAGTACCGCCACGATCTCCTGTGCCGGCAGATCGTGACGTCAGTCGAGTGCGCAGCGCCCCGGAGCGGATATTGAGTGGCGCCCCCTGCCTTACCGCCTGCCGCTAGCAACGACAGGTTGAGGGGAGCGTTTTGCAGTCAGGAAGGGACTGGGGGAGCGCTATTTAAAGGTGACCGCTTCCTGCCTTTTTTGTTGGCGACATTTCTGAGAGAGAGAGAGAGAGAGAGACTTCTGGAGAGATTCAACGCTGTGTGAAGGAGTTTTGGGTACTGAGCAGCACTTTGCAGGTTGATTTTGATTTGCCCTTGTATCGATTTAGAAGAGACTGTGGGGGCTGCACTCTGAGCTCTTTCCCTGGACCTCTCCATTGTTCTTTCCAGCAGATTTGATGTACAGGTCTCTCCAGGCCGAGATTCAAGGCTGCAATGAGCAGGATGTGGATGGAAAGCAAGATCAACCCTCCCCTTTAAGAACTGGCCGGGGCCATTGTGTCTGTGTTCCATTGCTGACTGACATCACATGAGCTTCGCCAGTGCTCTGAGTTAGCGCCTCGCTCCTCGGCCTTTACGCCTTAAGACAGATGTGTAGCGCCTGATTTAGCGCTCCAATCACCTCCAGGGGCGATAAAAGTCAAGTTTGCAGTCGAAGGCGATAATTAGCGGCAGGCACTAATCTTTGCTCCCGGCCGATAATTGCGCCCCAAATGGGGCGATACTGAATTTTTCCCCCATAAGATTCTGAGGGAGCTTGACAGGGTAGATGCAGGGAGTATGTTTCCCCTTGTGGGGGAATCTAGAACTAGGGGGCACATTTTCAGGATAAAGGGTCTCCCGTTTAAAATGGAGATGAGGAGGAATTTCTTCTCTCAGAGGATCGTGAATCTTTGGAATTCTCTACCCCAGAGAACTGTGGAGGCGGAGTCATTGAATATATTCAAGGCGGAGATAGACATATATTTGAGCTACAGGGGAGTCGAGGGTTATGGGGAGCGGGCGAGAAAGTGGCGTTGAGGCCAAGATCAGATTAACCATGATCTTATTGAATGGCGGAGCAGGCTCATAGAAACATAGAAACATAGAAAAATAGGAGCAGGAGTAGGCCATTCGGCCCTTCGAGCCTGCTCCGCCATTCAATATGATTATGGCTGATCCTCTATCTCAATACCATATTCCCGCTCTCTCCCCATACCTCTTGATGCCTTTTGTGTCTAGAAATCTATCTATCTCCTTCTTAAATGTATTCAGTGACTTGGCCTCCACTGCCTTCTGTGGTAGAGAATTCCACAGGTTCACCACCCTCTGAGTGAAGAAATTTCTCCTCATCTCAGTCCTAAATGTCCTACCCCGTATCCTGAGACTGTGACCCCTCGTTCTAGACCCCCCAGCCAGGGGAAACATCCTCCCTGCATCCAGTCTGTCTAGCCCTGTCAGAATTTTATACGTTTCAATGAGATCCCCTCTCATTCTTCTAAACTCTAGTGAATACAGGCCTAGTCGACCCAATCACTCCTCATACAACAGTCCTGCCATCCCAGGAATCAGTCTGGTGAACCTTCGCTGCCCTCCCTCTATGGCAAGTATATCGAGGGGCCGAATGGCCTACTCCTGCTCCTATTTCTTATGTTAACATGGATTTCAAAAGGGAAAGTCTTGCTTTAACAACCTCATTGAATTTTTTGAAGAGGTTACAAAGAGAGTAGACAAGGGTAATGTAGTAGTTATAATATATCTAGATTTCCAAAAGGACTTCGATAAGGTACCACATAATAGACTAATGAATCATGTCAGAGCATGCAGAGTCAGGGGACAAGTAGCAGAATGGATAGCTAGCTGGCTGCAAGACAGAAAGCAGAGAGTAGTGGGTAAAGGGTAACTATTCAGAGTGGCAGAAGGTGGGAAGTGGGGTCCCACAAGGATCAGTGCTGGGACCACTGTTGTTCACAATTTAAATTAACGATTTAGATTTTGGAATCAAAAACACAATTTCGAAATTTGCGAATGACACCTAATTCGGAGGAATAGGCAACACTGAGGAGGACTGCAACAAATTACAAGATATTAATAAACTTGCAAAATGGGCAAATGAATTTCAACACAGATAACTGTGAGGTATTACATTTTAGTAAGAAATATAAGGAGGTCACATATTACTTGGAAAATAAGAATCTAAATGAGGTGGAGAAGCAAAGGAATCTGGGAATACAAATACACAAATCACTAAAAGTAGCAACTCAGGTCAATAAGGGCATAATCAAAGCAACCAAACACTAGGGCTTATTTCTAGAGGGATCGAATTGAAATGTAGAGAAGTTATGCTAAACTTTGTATCAAACCTTGGTTAGACCACACTTGGGGTACTGTGTACAGTTCTGGTTGCCATATTATAAAAAGAATATAGAGGCGCTGGTGAGGGTGCAAAAAAGATTTACAATGATGATACCAGAACTGTGAGGTTATACCTATGAGGAAAGGATGAGCAGCCTGGGTCTCTTTTCTCTTGAAAAAAGGCTGAGGGATGAAATAGATGTCTTTAAAATGATGAAAGGTTTTGATAGAATAGACACAGAGAGAATGTTTCTACTTGTGGGGAAGAGCAAAACTAAAGACCATCAGTATAACATAGTCACAAGAAATCAAATAGGGAATTCAGAAGAAACGTCTTTACCCAGAGAATGGTGAGAATGTGGAACTCACTACCACAAGGAGTAGTTGAGGCGAATAGTATAGATGCATTTAAGGGGAAGCTAGATTAACATATGAGGGAGAAGGGAATAGAGGGCTATGCTGATAGGGTTAGATGAGGGAGGATGGGAGGAGGCTTGAGTGGAACATATACGCCGGCATGGACAGGTTGGGCTGAATGGCCTGTTCCTGTGCTGAATATTCTATGTAATTCTATGTAATTACCTTCATCAACCCTCTCTGTTACTTCATCACAGAACTCAATCAGGTTAGTCAGACGATTTGCCTTTAACAAATCCATGTTGACTGTTCCTTATTGATGGGGCATGCTTCTCCAAGTGGAAATGAAGTTTGTCCTTGACAATGGTCTCTAGTAGTTTTCCCACCACTGATGTTAGACTGATTGGCCTGTAGTTACCATCTCCCCTTTTTGAACAGGGTTGTAACATTTAAAGCCCTCTGGAACCACTCCCTTATCCAAGGAGGATTGAAAGATTGTGGTCAGAGCTTCTGCTATTTCCCTAGCTTCCCTCAGCAACTTTATTTGCATCCCATCTCGACCAGGTGACTTGTTAACTTTGAGCGATGCCAACCTATTTAGCACCTCCTTTCTATCTGTTTTTATCCTATCCAATATCTCTACTCCTCCTCCTCTATTGCAACATTAACTTAATCCTCTTCTTTTGTGAAGGCAGATGCAAAGTACTCATTCAGTACCTCAGTCATGCCCTCTGCCTCCTCAAGAAGATTTCCTTTTTTGTCCTTAATTGGCCCCACCAATCCTTTAACTATCCTTTTACTTTTTATATGTTTATAAAGATTAATGGGTTCCCTTTTATACTCTCTCTTTGCCCTTTTTATATCCTTTTTTAATTTCCCCCTGCAATCTCTGTACTTTGCCTGGTTCTTGACTGTATTTGTACCTGATATTTGTCATAAACCTTTTTCTGTTTTATTTTAATTTCTATTTCTTTGTCATCCAGGGAGCTCTAGCTTTGGATGTCCCAGCTTTCCTCCTTATGGGAATTTGCTTGGTTTGGACCCGCAGTATTTTTGCCTTGAAGGCCTGCCATTGCTCATTTACTGGTTTCATGGCCAATCTTTGTTTCCAGTCCACCTGTGCTAGATCTCTTTTCAAAACACTGAAATTGGCTCTATTCCAGTTGGGTATTTTCACCATTGATTTTTCTTTGTCCTTTTCCATAACTACTTTAAAGCTTATTATATTGTGATCACTATTACCCAGATGTTCTCTCACTTGCCCTACTTCATTCCCCAGAACTAGATCCAGCACTGCTTCCTTCCTTCTTTTGCCTTGCACCCTTTTGTCATTCAATCTCTCCTGCCTTCCACCCTATTACAGACCTTCCCTTTTATTCTTTCCTCTCATCCCCTCTTTCCCTGCCTCTGTACTTGCTTCAAACCTGTTACATCTGTAACATTTTCCAGTTCTGCTGAAAGATCATTGACCTGAAACATTAACTCTGTTTCTCTCTCCACAGATGCTGCCTTACTTGCTGAGTATTTCCAGCATTTTCTGTTTTTATTTCTGCTTCCTTCCTCGTTGGGCTTGGAACATTCTGATTAAGAAAGTTCTCCTGTACACATTTTAGGAATTCCCCACCCTCCTTGCCCTTTACTCTGTTTTCCTCCCAGTCTATGTTAGGGTAATTGAAGTCCCCTACTATTTCTGCTCTATTATTTTTATATTTCTCTAAAATTTGCCTACAGATTTGCTTCTCAATCTCCTTCTCACTATTTGTGGGTCTATAGTAAATACACAGCAATGTAACAGCTCCTTCCTTGTTCCTTAACTCTAACCAAATAGATTCAGTCTTTGAACCCTCCAGTATATCGTGCCTCTGTAGAACTGCAATTTTATCCTTGATCATACTTCCACCCCTTCCTGTCTTTTTTCCTTCCCTTTCCCTCCTGAATACATTGTAGGCAGGAATGTTTACAACAACTTGTATTTATATAGAGCCTTTAACGTAGTAAAATGTCCCAAGGCGCTTCACAGGAGCGTTATTTGACACTGAATCACATAAGGAGATATTAGGGCAATGACCAAAAGCTTGGTGAAAGTGGTAAGTTTTAAGGAGCGTCTTAAAGAAGGAAAGAGATGTAGAGAGGCGGAGAGGTTTAGGGAGGGAATTCCAGGCTTAGGTCCTTGACAGCTGAAGGCACGGCCACCAATGGTGGAGCGATTAAAATCGGGGATGCTCAAGAGGCCAGAATTAGAGGAGCGCTGATATCTCATAGGGTTGTGGGGCTGGAGGAGTTCCCATTCCTGCTCATGTTTAAGCCAGGTCTCCGTTATAGCCACTATATATAAACCAATGTAGCAACTTGTGCCTGTAACTCATCAACCTTATTTGTAACACTCCTCACATTAACACACATGCATTCCAACACCATGCCAGTTGGCTTTGCTTTACCCTTCATCTAATTCCTGCTCTTTCTACAGTATTCTTTGTTCTGTTGCTGTTTGTCCCTCTTAGTTTTCTATGCACCTTGTCTCTCCTAGAACATAAGAAATAGGAGCAGGAGTAGGCCATTTGGCCCTTTGAGCCTGCTCCGACATTCAATAAGATCATGGCTGATCTTCTACCTCATCTCCACTTTCCTGCACTATCCCCATATCCCTTGATTCCCTTAATATTCAAAAATCTATAGATCTCTGTCTTGAATATACTCAACGACTGAGCCTCCACAGCCCTCTGGGGTAGAGAATTCCAAAGATTCACCACCGTCTGAGTGAAGAAATTTCTCCTCATCTCAGTCCTAAATGGCCAACCCCTTATTCTGAGACTGTGACCCCTGGTTCTAGACTCCCCAGCCAGGGGAAACATCCTCCCTGCATCTACCCTGTCAAGCCCTCTCTGCTGCTGCATCCTGGTGCCCCATCCCAAATAAATTAGTTTAAACTCTCCCCCACAGTACCAGTTAACTTCCCCGTGATGACATTGGTCCCAGCCCTGTTCAGGTGCAACCCGTCCAACTTGTACCGGTCCCAATGCCCCAGAAATCTGAAGTCGTTCCTCCTGCACCACTTCTCCAGCCATATCACCTGCACTATCTTTCTGTTTCTGTACTCACTAGCACATGGCACTGGGAGTAGTCCTATTCTTTAATATTTTTCCTAGTTCCTGAAACTCTGTCTGTAGGACCTCAACCCTTTCTACCTATTTCATTGGTTCCAACATGGACCACAACTTCTGGCTGTTCCCCTATCTTTCGCAGAATTTCCTGCACCCTTTCAGAGATATCCTTTACCCAGGGAGGCAACACACCATTTGTGACTCGCATCTGCGGTTGCAGAAACAACTATTCCTATACTATCGAATTCCATATAACAACTGCATTTCTACACTTTCTTGTGACCCACCTGTGCAGTTGAGTCTCCCATGGTGCAGTGGATTTGCTTTTGACTGCACTCCCCCGAGGTGTCATCACTCTCACTGGTATTCAACACCGAACATCGGTTTGTGAGTGCTATACTCCCAGTGGATACCTGCTCTGCCTGTCTGTTCCTCTTAGTGTACCTGGTGATCATCCACTCCCTCTACTCCTGAACTCTCTGTAGTTGTGGGGTGATCACCACCTGAAACATGCTATCCATGAAACTCTCAGCTTCCCATTTGCACTGTAGTGACATCAGCTGCCCCTCAAGCTCAGAATCTCTGAGCTCAAGCTTGTGTTGTTCACAGTTGTTACCGCTCACAGTCATTGTTTGTTTATGGGGAGTTCAGAGTAGAAAAGCACAATTGCTAATACATTTGTATAAATGTAATTCACTTGACAGAAATAAAATTTGAGGATCCAATGTCCAATTTTTTTCAAAAGGGTAGATTTTCATCTTTACTGCATAGGCGGTAAACTGGCAGAACAGATCACCTGTCCAGTATAGAACCCGCCCAATTTTCATTTCCACTGATTTGAAAAAGCAAAGAAACTCTTAAGGAGTCACAGGATGAGGGGCACACCCTTCCATCCCTTAGCCCCGTTGATGCACAGGTTGCATGCTGGGAAATGCAGCAAGCAATGTGGTTGACTCTTAACTGCCCTCTGAAATGGCCTAGCAAGCCACTCAGTTGTAACAAACCGCTATGAAAAACAATAAAAAGAATGAAACCGGACGGACCACCAGGCATCGACCTCGGCACTGACTACGTGCATGGCAACGGCACATCCAGTACAGTTGACCCTGCAAAGTCCTCGTCACCAATATCTGGGGACTTGTACCAAAATTGGGAGAGCTGTACCAAAATTGGGAGAGCTGTCCCACAGACTAGTCAAGCAACAGCCTGACATAGTCATACTCACAGAATCATACCTTTCAGCCAATGTCCCAAACTCCTCCATCACCATCCCTGGGTATGTCCTGTCCCACCGGCAGGACAGACCCACGAGGGGTGGCGGCACAGTGGTATACAGTCGGGAAGGAGTGGCCCTGGGAGTCCTCAACATTGACTCCAGACCCCATGAAGTCTCATGGCTTCAAGTCAAGCATGGGCAAGGAAACCTCCTGCTGATTACCACTTACCACCCTCCCTCAGCTGATGAATCAGTACTCCTCCATGTTGAACACCACTTGGAAGAAGCACTGAGGGTAGCAAGGGCACAGAATGTACTCTGGGTGGGAGACTTCAATGTCCATCACCAAGAGTGGCTCGGTACCACCGCTACTGACCGAGCTGACCAAGTCCTGAAGGACATAACTGCCAGTCTGGGCCTGCGACAGAGAAACAACATGAGGGAAAAACCTACTTGACCTCGTCCTCACCAATCTACCTGTCGCAGATGCACCTGTCCATGACAGTATTGGTAACAATAAAAACAGAAAATGCTGGAGATACTCAGCAGGTCAGGCAGCATCTGTGAAGAGAGAAACAGAGTTAACGTTTCAGGTCGATGACCTTTCGTCAGAACTGGAAAAAAGCAGGAAATGGAACAGATTTTTAAGCAAGTGTAGGGGCTGGGAAAGGGGGGAGGGGATGAAAGAACAAAAGGGAAGGTCTGTGATAGGATAGAAGGCAGGAGAGGTTAAGAGACAATAAGAGATATTCAAGGCAAAAGGAGATGGTAATGGGACAGGTTAAGAAACAAAGGATGGGTCTAGATGAAGTGTAAATTGCACTGGCAGAATGAAAGGCAGCTGCCATGTGCCAATTTCAGATCATAACCTCGGCCCCTATCATATATATATTTTTTATCCACACTTTTTGTCTGTGTCTTATTTTCTTCTCTCCCACATGGCAGCTGTCTTTCATTCTGTAAAAGACAAAGCTGAAGTGTTTGCAACCATCTTCAGCCAGAAGTGCCGAGTGGATGATCCATATCGTCCTCCTCCTGAGGTTCCCACCACCACAGATGCCAGTCTTCAACCAATTTGATTCACTCCACGTGAAATCAAGAAACGGCTGAGCGCACTGGATACAGCAAAGGCTATGGTCCCCGACAACATCCCGGCTATCGTGCTGAAGACTTGTGCTCCAGAACTAGCCGCGCCTCTAGCCAAGCTGTTCCAGTACAGTTATAACACTGACATCTATTCGACAATGTGGAAAACTGCCCAGGTATGTCCTGTCCACAAAAAGCAGGACAAATCCAACCCGGCCAATTGCGACCCCTTCTTCTTCTTAGGCAGTCCCTCGGAACCGAGGATGACTTGCTTCCACATTAAAAATGAGTTCTCAGGTGACTGATGAGTCCAATGCGGGACCTACAGTCTCTGTCACAGATGGGGCAGATGGTGGTTGAAGGGGTGGGTGGGTGGGGTGCTTGGGTTGACGTGCGCTCCTTGCGCTGCTTGCGCGTGGCTTCCGCTTGCTCCCGGCAAAGAGACTCGAGGTGTTCAGCGCCTTCCGGATGCTTCTCCTCCACTTTGTGCAGTCTTGGGCCAGGGATTCCCAGGTGTCAGTGGGGATGTTGCACTTTTTCAAGGAGGCTTTGAGGGTGTCCTTGAAGCGTTTCCTCTGCCCACCTGGGGTTCTCTTGCCGTGTCGGAACTCCGAGTAGAGCGCTTGTTTTGGGAGTCTCGTACTGGGCATGCGGACGATGTGACCCGTCCATTGGAGCTGATCGAGCGTGGTCAAACCTTCAATGCTGGGGATATTGGCCTGAGCAAGAACACTGACGTTGGTGCGCCTATCCTGCCAATGGATTTGCAGGATCTTGCGGAGGCAGCGTTGGTGGTACCTCTCCAGTGCTTTGAGGTGCCTGCTGTACATAATCAGCATCTGCGAAGAGATGCTTGGTCACTCAACCTGGAAACACCAAGACTGGTTCGACGAGTACGACCAGGAGATCCAGGAGCTAATAAGCCGCAAGCGCAAGGCATTCCTGATCTGGAAACAGCAACACAACTCGAGAGCAAGAAAGCAGCTCTACAGACGCCTGAAGGCCGAGGTCCAACAAAAAACTCACAATCTAAAGAACAGATGGTGGGCGGAGAAAGCGCAGGAGATCCAGCAGCTTGCCAACAACCACGATGTGCGTGGATTCTTTAGCGCAGTCAAGACCATCTACGGCCCAAGCACCCAAGGTCCTACCCCACTGCGGGCCAAGAACGGAGAGGTACTCATCAAGGACCGAGAGGCAGTCAGTGCCCGCTGGAAGGAGCACTTCTAAGATCTCCTTAACTGAGACAATCTTCGACGCGAGTGTCCTCAACTCCATCCCGCAGCTTGTTACCCGCCACCATCTCAGTACAACCCCAGCCCGGCATGAGGTTGAAAAGGCCATCCGACAACTGAAGAACAACAAGGCCTCAGGAGCAGATGGAATCCCTGCCGAGGCAGAAAAGCATGGAGGAGAAGCACTACTGGTGCGAATTCATGAACTAATTTCTCTTATCTGGAAGGAGGACAGCATGCCAGGGGATCTCAGAGACGCCGTAATTGTGACCATCTTCAAGAAAGGTGACAAGTCCAATTGCGGTAATTACAGAGGAGTTTCCCTGCTGTCTGCCACAGGGAAAGTCATTGCAAGAATCCTCCTCAACCGCCTTCTCCCAGTGGCCGAAGAGCTCCTCCCAGAGTCGCAATGCGGATTCCGCCCACTAAGGGGCACAATAGACATGATCTTCACCGCACGTCAATTACAAGAGAAATGCAGGGAACAGCACCAACCGTTGTACATGGCCTTCTTTGATCTCACAATGGCCTTCGACACTGTCAACTGTGAGGGATTATGGAGTGTCCTCCTCAAATTCGGCTGCCCTCAAAAGTTTGTCACCATCCTCCGCCTGCTTCACGACGACATGCAAGCCGTGATCCTGACCAATGGTTCCACCACAGATCCAATTCACGTACGGACCGGGGTCAAGCAAGGCTGTGTCGTCGCACCAATGCTCTTCTCGATCTTCCTTGCTGCAATGCTCCATCTCACCCTCAATAAGCTCCCCGCTGGAGTGGAGCTAATTTACAGAACAAACGGGAAACTGTCGCCTCAAGCCCAGATCCAAGGTCATCCCATCTTCTGTTGTCGATTTACAGTATGCAGACAATGCTTGCTGCACTCACTTGGAGGTCGAACTCCAAACCATCGTCAACACCTTCACCGAAGCATACGAGAGCATGGGCCTTACATTAACATCCGTAAGACAAAAGTCCTCTACCAACCTGCCCCCACCACACAGTACTGCCCTCTGATTATCAAAATCCACAACAAGGCCTTGGACAACGTGGACCACTAACCATACCTCAGGAGCCTACTGCCAACAAGGACAGACGTTGATGACAAAGTCCAACACCGCCTTCAGTGTGCCAGTGCAGCTTTCGGTCGCCTGAGGAAGAGAGTGTTTGAAGACCAGGACCTCAAACCCGGCACTAAGCTCATGGTCTACAGAGCAGCATTGATACCCACCCTGCAGTATGCCTCAGAGACGTGGACCATGTACAGCAGGCACCTCAATTACCGCCCCATCAGTCTACTCTCAATCATCAGCAAAGTGATGGAAGGTGTCATCGACAGTGCTATCAAGTGGCACTTACTCACAAATAACCTGCTCACTGATGCCCAGTTTGGGTTCCGCCAAGACCACTAGGCTCCCGACCACATTACAGCCTTGGTCCAAACATGGACAAGGGAGCTGAATTCCAGAGGTGAGGTGAGAGTGACTGCCCTTGACATCAAGGCAGCTTTTGACCGAGTGTGGCATCAAGGAGCCCTAGTAAAACTGAAGTCAATGGGAATCGGGGGGAAAACGCTCCACTGGCTGGAGTCATACCTAGCACAAAGGAAGATGGTTGTGGTGGTTGAAGGTCAATCATCACAGCCCCAGGACATCGCGGCAGGAGTTCCTCAGGGCAGTGTCCTAGGCCCAACCATCTTCAGCTGCTTCATCAATGACCTTCCTTCCAACATAAGGTCAGAAATGGGGTTGTTCGCTGATGACTGTACAGTGTTCAACGCCACTCACAACTCCTCAGATAATGAAGCAGTCCATGCCCGCATGCAACAAGAGCTGGACGACGTTCAGGCTTGGACTGATAAGTGGCAGGTAACATTCGCGCCACACAAGTGCCAGGCAATGACTATCTCCAACAAGCAAGAGTCTAACCACCTCCCCTTGACATTCAATGGTATTACCATTGCCGAATCCCCCACCATCAACATCCTGGGGGGTCACCATTGACCAGAAACTTAACTGGACCAGCTACATAAATACTGTGGCAACAAGAGCAGGTCAGAGGCTAGGTATTCTGCAACGAGTGTCTCACCTCCTGACTCCCAAAAGCCTTTCCACCAGCTACAAGGCACAAGTAAGGAGTGTGATGGAATACTCTCCACTTGCCTGGATGTGTGCAGCTCCAACAACACTCAAGAAGCTCGACACCATCCAGGATAAAGCAGCCCGCTTGATTGGCACTCCATTCACCACCTTAAACATTCACTCCCTCCACCACCGGCATACCATGGCTGCAGTGTGTACCATCTACAAGATGCACCGCAGCAACTTGCCAAGGCTTCTTCACCTCCCAAACCTGCGACCTCTTCCACCTAGAAGGACAAGGGCAGCAGGCGCATGGGAACACCACCACCTCCAAGTTCCCCTCCAAGTCACACACCATCCTGACTTAGAAATATATTGTCGATCCTTCATCGTCGCTGGGTCAAAATCCTGGCACTCCCTCCCTAACAGCACTGTGCGAGTACCCTCACCACACAGACTGCAGCGGTTCAAGAAGGCAGTTTACCACCACCTTCTCGAGGGCAATTAGGGATGGGCAATAAATGCTGGCCTTGCGAGTGATGCCCACATCCCATAAACGAATAAAAAAAAAAGCCACATTTGCCCAGAATACACAAATGGGATTAAAAACTCTTTATAACTGTTGTGTGAGGAAAAAATATATAGCCTACACTGAGGCTTTTGAGACAGGTTGAGGCCTTGAAGTAAAAACCATTGGAAATGTTTACATAACCAAGTATCAATGGAAATATACACCCTATGCAAGATTTTTAATAAAATATAGATAGATTGGTAAAGATTGTAACTGTGCTTTGATGCAATCCCTTGGTTTATTTATTCACTTTCACAGTTCACACATTTTACAGTTGAACACCATTTCCTTAAAACATTTGGCCGATAGAAATGTAGCAGATATCCCTTAATATGCCCCACTGCCTGGTGTCCAGCAAATGGAATGTTGTGGTGTATTTTAATAATTCTTTTTTGTAAACCTGCAGCACCAACGTCTGTTCCTTCTGCTTCTTGACCTTAGTTTTTTTTGAACAACAAACCTTCATTGTAGCGGAACTACCCTGCTAGTTTGGAATCTGGCTTGCTCTCTCTGTCTGTTTAAAAATTGACTACTTTACTCGAGTAATTGCACTCTTATAATTGGGGCAAACTATTCTTGAAATTGTGAAGTGAACCGGAAAAAAATTAAACTACCTTTGCAAATAAATTTATTTATTTAACTCTTTACATAAAGGCATATGTTTTATTGAGTTTTTTTTTAACCATGCAGGAAGAGGTCAACAACAGATATATTTCTCTGGAAAAAGAGAAAGAATGGCAGGTGTTTAAGGTAAATATGCATTTAATACTATGAGTTTGGATCAGGACACTTCTTGAGAAAGAGCAGATCGTCTTCTAGCAAGAGACATGATGCGGAGATGCCGGTGTTGGACTGGGCTGGACAAAAATGAGAAGTCGCACAACACCAGGTTATAGTCCAACAGTTTTATTTAAAATTACGAGCTTTCGGAGCTGCTGCTCCTTCGTCAGGTCTACCTGACGAAGGAGCAGCAGCTCCGAAAGCTCGTAATTTTAAATAAAACTGTTGGACTATAACCTGGTGTTGTGCGACTTCTCATTTTTAGCAAGAGACATCACAGCTTCATTTTAATCCTACAGATTTTGGAGTGTTTATGAGATGCCTGCTTAGAGCTTCTGAGTCTCATAACTCTCTAGAGTTCCTTCATATAACATTAAATGCGGACCCTAGATGAAGGGCCAACGCTCATAATGCAAGATGCCAACAAGGGTAAAAATCCAGGAAAGATGACTAGGCAATTTTAGAAAATAAGATTAAGTGACACCAGGCTTGAATTTTAAGAGATTCTAGATTTTAGGAGGCAGGCAGGACTCTGGCAGGTATACTGTGACCAGATACAGACCAAACTTTCACTACTCTGTTTTAGCAAAGGCCGGGATTTTCTGATTGGCATTATTTTAGCACTAGTGTTAACCTAATTATTTTAATATTGACGGTGCTCAACCAGTCCCTCGCCACCGCCTTAAATACCCTTGTCCGCAATAATACCTATACTCTCCCAGCCTGGTTCTTCCCTCTAGTATGGCAGCCATCTTCGCTCCCTGAAGTCCAAGGGCACAAACTTGAGTGTATCTATCACACAACTGGTTTAGCCATCTATTCCCAGCTCTGGCTGGACTACATTAAGCGCTATCAGGTCTCACTCTCCTCCGGCAAAACTAGCCACTATTCCAGGATCATCGTGGAGAACAAAGTTAACCCCCGGCTTCTTTTCTCCACTACCAACCATCTCCTTAAACCCTCTCCCCTGCCCTCTCCACCTTCACCTCCAAGCTCATAAAGTTCCTTGTCATTAAGATTGAGACCATCTGTTCAGCTGCCTGTGTTGCTTCCCTCCCCCTTCACCTTTCCCACCAAACCTACCTCCAGGCTCCCTCCCACCCCAGCCCCTATCCTGCATCATATTCCAATTTCTCTCCTATCTCCCCTCATGCCCTCTCCGAACTCATCCTGTCCATAGACTCACCTCCTGCTTTCTCGACCCCCATTCCCATTAAACTGCTGACCACCCAACTTCAATTACTGGCCCCTATCTTAGCTGATATTGTAAATGGTTCCCTCTCCTCAGGCACTGGCTCCTCTTTTTCAAAGCCGTCATCTTCACCCCACTCTTCTTTACTGGGAAATTATGTTAAATAAATTTCAAATACAGTGTAGTGAATTTGCATAATATTCTAATGTAAGTTCCTATTGGACCATATAAAGGTTTATTTTGCATGGTCAGACTAATGACATGGAACTTTACTCGACTAGGGGCACAGATTGGACAATAGGCATGGAGATAAGTGCACTCAATTTGCAGTTATTCTGATTTCTCTGGTCATTAATTTAAATAACTAAGAAATCAGGAATGCTGTCCATTTGGTGTGCTAACCCCAATGTCCGATTCTCTGTTCTGCTCTCTCATTAAGCTCGCCTTGTAATATCTAGCTTAAATCCTAGATTTTCTGCTTCAAGTAATTAGGCTGCATCTCTGGGGTTGGAGGAATAACTTCCACCTGCCGCAGAGATGCACCCTAGATCTCAGACAATCCTCCAGCCTTGGGGTTATTTAAATATTTTAAGTGAGCTACCTGGCCTCCTCCAGATTGGTGCAGAGCTTTGCTGTGACAGGTCTCCATGCTGCTTGTAAAAGGAGGCAAATGTCTCCTCTTTGGCCTGTGTAATCCATTAATCTGGGAGCGATTGTACAATCCTGTCAGCAAAAGAAACTTCCGGTCCTCTCCACTGCCATAGCAATGTTAGCGCCAGGGACTAAGAACATAAGAACATAAGAAATAGGAGCAGGAGTAGGCCAATCGGCCCCTCGAGCCTGCTCCGCCATTCAATAAGATCATGGCTGATCTGATCCTAACCTCAAATCTAAAGAACACAAGAAGTAGGAGCAGGACCCGGCCACTCAGCCCCTGGGCCCGCTACGCCACCCACAGGGCCTCGACCGATCCAAATTCAGCCTCATGTCCAATTTCCTGCCCGCTCCCCGTAACCCCTAATTCCCTTTACTTCTAGGAAACTGTCTATTTCTGTTTTAAATTTATTTAATGATGTAGCTTCCACAGCTTCCTGGGGCAGCAAATTCCACAGATCTACTACCCTCTGAGTGAAGAAGTTTCTCCTTATCTCAGTTTTGAAAGAGCAGCCCCTTATTCTAAGATTATGCCCCCTAGTTCTAGTTTCACCCATCCTTGGGAACATCCTTACCGCATCCACCCGATCAACTGTGTCAGCTGTGGCTCAGTTGGCACCTTTGCCTCTGAGTCAGAACGTTATGGGTTCAAATCCCACTCCAGCGACTTGAGCACAAAAATCTAGGTTGACACTCCAGTGCAGTATTGAGGGAGTGCTGTACTGTTGGAGGTGCCGTCTCTCAGATGAAACGTTAAACCAAGGCTCCGTCTGCTCTCTCAGGTGGACGTAAAAGATTCCATGGCACTATTTCGAAGAAGAGCAGGGGTGTTATCCCCGGTGCCCTTGCTATTTATCCCTCAATCAACATCACCAAAAAAGAAAACAGATTATCTGGTCATTATCACATTGCTATTTGTGGGAGCTTGCTGTGCAGCAAATTGCCTGGTGTGTTTCCTACATTACAAGAATGACTACACTTCCAAAAATACTTAATTGGCTGTAAAGCGCTTTGGCATATCCGGTGGTCATGAAAGGAGCTATAGAAATGCAAATCTTTCTTTAACGGGTATCCTGGTATCCAGTATTGGAAAGCCGCAAATAACAGAGAATATGTTAAGGAAACTATTTTCCATATGTCCAACTTGGTTCAATAGATCCACCCAAAAATGAGTGGGCATATTCTACACTGTAGGCATATGCAGTGGGAAATAGGGGCCCCACCAATTTTCTGACCCCAAATCCTCTCTTTCCCACCCCGCCCACCCCATCCAAAAAAAAATTGGAGAGGGGTAGTCAGGAAATCGATGTCTATATATCGATTAGAGCATTTTCCAGAGAAGATGTTGAAAGCATTTGAATAAAATGATGCAAAAAAAATACTGGCAATTATCCAGTTTTAACTGAATTGCAGGTTTGTGCTCTTTGCACAAGAGAAAACTCCAAAATGCTGAAATTGAAGCTGGAGGATTGTCTGAGATCTAGGGTGCATCTCTGTGGCAGGTGGAAGTTGTTCCTCCAACCCCAGAGATGCAGCCTAATTACGTGAAGCAGGAAATGTAGGATTTAGGCTAGATATTACAAGGCGAGCTTAATGTGAGAGTAGAAGAGAGAATCGGAGGTCCAAGGTGAAACTGTGTAAGTGGCACCCATGCTGATCTGACATGACAGATTTAAAGTGGAGATCAGACACAGAAACCTCTAAAGTAGTGAGAGTGACCTTCAATGTAGTGAAACTCACCTCCAAAAGTAGTAGAAATCACCTGCAAATTTGTAGAAACCACCTCCAAAGTTGTAGAAATCACCTGCAAAGTGCTGAAAGCAAACTCTCAGAACAAGTGCTGTGAGCAAAAGCCTTTCATTTAGGCAAGGAAGCAGGCGTGAGGTCTATTTTTACCTGTCATTTGTTCAGCCCCCTCAATTGCTGCTGTGCTCTCGCTTTCTTTTCACTGGCGAGGTCCAGGAAGCTTGGGAAACCTGTAGACCCACAGTGAAAGTTGAAAATCCCTGTTAAAAAACCTGTTAACTACCTCTTAATTGATTTCAGTTGCTAACCCGCCTGTCCCGAGGGGGTTTCTCGCACGCTGCTGAATGCGCTCCAGTGAAACGTGGAAGTCAGCGGGTTGGAGCCGGCAACGCCAACGTGCTGTCAATCTGAGCACTTTTTACGACCCACCCGCTCCCAAGCCCACTCGCTGCTGCCAGTAAAAATTCCAGCCACAGGCGCAGCTGGCGATTAATTTGCAACTACATTGCATCTGGTCCTCTGGACAGAATTCCACATGTGATGAAGGGGGTTTGGGCAAAAGACTCGCTTGCCTCCCAGCCAGAATTTAGGGCGCATATTAAACAAGACAGAAACCTGGCAGTACTTCTGGCCCACTCACACAGAAATCTTTTCCACCGTTCTCCAACCCAGGAATTTCAGCCACTGAAAATAAATTGCGTTCTGGGACTGGAATTATCTAGATACATATTGGACTAGGAATTCTTGTGTTGATTTATCTTTGCTTGAATGAAATGAAGCTTTCATTTTAATTATAAAATGGTCCAGATGGTATCCTTAGACTAAAAGTAAATAATCATAGAAAATAGCAGCAACAATTATTAAACTACATTTTGGCTGCATTTATGATCTTAGTCAAAGTAATTAACAACTGCTCATTAACATAATGAGTTGAATTCAAAAGACTGATCCATGAACTACATTTTTGGGTCTACGATTGAGTGAAATAAAGAAAGAACTTGTATTTATATAGCGCCATTCGCGACCTCAGGACCCAAAACAATTTACAGCCAATTAAGTATTTTTGAAGTGTAGTCACTTTTGTAATGTAGGAAAAGAGGCAGACAATTTCCACACAACGAAGTCCCACAAACAGCAATAACATAATGGCCCAGAAATTAATGACGGAGCCTTCGTGCGGGGGTAAGGCTTCCCCGCGATATCTCACTGCGCGCCTGCCTTTTCATTCCGAGCTCGCACGAACTTGATTTTCTAGACAGCAGCTGTGCAGTGCTTCCGTATCCCACAGGCGCAGTTAATTCGTGCGAGCTGTGGGATCACGTGATTCAGTTAGAGCCAATGGCAGCACACCATCTTTCATTCATAGTTTTCACAGCAAGTGCTGTGAAAGCTATGAATCTATACCCCCTCAAAAGGACAGCTAAACCTCAATTAAATTTAAAAAAAAAACCATCACATTAATAAAATAACTTTAGTTAAATAAATTAACCAATTTAAACAAAAAATTAAATTTTTGAAAAAATTTAAAATCTTTTAAAAAGTTATAAAAATAAACTTACCTTTCTTTAAAGTCTCTAAAAAAGATATACCTGTTGAAAAAAATTCAAAACAATACTTAATTAACTACTTAGCTTGTTAAAAGAGGGTCTTACGCCTCCTTTCTTTATGTGCAAAATCTTCCATGCTTACCTGCGCGTTCAAAGCACTAAGTGCACTGCGTGCGCGCAGCCTGTAGCGCGCACGCGGTTCACCTAGGAACCGCCCCCTTTTGAAATCACCAAGTGCCGGTTTTCAGCGCATGCGCAGTGCATGCAGAAAACCGGCAATTGGAGACAGAATACGCGAGAGTACACAGTGCGTACTCTCGCGTAGAGACACTAATTTTTGGGCCAATGACCAGATTATTTGTTTTAGTGATATTGGTTGAGGGATATATGTTGGCCAGGAAACCAGGGAGAACACCCTTGCTCTTCTTCAAATAATGCCATGGAATCTTTTACATCCACTTGAGAGACCAGACAGGACCTCGGTTTAACGTCTCATCTGAAAGACTGCACCTCTAATAGTATTCCTTCAGTACTGCACTGAAGTTTCAGCCGAGATAATGGGCTCGATTTTAATAGCCCTGAGGAGGAGGGTCTGTTGGGAAAATCAGGAAAAATGGCTTCAGACACCCAACCCCCCTCCATCCCACCCACACCCGATTTTCCTGAATGTCTGTTTAGCCGCTCCCAAACTGACCCATCTCCAACCGGTGGGACAGGTAGTTAAGGCAGTTAATAGCCTGTTAACTGCCTTGCTAATCCTATTTTGATAGTGGTTTCCCATTTTCCTGCTTCTGGCTCCTGTTCCCCTACTTGTTAGAAACAGGCTAGGTTCAAGGAGATGAGTTGCTGGAGGACATGATTTGTATGCATTGGTGGAACGCTTTAAAGCGCCCCTGAAACATGGCTGACATTCAAATGAAACAACTTTGCGGTTGTAGGTATGGGATAACATTTTGCACATCTACTGACCTTCTGACTGTTCAAGCTGACACCCATCTGCAGTGTGTCATGAATGGAATTATTTCAAGCCACTTCGACTGTGCGCTTGCAAGATTGTTACTTCAAATGAAATCTATAGCAAGGGGATGGGAAACATTTAGCAGACACATCCTTTTGAGCAGATGATACAAAGCGATTCTCTATGAACATCATATTCCATTGCTTTCTGAGAGGGATGAAACTCTATTATGTCACCAGCTTCCTCTAGTGTGCCCAACTCTCCATCGCCCACTTCCAGGTCCTCGCCACCTGCAACAATCTTGTTTGCTGCCTCCTCAGCACTGGTCAATGTTGCAAGGGTAGGTATTCCTTCTCCATGATGCGGAGATGCCGGTGTTGGACTGGGGTGGACGAAGGAGCAGCCGCTCCGAAAGCTTGTGATTTCAAATAAAACTGTTGGACTATAACCTGGTGTTGTGTTCCTTCTCCAGTCATTGCTCTCTCCCTCTTATTGTGGGCTATCTTTTCCTGCAAGGAGGGACACAAGCGGTATTTCAGCCACAGTGATGGAGTGAGTGTGATTAATCCCTACCATAGAAGCTTTGAGTGAGACGAAGATGGGGTAAGGTGCCAAGAGGAAGGTAGCTCCCTGTGTGTTGTTAATTGTTGTCACTGCATGACAGTGAGAGCGAGTCTAAGGGGTGCATAGGCAGGATGTTGAAGTAATTCAGTGCAGAGACAGAGATGGCTAGGAAAGGGTGCAAGGGAAGTAAGAGTAAGGTGGGATGTGAAGGAGGAGGCCTACAACGCAGAGTGCTGGTGATGAGAAGAGAAGGGAAGCAGAGTGAAGGCAAGTGAGATGGGCTACTCACTTTTGATGTTCTCACAAGATCATTAAACCTTTTGTGGCACTGGATCCATGAGCATGCATATGTGGACCTTGCGCTCACCTTCTGAGCAATGCGCAGCCAGGCTGCCTTGGTCTGCTGAGGAGGCTTCCTCCAGCCATCAGGAGGGGAGAGAATCTCCCTGCGCCCTCTGACAGCATCCACAAGAACTTGGAGGGACTCATCATTAAAACGAGGAGCTGCCTTGCCTCTGGAAGAAGTCACAGCTTTTAAAACAAGTGCAGGAAACCACAATAGAAAGGTTCAGGCTGAATGGCAGCTTTAAAAGCAGCTGCTATTATGACGCCATCAGAGGCGGCCAGCCGACCCGATCCCACTCATTGGACCGGCCAGTGCACCTCCATGAAATTAACAAGGTAGTTTAATAAAAATTGCAACTCTGCAGCTGTTCCCGCCGGAAGCGGCTCCCGAACCCGCCCACCACGCAACCCGACTCCATCCCGCCTCGGGAATTAAAATCGAGCCCTATATGTTCAAGCCTCTGGAGTGGGACTTGAACCCACATCTTCTGACTCAGAGGTGAGTGTGCTACCACTGAGCCAAAGCTGGAAAACTCTTCTATTTGGGGATGAACAGTCTTACTGGGATTTTTTTTTAATGAGTCTGTACTTCATAAATATTAATTTAATTTTGAACAGAGCAATTGAGGTTGAAAATTCAGATTCAACTTTGTGTTGAGTTCTAGGTCTCCTGAATTAACCAATCACAAACAGTATGAAGGTAGGGATGATGTAATTGGCTGCACTGTTCCTGAGCAATGAAGGAGAAGTTCCTGCTCTTGATCACCATCTGACAATCCCTCCTGGAAAATGTGGATGATAGGTGAATACAGGATCAGGCTTGGCTATGGTACCCTGCCAAGTCAAAAAGTGGCCATTATTTATTTGGGAGTCTGCCAACACAAACCAGCCAGGCTCACACAAATAATGATCACTTTCACAAAGTACTGAAGGAGTGCTCATGTTTCTAGGACAAAACCAAACGAGTCACAACCTTTCGGAGAGAAGCAGCAAAACAACAAAAATAAATTACATAATTATTTGAAATCAAGATGGAACGATTACAACATGAAATACATGTTAAAATATGTTCACATTTGGTAATAGTACACTAAGGGCTGGATTTTCAATGACCCGTGGAGTCGGGTTTGGAGGCATGTGGGGGGTTAAAGTTGCGGATTCGGGGGTCCCGACCCCATCCTGACTCCATTCCGCCTCCAAGCAATTTTGACAAAATCGGTCGCGGGGTTCCCAACTCTGTCCCGCCTCCAAGAGGCGGGAGAGGCCATTAAAGCCCTTAACAAGCCCTAAATTGGCTCTGTAATGCCATTTTGAAACGTTTTAGCTAGTTTAACCCTTTTCTGACGTGAAGCACGCCTGATGTGAAACACGCCAGTGAAACCTGGCGGGAGCACAAGTGGATAGCTGACTATCAGCTGCAGGTCCACTATTACAACGGAGATGTGATGAAGGTAGTAGTAGTATTGTGATGAAGGTAGTAGTAGTATTAGGTCTGAAAGTCGCCTCTGATGCTGCTGCATTGAATGTCTTCAGAGACTGCCTGGGAGGACTTGGTTGCAAAAAAAATTCTCTCTCTCTCTCTCTCTGTCTCTCTCTCTCTCTCTCTGAGATGCTGCTCATTTTGCATCCAGGTCCTCTCACAGCAAAGGCCAGGCAGTCTCTGACTTGCAATGATGACATCATCAGAGGCGACTTTCAGACTGAAACCACTAATTGGGTCATGGGTTCCCACATGCTGGAACTCAATTGCCCAATTAAGTGAAAATTGCATCAATCTCCCACATCCAATTGCAGGCGGGTGGACAACACAAAATGCGGATGACACGACCCCAACCCGCCCCAGTATCAAAATCCAGCCCTAACAGTTTGAAACATCCTAGCCCTGAAATTTGGCGATTTAAAAAAAGGATCCAGGTCCACTGGATTTCCACCCCATTGCTGCAATAATGATCAATTGCACACCAGAGGAGAAGGCACTTCTCCCGGGCAGATGCCTAAAACAGGCGTCAGGCCCCTTGAATATGTAAATTAGGGCCTGCCCTCCTCAGGATTCTTCAGCAGCTCCCACGGCCACCAATGAAAGGTAAATTGTATAAAGATTTTTTTTTTTTAAACTCCTTCCTGTGAAGCATGGAGGAGTAGGATTACTCCCCGATTACACAGGTGTTGCAATCGACACTGTCCCCACCCCTCCACCGTGTCCCGGTCCAACACCCTCCCCCCCCCCCACCCCTCAGGACTTACCTGAGGGCCACTATCGACATCGCAGCAGCCCAACATTGATGCCCGCTTCACCAGAGAGCTGTTTGGGGATGCACCGCAGGTGTCCACAGCTCGTTCGTGTAATTTAAAGTAGGCCCAAGGTCTAATTTCGATCGGATCTTGGGCCTACCTGTTCCGGTGAAGGGATCGTTCCCTGCACCTAGTTCAAAATAATAACATTTGATTAGCTACAGTATCTAATTAAAAGCTTTTCCTAATACTAGATAATTCCTTCTTATCCAAATTGGTTACTGGATTTTCTGCCACATTAGAAAAACAAAATCGGATGTGAAGTAAAACCAGCTGCTGATTTGCTATCGCCCATTGTGCGCTACTGCCCAAGACTAATTTCACCTCATTAGTATTGAGTCCAAGAAATATATGGAGAGCTATAATAGGAAAAGTAATCAGGATTTTGCAGGGTTATTTACTACAATGAAGAATTATTAATATCCAAGCCACTAGTAGTCCTACGCACTCGAGAAAAATAATACAGTATTATTACTGGAAAAAATGTTATTTAGTATATTTGATAATGAAGGGTGTTGATTATTTTTTTTAAATCTTTTTGTCCAACAGCAAAAAGTGATAAAGGAAACAATTTTATACAAAGGAATAAAACCTGGCATTGGAAAATGGAACCACAAATGGATTAGAAAAGAACACTCTAAAGGAAGTGCCCCTCATTCATTTTGAGAATGACACCAGATTATAAAGGTTGGAACAACAGGGTGGAACTGAATCACCTAATTACCACTAAGCATCTGGAGTCCAACACTTGTGCTTCCATTTCCCATCCACTTCAGCAAAAAAGACTCTCTTCCTGTAGAGCAGAAAACAGAAGCCTTGAAAACTGCACATTGCCTTCCTTTGCCATGAACTGCTGTGACCATGGATGATTTAGAAAAACAATGCACATTGTGATTTTTCACAATTATCCTCCCTATTCCCACTCTTACTTTTATATCCTGAATACAAAATAAGAATTATTGCTCAACTACATAAGGTTTTCAATGAACCCTTTTTTCCCTGGGGGCAAATAAACCTTGAGTGAAAGGCACGTGCTGAAAGATATGGCAATTATAGCTAGATTTCTTTTTTGGCTTTTTTTTATGCTGAGTTATCTTATATTTAGAATGTTTACTTCAGTAAAGCCTTTAAAATGTAGAAAAGCATGACTTGTTGTGGTGAATTAAATTAATCTCACAGCACAGTGTTCTAACAACTGCAACCACACAAACCGAGCTATCACTCTACCAACAACATACCTAATAATATTTCTTCGAGAGCAAAGCCAATCGTATTTAGCTAGTTAGGCAGAGTTCAGTGTTTCGCCAATAACTTTTATTATAATTACAGTAAAATACATTGCATAATAAGCATCTGCATATAGGTTTTTATGCCCGATATGCCTGAGTGTCTGTTCTACGTGTTTGTACTATAAAATTTGTTGGCAATCCAGCATAAAAGTCACAGCTACCCCTCCTGTTTCTGTAGGAGGCCCCAGAACAAAACCCTGTAGGACATCGTTATCCACTTCCAACCACTCTGAGAAACTACTCTTGGCCGCGATCTTACCTCTCGGTGCAGCTTGGGGGCTAGACAGCTGCCTTCCGGGTTCCAATCCCGCCCCCAACGATGCACAGATGCAATTTTGCATCAGTTGGCCTTGTTAAGCCCACCCTGCGGGCTTGCCGGCCAATTAAGAGAAAGCCGGTGTCAGATGACGTCAGTTAAGTGCCTATAATCTTCTTCCCGCCGCTAGGTGTCGTGTCCATGTGCAAATCGGGGACACGACACCTGGGAAGATTGTTTGGAGGCGGGATGACAGTGGGTTTCCGACCCGCTGTCAATCTTTGCGATTTTGCCGGATGTCCCGCCTCCAAAACCCACCCCCTGAGCGCCAGCAAAATTCCGGCCAAGAACTCCTACTTTCTGTTTCCTCCCTTATAACAAGATTTTAATCCAGTTAAATTCCATTAACCGCCAACTGGAACTGCAGGTACACCTAAAAGGAAGTTATTAGAGATTAGGGATGAAATATACTGACTGAAGAGATTTCAGGAGAAATTCGTTTAAGTCTGTAATGGTCAGGAAATGCGCAAAGCAATCACTCCACATGCTGGATCACATGAGCGAGAGGCATGAGTAATATTGATGCTCATGCCTCATTTGATTAAAACAGATGTGCTGCGAGTGCTACACTGTTCATTGGCAGCTCACCTAATGGGTGGTGGGGTGGGGGGTGGCGGCAGATATCGGGTGTCATTGATGCTATTTAAAGGCAACCTACAACTCTTAAAGGGGAGGTGCACTTTGGCTACAGGCAACTTCCATTGTTGAGTACATTGAAAATGGTAGGAACGTTTGATGCAGCAAGAGCCCCCAGATTCTCAGATGCCCCATTAGAGGTCCTTATGGAGGGTCAGTAGGAGGAGGGAGGTGATCTTCCCGATTGGGGGGGAGGGGAATGATCTCCAGACAAGTTTCCCCTCATCAGTAGCAAGAGATGGCTGAACAGGTCAATGCCGGGAGCATTGCAGCAAGGAATTGGCTGCAATGTAGGAAGAATTTTAATGACCTGACCAGGGCTGCTAAGGTAAGACTCCTAACTCTTATATGTTATTTTCTGCAGAGTGCTGCACCACCTATAGCCCCAGTACTCTCAAGCCTTTCCTCCCCACTTCCCTTCACTCTCCTCCAATCAAAGCACCGCACTTCACTGGTACCCTTGGCACTTGCTACTGTCCTCACTTCCCTCACCTGTGCCATCTTTCACACAATATCTACAGTATTCTAACCTAACATGCACATCCTCAAAATATCGCACTAGGCTCCTACTGACACACTCCTTTCTTTCATGCAGGAGAAGCTGATGCACAGTACCTGGGAGCAGGCATAGACAAGAGGAAGGCAAGCATACATCTATTTCCTGTCCTCACTGGAGGAAGACGTACTGAAAATTGTGAGATGGGGTGCCTTGAAGCCATGATGACTGGCAAGGCTGGAGGACAGGTCCCGCAGGGTTTCTGCACCTCTTACCCTCTTATTTCCTTCTCATTGCAATCTCACCCTACAACTCTGCATTACAAAGTGCAGCTGCTTTGAGCAGCCTCCATTTGTCTCTGCTTAGCTTTGCTTAAATTAAGGGCCACCGTCATCTTGACAGCCACAACCAGTGCTGATCATGCCCTGGCACAGGGCTCCAGTTCGTACTGCAACAGTTAACACAGCTCAATCATAGGATCCCCTGTGAAGTGGAGGCACTGGACAAACTGTTGCTCAGTCAAGTTGTGATAGGAAAGGCGGTCCCTAAATACACGCACGGCGTAGGACTTCCTGTGTCCTCCCCTCTCACCAGTTCTACCAGCATCTCCTGATATGTGGACTCTTCCTGCTGCATCCTCCAGCCCCAGTATAGACCAAGCAGATCACCCATCATAAAAATAACAGAGTTATTATTTGCAATGTATTTTTGACTTTCTTTGCACGTGTACATCCAATTCATACCGTGCATGAGCACTTGATCCAGTCACGCATGCGCAGTACCAAACGGTATGGCCTGCAACGCCATGCTTCCCTTGGCTCCTTGCAGAGAAGGTCAGGGGATCCATTGGTGGCCGGTGGGGAGAGAGGAGAGGGGATCGAAGGGGGGAGAGAGGATCGAAGCGGGAGAGAGAGGATCGGAGGGGGGGAGAGAGGATCGGAGGGGGGGAGAGAGGATTGGAGGGGGGGAGAGAGGATCGGAGGGAGGTAGAGAGGATCGGAGGGAGGTAGAGAGGATCGGAGGGAGAGAGAGGATCGAAGGGGGAGAGAGAGGATCGAAGGGGGAGAGAGAGGATCGAAGGGGGAGAGAGAGGATCGAAGGGGGAGAGAGGATCAAAGGGGGAGAGAGAGGATCGAAGGGGGGAGAGAGGATCAGAGGGGAGAGAGAGGATCGAGGGGGGAGAGAGAGAATCGCAGTGGGGAGAGAGAGGATCGGAGGGGAAGAGAGAGGATCGGAGGGGAAGAGAGGATCAGAGAGGAAGAGAGGATCGGAGGGGAAGAGAGAGGATTGGAGGGGAAGATGGAGGGTCACGGGGAGAGGAGGATCGAACGGGGGCAAGAGAGAGGATCGGAGGGGAAGAGAGAGGATCGGAGGGGAAGAGAGAGGATCGAAGGGGAGAGAGAGGATCGAGGGGGGAGAGAGGATCGGAGGGGAAGAGAGAGAATCGCAGTGGGGAGAGAGAGGATCGGAGGGGAAGAGAGAGGATCAGAGGGCAAGAGAGAGGATCGAAGGGGAAGAGAGAGGATCAGAGGGGAAGAGAGAGGATCGAAGGGGAAGAGAGAGGATCGGAGGGGAAGAGAGAGGATCGGAGGGGAAGAGAGAGGATCGAGGGGGGAGAGAGAGGATCGAGGGGGGAGAGAGAGGATCGAAGGGGAGAGAGAGGATCGAGGGGGGAGAGAGAGGATCGAAGGGGAAGAGAGGATCGAGGGGGGAGAGAGAGGATCGAATGGGAGAGAGAGGATCGGAGGGGAAGAGAGAGGATCGGAGGGGAAGAGAGAGGATCGAGGGGGGAGAGAGGATTGGAGGGGGGAGAGAGGATCGGAGGGAGGTAGAGAGGATCGGAGGGAGGTAGAGAGGATCGGAGGGAGAGAGAGGATCGAAGGGGGAGAGAGAGGATCGAAGGGGGAGAGAGAGGATCGAAGGGGGAGAGAGAGGATCGAAGGGGGAGAGAGAGGATCGAAGGGGGAGAGAGAGGATCGAAGGGGGAGAGAGAGGATCGAAGGGGGAGAGAGGATCAAAGGGGGAGAGAGAGGATCGAAGGGGGGAGAGAGAGGATCAGAGGGGAGAGAGAGGATCGAGGGGGGAGAGAGAGAATCGCAGTGGGGAGAGAGAGGATCGGAGGGGAAGAGAGAGGATCGGAGGGGAAGAGAGGATCAGAGAGGAAGAGAGGATCGGAGGGGAAGAGAGAGGATTGGAGGGGAAGATGGAGGGTCACGGGGAGAGGAGGATCGAACGGGGGCAAGAGAGAGGATCGGAGGGGAAGAGAGAGGATCGGAGGGGAAGAGAGAGGATCGAAGGGGAGAGAGAGGATCGAGGGGGGAGAGAGGATCGGAGGGGAAGAGAGAGAATCGCAGTGGGGAGAGAGAGGATCGGAGGGGAAGAGAGAGGATCAGAGGGGAAGAGAGAGGATCGAAGGGGAAGAGAGAGGATCAGAGGGGAAGAGAGAGGATCGAAGGGGAAGAGAGAGGATCGGAGGGGAAGAGAGAGGATCGGAGGGGAAGAGAGAGGATCGAGGGGGGAGAGAGAGGATCGAGGGGGGAGAGAGAGGATCGAAGGGGAGAGAGAGGATCGAGGGGGGAGAGAGAGGATCGAAGGGGAAGAGAGGATCGAGGGGGGAGAGAGAGGATCGAATGGGAGAGAGAGGATCGGAGGGGAAGAGAGAGGATCGGAGGGGAAGAGAGAGGATCGAGGGGGGAGAGAGAGGATCGAAGGGGAGAGAGAGGATCGAGGGGGGAGAGAGGATCGGAGGGGAAGAGAGAATCGCAGTGGGGAGAGAGAGGATCGGAGGGGAAGAGAGAGGATCAGAGGGGAAGAGAGAGGATCGGAGGGGAAGAGAGGATCAGAGAGGAAGAGAGGATCGGAGGGGAAGAGAGAGGATCGGAGGGAAAGAGAGGATCAGAGAGGAAGAGAGGATCGGAGGGGAAGAGAGAGGATTGGAGGGGAAGAGAGAGGATCAGAGGGGAAGAGAGAGGATCGAACGGGGGCAAGAGAGGGGATCGGAGGAGAAGAGAGAGGATCGGAGGGGAAGAGAGGATCGGAGGGGAAGAGAGAGGATCGGAGGGGAAGAGAGGATCGGAGGGGAAGAGAGAGGATCGGAGGGGAAGAGAGAGGGTCACGGGGGGAGAGAGGGGATCGAAGCTTGGGAGATGAGCTCAGAGAGGGAGGAGCTTGGAGAGAAGTAGAAGGTCAGGAACTCGGGGTTGGGGGAGAAGGTCAGGAGTTGGGGGGAGGTCAGGAACTCGGGGAGAGAATGTCAGGAACTTGTTGGCAGGAGGAGCATGGTGAGAACAGTGGGGAGGGGGGAGAACGTGATCCAGTTCTAAAGGAGGGGGGATGAGAGCAAGAACGTGATCCAGATGGGAAGATAAATCACGTTCTCCCGCCCTCTGTTATGCCTGGATCACGTTCTTCCAACCCCACCCACTTTCTGCACCATGTTCTCCCTCTCCTCCCCCGCGCCAGACCACAGCGGTTCAAGAAGCCAGCTCACAACCACCCTCTCAAGGGCAACTAGGGATGGGCAATAAATAAATGAATTTAAAAAACTGAGAGCATATTCTGTGTTGGTCCTACAACATGCATAACATTACACTTATGTGCTATTTGCCAGACCTGACTATTCCAATGTTCTCCTGGCCAGCCTCCCATCTTCCACCCTCAGTGAACTTGAGCTCATCTAAAACTCTGCTGCACGTATCCTAACACGCCGCAGGTCCCATTCACCCATCACCCCTGTGCAGCTGTCTGGAAGTCCCGCGCAGCCCGTTAAAAAAAAATTAGGGGGAACATTGTCCACCATCACCTTGATTTTAAAATTCTCATCCTCATGTTAAAATCCCTCCATGGCCTCACCCCTTCCTAACTGGACTCAGCAGTATGAGTGCTCCTAACCCGGGAGGGTGAGCCCTGTCTGTTCTCAGCGTGTAGTGTTAGCAGGAGCGTAATGGATCAAATTACACATTGCAAAGATTTTGATTACTGAGGCAGGCTGAACCTAATTACACATTCCAGACAAACTGCTGGGTGTGTCTTGTCCTCCAAGGGGATCAATCAGAACTTTGGTGTTACAAATAGTTACAGCCTAAAAATAATAGTGCTGAATGCAAAGTGCAGAAAGTCTCTTGCACCTCCAAAAAGTTTTTGACATATTTTGAAGGACTGATACTGCAGCCAAAACACCCCAAAAGAAAGGCCCACTAGCAGCCTAACCAGAGACTTACCTTAATGGTGACGAGGACTCCTTTAAATAGCACTTCTGTAACCTATTTTTCGACTGCTCCTGCCATGAGTTGCTGAGCGGGCTTAAGAATTAGCGAGTCAGGTGCTGGCATAGACCAATTTTATAGAAGGGTCCTGAAACAAGCAAAGGACCCTGATTTAAATATTTTAATTGGCTGGACGCTTATTTCAGGCAGGCACCCAGGACTACTAAGGAGCACCTGAACCAAAATAGTCGACGCTCCTCCAGGTGCATATCAGGATTATATGATGGCCAGCCGATATTGGAATGTTTTACACCCAAAAAATGGATGAGTTGAGATCCAATTTCTCTCCCGCTGTCTCAAAGGAAGACCACATTTTCAACTTTTGAAGATACATGGAAAAAAACAAAGAATAAAAGATAAACTGGACAGTTTAATGCATTACTATCAATAATACCTTGCTCAACTGAGAATAGTAGAACTGATTCAGTAATGTTTGAAGCTGCAGAATTTCCTGGCTAACAACAGAATTAAATAGAATAATTGATATCAACATGAGCTGAAGCTAGAAAAGAAACCAGTATAAACTGGGAATAGAAGAAAAAAACAATGAGGTTAACATTCCTTTTTTTGTGAAATCTGCCCCAAAGAGACCCCATTGAAAACACACACTATTAGCCATTATTTCCTGTCCTCTCCGCTGCCCTATCGGCAGACTTACCCAGGGAGTGCGCCGCCGGGCCTCATGGATTTTGGGCACCTTAAGACCTCTATAACCCTCATTCCTGTTTCTATACCGATTCAGTTCCCAGGTGTCAACTGAAGCCAAATCAACTGCATGTTCAATATTCAGTTTTTGCATTAAGCACATTTAGATAAGGTATAGTATCGAGCAGATGTAGAGTCAAGGGGCTGGATTTTGATACTGGGGCGCGTTGGGGTCGTGTCATCCGCATTTCGTGTTATCCACCCGCCTGCAATTGGATGTGGGAGATTGATGCAATTTTCACTTAATTGGGCAATTGAGTTGCAGCATGTGGGAACCCATGAACCAATTAGTGGTTTCAGTCTGAAAGTCGCCTCTGATGATGTCATCATTGTTGCTGCATTGCAGGTCAGAGACTGCCTGGTCTCAGAGATTGCCTGGCCTTTGCTGTGAGAGGACCTGGATGCAAAATGAGCAGCATCTCAGAGAGAGAGAGAGAGAGAGAGAATGATTATTTTTTTCCATCCAGGTCCTCCAAAGGCCCCAGCAGTCTCTGAAGACATTCAATGCAGCAGCATCAGAGGCGACTTTCAGACCTAATACTACTACTACCTTCATCACATCTCCATTGTAATAGTGCACCTGCAGCTAATAGTCAGCTATCCACTTGTGCTCCCGCCAGGTTTCACTGGCGTGTTTCACATCAGGCGTGCTTCACGTCAGAAAAGGGTTAAACTAGCTAAAACGTTTCAAAATGGCATTACAGAGCCAATTTAGGGCTTGTTAAGGGCTTTAATAGCCTCTCCCGCCTCTTGGAGGCAGGACGGAGTTGGGAACACCGCACACGATTTTATCAAAATTGCGTGGAGGCGGGTTGGAGGCGGGATGGGGTCGGGACCCCCGAATCTGCAACTTTAACCCCCCACACGCCTCCAAACCCGACTCCACGGGTCATTGAAAATCCAGCCCAAGGTCTCTCTATTCTGCTCCAAGCGTGGTCAATTTTGACAATACTAATATTTGCTCTAAGGAAGAAGTGGAAACATTAGATTATTGACATTAATCACCGATTTTCTGCTTTCCTTCCCTGCATCAGAAATTTAAAGCACTTTTAGGATTAAACAAAATGGTCAAAAGTGTGAAGATGTATAAAGGAAAAATTACTGAAGTTCCTTATATTTAAAAAGCTGAGCTAGTTAAACTGTTTTCTAATGCATTGATTCTCTCAGACCCATGTTAAGTATGGAGACAGGAAATACTGAATTACATACAGCCAGGTTTCCAAAAACAATAAAATGACAAAATAACAAAATCTTTTCCATGGTATGCAGTGCATGGGAACAGTGGTATGCATGCCCTTGTGGTAACCAGTCTCTCAAATCAAATCTACCATAAAATAAATATAGAAGAGTCTGACTTTTTACCATCTGTGTCCAACTAAACATAATTCTGTCCATATTAAGTTGTTTCCGGTTTAGAGCCTAAAGGTAAAATAACACTGTTTAAATAAAAAAAATATTTTCAAGCACAAAGTGACTTAAAATGGACATGAAAAAACCCAGCTACTATGTGATATTTAAGGAAGACTTTCTCTGATTTTATTATCTGCTCAGACAGTGGTACTTCAGTTTGGTAGGTGACAAGTTGCTTTCTGTTGAAGTCCTTTATTTGTTGAAATACAGTAGAATTCTGTGGTTGTGCGAATTAAGGATGACATTTATCTGCATGTAATTGTCTTCAAGCTATGGTGAACACAGATTGTAAGTTAACCAGATAAATGCCACTGCAGCAACTGCTGTTACCATGTGAAAAGAAATTTCCCTGCTGTCAGTTACTACCCATACAAAATAAACTTTAAATTATTATTATACATTTCTGGCTTGAGATGACCAAAATAGCTAACATATTTGCTGCGATAGCAATGAAAGCCTGATAAAATCACACCAAGACAGGATGTAATTAGGACCTAAAGCAGTTAGAGGACCATTTATGAAATGACACAAGGGAGTAAGAGGGAGCAGATTATTCAGTGAAACAACTAATGGGGAGGAAGTGTCTTTGAAGTAGACATGCTGGGGGCGTTTGGAGACAGCAGCATGTAGTATAATTTTAGGGATGAAGAGCAGGATAAGAATCTCAAAGAAGCAGAGAGGTTGGGGGAATTTCAAAGAGCACTGGGGCTGAGTGTCCTGATAATACAGTACAGATCATAACATCTCAGAGAATGGGGGGCGAAATTCGCGAACGCTCAAAAACAGGCTTGGGCACTGCGATGGGGGATCTGCCCGCGCCCATTGAAGAAAGCTCAGGCAGCATGTCAAATTCGTGCTGACTGCAACCTTAAATGATAATAGCACCACAGCCATTGCTGAACATGCTGCTGACAGCCTGTGCGCTCAGCAGGGTGCCAAAGTTATCGATGTTCCAGTGAGGCTAGCTTTACTTAAAGGCAGTCTGCACCTCTTAAAGGTGAGCTGCCTTCTGGTGATCAAAATGTTAAAAGTGCTTCAGCACCCAATTGCTCAACAAGCCAGGGAAAGGACAACCAGGGACTCGGACACAGCAATCGAGGCCTTTGTGCAGGGGTGAACATTGGAAGAGAGGTCCTCGACCCACAGGGGTCCAGAAGGCCCTCCAGAAAGAAGGACGTGGGACCAGATTGCCGAGGCGGTCACTGCCAGCAGTGTTGCCCCTCAGGATGTGGCTCCAGTGCTCAAAGAAGTTTCATGACCTCAGACGAGTGGTCAAGATCAGTGAATGCATCTTCAAAAGCCACCTCCTACCAACTTCAAAACTAGCCTCACACACCACTCAATGCATGACCCACCGCACCGACCCCCCCCCCCCCCCACCGCCCCCCTCACTCACCTACCAACAATCTCTACCAAACACGAGGCACACCTCACATTCCTAGCTTTACCTCATCCCCTTGGAGGAGACGGTGCTGGCCATTCTTGGCAGGGGGCATGGCTGAGCCCTTGACCAGCCGGTATCCTCATACATTATCCTCCTTCTCATATCCCACTTCCCCCACATCCCACAATATTTTCTGATTTTCAAGATGCACATGGTGTAAGCATGCAACTCTTGCTTTCCCCCCTCCCCTACACTTGTGCCTTCCTCAATTCAGACACCCAAGATATCTAGCCTGCCCAGCCAGTGGTTGAAAAAGAAGAGGGAGAGGAAAATGAAGAATGGTAGCATAGTGGTTATGTTACTGTACTAGTAATCCAGAGGCCTGGGCTACACAGTTCTTTGTGACTGTGACAAAGGTAAACTATCCCTCCTTGTCCTTCTTGACTTATCTGCAGCCTTTGACATGGTTGACCACTCCATCCTTCTCCAACGCCTCTCCACCATCGTCCAGCTGGGTGGGACTGCACTCACCTGGTTCCATTCTTATCTATCTAATCGTAAACAGAGAATCACCTGCAACATTTTCTCTTCCCGCTCCCGCATCGTTACCTCTGGTGTCCCCCCAGGATCTATCCTTGGCCCCCTCCTATTTCTCATCTACATCCCTTGGCGACATCATCCGAAAACACAGCGTCAGTTTCCACATATACGCTGACGATACCCAGCTCTACCTCACTACTTCTTCTCTCGACCCCTCCACGGTGTCTAAATTGTCAGACTGCTTGTCCGACATACAGTTCTGGATGAGCAAAAATTTTCTCCAATTAAATATTGGGAAAACCAAAGCCATTGTTTTCGGTCCCCGCCACAAACTCCGTTCCCTAGCCACTGACTCCATCCCTCTCCCTAACATCTGTCTGAGGCTGAACCACACTGTTCGCAACCTTGGCGTCATATTTGACCCTGAAATGAGCTTCCGACCACATATCCGCAGCATAACAAAGACCGCCTACTTTCACTTCCGTAACATCGCCCGTCTCTGCCCTTGCCTCAGCTCATCCGCTGCTGAAACCCTCATCCATGCCTTTGTTACCTCTAGATTTGACTATAACAATGCACTCCTGGCAGGCCTCCCACATTCCACCCTACGTAAACTTGAGGTCATCCAAAACTTGGCTGCCCATGTCCTAACTCGTACCAAGTTCCACTCGCCCATCACCCCAGTGCTCGCTGACTTACATTGGCTCCCTCCATGGCCTTGCCCTTTCCTATCTCTGTAATCTCCTTCAGCCCCACAAACCCCCGAGATATCTGCGCTCCTCTAATTCTGCCCTCTTGAGGATCCCTGATTATAATAGCTCAAAATTTGGTGGCCGTGCCATCTGTTGCCTAAGTCCTAAGCTCTGGAATTCCCTGTCTAAACCTGTCCGCCTCGTTAACTCTCTTTCCTCCTTTAAGACGCTCCTTAAAACCTACCTCTTTGACCAAGCTTTTGGTCATCTGCCCTAATTTATCCTTATGTAGATTGGTGTCCCTGCTTTCTCCCCATATCCCTTGATCCCTTTAGCATTAAGAAATATATCTAACTCCTTCTTGAATATATTTAATGAATTGGTCTCAACTGCCTTCTGTGGTAGAGAATTCCACAGGTTCACCACTCTCTGGGTGAAGAAATTTCTCCTCATCTCAGTCCTAAATGGCTTACCCCTTATCATTAGACTGTGACCCCTGGTTCTGGACTCCCCTGCCATCGGGAACATCCTTCCTGCATCTAGTCTGTCTAGTCCTGTTAGAATTTTATAAGTTTCAATGAGATCCCCTCTCATTCTTCTAAACTCTAGCGAATATAAGCCTAATCGACCCAATCTCTCTTCATACGTCATTCCTGCCATCCCAGGTATCAGTCTGGTAAATCTTCGCTGCACTCCCTCCATGGCAAGAACATCCTTCCTCAGATAAGGCGACCAAAACTGCACACAATACTCAAGTTGTGGTCTCACCAAGGCCCTGTACAACTGCAGCAAGACATCCTGCTCCTGTACTCGAATCCTCTATCCTCTCGCTATGAAGGCCAACATACCATTTGCCTTCTTAACCGCCTGCTGCACCTGCAGGCTTACCTTCAGCGACTGGTGCACAAGGACACCCAGGTCTCGTTGCACTTCCCCTTTTCCCAATCTATTGCCATTCAGATAATAATCTGCCTTCCTGTTTTTGCCACCAAAGTGGATAACCACGCATTTATCCACATTATACTGCATCTGCCATGCATCTGCCCAATCACCCAACCTGTCCAAATCATACTGGAGTTTCTCTGCATCCTCCTCACAGCACACACGCCCACCCAGCTTTGTGTCGTCTGCAAACTTGGAGATATTACATCGAGTTCCCTCGTCTAGATCATTAATATATATTGTGAATAACTGGGGTCCTAGCACCGATCCCTGAGGTACTCCACTAGTCACTGCCTGCCACTTGGAAAAAGACCCGTTTATTCCAACTCTTTGCTTCCTGTCTGCCAACCAGTTCTCTATCCAAGTCAGTACCTTACCCCCAATCCCATGTGCTTTAACTTTGCACGCTAATCTCTTATGCGGGACCTTATCGAAAGCCTTCTGAAAGTCCAAATACACCACATCCACTGGTTCTCCCTTATCTATCCTACCAGTTACATCCTCAAAAAATTCCAGTAGATTAGTCAAGCATGATTTACCTTTTGTAAATCCATGTTGACTTTGTCCAATCCTGTCACTGTTTTCCAAGTGCTCTGCTATTACATCTTTTATAATGGACTCTAGCATTTTTCCCACTACCGATGTCAGGTCTATAATTCCTCATTTTCTCTCTACCACCTTTTTTAAATAGTGGGGTTACATTAGCTACCCTCCAATCCATGGGAACTGTTCCAGAGTCTATAGAATTTTGGAAGATGATCAGCAATGCATCTACTATTTCTAGGGCCACTTCCTTAAGTACCCTAGGATGTAGATTATCAGGCCCTGGGGATTTATCGGCCTTCAATCCCGTCAATTTCCCTAACACCATTTCCCTACAAATACTGATTTCATTCAGTTCCTCCCTCTCATTAGACCCTATGTTCCCCGACATCTCTGGGAGGCTATTTCTGTCCTCCTTTGTGAAGACAGAACCAAAGTATGTATTTAATTGGTCAGCCATTTCTTTGTTCCCCATTATAAATTCCCCTGATTCTGACTGCAAGGGACCTACGCTTGACTTCACCAATCTTTTTCTCTTCACATATCTATAGAAGCTTTTACAGTCAGTTTTTATGTTGCCTGCAAGCTTACTCTCATACTCTATTTTCCCCCTCTTAATTAATCCCTTTGTCCTCCTTTGCTGAATCCTAAACTGCTCCCAATCCTCAGGTTTGCTGCTTTTTCTGGCCAGTTTATATGTCCTCTCCTTGGATCTTATGCTATCCCTAATTCCCCTTGTTTGCTATGGTTGAGTCACCTTTTTTGTTTTATTTTTATGTCAAACAGGGATGAACAAATTCTGTAGTTCATCCATGCGATCTTTAAATGTTTGCCATTGCCTATCCACCGTCAACCCTTTAAGTAACGTTCCCCAATCCATCCTAGCCAATTCACGCTCATACCATCGTAGTTTCCTTTATTTAATTTCAGTACCCTAGTCTCTGAGTCAACTACTTCACTCTCCATCTTAATGAAGAATTCTATCATATTATGATCGCTCCTCCCCAAGGGGCCTCGCACAACAGGACTGCTTATTAATCCTTTCTCATTACATAATACCCAGTCTAAGATGGCCTGATCTCTAGTTGGTTCCTCGACATATTGGCCCAGGAAACCATCCCGTATACACTCTAGGAATTCCTCCTCCACAGTATTGTTACTAATTTGGTTAGCCCAATCTATATGTAGATTAAAGTCACCCATGATAACTGCTGTGCCCTTATTGCGCGCATCTCTAATTTCCCATTTAATGCCACCCCCAACCTCAGCATTACTGTTTGGGGGTCTGTATACAACTCCCACTAACGTTTTCTGCCCCTTGGTATTTCTCAGCTCTACCCATACAGATTCCACATCATCAGAGCTAATATCCTTCCTTACTATTGTGTTAATCTCTTCTTTAACCAGCAATGCTACCCCACCTCCTTTTCCTTTTAGCCTGTCCTTCCTGAATATTGAAAACCCCTGGATGTTGAATTCTAGCCTTGGTCAACCTGGAGCCATGTCTCTGTAATCCCAATTATATCATATCCGTTTACATCTATTTGCACAGCGAATTCATCCACCTTATTATGAATGCTCCTCGCATTAAGACACAAAGCCTTCAGGCTTGTTTTTTTAACACTCTTAGACCTTTTAGAATGATTGTTTACTTTGGCCATGTTTGATTTACTCATTTGATTTCTTTGACTTCCACTTTTGCTTTTCTCCTTCCTGTCTTTTGCTTCTATCCTTGCTTCTCTTTCCTCTGTCTCCCTGCACAGGTTCCCAACCCCCTGCCATTTTAGTTTAAACCCTCCCCAACAGCACTAGCAAACACTCCCCCTAGGACATCGGTCCCAGTCCTGCCCAGGTGCAAACCGTCCAGTTTGTACTGGTCCCACCTCCCCCAAAATCGGTTCCAGTGTCCCAGGAATTTGAATCCCTCCCCCTTGAACCATTCCTCTAGTCATGTATTCATCTGAAATGTCCTTCTATTTCTACTCTGACTAGCATGTGGCACTGGTAGCAATCCTGAGATTACTACCTTTGAGGTCCTATTTTTTAATTTACCTCCTAACTCCCTATATTCAGCTTTTTGGACCTCATCCCGTTTTTTCCTATATCGTTGGTACCTATATGCACCACGACAACTGGCTGTTCACCCTCCCCCTCCAGAATGACCTGCAGCCGCTCCGAGACATCCTTGACCCTTACACCTAGGAGGCAACATACCATCCTGGAGTCTCGTTTGCGGCTGCAGAAATGCCTATCTATTCCCCTTACAATAGAACCCCTATCACTATAGCTCTCCCACTCTTTTTCCTCCCGTCCTGTGCAGCAGAACCACCCATGGTGCCAGGCAGTTGGTTGCTGCTGTCTTCCCCCGATAAGCCATCTCCCTCAACAATATCCAAAGTGGTATATCTGTTTGAGAGGGGGATGGCCACAGGGGACCCCTGCACTACCTGCCTGCGCCTGCTACTCTGCCTGGTGGTCACCCATTCCCTTCCTGCCTCTGCAGCCTTTACCTGTGGTGTGACCAACTCATTAAACATGCTAATCACGACATCATCAGCATCGCAAATGCTCCAGTATGTATCCATTCGCAGCTCCAGCACCGCAATGCGGTCCTCCAGTAGCTGCAGCTGGATACACTTCCCGCACACATGGTCGTCAAGGACACAGGAAGTGTCCCTGATTTCCCACATAGTGCAGGAGGAGCATGCCACGGGGCCGAGCTGTGCTGCCATGACTTACCCTTTAATTAATTTAAATTAAATTAAATCAAATCAATACCACTAATTACACTACAATTAAATGATATACTCAAGGGCCCTTGTTTACTAGCACTCCCCGCTACACAACAGAGACCTTAGAGACTATAACCACAAAATTTAGACCTTCTAAACATTATAAACTATTAACCTTAACTGTCAATCTATAGAGTAGTATAAATACTCACCTGGCCATACTCACCCAATCAGCTGCTAACTCTTGCCCGCATCACTTTTTGAATCGTGACGTGGCTCTGGAACGCCGCCGCCGGTCTGCGAGATTGGTAAGCCTCTGAGAAAAAGGTGAGTTTAAATACTCACTGTACTGTCCTTCTGTTCCCGATGCCGGCCTCTGCAAAAAAGCCCACGAAAGTGAGTTTAAATACTCACTGTACTCTCCTGCTGCTCCCGACACCGGCCTCTGTAAAAAAGCCCGCGAAAGTGAGTTTAAATACTCACTGTACCGCCGCTCTCTGCTCCTCCCGACACCGGCCTTGTCTTAAAATACTCTTGTGCAGCGAGTTGGGATGTTTTTCTACATTAAAGGCGCTATATAAATACAAGTTGTTGTTGTTGTTGTTGGACTAATGATCCAGAGACGTGAGTTCAAATCCCACCACGGCAGCTGCCGAATTTAAATTCAGTTAATCAAATATTAGTAATGGTGACCATGAATCTATCGGATTGTCGTAAAACCCATCTGGTTCACTAATATCCTTTAGGGAAGGAAATCTGCTGTCCTTACCTGGTCTGGCCTATATGTGACTCCAGACCCACAGCAATGTGGTTGACTCTTAATTGCCCTCTGAAATGGCCTAACAAGCCACTCAGTTGTAACAAACCGCTACGAAAACAATAATGAGAATAAAACCGGACAGACCACCTGGCATCGACCTCGGCACTGGCTTCAGACACGACAACAACACCTCCAGCCCAGTCGACCCTTCAAGGTCCTCCTCAGTAATATCTGAGGACTTGTGCCATATTTGGGAGAGCTGTCCCACAGACGAATCAAGCCACACTCTGACATAGTCATACTCACGGAATCATACCTTTCAGACAATGTCCCAAACTCCTCCATCACCATCCCTGGGTATGTCCTGTCCCACCGGCAAGACAGACCCTCCAGAGGTGGCAGCACAGTGGTACACAGTCGAGAGGGAGTGGCCCTGGGAGTCCTCAACATTGACTCCAGACCCCATGAAGTCTCATGGCTTCAGGTCAAGCATGGGCAAGGAAAACTCCTGCTGATTACCGCCTACTGCCCTCCCTCAGCTGATGAATCAGTATTCCTCCATGTTGAACACCACTTGGAAGAAGCACTGAGGCTAGCAAGGGCACAGAATGTACTCTGGGTGGGGGACTTCAATGTCCATCACCAAGAGTGGCTCAGTAGCACACTACTGACCGAGTTGGCCGAGTCCTGATAGACATAGCTGCCAGACTAGGACTGCTGCAGGTGATGAGAGAACCAACATGAGGGAAAAACCTACTTGACCTTGACCTCACCAATCTACCTGTCGCAGATGCATCTGTCCATGACAGTATTGGTAGCAGTGACCACTGCACAGTCCTTGTGGAGACGAAATCCCATCTTTACACTGAGGACACCCTCCATCATGTTGTTTGGCACTACCACCGTGCTAAATGGGATAGATCAGAATAGATCTAGCAGCTCAAAACTAGGGATCCATGAGGCGCTGTAGGCCATCAGCAGCAGCAGAATTGTACTCCAACAAAATCTGTAACCTCATGGCCCGGCATATCCCTCACTCTACCATTACCACCAAGCCAGGGGACCAACCCTGGTTCAATGAGGAGTGCAGAGGAGCATGCCAGGAGCAGCACCAGGCGTACCTAAAAATGTGGTGCCAACCTGGGGGAGCTGCAACACAGGACTACATGCATGCTAAACAGCGGAAGCAGCATGCTATCGACAGAGCTAAGCGATCCTATAATCAATGGATCAGATCAATGCTCTGCAATCCTGCCACATCCAGACTAAAGCTCCCTCGAGTTCAATGATATACATTGGATTTTAATATCAAGAGACCACTCCCTAATGTACCATCGTTAATTTTTCCAGTTCGTACATTGGCCACCCTAATGACCTATTTGTATAGGATTGCCAATTTGGTGTCATTTGTGCTGAATGGTAATTGGTAGAGTGATTTATCACAGCGAATCCTTTCAAAAGGTTGCACAGACAATGAATAACTTTGAAGTGCAATGACTGAACTTACGTAGGAAAATGCAGAAACTATTTTGTTCCAGTAAAGTCCCACAAACAGCAATGAGATGAAGGACCAATTTTTTCTATAGTGTTGGCTGACGGATGAATATTGGCCAGTATACCAAGAGAACTCCCTGCTCTTCTTTGAATAATACTGTGGGTTCTTCTAAGCCATCAGAACATGCAGACGGGGCCTCAATTTAACATCTTATTTAAATATTTTGTTTTGTGGCCACATGCCCACTGGGCTGTCCAAACTCATTTTTTTGGGATCTTCTTAAAACTAATATTGGAGATTTTCATCTCACAAGTCTGAGATGCATTTGTGAGTCATTTCTTTTCCTCCACTCCCCTCATGCAGGTGCTGACTTGTGAAGAGCTGCTGCTCTCCTTCCATACTTCACGCAAGTGCTCATTTTTCATGTGTGAACCATGATAATGCGTGCCCTACTGACCTGCAGACAGCATCACAGCTGAGCTCAATCCTGCCCTCATCTGACATCTACACACATGCACTTTCCAGCAGGAATCACTGGAGCAGGAATCCTGGCTGGTTTTCCTCTCCATCCCCCCCCCCACTCCCCCCCCCCTCCCCCCCCCCCTCCCCCCCCGCCACCAACCTCATACCTCTTCCTTGTCCAGGCACACTGAAGCTAATTGTAGCACCTCTTCTGCTGCCCTGGCTGATATCAGCTAACTGAGCCAGAGCAGGGACTAAAACTGGGCTTATATGCCTTAGTACCAGGTTTGGCATTTACCCACTTGAGCCTATGTTTTTCATGTGTAAAACAAAACAAATAATGAAAAGCTCAACAGAATGGGTCTTTTTTCTCTAGAAAAGGGAAGGCTGAGAGGGTGACCTGATGGAGGTCATTAAGACAACGAAAGGCTAAATGTAGAGAAAATGTTTCCACTTGCCGTGGAGTCAAAGACTAGAGGCCATAAATATAAGATAGTCACTAAGAAATCCAATAAGGAATTCAGGAGAAACTTCTTTATCCAGAGAGTGGTAAGAATATGAAACGAGGTACCACAAGGAGTAGTTGAAGCAAATAGCATAGATGTATTTAAGGGGAAGCTAGATAAACTTACGAGGAAGAAAGGAATATGGTGATATGGTTAGATGAAGAGGGATGAAGAGGAGGCTCGTGTGGAGCATAAATGCCAGCATAAATCAGATGGGCCGAATGGCCTGTTTCTGTGCTGTACACGTGATGTAAAACTTCTGAAACTTCAGAAATTAATTTTTATATTATGTGCAGAAAAAAACTTTGTGATCTCTTGTAATTAAAAAGTTTATTTATTCTGATTGGTTTATACATCACTACCATATTGTACATACACTTAGAGAAAGTTATTTTTCACTCTTTGGCTACTCTGTTTCCTCCAGTGTCTGGAGTGATTGTATCAAAATTACATGAAGACTTTAAAGTTGTTATGCTAGAATATGGAGAGCCAGTGGAAGTTGCAAGGACAGGAGTAATAGATGTGTGGAACTTTGGATGTACTAAGATAATAGAATTAAAGTTCTGAATAAGTTGGAATTCAAATAGGCTAGAGTTTATGAGACTAATGATGAAAATTGAAGAAATAAAGCTTGGAAACGATGAAGGTATAGATGATGGTATCATTGACAGATAAGCTGCTAATGTTATGTAGGTGGAAGTAGGTGGTCTTGGCAACAGATTGAATGTGGGGTGTGAAACTCAGCCGCATTGAACAGAACACTAAGGTTGTACAACATTAGGTTTGACCTGACAGAGCAGCTGAGAAGTGGTTGGAATCAATATCTGAGTCAAAATGTTTCTGGTGAAAGCTGAACAGGGTGGCTTGCGTCTTGCTAATGTTGAATTGGAAAACGTTCTGGCTCGTCCACGACTTGACTTCACGTCCAACAGATTGTCACACAGCTTGGCAGTAGTCATGGAGTGGAGGATGCTGGTACAGAGTTGAATGATATTGGCATACATATGGGAGTTGAAATGCATTGAATGGTGTGAAGTTGCTGTACTTACGTGGTAGATACGGACTAAACTCACCACAGAAAGTCCATTCCAATCTAACTAAGTGTTAATTACTGCCAAATAACCTCTCTGGCACTGAAAATTACAAGTGTGGAGTCTCATTCCTTCAGTTTATAATTGTTGTTGGTGATTTAAAAAATATAGGGGCAGAAGTTAGGCTCGCCACGGGTGAGTGCGCACTATGTACTCACCCATGGACGGAACGAAAGTGCCGGTTTCTTGCATGCACTGCGCATGTGCGGGAAACCGGCACTTCCATTCCCCTGAAGGAAGGGGTTCAGAGATTGAACGCGCACGCCGGAGGGCCAGCGCGTTCGCCTCGCACTTCGGGTTTTTGTACAGATTCCTCCGTGAGGGTAAGCACGGAGAAGATACACATTGAAAAAGAGGCGCAAGGCCTTCTTTTAACAATCATGATGCGGAGATGCCGGTGTTGGACTGGGGTGGACAAAAATGAGAAGTCGCACAACACCAGGTTATAGTCCAACAGTTTTATTTAAAATTACGAGCTTTCGGAGCCCTGCTCCTTCTTCAGGTACAGGCTCTCACTGTACCTGAAGAAGGAGCGGAGCTCCGAAAGCTCGTAATTTTAAATAAAACTGTTGGACTATAACCTGGAGTTGTGCGACTTCTCATTTTTCTTTTAACAAGGTAAGTGTTGATTTTATTAAAATGTAAACATTTTTTTCACAGATTTATCTTTTTTAATTACTTTAAAGAAAGGTAAGTTTAGTTTTAACCCTGTTAAAAAGTGTAATTAATATTTTCAAAAATTTAAATTTTTGTTTAAAATAGTTAATTAATGTAATTTATAGTTATTTGAAAAATGTGATTTAAAAAAAAAATTATTTGTAGTTTTAGGGATGTTTTGGGGCCGATCTGTATTCATAGATTTTACAGGTCTACCTGTCAAATCTATGAATGAAAGATGGTCTGCTGCCATTGGCTCTCCATGGCCCACGTGATCCCAGGGGACTCATCGCACTAACTACGCCCCTGGGATACGCAAGCACTGCGCGCCGGCAGTTGGAGGAGGCCCAGGACCCGAATCCCCCGCGGGCCCAGGGGTCAACGGCAGGCGCGGTAGGTAGGTGCGCGCGCGATCCTTGCACCCGCAGGAAGCCAGGGAGCCGAATTTCTGGCCCATAAAATTTAAAATTATTTTTTTAACTTTTCCTTTCTGTCTCTTTTTCTCTCTCTCTTAATCCAATCTTTCTTTCTCTCTCTTTATTTCTCTTTCTGTACCTGATTTGGAATTGAATTCACCCACGGTTATTTACACTTCCTTCTCAGTCCTTGCACTGTTAATTTCACAATCCTTCAATTTGATTGGTTAAGGAGATACACTGCCCTGTTCACTCAAGTCCCAGATGCCTGGTTTCCCTCACTGCGATGTTATCAGCTCGCACTTTCAGCAACTTGCCACGCAAAAAATTTAAAAACCTAATCGTGCAAAGGCAAGTCTAACTAACTAACTAACTAACAGCAAATGCCATTAGATTCTCTCCAAGAACAAATTAGGGCCCCTTTTTTCCATGAGAATCCCCAAAAAATCCCACACTCTTTCAGAAGAGCCAGTGTAGCCCTGAGCTATTTGACAACAGGGAACACGGCCAAGGTTGATCCTGCCTTCACATGTTATCCACAAACATGCACTTTCCAACAGGATAGTGACACAATCCAATGACTGGATAGTGATCAGGAGCAAGGGCTTTGGCTAATTTCAATTCCCTAACCTAAGGCCAATGAGATTAATTGTGGCACCCCATTACCACTCTTGCTGACATCAGCTAATTCAACACAGACCAAGTATTAAGTCTGGGACTGTCCTGGTCTATATAGCTCAGTATTAGAACAGACAATATAGTTACCCACTGAGCCATCAGGAAGTTATGAAATTAATACTTTTATCACTTACACAAGTGGTCCTTCTCTTGACTACGCAGTCATCTCCTCCTCTGCCGTAGTCGCCACCCAATTTATTTAGTTTACAGCATACATGTGGATAGAAGTCATATACAAACCAGCTGTGACTGCATTGCTAGCTTTTAACATGCTAGAATCTTTAATAATATTGAATTTATTTTTTTGACACTCTCACTAATTGGGAAGCCATATTAAAAAACATCTTAATAGCAAACTTTTTCTGGGCTCCAAAAGCCAACAAATAAAGTTAGAAATGCCTATTGGTGATAATAGCAGCTGAGTTTGTATTATTTCCAGTGTCCACTGTTTTAATGGAGGCATTGACCTGTTTAAGATAAATGGGTTAACAACTCTGTTAAAATAGTAAATGGAGGATTGGCATATGAATGTATTAAAAGGCCAGTATTCTGATTTTGCAAGACTGGCAGGAAGCTTTGCCCACCAGCAGCACTTATCGGGAAATCGTGGACAGCATGCCTTTGATATCTCAATATGTGTGGCCAGTGGGCACCAGTCCCCGCCAGCTGCACGATCTCAGATAATTACCCCCTAAATGTTATTCTGCTAATGTTACCAACAGTAATTTCTAACTGGCATGTGCTTTATATCCATTGTATTCCACAATATTACACCACTAGGACATATTCTATTAGTGATTAAACATAACAAAAATGCTCAACATTTATTGAATGTAGTGATTTATTATATTTAAACAGGAAGAATTTTTGCAACATAGAATAAAGGTGCCTTTATATTAGAAAAGTATCACTGATAGTGAATATGGGCCTAGAAATTGGTCCACTTACCGCCACCCGTTTGCGCCGCAATCCGGTCTAAAAATGGCGGCCGCCACTCTAACGCCCTTTTGTGGCATGGACTCGGCTGCCATTTTGGTGAGAGCCTTAGTGCTGCTGATAGTAGTGCTGGCCGTGGAGATGTAAATTAAGAAAGGGTGACGTCAGTTGGCGCGCAATGCCGACTTAACTTCACCTCAGCGAACTTCGAGTTCAGTGCTGGGTCCAAAGCTCGCCATGAAAACCCAGCGTTCTGCAGACTGTCAGAGACGCTGTCAGCACCTCTTAAAGAGACACATCTTTCAGGTAATTCTGCATCATCCCTGTGCTCGCTGACCGACATTGGCTCCCAGTTAAGCAATGCCTCGATTTCAAAATTCTCATCCTTGCTTTCAAAACCCTCCATGGTCTCGCCCTCCCTATCTCTGCAATCTCCTCCAACCCCACAACCCCCTGAGATATCTGCGCTCTTCTAATTCTGCCCTCTTGAGCATCCCTGATTATAATCGCTCAATCATTGGTGGCCATGCCTTCCGTTGCTTAGGCCCTAAGCTGTGGAATTCCCTGCCTAAACCTCTCTGCCTCTCTACCTCTCTTTCCTCTTTTAAGATGCTCCTTAAAACCTTCCTCTTTGACCAAGCTTTTGGTCACCTGCCCTAATTTCTCCTTATGTGGCTCAGTGTCAAATTTTTTGTCTTATAATACTCCTGTGAAGCGCCTTGGGACGTTTTACTACGTTAAAGGCGCTATATAAATACAAGTTGTTGTTGTATTTAAGCCTTTGGACTTGATTTTTTAAATTTTATTGAAGTAGTGGCTTGGTGCAATACACGTTAAAAGTTTTTTAAATGTGCAGGGAGCGCTGCTGGATGTTTGCAAGGCCTCGGATGGTAAAGGAAGGCCTCTGAGAAGACAGAAAATGCTAGAAGTTCTCAGCAGGTCAGGCAACATCCGTGATGAGAGAAACAGAGTCCACATCTCAGGTTGAGATGCTGCCTGACCTGCTGAGTATTTCCAGCATTTATGCTTTTATTTCAGATTTACAGCATCCACTCGCAGAGGGAAGAGGAAGATGCAGAAGAGGAAGATGCAGAAGGGGAAGAAGCGGAAGAGGAAGAAGCAGAAGAGGAGGAAGGAGACAACCCAGACAGCCTTTTGTGGCCGTGATATCCGGGATGGAATCATCCACCTGCGGTACCAGTGACCACATCCCCAGTATCCCTTTCAACATTTGTCCCACACCTTACCTTCCCTCTGTTACTGACCATCACAGTGTCCTCTTGGCTACAGTGCTGAAATAAAAGCCACCACAAAGCAAACTTTCCAATCCAACTTTATACATCTATCCATCCAATATGACATCAATAAATCAACTCATCACCCATATGCATTCCCTTAGTACCTGTCTTGTGTGTGCCTTTGCATATCCTACTGATGTCACGCAGTGCTACTCCAGTGGCTGCAGCATGGCTGGTGGAAGGCTGCTGACTTTCAGTGGGGGACACTGCAAATGGCCTTGCTGGTCGACCTTGAGGAGCTGGTGGCTGGGAGTGTCAAGTCGAGTGGCTGTGCTTCTTTTTTTTCTTCTTCTTCTTCTTCTTCACTCTCCTCTCCCTCTTCTTTGTCACCCACTGGCTGAGCAGGCTGGATTCCTTGGGTGTGTGAATTGAGGAAGGCACAAGGGTGGAGTTGTGGTGAGGGGAGGGCGGGAAAGCAAGAGGGGCATGCAATAAAGAGGATAACGTATGAGAATACCAACCTCTTGTATCCTTTCAGCCCGCCGCTGGCTAAGTTTTCAGCCATGCTCCTGCCAAGAATGGCCAGCACCGTCTCCTCCAAGGGGGTGAGGTGAAGCTGAGAATGTGAGGTGTGCCTCGTGTTTGGTAGAGATTGTTAGTAGGTGAGTGATGGGGTTCGTGCATTGAGCAGTGTGTGAGGCTAGTGGTGCACTTGGTAGGAGATGGCTTTTGAAGATGCATTCACTGACCTTGACCACTGATCTGAGGTCATGAAGCTTCTTTGAACACTGGAGCCAGGTGATGGGGGCGACACTGCTGGCAGTGACGACCTTGGTGATCTGGTTCCACATTGTTCTTTCTGGAGGGCCTCCTGGCCCCTGTGGGTAGAGGACCTCCCTTGCAGTGTTGCAAAGCTGGAGTGCTATGTCCGAGACCCTGGGTACCACTTCCTTGGCTTGTTAAGCCATTTGTTTTAATGCTGAAGTACTTTTCCCATTTTTTTAGTTGCGGAAGTGAATTCAGCTTTAAGAGCTGAAGACTCCCACTTGGGAATTTTTTTTAATATTCATTATTTTTCAGAAGGCACTTGAGCTGTAAGGGCTGAAAACTGCATATTTTTACATCATTTTTATTTTTATCATTTCAGAAGGCATTGCCCTTTTAAGAAAACGACAATGCATGCCCTTTTAAGATCCCATAATGCTTTGCAAAATCACAGCCTCGCTTTCAGAAACTGTTCGAAGCTGCAACGCTGCTTGTGGACGCCACATTGGGGCCTGATGATGGGACGAACGCCACCAGGAGGGCATTACCTGGTGAGTTTAGTGCTGGGCTAATAATCATTAGTCCTCAACGCCAATTTTTCAGTCCTACCAGCACTACCATTTTCGGCGGCCGTTAACCCGAGGCCGTGGTGGCACTGGCAGCTTTGTTTTATTCATTTATCGGATGTGGGCGTCGCTGGCATGGCCAACATTTATTGCCCATCCCTGATTGCCCTTGAGAAGGTGGTGATGAGCTGCCTTCTTGAACCGCTGCAGTCCATGTGGTGAAGGTACTCCCACAGTGCTGTTAGGGAGGGAGTTCCAGGATTTTGACCCAGCGACGATGAAGGAACGGCGATTTACTTCTAAGTCAGGATGGTGTATGACTTGGAAGTGAACTTGGAGGTGGTGGTGTTCCCATGCACCTGCTGCCCTTGTCCTTCTAGGTGGAAGAGGTCGCGGGTTTGGGAAGTGCTGCTGAAGAAGCCTTGGCGAGTTGCTGCAGTGCATCTTGTATGGTAATTGGCTGAAATCTTCCTTCATTGTTTGATGGGTTGAGAAAGGCAGAACACTGGCATTTTAAAGCACGTTGTGGATTATTTCAGCTAGTATATAGTATACACCATTTTTAAAGTTAACTCCATGCTTTACCTTGTTTTGATGTTTTATACGAATATAAATAAATTAATTCAAGTTACCTCATCTGCTTATAATAATGGCATATCTAGGAGGTTTTGTTCTCAATAATTTTCCATTGATACACCAGAGTGGAGGAGGCACAGGGCTTACAAACAGCAAGTCCCTGCACTCTCTGTGAATGGCCAGGCATGCTGTCAATCCTAAAACAAATCTAGAAGTTGTCAGGTGTAGGTGCTTGCTGGGAGCTGTAGCTTTCCTGGCGTGAGTCTATTTGACTAACTGTGATGGGTCTGGACACCTGCATGAATTCAAGACTTAGGCTTCTTGTTTAGGTACAGACCAATGATGGAAAGCATCATCACAGCCATTTCAAACAGAAAATGGCATTGTACAGTTATATTTAATCATATTTTGTAAATGGTGTATTTTTTTAATTTATTGGGCCAAAAATTCGGCACTTGCCGAGTGAGTACGCGCTGTGTACTCACCCGTAAGGCCCCCTGAAGTTCCGGTTTCCTGCATGCACTGCACATGCACGGGAAACCGGAACTTCCGGTCTCATGAAGGGAGCGGTTCAGAGGTGAACCGCGTGCGCGGTAGAGGCTGCGTGCATGCAGCGAACTTAGGTTTTTTTTCAGGTTTCTCTGGGAGGGTAAGTATTGAAGAAGCTGCGCTTTTAAAAAGGAGGCGCAAGATACGTTTTCAACAAGGTAAGTGGTTAATTAATTACAATTTAAAAAAATTTCAACAGGTTTATCTTTTTTAGATACTTTAAAGAAAGGTAAGTTTATTTTTAGCACTATTAAAAAGTATTTTATTTTTGTCAAAAATTTTAATTTTTGTTTAAAGTAGTTAATTTATTTAACTTATAGTTATTTTAAAAATGTGATGGATTTTTAAAAAATTTATTTGAAGTTTAGGTGTTGTTTTGGGGCCGATTTCAATTCATAGATTTGACAGGTCTCTATGAATGAAAGATGGTCTGCTGCCATTGGCTCTCCATGGCCCACGTGATCCCAGGGGACGCATCGCACTAACTATGCCCCTGGGATACACAAGCACTGCGCGCCGGCAGTTGGGGGAGGCCCAGGAGCTGAAGTCCCCGTGGGCCCAGAGGTCAACGGCAGGCGCGGTAGGTAGGTGCGCGTGGGATCCTTGCACCCGCGGGAAGCCAGGGAGCCTAATTTCTGGGCCATTATGTTCTAAACGTTATTTCCAATATGTCGTGCTTTGTTCAAGTTTTATTACAATATATCGTCATTCTGCTAATATTAGTAATTACAGCAATGCCTCCCATGTTTTTCCACTTTATAGGTATGTATAAAAAATAATCAACATTATAACTGTGGAGCAAATGTAACATTTTAAATGTCTGTTTTTTTTAGCTATTATCTATACTCACCAGAACCCTGTGAGTCTGTGCCAATAGGTATGATTAGAAATCAGTCTTTATTGAAGAAAGATGCAAATAAGAAATTGGCACAGTATTTCTTTATAATTACAATAAATCTTTTCTGTAGAATTTAATGCCTAACACATGCTTGATCCCTAAAATACAAATTGTCAGACTTCCAGGGCGGTCTTGCATATTAAAACATTGAGCCACGGTACGCCGGTGGTGGAGGGAGTGAACGTTTAAGGTGGTGGATTGGGTGCCAATCAAGCGGGCTGCTTTGTCCTGGATGGTGTCGAGCTTCTTGAGTGTTGTTGGAGCTGCACTCATCCAGGCAAGTGGAGAGTATTCCATCACACTCCTTACTTGTGCCTTGTAGATGGTGGAAAGGCTTTGGGGAGTCAGAAGGTGAGACACTCGCCGCAGAATACCTAGCCTCTGACCTGCTCTTTTATCCACAGATATTATGTGGCTGGTCCAGTTAAGTTTCTGGTCAATGGTGACCCCCAGGATGTTGATGGTGGGGGCTGGGGCGATGGTAATGCCGTTGAATGTCAAGGGGCAGTGGTTAGACTCTCGCTTGTTGGAGATAGTCATTGCCTGGCACTTCTGTGGTGCGAATGCTACCTGCCACTTCTCAACCCAAGCCTGAACATCGTCCAGGTCTTGTTGCATGCGGGCATGGATTGCTTTGTTATCTGAGGAGTTGTGAATGGCACTGAACACTGTGCAGTCATCAGCGAACATCCCCATTTCTGACCTTATGTTGGAAGGAAGGTCATTGATGAAGCAGCTGAAGATGGTTGGGCCTAGGCCACTGCCCTGAGGAACTCCTGCCGTGAGTCCTGGTGCTGTGAAGATTGACCTTCAACCACCACAACCATCTTCCTTTGTGCTGGGTTTGACTCCAGCCAGTGAAGAGTTTTCCCCCCGATTGACTTCAGTTTTACGAGGGCTCCTTGATGCCACACTTGGTCAAATGCTGCCTTGATGTCCAGGGCAGTCACTCTCACCTCACCTCTGGAATTCAGCTCCTTTGTCCATGTTTGGACCAAGGCTGTAATGAGGACGGGAGCCGAATAGTCTTGGCGGAACCCAAACTTTGCATCAGTGAGCAGGTTATTGGTGAGTAAGTGCCGCTTGATAGCACTGTCGATGACATTTCCATCGCTTTGCTGATGATTGAGAGTAGACTGATGGGGCGGTAATTGGCCGGGTTGAATTTGTCCTGCTTTTTGTGGACAAGACATACCTGGGCAGTTTTCGACATTGGCGGACAGATGCCAGTGTTGTAGCTGTACTGGAATAGCTTGGCTAGAGGCGCAGCTAGTTCTGGAGCACAAGTCTTCAGCATGATAGCCGGGATGTTGTCGGGGCCCATAGCCTTTGCTGTATCCACTGCGCTCAGCTGTTTCTTAATATCACATTGAGTGAATCGAATTGGCTGAAGACTGGCTTCTGTTATGGTGGGGACCTGCATCACAGAAGCCAGTCGCACTCGAATTTTTAGCCAATATTGTTCTCCTGCCATGGGGTGCAGTTATATCAATATAAATATAAATGCCCTGACCTTTATTGTTCCAATAGCCGTGAAGGCACACTTTCCTTTGATGTTACAAGCTGCCGTTGGGTCTCTGTTCAACGGAAAGGTGGAAATTATGGGTCTCTAGCTTTCAAAAGGTTGCCCTAGGAGCAGTGGCAATAAAAGAAATAAACAAGGGAAAGTGACTCAGAGACTGCAGCTTTCTGTTTGAGCATTGCTCCTCCGGGATCCTAGCAGGTGTAAAAGTGGTTTAAGGTTATTGTGGAGTGCTGGTAACTGCAGCAACATTTCATCTTAAACAGCTCTTGTGTCTTTGTTTTGTGTTAAATGGCTTGTCAGCTCTATATCTTCCTCAGACTCACTGTTGCAGTTCCTGAGTTCCTACAAAATTGAAATGCAACGATCAAAGAGATTAAAATTTACATGTACTTGCCAAGGGAAAAAGAATTGGCAGATGTGTAAAACAAACCAAGATATGGAACTAGTCTTTGAATGTTTCCATTGCAAATTACATCAGACAAAACAACCTACAACTACACAATTGATCTGCACTGTTGACAAGGCTTCAAGGGTTTCCCTTGATATCACTTCATTTCAACACAAGTCGTTAATTTAGAAATGGAGTTTAGATGCTACAGTTCTTTCTTCCTTATGTTTTAAATTGCACAACTCTGTTTTTACTTCGATACCTAAATTTCTGACATCGTTATCTCAGCCCCAGTGCATTATTCTTAGATAACAGCACAAATTCAACAAGTTGAAGATAACCCCATTCGTAGCTTTTCATATGCAATGAACAATCAATGAGGATTTTTAAAATGACTACATCATAGTCTAATGAAATGATGCAAATATTGCATGAGGTGAATAAAAAACTTGATGGAGCAGCAAGTCCAGATTATGCAGGATCAAAAAAAGAAGAAAAATACTGCAGATTCTGGAAATCTGAAACAAAAACAGAAACCGCTGGAGACACTCAGCAGGTCAGGCAGCATCCATCGAGAACACGTGAGTTAGTTCTGAGGAAGGACCTGAATCATCAGTGTCTCAAATTTTCCTCAACAGTTGCTGCATGATCTGCTCGTGTCTTTCAGTTTTTGTAGCACATTATGCAATCCTTTTGTGCCCGTTGCACCCTGTGTACACCAGTTCATGGGCATAATGCACTGGAAAAATGCCAGGCAGGTGAAATTGGATTGGGCCCAGAAACAGGCGCAGAGAGCCTGAAGTGCGATCCGACCACACCTGTTCAAAGTGGTGCTGCCTGCTCATTATAATGATTGAAGCGCTGATCTCAGCGCTAAACGCGCTGCTGATTGGCTCAGCGCTCAAGAGGGGGGACAATATCGAGTGCAGTCTACTGGCCAATAAAAATTTTGCCTAGGTTCCTTGCCCTTGTTAAAGGGGAGGTGCTTTGTTGCAGAACCACCTCATTGCCACTCTGCATGCAGCCATGGCTCAACATGGAAGAGAAAGGGCAAGGAGATTCCCTGATGCAGCACTGGAGGCCTTGGTCCTGGGGTGCACAAAAGAAGACAGGCCCTCTACCCGCAGGGGGGCGGGAGGCCTTCCAGGCAGCACGCCAGAAGGCAGTGGGAGGAAACAGCAGAAGCCGTCAGTCCCACGTCTGTTGGCCCCAGGACCTGGAACCTCACAATCATAGCTTCACCTCACCCTCACACACTTACCACTGCTTCAAACCTCACATCCACATCTCACACCTTGCTCACACTGCCAGCTATTCAACCATGACAGGCACATCACCCAAACACATAGCACCACACTCCCTGACACACTTCTCTTTCTCTTGCAGGCCAAGGTGGTGCATAACAGACGTGAGCAGCAGCTGACTGGAGGAGGGGAAACACATCTTCAAAACCTCACTGCGCTGGAGGAGACGGTACTGCAGATAATTGGAGGGGCTGTCACTGAGGCCGTGGCGAGCGGTGAGGTTGAAAGCATTGCTGATAATGGTATGTTCATGCCTAATCCTTCTTCTCACATCCCACTTCCCCCTCACGGTACAATTTCTTCTCACTTACAAGCTGCTGATGGTGTCAGAATGCACATCCTGCTTTCCCCGCTCCCCTCACCACATCCCGACCCTTGTGCCGTTCTCCTTTCAGATACCCAAGAACTGCCAGCAGCCCAACCTGACCCTGACCTATTAGAGGAGGAGAGTGAAGGAGACAAAGAGGCACTGTCGCTCGATCTGACATTTCCAGGTACCAGCTCAGAAAATGGTACTGTGTGCACTTTAGAGGTTATTATAGAGGCAGGATCTGCACGTGGTGTGTCACCAGGCACGAGTGGGCTGCAGCCAGGCCAGGGAGAAAGGCTAGCTCGAGTGCCAGCTCCTCGGAGGGTGAGTTCGTGCACGAGTTCTGTTGCACAGGATTCAGATAATGACTTTGATGGGGTAGCCTTCTGTAGAGGGGTGATGGGCATGCACACAGAAACGTTTGGTGCAATGGCAGGTTTGCCAGAGAGCATCTTGTCAGTGTCAAGGAGCATGGAGGAGTCCGGCTCCTAAATTGTACGGGGCTTTGCGCAGAGCTTGGAGCCCATGATTTCCAAGACTGAAGTGATGGGCAACTGATTAGAACACTTGTGGACCCAATCATGATGCTGGGTGTGATGGGCGATGTCGCAGCTTCCAGTGCAGCCCAAGCGGAGGCGACTCAATGTCTGAGTGCTGCCATGCAAGCTCAGACTACTCTCATGCAGGCTCAGCTTGCTGCCAAGCAAGCTCAGACTGATGCCATTGTGGCTGGGTTTACAAGTGTGGAGAGGGGTTTGCAGGGTCTCACAGCAGTCCAGCAATCTGGGCTCCAACAGATGGCTAGGAATGCTGAAGTGCCACTCCGGGGGAGCGACAGTGGCTCCGTGGAGCAAGAACCTGCTGTCCTCTTTCAGGATGTCAGCATTCATCCTCCCACCACTGCCACTCTGCCAGTTCCCTCGCTGCTGCCTGTCAGCCAGCCAGCCCAGACCGCTGTCGCCCATCCAAGGTGGTGCAGTCTACAGACGGGCCTTCTAGGCTCAGAGCTGCTCGAGGTTGTCCTGCAAGGCCATCTGCAGTCTCGCCCACAGAAAGTCAACAGCCTTCCACTAGCCATGCTGCAGCCACTGGGGTAGCACTGCGTAGAATCACTAGGATAGGCAAAGGATCACAAAAGATTGACATGAAGGGACTGCACAAGGGTGATTAGTTGACTTAGTAATGTAGTTTTGGATTGATTAATTTATAAATTATGTTTGTAATGTTTGTTTTATGCTGGCTCTCATTTCAGCTTTGTGCCCAAGAGGAGGCTATAATGTTCTTTGACAGAGGGATGGTAAGGTGGGGAAGTGGTGAGCAACGGGGATCTGGGGTTTCATTCAGGGGAACCGAATTCTGATAAGGCACTCACAGGCAGCCTGTCCGGAATGGAAATCTGCTGCCTGCCCCCTCCCTTCCTCCTCTTCCACCTCCTCTTACTCCTCCTGAGGTGGCCGCGGAACCCGTGGTGGCAAGGGATGTACCCTCATGATGGCCAAGTTGTGGAAGAATCAGCAGACCACCACAAAATGGGACATCTGCTCCAGCGTGTAATGGAGGGCTCCTGCCAAGTGGTTAAGGCAGCAGAACCGTTGCTTGAGCACTCCAATGGTCTGCTTGATGAGGTTACTCGTGGCAGCATGGCTGTCATTATATGAGTACAGTAATCCCTCCCCAACCTGCGGGGGATACGTCCCTGAAAACCCCCGTGGTTAGTAAAACCGCGGTTGGCAAATACAGTATAAATGTTCAAATAACACAATAAAAACGAATATAAAAGCAATAAAATCATGTTATTTACCTTAATCCTAAATTAAAAACTGCGTATACGCAGAATTCACTGCCACGGTTGGCAAAAGTTGTCGCAGAGAGGAAACCATGTATACTTGAAATCCGCGTATGGCAAAACCGTGGTTGGGGCGGGATTCCTGTACTGGCCTCGAATGGTGGGTTTGTGGTGGGCTGTCGTTAGCCAGGTGTAGAGTGGATAGCCCGTGTCGCCGAGCAGCCACCCTCGGGTTCAACGTGTTGGCTGGAAGGTTGCTGGCACACTGGAGTTGCACAGGATGAAGGCATCATGACTGCCGCCAGGATACTGGACATTCACCATCATGATATTCTGGGCGTGATCACACACCCACTGCACAATAAGTGAGTGGTAGCCTTTGCAGTTGCGGTATGTCTCTGGATTGATATGCGGTGCCCGCAAAGCCACGTGTGTGCAGTCGATTATGTCCTGCTCCATGGGGAAGCCCGATATCCTGGCAAAGCCATGTGCGTACTCCTCCTGCTTCTCTCTGTTAAGAAAGCAATGAAGTCCCTTCTCCTGGAGTACAGAGACTCTGTGACCTCCTGGATGTAGTGATGGAAGGCGAACTGCGAGATGTTAGCTATGTCTCCTGGTCCAGACTGGAAGGATCACGCTCAAAAAAAATTGAGGGCCACGGTGTCCTTGAGGGCCACTGGCAGCGCCGTCGTCACCCTGCTCTAAAACTGCAGGTCTGGTTCCTTGAGATGGCAGAGTTCAGTGACCACCTCTTGGTGAAGCGGAGCCTCTGAATACACTGCTCCTAGATTAAGTGCAGGTAGGAGAAGTGCTCTCGGAAGACCCATCCAGGCCAGTGAAGAATTTTGACTTGAGCCCTCCTGCTGAGAGACCTCCTGCCCCTTCTCCTCCTCCCTCTGCGAGCAGCTTGTCTTCTTTGCTGCCTCTGCTCCATCTCCCTGTCACGCTCCAGCGCGAGGGGGACTGCAAGTAGAGCTCCCATGACTGGGCGCAAGTGGTCTGAGCAGAACTCTTGAAATCAGAACCAAGGTCTTCTCCACTTGTAGCACCACTCCCTGTCACCTCACCAACTTTAATTAATTGTAGAAAGCTCCAAACAGTTGCGCAAATTTACTCAGAGCCAGTAGAAATCAAAAAGCAAGTCAACTTCATGTTGTTGATGATCCCTTTAAGTACAGCTGGTGGGGGGTCCCTCGTGTGTTCGTGTTTCGAAGAGGGCGTTGAATGGGGCGGCGACGTCCAAAATGGCAGGTCGTGCGTCAAATCAGCATTGCACACTGATTGACGTCACAACCTGACTGATTAGTATTGTTCTGGTGAATGCAGGCAATGGGCGCGCTGCTGATTTGCCCAAAATGGCAACCGCCACAGGCCACGCTGGAAGTGGGCGGAAGCGAGGCAGCTGCCATTTTTATGTCAAAACCGGCCTTAACAGCTGGCACTAAGGTGCCAAATTTCACGGCCCAGGTCTCCGCCCCTTTTGTGTATGACATGTATCTCTGGTGGGGGAGGTGGCGGGAATGCACAGGAAGCTCCCATCTGAAACAAGGGGAAAGTTTCATTATAATGTAATGATGCTGAGGTGACATCATTACACCTTCCACATCTTTTCCAACCATTAAGCTGGCCCACACCACCATCACAGAATTAGCAGACAGATCCAGATGAAGGGCTTACATAATTAAGTACCAAATTTCCTCAGAACTGCTCCTGCTCCACCATCGTAACTTCATCGGGAGACTTTTCCTTGTTTTATGGACTATACTGACACTTTTTAAAACCATTTAAACTGTTTTTCAATGTTAAAATTTTGAAACTAAAAATATTTAAATGTTGAAACTAAGGCCATCTCCCCCAGCAGAGATGCATGTCATACACAAAAGGGGCGGAGACCTGGGCCGTGAAATTTGGCACCTTAGTGCCAGCTGTTAAGGCCGGTTTTGACATAAAAATGGCAGCTGCCTCGCTTCCGCCCACTTCCGGCGTGGCCTGTGGCGGCTGACATTTTGGGCAAATCAGCAGCGCGCCCATTGCCTGCGTTCACCAGAACAATACTAATCAGTCAGGTTGTGATGTCAATCAGTGTGCAATGCTGATTTGACGCACGACCTGCCATTTTGGACGTCGCCGCTCCATTCAACGCCCTCTTCGAAACACGAACACACGAGGGACCCCCCACCAGCTGTATTTAAAGGGATCATCAACAACTTGCTTTTTGATTTCTACTGGCTCTGAGTAAATTTGCGCAACTGTTTGGAGCTTTCTACAGTTAATTAAAGTTGGTGAGGTGACAGGGAGTGGTGCTACAAGTGGAGAAGACCTTGATTCTGATTTCAAGAGTTCTGCTCAGACCACTTGCGCCCAGTCATGGGAGCTACACTTGCAGTCCCCCTCGCGCTGGAGCGTGACAGGGAGATGGAGCAGAGGCAGCAAAGAAGACAAGCTGCTCGCAGAGGGAGGAGGAGAAGGGGCAGGAGATCTCTCGGCAGGAGGGCTCAAGTCAAAATTCTTCACTGGCCTGGATGGGTCTTCCGAGAGCACTTCTCTTACCTGCACTTAAGCTAGGAGCAGTGTATTCAGAGGCTTCACTTCACCAAGAGGTGGTCACTGAACTCTGCCATCTCAAGGAACCAGACCTGTAGTTTTAGAGCAGGGTGACGACGGTGCTGCCAGTGGCCCTCAAGGACACCGTGTTTAAGGTTTATAATAAAGTTAATTTAAATTCAGTGCTTGTATATGTTTCTTGGGAGAATAGAGATGTTCACATTTTTCCATCTCATCAAATATCTTCCTTTTTAACAAAACCTGAATAAATCTAAGCATCACCTTTTCTCAGTTGGCCGCACTCTTATTTCTGAGTCAGAAGGTTGATGGTTCAAGCTGAGTTCCGTGGTTACAGCACATAATCTAGGCTAGTACTTGATTGAAATACTGAGAGCGTGCTGTATTGTCTTGAGTGCCATCTTTCTGATGAGATGTTAAACTGAGGCCTGTGGATGGTACTGTGGGATGGCCCGGACTGGGAAGCGATGGCAGGTGACAAATTAGGAGGCCACAGCAGCTGGAAGATGGGGTTAACACATCTAAGGCAAATCCAAGTTGGCAGATGGCAGGGTGTGCATGAGGGAAGCATCAAGAATGAGGTGGGCAGGTCAGAAAGCATGAGGTGGGCAGTTCAGAAAGCATGAGGGAAGAGCGACCTCCTGGGAATTGTAAAGAAAGCTCAGGCGGAGTTAGATTCAAGGGCAGGCCTAAAACGGCTGAGAAATGAACCCAGGAAGAGATAAGAGCAGAAGTAGCCGAGAGGTAGTACAGCAGAAGGGAAAGCAGAGTCTTGCAGTGGAGGAGATGAGTGACAGGACAGGAAGGCAGAGCAGGAGACCTGTCACAACAGTGTAACAGGAAAATAGGACTTGACCATCATAAAGTTTTGACATAGGTTTTTCCATTATAAACGTTGGCGTAAAAAGTGTTACAAAAAAATTGTGATAACAGGAAGCAGAATCATGGAATTTCACAGCACATAAGGAGGCAATTCAGCCCAACACACCTGTGCCAGCTCACTGAAAGAGCTATACACTTGGTTTAATTCCCCTGCCCCTTTAAATTATTATTTTTCTAATATTTATCCACTTCCCTTTTAAAAGCTATTTTGGATTCTGCTTCCACCATTGTTTCTGTATTCCTCCATTCCACATTCTAACAACCTTCTGTGTAAAAAAAAAAATTCTCCTAACCCTACCCTTCATTTTACAGGTGAACATTTTAAATTCATGCCGTCTAGTTGCTGACTCGCTGACTCATAGAAATTATTTTTCCATATCCCTCAAAATTTTGAATGCTTCCACTTGTAGGAGACTGTAGGTAGAGAATGAAAAGTTTACATAGGCAATTTCCATTCTAGACATGGACATAACAATTTTTAATGGAAAAAGTTGAAAGTGCATGCAGATGTAAGATTGTTAACATATTGGGCCAAAAATCCGGCCCTTCCCGCGTGAGTACACAGTGTGTACTCACCCGTAAGACGTCCCGAAGTGCCGGTTTCCTGCATGCACTGCGCATGCGCGGGAAACTGGAACTTCCGGTATGGTGAAGGGGGCGGTTCCTAGGTGAACCGCGTGCGCGGTACAGGCTGCGCGCACGCAGCACACTTAGATTTTTTTTCAGGTTTCTACGCGAGGGTAAGTATTGAAGATACTACTCTGTTAAAAAGGAGGCGCAAGACCCGTTTTCAACAAGGTAAGTAGTTAATTAAGTATAATTTAAAAAAAATTTCAACAGGTTTATCTTTTTTAGATACTTTAAAGAAAGGTAAGTTTATTTTTATCACTTTTAAAAAGTATTTTAATTTTTTCAAAAATTAAAATTTTTCTTTTAAGTGGTTAATTTATTTAACTATAGTTATTTTATAAATGTGATGGGTTTTTAAAAAAAAATATTTTAAGTTTAGCTGTTCTTTTGGGGCTGATTTCAATTCACAGATTTGACAGGTCTCCTGTCAAATCTATGAATGAAAGATGGTCTGCTGCCATTGGCTCTCCATGGCCCACGTGATCCCAGGGGACGCATCGCACTAACTGTGCCCCTGGAACACGCAAGCACTGCGCGCTGGCAGTTGGGAGATGCCCAGGACCCGAAGTTCCCGTGGGCCCAAAACACAACGGCAGGTAAGAGCGCGCGCGATCCTTACCCCCGCGGCAAGCCGGAGAGGCGAATTTCTGGGCCAGTATAGATAAGCTAGATATGCTCCTACCTTAATTGGAGTGTAATAGGATTAGAAGAAACATTTTAAAGCTATATAAAATAAATTAGTTTTTCAGTTTTTACCCTTCTTTTCTCTCTCCTCCTGAAGGCATGGGCTCATGATGGAGTATTTTTCCACAGATATCTTGCCCAAGTGATCATTCTTCATTTGTAAACCTGAATAGTAAGTGCTGATAGGCTATTCAATCATGGGGAGCATCAGAGCTGAGCACAATCCTTGCTTGAGATCCACTTATTTCACTTTTGTTTATTTACTCTTGTAATGTGGGCGATGCTAGCAAGGCTGCATTAATGCTCAGCCATAGTTACCATCACAAGGTAGTGGTGAAACTTCTCTTTGAACCGCTGCAGTCCTTGTGGTGATGGTGATCCCACAATGGCGTTAAATAGGGGATTCCAGGATACTGACCCAATGATGATGAAGGAACAGTGATCTATGTCCAAGTCAGAATAATGTGTGACTTGGAGGTGATGGTGTTCCCATGACATTGCGATTCTCGTCCTTCTTGGTTGTAGGGATCGCAGGGGAAGGAAGTGCTGTTGAAGTAACATTGGCGAGTTGCTGCAGTGTATCCTGTGGATGGTGCATACTGCAGCCATAGTACATCGGTAATGGAGGATATGGATATTGAATTCAATGGCAGGGGCACCAAGCAAACAAACTGCTCTGTCCTGGGTGGTGTCAAGCTTCATGAGTGTTGTTGCGGCTGCCCCCATCCAGGCCAGTGAAGAATATTGACTTTAGCCTATGGATAGTGGAGAGGCATTGAAGTATCAGGGGGTTAGCTATTCATTGCAGAGTACCCAGTCTCTGTTCTGCTCTTGTAGCCATGGTGTTGAGATGGCTGATCCAGTTCAGCTTCTGGTCAATGATAGCCCTCAAGATGTTCATGATGCGGCAATCAGTGATGGTGACACCTTTGAAGGTTAAGGGGAGATGGCTGGTCTTTCTTTTCTTTGAGATGGTCATTACCTAACACTTATGTTGCATGAATGTTTCCACTTGTTAGCTCAAGCATTGATGTTATCCTTATAGCAGAGATGCATTTAAGGGGAAGCTAGATAAACACATGAGGGAGAAAGGAATAGAAGGATATGCTTATAGGGTTAGATAAAGAAGGGTGGGAGGAGGCTCGTGTGGAGCATGAACACCAGCATAGACCAGTTGGGCCGAATGGCCTGTTTCTGTGCTGTCGACTCAAATTAATTCGATGTAAATCCAGGACCTGCTGCATGCTGGCATGGGCCACTTTATTATTGGAGGAATAATGGAGCTAAAAACTGTGGAATTCCATCACTTTACTGATGATTGAGGAGGTTAATATGGCAGTAATTGGCTGGGTAAGCTTTATTCCTGTTTTTCTACCACATTGTCAGGTAGATACCAGTGCCATAACTGGACTGGAGCAGCTGGGTTAGGGGAATGGCTAGCTCTGGTGCATGGGTCTTCGGCACTGCAGCCCAGATGTTGCCAGTCTAATCTGCTTGTCTGTTATTTCTGTACTGCCTGATACTTCTGCCGAGCTATGTTCAAATTTAGTCTTATGGGACCTGTATTTCTATAAATAGAGAACGTAGAATGGCAGTCTGTTTAATATGGTTTTATTTCCACAAATGGAGTAACCAGTGAAATCTCAACTGAGTAACAGATGGTCGACCTGAGTGATTGGAAATTAAAAATATGTCACATGACTATAGTCCAGTGCTGGCAAGAAAGAACAATTTGAATAATTTATGTAGCATAATTCTGAAAAAGTGGAATGAACTATGGGTCCCACTGTTTCATTGTGCTATCACCAACAATGCTGTAAATTTTAATTTCAACTACCCTGAGACAAATGAGCTTTATAAGAATAGTGTCTTGGGAGTTATTAGCACACTGTGGCTGTCTCAATTTAGCACTAAAGAAAGTGACAATTCTGCTTATACATTTGCCACCTTACCCTGGAGAAATTTGCCGTGTACTCTGCCTGTTGTAAAGTTTTGTTTTAATTGGCACTGAAGGTGCAATATTGAAGCTGGTGCATATAGTTCCGATAGGATCAAACAACGCATCAAGTAACAAAAGAAACCCCAATCATTCCATACGTTTGCTTTATCAATAGGGAAATCAATGCTTTTTATTTCCTTACCAATTCTATTGTAACAGCAGCTTCATTGTATTCTCTCAAAGAGAAGCAAAAAAATCATAAAACTGTCAACACCTTCTGTATACATAGACCTTGTGCAAACACTTTTAACAGCAAACAATTGGATCTTTTTTAAACCACAAAATCTGATATGCTTAATTATGCAATTACATCTTATCTACAGTGCGTTATAAGGAATGACTTTATTTCTTCTTCAGCTGTATATCAAAATATATATGTATAGTTTACTGCACTGATGGGAATGTTAAAAGATTTTTTAATCTTGCTGGAAAAATAACAGGGTATTAACGACGATTGCCGTTATTAATGTGCAGATCTGCCAGCAAATTCAGGGGATGAAGAAATATGCCGTTAGTTGCAAATCTCCAGAACTTGTTGGTTGAACTAATGGCATCTTGTCCTTAGCCTTCCTGTTATTTTTAAAAACTTGCTGGATTTACACATTAATTGCCCATTAAACTCGGCGCAGAAAGTTAAGTCTGGTAATTGACAGTGTAAGTACCTTTTCTATGACGTGATAATTGTTCATAAAATGCCAATCAATCTCTATGGCCCAGAAATTGAACAATTTAAACTGTGGAGTCTCATTCCTTCAGGTGATAAGTTGTTCTTAGAAATGTAAAAAATGTCAAATTTTAAGGGGGAAAAATTCAGTTGGTTGCGCCTCCCGTTAGCGCCTTAAGAGGGCGCTAATGGGGCGCAAAGCATCTAGCGCCTGGGCGCGGCGACGTTTGCACCGCTCGCGAAATTAACTAGACATTTTGCGGCGGCGCTAAACACTACCGCCACGATCTCCTGCGCCGGCAGATCATGACGTCACTCGAGTGCGCAACGCCCCAGTATCGCCCCGGAGCGGATATTGAGTGGCGCCCCCTGCCTTACCGCCTGACGCTAGCAACGACAGGTTGAGGGGAGCGTTCTGCAGTCATGAAGGGAAAGGGGGAGCGCTATTTAAAGGTGACCGCTTCCTGCCTTTTATTGTTGGTGCCATTTTTGAACTACGCATTCTGAGAGAGAGAGGGAGAGACTTCTGGAGAGATTCAACGTTGTGTGAAGGAGTTTTGGGTACTGAGCAGCACTTTGCAGGTTCATTTTGATTTGCCATTCCTTGTATCGATTTAGCAGAGACTGTGGGGGCTGCACTCTGAGCTCTTTGCCTGGTACTCTCCATTGTTCTTTCCAGCAGATTTGATGTGCAGGTCTCTCCAGGCCGAGATTCAAGACTGCAATGAGCAGGATGTGGATGGAAAGCAAGATTAACCATCCCCTTTAAGAACTGGCCCGTGCCATTGTGTGTGTGTTCCATTGCTGACTGACATTACATGAGCTTCGCCAGCGCTCTGAGGTAGCGCCTCGCTCCTCGGCCTTTGCGCCTTAAGACAGGTGTGAAGCACCTGATATAGCGCTGCAATCACCTCCAGGGGCGATAAAAGTCAAGTTTGCAGTCGGTGGCGATAATTAGCGACAGGTGCTAATCTTTGCGCCCGGACGATAATTGCGCCCCAAATGGTGCGATACTGAATTTCTCCCCCTAAATCTTTTTCTTACTTTCCCTTTCTGTGTATTTTCTCGATCTCTCCTTAACCCAGTCTTTCTTTCTCTCTATTTTTCTTTCTGTACCCAATTTGACTCTAATTCATCCTCCTTCTCAGTCGTTCCTGTTTCTTTCTCAATCCTTAAATCTCATTAAGTTGAGACGCTGTGATCCCACCATTCACTGAGGTCCCAGATGTCCCTTAGTCCTTGCCGTGCTGTTATCAGTTTGCACTTCCTGCAAGTTACGGCGCATTATCCTTTTCTAGTCAACCCCTATGGGATTATGGGAAAGGGCCTCAGAAGTGCCAGTAGATTTTTGATTTCATATGAAAATAATAAGTGCATTCATAAATAGCCCGGTTGAGTTCCAGTCTGTTTCTAAGTTGAAACTTTCATAATAAACTATTCCTTGTTGTTAGTTTGATATTTGGGGCATATTTTTCTCCTGTCACTAATATTAGCATAAAAGTTAGTATTACTATAAAACAGAAACTTTATACTCACATCAACCTTTTTTACTAGCAATATTACTCAAGGAAAATATACTTCTTGTTTGAATCTATGATGGTTGGCATAACTAATGAGCAATGAAATTACTCTGTATTTTAGTGCTAATGTATCCACTAAGTATGTGTTGATGTGCAGTAATGGAACCTTAATGGAACACTAGTGCATTTTTAACTATGCCTCCAAAATTTTCAAAGGACCAAACTGGCTTAACGCATGTAAGGCACAAGGTTCCAACAATAGATTTTTTTGGAGGCTTATTAAACAGCACTTAAAGGCAAATGTGTAAAGTTACTTATGCTTGATTTACGGCCTATAGGACAACGGCAACTCCTTATGTTAATATAGTGGCTTTGATCCAGAAGAACATTCTAAGACACTTTACAGAGGTAAAAATGAGAAGGAACAGATGCCAAGCCATTTTGGAAGTTAGGAGCAGTGACTGACAACTTGGTTTAAAAGATGGACTTGTGAAAAAGATTTTTAGAGGTGGAGAGTGAAGGAAGGGGCAAAGGGGTTTAGGGAGGAGTTCCAGAGTCCGAGGCCAAGGAAACTAAAGGCTCTGTCATCAGTGGTGGGGAGAAAGTGTGCAGAAGCCCAGAGTATCAGTGTGGGAAGGGATAGAAGACTGGAGGAGGTTGAAAAAAATAGGATAGGATGAGGCTGTGAAGGGAATTGAAGCTGAGGCTGAAAGTTTTACATTTGCTATGTTAGGGACAGGGAGCTATGATAGATCAGTAAAGACAGGAATGACGAGTGAGCAAGACTTAATGTGGGACACTATATAGGCAACTGATTCTGAATGTGTTGGAGTTTATGAGGGAACCAGGATGGAATGGAAGTTGTTGAAAGCCCGAATATAAAAAATGAAAAAAGCGTAAATAAGGGTCTCACCTCATTAGAGATGAGGTAGGGGTGGGGGGTGCAATTTGTGTGGAATTGGAAATAAGAAGTCTTGCTAATGGATAGGTTCTGGAATTTGAAACTCAACTCTTGGCCGAACAGTATGCTACGGTATTGTCGGCTTGATTCAGACTGAGTGACTGGCCAGAGAGTGCGATAGAATCAGTGACGAGGCAGTGGACTTATGGTGAGGAGGAACCAATGGTTTGAGTCTTCCCGATGCTCAGTTGGATGAAAATTTTCAGCTATCAATAATTTAATGTCAGTCAGGCAGGCTGACAGCACAGAGTTGGGGGATCATGTGGTTGAGGGATGTGGTGGAGTAGTAGAGCTGTATGTTGTTAGCATAAAAATGAAAGCTAACCAAGCACCTATGAATTTTGTCATTGAGGGGCAGCATGTAGATCAGAAAGCCAAGGATAGATCATCTGGGAACTCTGGAGGTGACTGTTCAGGGGTGGGAAGAGATGTTAGTGGCAGAGCTACGCTGTCTGCATTGGGACAGATAGAAATAAAACCAGGCAAGAGGAGCTCCAAGGAGCTGGGCAGCAGAGGAAAGGCGAAAGAGGAGGATGGCATGGTCAACTAGAGCAAATGGTGTAGAGGGATCAAAGAGGATGAAAAGGGATAATATACTGTGGTCAGGGTCATGGAGGATGCTATTTGTGACTTTGTCAAAGTGGTCACATTTCTGTGAAGAGGGCAGAAGATAGACTGAAGGGATTGAAACAGGGAGTTTTGGGAGAGATGGGCGCAACATAGAAACATATGAACAGAAGTAGGCCATTCAGCCCCTCAAGCCTGTTCTGCCATTCAACGAGATCATGGATAATCTGCATCCTAACTGCATCCACCCGCCTTGGCTCCATATGCCTTAAGACCCTTGGCTAGAAAAAATCTAGCGATTTCAAATTTCAAATTATTAATTGAGCTAGCATTTCTTGTTTTATGTGAGAAAGAGTACCACACTTTTACTACCCTTTGCATAAAGAAGTGTTCCCTAAACTCTCTCTTGAATGGCTTGGCTCTGATTTTAAGGTTATGTCCCCTTGTCCTAGACTACCCCACCAGCGGAAAACGTTTCTCTCTATCTACCCTATCAATTCCTTTCAAAATCCTAAAAACCCAATCAAATTGCCCTTTAACCTTCTATACTTCAGGCACTACAAGCCTAGTTTATGTTATCTCTCTTTATAATTTAACCCTTGGAGCCCTGGTAATATTCTGGTGAATCTGCGCTACACTCCTTCTAAGGCCAATATATCTGTTCTAAAGTGTGGTACCTAGAACTGAACACAGTACTCCAGCCAGATGTGGTCTAACCAGGGTTTTGTATGGCTGTAGCAAAACATCCTCCCCTTTATATTCTAGCCGTCTAGTTATAAAGGCTAATACTTCATTAATCTTTTTTGATTATCTTCTGTACTTGACTACTTTTACTGATAGCGAAACAGGGGGAAGTAATATGCAGTCAGAAACAAATGTTAGAAGGGTGAGAAACAATAAGGGAAATCCGAGTAAACAAAGGCAAGAAACACAAAGGGCCATACTAAATCATAAGTCTAAAAGGACAAAGGGTGTTAATAAAACAAGCCTAAAGGCTCTGTGTCTTAATGCAAGGAGTATCCGTAATAAGGTGGATGAATTGACTGTGCAAATTGATGTTAACTGGATATGATGTGATTGGGATTACAGAGACGTGGCTCCAGAACAATCAAGGCTGGGAACTGAATATCCAGGGGTATTCAACATTCAGGAAGGATAGACTAAAAGGAAAAGGGGGTGGGGTAGCATTGCTGGTTAAAAAGGAGATTAATGCAATAGCTAGGAAGGACATTAGCTTGGAGGATGTGGAATCAATATGGGTTGAGCTGCAGAACACCAAAGGGCAGAAAACGTTAGTGGGGGTTGTGTACAGACCTCCAAATAGTAGTAGTGAGGTGGGGGAGGGTATGAAACAGGAAATCAGAGGTGCATGCAAAAAAGGCGCAGCAGTTATCATGGGTGACTTTAATATGCATATAGATTGGGCTACTCAAACTGGAAGCAATACGGTGGAGGAGGATTTCCTGGAGTGTTTAAGGGATGGTTTCCTAAACCAATATGTTGAGGAACCAACTAGAGGGGAGGCCATCCTGGACTGGGTGTTGTGAAATGAGGAAGGACTAATCAGCAATCTTGTGGTGCGAGGCCCCTTGGGGAAGAGTGACCATAGTATGGTGGAGTTCTACATTAGGATGGAGAAGGAAACAGTTAATTCAGAGACCATGGTCCAGAACTTAAATAAGGGCAACTTTGAGGGTATGAGGCGTGAATTGGCAAGGTTAGATTGGCAAGCGATATTTAAGGGGTTATCAGTGGAAGGGCAATGGCAGACATTTAGAGATCGCATGGATGAACTACAGAAATTGTACATCCCTGTCTGGCGTAAAAATAAAAAAGGGAAGGTGGCTCAACCATGGCTAACAAGGGAAATCAGGGATAGTATTAAAAGCAAGGAAGTGGCATACAAATTGGCCAGAAGTAGCAACAAACCCGGGGACTGGGAGAACTTTAAAACTCAGTAGAGGAGGACGAAGGGTTTGATTAGGGCAGGGAAAATAAAATATGAAAGGAAGCTTCCGGAGAACAGTAAAACGGACTGCAAAAGCTTCTATAAATATGTAAAAAGAAAGAGGTTAGTAAAAACAAATGTAGGTCCCCTGCAGTCAGAAACAGGGGAAGTCATAATGGGGAACAAAGAAATGACAGATCAATTGAACAAGTACTTTGGTTCGGTGTTTACTGTGGAGGACACAAACAACCTTCCGGAAATAAAAGAGATCAAAGGATCTGGTAAGAGGGAGGAGCTGAGGGAAATCCTTATCAGTCGGGAAAAGGTGTTGGGGAAATTAATGGGACTGAAGGCTGATAAATCCCCAGGGCCTGATGGTCTGCATCCCAGAGTACTTAAGGAGGTGGCCTTGGAAATAGTGGATGCATTGACCATCATTTTCCAACATTCCTTAGACTCTGGATCAGTTCCAAAGGAGTGGAGGGTGGCTAATGTAACCCCTCTTTTTAAAAAAGGAGGGAGGGAGAAAGCAGGGAATTATAGACCGGTCAGCCTGACATCGGTGGTGGGTAAAATGATGGAATCAATTATTAAAGATGTCATAACAGACCATTTGGAAAGTGGCGACATGATAGGTCCAAGTCAGCATGGATTTGTGAAAGGGAAATCATGCTTGACAAATCTTCTGGAATTTTTTGAGGATGTTTCCAATAGGGTGGACGGGGGGGGGGAACCAGTAGATGTGGTGTATTTGGACTTTCAGAAGGCCTTCGACAAGGTCCCACACAAGAGATTGGTGTGCAAAGTTAAAGCACATGGGATTGGGGGTAATGTGTTGATGTGGATTGAGAACTGGTTGGCACACAGGAAACAAAGAGTAGGAGTAAATGGGTACTTTTCAGAATGGCAGGCAGTGACCAGCGGGGTACCGCAGGGTTCGGTACTGGGGCCCCAGCTGTTTACATTATATATTAATGATTTGGATGAAGGGATTAATTGTAATATCTCCAAATTTGCGGATGACACTAAATTGGGAGGCAGTGTGAACAATGAGGAGGATGCTAGGAGGCTACAGAGTGACTTGGACAGGTTGGGTGAATGGGCAAATGTATGGCAGATGAAGTACAATGTGGATAAATGTGAGGTTAGCCACTTTGGTGGTAAAAATAGGGAGGCAGACTATTACCTGAATGGTGGCAGATTAGGGAAAGGGGAGGTGCAACGAGACCTGGGCGTCATGGTACATCAGTCACTGAAGGTGGGAATGCAAGTGCAGCAGGCAGTCAAGAAAGCAAATGGCATGATGGCCTTCATAGCAAGGGGATTTGAGTACAGGAGTAGGGAGGTGATGCTACAGTTGTACAGGGCCTTGGTGAGGCCACACCTGGAGTATTGTGTGCAGTTTTGGTCTCCTAACTTGAGGAAGGACATTCTTGCTATTGAGGGAGTGCAACGAAGGTTCACTAGATTGATTCCTGGGAAGGCCAGACTGACATATCAAGAAAGACTGGATCAACTGAACTTGTATCCTCTGGAGTTCAGAAGAATGAGGGGGGATCTTATAGAGACGTTTAAAATCCTGACTGGTTTAGACAAATTAGATGCGGGCAGAATGTTTCCAATGTTAGGGAAAACTAAAATCAGGGGTCACAGTCTAAGGATAAAGGGGAAGCCATTTAAGACTGAGCTGAGGAGGAACTTCTTCACCCAGAGAGTGGTGAACCTGTGGAATTCTCTACCACAGAAGGTTGTTGAGGCCAGTTCGCTAAATATATTCAAAAGGGAGTTAGATATAATACTCACAACTAGGGGGATCAAGGGGTATGGCGAGAAAGCAGGAATGGGGTACTGAGGTAGCATGTTCAGCCATGAACGCATTAAATGGCGGTGCAGGCTCGAAGGACCGAATGGTCTACTCCTGCACCTATTTTCTATGTTTCTATGTTTCTATGTGTACATGGACCCCTAAATCTCTTTGTATCTCCACTGTTCCTAGCTTTTCACCATTTAAAAAATACTCGGATTTATCCTATTTTGCTCCAAAATGGATGTCATCACACTTAGCTGTGTTGAAATCCATCTGCTTTGTTAGATATGATCTATTCTTTACAAATCCATGTTGGGTCTCTCTAAACAACTCAAATTTTTGTAAGTGCCCAGTCACTCTTAATTATAGATTCCAATAACTTCCCCATAACAGATGTTAGATTAACAGGTCTATAATTTCCTGTTTTTTCTCTCTCACCTTTCTAAAGGGACAATTTCTGAATCGAGAGAGCTTTGGAAGATTATGGCTAAAGCATCTGCAATTTCCTCACCTACTTCCTTAAAATCCTGGGGTGGAAACCATCAGATCCTGGGGATTGTCATTCTTTAGTGTCATTATTTTTTCTAATACTGTTCTCTTGCTTACATTAACTTTAGTGAGCTCCAGTCCTTGATTCATTATTAGTTTCCCTGGAATGTCAGGTATATTATCCTCTTCCTCTACTTATTATCCTCTTCCTCTATTGGCAACTGAGAAGCAATGCTGGGAAGCAATGACACATTGAAGGATAAAAGTGAGAAGTCGCACAACACCAGGTTATAGTCCAACAGCTTTATTTGAAATCACAAGCTTTCGGAGCGCTGCTCCTTCGTGGGACGAAGGAGCAGCGCTCCGAAAGCTTGTGATTTCAAATAAAGCTGTTGGACTATAACCTGGTGTTGTGCGACTTCTCACTTTTGTCCACCCCAGTCCAACACCGGCATCTCCGCAACATTGAAGGATGTTAGAGATGAAATGGAAGTTAGACCTGGGTTGGTAGTTGGAGAGAACAGGTCAATTAAGAGTGAGCTTTTGAAGAGGGGAGTGATGATGATAGTTCTGAAAGGAATTGGAATGGTGCTTGAGTAAAGGGAACCATTAACAATGTCACCAAGCATGGGAAGTAGGAACGATAATCGAATAGTCAGGAGCTGGTTGGGAGAGGACTTAATGTTAACGATGCTTGCTTTAAAAAGTGAAATTAAAGCAGAGCCCAGTGCGGCGCATAGCAGGACATTATGAATAGTGATTCAATAATTGCAGTCTACAGAGTAGCATGGGTTCACTAATTGAACGTTACTGATACTCAGACTATGTTTGTTCATGCTAATTGTCATTTCTCACTATGGCACTTTATAAAAAATCTGACACTTTCTGCTGGATATACACCCACGTCTCCTTGGATCTTTGGATGTGAGCCAATGATAACCTCCTGTGTAATAGGCTATCACACCTGCTTCACCTTCTTGGCATTGTTGGCTTGCCACTCTTCTTCAAGGAGAGCATTTTTTCCCCATGTTCTCACACTGCAGAGCCTGATCTTTAATTCTACTTTTACACTTTCAATATTCTCCTTCCATTTCTCACAGATATTGTGTAATAACAGCTTGATTGGCCCATAGTGCACAACAGTACTTATATATATCTGTTAAATGTCTGGTTAGCTACCTAAACAAAATTCTTCCCAGTCTTTTTCAGCTGCCACTCAGTTGTGTGTTATGCTTAGTGCACTCTAATGCATCAGAGCTTCTATAACTTGCACTCTATGAGTGAAAAGAAAAGGTCAAAAAATTAACTTTCATTTAATGCACTGCCTGTCCACGAAGAATACTTTCACTGACTACGAACTACTAGATGTCAAAGGTAGGAGTGATACCAATATTACAAAATGATTTTAAAATCATTAACATTTTATCTGACATTGTATTGGATTTTGTTGACATTCAATCTGATTTCCCTCTGTTGGTATTCACCTAACACTTACCTGAATTTCATCTATGCAGATGAGATATTCCAGCTGTCACCAATGCCAATTATAGTTAAAGAGAGATTGATGGGGTACCGTGATAACGAGAATTTCTAGGTCTCACCAAAAAACAGAAAATCTTCAAAAAATATAGTCATTTATTTAACTCCAATGCAGCTATTTTCACATTGTTGTGAGTATGAGTCTTTCATACTCATCATGCATAATGTAACTATGCTGAGCAAAAAGTTCAGATTGGATAAAAATTTTAAGTGGCAACAGAGCTTTTTTTGGTAAAGAAAAAGGGGGAGAAATTCAGTTGCTTTGCGCCTCCTGTTAACGCCCTAAGCAACTAGCACCCTGGCGTGGAGCCGCCAACGCCTCCCACGAAATTCAGCAGGAGGTTAGCGTCGGCGGTAACCGTTAGCACCCCGCAGCGCTGCACCGCCAGCGATGACATCATCGCCGTGCGCAGCATCCTACTCGTGCCTCGGCCGCGATATTCGGTAGCGCCCCCTGACTTACCGATGGACGTTATATCCGACGGGGTCAGGGGGGCCCACCTGCGGCCGGGGCAGCGCTAATTAAAGGCAAGGTGCCAGGAGGCCATTTTTGTTGCTGGCCGCCTGCCAGCACCTGCCTCCGTTGCCGTCCCTGGCCCCCTGAGCACCCACCTCACAGAGTATCGGCTGCGCTCCAGAGAAGTGCCAGGCTCTTTTGCCGGCACTCCTGATCCCTGGTGGCCCAGCTGGGCCCCGGGTCGCGCTGCACAAGGCCCCTCCCCTTTAAGAAGGGGAGGAAGGCCTGCAGTACCACGGCGTGATGTGCCGCAGCACATGGCGCTCCTGCACGTCGCGCCACGACATTCCCTCGCAGTGCCCCAAGAGGGAGGCGGGGCGCTTCCAGTAGCGCCCCGCTTCCCTCTTGGGATGCTACCGATGAATTTCCGCCGCGGGGGCGCTAATTTTATCGGGGCGCTACTTTTAGCGCCCTGGTGAAGTTAGCGCCCCAAATGGGGCGCGACTCAGTTTTTCCCCCCAAAGTAAATGCAACGATTACGCAGGAAACATCACTAATATTCATGCCCTAAAATTAGTGAACAGATGAAAATATACTTCTTAGCGATGATTTATTTTTTGGAATGTTCCCACCCTTTATCTGGACTATCTGTAGCAGGATTATTGTTTGTTTGTAATGTTTTCAACTGTGTTTATTTGCAGAAAAATAACACATTTTATCAGAAATATAAGAACAAAGAGTCCAAGTAGAACCATTTAAATATGGACAGTAAAATGCCTTTATAGTTGCAGATTGGATCTGAAATATGTTAATTCCTAGCTAATAACATTTTCACGGCTCATCAATATAACAATCAACTGTTGTTAATTATCTCGTAATAGTCTGCACTGTACATACATTTTACAATGTGTTTTTTAAAATGTTGTCCAATAGAGGCAGTGGCAGCCTGGATACAAAATTGCCAAAGAGACAAAATGCAGGGAGTAGTGGTGAACAGTCATTTTTCAGCCTGGAGGAACGTATACAATGGTGCCCCCAGGGGTCGTAATTAGGGACACTGCTCTTTTTGATATATTAATGACCTGGACTTGGGTATATAATTTCAAAGTTTGCAGATGACACAAAACTTGTAAAAGTAGTAAACGATGAGGAGAAGAGTAGCAGACTTCAGGCGGACATAGACAGACTGTGCAGACACATGGCAGGTGTCGTTTAGTGCAGTGTGAAGTGATGCATTTTGGAAGGAAGAATGAGGAGAGGCAATATAAACTAAATGGTACAATTTTAAAGAGGTTGCAGGAACAGACAGACCTCGGGGTTCACATATACAACTCTTTGAAGGTGGCAGGACGTTGATAAGGCTGTTAAAAAAGAATACGGGAGCCTTGGCTTTATAAATAGGGGCATAGAATACAAAAGCAAGGAAGAACTCCCATGTTCTGGTGTGATTTATCAATCACCTGCCAACACCAATCCTTTTCATCCCTGAATTGTCCCTGCTTGTTTATGACACAGTGGGTGTGAAATTGCTCTTAGGCAGTAGTGCAAAATAGGCGATAGTAAATCAACAATGGAAAAGAAAATTGGCGGGCTGCCGATTCGCCATCATCTATTTTGCACTAATGCCCAAGACCAATTTAACCCTCTATATATTTCACCTGGACTAGCTGCAAATTCCTACAAACCAGCTTCTCTTTTGCTTCATAAAAGGGCATCCACTCCATATACGCCAAATACAGCAGAGATAATGCATCACCCACATCAACTTGTTTTCACAATAAATAATAACTATATCCATCAACCCATGGATTTTCTGTGACATGGTACTTCAGTTGTTTGTGATCGACTTCTCCAATTGGCCCTGTCCATTATAATTCAAGCCCCACGACTTGCCTTATTTACTGGCCCTTTCACCATGTACAAGTTACTGGTACTTGATCTTTTTAACAGTCAAAATTTACACTATTTAGCTTGGTCTTCTTACGAACATAAGAACATAAGAATTAAGAGCAGGAACAGGGCATACGACCCCTCGAGCCTGCTCCGCCATTCAATAAGATCATGGCTGACCTTCAACCTCACCTCCACTTTCCTGCCCGATCCCCATATCCCTTGATTCCCCTGGAGTCCAAAAATCTATCTATCTCAGTTTTGAATATACGTAATGATTCAGCATCCACATCCCTTTAGGGTAGAGAAATCCAAAGATTCCCCATACTCTGAGTGAAGAAATTTATCCTCATCTCAGTCTTAAATGGCCTACCCCTTATCCTGAGACTGTGACCCCTAATTCTAGACTCTCCAACCAGGTAAACAACCTCTCAGCATCTACCCTGTCAATCCCCCTCAGAATCTTACATGTTTCAATGAAATCACCTCTCATTCTTCTAAACTCCAGAGAGTACAGGCCCATTGTACTCAATCTCTCCTCATTGGACAACCCTCTCATCCCAGGGATCAATCTGGTGAACCTCTTTTGTTTTCACCATAGACTGCAGTGATATATCACAACATTATCTGAATATTGCTCCAAATTGTGCTTTTCAACAGTAATGGCCAGTGTGTCTGTTGCACATGTGGTAGAATTACATAGAAATTACAACACGGAAACAGGCTGTTTGGCCTAACCAGACAAAGTTGTTGTTTATCCTCCATACCAGATGTAGTCATAATCCCAGTGTCTGCCCTGTTCCCATATCCTTTTTTTCTCCTTTTCTTCAACAACCTATCTAACTTATTCTAAAATGTTGACATGGTCTCTGCTTCAATCACTAACTCCAATAATAGATTCCACAGCCTCACGACCCTCTGTGTCAAATAGTTTCTCCTACTCTCCACTTGGAGAGGCAAGGATTAATCAAGGATAGTCAGCATGGCTTTGTCAGGGGGAGATCATGTCTAACCAATTTGATTGAATTTTTCGAGGGGGTGACCAGGTGTGTGGATGAGGGTAGTGTAGTTGATGTAGTCTACATGGACTTCAGTAAAGCTTTTGAAAAAGTCCCGCATGGGAGACTGGTCAAGAAGGTAAGAGCCCATGGGATCCAGGGCAATTTGGCACATTGGATCCAAAATTGGCTTAGTGGCAGGAGGCAGAGGGTGATGGTAGAAGGTTGTTTTTGTGACTGGAAGCCTGTGTCCAGTGGTGTACCGCAGGGATCGGTGCTGGGTCCCTTGCTGTTTGTAGTGTACATTAATGATTTAGATATGAATGTAGGAGGTATGATCAGTAAGTTTGCAGATGACACGAAAATTGGTGGAGTGGTAAATAGCGAGGAGGGAAGCCTCAGGACGATATAGACGGGTTGGTCAGGTGGGCAGAACAGTGGCAAATGGAATTTAACCCTGAAAAGTGTGAGGTGATGCATTTTGGGAGGACTAACAAGGTAAGGGAATACACAATGAATGGTAGGACCCTAGGAAGGACAAAGGATCAGAGGGACCTTGGTGTGCATGTACATAGATCCCTGAAGGCAGCAGGACAGATAGATAAGGTGGTTAAGAAGGCATATGGGATACTTGCCTTCATTAGCCAAAAATGAGAAGTCGCACAACACCAGGTTATAGTCCAACAGATTTATTTAATTTTACAAGCTTTCGGAGCTGTTCGCTCCTTCCTCAGGTAGGGTAGCAGTGAGAGAATCTCCCAGAATTCACAATATAAACACAGAAAAAATCTATTCAAATCTTTCCCTACATCAAAGACACACTAAGAGCACAGCCAAGACAATGAGATGTGTCCCAGGGGGTCCAACGACCCCCTGGGACACATCTCATTGTCTTGGCTGTGCTCTTAGTGTGTCTTTGATGTAGGGAAAGATTTGAATAGATTTTTTCTGTGTTTATATTGTGAATTCTGGGAGATTCTCTCACTGCTACCCTACCTGAGGAAGGAGCGAACAGCTCCGAAAGCTTGTAAAATTAAATAAATCTGTTGGACTATAACCTGGTGTTGTGCGACTTCTCATTTTTGTCCACCCCAGTCCAACGCCGGCATCTCCACATCATGACCTTCATTAGCCAAGGCATAGAATATAAGAGCAGGGAGGTTATGATGGAGCTGTATAAAACGCTAGTTAGGCCACAGCTGGAATACTGTGTGCAGTTCTGATCGCCACACTATAGGAAGGATGTGATTGCATTGGAGAGGGTGCAGAGGAGATTCACCAGGATGTTACCTGGGCTGGAGCGCTTCAGCTATGAAGAGAGACTGGACAGGCTGGGGTTGTTTTCCTTAGAGCAGAGAAAGCTGAGGGGGGACCTGATTGAGGTGTACAAAATTATGAGGGGCATAGATAGGGTAGATAGAAAGGAACTTTTCCCTTTAGTAGAGGGGTCAATAACCAGGGGGCATAGTTTCAAGGTAAGGGGCAGGAGGTTTAGAGGGGATTTGAGGAAAAACTTTTTCACCCAGAGGGTGGTTGGAATCTGGAACTCACTGCCTGAAAGGGTGGCAGAGGCAGGTACCCTCACAACATTCAAGAAGCATTTAGATGAGCACTTGAAACGCCATAGCATACAAGGCTACGGACCAAGTGCTGCAAAATGGGATTAGAATAGATAGGGCTTGATGGCCGGCGCAGACACGATGGGCTGAAGGGCCTCTTTCTGTGCTGTATAACTCTATGGGGGAAAAATTCAGCTGCTTGCGCCTCCCGTTAGCGCCTTAAGAGGGCGCTAATGGGGCGTAAAGCAGCTAACGCCCGGGCGCAGCGCCGCCCACGCCTCCCGAAAAATTTAGTGGGAGGTTAGCGGCGGCGGCAGCCGGTAGCGCCCTGTGGCGCTGCGCCGCCGGCGATGACGTCATCACCGTGCGCAGCACCCCGCTCGCGCCCCAGCCGTGATCTTCAGTCGCGCCCCCTGATTTACCGCCAGACGCTATGTCCGACGGGTTCAGGGAGGCGTACGTGCGGCCGGGGCGGCGATATTTAAAGGGGAGGTGGCAGGCGGCCATTTTTGTTGCTGGCCGCCTGCCAGCACCTGCCCCCGTTGCTGTCCCCGGCCCCCGTGAAGCCCCCCCACCGTGAAGTGCCGGCTGCGCTCCAAGAGCCCGGCACTTCTCTTGAGTGCCGGGCTCTTTTGCCGGCACTCCCGATCCCTGGGGGCCCAGCTGGGCCCCGGTTCGCGCTGCGCAGGGTCCCTCCCCTTTAAGAAGGGGAGGAAGGCCTGCAATACCGCGGCGCGACGTGCCGCAGCGCGTGGCACTGCGGCACGTAGCGCCAGGATATTCACTCGCAGCGCCCCAAGAGGGATGCGGGGTGCTTCCAGTGGCGCCCCGCTTCCCTCTTGGGGCGCAACCACTGAAGTTCCGGCGCGGGGCCGCTAATTTTTTCGGGGCGCTAAAAGTCGCGCCCCGGCGAGGTTAGCGCCCCAAATGGGGCGCGACTCAATTTCTACCCCTATGACTCTATGACTCTACTTTCTATTCTAAATTTCTTACATTTACTGTTGTATCTATGTCCCCTTATTCTTAACTCCTCAATCTCTGGAAACAGTCTGTTTCTATCTATACTGTCCCATCCCCTCATAATCAAATCACCCTGTAATCATCTCTGTTCTAACAAAAACAGCTTTAATTTTTCAAGTCCTTCTTTATATTTCTGTTTTCTTATACCAGGCAGTATCCTAGTGAACCTGCACTGTCCCCTCTAATGCCCCTTTAAAAACTGCTGGTTTGGCTGCTGAACGCCTGAAGAAACTGAATGCAGCACACACTGTGCATGTTGTGCTCATTCACAATCCAATTTTGCAAAGGGGCCTGGAACAGGCATTAGGCCACCAATTTGCAGATGCAATAGGCCTAATGCCAGCTTGTGGCGCATCCCCGGATGCCTGCAAAGGAGCCCTAAGCAATATGGCAAGTGGTGCACTTCTGATGCACAATGAGCACACACATTTTATGCCTGTAAAATGGGCGCAGGGCAATCTAATTTCTAGGCCTCCTGCCATAAAACCCATTATTCTATTAGCTTTTTTTATGGCCATATCCGCTTGAGGTGCTGCTTTTAAAACCTTGTGAAACTGACTCCCAAGTCCCTCTGATCTTCCACATCACCCACCTTTCCCTCATTCAAAGTATAATTATTACTATTTTTTACCAAAATGTACCACCTCACTCTTACTGACATTGAATTCGGTCTATCACTTTTCTACCCATTCCACCATTCTTTACCAATATCCCCTTGCAGATTCCTATGGTCCGCAGAATTATTTATTAGCCCTCCTATTTTAGTATCATCTGTAAATTTGGATGCCGCTCCCTCTAGCCCTATATCCAAGTCATTGATATACATGGTGCATTTCCTCATCCTAACTTTCCAAGCAAAAATCTCGACTAATAAAAAATTAGCAAATATCTGATACAAACCAAATAAATGATTTACGAGCAGCAGTTTATTGAAAAATAAATTACCTTGGGTTGTTGGACAGCATAGCCCCTAAATTTCAAGACTCTGTTCCCATCTCACTTAGATGGGAGAATGGAGGTCACCACACCCAATTCACTGCATTACCAATCTATGCTTCCATTGAACAAGATTCCACACCAGAAACTCAATTTCACGCAATGCATTCCTAGGACACGCTAGGAACACCGAAACGGAAAATCTCCCCTATACATTTTTATTGGTCTATGAGAGATTCTGACCCCCGATCTTTAGTAGGGCAGGATTTCCAAGTTGGAGAGGGGTTGGAGGTGCTCTGGTCCCTGAACACTGTGGAGTTTCAATTCTACAGCGTGCGTGGGTTTTTTTCAACAGGATCCCTGCTTGGAAGCCAGCCTGATTGACATGCTTAGCTCCTTGTTGGGCGGGGAACGCTGGAGAAGAGGCAGCAGCCCAGGAGCATGTAGGTATCCCATTGCTGGGGTAGAGGTCATGACGGGGGGGTGGGCAATGTTCCCTCTAAGGTGCACGGGTGCGTGGCCGCTCATCAATTTGGAGGTCCCCTGCAGGCCGCTCACAAGCTGTTGCCGCTGAGTAGATACCGCGCAGCAAATTTAAAGGGATCGTGAATGAAAAAATAATCAGAGGGAACATTGGGCGTGGGTACAGCATCAAGGGTGATCGTGGGGGATGGGGTGGATCCAATTGTCGCGGGGGGGGCGGTGAGAGTTCAGTGATTGCAGGCAAAGGGTCGTGATATCGGGGGTGTTCGAATCACGGGTTGGGGGGTTGTCCGATTACGGGGAGAGGGGAGGTAGGTTAGCTTGAGGGGCTAGGAAGAAGCACTCCTGCTGCTTCTGGCCCACAAGCAGTGCTGGAAAGGCACTTACCTCTTCCACGCAGCAATCCTCGCCTCCCTTCAGCTGCCACCCTGCTGACCAGGGTTAAAGTTGGAAGACAGATAAAATCTGATGCATGCAGCCTCATTAAAATATTTAAATGAGTGACCAGGCTCCTGAGAGGGGGTTGGTTGCCCACACCCCCGTCCCGCCTCCGTTAAAACTGGAAGTGGGCGGGTTCAAGGCAGGTTGTGTTCAGGTATGAGATTTTAAAAATCTTTCCATCTCACCTGACCCAAACCTCCAGTTTTTGAAGGTTAAAATTCCCCTTTCTGTTATATAGAGGCGACTTTATTTATTCCAGGAATAAACTGGCTCATATATGAAGGTTCGGCATTCTGGACTATGCTAATGTGAAATGCAAAGCCTGAGCTCTAAGTTCCCTCTCCTACACCCTCCACAATGATGGTTCTAATCTCTACTGATAACTAATACGAAACATGGAATATGAAAAGATTAAGATGTTATGTGCTTATGGCATATCCAAATCAAGTTTCAAAATAGCTTTTATGTGCTTTACACACAATCTGAATATTATAATGAATAAAAAGCACATAACAACTCTTATCATTGAAGAAGAAACATTTAAATATTTATTGGTTGTTGTAGCCTGGAGACATCATAATGTTTTCACCATAATAAGAGATTTTCTAGCATTTCCCACTTATTCATCTGCACTCAAGAGAAACAAAATGACATCTTAGTTAAGGCCACAGGGTCCAAAACATTTTCTGGAGAATTAGCAGAAAATTGCATTATACAATTCACAAATAAGAAGCAGCTAAAACAAAAGTGTATTACATTACAAATGCTTCATCTACATAATTGTGAATGCTTAATGCACTGCAAAATAATATCACTCTAAGTATATTTTATATTTATTTTCACCAATTAAATCATGCAATAAAATTAGATTAATTTGAACCTAATCAAATAAAGCAATTCAAGCTCGAATCTGGCTTATTTCTCTTAATAACATTTACAGATGATGACCAGAAAGAAAAATAATAATGAATAACTATTGGTGGAAACTGCATTTGTTGTAGATTTGCAAGCCCTTGAGCTTTATAATTCAAACTTCTTGTTGTTCCTTAGGCTAAATCCTGATACTCAAGGATACTTTAACCAACATTATTCTTTAATGGTACAAAATGTATATAGCAGAGGAACCTCACTTGCTTATTACATCTCTGCTTTACCCATTACAGCTACACTCTACTTCAAATGGCAGAGACATAACAACGAGGGCCGTTTACAGAATTTGAAATTCCCATTGCTTTGTGCTCTGCCCAGTGACATTGCTGTATTGCTAAAGCAAACCTGCTACTAGCGATTGGTTATTTAAAGGCACAGTACACATTGCATTCAGATTTTATTTAAGTTTGTTTATGGAATCATGATGGGGCATAAAAGCTCACATCAACTGTTTTGCTTTTTGTGTTGCAGGGGCCCTTGTAACCTATAGCCTAACAAGGTTAGCCCTTGTAACCTATAGCCTAAGCTTTTTAACCCCCACCACTTTTGCTACCGTTTTTTGTACAGAGTGCTGGATATAGCTGGTTAAAACATGAACTATCGAAACATATGAAAAACAGCTTTTTTTCCGTAAGACCCAGATCACATGCCATGTAGAACATTAGCTTGATAAACTGCAACCTTGAGGATACGCATATATAAAGTCTATTTCATAAGGCTCCACTCTGTACACAATTAAGCACAGCAAGTTGAATCAAATAATTATTTCAATTTCAATCACACTGCAGTCTAATTTGGTTGCAGGCACATTACTGGTTACACAAGCTGACGTTGCTAAACTGATGAAAACACATATGGTCCAGGCCTTCAAACTATCAGCTTTGAGGCAGGAGTGAGATCAGATAGAGGGAGAGAGAGAGAGAGAGAAAGAATAATTCTAAATCTGGAGTACATAGAGAACGAGCTTGCCCTAGTAAATTTGCATATAGATAAACAATTTATGTTAACATTTTCTAGCGTGTCCTGGAAATTGCCAAATGAACTGTAACAAGATATCTCCTCATTCCAAAGATGTTTTTTTCTCCAAAGCTACTGTAACAAGGTTCTTTGCCATGGCAATGGGAGGGTAAAAGGAAAATAAAACCTTTTACTTCATTAGACATCTTGGTGCTGAGAAATTTTCCTGTAAAACTAATTTGGCTGTTGACGGAATTAGTTGTTCTTTAGAAAAGCCAAGATTCGTGCCGTGTCAGCCGTGACTCAGTTGGTAGCACTCTTACATCTGAGTCGGAAGGTTGTGGGTTCAAGTCCCACTCCAGAGACTTGAGCACAAAAATCTAGGCTGACGCTCTAGTGCAGTATCGAGGGAATGAATGGCACTATTTCAAAGAAGAGCAAGGGTTATCCCTGGTGTCCTAGCCAATGTTTATCTCTCGACTACTAAAAAACAGATTAGCTGATCATTATCACATTGCTGTTTGTGTGAGCTTGCTGTACAGAAATTGGCTGCTGTGTTTCCTACATTACAATAGTGACTACACTTCAAAAAGTCCTTCATTGGCTGTAAAGTGCTTCTGGATGTCCGGTGGTCATGAAAGGTGCCATATAAATGCAAGTCTTTTTTTCTTTTCTTACCCTTTCTCAGAGAGTAATTTGAACACTTTGCTAACTTTTCTTTTATTCGTTCATGGGATGTGGGCGTCGCTGGCAAAGCCAGCATTTATTGCCCATCCCTAGTTGCCCTTGAGAAGGTGGTGGTGAGCTGCCTTCTTGAACCGCTGCAGTCCGTATGGTGAAGGTACTCCCACAGTGCTGTTAGGGAGGGAGTTCCAGGATTTTGACCCAGTGACGATGAAGGATCGGCGATATACTTCCAAGTCAGGATGGGGTGTGACCTGGAGGGGAAATGGAGGTGATGGTGTTCCCATGCACCTTCTGCCCTTGTCCTTCTAGGTGGTAGAGATGGCGAGTTTGGGAGTTGCTGCCGAAGAAGCCTTGGCGAGTTACTGCAGTGCATCTTGTAGATGGTACACACTGCAGCCACGATACGTGGTGGTGGAGTGATTGAATGTTTAAGGTGGTGGATGGGGTGCCAATCAACCGGGCTGCTTTGTCTTGGATGGTGTTGAGCTTCTTGAGTGTTGTTGGAGCTGCACTCATCCAGGCAAGTGGAGAGTATTTCATCACACTCCTGACTTGTGCCTTGTAGATGGTGAAAGGCTTTGGGGACTCAGGAGGTGAGACGCTCACTACAGAATACCTAGCCTCTGACTTGCTCTTGTTGCCACAGTATTTATGTGGCTGGTCCAGTTACGTTTCTGGTCAATGGTGACCCCCAGGATATTGATGGTGGGGGATTCGGCGATGGTAATGCCGTTGAATGTCAAGGGGTGGTGGTTAGGTGTTCGATTGTTGGATATAGTTATTGCCTGGCATTTGTGTGGCGCAAATGATACCTGCCAATTATTAGCCCAAGCCTGAACGTCGTCCAGATCTTGCTGCATGTGGGCATGGACTGCTTCATTATCTGAGAATGTGCGAATGGCACTGAACACTGTGCAGTCATCAGTGAATATCCCCACTTCTGACCTTATGATGGAGGGAAGGTAATTGATGAAGCTGCTGAAGATGGTTGGGCCTAGGACACTGCCCTGAGGAACTCCTGCAGCGATGTCCTGGGGCTGTGATGATTGAGCTCCAACCACCACAACCATCTTCCTTTGTGCTAGGTATGACTCCAGCCAGCAGAGAGTTTTCACCCCGATTCCCATTGACTTCAGTTTTACTAGGGCTCCTTGATGCCACACTCGGTCAAATGTTGCCTTGATGTCAAGGGCAGTCACTCTCATCTCACCTTTGGAATTCAGCTCTTTTATCCATGTTTGTACCAAGGCTGTAATGAGGTCTGGAGCCGAGTGGTCCTGGCGGAACCCAAACTGGGCATCAGTGAGCAGGTTATTGGTGAGTAAGTGCCGCTTGATAGCACTTTCGACTACACCTTCCATCACTTTGCTGATGATTGAGAGTAGACTGATGGGGCGGTAATTGGCCGGATTGGATTTGCCCTGCTTTTTGTGGTCAGGACATACCTGGGCAGTTTTCCACATTGTCGGATAGATGCCAGTGTTATAACTGTACTGGAACAGTTTAGCTAGAGGCACGGCTAGTTCTGGAGCACAATTCTTCAGCACGACAGCCGGGATGTTGTCGGGGCCCACAGTCTTTGCTGTATCCAATGTGCTCAGCCGTTTTTTGATATCATGTGGAGTGAATCGAATTGGCTGAAGACTGGCTTTTGTGGTGGTGGGGACCTCAGGAGGAGGCCGATATGGATCATCCACTTGGCACTTCTGGCTGAAGATGGTTGCAAACGCTTCAGCTTTGTCTTTTGCACTAACCTGCTGGACTCCACCATCATTGAGGATGGGGATATTCATGGAGCCCCCTCTTCCCGTTAGTTGTTAAATGGTCCACCACCATTCACGACTGGATGTGGCAGGACTGCAGAGCTTTGATCTGATCCGTTGATTGTGGGATCGCTTAGCCCTGTCTATAGCATGCTGCTTCCGCTTTTTAGCATGCATGTAGTCATGTGTTGCAGCTTCCCCAGGTTGGCATTTTTAGGTACGCCTGGTGCTGCTCCTGGCATGCTCTTCTACACTCCTCATTGAACCAGAGTTGGTCCGCTGGCTTGATGGTAATGGTAGAGTGAGGGCAATGCCGGGACATGAGGCTACAGATTGTGGTGGAATACAATTCTGCTGTTGCTGATGGGCCACAGCGCCTCATGGATGCCCAGCTTTGAGCTGCTAGATCTGTCCTGAATCTATCCCATTTAGCATGGTGGTAGTGCCACACAACACGATGGAGGGTGTCCTCAATGTGAAGACGGGACTTCGACTCCACAATGACTGTGCGGTAGTCACTGCTACCAATGCTGTCATGGACAGATACATCTGTGACAGGTAGTTTGGTGAGAACGAGGTCAAGTAGGTTTTTCCCTCGTGTTGGTTCTCTTACCACCTGTCACAGGCCCAGACTGGCAGCTATGTCCTTCAGGACTCAGCCAGCTCGGTCAGTAGTGGTGCTACCGAGCCAGTCTTGGTGATGGACATTGAAGTCCCCCACCCAGAGTACATTCTGTGCCCTTGCTACTCTCAGTGCTTCTTTCAAGTTGTGTTCAACATGGAATGTACCATTTCTTAAAATGTTATTTATCTTTTTTCTAAGCCATTATATGTGTGTGTCTCAGTATCAGCCCCTGTAGATAAGTTGTATATTTTCTCAGGTAGAACTAGAAACCAAGAGCAGGATGGGTTCAGATGATGATTGTTTACTGTAATATTCAGGGATTTAACTGAACTGCATCTTGAATAATATGAACAGTTTAGCAAAAGGAGACAGATTGAAGATTGCAATAAAATCATTCATAATAAAAGAGCTGCATTCGTTAAATCAACTAAGCCTTGCTTTTCCCATCAAGCTGGAAAAAAATTGTTTGAACCACAAGGAAACAAATAACAGTCTGAGCAGGTAAGAAAATACAAGAATTCTAGGTCAAGGAAATATCTCTGATTATTTTTCTCTAATGCATTACACCCTATTTAGATCAAATCAGGAAAGTTCAGTACTCATCTGTGTAATGATATATCAAATGAGTGTCAGAATTTACAGGCATTCTCTTAACATCATTGTGTCAATGCTGCAATTAAGCAATGGTTAGAATCAGACTGCCGGAGATACAGGGAGGGGTACAGATTTTCCTTTTTAGAACTTGGGCAAAAAGCATCACCGGGGTGGAGCAGAAAGAGGGCAGGGAGGATCACATGGCTGTAACGGAGCCTGCCCCATTTTCTGCATAATTAAATTGAGGGGGAAATCTGCCCCAGACAGGCTGCAACATGGAGACTGAAAGGCAGGGGTAAACTGTTGAATATAAATTTGTTTTCAGCCATAATGAGCAGTGCTGCTCTTCCTCTAGCATTCGATGCGGGATTCTTAGAACCCTAAGAACAATGTAACATGAGAGCAATAATCTGAATGCTGGTAATGATGTCTGTGATATGAAAATTCTTCCAAGCAGTAGGCAGAGGGCAGACACAGCAATGTCAGCAATTTAGCTATTTGTTTTGCTGCACAGCCATCAATACAATTCTCTCCCAGCTACAGTTCTGAACGATAAATTAAAGGAAGTATGGTCTTGAATTTACTTGCTGTTTCCAGCATTTTATCATGTGAGAATGGCGTAACTTCACTTTGCGCGCCACAAATTGAGACCGTTTTTGACCCCATTTTTCAAGCAACATTATTTCCAGTCATGCTTGGAGGCTCTGTTTTTGTCATCTGCCATTCATGCATAAGCTCATTTAAATTTATGCAAATCATCACCCCTTGTCACCCAGATTAAGTGGCCATATTCATCAGTATGATTTTCTTTTGAGGGTTCCTTTGCTTGCCATATTAATGGAAGGATGAAAGGGAAGGAAATCAGAAGAGTGCTGAGGAGTGTGAGGCTCAGGTTGATACAGCCCACCAAATATTAAACCCAGAAAGAGTCTATAGACCACAAAGATCTTAGCAAAATCCAGGGCCTCCTCTGGCCCCAGATCCACTTGACACAATGGCTTCCCACGCAGGCTTGGGGTTAAAATTGTTATTGGAGCCTGATCAGAATATTCAAAGCAGGGCACTGCCTACCAGCGAGTGCCCCACGCGCCTGCTAAAGACAGCAGGTTAAAATTACATCCAATAGACAGTGGATCAGAGGTGGTAAGTTGCTGCCTGATTTTAACTGCCTGCCCACCCAGTTGCCAGGAGCTCTATGTCTAGCATATTCCTGAGGTGTGTAAGCTTCAGGGGTCAACATTTATTGGGAATATTTCCAAGAGCACACGGCATTTTTATGAGTAAATTTAATGATTTTTTTGACAAATGATTTATTTTCTTACAATCTGATTTTAAGTAGTAGACCCACAAGGTTATTGATCAAATAAAATGGTAGCTGAAAGGACTTAAGAAAATTGGAGCCCTTTCTGCTTTTTTATTGATATTGTTCGCAGTTTATTCATTCTCGATTAATAGTTTTGGTCCCTGCTTGCTACATTTGCTGTATCTCTTCAGTTGTGATTTGTTGGTGTTTTGTAAAAAAATATTTGTGTCAATAGGTTTTGATGTACACTTCCAAGTGTGACTTTTTCAGCTGGGACAGTGTGACACTGATGTGTGACGGATGTGCATCATATACTAAATTTTTATATATACAATCAGATTTCCCAAGGCATTTCTCACAGTAAGTGACAGGGTATGCTATTTTATAATGAAAGAACTTTAATACCATGAAAGCCAGACCATATTACTATAGTTAGTAAATGATCTGCTGTGGTGCAATATCCTGCACCACGTCCTGTGATTCTTACCCTAGAATTTATTTTTTCCTGTCAGTTCCTCTAATCACTTTAATTTTAATCAGTTTTACAAGTTACAACAACAACAACAACTTATATTTATATAGTGCTTTTAACCTAGTAAAAGATCCCAAGGTGCTGACCATTGTTCAGCCTCTCTCCAGCTCCCAAAGACTGAAGGAAACTTCCAGTGGGTTACTGCAACAGTTGTTCATACAATCAACATACACTTTATTTACTGGCAATTTAATCCAAACTGTAATTTTCAACATCACCAGTGAGCTCAGCACCTACTGATGGCCAGCTAATATAGTAATCGGCTGAAATCTTCCTTCCTTGTTTGATGGGCTGAGAAAGGCAGAACACTGGCATTTTAAAGCATGCTGTGGATTATTTCAGCTAGTATATAGTATACACCATTTTTAAAGTTAACTCCATGCTTTACCTTGTTTTGATGTTTTATACGAATATAAATACATTCATTCAAGTTACCTCATCTGCTTATAATAATGGCATATCTAGGAGGTTTTGTTCTCAATAATTTTCCATTGATACACAAGAGTGGAGGAGGCACAGGGCTTACAAACAGCAAGTCCCTGCACTCTCTGTGAATGGCCAGGCATGCTGTCAATCCTAAAACAAATCTAGAAGTTGTAGGTGTAGGTGCTTGCTGGGAGCTGTAGCTTTCCTGGCATGAGTCTATTTGATTAACTTGATGGGTCTGGACACCTGCATGAATTCAAGACTTAGGCTTCTTACTTAGGTACAGGCCAATGATGGAAAACATCATCACAGCCATTTCAAACAGAAAATGGCATTGTATAGTTATATTTAATCATATTTTGTAAATGGTGTATTTTTAAAATTTATTATGTTCTAAACGTTATTTCCAATATGTCGTGCTTTGTTCAAGTTTTATTACAATATATAGTCATTCTGCTAATATTACTAATTACAGCAATGCCTCCCATGCTTTTCCACTTTATAGGTATGTATAAAAAATAATCAACATTATAACTGTGGAGCAAATGTAACATTTTAAATGTCTGGTTTTTTTTAGCTATTATCTATACTCACCAGAACCCTGTGAGTCTGTGCCAATAGGCATGATTAGAAATCATTCTTTATTGAAGAAAGATGCAAATAAGAAATTGGAACAGTATTTCTTTATAATTACAATAAATCTTTTCTGTAGAATTTAATGCCTAACACATGCTTGATCCCTAAAATACAAATTGTCAGACTTCCAAGGTGGTCCTGCATATTAGAACATTGAGGCTCAGATATTTCACTCACCAGATTTTAATGCCGACATTAACTCTTTTATTTTAAAGGAATTAATCTTGGCATTAAAGGAATGCCAATCGGAAAATGCAGATTAGCTCGTGTTATAGAGTAGGGCAATTGGTGATTTGAGACTCTACCCATTTTTGATTTGATCCATAGCTGCTGAGTAGAGTCTGTGGTAACTGCCCATGGAGCACAGCGATAACCGGAAGGAATTGCCATGCCTGTGAATTATCTCGTGCTTCCTGCTGTTTGGCGCCAGGAAATGTTGGCAGCAGAGTTGGAAAGGTAAGCTAACCCTGAAGATAAAACAAGGGATAACATGCCAGGAAAAATTACTTAACAATAAAGTATAGAGAACATGACATTTCCACAATCACATCACTAATATTCCAACTTAAAACAATCCAGTACTCCAAGTGGGGAGTGGCGCTTGTCAGAAGTACACATTGGGAAATTATAGCTGAAAAATACAGCCTGTGGCCATGCTGTATCATTGCAACACGTCAGCTAGCCCTTCACTCACCACCACCTCGCTTTCCTCACCTGTAATCAGTAACTTGCTCTACGTTTCCTCCTCAAACACAGGTCCAAGTGCAGCAGGCTGTAGAAATATCATTGACCTCCCATGCGATTGCCTCTAACACCTGTTTAGATGGTGAGTTCCACTTCTGATATGCAGAGATCATTCCTCCATCCCTTCACAATAATCGGAAAGTCTCGTCAGTAAAATAGGCTTTCTATGCCTTACCCCTTTCATCAGTGCTCCAATTTGTTTGCTCCATAGTTGGATTGATGCAGCAGGCATTATTTACAGCACCTCGGGCCGCGATTTCCCCTACCTCGGCGAGTCCGTGGTGGGCGACATCAGTGGTGGGTCCCGACCCCGCTGCTGGCTCCATCCCAGCCTCTGAAATGAGTTTACCGTGATTGGGCTTGTTAAGCCCGCCCAGCGCGTTTGCCGGCCAATTAGAGGAAGCGGGTCTGGTGATGTCATTTCATGACGGGTCATCAGCCGGTTTCCTTAAAGGGACCATGGCCAACCTTCTATTGACAGTTGTGCTGTCAGTGTTCTACAGCATTGAGGTGCTGCAAACACTGACAAGCACTGCACAAAGGCACAGGGCTGCACCCAGGCTCTCCCATGATTCCCTCCATATGCTTATGGATGGAGTCACAGCATGCAGGGAGGTCCTCTTCCCTTCCCATGGGTGGAAGAAACCTCCTCAGGAGATCAACACAGCCTGGTTGCACATTGCAGAGGAGGGTACAAGCAGGGATATGGTCAGGAGGACCTGGGTGCAGTTCCACAAACGTTTCAATGATCTCAGTAGATCACAAAACATTAGTACAAAGCCACACTCAACCTCATCCTGCTGTGCCTCTCATCACATCCCCATCACTCTGCCTTACCTACCCTACTCCTGCACATCCTTACTCACACCAACTTACCTTGCACCTCCACTCATCCCTCTCTATCTACATTATCACTTCCCCATCTCACCAGCCACCCCTCACACTCACCCTCATCCTAGCGCAATCCTACCAACTAACAACACACAAGGGTAGGCACTTGGGTGTTTTATGCAATGTTCATGTAAAGTTTCTGTTAATGTGCTGTCAAACATTGAAATCTTTATTTTCAACACTTTGCATTCTTGGACAGATTTGTGTGCGTCTTTGGAAGTGGCTTAGTGAGTTGCAGTGAATGGTGAGACAGAACGGTACCCCCCCCCCCGCCCCCAACCCCACCCCACAATGGTGATGAGTGTTAAAGGAATGTCTCGGGCATTGTAGGGATGCTTTATGGTGTTGGTTTGGGGTGGTGCCAACCTGGCACATCATGTGGCAGCCAGGCTGTACAGCGTCAAGTAAAGTAAATCTGGCCATGGTGAGGCCATCACTGGCCTCCCGGGCAGCAATGTTGTCCGGTGCTGATGCCCTGGCCGCAATTTCGCCAGTGGAGGCGGGATGGCGGCGGGAGAGCTGGTTGGTGGGTTCCGGTCCTGCTCCCAGCTGCAGCCGCTCTGTCAAAAGGATTTTATGTTAATTGGGCTTGTTAAGCCCGCCCTGTGGGGTTCCCGACCAATTAAAAGGAAGCGGGTCTGATGAAGTCATTTAATGACACGTCATCAGCCGGTTTCTTTAAAGGGACCATGGCCACATTCATTTTGACAGTTTTGCTGTCAGTGTTCTGCAGCATTGAGGTGCTGTAAACACTGACAAGCACTGCACAGAGGTACAGGGCTGTACCCAGGCTCTCGCAAAAGGTGGGAGCTTTTACTTTACATTTGAAGTTGTCAACTGAACAGCTGATTCAATGGTCACCGAACTCCCGTCTCAGCTTAACAGACGTGATCCCCGAGCAACGAGGACCCCATGGGCGAGCATGTAAAATCAAAAGGTGAGCTCAAATGTGTTCTTAATCATCTCTAAACAAGGTCATAATGACCTGAAATAGGTCCCCCGACGCTGCGTGTCGGGTCTGCTCAGTGCTGACAGAACCAACATTGGGGAAAGGCGCATGGCGGCGGGCTCCCAGTGAGGTCCTGACCCGCTGGGGAAAAAAAACACTTTCCATCCCAACCCGCCACCGATCATGCCCGCTGACCCCCCCGGAAAATCCAGCCCTCTGTGTCTGTTAAGGGGCTAATGCGGGAATTAGCACCACCATTGCAGTTTATTCCTGAATAGCTGCTCAATTGTGCATTCATTGCAATGAATCCTCACTCATCCGAGCTCCAAGAAAGCATTATGAGTAAACTTAAAAGAAAAGGTGCAAAAAAACCTCTCATTTAATGCATAATCATTATATTTGGAGCAAGTTAAACCCCCTTATCTACTCATGGGATTTAGAGATAACTTTATACATTTATATAAAATTCTTATAACCTGAGCAATCATTCAGTATCTTGGACTGGAATATTATCTGCTGCACGAGAATATTATTTCATTTCAACATCAAAAAGGACATTTGAGGTGCTGAAGCCCTTGTCACAATGTCTATGGTAAGTTGTGTTGATGAAACAAGTTTTATGGGCCATTTTCATGCAAGAACACAGTGTTGCAGCTCCATGTAAATAAGTCTACAGTTTTGTGATAAGGAGGCTGTGTATGGATTGTTTGTATTTCCTATTTTTAGGCTGAGGAGGTGTTCATTTCCAGTCTCTGTCAGAACTTCTATGGTTACCTGATCTCTTGAGTAACAACAGAAATGCTCCCTTAGGTCTCATTACAGAGAATAGCTGCAGTACATGAAAAGAGAGCAATTCTCTTTCTTCCTTGAAGTATTAAAACAGTACTACCACACAACAAAGCTTATTTTCAGATATGCATGGAATTAGCATGGTAAAGAATATTGTACTTCTATATCAGCCACATGAAGGGAACATATAGCAATGTTTGGAGTGCATTTCAGTACTTGAAGATAATATGCACAGACGCTACCTAGTTAACACATACCAGTGATGCACAGGCTATCAATAATTAAAGTCGTCAGATGGCGAATAGCCAAAATCAATTAGAGTGCAATGTTGGCAGTACCTACTATTATTAATAAAGTGGGGACTGCCATGGCACAAGGCTTGTATTTGTGATGGGATAATTGTACAGATACCGATCTTAGAATACTGTTCTATTGAGGTTGGTTTTCTTTCAACAACCTTTTAGTGGCTGTGTGCTTTATTTTATTATGGTAAACTTTGAACTACATGAATACCACAATCAGCTTGCCTGTTAGATCTAAATATAAGCATTTTTGCTTCAATTTCCAGTGAGAGCCTGTTGCTTTTGCCTTTCATCCAGCCATGATTTTGCAAGGTATAGCATTGAGTCACTGGGACAAAATGTCCTCTTTTGCATGCGGCAAAGTGCAATCACTTGACATACAAAGACAGAAAATCGAGCAAGCTCCATTACCAGGGTGCTATCCTTCCCGCTGATTTTCCTTTGCTCAGGCAATCATTTGTAACCAAGTACAAAAGAAGAAAATCTGCCCTTTTCCTGCCCATTCCAGGGACAAGATTCCATAGCCTAGATTTTCTGCTATGGGCACAGCCTAGAATTGAATGGCTGCTGCAGATTTGGACGGGCACAATGAACACATTAGTGATGGGAGAAGAAAACTGCATGGAATTTAAAGGGAAGTGTCAGAATAAGGGGTGAAAAATTCTGAAAGCCTTTGCAAAGGTTCAGAAGGCATCTCAACCAATAAGCAGCCTTTGCCAAGGCCAAAGTGGGGGAGCAAAGTATTAAGTGACAAGCAAAAGTCAAGGGAAAGGAAACCCAAGGTGCAGGTATGTGTCTGCAGGCAAATGAAGGAGCAACACAGCCTCCAACTCCCTGTTTGATGCTTGTAGAAGTGTAGATGGTGCTGCATAATGTGGCTGTGAGAAGGCTGGTCCTCCGTACCACTTTATGCCACCACCATTCCCAACAGCATTGCAGCAGTCCTGCAAGTAGCTAGAGCCAAGTTTCAGGCCACCGTTTCCTGTTATTCTGACTGGATATGCCAACCAAGATAGCTGCAGGCATCGTTGCAGCAGATAGCGGAACTCTGCTGACCTGGCTCCTGTGAAAATTATTCCCCATGGTCATTGCCAGAATTGTCAGAAATAGTTGGTGCCATCTTGGCAGATTTCAGCAATCAGAGTATGCTGCCTGTTGATTACTCTGGCCTGCTTTCTTTCATGCAGTGCCACTGAAAGCATCATATACTGTGATGGGGAAGTATCTGATTATATAAAGAAATACATAGAAGTTACAGCATTTAGTCATTCAGCCCAACAAGTCCGTCTTAGCATTTACTCACCACGTGAGCATATAGTCCTAATCACATTGACTCACCAAGTTCTTATATTCCTTCAATTCCTTTTTCTTCATCCACCCATCCAATCTAATTGTGAATATTGACCAAGGCCGGAATTTTCTGGTGTCTATGCAAGCGCGATTGGAGGTGGGTCAGGGGGGAAATTTGAAAAACCTTGGAGCAGGTCAGGAACCCGCCGTCATCCCGCCCCCACACATCTTTCCCTCGGGCGCGTTTTAAGCGCAGCAGCGACCCGAACGGCAGAGGTGGCCAAGGTAAATTAGATCATTATGAGGTACTTGTCAGACCCTTAAGTGTCTTTTTTTAGCCCTACCTTTAAAATTTCCCTGGAAGAGCACTGGAATCACGCAGCTCAGGAACCACATCTGTGAACCCAAGGTGGAAGTTGAGTGTCCATTGATCCACCTCATGAGTGTACAGAATGAAAAGTACAATAAAAACTCCCACCTGACAGCTGGTCACTTTCCTAAAGCAGATGCTGTTGCTGAGTGCATTGTCAGCACAGATTTAGCTTTCTAGAGGTTGCAAGTGTTTCCAGCAAAGTCGGGATCCACTGTCACCTCATTGGTAGAACCTATCACACCATTGACAGATTGCTTCTGTCATCTCTACTTGACCTGCCATCTATTATATAAGCATAGGTGCCATTTATACTGTCTCACCTTGGTCCTCAGAATCAGACCACGATGAGCCCCAACACCAGCAGCACTAGGCACGCCAGCAGTACCAACAACAACACCACCAACCTTCTTCGCAATCACCTGATGCTGCACAGGACACAGGGCATCAGCGCAGGGCTGCACCGCGCCGGAGGCGATTCCCCCAACACAGGGTATACAGGCAGAGGATGAGCTTCCTCAACATGACAGAGCAGCAGTGCCAAAGGAGGCTCAGGCTATTGCGCCAGGTCGTCGCAGACATTTGCAGATTGCTGGAGCAAGATCTGCAACCCAGAGGAGCAGGTGGATATGCCTTACCAGTGGCTGTCAAAGTCACCAGTGCCCTCAACTTCTTTGCCTCAGGCTCCTTCCAGGGATCTGCAGCAGACATTTGCGGCATCTCACAGTCAGCCGCCCACAGATGCATCACACAGGTCACCAATGCCCTCTTTGACAAGTCAGCCAATTATATCAACTTTGCCACTGATGAAGCCAGTGTTACTGAGCGGGCACTGGCCTTTGCCGCGCTGGCTGGCTTCCCATGGGTGCAGGCATCATCGACTGCACCCATGTGGCCATCAGGGCACCCCATCATCATTCAGGAGTTTTTGTCAACCGCAAGGGCTTCCACTCCCTCAATGTGCAGCTCGTCTGCAACCATAGTAAGATCAGTTCTTTGAGGAAGTAACATATAGAGTGGATAAAGGGGAACCAGTGGACGTAGTGTATTTAGACTTCCAAAAGGCATTTGACAAGGTGCCACACAAAAGATTATTGCTTAAGGTAAAAAATCACGGGATTGGGGGTAATATTCTGGCATGGATAGAGGATTGGCTATCTAACAGAAAGCAAAGAGTTGGGATAAATGGTTCATTCTCAGACTGGCAATCAGTAACTAGTGGTGTTCCACAGGGGTCAGTGCTGGGTCCCCAACTCTTTACAATCTATATTAACGATTTGGAGGAAGGGACCAAGTGTAACATATCAAAATTTGCAGATGATACAAAGATGGGAGGGAAAGTAGTGAGTGAGGAGGACATAAAAAACCTGCAAGGGGACATAGACAGGCTAAGTAAGTGGGCAGAGATTTGGCAGATGGAATACAATACTGGAAAGTGTGAGGTGATGCACTTTAGCAGGAAAAATCATAGAGCAATTTATTATCTTAATGGCAAGAAACTGGAGAGTACTGAAGTGCAAAGGGATCTGGGGGCCCTGGTGCACGAAACTCAAAAGGTTAGTATGCAGGTGCAGCAAGTGATTAAGAAGGCAAATGGAATGTTGGCTTTCATTGCTAGGGGGATAGAATATAAAAATAGGGAGGTATTGCTTCAGTTGTACAAGGTATTGGTAAGACCGCACCTGGAATACTGCATACAGTTTTGGTGTCCTTACTTAAGGAAAGACATCCTTGCTCTCGAGGCAGTGCAAAAAAGGTTCACTCGGTTAATCCCGGGGATGAGGGGGTGGTCATATGAGGAGAGGTTGGGTAGATTGGGACTCTACTCATTGGAGTTCAGAAGAATGAGAGGCGATCTTATTGAAACATATAAGATTGTGAAGGGGTTGGATCAGGTGGATGCGGGGAGGATGTTCCCGATGACGGGTGAGACTAGAACTAGGGGACATAGTCTTAGAATAAGGGGCTGCTCTTTCAAAACTGAGATGAGGAGGAACTACTTCACTCAGAGGGTGGTAGGTCCATGGAATATGCTGCCACAAAAAGCTGTAGAAGCTACATCATTAAATAAATTTAAAACAGAAATAGACAGTTTCCTAGAAGTAAAGGGCATTAAGGGTTACGGGGAGCGGGCAGGAATTTGGACATGAGTCTAGGTTCGGATCGGTCATGGCCCTGTGGGTAGTGGAGCGGGCCCAGGGACCGTGTAGCCTGATTCTGCTCCTATTTCGTGTGTGCAATTCTGTTAGATGCAGGAGATGGTTCTGTGATAGATAGTAGATTGGCGGTTAGGATCAGATCAGCCATGATTTTATTGAATGGCGGAGCAGGCTCGAGGGGCCGATTGGCCTACTCCTGCTCCTATTTCTTATGTTCTTATGTTATTATGCATGTGTGTGCCAAATTCCTTGGCAGCTGCCATGACTCTTTCGTCCTGCACCAGACCACCCTCCCTCAGCTCGTTGCTTCTCCAAACAGACTTTCCGGCTAGCTGTTTGGAGACAAGGGCTATCCACTGAAGACGTGGCTCATGACACCCTTGAGGAGGCCAAGTACTGAGGCCGAGGAGAGATATAATGAAAGCCACATTTCCACCAGATGTGTCATAGAGCAGACAATAGGCATGCTGAAACTGCGCTTCAGATGCCTTGACAGATCTGGAGGAGCCCTTCAGTACGCACCAGCCAAGGTCTCCAGTATCGTTGTGGTCTGCAGCGCCCTGCACAACATAATGCAGCAGCGAGGATTAGCGCTGCATGAGGAGCAAGGCACTGAGCGCACGACCTCTTCAGAGGAGGAGAAGCAGGAGGAGGAGAAGGAGCATCAGCTGGAAGACGAGGAGGAGGAGGAGCAGGAGGAAGCTGCGGTCCAGATCCCACCAGCACCCGAGCTCATTGCTGCCCGGGAGGCCAGGGATGGCCTCATCATGGCCAGATTTACTTAACTTCACGCATTACACCCATATGCTGCCACATGCTGCGCCAGGTTCGCACCACTCCACAGCAACACCATAAAGCATCCCTACAATGACCAAGTCATTCCTTTCACACTGACCACCATTGCTGGAGGTAACGTTATGTCTCACCATTCACTCCAACTCACTAAGTCACTTCCAAAGTTGCACACAATTAGTCCATGATTGCAAAGTGGCAAAAATAAATATTTTTATCTGTGACATAAGAGTAATGGAAACTTTACACAAACATTTATTAATACACCCAAGTGGCTACCCTTGTGCATCTACTTGTGTTTCATCTTTCTCTTACGCGTGCTTCTACGAGGTGCTACCCCTGTGGCTTCAGCAGAGGTAGAGGCAGCCTGCTCATTTCCCTGCTGTGACTGCGTAGACACTTTTGGCAGACGTCCTCTGGGTTTTGGAGGTTGTGATGGCCCCGCCAAAGTCTGCTCCTCCTGCGACTGTGCAGGGGCAGACTCGGCTATCGCGATCCGAGGAGCCACCTGGGGTTCTGACTGAGGGGGGGGGGCAATGGAGGAGAAGTGTGAGCGCTCTGAGAGGAGCCCCCATTTCCATGTCCCATCTCACCATCAGCCCTCTCATGGGCCAGCCCGCACTTCCCTGCTAGCAAAGAGCTGGAGAGCACCTTGCTGCACAGCAGTGGGGCCTTGAGGACCCTCGTCTACATTGACATCCCTCCTAGAGAGGCGATCTATGAGCGTCTGCCATCTATTCTCCATAGAGACCATGTGCTCCTGTGAGTGGCACATTAGCTGCTCCATGCTGGTGGCTATCCTATCCATGGAAGAACCTACAGTCGCCATACACCCTTGAAGTATCACCAGTGGTAGGATTGAGAAAATTGCCCAATGCAGGAAAAAGAAAAGTAGGAAGCCCCATTTTGTTATGTTTAAAAAAAAAAATACTTCAGTATTGAGAGCCTGAACTAATGGGTGTACGTAGGGTGCAAGGCTGGGAGTAACACTCCGTTTTTCACAATTGAATAGGTTAGTTAACTTTTTTTTCCAAAAGAAGACAAACCCAGATGCCATCAGTCAATGTCGGCTTGTGTCACACAGCTTCTCGCAGCTTTCAAGTAAATTTAAAACTCGTCAATAAAAAAAATCTGTTACTTTTGCAAAATCTTTGTGCCTTTAAAACTCTGTCTTTTTCGATCGGGAAAGTTTTTTTTAAATTTACGTGAAGTGATGCAATTGCGTGCGTCTGACAATTTGCTCCGTCTTCTTACAAACCTGCAAAGGAGTTAACCCTTTCCGCTGACAGCTGTTTTTTTTGAATTCACCACACAACAACTTTTTATTGCTGAAATGAAATTTAAAGATATTGGACATTATTAAATTTAAGGTTTTTAATTTGAGTGGATGTTTCCCCACAGTGACAGAAGGGAATCAGGAATTGACGAATTAGCCCATTGGGCTCGTAGGAAAGCCACAATGGATTGTCTGTTTTTTCTTTTAAGCAGGGGGCAGATGAGTGTTGATGGTGCACGATTGCCAGGTGGGTAGAAGCCTTCCCGTGCAAGTCGGCCACAGCATTGTGGACAGCCAAGACCCTAGTTAAAGAGGTATTCTCCAGATGGGGACTTCCTCGCATGGTAGAGTCAGACCAACAAAGTCATTTCACAGGTCAGGTAATGCAAGCCATTCTGAAATTGCTTGGAATTGAAGGGAAATGGCACGTGACCCACAACCCACAATCATCGGGGATTGTGGAAAGAATGAACCGTACATTAAAATTGGCTCTGCGTAAAGGAATTAAATGAACAGCACACTAAGTGGGATGAGGTACTTCCACTAATCCTCATGGGGATACGTAGCAACAGATCCAAAGGAACGGGTCACTCCCCTCATGAATTGGTAACGGGGAGACCCATGCGAACCCCCACACACCTGTTAGTCCCCACTCTGACTGATAAACAAGTTAAAGAGGTGACTCGGGACAAATTCCTGAGCGACCTGTGGGGAACTTTAAAAGAACTGAACTTGAGGGCCGCCTACAACATTGGGAAGGTTCACCAACGCAACCAAATACACCTGACTCCCAGTAAACCCCAGGAATGGGAAGTATGGAGCCAGGTAATGGTACGAAACTATGCGAGGATGGGAGTCTTTGAACCCCTCTACAAGGGGCCGTATAGCATTGTTGATAAAGCTAGTCCCATGGTGTATGTGGTTCAGTTACCTAAGAAAATGAAGTGGTTTCATATTAACCAGATGAAGCTTTTTCAGCCCACTAGCAGGTCCAGAAGACAGCAAGCTATGATTATGAGCATGGTGAACAGGATTTATCCTCTCCAGTGGGATGATGAAGCAGGGGTGCCTAAGGGGACACCCCCACCCAATGAGGTGCCCTTGCCTGAAATGGCATCTCCACAGGTACAGTATGATTCAAATGAAGGTGGACAGGACATGGGAACTGTAGAAACCTCCTCGTCTCCAGGACCGGAACCACCTCCTGTCCGCAGACGAATCCAACAGACCCCTCCTACCCCACGGCAGCGTAGTAAAAGAAATAAAAAGACACCCTTGAAGTATCACCAGTGGTAGGAGTCGAAAATTGCCCAGTGCAGAAAAAGAAATGTAGGAAGCCCCCTTTTGTTTTGTTTAAAAAAAATACATTAGTAATGAAAGCCTGAACTAATGGGTGTCCGTAGGGTGCAAGGCCGGGAGTAATACTATGTTTTTGTCCCTTATCCCCACAGGCAAGAAGATATATAAAATGAAAGAATTATTCTGGCCAATGATCGGGATTCTGCGCTATCTCGAAGATTCTACGTCAGCCTATTCGGCATACTGGATCAACGCTAACTATTTTCCCTATAATAGTTCGATTACAGTTGCCCCGGAGACACCACACCGGGATGCCACTCGAAACATTACCATCCAGTACATCAAGGGTGATTGCAGGATGGTTTCCTGGACCAATATGTCGAGGAACCAACGAGAGATCAGGCCATCTTAGACTGGGTATTATGTAATGAGAAAGGATTAATTAGCAATCTTGTAGAGGCCCCTTGGGGAGGAGCGATCATAATATGATAGAATTCTTCATTAAGATGGAGAGTGAAGCAGTTGACTCAGAGACTAGGGTCCTGAATTTAAATAAAGGAAACTATGATGGTATGAGGCGCGAGTTGGCTCGGATGGATTGGAGAACATTACTTAAAGGGTTGACGGTGGATAGGCAATGGCAAACATTTAAAGATCACATGGATGAACTACAGAATTTGTTCATCCCTGCTTGTCATAAAAATAAAACAAAAAGGTGACTCAACCGTGGCAAACAAGGGAAATTAGTGATAGCAAAAGATCCAAGGAGAGGACATATAAATTGGTCAGAAAAAGCAGAAAACCTGAGGATTGGGAGCAGTTTAGGATTCAGCAAAGGAGGACAAGGGATTAATTAAGAGGGGGGAAATAGAGTACGAGAGTAAGCTTTCAGAGAACATAAAAACTGACTGTAAAAGCTTTTATTGATATTAGAAGAGAAAAAGATTGGTGAAGTCAAGCGTAGGTCCCTTGCAGTCAGAATCAGGGGAATTTATAATGGGGAACAAAGAAATGGCAGACCAATTAAATACATTCTTTGGTTCTGTCTTCACAAAGGAGGACACAAATAACCTCCCAGAGATGTCGGGGAACATAGGGTCTAATGAGAGGGAGGAACTGAATGAAATCAGTATTTGTAGGGAAATGGTGTTAGGGAAATTGACGGGATTGAAGGCCGATAAATCCCCAGGGCCCGATAATCTACATTCTAGGGTACTTAAGGAAGTGGCCCAAGAAATAGTAGATGCATTGCTGGTCATCTTCCAAAATTCTATAGATTCTGGAACAGTTCCCATGGATTGGAGGGTGGCTAATGTAACCCCACTATTTAAAAAAGGTGGTAGAGAGAAAACGGGGAATTATAGACCGGTAAGCCTGACATCGGTAGTGGGGAAAATGCTAGAGTCCATTATCAAAGATGTAATAGCAGAGCACTTGGAAAACAGTGACAGGATTAGACAAAGTCAAATGGATTTACAAAAGGTAAATCATGCTTGCCTAATCTACTGGAATTTTTTGAGGATGTAACTGATAGAATAGATAAGGGAGAACCAGTGGATGTGGTGTATTTGGACTTTCAGAAGGCTTTCGATAAGGTCCCGCATAAGAGATTAGCGTGCAAAGTTAAAGCACATGGGATTGGGGGTAAGGTACTGACTTGGATAGAAAACTGGTTGGCAGACAGGAAGCAAAGAGTTGGAATAAACAGGTCTTTTTCCGAGTGGCAGGCAGTGACTAGTGGGGTACCGCAGGGATCGGTGCTAGGACCCCAGTTATTCACAATATATATTAATGATCTAGACGAGGGAACTAGATGTAATATCTCCAAGTTTGCAGATGACACAAAGCTGGGTGGGCATGTGTGCTGTGAGGAAGATGCAGAGAAACTCCAGTATGATTTGGACAGGTTGGGTGATTGGGCAGATGCATGGCAGATGCAGTATAATGTGGATAAATGCGAGGTTATCCACTTTGGTGGCAAAAACAGGAAGGCAGATTATTATCTGAACGGCAATAGATTGGGAAAAGGGGAAGTGCAACGAGACCTGGGTGTCCTTGTGCACCAGTCGCTGAAGGGAAGCATGCAGGTGCAGCAGGCGGTTAAGAAGGCAAATAGTATGTTGGCCTTCATAGCGAGAGGATTCGAGTACAGGAGCAAAGAAGTCTTGCTGCAGTTGTACAGGGCTTTGGTGAGACCACACCTTGAGTATTGTGTGCAGATTTGGTCGCCTTATCTGAGGAAGGATGTTCTTGCCATGGAGGGAGTGCAGCGAAGATTCACCAGACTGATACCTGGGATGGCAGGAATGACGTATGAAGAGAGATTGGGTCGATTGGGCTTGTATTCGCTAGAGTTTAGAAGAATGAGAGGGGATCTCATTGAAACTTATAAAATTCTAACAGGACGAGACAAACTAGATGCAGGAAGGATGTTCCTGATGGTGGGGGAGTCCAGAACCAGGGGTCACAGTCTAAGGATAAGGGGTAAGCCATTTAGGACTGAGATGAGGAGGAATTTCTTCACCCAGAGAGTGGTGAACCTGTGGTATTTTCTTCCACAGAAGACAGTTGAGGCCAATTCATTAAATATATTCAAGAAGGAGTTAGATATATTTCTTAAGGCTAAGGGGATCAAGGGATATGGGGAGAAAGCAGGGACAGGGTACTGAATTTGGATGATCAGCCATGATCGCATTGAATGGCGGAGCAGGCTCGAGGGGCCGAATGGCCTACTCCTGCTCCTATCTTCTTTGTTTCTATAAAACCGCGTGTTCAGGGACAGTGTGGGTTACCACTTATGAGGTCCAGGAAGTTAGGGAGGGTATTCATAAAATGCAAAGATCGCCCCACCGGGCCACAGGTGTGGATTTTACAAGCAGAACCAAGTGACCATTCAAGGTACTATCAGATAGGGAACCCTCGGGGAAATGTAGGAAGCCCAACCCAATCCCGAGCAGTGGGAGACACCCTGTTATGTTGGCCCCAATGGTGGAAAGTTCATGAGGGAGTTTACGGATGTTTGAGCCCAAGTGGGGTGACAGACAGGTTCCAGTCGGATGATTCGGATGGCTTGTCTTTGATTGAAAGGGATGTGACCAGTTGTACGATGTTTGCCCACCATAGGACCAAGGAACTCTATCAATGGTATAGCAACGATACCGGTATTAGCACCTATCACGTAACGGGATGTGGTGACGGAAGTGCGGTTATACATGCAGTAGAATTAAAAGTTCGACCAAAAACCCCTCCCCCTATGAATAAAACACAATCCTGGGAAGGACAACATACAACCCAGGTCACTTGCCCTAAACACACCCCGAGACTGACAAATGGGTTGGTGCTGATCCCAACTCGGATGATATTGTATCGTGATGTGCATCACGAGGTGGTGCCGGTAATATTGAATCTGACTGAGGTGGGACTGCTGACCTGGTGCAAACCAGAGGCAGCGCAGTTATATGGGAGGATGATGCGGGAATTAATAGAGGGATTTTGGGAGACCGCCAGCACAACATTGGCAGACTCGGAATTAGAGCCATTATATCGCTCAGCCGTTATATAGGGCACAGGGGATGGTGATGAATTCAACGATGACTTTGGGAAAATAGTACCGAGATCATTGAAGAAAATGATGTTGGTTACAGGATTAAAGGGTACCATATCAGAAGGCGATGGGGTCTGATAAATGATGCAGCTATTGTTGTTAATACTGGAACCTCCCTGGTTAATAGCCTTGATTTGGCTAATTTGGATCAATCCGTAAAGGCGGTTAGAAATCTTTTAAGGGAAATTTTGAATAAAATGAATGGTCTAAAACAGGAGGAATTGGAAGAGGACCAATTTATGACCATTCATCTGCAGGATGTGGTTAAACATTTAGAATCCCATGCTAAAAAGATAAACCAAATTTTAAAGGAAGATCGGAATGCCTCTAGTGTAATGTATGGATCTTGGTTAGTGGAACAAGCCCGTGAAAACCTGCAGTGCATTGCTGAGGTGAAGCTTCCCTCGTGGGTGACTGATCGACACCTGAGGGCAATGTCCATTTACCAATTTACCATGAATATGTGTAAAGTCAGGGGGTTGGTACAGGTGTACCCAGTGAACATGAATGCCATTTGCAGGAACAAAACAACATCATCCTGTTCAGAATGGTATTGTATTATCCCATTCTGCCCGAAAAGGTGACCCCAAACCCTCTGTTCCACGTGGAGAACATAGGAGTATGTCAGAGAGATCACTTAATAAGGTATGACCAACCCCCGAAGTACGTGACCCAAGTGGATGGGACCACATGGGTAGCCCCAGATCTTACCGGGTGCGCACAAGCTCGGGACACATTCATCTGCCCTTACGACGTGGTAGAACAGGCAGCCCCTGTGTGTGGGTTTGATTGGGATGGGATAGAATGGAACTGCACCATGAAAGTGATGGCGGGACAGCATTTCCCCGTACGATCTGCGTATCAAGGGAAGGGTGAATATTGTGTCACCACCATACACCGGGAATACCAGCACGTTAACAACCTGACTTGTCCTGTTGCGGCAGGAACTTTTTGCTTTACCCCAGTCCAACCTGTAAGACTTGGGGTGCGGGTTTTATTAAGCATATATTCGCACAGGCGAGTAGATATCGCTGTAGAAGATGAGTTAAAAGAGCAATTACACCAGTATGTAACTCGATTCGGCTATGACTTTCTACCTCTGTCAGAACACTTGGTAGAGTTAATGGGACGCGTTAGTCAGTCCCAAAAGCACTTTTATACCCTGGCCCAGAAAAATCATGAACTGCGTAAAGCAATCCTTAAGGTCGGGGATGATTCATCCTGGTGGGATATCGGTATGAGTATCGAGGTTCATCCCTGGATAAGATTTATCTCCCATGTTTTGGTCATTGTTTAGTTGGTGATTGTGTTATATTTACTAATCATAACTTGTCGAGTCAACAGGAGACGCAAGCAACAAGAATGGGTTAAGCTGTTGCAGAAGACGCCGAAGGAAGAAGACAACGATGACGCCTACAAGTTGTAAGTGCCTGTGACTCAAAGATTCGGGTGCACAGCCACTTGAGGGTGGACTGTAGAACACACTATTTGCTGTACCAAACTTAAAAGTTGATCACATTTTATTTATCATCATGCTTCGTGAGGACAAAAGGCTGGTTGCTGTGAGAACTTTGCAAAATAAGATGCTGTGGTTGTAGGCTGTGAAAGCTGCCAATTGTTTTTCAACAGATAAGGAAAACAATCTTTGAAAATTCGGTGGAATCAGTGCAAAAACAGAAACATCTTCAGACTATGGAATGTAACCGGCCTTGAAGCGCACGGATGGTTAATGGACTATTGATAAGGGTAACTGAAAAACAACTAATGCCGTATAGTTAGGGACACGTACGCAGTGGGAGGGTTGCCAAGTTTTGGGGTATAAAAGATGCTGTAAATTGACCACTCGGGGCTGCAGCCGGGCGACCTGGTCAGTTGCCAGAAATCATACGTCTAGTCACTGTCGGATTGAACACTCGCTGGTGTTGGTACGTATGTGGTTTGCTTGAGCTTAAAGCAAAGGGATAGCTCTGTGTATACTGAGGTATAATTGGAAATTATTATATGCTACATAACTGTCGAATGCTTACTTGTAATCTCTTGCTGAGTAAAAGAAGTTTCACAGATTCATTGGGCTGGATTTTCAATGACCCGTGGAGTCGGGTTTGGAGGCGTGTGGGGGGTTAAAGTTGCAGATTCGGGGATCCCGACCCCCATCCCGACTCCATTCCGCCTCCACGCAATTTTTGACAAAATTGGTCGCGGGGTTCCCGACTCCGTCCCGCCTCCAAGAGGCGGGACAGGCCATTAAAGCCCTTAACAAGCCCCAAATTGGCTCTGTAATGCCATTTTGAAACGTTTTAGCTAGTTTAACCCTTTTCCGACGTGAAGTACGCCTGATGTGAAACACGCCAGTGAAACCTGGCGGGAGCACAAGTGGATAGCTGACTATCAGCTGCAGGTCCACTATTACAATGGAGATGTGATGAAGATAGTAGTAGTATTGTGATGAAGGTAGTAGTAGTATTAGTTCTGAAAGTCGCCTCTGATGCTGCTGCATTGAATGTCTTCAGAGACTGCCTGGGAGGACTTGGTTGCAAAAAAACTCTCTCTCTCTCTCTCTCTCTCTCTCTCTGAGATGCTGCTCATTTGGCATCCAGGTCCTCTCACAGCAAAGGCCAGGCAATCTCTGAGACCAGGCAGTCTCTGACCTGCAATGATGACATCATCAGAGGTGACTTTCAGACTGAAACCACTAATTGGGTCATGGGTTTCCACATGCTGGAACTCAATTGCCCAATTAAGTGAAAATTGCATCAATCTCCCACATCCAATTGCAGGTGGGTGGATAACAGGAAATGCGGATGACACGACCCCAACCTGCCCCAGTATCAAAATCCAGCCCATTGGGTTTTGTGTTGTGTTTTCGACGGGGCTGAACTTTGGAAACTGTTTGACGGGGCAAGGGGCAATTTCCGCACGTCTTACAACTGCGACACAGTGGTGCTCATGTTGCAGATGGACTCCTCCATTCTCTGCACATTTGCAGACATCGCAGTTGCAAAACCTGTCAATGCCTCCTGCACTTCTTGCTGCACCTCCAGGATCGCCCTCTTTCTAGATGGTCCCCGAGGCTCAGCGTCTGCATGCAGCTGGGCAGAGCTGGGAGCTTCCTGGGCGGAGCCTCCGCGAGGTGCCTCCAGTGCTGTCCCTGTCTCCACCATCTGCTCTTGCTCACTTGTGAGTTGTGAGACATCAGTTGACAACACTATATCTCACATGGCATCCACCAAGATGTGGCTATCTGCGCTGGTGCTGGGTGTGCTTCCATCTGGTGACGGTGCGCTCTCAGAGGCTGGAGGCTCCTCTGAGGAGTCGTCTTCCTCTTCCTCCTGGACAGTGGGGATGGAGTGGGGAGGGCTCTTGATGGACCTGTGGGAGAGTAAAGAGATAAGTTAGACATGTCATATCAAGAATGGGTACAGATACCATTAAGCACATGATAAACATTCACTGGCTGCTGACATCAGTTCCCATATGAGTGACTGCTGTATGTGGCTGTATGAGATGAAATTCTGTCACCAAGTTGCTGAGATGTCCCCCTCTCTCCCTCTCCAACCTTCAGCTGCTCGGTGACTCCAGACACTTCCAATGCAACCTCCTCTGCTGCTGTTAAGTAGGTCAATGATGAAGGGCCACCTCCGGTTCTCTCCCTCTCCCTCTTATTGTGGGCTCCCTTTTCCGGCAAGGAGGGAAAGAAGCAACGGTTGAGTTAGAGTGATGGCTTGAACGTAAGGAATATATGGGTTACATCTTTAGAGGGTGACTAAGAAGGAGTGTGGTGGCAATGCCAAGTGGCCTCCTTGTGTGATATTAGTTGGTATGATTGCATTAGGATGAGGGTGAGTGTGAGGGGTGGCTAGTCAGATGGGGATGTGATAATGTAGATAGAGAGAAATGGGTGGACCTGCAAGGTATGTTGGTGTGAGTAAGGATGTGCAGGAGTAGAGTTGGGAGGGCAGAGTGATGGGGATGTGATGAGGGGCACAGCAGGATGAAGTTGAGTGTGGCTTTGCACTCACCTTTCCTGATCTAATGAGATCATTGAAACGTTTGCAGCACTGCACCCAGGTCCTCCTGACAGCATCCCCACTGTTGACCTCCTCAGCTAATTGGAGCCAGGCTCCTTTGGTCTCCTGGTGAGGTCTCTTCCGCCCATAGGAATGGAAGAGGACCTCCCTGCATGTTCTCACTCCCTCAACAAGCATATGGAGGGAGTCATCTGAGAACCTGTGTGCAGCCCTCTGTTTCTGTGCAACCATATTTGCCACTCTTTGCAACACTCCAATGGTGCAGTGCAGTGCCTGCACTATCCTAGGTGAACCTTCAAATGCAATGTGGCCATGGCTCCTTTAAATATCCTGGCTGAAAACGCATTATCGATGACGTCATCAGACCTGCACCATTTAATAGGGCCGGGTAATGCGCAGGGCTGCCTTAATAGGCATCATTAACGGAAAGTCGATCTCTGGAGCGGGAAGGAATGAAGAACGACCCGCCTCGGCGACCGCCCGCACTCGACCCACCCAGGTACAGAAAATTCCGTCCATAGTTTCTGTCTCAAGCACGAACCCTGGAAGTGAATTCCACATCCTCACAACTCTCTGTGTAACTAAGTTCCTCTTAAAGTTTAAATGGCCTAAAAGCCAAAGCAATTGATCGTATTAACTTAAAAAAAAAAATTGGCCAACATCCTCAGCTACCACAGTGGCAACTGGCGACACAACACTGTGATAGGCATCCAAGCCTTGCTACAGCAATATTCCATGCCCCTTCTAGATGAACTCAGAGGCTGGGGAGCCCAGCATAATTATGGTAATTACCCTGAGGCTGGATAATCAGTTGGAATCAGGAACGCATGCTTGTGGTGGGTGGTAGTCCTGCTAAATCAAATATGTACCCCAATTCTACAAAATCTGGTGGGCACAAGTAAGATTTGTTTTCCTGCTGATCTAATGGAGGGATACCACTGATTCTTGCTGATCCAGAGGTGACTAAAGTGAAGACTCACTCGCCCATGGTAAGATACTTTGCCCATGACAATGTATATTGGAATATTGCAGATGAGGACTTGAAAAATCTACCCTTAAGTGTTGTTTCTTGTGGTATACTGGCCAGGAATGCATCTAATTCTGAACAAATAAACATTAAAGTCAACTAGAGCACTAAGAGTGTTAATCTGGGCTTGGTTTTGTATTGCTATTTTCCTTGTTGAACAGTTAAATAAAAAAATCACAGCTGTGTAACATTCTGTGACTAAAAAGGCCAAGCAGCAGATGTTGCACAATCAAGACCGTTACTGAAGTATGTCGAGTAGTAAATTAAGTTAACGAAAGCCAGCTTCGTTGCAATGAAAATGTTGCACAGTTTTAAAGGCCCAGTGTCATCCTGTGGACAGTTCGATGCATTTTAGCACTAAGCTATTTTCTGACAGTCATTTCTTTCAGATATAATAAGCAATGTTACACTGTGCACATAAGCAAAATTATTGGCATAATAATATGAATGAAAATTCTTCAAACGCCAAGTCATCCCCATATTAATTTTGTTTATAGTCGTATGATGGCTGATATCATAGTGGGCAGTGCTTCTAACTATATTTGGATGAAACTATAACTTCATAGAAACAGTCGTCACCACATCGAAAACTATCATAACAGAGAGAAAGATTCAAATATTTTTCAAGTTGCCAAATAAAATGGCTGACGATAATCTGCTTTTATGTTGGAATCCAACAGCAATATGCAGCCAGATCTGATTTAGGTGGTTGTCAAATACTTGGCATGTCCTCACACAACTGCTCTTTGAAAGGTACATTCAACATCAGGTAACACAAGCAATACATAAATCCAGATGACAGCCGAACATATTCTGGAAGTGCCGTTGGATGCAAAAAACCTTACATAGAGTGGAGTGGGAACTAAAAGTAATTCATAACTTCTCTACTGAATCAGCAAAGGGAGGTAATATACATGATTCTCAAGCTTTACCTCATTTGTCCTCATTATTTGGCAATGTAAGGTTCGTCTGCCTTATCCTTAGGTGGGCATGATGATGTTGGATGTTCAGTTGGAATGTAACCACACTGTTTTGTTTTCAGATTTTTCTTTGCTTGCAGGCAAATAAATAGATGAAACAGGGGCTTTCAGGGCATTACAGTGAATACGATGCACAAGCAGAAGAGTTAGATCTTCGAAACATCCCTTTCTGTTAACCCTGCAGTTGGTGTTCATTGTTGGTACTTTTTGACATATAAGCATGCGACACACTGGGCTGAATTTTAATATGGAGGCAGGTTGGGAGTGGGGGGGGGGGGTGCGGAGGGGACTGGAAAGCGGTCGGAAAACCCGGGAGAACGGGTTTCCCGCAGGCCCGGCCGAATTTAAAGGGGGAGGGGAGGGAGAATGATCGGAGCCGGAGCATTTGGGGGGGGGGTGGAAGGATCAGGGCCAGTTCATCCAGGGGGGTGTGGTGGGGGGGGGGGAAGGATCAGGGCCAGCTCATCGTGGGGGGTGGGGATGGAAGGATCGGGGCCAGTTCATCGGGGGCAGTAGGGGGGAAGGATCGGGGCCAGAGCATCGGGGGATGGGGGGCGGTTAAGGATTGGGGCCAGAGCATTGGGGCTGGGCAGGGTGGGGGGTAGCAGGAGGGAGTCCAGGAGGGCAATCGCAGGCCTCATGGGGGGATTGGAGGCCTTGGGATGGAAATCGGAGGCCTTGTTGGGGTTGGGGGGAGGGGGGAATCGGAGGCTTCGTGGGGAGGATCGGAGGCCTCATGGGGGGGGGATTGGAGGCATTTACCTCCTGGATCCAGCAGTCCTTGCCTTACTTTAGCTGGCGGGTTCCCTGAGACCTGAGAAACCCGACCAGCCACAGTTTAATTTAAAATGGTCGTTAAATATGAGGCACACCAGCCTCATTATAATATTGAAATAGTCAACCCGCCTCTTGGGAGCAAGTTGGCTGCCCGCCCCGTCCCGCCTTTGTTAAAACCGTAAGTGGGCGGGTTGGAAGTGAGTTGGGGTCAGGATTCAGATTTTTTAACACTTTAACGACCCAGCCGACCCCAACCCACCCGTTTTTTTTAGATTAAAATTCCCCCCCCCCTCTGTATCTATGACAATTTTGTGACTGTAGTGTTGATGGGGAGCTTCACCTGTTGCCGGTGCATACTGGAGATGTGGGTGCATGCTACGCACGCTTTTGCATCCATTTAGCATGCGCCTGAATTTCTGACATGTGCTACCAGTGAGTTAAGCTCGCTGTTGGAAGAGCAAAGTTGTAAAATTTCTCCTTAACAAGGGTTTTCTAACAATAATTTACTTGTGGTCTGGAAGTTCTCAGTCTCTAATATAATCATTCCACTTTTTTGACAGTTTGGAGAAGGAAAATTTGAGTAATTATTCTGCCACATTGGACCTTTTGCTGTACTAAACGAATAAAAGACTTCAAAAGGTTAGGATGAAAATATTAATTGTTTATATGACTGTGACCATTACTATCATCCCCGTTTCTTGTTTCAGTGACTATCATTAGGGTCAGGGTTATTAAATACATTCCTAATATACTATTGATTGGCAGTAGGTGCTGTATTCCAATGCGAAATGCTTGCAGTTACTTCTTTTCAGACCTTAATCAACTTCAACATAATTCATCATAGACTTTATTTTAACATGGGCAGTTTTTGGATGCATTTAGAATTAGCTTTTGATTGAACTGTGTTTTTTTTGTTTAGTGACTTTAGCTGCTTCATGACACAATGTAATATAATGAAATCACCTTCACCTTATTAATCAACGCTTGAATTCAACCAAGTAGTGAGTAACCCCTTCACTGACATAAACATATATATAAGTGCAGACTAAATTCCTACAGAGCCCCACAACACTTTTACATTGATATTTTTGTTGAATTGTTGTGTTTTTCAAGGTGAAGGATGTAAATGAAACACTTCCTTTTGCTTTTGCCTAGTGTTAGCATCATATTCTCTCAAGCTAGCTATAGCCTAGTTAGGTGCAGAATGAACCCCCTCTACTCAGCCCCTAAAGTAGCCTGGATTTTCACTGGGCGTGGGCAAGAAATGATACATCAGATACCATTCCTTATTACAGCCATCCAATTTTCTCCCATCCTTTCCCGTTAGCATCAGAAGTGTCTGCCCTAAAATGGACAGGCCTTTTTAAATGAGGTAGTGAAGATGTGACGGCATCATACATGCCATTTTCATTGGCTACAAAGCGCTTTGGGACATCAAGGCACTATATAAATGCAAGTCTTTCCTTCTTTCTTTCTTTCCTCAATATTGTTGAATGTCAGTCATGCCCGTATAAAATGGGTGTTCAGTATTGCCATATGAGAAGAGTACAGGCTTTTATACATATGCCTATTGGATCCCGATTATATCATGGGGGATCCACCTGAAATTTTAACTTGGTGGCCTAAGCTGGAAGGTGCAGTGAGTTTCCTGCCAATCCAACCTAGCGGGGAAGTGGATCAGGGCTAGAAGACGCCCAAAAACGTAGGTTTAAATTTTTTTTTTTAACTTTCATCGTGGGGCCAAGCAGAGCACAAATCTTCCTCCGGGCCCCACAAGAAAAGCTTAGGCCACTCCTGCCGTGGACTCACCACCCACCTCCCCCCCCCCCCCCCCCCACCCCTTCCTGATCACGAGACCCCCCACGAAATGTCCCTGGTAACCGATCCAACCTGATCTTGGGGCCACACGATTGGGCGCTTTGCACCGACTTTCCGGCTGGAACAGTTGGGAAGCCTGCTGCCATTAGGACGTAAATGAGGCTCGGGAGTGGAGTACCCCAGGGCTCATGTCTGGAGCTGCGGGGGAGTTTCTAACTCACACCATTGCCCAAATGCCCAAAACTGACCCGGAGTTAAAATCAGGGCCATATGTTGCTAATGAATGGAATGCCTTTTGACCTGTTAGAAAGGCTCTAATAATGTTTTACCTCTGATGCTGCCTCTTACCTTTAAGTATCCATATCCCTTAAAATTTTATCTGGTGCAATTTTCCCTTCCCCGCCACCCCCCCCCCCCACCGCCCCCCGCCATCCCTCTGAAATGAGGCTACCTGCCTACTCAAGGCCAAAGCAGCACTTGGAGCTACGAATACTTATGCTAATTAATTGTCCGCAAAAGTTGCATATAAACGGCACACTACCTAAAGAACAGATGGTGGGTGGAGAAAGCGCAAGAGATCCAACAGCTGGCCGACAACCACGATGTGCGTTGATTCTTTAGCGCAGTCAAGGCCATCTACGGCCCAAGCACCCAAGGTCCTACCCCACTGTGGGCCAAGAACGGAGAGGTACTCATCAAGGACAGAGAGGCAGTCAGTGTCCGCTGGAAGGAGCACTTCGAAGAGCTCCTTAACCGAGACTCTGTCTTCGTCGTGAGTGTCCTCAACTCCATCCCGCAGCATGCTACCCGCCACCATCTTAGCACAACCCCAGCCCGGCATGAGGTTGAAAAGGCCATCCGACAACTGAAGAACAACAAGGCCTCAGGAGCAGATGGAATCCCCGCCGCGGCACTAAAGCATGGCGGAGAAGCACTACTGGCGTGAATTCATGAACTCATTTCTCTTATCTGGAAGGAGGAGAGCATGCCAGGGGATCTCAGAGATGCCGTAATTGTGACCATCTTCAAGAAAGGTGACAAGTCCGATTGCGGTAATTACAAAGGAGTTTCCCTGCTGTCTGCCACAGGGAAAGTCATTGCAAGAATCCTCCTCAATCGCCTTCTCCCAGTGGCCGAAGAGCTCCTCCCAGAGTCGCAATGCAGATTCCGCCCACTAAGGGGCACAATGGACATGATTTTCACCGCACGTCAATTACAAGAGAAATGCAGGGAACATGGCCTTCTTTGATCACACAATGGCCTTCGACACTGTCAACCGTGAGGGATTATGGAGTGTCCTCCGCAAATTCGGCAGCCCTCAAAAGTTTGTCACCATCCTTCGCCTGCTTCATGACAACATGCAAGCTGTGATCCTGACCAACCGTTCCACCACAGACCCAATTCACGTATGAACCAGGGTCAAGCAAGGCTGTGTCATCGCACCAACGCTCTTCTCAATCTTCCTTGCTGCAATGCTCCATCTCACCCTCAGTAAGCTCCCCGCTGGAGTGGAACTAATTTACAGAACAAACAGGAAACTGTTCAACCTCCGTCGCCTCCCGTCCAGATCCAAGGTTGTCCCATCCTCTGTCGTGGAATTACAGTATGCAGATGACGCTTGTGTCTGCGCTCACTCGGAGGTCAAACTCCAAACCATCATCAACACCTTCACCGAAGCATATGAGAGCATGGGCCTTACACTAAACACCCGTAAGACAAAGGTCCTCTACCAACCTGCTGCCGTCACACAGTACTGCTCCCCGATTATCAAAATCCACGACAAGGCTTTGGAAAACGTGGACCACTTTCCATACCTCGGGAGCCTACTGTCAACAAGGGCAGATGTCGATGATGAAGTCCAACACCGCCTTCAGTGTGCCAGTGCAGCCTTCGGTCGCCTGAGGAAGAGAGTGTTTGAAGACCAGGACCTCAAACCCGGCACTAAGCTCATGGTCTACAGAGCAGCAGTGATACCCGTCCTGCAGTATGCCTCAGAGACATGGACCATGTACAGCAAGCACCTCAAAGCACTGGAGAGGTACCACCAACGCTGCCTCTGCACGATCCTGCAAATCCATTTGCAGGATAGGCACACCAATGTCAGTGTTCTCGCTCAGGCCAACATCCCCAGCATTGAAGCTTTGACCACGCTCGATCAGCTCAGATGGATGGGTCACATCGTCCGCATGCCCGATACAAGACTCCCAAAACAAGCACTCTACTCGGTGCTCCGGAATGGCAAGAGAGCCCCAGGTGGGCAGAGGAAATGCTTCAAGGACACCTTCAAAGCCTCCTTGAAAAAGTGCAACATCCCCACTGACACCTGGGAATCCCTGGCCCAAGACCGCACAAAGTGGAGGAGAAGCATCCGGGAAGGTGCCAAACACCTCGAGTCTCTTCGTAAAGGAATGAGCCATATTTCAGAAAAATACACCATCCTACGAACAGAATTCAGATTTTATTAAAATATGACAAACTGGGTTTAAAAATCTAAAAGCCTCAACGAAACAAAGCTGTAAATACAGGCTTCTGAGTTAAGATGAGTCACAAAGCTATAAACACCATACAAGCTTTTGAAATGGGAATTGGTTATTGACACTGAGACAATGGCCTCATTGAAACAGAGGGTTGGAGGTTCCAAGAAGTCTGCAGTTTGGAACCAACACAATAGCTATACCCAGTTTAAAGTGTTAAAAACTAACACTTCGAACAGAAACACAGAACATTAAAACATTGTGGCCCAGAAATTGATCTCGCTCTGTTCCCGCGTGGGTAAGCCTTCCCCGCGATGTCTCACCTCGCTTATGCTTTTTCTGATCCAGCTCGCACGAACTTGATGTTCCAGACATCAGCTGTGCTGGGCTTGCGTATCCCAGCGGCGTAGTGAATTCGAGCGAGCTGTGGGATCACGTGACTCAGTTAGAGCCAATGGCAGCACACCATCTTCCATTCATAAGTCTCACAGCATGGCTGTGAGACTTATGAATCTTACACCCCCCCAAAATAACAGCTAAACCTCAATTAAATTTTAAAAAAACCCATCACATTAATAAAATAAGTATAGTTAATTAAATTAACCATTTTAAATAAAAAATTAAATTTTTGAAAAAATTTAAAATCTTTTAAAATGTTATAAAAATAAACTTACCTGTCTTTAAAGTCTATAAAAAAGATATCCCTGTAAAAAAAAATTCAAAAAAATACTTAATTCACTACTTACCTTCTTAAAAGCGGGTCTTACTCCTCCTTTTTACATTTCCAAAATCTTCCCTACTTACCTGCGCGTCCAAAGCATGAAGTGCACAGCGTGCGCGCAGCCTGTAGCGTGCACGCGATGCACCCAGGCCCCGCCCCCTTTTCAGAAGAGCAATTGCCGGTTTTCAGCGCATGCGCAGGGCATGCAGAAAACCGGCAATTGGAGTGGGAATACGCGAGAGTATGCAGTGCGTACTCTCGCGTCCCGGGATCAATTTTCGGCCCTGTGTCTTTGTAAAAGTAACATCAAATGAAAGACAGGAAACATAAGTTTGTAATACAACCAACTAAGATGGCTGGGGAAACAATCAAGTACTCGGCTGAAGTGTTTTTGATTTACATATAGTAAAAGGTACAAACAGAAGACTTTGTAAATATTACATCAATTGATGCACCAAGCAATCACATTGTTTATGTGTTGAACTTGGAACACAAGGAGACGCAAAGTCTGGCTTACAAGCAACTAAAGTAATTTAAGAATTCAATAGGAGACCTTCGTAAGAATGGCATCAAATAGATACATCTGTTATAACCATTTTTTATGATAACTTTCGAACACCTAAAGGTAGAGACAGAATTCTGCAAGTTAGCAGCTGAAATAACAGTAAGAATAGAAAGAAGTCAACAGAAAGATGACTGGAGATAAATAGATTACATCAACAGAAAACTTCAAAGAATATGCCACTGCAAAAAGAGTATAAAATATGGAGCTTTCCGATAGGAAGTCAGAAGTCGCTGGTAGGGGCAAAGCGATTCTCAACTTCAGAGGCAGGCTCTGTAAGTTTTTAACTCTTTGAGTCTCGGGGATCAAAAGGTACTTTTATTTGATTTTGGTGGATATTCTGGATTAAGAATAAGTAGAAATATAAAGATTTGAGAATAAGGATCTCTGATAAGAAATGTAAGCTATTTGTATTTTGAACTGTTAAAGTTGCGATTGACTCACCAACTGTTAACTACATGTCGGTTCTTTAATAAATCTATATATTTTTAGAATTGTCTCGCAGAGTACTTCTATATTAAACGTGCAAACTCAATTTCTGTACACTCTTCTGTGAGGAGTTGCAGAATTCTGGGTGGTTTTCCGGACCCTCATAATGTCCGGAAGGTTACAGTCTAGTTAAACTTATTAAAAGTGCTATCTGGAAGGATGGTAACATCTTCAAGTCGTTTCTTTCCTTTAGAGAGAGATAGTCTGACTTTTAAATCCAATTAAGCATCTCTAGGATTCGGCTATCTCTAACTTTAGTTGAAGGTGAACGTCTGGGGAATACGACTGATCTGGGGTAGCCCGAAAAGGGCTAGGATTAGTAATTATCCCTTCATTTTCGCCGGGAGCAAGCGGAAGCCAAGCGCAAACAGCGGAAGGAGTGCACGTCAACCCAAGCACCCCACCCACCCGCCCCTTTAACCACCGTCTGCCCCACCTGTGACAGAGACTGTAGATCCTGCATTGGTCTTATCAGTCACCTGCGAACTCATTTTTAATGTGGAAGCAAGTCATCCTCGGTTCCGAGGGATTGCCTAAGAAGAAGAGACACGTCAGGTCAGCTTTGCACACAGGTCATAAAAATCATCAGTTCTAGCCATTTGGGACTGAACTTCACCAGGACAGGAAAATCTAATCTAGACTGTCCCAACACTCACTTAACTGAGATATCAGAGAATTGTCGCTTAACTGAGATATCAGAGGCCTGCCACTGCTTGTATGCTGCAGCAGGAGTTGATGCCTTCAGAGATGAGAGATAAGGAAGCAAATCTGGAAAATATTTAACCTAGCGTGACTACTGTCAGGAGTTCCTAGCTCAGAAGTTGAACATTCCTTCTAGAAATGATAATGATACTAATCTTTTCATCTCATCAATTAAAGAGAGCCATTAAACCAAGGAAGACTAAATATACATTAAACCTATTCCCAGTGTCCCACTGGCATTTTAAGCTTGCAAATAAGAGAAGTGTGTGTGATAGGAAAGGCAAAGCATATTATGAACTATTTGACTTCTGAAAAAGTGGAAAGACAGCAAAGCTACAGTTTCACAAGGCAGAGGGAAAGCCAAGGTTAATCCAATCCTGTCATCTTGTGTGAAGTATACAGATGGTAAAAATCACCAATCTCCAGAGCTAATAAAGACCAGATGGAATGATGACTTTCAAAAGCTGCTGCATGAATGGAACCTGATAGATATCAGCCTGCAGGACCCACTGAGAGTTAGGCAGGAAGTGTCACTGACGATCTGATGAAGCAGAAGGTGGCAAAAGTGTCAACAACATGAAAGGTGGCAAGGCACTCGGTCCCAATGAACTCACACTGGACCGTGTTCAAGCTGCAGGCCATCAGCATTAATTAGCTGCACTACTCTGCTGACAACACGGAGAGAAAATCACATGGAAAGAAATATGTTTTTGCTCTCAACTCCAGGAGAAAGTGCAACGTCCAAACATACAGCTATTACTATTGTTCTTGGCACATATTCTGTTGCAAATTGTAAATGAACAGTTAACCAACTCTAGTGCAAGAACAGCATAATTATGTGACTAACAGAAAGCTGGACTACAGTATTTTTAGTGTTCTATAACTTAGAGAAAGCATGCAACAAGGTTTGAGAGGTTTACTGTGGAAAGTATCCAGCATTTTTAGATCTCTTGTAATGGAATAGCCATATTTCAGAAAAATACACCATCCTATGAATAGAATTCTAGCTTTATTAAAATATGACAAACTGGGTTTAAAAATCTAAAAGCCTCAACGACACAAGCCGTAAACAGAAATACAGGCTTCTGAGATAGGCTGAGTCACAAAGCTGTAAACACCATATAAGCTTTTGAAATGGGAAATGGTTGTAAATACTAAGACAATGGCCTCATTGAAACAGAGGGTTGTAGGTTCCAAGGAATCTGCAGTTTGGAACCAACACAATAGCTATACCCAGTTTAAAGTGTTAAAAACAAACACGTCGAACAGAAACACAGAACATTAAAAAACCATGTGTCTTTGTAAAAGTAACATCAAATGAAACAGGAAACACGATTATATATACAACCAATTGAAGTAGCTAAGAAATGCAAAGAACATCCTAGATGAAGTGTTTTTAATTTACATGTTGTAAAAGATACCTACAGAAGACTTTGAAAATATTACATCAATAGATATACCAAGCAATCACATTGTTTATGTGTTGAACTTGGAACACAAGGAGACGAGAAGTCTGTAATACAAGCAGTTAAGCCAATATTAAGAATTGAATTGAAGACCTTCGAAAGAATGGCATCAAAGAGATAAATCTGTAATAGCCATTTTATATGATAAGTTTTTGAAACACCTATACAGCAGACAGGATTCTAAAAGTTAACAGCTGAATTAACAGTAAGAATAGAAAAGAATTCAATAGAGAATGACTAGAGATAATTAGCTTACATCAGCAGAAAACTTCAAAGGATAAACCACTAAAAAAAGGTATAAAAATAGAGCTTTTCAGATAGAAAGTCAGAAGTCGCTGGAAAGGCAAGCGATTCTCGCCTTCAGAACCACTCTGTAGGCCTACAACTCTTTGAGTCTCGGGTAATCAAGGTATTTGATTTTGGTGGATATTCTGGATTAAGAATAAGTAGAAGTGTGGAAATGTAACAAAGTTAAGATTTGAGAATAAGGATCTCTGATAAGAAATGTAAGCTATTTTGTATTTTGAACTGTTAAAGTTGCGATTGAATCAACAGCTGTTAGCCGAATGTCGGTTCTTTAATAAATCTATATATTTTTAGAATTGTCTCACAGAGTATTTCTGTATCAATCTTGCGAACTCAATTTCTGTACACTCTTTTGAGAGGAGTTACAGAATTCTTGGGGGGGGGGCGGGTTCCGGACCCTAATAATATCCGGAAGGTTACAGTCTAGTTAACCTTATTAAAAGTGCTATCTGGAGGACGGTAACATCTTCAAGCCGTTCCTTTCCTTTAGGGAGAGGTAGTCTGACCTTTAGACCCAATTAAGCATCTCTAGGATTCAGCTACCGCTAACTTTAGTTGAAGGTGAACATCTGGGGAATACGCCTGATCTGGGGTAGCCCGAGAAGGGCTAGGACTTGTAATTATCCCTTTACTCTGAGTTCCTGGTCGAGTTAATTCAGACAGGATAGCAGGGAACACATTCAGACTAACTAATGGCTTCAGGGTTAATATATGCTGCAAGACATCAGTAGGAAGGGCTGCTCTTTTTCATATCTTTGGCTACAAGTGAAAAATAGCAAACCAATACATCTATGAAGATGATATAATGATGACTGAAATTGATTAGAATTTGTACCAGGACCTTTCGATCCATCAGGAGTTGTTATAAGCGTATGTAATAAAGCTGTATTAGAAATAAAATGTTGCAAATGGGCAAAGGGATGGGAAGGTAAGCAGAGGCATTACGCTCAGTTCATGAATACCGAAAATAAACATGAAAACTTGGAGTGCAATCTGGCAGAAAGATAAAGTGGTAGAACTAAGTGTCACATTGTTATTGTATGAATGTTTAACACACTCACAAAATTATTCTCTGCTGACGAAGGGGCAGCAGCTCCGAAAGCTTGTGATTTCAAATAAAACTGTTTTGGACTATAACCTGGTGTTGTGCGACTTCTCACTTTTGTCCACCCCAGTCCAACACCGGCATCTCCGCATCATGGCCGTTATAAAGGAAACACCATCCTCAATAAACTAATGCCTCCATTATCATAATAAACAGAGGATTTTTATGAGAAGTACTATAATTTCTATCCTAAAGAAGAGTTAGGAGCTTGTTTCATTTATGATTGTAGATTAGGTTTGTGTTTGGTGCATCAGCTGAGGGCTTATTTATCACTGTGAACTATGATAACTGTTAATCTTTATGATTAGAGCCTAGAAATTATGGTCGATACAAAGATTTATACCAGCTGCAGTTGAACGTTAATGGCTAGCAAATTGGTGAGTCTGTTATATTGTGTGGTTTCCACCCATTTTCCACCTGTCCTAAAATTGTATGAGCATTAAACTGTGGGGCAGTATTGCACCTAAATCATGCATTAACCTTGTGTTCATTATTTGGAAAATTATTGGTTATTCAGGGGCTGCCCACAAAATTACAGTTTTTATGCATTATCAAAGGAATTTGCTCATTCCATCCATTTAAAATGGGCATTACAGCTGAGACTGGCTCTCTCATTTCAGGATTCAGAAAGGAAGAGCTGCCAGAGATATTAGATGGCACCAGACCTTCCCAAATACCACTCCGCTATAGGCCCAGGTACAGCTATTTGGTATTGACTGAAGAGCATTGCCTTCAGAGGCTGAAATTTAGCATAGAGGCAAATCCAGAGCTGTGGCATCTGCTACAGAAATAAATACAGACAAGCTGAAACATTGGAAGAGAAGGAGGATGAGGAGGAAGAGGAGCGAGGGAGGAGGTAGCCACACAATCGGCCTTCCAGAAGGGCAGTCTATGACCGCCTCATCAGACTGCGGTTCCAATAAATTAAACCCCAGATCCCCGTTGCTCACCACATCCACATCATTCCATCCCTGTCACAGGCCATATCACAGCGCAAAGCTGAAATGAGACACACCACAAAATAATCCAAACTGATTTAATAAATTTATCAATAATCAGTGAACACATATTTAAAACAACAATATTAACTATTCACCCTTGTGCAATCCCTTAGTGCCTCTTGTTACTGTGCCTTTGCCTACTCTAGTGCTCCTGCAAAGTGTTGGCCCAGTGGCTGCTGAGTGTCCATGCGGGAGACTTCAGATGACCTTGCAGGACGCCCTCGACCAGCTCTGGGCCTGGAGGGCCCGGCTGTAGATTGCACCACCTCAGCATGGACGGCAGCAGTCTGGGCTGGCTGGATGACAGGCAGCGACAAGGGCAATGGCGGAGTGGCAGTGGTGGGAACGGGAATGCTGTCATCCTGAGAGAGGACAGCAGGTTTCTGCTCCACTGACACACTGCCACTCCCCCGGGGCAGCACCTCAGCATCCCTAGCAATCTGTTACAGCACAGATTGCTGGCCTGCTGCGACACCGCAAAAGCCGTGGTTGACAGTGGTAGACCCAGCCATGACGGCAGCAGTCAGAGCTTGTGTGGCATCAAGCTGAGACTGCATGAGAGCGGTCTGCGATTGAATGGCACCAACCATAGATTGCATTACAGCACTAAGACGTTGCATCACTTCCACCTGTGCTGCAATGGAAGCTGCCAGATTGCCCATCACACGCGGCATCAGGTCTGGGAGTCGACCATCCTTTCCAGACTGGAAGCGATGGGCTCCATGGTGTGCGCAGAGCTTTGTACAATGTTGGAAGCGGACTCCTCCATGCTCCTTACCATTGCCGACAGGCTCTCAGGCACCCTTGCCATTGCACCTATCATTTCCATGTGCCTGCCCATCACCCTTCTTCTAAAGGCCTCCCCATTGAGGTCCTCATCCGAGTCCTTTGCAGCAGAACTTGTGCGCGAACACGCCCTCCGGGGAGCTGGCCCCCGAGCTACCCTTTCACCTGGCCTTGCTGCAGCCCGCTCGTTCCCAGTGCATCACCCTGTGCAGATCCCGCTACTATACTAGCCTCTAAAGAACGTGTAGTGCCAGTATCTGAGCTGGTGCCTGCAGGTGAGACATGCAGTAACACGATGTATTCTTCCTCCTCCTCTTCTCCCGCTTCGCTCTCAACGGTGCCCTCAGGGATAGGCTGCTGTTCAACCTGCTTAAAGACATCATTGCGGCACATATGGACAGAAGCAGACCATAGATATGAGGCCTATGCAACCACTAGGCTAATTATTGAGTTTGTATAATAGCAGCACTCAGATGCCTAATCTGATGTGGGGACACCTTGCAGCACAGCCCGCCTAGAGTATCCAAGATCATCATTATCACCGGGTCTTCTCTCTAACTTCAATATACAAAGAGACCTAACTCTGGGGAAGGAGGATGTCAATTAGAAATCAAGACCAGAGCAGGAAGCAAATACTAACCATGAGATTGTAGCTCCTGAAGCACCAGTGGAGCCTGGAAAACTGTGCGCCAAGCTCTCATACAAGATACATTTAACTGACAGCCTGTGCTGCCCCTTTAAGGAACCCTCCTGTTTACGTTCATACAATTAAGTGGACCAAAAAACCTCCAGGACACTACTGTCTTTTGCATTTACTCAACTACCATTAACATCATTCCTTCACTGTGCTGCTACGTTATTCTGCTCAATAAAAAACAAACTCTTTGGACAAAGTTCAAATACAGCGCAACCGATTCATTACCCTACTTTATGTGTGTATGATATCACTGCCTTTTTCAATAGTGCTTCCCCTTGCTATTAGTGTACTTTGTGCGCTAACCCCTAATGACTTCTTTTGAATGTGAAAGGAGTGTGATATTTGCTGGGTTTCAGTGAGAACTGGTTGAAATTCATGTGACCCTGTACCTCCTTGTGCTGGCTCATGAGATGGTTCCACAACTGATTCGGCATGTTTGCCACTGTGGCTGGATGGTCCTACCTGCTTTCTGGCACATCTATTGTCACTTGCGCGGGAATGCTGGATGGGTTGGATGGAGCATTGCTCTGAGGGACCTTAATTTCATTCATGCCTGCTTCAGTTATCTCACTGCTCCAGAGCACTCCTTTAGCTAATCCACGAGCCAATTTCGCAATATATTGAAGCAGTACAAGAGAGCCTCTTCTACATTGGAGCCCAGAGAGTATAAAGGAACAATCTGTGTATTCATGAGAGATACTCCCACTGTACTTAGGACCAATGCCACTGAGGGCTCTGCCTCAGATGCCCCTGGAGTTACCATGGTAGACTGCAGTACAAACACACATTCATCTATAACTGTACAGATCTGGCTGGAGGACTCTTCCATACTCCCAGTCAGAGCTTGAAGGGTACTTCACACCGATTCAAGTGGTTTCTGTAGATGCACCCGCTCAGCCTGCAATCTTTATTTATAAACCTCACCGTCCTCGGCCTATTACACTGTTCCACGGAAGCGCAGCGTAAGCTCGAGGAACAGCACCTCATCTTTCATTTAGGCACGCTACAGCCCTCTGGACTCAATATCGAGTTCAACAATTTTAGATCATAACCTTAGCTCCAATCACATTTATATATATTTTTTTCATCCACCCTTTTATTTGCGCCCCCCCCCCCCACTTTTTTTTTTCCTCCTAGAAGCTGGCAGCTGTCCTTCATTCTGCCAGTGGATTTCACACTTCTTTCAGCCTTAACCTGTCACATTAACACCACCTCTTGCCTTGATATCTCTTAATGTCTCTTAATGTCTCTTAATCTCTCCTTTTGTTCTTTCATCCCCTCCCCCTTTTCCCAGCTTTATCCTGGCCTTAAATCTATTTGATTTCCGGCTCTTTCCAGTTCTGACGAAAGGTCATCGACCTGAAACGTTAACTCTGTTTCTCTCTCCACGGATGCTGCCTCGCCTGCTGAGTTTTTCCAGCGTTTTCTGTTGTTATTTTTAATCTTTATTTATATGCAGGTTCTGTGAGATTAGAATCACTAGGCACTGCAATAAAGGCATGAACCATGCTGGACCTCTGGGCACCCAGTGATTGATCTTATTCCCAACATCACTTGTTCTTCCTCACCAGTGAACTGTGACTTGCTCAGTGCTACCTTATCAGGATTGTTATCTACATCCTCTGGGGCATGTGTAGCTGTGCTGATGCTTGGCAAAGCTGGTGAGAGTGATGCAAGGTGCTATGAAACAAAACAGAAAAGGAACATGTCAATCTAATTCAATCAAATTCCAAAGGTTGCTGGACCAGTCACTTTTGGAGAAGGAGCCCTAGTCTACCATAAAATTCAGCCCTAATTCCCTCATTTCTTGAAAAAGTGCTTCTATTATTTGGTCATCAGAAGGTTGTGGGTTCAAGTCCCACTCCAGAGACTTGAACACAAAAATCTGGCCTGACACTCCAGTGCAGTACTGAGGGAGTGCTGCACTGTCAGAGGTGCCGTCTTTTGGATGAGACATTAAACCAAGGCCCCGTCTGCCCTCTTAGGTGGATGTAAAAGATCCCATGGCATTATTTCGAAGAACAGCAGGGGAGTTACCTCCGGTGTCCTGGCCAATATTTATCCCTCAATCAACATAACAAAAACAAATTATCTGGTTATTATCACATTGCTGTTTGTGGGAGCTTGCTGAGCACAAAATTGGCTGCCACATTTCTTACATTACAACAAATGACTACAATTCAAAGTATTTAATTGGCTGTAAAGCGGTTCGGGATGTCTGATAGTCGTGAAAGGCGCTATATAAATGCAAGTCTTTCTTTTATCAAATCTTTTCAGGGTCTGCTGCCCATATTAATCCGGAATTTAAATGCTTTCTAAGCTATGTACCTGCTGCTATACATTGTAATTAGTTATCCTGTTGTAGAGGCCACCCAATTTACTTGCAGCAACAACAGGAATATTGGGAGTTAATAAGAAGGTGTGAATTTTCCTAACACTTGTAGCAAATCGCAATGAACTAATTACCACACCAATAGAAATTTCTAGCTTTAAATGTTCAAGATTCAAGCACAGCACAGTGTCATCATCACTCATACACATCACGGGTGTCGTACCAGTGCAAGCTGTCTTGATAATTAATGTCATTGTTAATTATGTCGATCGGCAATCTGTGGCTGCCCTCAAACATTAACGGTTTGTTCCACAGAAGAGTTCATTACTTCATACATCACCTGAATCCTGCCTTCAACCTCTTCACCATGCTGCTGTATTTTCAGTGTAATTTCAGAAAACATGTGATGGCAGTGCAAACTTCTGTCTTCGTTTTATGTGATTTGAGTTCATGAGGGTAAATCCAGCTTAATAAAATACTTCAACCAGGGATGCCTCATGGAGTGCCCAAAACTGTGCACAGTACTTCAAATGCAGCCTAAGTACAAATTTAACATACTCTCTTTATTTTTATATTCTATTAGGGGGAGAAATTCAGTATTGCCCCGTTTGGGGCGCAATTATCGGCCGGGCGCAAAGTTTAGCGCCTGGCGCTAATTATCGCCTCCGACTGCAAACTTGGCTTCTATCGCCCCTGGAGGTGATTGGAGCGCTAAATCAGGCGCTACACATCTCTCTTAAGATGCTAACGCTGAGGAGCGAGGCGCTACCTCAGAGCGCTGGCGAAGCTCATGTGATGTCAGTCAGCAATGGAACATAGACACACTGGCACCGGCCAGTTCTTAAAGGGGAGGGTCGATCTTGCTCTCCAGCCACACCCTGCTCATTGCAGTCTTGAATCTCAGCCTCGAGAGACCTGTACATCAAATCTGCTGGAAAGAACAATGGAGAGGCCATGGGAAAGAGCTCAGAGTGCAGCCCCCAAAGTCTCTTCTAAATTGATGCAAAGAAGGTCAAATCAAAATGAACCTGCAAAGTGCTGCTCAATACCCAAAACTCCTTCACACAGCGTTGAATCTCTCCATAGACTCTCTCTCTCTCTCAGAATGCGTGGTGCAAAAATGTCGCCGACAAAAAAAGGCAGGAAGCGGTCGCCTTTAAATAGAGCTCCCCCAGTCCCTTCCCGACTGCAAAACGGTTCCCTCAACCTGTCATTGCTAGCGGCAGGCGGAAAGGCGGGGGCACCACTCACTATCTGGTCCGGGGCGCTACCGGGGCGTTGCACGCTCGACTGACGTCACAATCTGCGGGCACAGGAGATCGTGGCGGTAGTGTTTAGCGCCACCGCAAAATGTCTGGTCAATTGCGTGAGCAGCGCAAACATCGCCACGCCCGGGCGCTAGTTGCTTTGCGTCCCATGAGCACCCTCTTATGCAAAGCAGCTGAATTTTTCCCCCAATGCCTCTAAATACAAAGCAAGAAATCTGTTTGCCTTTTTTATGATTTTATCTATCTGTGTTGCCACCTTTAATGACCAATGCATCTGCAAACCCTGGTCCCACTACTCATCAACTCCATTTAAAATCACCATTTAAGATGCATTTTCTTTTCCCTGTTTTTACTTCCAAATGCATTACTTCACACTTTTCTACAAATGAGCTGACCCATACAATCAAGCATAGTTATCATATTCAATGTGAAATATCGATCCAAATGTTTTATGTAGTTGTTTCAATCCATGCCAAGCTACACAAGATACAATTCACTGTTTGTGCTCAGGTCAGGCTGCAGCAGAGATGCTACATGCCTACCAGCCAGCAGCCAGGAACCGCACAGCGACATCTGCAGACAGAGGTGAATATGCCTCACTTTGACAGACAATTATGGCAGCTGGAGGTTCATCTTCTTAAAGGAAGCTGGGATGGTAAACCAGATGGCAACACTAAAATATGTCAATACCTGATTAACCATAATGTTGGATGGTTCTTCCCCAATCACTCCATTAAAGAAGGCATGGCAGCCCAATGTACACCCCAAATAGCCACACCTGCCAAGAGAACAACCACCATTTCTGCAGGGCTGTCACATCTACTAATCAATGACCATGAGAACTGTCTCCTCAGGGTCTGGGTCAGCAAAGACAGAAAGGCAGAACTGATTTGCCATCTGATACAAAAAGCTGCTCCATGCAGTATAAAGGCTGACATATCCAATGACAGTAATGGTCAGCTGTGGCCTGAATCTTAGCTCCACCCCTTTCAACATGCTGTTAACCAGTGGAACTCGAGAAGGAACTTCTCCCTTTGTTCTGCTTGTGTAGACTGCCAGCTGTGCACATTCTAAAAGCATGAGCTTACTGCCCGCAATATTCTGTCCATTAAAATTGTTGCAGCTTCACGATATCTGTGCCTTATAGGCGATGCTCCCCGTCTCCAGCATGAACACGGGCAATTGTCCCAAAAACGAATATTGTACATCATAGCTATACAATACATTAGCCACAATATTTAACTGCTACTTTAATGTTTCTGTGATTGTAGGAAAAATCTTTTAGATGTATTGCACACTCCAGTGACAATTGTTTCAGCATTGGAGCTGGGCTTTTTTGTAATACTCCTTTGGTAATAATAGAGTAAATTACTTTTTAAGAGCTTAGACTTTCATCCAATATCTGATTAAAATTACAGCACTGGAGCTTTGCATAATTTATTAAGTACTTGTAACTCATCAGACGGCACCTTTAATAATAATGAGACAACCATCATGGTAAAGCACCACTCTCAGATGTATGAAAGTCTGCAGTGACCTGATAAGAGTTAGTTATCATCTTTCTTATATCCCTTGGTAACATATGTGCGCTGGAGCAATCCAGAGTCTACCAGTTCCTCTGCATGCTTAACCTGAGCAAGTGATAAAAATTAACTGTGGATGCAACTCAAACACCTGTACAGCATGAGAACTGCAAGTGCATGACGCATATTAACTAATTCAGTGCTTTGTCTAAACTCTTGGGATATTTGATAAAAATGTTGCAGATGACATCAAGAGTGATATATTTATTACATTGCCAAAGTTATTGAGTAAAGAACAATCAAGGCTCTTTCTTCCACCATATATACACACAGACAGAGGCTTTGCTGTTGAAAGCCTGGTAACATCACATAATTACATAGATATTACAATATACAAACAGGGTGTTTGGCCCAACCAGTCCATATTGGTGTTTATTCTCCACACAAACTTTAGTCCTAATCCCATTTGCCTGCCCTGTTCCCATATCCCTTTAGTTTCCTCTCCTTCAACCACCTATTTAACCTGCTCTTAAATATTGATATGGACTCTGCTTCAAACATTATCTCCGCTAGTGCATTCCACAGCCTCGCAACCCTTTGTATAAAAAAGTTTCTTCTGCTCTCTTTCCTAAATCTATCTTATATTTATATCCCTTCATTCTAGACCCCTCAACTACTGGAAACAGTCTGGGGCAATTTTCAATGGCTGGGTGCCTGTTTCTCGCCTAAGAATCAGCAGTTAAAAATTGTTGTGGGGGGGTGGGGGAAGGGGGCAACTTGGCCGCCCCATTGATGCCCAAGGCCCGCCTGATGTAATTTTCAGGCAGGCCTGTAAAAGGGCACACAGTAGGCCGGCGTGTTTCAGGTATAAGGTGGCTTAAATATGCAAATCTGGTTTTAGGACATATTAAGATTCTGAGGAGGATTGACAGGGTAGATGCTGAGATGTTGTTTCCCCTGGCTGGAGAGTCTAGGACCAGGGGGCATTGTCTCAGGATAAGGGGTCGGCCATTTAAGACTGAGATGAGGAGGAATTTCTTCACTCAGAGGGCTGTGAATCTTTGGAATTCTCTGCTCCAAAGGCCTGTGGATGTTGAATCGTTGAGTATATTCAAGGCTGAGATAGATAGATTTTTGGACTCTAGGGGAATCAAGGGATATGGAGATCGGGCGGGATAGTGGAGTTGAGGTCGAAGATCAGCCATGATCTTATTGAATGGTGGAGCAGGCTCGAGGGGCCGTATGGCCTACTCCTGCTCCTAATTCTTATGTTCTTATAACTGCAATTACAATTTTCAGTACAAATGGGTGGACGTGTGTCATACACATGCTGCCCATTTGTATCAAGTGGTGAGCGGCCTTCAAGAGACGCTGGGTGGCCGCTCAGGTAAAGGGCCAGAATTTTATTTGCGGAGAGTTTATATGGGGATCCTCCTTGTTCACAAAAATATTGTGGCCCACAGGCCCAATAACCTTCTCTTTTGTAAACACTGATGCAAAGTACTTGCTAAGTATTCCTGTCAATTTCTATTTATCCTCTGTTAACTTCCTATGCTTTTCCATCAGGGGTCCCACCTCACATTTAACAATTTGCATTTTACTGATATATTCATAGAATAATTCACTGTTCTTTTAAATATTACTTTGAGAAGCTCTCCCCATACCTCCTCCTTGCTTTCCTTAGCCTTTTCTTAACCTCCTCCCTTATTAATGAATCAGGTCAGAGAATGCGGAGTCAGGCGACAAGTAGCAGAATGGATAGCTAGCTGGCTGAAAGACAGAACGCAGAGAGTAGGGGTAAAAGGTAGCTATTCAAAGTGGCAGAAGGTGGAAAGTGGGGTCCCAAAAGGATCAGTGCTGGGACCACTGTTATTCACAATTTATATTAGTGATTTAGACTTTGGAATCAAAAACACAATTTCTAAATTTGCGGACGACACCAAATTGGGAGGGATAGTCAATACTGAGGAGGACTGCAATAAATTACAAGAAGACATTAATAAACTTGCAGAATGGGCATGTAATTGACAAATTAATTTCAACATAGATAAGTGTGAGGTATTACATTTTGGTAAGAAAAATAAGGAAGTCACATATTACTTAGAAAATAAGAATCTAAATGGTGTAGAGGAGCAAAGGGATCTGGGAGTACAAATACACAAATCACTAAAAGTTGCAATGCAGGTTAATAAGGCCATAACAAAAGCAAACCAAGCACCAGGGTTTATTTCTAGAGGGATAGAATTGAAAAGTAGAGAAGTTATGCGAAACTTGTATCGAACCTTGGTTAGACCACACTTAGAGTGCTCTGTGCAGTTCTGGTTGCCATATTATAAAAAGGATATAGAGACACTGAAGAGGGTGCAAAAAAGATTTACAATGATGATACCAGAACTGTGAAGTCATATCTGTCAGGAAAGGATGAACAGGCTGGGTCTCTTTTCTCTTTAAAAGAGAAGGCTGAGAGGTGATGTGTAAGAATTTCACGGGCATTTGCTGAGCAGTAGTTGGGCAAATAGCCCAACTCTCCGCCCGCAGATGCCCTTTTCCTGGGGATGGCTACGATCTGTCAGATTGCAAGTTCTGGGTTTTTGCGCATGCACTTCATTTTCAAGACTGAGATCGATAGATTTTTGTTGGATAAGGGTACCAAGGGATATGAGGAAAAGGCTGATAAATGGAGTTGAGATACAGATCAGCCATAATCTAACTTTGATGCGGAGATGCCGGTGTTGGACTGGGGTGGACAAAAGCGAGAAGTCGCACAACACCAGGTTATAGTCCAACAGTTTTATTTGAAATCACAAGCTTTCGGAGCTGCTGCTCCTTCGTCAGGTGAAGTGAAGGAATACTTTCTTCACTTCACCTGACGAAGGAGCAGCAGCTCCGAAAGCTTGTGATTTCAAATAAAACTGTTGGACTATAACCTGGTGTTGTGCGACTTCTCACTATAATCTAACTGAATGGCGGAACAGGCTAAAGGGGCTGAATGACCTACTACTGTTCCTAGGTACAAAAGGGCAGGTATCAGTAGGCTCCATGGACATAGCAACATTTTTTATCTGGAGGAAGTGACTGGAATTAAAAGAGATGAGGTTCAATTTAAGAACAAGTTCAGCCAGACAGAGGTGGGTGCTGGTGGTGGACAGGGACTTCTTGAATGCAAAGAAAGTTGGGCATGAGTTCACTATTGCCTGTTTCACACTACTGCCAAAGATCATTTTCACCCCCTTTATCTTTCAGTTTTCAGTTGTGAAGGTTTTTTAACATGTCGTTTCTCTCTACAGATGCAAACTGAGTTGGAGTGTATTTCTAGTACTTTTGTTTTTTTTTCAGATTTCCAGCATTTTCAGTTTTTTTTCTTTTTAGTTAGACAGTAATACCAGCTGTATGGCTGAACACTCGATCAAGTTCTGTTTAAGGCTGAGACGGTTCTGAATTTAATACTTAATCTCCTTTAGGGATTTTCGAGGTGCTGGCTGTTTAGCTCCGGAGAATATGAGAAACAGCTCATATTCTCCGGTATTAAAAAGTCCTTCAAGTTCCTAACACTACCCACTAATATTTGCAAAAACGACATTGAAATATTACTAAAATATTTAATAGTAATGTTTCAAGCAAGTGCCATTAATAAATCACAGTCAGCAGTGACATTGTTGATTTATATTTCCACTTGTGAAAGCAAGCATCTGTTGGGGTAAAAGAGAAGTCTTCCCTCCTCTCAAGCGGACCCCCTGAGATAAGGGGTCGACGCTTGCCCTATAGCAACCACGAATTCACCAGACGGACACCTTGGATAAGTCCACGATCTTTATTCAAGCATATGCAGGGGGAAAATCTCAGTCTCATCCCAGAGAAAGGATTCTTCCACCGAGTATCAAATACGTACAGCAATTATACCCTAACTTGAGGCGTGCACCCCTCGTGCACACCCCTTCTATGATCATTGATTGGTGTACAGAATAGGCGAAGGGCTGTGTCCATTCGTTGCCCCTTATCAGGGAGGTTGCTGAATGGTTCACAGAAACCCATCTTTACAGCATTCGTGGGCTAAATTATCTGTTCCTACTCTGGCCAGAGGTGCTTACCTCATGCTAGGGGAATCTGTTTGTCCTGCCTTATCTTAAGCAAGGACAAAAGCCAAGCTTGTTAGCCTTACAGTTCCTGTCTTATCTAGGTCCTACATTCCTAAGCAAGGATAGGAGACAAACTTATCAGCCTTCTAGTTTCCACTAATTTTAATTCTAAGAAGTTATAGTTTCTTCTAACTTTAATTCTAAGAAGTCTTTTTTGTCCCCTTACACATCATTCATAGAATCGTAGAATCTTATAGCACAGAGGAAGGCCATTTGGCCCATCGTGCCTGTGCTGGCTCTTTGAAAGAGCTATCTAATTAGTCCCACTCCCCCGCCCTTTCCTCATAGCCCTGCAACCCTCTATTCATGATGGCAACCTTGCTTGCGGAAATGTAAATCATATTGTAACACTCGCCATGACATCTTTGCACCCTTTTGTAGCTCAAAACTATCACAACAAATTTACATTAATAAAAGCTGTCACTTCAACTCCCACCAAATGCAACAGTGGAAACGGTTCTACAAAAGAAACTGTAAAATTAAGCATTTTAAACATTGTTCTCCTTGCACAAGGGCACCTGAACCAAATACTTTTTATTATGAAAATTTGAGTGCAGTGTAATAACACTGTATGGTAAGGCACTCGTGTGAAAAAAAATGGTGTGCCTTGTTGAAATTCACCAACTTGACATTGTTCAGTTGCACACTTTATAGTAAATCTAACCACCTCATCAAATATTATAGCAGTTATGTCAGGCAAGTCTCACAGAACCCTTCTAACCATTCAATTTTTTTGGAAAGGCATAAAAATTGGTGCTGTTGCTTCACTAAACCATTGAATCAATGTCCTTATGTGCTTTTTTAAAAAAAAGATGCATATTCACAACAGCATTAAAATATTAATTCACATTTCTGGTATGAAAAGTACAAACGTACTCCATCATTTAAGTTGTTTGACTCTCTGGCTAAGGTTTGCATAATTTCATTGTACATCCAGAATAACAAAGAAAAAAGGGATAGAAATTGGTCCTCATTGTGCCCGTTTTCCGAACTGCAAACAGGTGTAAAGAGGTCGAATTTAAGGGGCCAACCTCCCACACCCGAACAGCATTGGAAAGACGTCCAACTCCATATTGGTTCAGGCGCTGCAGAGGCGTCCTTGGTGGCTGCCTACAACAGGCATTAGGCCCTTTGTTCATGCTAATAAGAGGCCGAGTTCCTGTTCCTTCCCTTTCTTTATTTAACAACAACTATATTGCTGAAACGATGAGTTGCCAACAGATACACCTTTAAGAGCAAAGACTCAAGTGACGGTAAGAGGCTTACTTTGCAGCACCTGTTTTATGCTTAGCCTAAGAAGCACTATTCAGATGCCTGAATTGCATTATGGGAACCTCTCCACATTTTTTAAAAATTCGTTCATGGGATGTGGGCGTCGCTGGCAAGGCCAGCATTTATTGCCCATCCCTAATTGCCCTTGAGAAGGTGGTGGTGAGCCGCCTTCTTGAACCGCTGCAGTCCGTGTGGTGAAGGTACTCCCACAGTGTTGTTAGGGAGGGAGTTCCAGGATTTTGACCCAGCGACGATGAAGGATCAGCGATATACTTCTAAGTCAGGATGGTGTGTGACTTGGAGGGGAACTTGGAGGTGGTGGTGTTCCCATGCGCCTACTGCCCCTGTCCTTCTAGGTGGAAGAGGTCGTGGGTTTGGGAGGTGCTGCGAAGAATAATTGGCAAGTTGTTGCAGTGAATCTTGTAGATGGTACACACTGCAGCCACGGTACACCAGTGGTGGAGGGAGTGAATGTTTAAGATGGTACATGGGGTGCCAATCAAGCGGGCTGCTTTGTCCTGTATGGTGTCGAGCTTCTTGAGTGTTGTTGGAGCCTCACTCATCCAAGCAAGTGGAGAGTATTCCATCACACTCCTTACTTGTGCCTTGTAGATGGTAGAAAGGTTTTGGGGAGTCAGAAGGTGAGACACTCGCCACAGAATACCTAGCCTCTGACCTGCTCTTGTTGCCACAGTATTTATGTGGCTGGTCCAGTTAAGTTTCTGGTCAATGGTGACCCCCAGGATGTTGATGGTGGGGGATTCAGCGATGGTAGTACCATTGAATGTCAAGGGGCGGTGGTTAGACACTCGCTTGTTGGAGATAATCATTGCCTGGCACTTCTGTGGCGTGAATGTTACCTGCCACTTATTAACCCAAGTCTGAACGTTGTCCAAGTCTTGTTGCATGCGGGCATGGACTGCTTCATTATCTGAGGAGTTGTGAATGGCGCTGAACACTGTGCAGTCATCAGCGAACATCCCCATTTCTGACCTTATGTTGGAGGGAAGGTCATTGATGAAGCAGCTGAAGATGGTTGGGCCTAGGACAGTGCCCTGAGGAACTCCTGCAGCGATGCCCTGGGGCTGTGATGATTGACCTTCAACCACCACAAACATCTTCCTTTGTGCTAGGTATGACTCCAGCCAGTGGAGAGTTTTCCCCCCCGATTCCCATTGACTTCAGTTTTACTAGGGCTCCTTCATGCCACACTCGGTTAAATGTTGCCTTGATGTCAAGGGCAGTCACTCTCACCTCACCTCTGGAATTCAGCTCCTTTGTCCATGTTTGGACCAAGGTTGTAATGAGGTCAGGAGCAGAGTGGTCTTGGCGGAACCCAAACTGAGCATCACTGAGCATATTTGCATATAAATCAGGATTCTAATGAGTGTAGCACACAACTGGTGTGTCAGCTCCAAGCACCTGAGATGCTGCCAGGTCACATTCTACAATGCTGAGTGCATGGGGTGCTCTGTAGGTCTCAGATGTCAGCGCCCTATAATGAAGGGAGCAGCTGCCTGATGTGCAAAAGTACTACAGGTGCTGAAGATCAGATTATCTGTCACATACCTCCTAGCTTAATAATATCTGCAAACATGGATATTTTTCCCTCTTTCACCAAATTTATTTATATATAAGAATAAATTCTGCTTGTCTGTGCTCCTTGCAAAGAGTCATGTTTGACAGGAGCACGAATGTCAGCCTGCCTGATTCACGGTGCTCCCGATTATCTGGTAATTAATATCACATATGAAATATATAACTGTGAAATGTAATCTGCTATATGAATCTACTATATGAAAGCTGCATGTGTTTTGGGAGTGTAATGGCACTGTACAAAGAAAAGCTTTATAAAAAATTGATTAGAAAGTCTAAGACAAAGGTTAAAGCCAGAATCATTCTTTTGTTTATATATTCTAAGATTACTGGTAGAGGCACAGATGTAAGAACACATTAGGACAGACTGCAATCTTGAAATAATGTGAAAAGAATTATACAGAAACTGCAGATCCCTTGCTTCACTGATTTTAACCAGACTGTGGGAGCAGTTGTCTCACTGATTAGGCCAGAACTCTCAGATGTATTTTCTGAAACACTTCTAATTGGCACATGGAATTTATTTAGTGCAGCATGAATAGGGCACATTAGAGCACGAGTGCAACTTACCCCATAATTGGCACCAGTAATACTCTTTGGGTTTAAATTTCTGCAGGGATTGTCCCGATTGTCTGCCAGATCTTCGGCAGAAGATCCATGGAAACCCCAGAGGGACTCCATTCCCGTGGACCTTCCGCTGAAGGTACAGCAGATGATTGGAAGAACCCCTATAGAAATTTAACCCTTTTACCTTAATGTGGCAGTGTAATTCAGAAAAATTGGTTTACAAGATGTGTATCCTGGTTTGGAAACAATGGCCTGGGAGTTCTGTGGGAGTGCTTCCGGTCACCCACCATAACTTCAGTGGAAGACTGGCAGAAGCCCAGAGAAACTATGTAAAGGGCCATGTTCAGCCATTTATCCAGTTTCTCTGGGGGGCTCTACCAGTCTCCTCCTGCCGTTACAATGGGATATAGGGAAAAAAACAACAGAATTTCATTGGCAAATGTATAAATGAGATTTTAGTGCATTAGGGATGAAGCATCACTGCCTTGATCCAGGCATGGACAGAAGAGCTGAAATGTCAGCCGTGGCTCTGTGGCCGCATTCTTGCCTCTGGGTCAAGCCCCACTCCAAAGATTAAACATGCAATCTAGGCTAATACTTCAGTGCAGTACTGAGGGAGTGCTGCATATCGGAGGTACTGTCTTTCAGATCACATGTTAAATCAAGGCCCTTTCTTTTCTCTCAGATGGACATGTCGGGCTGAATTTTGCCGGCGCTCAGAGTGCGGGTTCGGAGGCGGGTCCGCTGTCAAAATCAAAATGATTGACAGCGGGTTGGGAGCCCGCTGCGAACCTGCCTCCATGTAAGTTTCCAAAGTGTTAGAACTGCGATTTCAGAACAGACCCGACACCAAGCGGCAGGGGAGGCATTTAAGATACTTAACTGCATGTTAAGTGCTTGTTTACTACTATTTTGTCAGCCTTTTTCTATTTTACCACATTTTTAATGGGATTCACGTCGTTCGGAGATCACATCAGGTAAGTAGGTCGGGTTCTCTATGTCTTCCCATTGCTGTGAATAGGCGACAGCTGCAAAAGTGGTATGAAAGCTACCATTTCACAGCTGGTCACTTTTCAATGTCAGTAGCTTGAGCCTTCAGGACTTGGAAGACACTTTTGAGCTGTATGCAGTTTGGAAGTGTTTGGAGGAAACTCTCTATCCACTGTCACCTCCTTGGAGCAAGCTCTCTCACTATTGACAGTTTGCTTCTGTCATCTCAACTTCAGCTGCCATCTATTCCAGCAACATCGGTGCCCTTGAAAAAATCTCACCATGGTCCTCTGAATCCCTCCACGATCAGCCCCAACACCAACATCACCAGGCACACCAACATCACCAACAACAATACTAACCTTCTCCGCAATCATCTGATGCTGCACAGGACACAGGTCATCAGCACCCGATAACTTTGTTGCCCAGGAGGCCAGCGATGGCATCACCATGGCCAGAATTACTTCACTTGACGCTGTACACCCTGGCTGCCACATGATGCGCCAGGTTAACACCAACACACACCAGCACCATTAAGCATTCCTACAATGTTCAAGCCATTCCTTTCACACTCATCACCATTGCAGGGGTTACCGTTATGTCTCACCATTCACTGCAACTCACTAAGACACTTCCAAAGGTGAGCACAGATCTGTACAATAAGGCAAAGTGTTGAAATTAAAGATTTTAATGTTTGACAACACATTAACAGAAAATTTACATGAACATTGCATAAAACACCCAAGTGCCTACCCTTGTGTGTTGTTAGTTGGTATGATTGCACTAGGATGAGGGTGAGTGTGAGGGGTGGTTAGTGAGATGGGGAAGTGATAATGTAGATAGAGAGGGATGGGTGGTGGTGCAAGGTAAGTTGATGTGAGTAAGGATGTGCAGGAGTAGGGTAGGGAAGGCAGAGTGATGGGGATGTGATGATTGGCACAGCAGGGTGAGGTTGAGTGTGGCTTTGCAGTAACATTTCGTGATCTACTGAGATCATTGAAAGGTTTGTGCCACTGCAGCCTGGTCCTCCTGACGACATCCCTGCTTTTGCCCTCCTGTGCAATGTGCAACCAGACTGCGTTGGTGTCCTGGGACGGTCTCTTCCGCCCTTGGAAGGGAAGAGAACCTCCCTGCGTGCTGTGAATCACTCCATAAGCATATGGAGGGAGTCATGGGAGAGCCTGGGTACAGCCGTGCACCTTTGTGCAGTGCTTGTCAGTGTTTGCAGAACCTCAATTCTGCAGAACACTGACAGCACAACTGTCAAAATGAATGCGGCCTTGGTCCCTTTAAGGAAACCGGCTGATGACGTGTCATCAAATGACGTCATCAGACCTGCTTCCTTTTAATTGGCTGGGAACCCCACAGGGCAGGCTTAACAAGCCCTATTAACCGAAAATCCTTTTTACAGAGCGGCTGCAGCCGAGAACAGGACCAGAACCCACCAACCACCTCTCCCGCCGCGATCCCGCCTCCGCTGGCGAAATTGCAGTCGAAGTTTCAGTATTTCAGGTTTGTACCTGAGTGCATTAACAACGTGTCCCAGATGGAATGCTTCTGTTCAGCTGTTCCCAGATTCAGAACTTTTCAACTCTTGACGGCTGGGTAGAGATTTCAACAGTGGTATGGAACTCAGTATTCAGTGTTTGCAGTCAGCTGTAGTCTAACAAGTGCCCTAGAATTGACATCTGAAAACTTGTGATACCTTCTGCTGCAATATATTAGATACAGCAAGTTGCTTTGCTGTGTCAAATATCTCTCCCCATATATAAAATAATTATTTGGCACAGAATGTCATCAAAAAACAGTTAGCAAGTTTCAGCTGTTAATCCTGTCGACATCTCACGTATCCAGTTTACAGAATGATTGCTACTGGAAGATGCAGCATTCAAGTAAGCCACTAATGAGTGACACCAAAAATAACAAGAACAGTCTACAATTCTTACAGGCCACCTGTAGCAAGGTACCTCGCATCGCCCACTGTAACATGGCTGCATCTTTCAGAAGGTGCACAGATCCTTTCATCCCAGACAGCAGAAGGTTTCATGCTGGAGAAAAGCCTGCTGGTCACGGTTCTCTCAGCACCTGGACATTGTGTGCACTTGTAGCAACAGTAACTTTTTTTTTGTTTATTCATTCACGGGAAGTGGGCATCGCTGGCAAGGCCCACATTTATTGCCCATCCCTAGTTGCCCTTGAGAAGGTGGTGGTGAGCCGCCGCCTTGAACCGCTGCAGACTGTGTGGTGAAAGTACTCCCACAGCGCTGTTATGTAAGGAGTTCCAGGATTTTGACCCAGCGACGATGAAGGATCGGTGATACATTTCCAAGTCAGGATGGTGTGTGACTTGGAGGGGAACTTGGAGGTGGTGGTGTTCCCATGTGCCTGCTGCCCTTGTCCTTCTAGCTGGTGGAGGTCGTGGGTTTGGGAGGTGCTGCTGAAGAAGCCTTGGCGAGTTGCTGCAGTGCATCTTGTAGATGGTACACACTGCAGCCACGATACGCCAGTGGTGGAGCGAGTGAATGTTTAAGGTGGTAGATGGGGTGCCAATCAAGCGGGCTGCTTTGTCCTGGATGGTGTCGAGCTTCTTGAGTATTGTTGGAGCTGCACTCATCCAGTCAACTCAGTAAATCACTTAAGACATTCAAGAAAAGAAATGCTTTGGCTTAGGAGGATAAGTGGGCATGTTTTCTTTTGCTGTGACCCATTAATTTCTTCATTAAAAGGGAAGAAAAACCAGAAAATTAATTGCCAGTTACGCTGTTTCTCCATGGTTTCTATTGATCTTCTGCTGAAATTACAGTGGGACATCAGGAGAACCTCCATGGAAATTTCAGGCATTAACTCTAATGGTCTGGTGTTAGTTTAGCATTCATCGCTTATTAGTACCAAGCAAGTGCTTGATAGTGCGACTATTGCTATCTGGTGTGTTTTCCATTGGGTGCAATATTTACACACATTGTGCCCGATCCTCTAAAGCCAAGTTGGAATTCTCACCAAAGTAAGCCAGGGAACGTGACTACAGCAGAGCAGGAGTGAACGTTCACAGCTATTCATAGGAGTTAGCTCCAAAGTCCTGTCCATAGGTCCCGTGCCGTTACCAGTCACAAAGGCGTTCTCTTTTAGCGTGAGAACTGACTGAACCTTTGAGCAGTGGGCATCGCCTACCTGTCAGCCATTGCATTTGCTAATCTGATTCAGCCCAGCTCCTAGCTTACATAGACAGCGGACCAGCTGATTTGGCATATATCCCCTGCAGTGACTTGGAAGAATCCACTGGCATAGAAGTTCAATGCAATGGTGAGCTTTACAGCCACAGGAAGGGCTATCCCTTTGATAGAAGTTGTCCGCAGGTCAGCCTGGAGGGGATGGCACATTTCTGTGACAGCCTTCCTTGTGAAGTGAAGGTTTCCTCTGAAATCCTCAGATACGATTATCTGTGTCTGTAAATACAGGTCTTGCTCTATGAATAGAAACATAGAAACATAGAATCTAGGAGCAGGAGTAGGCCATTCGGCCCGTCGAGTCTGCTCCACCATTCAATACGATCATGGCTGATCATCCAAATCCAGTACCCTGTCCCTGCTTTAATCCCCACAGTACACATATCCCACCCTACCCCCGTAACCCATTTCCCCCTAACATATCCCATCCTATCCCCATAACCCCACATATTTAATCCCCCCTAACACTAAGGGTCAATTTATCATAGCCAAATCAACCTAACCCGCACATTTTTGGACTGTGGGAGGAAACCGGAGCACCCGGAGGAAACCCACGCAGACACGGGGAGAATGTGCAAACTCCACACAGACAGTCACCCGAGGTCAGATTCGAACCCGGGTCCCTGGCGCTGTGAGGCACCAGTGCTAACCACTATGTCACCGTGTTGCCCAATGAGAGCATGTACAACACATAAGGCGCAATCGTATCCGCCTTTCCTGTCCCCTCAGCATAACATCTTCCTCATCTGAATTGTGCAGTGCTTTTGGGACCCCTGGAGGAATTTGCACCTTGGCCACTTTGTTTGCTGAAAACAAAATGAATTGGTAACTTAAAAGTCATACAATGAGGAAAAAAATGCCCTCCACAGCAACAGAAATCAATGCATAGAAGAAAATATACAGCAATGTATATTCTTACTGTAAAAAATTGTACGTTGCAACCAAAACTGATAGACAGCTTTCAGTTCTAACAAAGGGTCTACACCTGAAACATTAAGTTACCTAGTAACATAGTAGTTTTAGGCTGGAGATAATCTTCAGTCCATCTAGTCCACCAATCGACAATATTTTCTTGATGCATTTTTAATAATTTTGAATCCCATTTGTTGACAAGAACCTGTCGAATTCCTTCTTGAAACCTATTACGGTTACTTGTTCCATCAGCCGTGACAGTAATCTGTTCCACTTACTCACCACCCTTTTAGTAAAAAGGTTCCTCCTGCATTTTCTATTTTCTTTTGTTGTCCTTAAATATGACCCCTTATGCTTAAATTCTGTACACATGCTTAATTGGATCCAATTTGTCTAAACCTTTCATAATTTTAAACACTTCTATCATATCTCCTCTCAGTCTTCTGTTTTCAAGAGAGAAAAGACCCTAGGTAGTCAATCTTTCCTCATACATCAATCTCTTAAATTCTGGGATCAACCATGTAACCCTTCACTGTATCCCCTCCAATAACTGAAAATCCTTTTGAAATAGGCAGATCAAAACTGCACACAGTAATCCAGATGTGGTCTCATCAGGGCCACATACAGTTTTGAAATTACCTCTCTAGATTTATGTTATTTATATGGATGCCTTACTATAATGTTTTAGAAATGAGTCCCTCACAATTTCAATACATTTCTGCTTGCTTGCAGACTTTCCCCTTTGTGCACTCCCGTTAATATGAAGAAGATTGAAATTCCCCATTGCTGAGAACTTGACACTCATCTGTTTTATTATCACCCACAAACTGAATCAGCATCCCTTTGATTATTTAGTGGCCGATAGCACATTCCTATTACTAAGTTGTCTCTTCTCTCTACAGATGCGGACTGACCTGCTCGGTGTTTCCAGATGTTTCTGTTTATGTTTCAGATTTCCAGTGTCAGTGATTTTTTTCCTTTGCTTTTTGTTTATAATCTTTACAGGCCTGGCCAGGCAATGACTCAAGCAACCATTTTATATGGGTGAGCAGTGCTACAGAGAGGAAGTCAAGAAAAACAACATCATCACTCGCATGGAACCTATTTAAATCAATGTAACAAGTGTAATGAGGTTGGCACAGTACTGTAGATCAAACCTGGTAATTTACTTTACCACAAAATGTGGCGCACAGTGCATCCAATTTCACAGCCTGCACTCACCGATAGTAAGGCTCCATGCTGCCAACAGAGCCTATCGAAATCGGGGCTGTAATTAAACATCGCAGCTCATAGAAAATGAGAACATTTAATAGTCCTAAATACATAATTAATTTGAAAAATTATCTCAATTCTCACACTCAATGAACAATTGATGGAGTATGTTTTACTGACATTATTGTAAATCCCACAGCTAATTGCATACTTTCAAAGTACTAACAATCAGAGCGTCTTAAAATCCAGCCCTGAAGCGATAACATTTCTGAATTTGCTACTTATTTTTTTGGTGAATAATTATTGCCCCTTTTCATACGCACCAGTCTAGTCAAGGAAGTGATGAGTTGCAATCTGGCAGAGATCAAACATGTCTCCATCCATGTAAACTCACCAACCCATATTCACAGCCATCTCCTTGACCTTGCCATCTCTCGTGGCCTCGCTACTCCCATCGTGTCAATCGCAGATAAGGCCATCTCTGATCACTTCCTTGTATCGCTCTCTACCCACACCCCCCTTCCCCATCCCAACCCTACTTCCTTCTGTGTCTGCCCCTGGAAAAAACTCTCTCCCAATTTACTTACAACTGCACTTTCAAAATCACAACTGTCCAGCGTTTAGCCCTCCATTCACCACAACATTTCTGCAGCTACCGATCTGCTCAACCACATCCTCACCACCACCTTTGATGCCCTAGTCCCCATTAAAACCATTACTCACTCTCTCACTGGCCACTCCTCCTGGTACGGCCCTCATCTCCACTCCCTTAAGTCCAAGGGACGCAGACATAAACGGATATGACAAACAACTGGTTTAGCCATTCACTGCCAGTTCTGGCTGGATCACAGAAAGCATTATCGGGTCCTGCTCTCGTCTAACAAAACTGCTCATTATTCCAGGATCATGCTGGAATGAAAAGATAACCCCTGGCTTCTTTTGTCTACTGCAAACTGTCTTCTTAAACCCCTCTCCCCTGTCGCCTCGCCCCTCACCTCCAACAACAAGTGGGAGGAGCTCATGGACTTATTTGTCACTAAGATTGACTGCCTCTGCCACTTCCCTCCCTTCCCCATGCCCACCGGGCCAAACTTCCTCTAAGGTTCCCTCCTGCCCTAGCACTGAACGCGCATCTTTCTCCCCGATCTCCCCTCATGCCCTCTCTGAGCTCATCTTGTCCATGAGACCCACTTCCTGCTCCCTCGACCCTATTCTCACTAAACTGCCCACCACCCAACTTCCTGTCCTGGCTCCCATGTTAGCTGACATTGTTATCGGTTCTCTCTCCTCAGGTACTGTCCCCCTCTCCTTCAAATCAGGCAATCAACACCCCTCTCCTAAAAAAACACCCATGATCCCTCTGTCCTTGCAAATACCGCTCCATCTCCAACCTCCCTTTCCTCTCCAAAGTCTTGAATGTGTTGTCACCTCCAAATCCGTGCCCATCTTTCCTGGAACTCCATATTTGAATCTCTCCAATCAGGTTTCAGCCCCTGCCACAATACCAAAATGGCTCTCATCAAAGTCACAAATGACATCCTATATGACTGTGACAAAGGTAAACTATCCCTACTTGTCCTTCTGGACCTGCCTGCAGCCTCTGACACGGTTAACCACTGCATCCTCCTCCAACGCTTCTCCACCGTCGTCCAGCTAGGTGGGACTGCACTCTATTCTTAACTATCTAATCGTAGCCAGAGAATCACCTGCAATGGCTTCTCTTCCAGCTCCCACACCGTTACCTCTGGAGACCCTGAGGATCTATCCTTGGCCCCCTCCTATTTCTCATCTACATGCTGCCCCTCGGCGACATCATCTGAAAACACAGCATAAGTTTCCACATGTACAATGATGGCACCCAGCTCTACCTCACCACCTCCGTGTCACTAGAGTGTCAGCTGTGGCTCAGTGGGTAGCACACATTGCCTCTGAGTCAGAAGGTTGTGGGTTCATAGTCCCACTCCAGGGACTTGAGCACATAAAGCTAAGCTGAAGCTTCAGTGCAGTGCTGAGGGAGTGCTGCACTGATGGAGGTGCCATCGTTCGGATGAGACGTTAAACCAAGGCCCCGTCTGAGTGCATGGGTGAACGTAAAAGATCCCATGGCACTATTTCGAAGAAGAGCAGGGGAGTTATCCCCGGTGTCCTGGCAAATATTTATCCCTCAATCAACATCACTAAAACAGATTATCTGGTCATTATCTTATGGCTGTTTGTGGGAGCTTGCTGTGTGCAAATTGGCTGCCGCATTTAAGAACATAAGAACATAAGAAATAGGAGCAGGAGTAGGCCAATCGGCCCCTCGAGCCTGCTCCGCCATTCAATAAGATCATGGCTGATCTGATCCTAACCGCCAATCTACAATCTATCACAGAACCATCTCCTGCATCTAACAGAATTGCACACACGAAATAGGAGCAGAATCAGGCTACACAGTCCCTGGGCCCGCTCCACTAACCACAGGGCCATGACCGATCCGAACCTAGACTCATGTCCAAATTCCTGCCCGCTCCCCGTAACCCTTAATGCCCTTTACTTCTAGGAAACTGTCTATTTCTGTTTTAAATTTAATTAATGTTGTAGCTTCTACAGCTTTTTGTGGCAGCATATTCCATGGACCTACCACCCTCTGAGTGAAGTAGTTCCTCCTCATCTCAGTTTTGAAAGAGCAGCCCCTTATTCTAAGACTATGTCCCCTAGTTCTCGTCTCACCCGTCATCGGGAACATCCTCCCCGCATCCACCCGATCCAACCCCTTCACAATCTTATATGTTTCAATAAGATCGCCTCTCATTCTTCTGAACTCCAATGAGTAGAGTCCCAATCTACCCAACCTCTCCTCATATGACCGCCCCCTCATCCCCCGGGATTAACCGAGTGAACCTTTTTTGCACTGCCTCGAGAGCAAGGATGTCTTTCCTTAAGTAAGGACACCAAAACTGTATGCAGTATTCCAGGTGCGGTCTCACCAATACCTTGTACAACTGAAGCAATACCTCCCTATTTTTATATTCTATCCCCCCTAGCAATGAAAGCCAACATTCCATTTGCCTTCTTAATCACTTGCTGCACCTGCATACTAACCTTTTGAGTTTCGTGCACCAGTGACTACACTCTAAAAAAGTACTTCATTGGCTGTGAAGTGCTTTGAGACTTCTGGTGGTCGTGAAAGATGCTATATAAATGTAAGTCTTTCTTTTTTCCTCTCTCGACCAATATTCCCTGTAATTTTTTTTCCAGTACGCATTTCTAAACTGTGGTAGTCAAGGTTTCTGGTTTGGGTAAATGTTGCCTGATATTGGTAAATATCCTAGGATTTTTCACGTGTGGGTCCCCTCAGTCTACTGCCGTAACTTTGGTGGAACCCCAGAGAAATGGCGTAAATGTCGAAAAACGGCCATTAATGATGTTTCTCCAGGATTTTCACCAATCTTCTGCAGCAGTCACGGTAAGAGATTGTGAGAACCCAATGGAAATTCTCTCCTAGTGTTAAACATCAACTCATATTTATATGACACCTCTGATGTACTGTAGTAAAATGTCTGAAGGCATTTTCACAGAAGAAGGGAAAAAAAATCTATGCCACGCCAAAGGAGATATTAAAAAAGGTGGCCTAAGTCCTGCTCAAAGAGTTGGGTTTTATGGGGGTCTTAAAGGAGGAGACGGAGGGGAGGAGCTTAGGGAGGTTGTGAACAGTCCAGATCAGAGCAGTTTACACACAGTTCAATGCAAGTTATAGTTGTCATGTAATTAACATACTGATGCACCAATTGCTTTTTATTGAACAGTGCGTGCAGGTTAGCTGGATGCCGATATGCTTCAGATATGAAGTTAATGAATAGCAGACCCTTTCATAAAAATCCCTATATTATTTCCTGCTTGGTGGCTTCTCCGCCTCAAATGTAGTTAAGTCCATATTGTCTGCATTGAAGTCAATGGAAATGAAAAACAGGCGGCCATTTTACTCTAGCACCCAAAGTCAAAATTACCCCCCATAATGGAAAGATGTGAAGGCCCTTGATAGGGTGCAGAGGAGCTTTACCAGAATGGTTCGGGGATGGGGGATCTTAGCTACAAGGACAGGTTGGAGAAGCTGGATTTGTTTTCATTAGAGCAAAGGAGGTTGAGGGGTGATTTGATGGAGGTTTACAAGATTATGACGGGTTTGGATAGGCTAGATGGGGAAAGGCTGTTCCCACTAGTTGATGGTACAAGGACTAGGGGACACAGATTTAAGGTTTTGGGCAAGAGATACAGGGGGGTCGTGAGGAAAAACTTTTTTACGCAGCAAGTGGTGAGGACCTGGAACTCGCTGCCGACGGAAGTAGTGGAAGCGGACACACTCAGGGCAGAATTTTCATTGACCCGTGGAGGTGGGTTTGGAGGCATGTGGGGGGTTAAAATTGCGAAAACTGGCGGGCGGGCACAAGCCCGCCTCCACGCAATTTTCATTAAATCGTGTCTGCTGGTCCCGACTCTGTCCTGCCTCTAAGAGGCGGGATAGGCTGTTAAGGCCCTTAACAAGCACTAAATTGCCTCTATAATGCCATTTTGAAAGGCCTTTGTGATTGTAACCCTTTTTCTACGTGAAGCACGCCTGTTCGGAACCACAAATGTGAAACCTGGTGGTAACACATTTCGAAAGCTGACTATCAGCTGCAGGTCCACTATGATGGAGATGGAGATGATGATGGAGATGGAGATGATGATGGAGATGGAGATGGAGATGGAGGAGGAGGAATATCTGGGAGTGGTGGTGGTACAAAAATATCTGGGAGGACACTTAGGGCTGCTGCTGCTCATTTTGCCTTCAGGTCCTCTCACAGCAAAGGCCAGGCAGTCTTTGCAGACCTTCAATGCAGCAGCAATGATGACATCATCAGAGGTGACTTTTAGACTGAAAACACTAATTGGGTCATGGGTTCCCAGATGCTGGAACTCAATTGTCCAATTAGGTGAAAATCGCATCAATCTCCCACATCCAATTGCAGTCGGGTGGATAACATGAAAAGTGGATAACATGACCCCAGCCCGCCCCAGTATCAAAATCCAGCCCTCAATGTTTTCAAGGGGAGGCTGGATAGGCACTTGAGGGAAATAAACTTGCAGGGCTACAGGGATAGAGCGGGGGAATTGGACTGACTGGATTGCTCTGCAGAAAGCCGGCGCGGACTCGATGGGCCTGAATGGCTTCCTTCTGTGCCGTTATGACTCTATGGGCTGGATTTTCAATGACCCGTGGAGTCGGGTTTGGAGGCGTGTGGGGGGTTAAAGTTGCAGATTCGGGGGTCCCGACCCCATCCCGACTCCATTCCGCCTCCACGCAATGTTGACAAAATCGGTCACGGGGTTCCCGACTCCGTCCCGCCTCCAAGAGGCGGGAGAGGCTATTAAAGCCCGTTAACAAGCCCTAAATTGGCTCTGTAATGCCATTTTGAAACATTTTAGCTAGTTTAACCCTTTTCCGACGTGAAGTACGCCTGATGTGAAACACGCCAGTGAAACCTGGCGGGAGCACAAGTGGATAGCTGACTATCAGCTGCAGGTCCACTATTACAACGGAGGAAGGTAGTAGTAGTTTTAGGTCTGAAAGTCGCCTCTGACGCTGCTGCATTGAATGTCTTCAGAGACTGCCTGGGAGGACTTGGTTGCAAAAAAAATTCTCTCTCTCCTCTCTCTCTCTCTCTGAGATGCTGCTCATTTTGCATCCAGGTCCTCTCACAGCAAAGGCCAGGCAATCTCTGAGACCAGGCAGTCTCTGACCTGCAATGATGACATCATCAGAGGCGACTTTCAGACTTAAACCACTAATTGGTTCATGGGTTCCCACATACTGGAACTCAATTGCCTAATTAAGTGAAAACTGCATCAATCTCCCACATCCAATTGCAGGCGGGTGGATAACACGAAATGCGGATGACACAACCCCAAACCGCCCCAGTATCAAAATCCAAATGTGAATAGCAGCAGATGTAATTCATATCCTTTGAACAATTTGTCATTTATACCTGTTGGATGCGATCTCATCTGCAGTCGGAGGCATTAGGGACACGGCATTCACCCTGTTGGCAACTTCACTGTTGAAAGATTACTGACAGCAATAAAAGATGGAATTTCACATGGGAGAGCGTTAGTGTTAATAAAACCAGAAAACAGGGATACTGAACAAAAAACTGAAAACGTTTTCAACTGTGTGCAGAATCAAAGCTTTAAGCTCAAAAATTCAACCCCACCATGGTGCAGGGTATTGGAACTCTACTGCATGAAACATTGTGCTGCCCAGGCTTCTCCTAGCTATTATTTTTTGATATAGTGCCTGACTTGGTTCAAATAAGTTTTTGATCAGTGGAAGCCTGAAGCACAATATATAACTCAGTTAGATATTGGCCTCCAAAAGATAAAGATAATCTGGTATTTCAGAGAGGCATATAGGTCAGTGGTCAGCTCATTTCTAATCCTTCAAGCCACGATTTTACTTTTTTGGTCCTGATATGGATCCTATTAAATTATACATTCAGTCTTAATTTCTACTTCCGCTGCAAATAGCCTTAAGCATTCATCAACTGATATAAAACCTATGCTTCTATATTGACTGATACGACGCTGAGAATGCAGGTCTCCTCTCCTTGTAATGGCACTCCAATAAGCTATTACTACAAGAATTACATTTTCGTAAGCTATTAGGAGCCAAATTCTAAAATTATTTACAGTTAAATGATAGGCTAGAAATTGGGCTCCTTTGCGCCTCCCTTTAGCGCCTCCAGGGGTGTAAACGGGGCACAAATGGGTTTGAGACCGGGCGGGGCGATTTCAACGTCTCCCGCTAAATTCGGCGGTAGTTTTGCGATGGCGATAAGACGTTGCGCCCCGATCTCCTGCGCCCGGAGATCATGACGTCATTGGCGTGCGCAGCTCCCCGGATGAAAAATTCTCTCTCGTCCCCTGCTTGTGCGCCTGCCGTTAACAACGACAGGTAGAGGAGGCGGCTTACAGTCGGATGTCCGCTGGAGGAGCGCTATTTAAAGACGTCTACTTTCGGTGTAGGTTTCAATCGGCCAACAATGCTGCGTTGTTAATTTCACATTGGCAAAGATTCCTTTTGACCGATTTGTACGTTTTTAATTTCAACGAGTGTTCTGGCACATAAAGATTATTGAGTTTCATTGAGGGGAGATTAAAAATGCAATATTTGTATCCGCTCATGGGGGCTGTACTGGCACTGGACCTCGCCCTCCAACGTCAATGTCGGAGGCAACTGAGGCACAGAGAAAGAGTGCAAATGTGGCCAGAGGTAGGAGGGCCAACAGGGCTCTCAACAGGAGGCCTTACCCACCCAGGGTATTCCGGCAGCAGTTCTCCTACATGAACTTCACTGAGGACCAGTATGTTAGAAGGCTCTGCTTCAGCAAGGACGTGGTCACAGATCTCTGCCACCTCCTGCAGGCAGATCTCGAGCCTGAGATCAGGACCACCACAGCTCTCTCAGTGGCAGTCAAGGTCACCGTCGCCCTCAATTTCTACGCCAGCGGATCATTCCAGTGTGCGACAGGCGACATCTCCAACATCTCCCAGTTTGCCGTCCATTGCTCCACACGCCAGGTCACAGATGCTCTGTACAGAAGGAGAAGGGACTACATTTCCTTCCCCATGACCAGAGAGAAGCAGCGTGAGCGTGCATGTGACTTTGCCAGGATAGTGGGCTTCCCATTGGTGCAGCGAATCATTGTCTGCACCCATGTCGCTTTGCGGGCACTTCATAACAATCCTGAGGTATTCTGTAACCACAAAGGCTACCACTCACTTAATGTGCAGTTAGTGTGCGACGCGACCACACATGGCGAATCCTGACCGTCAATGCCCACTATCCTAGCAGCAGCCACAATGCCTTAATCCTGCGCCAGACCGATGTGCCAGATCTGTTTCAGCCTCCACATGAAGCTTGCGGCTGGCTGCTGGGAGACAAGGGCTATCCACTCTTCACCTGGCTCATGACTCCCCTCCGCAACCCCAACACTCGTGCCCAACACTCATATAATGAGAGCCATGCTGCCACCAGGAACATCATTGAGCAGACCATCGGAGTGCTCAAGCAACGGTTCTGCTGCCTTGACCGCTCGGGAGGAGCCCTCCAGTACTCGGCTGAGCGGGTGTCCCTTTTCGTCATCGTCTGCTGCATGCTGCACAACTTGGCTATTATGAGGGCACAGCCATTGCCACCGGGCATAGCCGCACCACCTCAGGAGGAGGAAGAGGAGGAGCAGGAGGATGAGTTGGAGGTGGAAGAAGAGGAGCAGGAGGAACAGGAGGACGAACAGCAGCGAAGGAGGAGGTAACCACTCAATTGGCGTTCTGCAAGGTCGGTCATTGACCGCTGACATGAATCTTGTCATTCATGTGGAAATGACTTATGAAGTAATACTGGGCAGCCTGCTGGTGGCGCTGTCCAGGGAGAGTATAAATACTCGGGCATGGGCCCAGCTTACTCAGGACCTTCCTTAACAGGAACTAGTGAAGGACACAACTAGATCTCCATGTTGAAAAACAGTTGATTAAAGCTTTGTTTAACATTTAGACCAAGTGCCTAGTAGTTTTCTTACGTCAACCACCTCATCAGACTTCGTTTCCAGTGACTCCGAGTCCTCTTTCTGGTTGCTGAGCACATCGCCATCATTCCATCACTTTATGATTCCACACCACACCCCAGAACTGAAATGAGACACAGCACCAAATCTGCAACATTCCAGTAATAAATTTATCAAAAACCATTAACCACATATATACACAACAATATTGACAAATCATCCTGTGCAAACCCTCGCCTCCCCTCTTTACAGTTCCCTTTCCAAATCTCGTGCTCCTACGTAGTGTCTCCTCAGTGGCTGCAGCACGGCTGGTGGAAGGCTGCTGAGTGTCGATGCCAGAGACTACAGATGGCCTTGCAGGACGCCCTCGACCAGCTCTGAGCCTGGAAGGCCCGGCTGTAGACTGCACCACCTCAGGCTGGGCGGCGGCAGTCTGGGCTGGCTGGATGACAGGCAGCGACAAGTGCAATGGCGGAGTAGCAGTGGTGGGATCAGGAATGCTGTCATCCTGAGAGAGGACAGCAGGTTCCTGCTCCACTGACCCACTCCCACTCTCCCAGGGCAGCACCTCAGCATCCCTAGCAATCTGCTGGAGCACAGATTTCTGGCCTGCTGCAAACTGTGAGATCCCTAGTGGACTGTGGTGGAGCCCAGCGACAATGGCAGCAGTCAGAGCTTGCATGGCATCAAGCTGAGGCTGCATCAGAGCAGTCTGAGATTCGATGGCAGCAACCATTGACTGCATGACAGCACTAAGACGTTGCGTCGCTTCCGCCTGTGCTGCAATGGAAGCTGCCACATCACCCATGACACGCGTCATGAGGTCTGGATCCGCATGGTCTCTCTGGGAGTCCACTATCCTTTGCACAGTGGAAATGATGGGCTCCATGGAGTGAGCAGAGCTCTGTGCAATGTTAGAGGCGAACTCCTCCACGCTCCTTACCTGTGCTGACAGGCTCTCGGGCACCCTTGTCATTGCACCTATCATCTCAGTGTGCATGGCCATCACCCTTCTTGTGAACGCCTCCCCATCGAGGTCCTCATCTGAGTCCTGTGCAGCAGAACTCACGCGCGAACTCGCCCTCCGAGGAGCTGGCACCCGAGCTACCCTTTCCCCCTGGCCTTGCTGAAGCCTGCTTGTTCCCGGTGCATCACCCAGTGCAGTCCCCTCTACTAAACTTGCCTCTAAAGATCGCGTAGTGCCAGTATCTGAGGTGGTGCCTGTGGGTGAGAGATGCAGTGACGCGGTGTTTTGCTCCTCCTCCTCTTCTCCTTCCTCACTCTCACTGGGAGGCTCAGGGATAGGCTGGAAATCTGGTTGCTGTTTCTCTGAAAGCATAAAGGCACAAGACTTGCGTTAAGGTGAGGGCAGGGGGGCAGGAAGTGAGCAAGGAATGCAGACATTCTCAGGAGGTGAATAGTGAGAAAGGTTTGTGGTGTGAGGGGGAAGTTGGATGAGAGAAGGAGAGGGGCTGAAGATACCGTTTATGCCCCCAACAGGGTCGACGTCACCGACGGCCGCGGCGCCCACCACCTGCTGCCCAACGAGTCGCAGCACTCACTCCTTAAGGTCTAAGAGCTGCTGGAGCTGTGCATCACCCCCACCTGGTCTCTGCTGCTCCCTCCTATTGTGGGCTATCTTGGCCTGCAAGAGAAACAAATGTGTTTGAGTCAGAGTCCAGCTATGTGTTTGGGAGATATGCCTGCTGTTGTTGAATAGCTGTGATTGTAGGCAAGGCGTGAGATGTGGATGTGAGTTTGAGTAGGTGAAGATGTTTGGTGGGTGAGTGGTGGCGGTGTGGTTGGTTGTGCAGTGTGCACAGACTGAGGTTCAGATGCTGGCATGTCGGAGCTGTTGAAGCATGTACTCACCTTGACCACCCGACTGAGGTCATTGAATTTCTTGTGGCACTGTGTCAAGCTGCGTTCCACCACACTACTGGCCGAGACCTCCTGGGCCACTTCCTTCCACATTGCCCTGAACACCTGAGGCGATGGCCTCCTTCCAGTGTCCGGGAACAGCATTGCCCTCCTTCGCTCCACTCCAGCCACCAATGCCTCCAATGCCACATCTGTGAACCACGAGCTCTCTCGCTGGGAGTGGGAACAGCCATAGCCACTTGCTCGCAGGTCACCTCAAAGCCAGCAATGATGAAAATGAGCATCTGCACAATGATGCAACCTCCCCTTTAAGAACTGGAAGGAACCAGTGTGAAGGATTATTGCTGAATGCATTGCACCTGAAATTCATTAGCGTGCTGCTGGTAGCGCCCCTGTAGCAACCCACTGAGGTCATTAGCGCTTGATTTAGCACCCCACTTCATTCCTGGGGCGCCAACACCCAATTTAGTAGATGTTCAGGATCCTTAGCGCCTGGCGCTAAATTTCCAAAATTTCAAAAGGTAGCTCCCCAAACGGGGCGATACCCAATTTCACCCCCGATGTCTCTGAGTTGTCAGCACCTATATAGGAGTCAGTGTAAAACAGCCTTTTCCTAACTTACAGGAGAAGAAATCTCAGTCAGTAGTTGCACAGAATGTGAAATTACAAAATAACCACTTTGCTGCATATTCTAATCCTCTATTATTAACTCAGATAAAACTCAGTGCTGTTCGAGAAATTGGTTCACTTATAGAAGGATATTGGCCCAGAAATTGATCTCGCTCTGTTCCCGCGGGGGTAAGGCTTCCCCGCGATCTCTCACTCCGCTTGTGCTTTTTCAGATCCAGCTCGCACGAACTTGATGTTCCAGACATCAGCTGGGCAGTGCTTGCGTATCCCACCGGCGTAGTGAATTTGTGCGAGCTGTGGGATCACATGACTCAGTTAGAGCCAATGGCAGCACACCATCTTCCATTCATAAGTTTCACATACGTGCTGTGAAATCTATGAATCTTACACCCCCCCAAAATAACAGCTAAACCTCAATTAAATTTAAAAAAAAACCATCACAATAATAAAATAAGTATAGTTAAATAAATTAACCATTTTAAATAAAAAATTAAAATTTTTGAAAAAATTTAAAATCTTTTAAAAAGTTATAAAAATAAACTTACCTGTCTTTAAAGTCTCTAAAAAAGATATACCTGTTAAAAAAATTCAAAAAAATACATTGACTAGTTCTCTCAGCCAGGTCAATGCTATTCTCACTACTTGTAGAAGATGGTGAGAGGTCAGGAAGATATCACCTTAGTTGATGTTTCTCTGAGACCTTCGGCACCCTGTTTCCAAAAGGTGTTGGAAACTTGTCATCTAAGGATGAACATCACAGCCATTTCCAAGTATTGTTTTACAGTTAGATAAATTTCTGGCATACGGAATTTTGCTCCTAATATTTTGCTCCCATCAATTTGACAACATTTCAAGACAATGTCTGTGTTTGTGTGTCTGGGTGAAGGAAACTGTATTGGCGCCCCTCATTATGAATGCCTGTATGTGCTTCATGCCAATTTCTTTTTCAGTAGTGTTCTATTTTACTAATCTAATGTGGGCCTAAGAAGTTTGTCCATTTCTTTATCCTACAGTTTTATGTTGTGGTAAGACACAGAACTTGGCAGTAAAGATCAACCTTTTTTCTTTGTTTCCCTGGGGTTCAAAACAGGGTCAATTAGATCAGTGGTCCTAATATAAAGATTCCGAAATCCCTCTTGCTTGAACTAACTCTGTTTATTAAGGTAAAAAAAAATCTATTAAGAGTTTTCTTGGAGAGTTAACAGCTTAGAGTTACATTAGCATATCAACAGATGAGGAAGATTCACGGAAGTTTTGAACTGAAGAAGGTTTTGAACTTTCTGTGCCTTTTCAGTTTTATACATTTCAATTTTGCCCTTTGCTATTATGTTATTATATATTTAGCAGTCACAATATTTTGGGGGACGAGATGTATGAAAATGAATCCATAAAGAATACCTATACGGTGGAATGAAAATGATGTGCATGTCCTGGGGAATCTGGGCAAGAACATAAGAAATAGGAGCAGGAGTAGGCCATTTGGCCCCTCGAGCCTGCTCCGCCATTCAATAAGATCATGGCTGATCTTCTACCTCAACTCCACTTTTCTGCACTATCCCCATATCCCTTGATTCCCTTAACATCCAAAAATCTATCGATCTCTGTCTTGGATATACACAACGACTGAGCCTCCACAGCTCTCTGGGGTAGAGAATTCCAAAGATTCACCACTCTTTGAGTGAAGAAATTTCTCCTCATCTCAGTCGTAAATGATCGACCCCTCCTTATCCTGAGACTGTGACCCCTGGTTCTAGACTCCCCAGCCAGGGGAAACATCCTCCCTGCATCTACCCTGTCAAGCCCTGTAAGAATTTTGTATGTTTCAATGAGATCACCTCTCATTCTTCTAAACGCTAGAGAATATAGGCCTAGTCTACTCAATCTCTCCTCATAGGACAATCCCCCCACCCCAGGAATCAGTCTGGTGACTCTTTGTTGCACTCCCTCTATGGCAAGTATAGCCTTCCTTAGGTAAGGAGAGCAAAACTGTACACAATTCTCCAGGTGTGGTCTCATCAGGGCCCTATATAATTGCAGTAAGACGTCTTTACTCTTATACTCAAATCCTCTTGTAATAAAGGCCAACATACCATTTGCTTTCCTAATTGCTTGCTGTACCTGCATGTTAACTTTCAGTGATTTGTGTACAAGGACACCCAGGTCCCTCTGAACACCAACAATTCCCAATCTCTCACCATTTAAAAAATACTCTGCTTTTCTATTTTTCCTGCCAAAGTGGATAACTTCACATTTCTCCACATTATATTCCATTTGCCATGTTCTTGCCCACTCATTTAGCTTGTCTATATCCCTTTGAAGCCTCTTTGCATCCTCCTCACAACTTACATTCCCACCTAGCTTTGTATCATCAGCAAACTTGGATATATTACATTTGGTCCCCTCATCCAAATCATTGATGTAGATTGCGAATAGCTGAGGCCCAAGCACTGATCCTTGCGGTACCCCACTAGTTACAGCCTGCCAACCCGAAAATGACCCGTTTATTCCTACTCTCTGTTTTCTGTCTGTTAACCAACCCTCAATCCATGCTAGTATATTACCCCCAATCCCATGAGCCCTAATTTTGTTTAATAACCTCTTGTGTGGCACCTTATCGAATGCCTTCTGAAAATCCAAATACACCACATCGACTGCTTCCCCCTTATCTATTCTGCTAGTTACAACCTCAAAAAACTCTAACAGGTTTCCCTTTCATAAATCCGTGTTGACTCTGCCCAATCCTATTATTATTTTCTCAGTGCCCTTTTACTACATCCTTAATAATAGATTCTAGCATTTTCCCTACTACTGATGTCAGGCTAACTGGTCTGTAGTTCTCTCTCCCTCCTTTCTTAAATAGTGGAGTTACATTTGCGACCTTCCAATCCGCGGGAACCATTCTAGAATCTATGGAATTTTGGAAGATGACAACCAATGCATCCACTATCTGTAGAGCTACCTCTTTTAAAACCCTAGGATGTAGGCCATCAGGTCCAAGGGATTTATTGGCTTTCAGTCCCATTAATTTCTCCAGTACTATTTTTTTACTAATACTAATTTGTTTCAGTTCCACATTCTCACTGGACCCTTGGTTCTCCATTATTTCCGGAAGGTTTTTTGTGTCTTCTTCCATGAAGACAGACGCAAAGGGTTGGATTTTACCAGCCCTGAGGAGGCAGGGTTTGAGGCAGGACTGCTGGGAAAATCAAAAAGAATCGGAGCGAGTCCCGAACCCGTTCCCAACCCGCCTCCAACGAATCTTCCCGGGAGTCGGGTCCCCGATTTGCGCAGGGACCCAACCCCTGGCGATGGGAAGAGGATTATCGCCACTTAACTGCCTGTTAACAGATAGTTAACAGGCAGTTAAGAGGCTTTTTCCCATTTTGCGACTTCTGCTGTGGGCTTCCCGACATTGGGGAACCCCGCCAGGTTAAGTGGGGCTGTGGGTCTGTTGTAATGTTTGTGTATAGATGACAGTTGCAGGAGTGGTGTGAAGATGCAATGGGACACTGGTGAGTATCAGAGGTAAGGAAATGTTGGGAAAGTCATTTTTAATGCGTTTAGATTCTTCTGTAGATGACAAGCTTTGAAGTGTTTGTGTGGCCTCACCTCATCGGGAGAAGTGACAGATCGCTTCTGTACCGTCACCTGCAGCTGCCATCTGTTTTATCCTAAGGAGAGAGTTATTGGAGAGCCTGGGTACAAGGGCTCACCTTTGTACAGTGATTGTCAGTGTTTGACAGCACCTTAATGCTGTCAAACACTGTCATATCATCTGTCAAAAATAAATGTTTCATGTCCCTTTAAGAAAACCGGCAGCGGCACGCTTGAGTTTTTCCGCGACCGGTGGGCGCCGCGGGGGCTGGAGTGCATCGTCACCCCGGACTACCAAATTTTAATTTGATTTGTTAAGTTTCCTTTAAAGTTTTATTTAGTTACAGATAATTGATTGGTTTACATTAAAAGAGGAAGAAAACCGGCAGATGAAGCGTCATCAACTGATGTCATCTGACACCGGCTTTCCTTTAATTGGCCAGGATGGGCTTTACAAGGCCAATCAGGGGAAAATAGTATCTGTGCATCGGACATCACTGGGGGTGGGACTAGAACCTGGAAGGCAGCAGTCCCGCCCCCAACTTGTCTCGGTAAGTAAAATCCAGCCCAAAGTTTAATTTCACAGCTATTTCCTTATTCCCCATTATAATTTCTCCTGTCTCTGCCTGTAAGGGACCCATGTTTACTTTCGCTAATCTTTTCCTTTTTACATACCTATAGAAGCTGTTACAGTCTGTTTTTATGTCTCTTGCTAGTTTACTCTTATATTCTATTTTCCCTTTCTTTATCAATTTCATGGTCCTCCTTTGCTGAATTCTAAAATCCTCCCAATCCTCAGGCTTACTACTCTTTTTGGCAACATTATAAGCCTTTTCCTTTAATCTAATACTATCTTTAATTTCTCTTGTTAGCTACAGTTGGACCATTTTTCCCAATGGGTTACACCCTCTCTTTCCCCTCTGGAACATGGCTTCAAATCCAGCCTGGACTGATGGCATGAAAGTGTCTACTGTCGTTAAGGGTCCTATATGAAATGAGTTGGGGCAGTTTCATTCCAGTTCCTCGTTGGCATGGGCCTACTGCACAAACCTGGCTCTAGTTCAGCAATAACGAGCAATCTCACTCGGAGTGGCCACAGGTGGTAAATGTGAAATAAATTATACACCGGTGCAGTAGGGGGTGTTTTTCTGAGGTTGGAACTGAGGCACCTTGTTGGTGCAGAGTAGATAAAGGTTGACTCTGCATCTAGTTATGCTATACCTGAGTTGAAAGTGCTTGACGTTGGCAGTGTTGCTTTGAGTCGGAAGAATTGTATTCCGCAGCACTAACATTTCTCACTTTGATGACCATGAAAAATAAGTAAGTGGATGGCCCATTAGTTAATTTTACAGAAGAACAATTTTATGTTTATTAGATTTGTGTTCAATGTGTGTATTTATTACTTCTAAACAGTTTAAAACTTGGCATCTCTCCCATTACTAAAAATGCATAATATCCTTTCAGCACTTGTTTACCCCTCAATAATTTTAAAATCTGTAAAGTGCCTCTGAGCTTTCCTCTCTCAACTCTCCCTAAGCTGCAAATATTCCATCATATGTGCTCATCTCTCTCAAAATTCACACTATGTTGGTATTATTCCTGGAATGCAACAAAGGTGCCAGAAAAAACCTCTCCAGATACAGGAGATTATTACATAAAATTACATAGAATCTACAGCACAGAAACAGGCCAGTCAGTTCAACTGGTCTATGCTGGTGTTTATACTCCATATGAGCTTCTTCCCACTCTAACTACCTCTTCCCTTCTTGCCCCCATAAACGCTCTATTCTCTTCTCCCTCATATATGCATTAAGCCTCCCCTTGAAGGCATCCATGCTATCCGCTTCAACCACTCCATGTGTCAGCGAGTTCCACATGCTCCCCACTCTGTGTAAAGAAGGTCCTCCTAAATTCTTCACTTGATCTGTTAGTGCCTATCTTTTATTTATGCCCCCTTGTAGACTAATTCACAAGGGGAAACAGTTTCTTCACCCATTCATAATTTTAAAGACCTCTAGTAGGTCTCCTCTTAGTATTTCCTTTTTCAGAGAAAAGAGCCCCAGCCTGTTCCATCATTCTTGACAGTTGCATCTTCTCAATCCTGGTAACATCCTTGTAAATCTTTTCTGCATTTTCTCCAGTGGTTCAATATACTTTTTAGTATGGAGACTAGAACTGCTCACAATACTCCAACTGCTCACAATACTAACCAATGTTCTATATAAATTTAACATTACCCCCCTGCCTTTCAATTCTGTTCTTCTAGAAATTAACCCCAGTACTTTGTTTGCACACTCTTTATGGCCTTATAAACTTGTGTTACAAGTGATTTACGTATCTATATTCCCAGATCTCTTTGCTCCTCTACCCCATTTAGTTTCTTCCAAGGAATAAATGGCCTCCTTATTTCTCCTACCAAAATGAACCACCTCAGTGTGCAAGATTTAGTTGGACTTGTGTGTCATAGTCGTGGAAATTGAGCCATTCCAGGAATAATACCAACATAGTAACAATGGGGGTGAATTTCCTGGAGCTTCTCCGGCTTCATCGGAGGGGTGGCCGGAACCCTGGTTTTTTCCGCCGCACTTTCAGCAAAGTTAGGGTGTTAGAGCAGGAGAAGGTTGGAGGAAGTTCACCCCCAATGGTCGTCAAGTTCAGATGAAGTTCTTCTGCTGTTTTTAAGAAAGTTATTCACCAGTTTAAAATAAATGGGTTAACAACTGTATTCAAAGAGCAGGCGAGGGGATTTCTTATGCATGTGTTTGTTCGAAGATGACTCTGTGCAATTTTGCCACAATAGAGAGCTCAAAATTATTGAGGCGAAGAATGTTTTTGCATGAAAGAACAAATATACCTTCTTGGATGCAATTTGAGCAAAGGAGGAATGATTTTCAATAAAACAAAATTAGCAGAATATTAGGTCTTGTTTGAATTACATGAAAATAACCTACAGAATATAATCAGTTTAATAGTTTATTCATAAAGATTCTATACATGAACTATTACAGAGCTATTACAGAGACGTGGCTGAAAGAGGGGCAGGTATGGCAGCTCTACATTCCTGATTACAGGATTTTCAGAAGGGATGGAGAGGGAGGTAAAAAGGGAGGGGGGGGGGTCGCGGTATTGATTAAAGAAACTATTACAGCTGTGTGGAGGGATGATATGTGGAGGAATCATCAAACGAGGCCATATGGGTCGCATTGAAAAACAAGAAAGGGGCGATCACACTGCTGGAGTGTACTACAGACCCCCAAACAGTGAGAGGGAGATAGAAGAACAAATATGTAGACAAATTTCTGAGGTGCAAAAACTATAGGGCAGTAATAGTAGGGGATTTCAACTACCCCAATATTAACTGGGAAAAAATTAGTGTGAAGGGTATAGAGGGTGTGGAATTCCCAAAATGCATCCAGGAGAACTATCTTAGCCAGTATGTAGCAAGCCCAACAAGGGAGGGGGTGGTTCTGGACTTAGTTTTAGGGAATGAAGCTGGGCAGGTAGAAGGCGTATCAGTGGGGGAGCATTTTGGTGCTAGTGACCATATATCTGTTAGATTTAAGGTAGTTTTAGAAAAGGACAAGGATAGACCAGGAATAAAAATTCTAAATTGGGGAACAGCAAATTTTGCTGAGTTCAGAGGGGATTTAGCCATAGTGGACTGGAAACCGCTACTTGAAGGTAAATCAGTGTCAGAGCAGTGGGAGGCATTCAAGGAGGAGATCCGGACGGTTCAGACCAAACATGTGCCCTTAATAAAAAAAAAAGTGGGACTAACAAATCTAGAGCCCCCTGGATGTCTAGGGACATACATAAAGAAAAAAAGGGAGGCGTATGACAGATACCGAGGGCTAAATACTGCAGAATCTTTAGAGGAGTGCAGGAGTGCAATTAAAAAGGATATTAGGAAAGCAAAGAGAGCATGAAAAATTCTTGGCAAGTAAAATCAAGGAAAACCCAAAGATGTTTTATAAATATTTTAAGAGTAAGAGGATAACTAAAGAAAGGGTAGAGCCTATTAGAGATCATGAGGGTAATCTGTGTGTGGAGGCGGGAGACGTCGGTAGGGTTCTTAATGAATACTTTGCATCTGTTTTCACAAAGGAGAGGGGCGAAGCAGACATTGCTATCAGGGAGGAGGAGTGTGAAATATTAGATGAAATAAACAGTGAGAGAGGAAGTATTAAGGGGTTTAGCAGCTTTAAAAGTGGATAAATCCCCAGGCCCGGATGAAATGATAAGGGAAGCAAAAGAGGAAATAGCAGAGGCCCTGACCATCATTTTCCAATCCTCTCTGGCTTCAGGTGTGGTGCCGGAGGACTGCTAATGTGGTGCCCTTGTTTAAAAAGGGAGAAAAGGATAGACCGAGTAATTACAGGCCAGTCAGCCTAACCTCGATGGTGGGAAAATTATTGGAAAGAATTCTGAAGGACAGGATAAATCTTCATTTAGAAAGACACGGATTAATCAAGAATAGTGAGCACGGATTTGTTAAGGGAAGGTCGTGTCTGACAAACTTGATTTAATTTTTTGAGGAGGTAACAAGGAGGGTAGATGAGGGTAGTGCATTTGATGTAGTGTACATGGACTTTAGTAAGGCTTTTGATAAGGTTCCACATGGCAGACTGGTCACGAAGTTAAAAGCCCATGGGATCCAGGGCAAAGTTTCAAGTTGGATTCAAAACTGTCTCGGAGACAGGAAGCAGAGGGTAATGGTTGATGGGTGTTTTTGTGACTGGAAGGCTGTTTTCAGTGGGGTTCTGCAGGGCTCAGTACTAGGTCCCTTGCTTTTTGTGGTATATATCAATGATCTACACTTGAATATAGGGGGTATGATTAAGAAGTTTGCAGATGATACTAAAATCACCTGTGTGGTTGATATTGAAGAAGGAAGCTGTAGACTGCAGGAAGATATCAATAAATTGGTCAGGTGGGCAGAACAGTGGCAAATGGAATTCAATCCGGAGAGGTGTGAGGTAATGCATTTGGGGAGGGCTAACAAGGAAAGGGAATACACATTAAAATGGTAGGGCACCGAGTAGCGTAGAGGAACAAAGGGACCTTGGAGTGCATGCCCACAGATCCCTGAAGGTAGCCGGCCAAGTAGATAAGGTGGTTAAGAAGGCATACGGAATGCTTGCCTTTATTAGCCGTGGCATAGAATACAAGAGCAGGGGGGTTATGCTTCAACCGTATAAAATACTAGTTCGGCCTCCGCTAGAGTACTGCATGCAGTTCTGGTCACCACATTACAGGAAAGATGTGATGGCACTAGAGAGGGTGCAAAGGATATTTACAAGGATGTTGCCGGGAGTAGAGAATCTTAGCTATGAGGAAAGACTGGATAGGCTGGGTTTGTTTTCTTTGGAACAGAGGAGGCTGAGGGGAGACCTTATTGAGGTGTATAAAATTATGAGGGGCCTCGATAAAGTGGATAGAAAGGACCTATTTCCCTTAGCAGAGGGATCAAAAACCAGGGGGCACAGATTTAAAGTAATTGGTGGAAGGTTTAGAGGGGATTTGAGGGGAAATTTCTTCACCCAGAGGGTTGTGGGGGTCTGGAACTCACTACCTGAAAGGGTGGTACAGGCAGTAACCCTAACCACATTTTAAAAAGCACTTGGATGTGCACTTGGGATGCTCTAACCTACAGGACTACGGACCAAGAGCTGGGAAGTGGGATTCGGCTGGATAGCTCGTTGTTGGCCGGCGCGGACACAATGGGCCGAAATGGCCTCCTTCCGTGCTGTAACTTTCTATGATTCTATTAACATACGCGTTAGTGCAATATTACCAGCTCTAGCTGCGCCATCATCATCATCATCATTACCTTTCAATTTAAGTATGTGTAGGCTGACTGGAATTAGACACTCCATCCACACTCCAGGGTCAGTTTTATTAAATCGGTGGAAACCGAATGGGTGGGCAGTTTAAATCACCAGCAGGAATTAACTGCCAAGGTCCCGCAAGTTCCGATTTTAACCTGCCAATTACAAGCGCGAGTATTGCTGGCGGTTCACCCTTCCTATGAAAATGAGGCATGCACCTCAAAATTGTGCGAGCCTCACATCATCGGATTCAGGCCAGTGTAGCGCAATGCCCTACCTACTTCAAAAGTGAGAAGGGGCAGCAGCTCCGAAAGCTTGTGATTTCAAATAAAACTGTTGGACTATAACCTGGTGTTGTGCGACTTCTCACTTTTGTCCACCCCAGTCCAACACCGGCATCTCCGCATCATGGCCTACCTACTTCTGACTCGTCTCATGCGATCATTCCCAGTCTCTTCAGGGAATCCAACTCAAGTGAACATTTGTAGCAATGTGCAGCCACAATGTCTGCATCCATTGACGCAAGAACCACAGCATCTGGATGTCTAGACATGTTCCTCTGCCCATTACATTGATTGCCAGCTTCTCCATTGGTATGAGCACTTGGATAGATGGTGGCCTTCCTCCAGATCTGGAGAGCTCCCCCTTGTTGTGCATCAGCTTGTCCTGTGAGAAGGGAGTAGGAGCGTGTAAGTGGGTGGTCTGTTGAAGGGATATGAAGAGGGCAACACGGTGGCATAGTGGTTAGCACTGGTGCCTCACAGCGCCAGAGACCCGGGTTCGAATCTGACCTCGGGTGACTGTCTGTGTGGAGTTTGCACATTCTCCCCGTGTCTGCGTGGGTTTCCTCCGGGTGCTCCGGTTTCCTCCCACAGTCCAAAAATGTGCGGGTTAGGTTGATTTGGCTATGATAAATTGACCCTTAGTGTTAGGGGGGGATTAAATATGTAGGGTTATGGGGATAGGATGGGATATGTTAGGGGGAATTAAATATGTGGGGTTACGGGGGTAGGGTGGGATATGTGTACTGTGGGGATTAAAGCAGGGACAGGGTACTGGATTTGGATGATCAGCCATGATCGTATTGAATGGTGGAGCAGGCTCGACGGGCCGAATGGACTACTCCTGCTCCTAGATTCTATGTTTCTATGTTAAGATGTCTTCGTCCACTGTCGTCCAGCTGGGTGGAACTGCACTCACCTGGTTTCATCCTTATCTATCTAATCGTAGCCAGAAAATCACCTGCAATGGCTTCTCTTCCCACTCCCGCATTGTTACCTCTGGTGTCCCCCAGGATCTATCCTTGGCCCCCTCCTATTTCACATCTACATGCTGCCCTTCAGCAATTCATCTTAAAACGCAGCGTTAGTTTCCACATGTACGCTGACGACACACTGCTCTACCTCACCACCACTTCTCTCGACCCCTCCACGGTCTCTAAATTGTCAGACTGCTTGAACGACATCCAGTATTGGATGAGCAGAAATATTCTCCAATTAAATATTGGGAAGAGCGAAGCCATTGTTTTCGATCCCTGCCCCAAACTCCATTCCCTAGCCACCGACTCCATCACTCTCCCTAGCATCTGTCTGAGGCTGAACCACACTGTTTGCAACCTTGCTGTCATATTTGACTCTGAAATGAGCTTCCGACCACGTATCCACAGCAAGACCGCCTATTTCCACCTCCGTAACATTGCCCGTCTCCGCCCTTGCCTCAGCTCATCTGCTGCTGAAACCCTCATCCATGCCTTTGTTACCTCTAGACTTGACTATTCCAATGCACTCCTGTCTGGCCTCCCACATTCTACCCTACGTAAACTTGAGGTCATCCAAAACTTGGCTGCCCGTGTCCTAACTCGCACCAAGTCCTGTTTACCCATCACCTCTGCTCGCCGACCTACATTGGCTCCCAGTTCAACAACGCCTCAATTTTAAAATTCTCATCCTGGTGTTCAAATCCCTCCATGGCCTCGCCCTTCCCTAACTTCCAAAATTCTACAGACTCTGGAACAGTTCCCATGGATTGGAGGGTGGCTAATGTAACCCCACTATTTAAAAAAGGTGGTAGAGAGAAAACGGGGAATAATAAATCGGTAAGCCTGCCATCGGTAGTGGGGAAAATGCTAGAGTCCATTATAAAAGATGTAATAGCAGAGCACTTGGAAAACAGTGACAGGATCGGACAAAGTCAACATGGATTTACAAAAGGTAAATCATGCTTGACTAATCTACTGGAATGTTTTGAGGATGTAACTAGTAGAATAGATAAGGGAGAACCAGTGGATGTGGTGTATTTGGACTTTCAGAAGGCTTTCGATAAGGTCCCGCATAAGAGATTAGCGTGCAAAGTTAAAGCACATGGGATTGGGGGTAAGGTACTGACTTGGATAGAAAACTGGTTGGCGGACAGGAAGCAAAGTGTTGGAATAAATGGGTCTTTTTCCGAGTGGCAGGCAGTGACTAGTGGGGTACCGCAGGGATCGGTGCTAGGACCCCAGCTATTCACAATATATATTAATGATCTAGACGAGGGAACTAGATGTAATATCTCCAAGTTTGCAGACAACACAAAGCTGGGTGGGCGTGTGTGCTGTGAGGAGGATGCAGAGAAACTCCAGTATGATTTGGACAGGTTGGGTGATTGGGTAAATGCGTGGCAGATGCAGTATAATGTGGATAAATGCGAGGTTATCCACTTTGGTGGCAAAAACAGGAAGGCAGATTATTATCTGAACGGCAATAGATTGGGAAAAGGGGAAGTGCAACGAGACCTGGGTGTCCTTGTGCACCAGTCGCTGAAGGTAAGCATGCAGGTGCAGCAGGTGGTTAAGAAGGCAAATGGTATGTTGGCCTTCATAGCGAGAGGATTCGAATACAGGAGCAAAGATGTCTTGCTGCAGTTGTACAGGGCCTTGGTGAGACCACACCTTGAGTATTGTGTGCAGTTTTGGTCGCCTTATCTGAGGAAGGATGCTCTTGCCATGGAGGGAGTGCAGCGAAGATTCACCAGACTGATACCTGGGATGGCAGGAATGACGTATGAAGAGAGATTGGGTCGATTGGGCTTGTATTCGCTAGAGTTTAGAAGAATGAGAGGGGATCTCATTGAAACTTATGAAATTCTAACAGGATTAGACAGACTAGATGCAAGAAGGATGTTCCCGATGGCGGGGGAGTCCAGAACCAGGGGTAAGTCATTTCGGACTGAGATGTGGAGGAATTTCTTCACCCAGAGAGTGTGAACCTGTGGAATTCTCTACCACAAAAGACAGTTGAGTCCAATTCATTAAATATATTCAAGAAGGAGTTAGATATATTTCTTAAGGCTAAGGGGATCAAGGGATATGGGGAGAAAGCAGGGACAGGGTACTGAATTTGGATGATCAGCCATGATCGCATTGAATGGTGGAGCAGGCTCGAGGGGCCGAATGGCCTACTCCTGCTCCTATCTTCTATGTTTCTATGTAACTCTGTAATCTCCTCCAGCCCCACAACCCCCCAAGATATCTGCGCTCCTCTAATTCTGCCCTCTTGAGCATCTCTGATTACAATCGCTCAACCTTTGGTGGCCGGGCCTTCAGCTGCCAAGGCCCTCAGCTCTGGAATTCCCTGCCTAAACCTCTCCGCCTCTACCTCTTTCCTCCTTTATGATGCACCTTAAAACCTACCTCTTTAACCAAGCTTTTGGTCATCTGCCCTAATTTTTCACAATGTGACTCTGTCAAAATTTTGTCTTGTAACACTCCTGTGAAGTGCCTTCGGACGTCTTACTACGTTAAAGGTGCTATATAAATACAAATTGTTGTTGTCTGTGGCAGCTTAGCATAGATTGCATGGTGAGAGAAAGGGATAGCGGGTGTGGGGAAGAGGGACCAGAAATTGTGAGGGCAAGAGCAGGTGCAGAGTGTGCAAGTGGAAGCAGAGGAAATGAATTGAAATGTGTTGTGATTGAAGGAGAGAGATGTGAAGCAGGGTTGGCAAGGCTTGTTATGTTAGATTTCCAGCATCTTCAGTATTTTGTTTTATTTTTGATGTTCAAAAGGTGTCTGACCCAAAGAAATATCCTAATACAAGTGTCATGCTTGTGACGTTGCATCATTTTTTTTCACAAAAAGGTTTTTGTGATTGAGTTATGTTTACATCTAATATTTTAAGACAAAGTGGGGGCAAAATTGAGCTCTGTAGCACCCATTGTTTGGTCACAAGGCCTCTTAAACCACGAAAATGGCAACCACAACGCGCGCACACTTCCAACAGGAAGTGCGCCGGACGCCTTCTTCGTAAAGTGGTTAGTGCACACGCACCTAAAAACCGCTGGCAGCATGCAGAGCAGGCAGACCATAGGGTCAATCAGCATGTAACGCTGATTTGACAGCAGCGCTGCCATTTTGGAGCTCCATGCTCCAGCTTACGCCCTCTCTTAATCTCGCACAGCTGAACACGACGTTAAATGGCATGAAGGTCCCCCCACCAGCACTATTTAAAGGGATCATCAACTACTTGCAGGCTAGTTGCTGAAGTATTTCTTCTGGCTGTTGCTGCAATTCTACGCAATTTGGGTGCTTTTCCATACTTGTTAAAAAAAAAAAATATCAGTAGTCTGCAGGGAGTGGTCTGGCTGGTGCTGAAGTACATTTTTTGTGACTTAAAGGCTTGTGCACAAACAAGTTGCTACCACATATGGGTGGTCTAGTAGGACTTCCTTTTGGAATTGAACATGACTGGGAGAATGAGTAGAGGCCATGCAGAGCAGGACAAGCTGCTAGAAGAGGGAAGAGGAGGAGGTGGAGAAGGAATCTCAGAAATGCCTCTTCCCATAATGGTTAGCACTGTCTCCTCCATTGGGGTAAAAACATGCAGGCGTGCCTCTCCCCCTCCCGTTAATTCCTGTTGTGCGCCACTTTCTCCTGCAAGAAAGAGAAAGGATCGTGCAATATGTTTAGGTGAATCACGATCCCTGTGCCAATTTTCGGGGGTTATCCAATTTAACCCCCAGTGAGTTTGCACAGGGATAAAAAATGCCATAGGCTGCAGGCATTAAAGATATGTATTAATGTCTAACAGGCCAGTGAGTGGAATGCCATAGCCCACAGTCTATTCCATACTGATACAATGGCCAGAATTTTCCCCTAAAAAAATGGGTGGGGTGTGGGGGCAGTTAAAGTGTTAAAAATGGAATTCCCGACTTGATCCCGCCTCCAATCCACCCACTTCCAGTTTTAACCGACCAACCCACTCCCGGGGGCGGTACAGCAATTTAAATATTATAATGAAGCTGGAAGCCTCTTTTTTTTAACCTCCATTTTGAATTTAACTGCCTGTGGACGGGTTTCACACAATTCGTGAAACCCGGCAGTTAAACCGAGGCAGGGACTGCTGGATCCAGGAGGTAACTGGTTTTATACCTACCTCCTCAATCCAGGATCCCTGCCGAGCCCACCCCCTGCGATCCGAGACCCCCCCTCATGAGGCCTCCGGTCATCTTCCCAGGCCTCTGATCCCCACCATGTGGCCTTGCGCCTCCACCCCAGCGATGATGCTGAGGCCGGCCACAATCCTCTGGTGGCCGGCCCCGATCCTCTCTCCCCGGCCGACCCCCCCACACTCCGCCAATCCCCAATCCCGGCTGACCCCCACTACCGATCCCCGACCCCCCAATCCCTGATCCTCCCCTGCCGATCCCCGAACCCTCCCCCCGCAATCCTCGACCGAGTCACAGCCGATCCCCGACTCCTCCCTGCTGATCCCCAACCAAGCCAGCTGATCCCCGACACCCCCCTCCCCCCCCAACCACCACCCACAATCCCTACCCCGCATTGACCACTTGCTCCCTCTCCGCATCTGCAGGCCTACCCGCCCTCAGTCAGCCAGTCTTTCAATCTGGCTGGCTGTGGGCGGGAATCCGAGGCCTCAAATGCAAATCAGGCCCTGCCATTAAAGTCGGCAGGGCCTGCGGGAAACCCGGCCTCTCGGGTTTCCTGCCTGCCTCGGAGGCCCTGCCCCCAACCCGTCTACCTGGAGAAAATTCCGGCCAATGATTGTCAATTGTCTCATCTGAGGCCCTATAGCCAAGCTGGCCTCCATTCATTTTCTGAAAAGAAGGAGATTCTCTTTAATCCCATACCATAGGCTGGGTGGAACAGTAGCCAGTTTATTGACAGGCCTACTGGGAAATCACAGTCCAGGAAGGAAGTCAGTATCACAGCCCTGGCAGGCTGCTCTTCCAGGCTGTCAATGACTGCAAAGGAAGACAATTTTAGAATATTGGTTCTACAACATACCTTCAAACTGTAGAATTCGCAATATATCGCGATTTTATTAATAAGGAGAAAACACAGAGTTTCGTTCAAACAGCTTTTATTTCAGTAGAATGCTGGCAGGTTTAAAGTGGACACAAGCAGCCTGTAAAATGGCCGCCGCACCTCGTGACAGAACATTCTAGACTTTTCAACAGGCAGACAAGATGGCGTTCCAATAAACATTTGTGCAAGATCGATTAAGATTCAGCACAGTGAAGATAATACACGAGACATTATGGGTTTACAGTATACACATAGATACTGAAATCGGTCTCCCAGGTACAAAGGAAAGCCATTGTACCGAGTAATCAAACCCATCCAAAAGACATTAATATGTAAAATCCCAACGACTCTACGATGAGAGAGCCGTTAGCAGGTAGTTATACAGGACACTTGGAAGCCCCAAACCCCTCCAGGGAGAACACCGACCGATTTAACAATGGGAGAAATATTAACAGGTACTCAGGCATTTACGAGTAGCCCCGAAACCCATTAAGAACGGAGATCACCCATACAAGACATTTGAGCGCCAAACCCTAAACAAAAGAATGGACATTATAGTTGGGCGGGAAACGGAAGATTTTGCACTATAATTGCAGGCTCCAAACCGTCCATTCTCTTTCTTGCTGCTCTTATCATCGTGGCTGCTCCTGTGCTCTTATCCGGTCGATTCGTAACCTCGTGGCTGCTCCTGTGTACTCGTAGTTGGGCTCGCTCCTGCTTGCCTGTTGCCTCTTCTGAAAAGACTGTTGAACTTTCTGATCCGTTCGGATCTACCTCGTGTCGCGTAACGAAGACCTATATTGGTAACCGGTAGCGGAACCAAAGGCCCGAGATGAGATGAGATGAGAAGAGAGGAAGACCATATCCATCACCACGGTCAGTAAATCCCGACCGCGCCTGTAGGTCGATTATCCAAGTTTTTCCTTGCCAGGAAGACTTCTTCGAACTTATAACGAAACATATTGCATCGATGATAACTGGACTGTGCCCAAAGTAACTGGAATGTGAAAGCCACCAATACAGATCTTCATCACAGCAGACGTTCCAGCCTGCTAGCCGGAGCAGCAGAAGCAAGTAAACAAGTGGGACCAGGAGATCTCCTGACCGACACGTGGGTGCTGCGGTGAAAAACATCCGATCAGCTTCGGAATTTCTCCGAGTTATCACGAGTGGTGAGCATGAGTCTCGAAATCCTACGAATCTAGTTTAGGATAGATATTGATAGGGGAGGGTTTAAGGATTAAGGATATTTGTAATGTGTGCCCCTATTTACTTTGTGCCGTTCGTTCCTCGTTTCCCTAAGATCGACTATATAACTGTTTGTAAGATTGTACTGTCATTAATCTGTGCTTATGGCATGTATTTCATAATCTTAAGTATCATGCAATAAAGATTTTCCATTTCGTACCATTCAAACCAAGTCTACATGAGTTTCATCTCCATTACTGCTCTCGCATCTAAGTCCAGTGTCTAGAACCGTAAGGGAGAGTGATTCGAACCACTCACAGGTGTGTCTAGTGTTCCCAGACTGGCTGGAGACCAGAACAGGCAACAAGGCCTAGACCCGCACTGACATACAGGCTGCACAGAGCCGCGTGAATCTCACAGGCTGCGAGACACGCAGGGTCAGAATCCCTTACAAAACAGAGCTTGCATTGCAAGGCATTGTGATGTCTATATGGTTGTGTGCCTTCCTGTGTGGGGTTGATTGAGAAAGGAAACAAGACACAAGAGCAAGATTAGAACAATTGATCTTGGAAGAGGGCTGTTGATTCATCTTTCCCAACTCGCTCCATCCAGGATGCCCAACGTGACTTCCTCCAAGGGAGTCAATGGCCTGTGATTCATGAGCCTTTCTCGAGATGGGCCCTATTCCCTTGAATTTTTTGCCACCTTGTCATACAAGTAAAAAAGTAGTCTTGTGATACTGGAGGCTGAAGATGCCCAAGACCAGCGGCAGGCTTGTACCTGAAGTGCGGACCAACCTGTGTACCAGTACGTGAGCATGCGGCTAAGTTGTGTCATAATAATTTAATGTGGGAACCCCATGAAAGATGTGAGTATGGTAAGGCTTTCAGATGCATATTCTCACTTGAATATGTGCTTGCTGAGGTATAGTTTTGCTAGAAAAGCATTGACAGATCTGTAAGGTTGGCCGCGATTTTGCTGACCTTGGCGGGTTCGTGGTGGGCGACGTCGGTGGCGGGTCCCGACCCTGCTGCTGGCTCCATCCCGCTCTGTGAAATGAATTTACCTTGATTGGGCTTGTTAAGCCGTGCAGCATGTTTCCCAGTCCAATTAGAGGAAGCGGGTCTGGTGACGTCACTTGATGACGCGTCGTCAGCCGGTTTCCTTAAAAGGACCATGACCAAATATATTTTGACATTTGTGCTGTCAGTGTCCTGCAGCATTGAGGTGCTGCAAACACTGACAAGCACTGCACAAAGGCACAGGGCTGCACCCAGGCTCTCCCATGACTCCCTCCATATGTTTATGGAGGGAGTCAAGGCACGTAGGGAGGCCCTCTTGCCTTCTCATGGGTGGAAGAGACCTCCCCAGGATATCAACACAGCCCGGGTGCAAATTGCAGAGGAGGACACAAGCAGGGATGTGGTCAGGAGGACCTGGGTGCAGTGGCGCAAACATTTCAATGATCTCAGTAGATCACGAAACGGTGGTTCAAAGCCACACGCAACCTCATCCTGCTGTGCCTCTCATCCCATCCCCATCACTCTGCCTTCCCTACCCTACTCCTTGCATATCCTTACTCAGACCAACTTACCTTGCATCTCCACCCATCCCTCTCTATCTATATTATCACATCCCCATCTCACTAGCCACCCCTCACACTTACCCTCATCCTAGTGCAATCATATCAACTAACAACACACAAGGGTAGGTACTTGTGTGTTCTTTGCAATGTTCATGTGAAGTTTCTGTTAATGTGCTGTCAAACATTGAAACCTTTATTTTTAACACTTTGCGTTCTTGGACAGATTTGTGTGCACCTTTGGAAGTGGCTTAGTGAGTTGCAGTGAATGGTGAGACATAACGGTACCCCCCGCAATGGTGATGAGTGTGAAAGGAATGGCTTGGGCATTGTAGGGATGCTTTATGGTGTTGGTGTGGGGTGGTGCCAACCTGGTGCATCATGTGGCAACCAGGGTCAAGTGAAGTAAATCTGGCCATGGTGAGGCCATCCCTGGTCTCCTGGGCAGCAATGTGGTCAGGTGCTGATGCCCTCTGTCCTGTGCAGCATCAGGTGATTGCGGAGAAGGTTGGTGGTGTTGGGGCTGATCGTGGTGGGATTCTGAGGACCAAGGTGAGAGTATAAAGGGCACCCACGCTGATGGATTAGATGGCAGGTGAAGTAGAGATGACAGAAGCAATCTGTCAATGGTGAGAGGTAATGAGGTCAGACTGGATGGAGACTCGTGAGGACCTGGAACTCGCTGCCGACAGAAGTGGTGGAAGCCGAGACACACAATGTTTTCAAGGGGAGACTGGAGCGGCACTTGAGGGAAATAAACTTGCAGGGTTACGGGAATAGAGTGGGGGAATGGGACTGACTGGATTGCTCTGCAGAGAGCCGGCATGGACTCGATGAGCCGAATGGCCTCCTTCTCTGCCATTATTACTCTATGTAAAGACTTGCAGCATGGTGAATCTTTTGTGGAAATGCAATGAGGAACAGCTTATGGCTGAGGGAAGATATTTCTAAGGTGGGAGCTTTTACTTTACAGTTGAAGCTGTCAACTGAACCGCTGGTTCAATGGCCACCAAACTCCCACATCCACTTGACAGACGTGATCCCCGAGCAGCGTGCACCCCGTGGGCGAGCTGTCAAATGCATAAGGTAAGCTGAAAATCATTCTTAAATGGCTCTAAACAAGCTACTAATTACCTGAATTGGGTCCGCTCAGCGCTGACAGACCCGACATTGGGAAACACTTTCCCACCTGACTCGCCACCAATCGCGCCCGCTGACCCCCCGCAAAATTCCGGCCGTTATGTGTGAGTTTAGCACAGGTGAGCAGTAAATGTGAAACCAGTTAACTGGCAACACTTTGTGCCATGGAATCTTAGGTCTGGTCTTGTTCTATTGGGTAGTCTTGCACTACCAGATTCTTTAACATATGCTGTTTGCTCCCATGTCCTGCAGGTGCTGCAGAAAGCACCAGGCTCCACAATTTTCCCACATGCCCTGTTTCGTGCCTCCTCATTGACCTTTCCTTCCTTTCAGCCCTGCCAGTCATTCTGAACAGCCTTTGCAATGACTACCTAATTTTCCAAATTACTTTTGACACTTTAGAACTATTCACAAGCATAGAAATGCCACTCAAGGTGCAGAACTGGGTCACAATTTGGGAAGGAACCCAGATTTGCCAGGTTTCCATCCAATTGAAGAAATTTTAGCAATTTGTGCTCCGAGAGTGGGTTGAGTAGGGGCGGCAGCAAACACTACTTATGCACGCCCCAATTGCACTCCTCCAGCATTTTGGAGGTGTCCCTGTTGTAAAGAAGGGACCAATTACTGTTGAATGGCTACTCTCCATTTCAGGGGTGAAGAATTTATTCCTACTTAGAAAATGGAACATTTAATTTTCGGATAACTGTGGTACTGCAGAGATAAATAAGCAGAATTCTACTCTTAAACCTATTTATCAAGCAGTGATGTTTGTTTCTATTTGGTACAAGCCACATGATAAATGTTCCAAAAGTATTTCTTGTCTGAAGAAATACTTTTCCAAACTGGTTTTTTTTACCTCCAACGATCCTCAGCCTTCAATTATAGTGTGATGTTTTTTTCTTTGGTCTGATTAGGCTGCTGTTAAGCAAGACAAATTGTGACCTTGCTTCAGAGGGAGTTCCTGTGTGATGAACATATCCTGACTGGAGTAGCAATGCAACCATGCCATTTCCTCTGAGTATCGCAGCGTGTCACAGATGAAGGATGTATAATGATGCTGCTTTTTGTGGTGAATAGAAGCTTTGTTACAAGGGAAGGATGAAGGGGATTTTCCCTCAGCACAGACAATAACAGATGGAATAAATCTTTAAAAAAAACACGATCCAGTAAAATTAAACATTTTGTTGACACTTCAAGCTTATAAAGCGCTCACAATCCTTTTAGCTGACAATTGAGCACCTTAAGGAATATTAATCAATCGCTAACAAGATGAGCAGATGGGGGCAGAATTTGTATTTGTGCGTGCTGTGTAAAATGCTATGTTGGGAGAAAAGTAGCAGCAGTGCTTTTTATTTTAGCACAGACATCTTATACAGCAGAAATAAGTTTAGGGTGTTCTATGTAAGCATTTTTCAATGATGTTCCTTGCTCTATAACAGCATGTTCAGTTTGCAGGCACCTAGGCTTGTTATACAAAGCAGGGAATCTCATGCTATAATTTCAGTGTGGTAAAATAGTTCATTATCCTAATAAAACACAGATCGTAGAATCATAGAATAGTACAGCACAGAAGGAGGCCATTCGGCCCATCGAGTCTGCGCCGGCTCTTTCGAAGAGCAATCCAGTTAGTCTCTTTCCCCATATCCCTGCAATTTTTTCTCCAAGTATTTATCCAATTCCCTTTTGAAGGCTGCTATTGAATCTGTATCCACCACCCTATCAGGCAGTGCGTTGCAAATCCTAACCACTCGTTGCGTAAAAATGTTTTTCTTCATGTCGCCTCTTTTTGCCAATCACCTTAAATCTGTGCCCTCTCGTTATCGGTCCTTCAGCCATTGGAAACAGTTTTTCTTTATTTACTCGATCTAAACCCTTCATGATTATAAACACCTCTATCAAATCTCCTCTTAGCCTTCTCTACTCCAAGGAGAACAACCCCAGATTATCCAGTCTATCCATGTAACTGTAATCCCTCATCCCTGGAACCATTCTAGTAAAGCTCTTCTGTACCCTCTCCACTCAAATACTATGGGATTAAATTAACTGTTATTCATTCGATCTTTATAAATGGTCTACTGAATTCGAGCCTTTTTAATAATCTATTAAATGTGAATTGAAACCTGATTCACTTGACAATTGACACTTGGAAATGGAGTTGCTGTCATCAGAATTGATTATTGATTAAAAAAAGAAAGAGTATATCAATCGAAATACAAAGGAATTGTTCATGACTAACAGTTGTTTATGACTGAATTTTTTTACCATTCTTCCAAGTTATATCCTGACATTAATTTGATGTACATACATTAAGGATTTTCAAAGAATTTATTGAGCACTTCTATTTTTGAAAATTACTTTTGATTCGCATGTTGATCAATCATAGTCAAACCTTGTGAATATCTAATTGCAGTGTTTACCTGTTGGGAATTTCCCGGATGAAGGTTTCTCACCCCATCACTGGAATATTTAAATTTAATTTTACATCTCATAGAAAGAATTAACTATGATTACAGCAAAATAATTAAAGATGGAGTCAGCTGAGTGGTTTAAATCCAATGGAAACTGCTAGCTTTGATAATTAGCAGCTGGAAGCAGTGATATGGCTGATGCTCCCAGTGGCTTAATATATTGTGATCTTTTTATTAATGAGCTATACTGATGTTAATATTTCTACATTGTGGATCAGTGTTCTTTTTATAGAATGTGAGCTTTTAGGAGTTACTTGTGCATGACAATTATTAAAAAAAACAGAAGGGGATTTATTATTGTCAAGCTTGCCTGGAGAGAAAAATACAAAATGCCTGGAAACAAAAATACATTTCTGCTGGAATACACTTGAATTAAATTAGCAGATTTTTTTGGTTAATTTTTTTTCGCAATTTAAAAGCTTCATATTACATATTGCAATTTTTAAGAATAAATATTATAGCAACTTGCCAAGGCTTCTTTGGCAGCACCTCCCAAACCCCTGACCTCTACCACCTAGAAGGACAAGAGCAGCAGGCGCATGGGAACACCACCACCTCCAAGTCCCACACCACCCTGACTTGGAAGTATATCGCCGTTCCTTCATCGTCGCTGGGTCAAAATCCTGGAACTCCCTCCCTAATAGTACCGTGGGAGTACCTTCACCACACGGACTGCAGCAGTTCAAGAAAGCAGCTCACCACCACCTTCTCAAGGGCAATTAGGGATGGGCAATAAATGCTGGCCTTACCACCAACGCCCATATCCCATGAACAAATAAAGAAAAAAATGAACAAAACTGTATAGTTTGCATCAGTGTCTACCATATTGACATACAAAGCATCTGTTGCAGTGCACAATGACTAATCTATGAAAACCACTATTGTAACAGTCTCCAACCAATGCTAATTAAGTTCAGCTTGTTTACATTTCTTTTGATTAGTGTAAGCTTTACTAGCGAGGCAGTTGAAACTATGCTTAAGGGTAACGATATACAAAGAAATTCTAAACACTTGGATATCATTAGAACTGAATCCCAAAATGAAAGCTATGGATTCATGATCTTGGTTCCATACATGTGGGAATTCTCCCATTTAATAGGAACATCAGGTCCTATGCTCACACCTGCAGCATTAGATGCTTTGCAGTTTTCTTATATCATTTCATAATTGTAATCTTCTTGTCCAATTCAAACTTCAGGAAACAATGCAATTGTTGTACATTTTCTCCAAGAATCTTGGCAGTCATTAAAAAAAATAATGCAATTGTACAATAAAATCCTCCCACACATAGCAGCTAGTGCTTTCATCTTCAAAGAAGGCTCGATAAGGTTTGCAGCATGCGAGCAAAAAATGAGGGCTACACTTTACTGGGTATCACAAATAAGTTTGTAACAAATAAGTTAAGCTGCTCAACTCGCCATATGTAACGACAGTAAAATATATAGCAATAGATTGCCAATGCCATTGCTCATGAGGAATGGAAACAAGCCGATAGACCTTGCCTCCCCAAGACTTCCAGATCCTAGAAAAACCCAATGCTGCCATATCCTGTACACCTCAATGCTTTGAAACCCCCTTCTCAATCCTGATGGGATACCCTTAACATTGGCATAGGTCTGCACTCATACGGAAGTGAAAAGTCATTGGTAAAGAATGTTACCAGGTTAGGTGACTAAATGCAGAATGTCAGACTCTTGTGAGGTAAAGCAGCCGTCTTCTCAATAGAAGACTTTTTGGGAGGGCGACAATAAGAGCATACCTGCACAGAAAGGTGAAAGGTTGCAGTAGCAGAGTTTCCTGAAAGGTAGGGAGGGGAAAATGTCCTGCAGGCAGGGACACCATAGGAGCAACATTAAGGGGCATAGCATTTGTTTGGTTGTGAATGCTAAATAAAAAATCAAAGATCTGTGAATGGAGCAGAAGGTAAAGCTAAGGCTACTGAGAAACCAAAGGACTATTGAGCAAAGTTGGTGAAAATACGATACGACTATCAGTTCTCCAGAGCCATTGTTCATGGTGCGTCAGAGCTTTTAGAAGAGCAAGGGTACTATACCAATAGTATTACCAGGGAAACTGACTTATCAGTATTGTGGGGGTGGCCCTTGAACCTGGAAGCACTGGGAAAGGGGCTTGGGACTTGGCAGTACTGGAAGGGGATCAAAGGATTTGCAGCATTTTGAGGTGCGGTCCCAAGGTTTGGAAACACTGTGATGGGTGTCCCAAAATTCTTGAAACACTGGAGTAGGTCTTGGGATTTGGATCACTGGGAGAGGGATCTTGGGATCTGGTGGCATTGGTAAGGGAGATCCAGTGGAGATTATAAGATCTTGGAATACTGATCTAGTGTCTAGAGGTTTGAGAGGGCAGCCTGGGATCTCAGAGTGAGAGAGAAGTGTGAGGAGAAGGTGTCCTGCAATCCATCAGGATTAAGAAGGGGGTTTCAAAGCATTGAGGAGTACAGAATATGGCAGCATTGGGTTTTTCTTGGATCTGGAAGTCTTGGGGAGGCAAGGTCTATCGGCCTTGTGGAGAAGGGGCTGGGAAGAATCGGACCAAACTGCCATTGTCCCCTTTGAAACCATCAGGCACCAACGCTCCACCCCACTATGCTCTGCTCATCAGCCTCCACCCCTGACTCAGCTTCATCCCCATTTGTTCTCACGGGTACCCCTCTTCACGCTATCCTCATTGTCAGTTGTTTCCTATCTTGAAGTATTTAGGTGTAAATTTTCTGCTTCTTAAAATTAATGGAGGAAATATCATGGACTAAGATGTACAATTTCCTGAGCACAGAAACAGACAAGTTAGTGTACTATTAATGAATATTTAATAACCTTAAATTTCCATAAATGAACAAAATTACCTCTTTAAATTTTACATTGTTTACTTAGTTTCTAATGATATATATTGGCGTTAGCATTGTAGGTCATACAGGCTTCCACATGAGCTCTACAAGGTGGCTTCAATTTAGATGATTTTGAACTGTAGGACTAATCAGGGGCGTGACGTTGGACAAACAGTCACACAGTATAGCAACAGCCCGAATATCAATGGTGGTGACAGAGAGGTAAAGTCATCTTTCACTAATATATATGTGGAAGTTGACACAGATGATGAATAGGCACAGATAACTTCTGAAATTCTCAAGTCCTGAAAGCCATTGGTGATGACTGCGTAGGTATGAGGGGTGAAATTGTTTGAAGAAACATATGTGACTGTGATGGAACAGCTCCAAGTGAATAAGAGCCATGGAGGAGAAGTGATGGAGACAAATGGAATGATCAACAATATTGAAGACAGCAGAGAGGCCAAAGAGCATGACGAAGCCAGTGAGCCATGGTTACAGTCACACATGAGGTTATTGGTAACTTTGACAAAGGTGATTTTACTGCCGTGTGTTAGCTGGAAGCCAGATTAGAAGGACTTGAACAGGGAATGGTGGGAGAGATGAGCACATACTTGGATAGCAATGATGCGTTCAAAGGCCCTGAAGAGATAGTATGGTGGAATGAGATAGAAGAGAGGGAATTTGGGAGTTGGATAGAGCAGAAAGAGATGGAGGAGTTACAGGTAGAAAGAGGATATGTTTGATGAAGGATAAGAAGAAATGACCAGAGGCAGCCTGTTAGTGATGTGACCTTCGAATTACAACTCGTTTAAAAAATATATAAATTACACTAAAGAAATGAAAGCAAATTTTAAAAAAAATTGTTTATGGGATGTGGGCGTCGCTGGCAAGGCCAGCATTTATTGCCCATCCCTAATTGCCCTTGAAAAGGTGGTGGTGAGCCGCCTTCTTGAACCGCTGCAGTCCATGTGGTGAAGGTACTCCCACAGTGCTTTTAGGGAGGGAGTGCCAGGATTTTGACCCAGCGACGATGAAGGATTGGCAATATACTTCTAAGTCAGGATGGTGTGTGATTTGAAGGGGAACTTGGAGGTGGTGGTGTTCCCATGCACCTGCTGCCCTTGTCCTTCTAGGTGGAAGAGGTCGCGGGTTTGGGAGGTGCTGCCGAAGAAGCCTTGGCGAGTTGCTGCAGTGCATCTTGTAGATGGTACATACTGCAGCCACGGTACACCGGTGGTGGAGGGAGTGAATGTTTAAGGTGGTGGATGGGGTGCCAATCAAGCGGGCTGCTTTGTCCTGGATAGTGTCGAGCTTCTTGAGTGTTGTTGGAGCTGCACTCATCCAGGCAAGTGGAGAGTATTCCATCACACTTCTTACTTGTGCCTTGTAGATGGTAGAAAGGCTTTGGGGAGTCAGGAGGTGAGACACTCACCGCAGAATACCTAGCCTCTGACCTGCTCTTGTTGCCACAGTATTTATGTGGCTGGTCCAGTTAAGTTTCTGGTCAATGGTGACCCCCAGGATGTTGATGGTGGGGGATTCCGTGATGGTAATGCCATTGAATGTCAAGGGGCGGCGGTTAGACTCTCACTTGTTGGAGATAGTCATTTCCTAGCACTTGTGTGGCGCGAATGTTACCTGCCACTTATCAGCCCAAGCCTGAACGTCGTCCAGATCTTGTTGCATGCGGGCATGGACTGCTTCATTATCTGAGGAGTTGTGAATGGCGCTGAACACTGTGCAGTCATCAGCGAACATCCCCATTTCTGAACATTAACTACATAGTTTGGGTTGGGGTAGAATCTGAGTATATCATTTAATTGAAGTGAAATTGGTGGGATTCAATTAGTTTAATTTTAATTAATTAATTAAAGGGTAAGTCATGGCAGGAGAGCTCCGCCCCATGATATGCTCCTCATGCTATATGTGGGAAATCAGGGATGCTTCCTGTGCCCCTGACGACCATGTGTGTGGGAAATGTATCCAGCTGCAGCTACTGACGGACCTCATTGCGGCGCTGGAGCTGCGGATGTATGCATATTGGAGCATTCGCGACGCTGAGAACATCGTGGATAACATGTTTAGCGAGTTGGTCACACCGCAGGTAAAGGGTGTACAGGCAGGAAGTGAATGGGTGACCACCAGGCAGAGTAAGAGGTGCAAGCAGTTAGTGCAGGGGTCCCCTGTGGCCATCCCCCTCTCAAACAGATATACTGCTTTGGATGCTGTTGGGGGGGATGACTTATCAGGGGAAGGCGGCAGCAGCCAACTTCCTGGCACCATGGGTGGCTCTGCTGCACAGGCTGGGAGTAAAAAGTGTGGAAGAGCTATAGTGATAGGGGATTCAATTGTAAGGGGAATAGATAGGCGGTTCTGCGGCCGCAAACAAGACTCCAGGATGGTGTGTTGCCTCCCTGGTGCAAGGGTCAAGGACGTCTCGGAGCGGCTACAGACATTTTGGAGGGGGAGGGTGAACAGCCAGTTGTCGTGGTGCACATAGGCATCAACGATATAAGTAAAAAACGGGATGAGGTCCTAAAAGCAGAATATAGTGAGTTAGGATGTAAATTAAAAAATAGGACCTCAAAGGTAGTAATCTCAGGATTGCTACCAGTGCCACGTGCTAGTCAGAGTAGAAATAGGAGGATATTTCAATGAATACGTGGCTAGAGGAATGGTGCAAGGGGGAGGGATTCAAATTCCTTGGACATTGGAATCGGTTCTGGGGGAGGTGGGACCAGTACAAATGGGACGGTCTGCACCTGGGCAGGGCCGTTCCGATGTCCTAGGGGGAGTGTTTGCTAGTGCTGTTGGGGAGGGTTTAAACTAAAGTGGCAGGGGGTTGGGAACCTGAGCAGGGAGACAGAGGAAAGGGAAACCAGGATAAAAGCGAAAGACAGGAAGGATAAAAGCAAAAGTAGAAGGCAAAGAACTCAATGGTTTAAATCAAACATGGTCACAGTAAATAATAATTCATATAGGTCTGAGAGCGTTAGAAAAACAAGCCTGAAGGCTTTGTGTCTTAATGCAAGGAGCATTCGGAACAAGGTGGATGAATTAGCTGCGCAAATAGAGGTAAATGAATACGATTTGATTGGGATTACAGAAACATGGCTCCAGGGTGGCCAAGGCTGGGAACTCAACATCCAGGGTTATTCAATATTTAGGAAAGATAGGCAAAAAAGAAAGGGAGGTGGGGTAGCATTGCTGGTTAAAGAGGGGATTAACACAATTGAAAGGAAGGATATTAGCTCTGATGATGTGGAATCTGTATGGGTAGAACTGAGAAATAACAAGGGGCAGAAAACGTTAGTGGGAGTGGTATATAGACCTCCAAACAGTAATACGGAGGTTGGGGACGGCATTAAAAGGGAAATTAGAGAAGCATGCAGTAAGTGCACAGCAGTCATCATGGGTGACTTTAATTTACATATAGATTGGGCTAACCAAATTAGTAAAAATACTGTGGAGGAGGAATTCCTAGAATGTTTACGGGATGGTTTTCTGGAACAATATGTCGAGAAACCAACCAGAGATCAGGCCATCTTAGACTGGGTATTATGTAACGAGAAAGGATTAATTAGCAATCTTGTTGTACGAGGCCCCTTGGGTCAGAGTGATCATAATATGATAGAATTCTTCATTAGGATGGAGAGTGAAATAGTTGAATCAGAGACTAGGGTCCTGAATTTAAATAAAGGAAACTACGATGGTATGAGGCGCGAATTGGATAGGATTGATTGGGGAATGTCACTCAAGAGGTTGACGGTGGATAGGCAATGGCAAACATTCAAAGACTGCATGGATGAACTACAGAATTTGTTCATCCCAGTGTGGCATAAGAATAAAACAAAAAGGGTGACTCAACCGTGGCTAACAAGGGAAATTAGGGATAGCATAAGATTCAAGGAGAGGGCATATAAATTGGCCAGAAGAAGCGGTAACCCTGAGGATTGGGAGCAGTTTAGGATTCAACAAAGGAGGACAAAGGGATTAATTAAGAAGGGGATAATAGAATATGAAAGTAAGCTTGCAGTGAACATAAAAACTGACTGTAAGAGCTTTTATAGATATGTGAAGAGAAAAAGATTAGTGAAATCAAGTGTAGGTCCCTTGCAGTCAGAAGTGGGGGAAGTAATAATGAGGATCAAAGAAATGGCAGACCAATTAAATGCATATTTTGGTTCTGTCTTCACAAAGGAGGACACAAATAACCTCCCAGAGATGTTGTAGAACATATGGTCTGATGAAAGGGAGGAACTGAAAGAGATCAGTATTTGCAGGGAAATGGTGTTAGGGAAATTGACGGGATTGAAGGCCGATAAATCCCCAGGGCCTGATAATCTACATCCTAGGGTACATAAGGAAGTGGCCCTAGAAATAGTAGATGCATTGCTGATCATCTTCCAACATTCGATGGAATCTGGAACTGTACCCATGGATTGGAGGGTAGCTAATGTTACCCCACTATTCAAAAAGGGTGGTAGAGAGAAAGCCGGGAATTACAGACCGGTAAGCCTGACATCGGTAGTGGGGAAAATGCTAGAGTCCATTATAAAGGATGTAATAGCTGAGCACTTGAAAAACAGTGACAGGATCGGATAAAGTCAACATGGATTTACAAAAGGTAAATCGTGCTTGACTAATCTACTGGAATTTTTTGAGGATGTAACTGGGAAAATAGATAAGGGAGAACCAGTAGATGTGGTGTATTTGAACTTTCAAAAGGCTTTCAATAAGGTCCCGCATAAGAGATTAGCGTGTAAAGTTAAGGCACATGGGATTGGGGGCAAGGTATTGACTTGGATAGAGAACTGGTTGGCGGACAGAAAGCAGAGAGTAGGAATTAATGGGTCTTTTTCCGAGTGGCAAGCAGTGACTAGTGGGGTACCGCAGGGATCGGTCCTTGGACCCCAGCTATTCACAATATACATTAATGATCTAGATAAGGGAACTAAATGTAATATCTCCAAGTTTGCAGATGACACAAAGCTGGGTGGGAGTGTGTGCTGCGAGGAGGATACCGAGAAACTCCAGGATGATTTGGACAGGTTGGGTGAGTGGGCAGAAGCGTGGCAGATGCAATATAACGTGGATAAATGCGAGGTTATCCACTTTGGTGTCAAAAACAGAAAGGCAGACTATTATCTGAATGGCAATAGATTGGGAGAAGGGGAAGTGCAACGAGACCTGGGTGTCCTTGTGCACCAGTCGCTGAAGGTAAGCATGCAGGTGCAGCAGGCGGTGAAGAAGGCAAATGGTATGTTGGCCTTCATAGCGAAAGGGTTTGAGTATAGGAACAGGGATGTCCTGCTGCAGTTGTACAGGGCCTTGGTGAGACCACACCTTGAGTACTGTGTGCAGTTTTGGTCGCCTTATCTGAGGAAGGATGTTCTTGCCATGGAAGGAGTTCAGCGAAGATTCACAAGGCTGATACCTGGGATGGGAGGAATGACATATGAGGAGAGATTGGATCGATTGGGCTTATACTCACTGGAGTATAGAAGAATGAGAGGGGATCTCACCGAAACATATTGGCCCAGAAATTAAACATCGATGGTTCCCGCGGGGGTAAGGATTCCCCGCGATATCGCACTCCGCGCCTACCTTTTTGTTTGGGGCCCACATGAACTTCAGTTTCAGAACCTCTTCTTGTTGCAACCGCGCAGTGTGTGCGTATCCCTGAGGCGCAATTAGTTCGTGCGAGCTCTGGGATCACGTGATTCAGTTAGAGCCAATGGCAGCACACCATCTTTCATTCATAGTTTTGACAGCATGTCTGTCAAAGCTATGAATACTACAAACCCCCAAAAGAACAGCTAAACCTCAAGTAAATTTAAAAAAAAGCCATCACATTAATAAAATAAGTATAGTTAAATAAATTAACCACTTTAAACAAAAAATTAAATTTTTGAAAAAATTTAAAATCTTTTTAAAAGTTATAAAAATAAACTTACCTTTCTTTAAAGTCTCTAAAAAAGATAAACCTGTTGAAAATTTTTTAAAATAACACTTAATTAACTACTTACCTTGTTAAAAGGGGGTCCTACGCCTGCTTTCTTTATGTGTAAAATCTTCACCACTTACCTGTGCGTTCAAAGCTGAAAAAAAAACAAAGTGCACTGCGTGCGCACAACCTGTAGCGCGCACGCGGTTCACTTAGGAACCGCCCCCTTTGCAATTCACGAAGTGCCGGTTTCCCGCGCATGCGCAGTGCATGCAGGAAACCGGCAATTCGGGATCTAATACGCGAGAGTACACAGTGCGTACTCTCGCGTATTAGGTTTAATTTTCGGGCCATAAAATTCTGACAGGTCTGGACAAACTAGATGCAGGAAGAATGTTCCCGATGGTCGGAGAGTCCAGAACCAGGGGTCATAATCTAAGGATAACGGGTAAGCCATTTAGGACAGAAATGAGGAAGAATTTCTTCACCCAGAGAGTGGTGAACCTGTGGAATTCTCTACCACAGAAGGTAGTTGAGGCCAAGTCATTAAATATATTCAAGAATGAGTTAGATATATTTCTTAAAGCTAAAGGTATCAAGGGATATGGGGAGAAGGCAGGTACAGTGTACTGAGTTTGGATGATCAGCCATGATCTCATCGAATGGCGGAGCAGGCTCGAGGGGCCGAATGGCCTACTCCTGCTCCTATCTTCTATGTTTCTATGTTTCTATGGACTCTGGTTGGCAACTAAGCCACTCAAGAAAACGGAGACTAAAATGTATTGACCTAATGTAATACAAAATAAAGTGTATTTTTGAGAAATTTACTGAAATTATCAAACCTGAAAAATGTTAAGAATTATATGGAAAGTAACTTTTACACCCAATTTAGGCCCCCAGTGTTTAGTTCATTGCCGTGCTTTCTTCTTTAGACAGGAAGGCCGGATAGACTGGACACTATTATGCAGCGGTTTCATGGTTATCTTTCATGGTTATATTTTCTTTAATATCTCTGTAACCTCCTGCAGCCCTACAATACTCCAAGATCTCTGAGCTCCTCCAATTCTGGCTTCTTGCACATCCCTGATTTTCATCGCTCCACCATTGCCAGCCCGGCCTCAGCTGCCGAGGTCCTAACTCCAGAATTCCCTCCCTGAACCTCTCCACCTCCTTACCTCACTCTGCTCCTTTAAGACGCTTCTTAAAATCTGCCTCTTTGACCAAGCTTTTGGTCACCTGTCCTAATATCTCCTTTTGTAGCTCAGAGTCAAATTTTGTTTTATAACATTCTTGTGAAGCGCCTTGGGATGTTTTACTACGTTAAAGGTGCTAAATAAATACAAGTTGTTGTTGTTGTTGTTGAAACAGTCTCAATGGCCGCGAATTTAAGCATGTTGAGGGGGCGGGTTTGGAGGCGGGTCCGTTGTCAAAATCGCAAAGATTCACAGCGGGTAGGAAACCCGCTGTCAACCCGCCTCCACGCGAGTCTCCCAGGTGTTGGGTCTGTCAACGGCGAACTGACCCGACACCAAGCAGCGGGGGAGACAATTCTGGTACTTAAATGGCTTGTTAAGAGCCAATTTAAGAATATTTTGAGGCTTACTTGTAATTTTACCTTCTCCCCCACTGGTTACCCGCTGTTCGGGGAACACGCCTGCTCACCCTGGCGTGTTGTGAGTTTGCTCTAATGTTTGTGAAAAGCTGACAGCTGCAGAAGTCTATTTCCACTAATATCCATATTGCAGTGGGAGTAGAGAGTGAGAATTTTCACAGGTGTTCTCCCAATATCCCAGCAGAAAATTGGTGAAAACCCCAGAGAAACGGCAGGAGGTCAAGAGGACCCCTGGGCAAGTTCTACCTCCTGCAAATTGTACTGACTTGGGCTCCTTGCAACTTCATCTCTTGAGGGTAGATAAACACAGGTGAAACTTCTAAAAAGATAAAACTCTGTTAAATTTCTTCCTGTCCACTGCAGATAATTATGAAAACAATCCAAGCTATCAATCAAGTACTGTCATCTCCAATAATCAATTATGATCAGTTCCACTCCACAGGTGACTCTTCCGCGGTTCTATGGGCCTGGAGTTGCCTTCGCGTTTGCGCACCAATACACCTGTAATCTGGGAGCAAATGAATTATGTGGCTTAAAGGATCGCGGAATTTTGGGTGGAAGTGAATTCCACGCGTAACTACAATACGCACAAGTCTCCTCGATCTTTTACGTCCATCCATCAAACCCTCTGACCAAACGAAACTCTGTCCACAAAACTGACCACGCCCCGATTCTCAAATGTGAGTATGCTCCAATTGTGCTTGTTCGAGGGGCTCTCAACATTGTGACCAGGTTTTCAGGAGCAGCAGGAAACAAAGTCATGTTTCTAGTCTTTTAATTGCAAGTTTTTGAACGTTTAAAAAAAAATTATCCTCATTGAGACCTGCTCCGTATTTTCTGTTTCTTTGAATGGATTTTTCTAGCATCAGTATATTCGAGATGTTTTGGTACTCTGATACATATCACTTTGATAACACGGGATGTTCCACATTCACTATCTTTACTGTTGCTTGCTTCAATTTTGTTCTCATTATTTTGCAAATAAAATTCATGTCATATGTGAACTTCGATACTACGACAAGTAATTGTGCGATACTTATCTACACATTACTATTTTAAATGAATATAGAATATACGGCACAGAAACAGGCCATTCGGCCCAACCAGTCCATGCCAGCGTTTATGTTCCACATGAGCCTCCTCCTGTCTTTCCTCATCTAAATCTATCAGCATAATCCTCTATTCCTTTCTCCCTCATATGCTTGTCTAGCCTCCCCTTAAATGCATCTATACTATTTGCTTCAACCACTCCCTGTGGTAGCGAATTTCACATTCTCACCACTCTTTGGGTAAAGAAGTTTCTTCTGAATTCCCTATTGGATTTCTTGGTGACTATTTTATATTGATGGCCTCTAGTTATGCTCTTCCCCACAAGTGGAAACATTCTCTCTGTATCCACTCGATCAAAATTTTTCGTTATTTTAAAGACCTCTATTAGGTCACCCCTCAGCCTTCTTTTTTCAAGCGAAAAGAGACCCAGCCTGTTCATCCGTTCCTGATATGTATACCCTCACATTTCTGGTATCATCCTTGTAAATCTTCTCTGCACCCTCTCCAGTGCCTCTATATCATTTTTATAATATGGCGACCAGAACTGTATACAGTACTCTAAGTGTGGTCTAACCAAGATTCGATACAGGTTTAGCATAACTTCCCTACTTTTCAATTCTATCCCTCTAGAAATAAACCCTAGTGCTTAGTTTGCTTTTTTTATGGCCTTGTTAACCTGTGTCACAACTTTTAGTGATTTGTGTATTTGTACTCCTAGATCCCTTTGTTCCTCTACCCCACCTAGACTCGCACCCTCCAAGTGATAAGTGACCTCCCTATTCTTCCTACCAAAATGTAATACCTCACATTTCATAGAATCATAGAAAGTTACAGCACGGAAGGAGGCCATTTCGGCCCATTGTGTCCGCGCCAGCCAACAAAGAGCTATCCAGCCTAATCCCACTTCCCAGCTCTTGGTCCGTAGCCCTGCAGGTTAGAGCATCCCAAGTGCACATCCAGTACTTTTTAAATGTGGTTAGGGTTCCTGCCTCTACCACCCTTTCAGGTAGTGAGTTCCAGACCCCCACAACCCTCTGGGTGAAGAAATTTCCCCTCAAATCCCCTCTAAACCTTCCACCAATTACTTTAAATCTGTGCCCTCTGGTTTTTGACCCCTCTGCTAAGGGAAATAGGTCCTTCCTATCCACTTTATCTAGGCCCCTCATAATTTTATACACCTCAATAAGGTCTCCCCTCAGCCTCCTCTGTTCCAAGGAAAACAAACCCAGCCTATCCAGTCTTTCCTCATAGCTAAGATTCTCTACTCCCGGCAACATCCATGTAAATCTCCTCTGTACCCTCTCTCGTGCAATCACATCTTTCCTGTAATGTGGTGACCAGAACTGCACGCAGTACTCTAGCTGAGGCCTAACTAGTTTTTTATACAGTTCAAGCATAACCCCCCTGCTCTTGTATTCTATGCCATGGCTAATAAAGGCAAGCATTCCGTATGCCTTCTTAACCACCTTATCTACTTGGCCTGCTACCTTCAGGGATCTGTGGGCATGCACTCCAAGGTCCCTTTATTGCTCTACATTACTCAGTGTCCTACCATTTAAGTGTATTCCCTTTCCTTGTTAGCCCTCCCCAAATGCATTACCTCACACTTCTCCGGATTGAATTCCATTTGCCACTGTTCTGCCCACCTGACCAATTTATTGATATCTTCCTGCAGTCTACAGCTTCCTTTATCAGTATCAACCACACAGCCGATTTTAGTATCATCTGCAAACTTTATAATCATACCCCCTATATTCAAGTGTAGATCATTGATATATACCACAAAAAGCAAGGGACCTAGTACTGAGCCCTGTGCAACCCCACTGGAAACAGCCTTCCAGTCACAAAAACACCCATCAACAATTACCCTCTGCTTCCTGCCTCTGAGCCAGTTTTGAATCCAACTTGAAACTTTGCCCTTGATCCCATGGGCTTTTAACTTCATGACCAGTCTGTCATGTGGAACCTTATCAAAAGCCTTGCTAATTCCATATACACTACATCAAACGCACTACCCTCATCTACCCTCCTTGTTACCTCCTCAAAAAATTAAATCAAGTTTGTCAGACATGACCTTCCCTTAACGAATCCGTGCTCACTATCCTTGATTAATCTGTGTCTTTCTAAATGAAGATTTATCCTGTCCTTCAGAATTCTTTCAATAATTTTCCCACCACTGAGGTTAGGCTGACTGGCCTGTAATTACTCGGTCTATCCTTTTCTCCCTTTTTAAACAAGGGCACCACATTAGCAGTCCTCCAGTCCTCCGGCACCACACCTGAAGCCAGAGGGATTGGAAAATGATGGTCAGGGCCTCTGCTATTTCCTCTTTTGCTTCGTTTAACAGCCTGGGATACATTTCATCCGGGCCTGGGGATTTATCCACTTTTAAAGCTGTTAAACCTCTTAATACTTCCTCTCTCACTATGTTTATTTCATCTAATATTTCACACACCTCCTCCCTGATAGCAATATCTGCTTCGCCCCTCTCCTTTGTGAAAACAGACGCAAAGTATTCATTAAGAACCCTACCGACGTCTCCCGCCTCCACACACACATTACCCTCATGATCTCTAATAGGCCCTACCCTTTCTTTAGTTATCCTCTTACTCTTAATATATTTATAAAACATCTTTGGGTTTTCCTTGATTTTACTTGCCAAGAATTTTTCATGCTCTCTCTTTGCTTTCCTAATATCCTTTTTAATTGCACCCCTGCACTTTCTGTACTCCTCTAAAGATTCTGCAGTATTTAGCCCTCGGTATCTGTCATACGCCTCCCTCTTTTTCTTTATGCTACCCTGTATGTCCCTAGACATCCAGGGGGCTCTAGATTTGTTAGTCCCACCTTTTTTCTTTAAAGGCACATATTTGGTCTGAACCCTCCAGATCTCCTCCTTGAATGCCTCCCACTGCTCTGACACTGATTTACCTTCAAGTAACTGTTTCCAGTCCACTATGGCTAAATCCCCTCTGAGCTTAGCAAAATTTGCTTTTCCCCAATTTAGAATTTTTATTCCTGGTCTATCCTTGTCCTTTTCCATAACTACCTTAAATCTAACAGAATTATGGTCACTAGCACCAAAATGCACCCACACTGATAAGCCTTCTACCTGCCCAGCTTCATTCCCTAAAACTAAGTCCAGAACCGTCTCCCTCCCTTGTTGGGCTTGCGACATACCAGCTAAAAAAGTTCTCCTGGATGCATTTTAGGAATTTCGCACCCTCTATACTCTTCACACTAATTTTATCCCAGTTAATATTGGGGTAGTTGAAATCCCCTACAATTACTGCCCTGTAGTTTTTGCACTTCTCAGAAATTTGTCTACATATTTGCTCTTCTATCTCCCTCTCACTGTTTTGGGGTCTATAGTACACTCCCAGCAGTGTGATCACCCCTTTTTTGTTTTTCAATTCGACCCATATGGCCTCGTTTGATGATCCCTCCAACATATCATCCCTCCTCACAGCTGTAATAGTTTATCTGTGTTGAACTTCATTTGCCAATTATATGCCCATTCTGCAAGTTTGTTAATGTCCTCCTGTAACTTGTAGCAGTCCTCTTCAGTATTGACTATCCCTCCCCCCCAATTTGGTGTCATCCGCAAATTTAGTAATTGTGTTTTTGATTCCTATGTCTAAATCGTTAATGTAAATTGTGAACAGCAGTGGTCCCAGCACTGATCCTTGTGGAACACCACTACCCACCTTCTGCCACTGTGAATAGCTACCCATTACTCCTACTCTCTGCTCTCTGCCCTGAAGCCAGCCAGCAATCCATTCTACTACTTGTCCCCTGACTCCGCATTCTCTGACCTTGTTCATCAGTCTATTATGGGGTACCTTATTGAAGGCCTTTTGAAAATCCAGATAAATTACATCTACTGCATTACCATTGCCTACTCTCTCTGTTACCTCTTCAAAAAATTCAGTAAGGTTGGTCAAGCAAGACTTTCCCTTTTGAAATCCATGTTGACTATTCATTATTATATTTTTGGTTTCTAGATGCCATGTGCCATGTACAATAATACAACAGTCCTTCTCCGGTGCAATATCTTTTGTTTAAGGAAAATAATTGTCAAGCTTGTACTTACATCACAAGACAGCCTTTCACTTGGCCACAGTTAGGCTTTAACTTGAAGTAAAACCACATTATACTGCAGCAGATGGTGAGCTCTAGAAATCGGTGAGGATTAAATTACTGAGGATCAAAATATTATTTTTCTTCACTATATCACTTACATTGGTTTAAAATGACAATTTATTAAAATAATCTTTGTTTAACTTCGCACACAGAGGAATGTATATCCAGTCTTGTCAAAATTTGGTTTGAAAATCTCTTTCTAGGACTTCCTCTAAAACAATGAACTTTCTGCTGCAGCCCAAACATTTCAGAAACACACATTACAAAATAAAAGCTTCTTTAGATCCCCCTCCCTCATACACACAGTATGAATGGCAATAAAAGTAAGCCAGGAACATAGTAACAATGCAAATATTTCACCCTTTTAAAGTTTTTGAATCAATGCTATGGAAGATAACCCAGCACAAAGCAATAATGTACTCCCTTAAGCTAAACCAGGAGAAATCCTTTAAAATGTACTCCCTATTCCTGGTTCACCGTCAGTGACTGGCTGCAACATCAACAGCAGGTCTTACATGAGTTGCACATCAAGCATTGGGTGCTCCTGAACAGAATAACTGTCAAAGCCCTGATGGCGCAACCAAATGCTACCAGGCACTAACAGAGCATGTAAGCACATCAGTATGTACTAGCATCACCACGACTGCCTGAAACTGGTCCTCAAGCTCATCCACAATCCCAACCGTTCTGTAGCTCTCGCTTACTGCAACAATCTATGGGTACGGTGCCCCAGTGGTTATGCAACTGGACTATCAACCCACCTTTTAGAGAAGGAAAACTGTTTCTTACCCGGTCTGGTCTACATGTGACTCCAGTCCCACACTAGTGTGGTTAACTGTCCTCTGAAGTGGCCTAGAAAGCCACTCTGCTGTATCAAAACCATTACCCAGTGCTTCAAGAAGGGGGCCTACCACCTTCTCAGGACACCTAGGGATGAGCAATAAATGCCAGCCTTGCCAACGATGCCACATTCCGAGAATGAATTTAAGAAAACATAACTGATGTAATGTAAGATTCAGATCCTCTTGCAAGAGATATAAGTTTAAGAGGCGAGTTACTATGCTACAGAGATATGAAAACAAGGGTGCAAAGAAAGGCTTGAGGTGGTACTTATAGTCAAAAGAAATATCCCTGATTTTGGTCATTTGTCCTGTACTTTTGTGGGTCATGTCTCTGATTGGTAGGCTCAGAGGTTTTTAGACATGGTCAACCAATCCAATTAGAGTAAAAGTATGACCTAAATGAACCAGCCAAGTTCAGATGGGGTGAAATTATTATGAATATATTTACCCCTATATCTGATGTGAAAACACGCTCATTATAATATTGTCTTTGAGAGCCAGTACATTTTATTATCATAACTAAATGTGTACTATCCTATGGTATAACATTAAAAAATCAGCAAATTCCTGTTGCTGCATAACAGATTTATGCTGTAACTGAAACACTTATATTGAAAGTGGAGTATTTCTTAATTTATTAAGAAGCGGTAAGCAGAGCTCGCCTTGGCAGACAGTACCCGTGGAGACTCTAATTCTCAAGGTAGGTTGTAACAGCAGAAATAAGTGTGAAAGCTTAACTAACCATTATGCTGGATGGTTGTTCAGAAGCACCCAATTACAGCATGTCATGGCACTTCAGGAATGAAGGTATTTTGGCTGGTCATCAGTCAGCAAAGCTTAATTGGCTGCACCTGCCACCATGCCACCTATCATATTTGCAGACGTTGTTGGACCTAGCTGGCAATGGTTTTAGGGAAGTGTAATCACAAAGCCTGGGTCAGCAAAGTCAGATCCAGAGTTGTTCCATCTGCTGTAAGGACGTCTGCTACGAATATGCACTATAGTGCTGGCATAGTAAGTGATAGGGCTGGTCAGATATGACCTCAAGCCTACACATGAGGATTCCTTTGCCTTTCTATTTATCTGTCATTTCTTAATGTCCTGCTATTTCAGCCTTGGCAAAGGTTACTAATGGGTTGAGATGCCTTCTGAGCTTTTCTAAAGGCTTTCAGAATTCCCCCTCCACCCTCACACCTTTAACATAGTAAAACGTCCCAAGGCGCTTCACAGGAGTGTTATCAAGCAAAATTTGACACTGAGCCATGTAAGGAGATATTAGGGCAGATGACCAAAAGCTTGGTCAAAGAGGTAGATTTTAAGGAGCATCTTAAAGGAGGGAAGAGAGGTAGAGAGGCGGAGAGGTTTAGGCAGGGAATTCCAGAGCTTGGGGCTTTGGCAGCTGACGACATGGCCAACAATGGTGGAGCGATTAAAATCAGGGATGCTCAAGAGGGTGGAATTGGAGGAGCGCAGATATCTCGGGGGGTTGTGGGGCTGGAAGAGATTGCAGAGATAGGGAGGAGCGAGGCCATGGAGGGATTTGAAAACAAGGATGAGAATTTTTTAATCAAGGTGTTGCTTAACTGGGAGCCAATGTAGGTCAGCGAGCACAGGGGTGATGGGTGAACGGGACTTGGTGCGAGTTAGGACACGGGCAGCAGAGTTTTAGTTGACCTCAAGTTTACGGAGGGTAGAACGTGGGAGGCCAGCCAGGAGTGCATTGGAATAGTCAAGTCTAGAGGTAACAAAGGCATGGATGAGGGTTTCAGCAGCAGATGAGCTGAGGCATGCCTTTAATTGTTTGCTCCCACTAATGTGCTCCATACACTTCTGCAACCTGATCTGAGACTAATATCACAAATGAGCTGACCCAGGAAATTTGCATGTTATAAACACATTGCGGGGGAACAGATCAGTTGCCCGTTTTACACCCCACCAGATTTTACTTCCCATTGACTTCAGTGTCCTGAAGGGCAACGTTAGTTAAAATGACTCCCATGTTATAATTTTGCTATCATTATTGAGCACCCCACTTTTAGTGTGGGTGGTGATTCTCTAGATTTCCCTCCCCCAGCAGTACCTCTCCATTTCTCTCACTGCTATAGCAGTATTTGCTTTGTTGATATCCCTACTTTTATATGGGAACAATTTATTCTAGAAAAATAGGGCTGGCTTTTCCTTTAAGGAGCAGAGTAGCAGTAGGGTGGGGCATCCAGCCATACCTTCGATCCCGACCATTTGCCTGGCTTGGGGATCATTGACAGGCTCCTGGAGGGATTCCCAACACCAAACAGGAGCTCACCATTGTCCCCAAGGAAATCCCAGTGATGCTGCAGTGGGACTGCTGCTGCAGCACCACAAGAGGTGCCCAAACTACAGTTCCACTGAAGGGTCCCGGTTGAAATTTGGGTTTTCAGCAGTTAAGTGCTGGGGGCACAATGAAAAGCGATGGCCCTCTCCCTTCATGGGGGAACCTCAGGCCATTACCACCACTTCCTCGGGCCTACTGCCACTTTCCCCATGATGGTCCCGAGAAGCAACGGCAACTGGTGAAGATGCCGGGAAAAATCTGCTATAATTTACATGCAGTGGGCGGGGAAGGAGTGGCCATTGGTGGTCCCGGTGGGGACAGGGAGAGAGAAATGCAGGTTGGGTGGTCTCACTGGCTGAAACGTTCATCATTCTCCATGAAACTTATTACAATTCAATAGAAATTGAGCTCAAGGCTCTAGAAATTCAATTGCGTAGCATCCATTTTGAGTGCCAAAAACAGGCGCTGCAGGGCTGAATGTGGCGTGCAACATGTGCGCATTCAGTCCACACGTTAATATTGGTTAGGGGGCCCTGTAGTCACCAGGGCATTAAACTGGCATTAAGCCCATTGCTTACGAAGATCAGGGTCCTAACGCCTGTTTCAGGCCCCTTTGTGAAATTGGTTGGCGACTGATCGCAGCCTGCACTGTGCAAGCTGTGTCCACTTTTGTCAGCTTACCCTTAAACCTTTTTACTTACACTTTTGCTTCTCCTGGTTCCACAGTCAGACTGTGGGTCACTGCTTGCCTGTGCTCACCGCCCCCCACACCCCTTTCGAGTGCCTCCCCGCAACCCCCCCCCCCCCCCCCTGACTCAGCTTAGGGCCTTGGCAAACATCCCAGCTGAATGATCTCGCTTCCCCCTCCCCTCCCCCCCACCGCCCCCCCATCACTGGCGAGCTATCTCCAGGTCACAACTGGTGCATGCAGCTCGCCACTAACAAATGAGGCAGGCGACCCAATTTACCATGGTCCTGGTGCCAACCACTTTAAGACACCTGGATCAGCCACTTTGGGCATGATCCATTTTCTGGGCCGAGTTCTTTTTAAGTGGGATCCATCGGCATGGCGAAAGAACAGATCACAATAAAGTGTTTGGTCTTACAATTTATTTAATTTATATTGCTGTATTCCATAATAACATTATTAGTATTTTATAGCATTGTACTTTAACAAAAAAACTTCAAAATAATACATTTAAAAAAATCTGTAAATGCAGAAGCACGGAGGGACATTTTAGCTATTTGGGCACAGACACCAAACAGGAGCGCACCAGTAATGCTGCAGCTGGTCACCGAAAACAATGCTGCACATGCACAGAGCAACATCTGATGAATCAGAGCAATTGTGCTAACATTGGAAGGGAATATCTGTGGGTCTTCTCATGCTTGTCCACTGTAACTTCGATGGAAGGGCTATGGGAGCCCCAGGGAAATGGTGTAAGCAGTATCTACATCGTTTTTTCTGGGGTTTTCGCGGCTGTTCCGTCAAAGTTACGGCAGCTGGGCGGTAGAACCCCATGAAAATTCACCCTCGTTGTTTTTAAAGAGAGACATGCGACTGAACTCAAGATGATAACATTCGGCCAGATTGATGTCTTCACGGACTTAAGATGACTAATTTTGGACCCTTTTAAGGTTTTTGTTTGTGATTATGGTTCATCTCTAACCAGCCATACTTCAGGTTTAGGTCAACCAAGTAGCAGAGATAAATAGAAAAAACTGAGAATGTGGAAAATCTGAAATAAAAATAGAAAATGGTGGCAACATACACAAGTCAACCAGCATCTGCAAGAGAATGATAGGTTAACATTTTGGATATGACCCTTCATCAGAACTGACATGGTAAAGAAGAAGAGACAAAAACAAAGGGGGGAAGGGAAAACAACAGGCAGAGGACAAAGGTGCTAACTATTTGCATAAAAAGGCTGCTACTTGATCTCTATCGGTTTTACTCGAGGCCAAACTAATTACTGCAGCAACAATTAGAGCAGTCCTATTGCTAACTCCTAATAGTGAACTGCTCTGTCCGCTACATCTGATAAGCTGAGTTTGGGAAAAAAGGAATAGAACTGTTGCGAGAGAAGGATCGATAGAGGATTAATGACTGTAATTTCAGTGGGAAAGCTGTCTAATTAAGCAGTATTTTGGCCAAAGATAATCTCAGAGATTTTGTGAAAAGTTGGAATGACTGATGAGCTAACCTTTTAGGAACTTTACCAAATACGACAGGGTTCAGCAAACATGTTCTTAGTCGAAAGCCTGTTAAACTAAAGATGTACATAAAGTAGTGCTTTTCACTTAAGCTTCTTTCAACTAAGGAGCAAAGGCAACTGTAAATCCATAAACTTTTCATTAATTTGGCCTCGACTGAAGGCTATTTGAAAATGAACATTGTCACCATTGGCCTAGAATCACTCATGAGTGGGTTTGTGATGATTCTTGTCTGTATGGTAACATAGAAACATAGAAGATAGGAGCAGGAGTAGGCCATTCGGCCCCTCGAGCCTGTTCCGCCATTTAATGAGATCATGGCTGATCATCCAAATTCAGTACCCTGTCCCTGCTTTCTCCCCATATCCCTTGATCCCTTTAGCCTTAAGAAATATATCTAACTCCTTCTTGAATATATTTAATGAATTGGCCTCAACTGTCTTGTGTGGTAGAGAATTCCACAGGTTCACCACTCTCTGGGTGAAGAAATTCCTCCTCATCTCAGTCCTAAATGGCTCACCTCTTATCCTTAGACTGTGACCTCTGCTTCTGGACTCCCCCGCCATCGGGAACATCCTTCCTGCATCTAGTCTGTCTAGTCCTGTTAGAATTTTATAAGTTTCAATGAGATCCCCTCTCATTCTTCTAAACTCTAGCGAATATAAGCCTAATCGACCCAATCTCTCTTCATACGTCATTCCTGCCATCCCAGGTATCAGTTTGGTGAATCTTCGCTGCACTCTCTCCATGGCAAGAACATCCTTCCTCAGATAAGGTGACCAAAACTGCACACAATACTCAAGGTGTGGTCTCACCAAGGCCTTGTACAACTGCAGCAAGACATCCTTGCTCCTGTACTCGAATCCTCTCGCTATGAAGGCCAACATACCATTTGCCGCCTTAACCACCTGCTGCACCTGCATGCTTAACTTCAGCGACTGGTGCACAAGGACACCCAGGTCTCATTGCACTTCCCCTTTTCCCAATCTATTGCCGTTCAGATAATAATCTGTCTTCCTGTTTTTGCCACCGAAGTGGATAATCTCGCATTTATCCACATTATACTGCATCTGCCATGCATCTGCTCAATCACCCAACCTGTCCAAATCATACCGGAGATCTCTGCATCCTCCTCACAGCACACACGCCCAGTATTAAAAAAAATACTGTCATGGATCAATAATGCCAACAGTGTAATATCCTATTAATCCTATCAATGTCCTTGGAAAGCTAATCTGTGCCTGTAAAATAGCTTTTTAATGATTTTCTTAGTTTATTTTTGATGACTTTTCTCAAACACACTGAAAGATGGTGCAGTTATCATGAGTTTTGCATATTGCAATGCTTACTGATAATATTTTGATTGACATCTGTCTGGAGTCTTCCCTTTAAAGAAAGGAGAGGAGTATGCAATGACTCAGTGGGTTCACACGCTGAATAGATGACCCATACAGACCAGGACTGTCCCACGTTCAATCCCTGGTGTATGCTGTATTAGCAGTGGCAAGGGTGTTACAATTGGCCTTGTGTTAGTGAGAGAAACAATGGCTATGGTTCCCACTCTTGATTTATCCAACGACCCCTGTTGTTAGTGTATATCCGCGAATGTTGGGTGAGTACAGGATTGGGCTTGATTGTGGTGACTTATGTCGTTGAATAGCTTGCTACCAGGGCTCACATATGAAGAATGGGGTGAGGCACTGTAGTTTGGCTGCTATGGTATGTCATCTTACTATAGCATTCATTTTATTTCCTTCATTTTGTATCATATTTCTTTTCAAACCATTATTTTTTAAATTGACTGGACTTCATGGCTACCATCAGCTTTGTTAGATCCCTATGACTTAAAGATAGTAAAAAAATACTTAATAAGCTCCCTTTAAATTTAATACTTCTGACAAAAAGACATCGATGTGAGTGAGAATGGGTGGTAATGTTAAAATGCTATGTTGCTCTGTCTGTTGACACTTCCAGACATACTCCTGTAGATTCAGAAAGTTCATCAACAGTGAACTGTTTGACGGTGAATCCAAAAGTTCAGTAGTTAAAGAACAGTGCAATGATTTGAATGCAGATTATTACATGTTTGCACTACTAATTAAATATCCATTTATTCCATCCTTTTTCACCATTGATTAACTCTGGGTTTGTAATAATAAATAGATCTTCCAGCAAGATTAATTTCCCTCTGTAAGATTACAGGAGTTCAGATAATTTAGGTCCATTTTAATGAATCTCATAAACACAAATCAGAGAAAAGTATTTAATGACACATTCAACAAAGAGTTCTTATGTTAACTTCATAGTCTGGATTCCCATTTATTGACAGTTTTTTTTTTTCATTTTTAATACAACACAGTGAAACAGTGATGCTGAATACATAAGATATATAATAGTATAAAAAGCCATTTACCCTTCCCGAAAAAAGACACTTACAGCTGACATTAAGAACTGTTTGAAAATAAATATGAATCAATAAATACAAAACAATCACTGCACAGCCCTGAACTCTTTGATTGCCATGGTTGTGTGTGGGGCAAGGAATGCGTTGATTTGAATGCTTGATGTGTATTTAATTGATTGTGACCACCCATAGCAGCCAAAGGGTTATAGCAAGAAAATGTAAACATAAATAATCCATTACATATGACCAGATATGTTCATATCTGGAGTAACACTCTCCTCCTGCTCCCTGGACCTCTATCCACCATACAGTTAACAGGGAGAAATCAAAGGGCTTACTGACTAGAAGCGACTACAGGAAAAATCTTTGATCAGTATGCTATACTCACTAGAACCATGCGTTAAGCCAAAAAAGAGGCAACTGAGGAATCGTAATAGCTCAGATTTGGGGGAGAAATAGGTTGCGTTTCCCTGAATATCAACACATGACCTATCTGTGCCTGCCAATCACAGCCCCTTTTACCACCAAGTTGCTGTGCAAGTCATTTGTTTTAACAGTTTACAAAGGTCAGATACAATGGCCAAATGGAGATACTGCACAAAAGAGGTGCAGTGGCACAAACTAATTACAATGGACAGAACATTTAAGTTTGAATGAAAGTACCCTTTGAGGATGTCTTTAAATCACATTGGGGTACTCCAGCACAGAATCTAGACCATAGGCCTTATTGAAAAGTATGATTACGTTTAACTGTCGGTAATAACAGGAAATAATAAGTCAGGTCAATTATGTGAATTTAGCTTCTTTTCCTGTTACTTAATTTCTTTAGTTGGCAGCTAAAGGTCAGAGACAAGAGACAGGAAGAAAGAGAAAACTCTTCAAGGATGTGGAACAGTAACATTTTCTAAATAAAGACATTTGAAAAGATCAGTAATTACAACAGCCTGAAAATGTATTGAGTAATGTTAAAGGCAAACCTTTAACTACTTTAAAAGCCACTTTTCACTCACATTTCCGTACAAAAGTGAGTTCTGATTTGTGTGAGTTACATATTGGTGAGATGGCTGTTTGTTACATCAGTGCACAGCCCAATGACAGGTTGGCCCCAAGGGGAAGCAGCTCTTAAAATCAACAAAGGTTTCAGTCAGTCGCTGAGTTTTAAAATACTGAGTGAAACAACCTTTGCTGCAGGTTTATTGAAAGCTACATACAGCAAACCACAGTAGCTCTGTAATTAAAAACTTTCCCCATCTATAGGTGGAAGCTGAAAGAAGCCCATTTCTGAAGATGTTTTGTCCATTGAACCATTCATTTGGGAATTTTGAAGCAAGTTTGCATTCTCATGGTAATGAATGATCTCTGCTCTTCACTGAGTTTCTGGTCTTTATCGCACTGGAGTCAGTGGAGGAGAGGAGGGTGAAAATGAGATTTTTAATGCACAAAGACCATTGTACTGATCTTAAACTTCACTGCAAAGACATGTAGAACTTCAAACAGGATTTTTTCAAAAGTGGGCTTCTCAAGCTTCTAACTGTCTATCATAATTAATTTAGGGGTAACTGTGGACCACTGTAACTTCATAAATTGTTATTCGTACACTTAATGCACATAACACTGAAATGCTTAACGATGGTACCTTGGAACTGATGGTGCTGTAGTGCACCGCTAACGTCTGTAGGTCCCAGGCTTTATATAATAGCAATAACCAATGAGAATGCATGGATTCATTGGCAATTAAGACATGCCCAGAGTAGACTGGTTTATGTGATAATCAACACACATCTTATTCAATATCCCTAGATAAAAATACCTCATGAACATTAAAATGCAATTGACTGAGAAATTAACCACACTTTTGATTATATGTAGTCCATTAATGCACACCTCTTCAACCAATCAGGAATTCATTCATGGCATTATACAATATGTATATTAATGCTGATGTCGCTCTGGCAGCAATTTCAGGTAAAAGTCACATCACTTTTTCTCAATATTTCCATTTCTAGCATTCTACTACAATTCCTAGTTTTCTATACTAAAAATAATCCCTCTTGATGGGGTTTATAGAAGTTTAAACAGCCCTGTGCGTGGCAGCATGAAAACCAATCTATAGGAACTCCCTAACTGTAATTCTACATTTCCATTACACAGCTTTTAAATCTACATGAACAATAGCTATTGAAAATCCCACGCATCGACTTTGCTTAGAACTGCGTTAACAAAACAAAAATGAAAAATATATTTAAGGCTGTTAAGAATATTGCAGATATTTTGGCCCCTGTTACTTGGATACAGGATTGTCAGAACAGTCCAATTTTCAATGCTTTGTAATCCTGGTCTCCTACTTGAAAGGATCAAGTGCAGCAATATTTCCTTATTAGACAGATAGTGATCCTCTTTGGAAAATGAATGCAAAAGGTGAAGGGTCTTTCTGGTTCAGAAAAAAGATTAAGTCAGCAGAAGGATTCTCAACACAACCCTCAAAATAGGGAAGAGATCAGGTTCAGCAATGAAGTATAGTACCAATCTTGATAAAGATCTTGAGAAGTATTTTCTTGTTTTTCCTTTTTTAAATCTGGAGTCAAAGTCCACTAGGGCATCAAGCGTGCAGATAAAAGGCCTATACGGAATGGCGCACCAAAGAAAGACAAAGGACTGATATACAGATGATACCGTGTATCATGGGAGCTTCACCCTCTCTCATTTATAATCTCCACTCATGCTCAGAACAGACGACTCTGCGAAAATCAGTCATGATTCACGTGTCTCAGGCAGAGAGATGCCTGCTCATTGCTGGGTTCCAGCATTACAGCCCACTAGTTGAAATCTCATGTTGCTTCTGCTACAATCACACCCACTCTTGCATGGATCGCTTGCAGTATAGTATGTGGCGTGGCGTTCCTTTCCTCTTAAATTGCACCACTGTGTAGACCAACACCAGAAAGCACAAGGCCAGAGTACAAGGGATAACAATGGCTATGGCATTCACAGTGCTGGAAGTGTTATCAATTTTAATCACAATGTCAACATCATCTTGTGTATCATGCCTATCCTTGTCTCCAGTTTTAGTTCGGTCACATCCCATCCACTCTTTAAGTATTGACCTTGGATAGTTCGGCTCCACCCTGAGTTTATGGTTATTGAATTTCCAGTACTCCTTTCCTTTGTAAAAAAATGTATACCCTGGAAATGTAAAAACAAAATTATTCAGTCTCACAGGCTATCACAATAAAAAAAACAGAATTAAAAAAAAAAATTAATTCACGGGTTGTGAGTGTCGCTGGCATGCCCAGCATTTATTGCCCATCTGAGTGGCTTGCTAGGCCATTTCAGAGTTAAGAGTCAACCACGTTACTGTGGGTCTGGAGTCACATATTGGCCCAAAAATTAGTGCCGCTACGCGAGAGTACGCACTGTGTACTCTCGCGTATTCTGTCTCCAATTGCCGGTTTTCTGCATGCACTGCACATGCGCTGAAAACCGGCACTTGGTGAATTCAAAAGGGGGCGGTTCCTAGGTGAACCGCGTGCGCGCTACAGGCTGCGCGCACGCAGTGCACTTAGTGCTTTGAACGCGCAGGTAAGCATGGAACATTTTAGACATAATGAAAGGAGGAGTAAGACCCTCTTTTAACAAGGTAAGTAGTTAATTAAGTATTATTTTGAATTTTTTTTAACAGGTATATCTTTTTTAGAGAGTTTAAAGACAGGTAAGTTTATTTTTAAAAGATTTTAAATTTTTTCAAAAATTTAATTTTTTGTTTAAAATGGTTAATTTATTTAACTATACTTATTTTATTAATGTGATGGTTTTTTTTTAAATTTAATTGAGGTTTAGCTGTTCTTTTGGGGGGTATAGATTCATAGCTTTCACAGCACTTATGTGAAAGCTATGAATGAAAGATGGTGTGCTGCCATTGGCTCTAACTGAGTCACGTGATCCCACAGCTCGCACGAATTAACTGCGCCTGTGGGATACGGAAGCCCTGCACAGCTGCTGTCCAGAACATCAAGTTCGTGCGAGCTGGGACTGAAAAAGCCAGCGCGCAGTGAGAGATCGCGGGGAAGCCTTACCCTCGCACGAAGGCTCCCTCACGAATTTTTGGGCCATTATGTCCACCTGACAGGGAAGACAGGGCCTCGGTTTAAAATCTGATCTAAAAGATAGCACCTCCGATATGCAGCACTTTGTCAGTACTGCACTGAGATGTCAGCTTAGATTATGTGCTCAAGTCTATGTGAAATGCCTCTGGACATTATATAAGGCACTATACATGTGCAAGTTGTTGTTACTCAGAGGGATAGAATACAAGTGCCACAGGTTAATACTAAGCTTGTCTCGAGCACTGATTTGGCACCATCTGAAACGCTGTATGAAATTCTGGCCATTGTAATAGAGTGAGAACAATCTGACTTTGGAAAGAGGGTATAGAGAACAGCAACTAAGCTGATACTCTTTGATTTGGCAATTGAGATTTGAGAAGAGACTAAGCAGGTTGGGAATGTTTACATTGGAGAAAACAAGGTTCAGGGGAGACTTTATAGAAGTTTTAATAATTCTACAGGGAATAGATAAGCTAAATTTAGTTTTTTTTGCCATAACCATAAATTCTGTATCCAGGGGGCAGGAACTTAAGCCTCCAAAAAAAGAAAGATGAACAGACAGTGTAAATTTGACTAGGGGAGCACACGGGATGGTAAATATGTGGATACCTGCCCGCGAGATAGTAGAGATGGATGGTGTTGGCAAATTCAAGATGGACTTGGATAGTTTTTTTGGTGAAAGAAGTTATTGAGGGGTATATCAGACAGAGTACAGTATTTTATTTTTTAAACTTTGGATTGGCCAGATGAACCTCAATGGCCTTAATGGTTCTATACATTCCTTTAATGTGAAAAGTCACTAAAAAGATAAAAATTGAGGTAAATGAGCACTCCAATGAAAGGGGAAGCAATGAAATGTGAACAGGAGCATCCTACCGGGAAATTCCAGGAGACAGCTAAGGTATGAAATTGTTCAGACAATGAGGTGAAAGGTACCCAGGAGGAGGATGAAATATTCAGGGTGATTTGTGATCTGACACTTTCAGCACGGATCAGTGCTTGCAGGAAGCAGATCTCAGGAAACTGTGGCCACACAAGCTGTGATTTGTTTTTTTTCCATTAAAATTAGCAACAACAACTTGTATTTACATAGCACCTTTAACGTAGAAAAATATCCCAAGGCATAGTCGAAAAAATGGAGGCTGAGCCAAAGAAAGAGATCTTAGTAAGGTTGACTAAATGCTTGGTCAAAGAGGCGGGTGTTAAGGGGGGTCTTAAAGGAGGAGAGGGAGGTGGAGAGGCAGAGGGGTTTAGAGAGGGAATTTCAGAGCGTGGGGCCTAGGTGGCTGAAGGCACGGCTGTCATTGCATGGGCTGCGCACCTATTATTTTACTCCCTGTGAACACCATTCCACTGTGGCAATGCTGGATTGTGGAATCACTCGTACTGTTCCAGAAGTTTGAATTGACTTTGTTTAGAGAGGTGCTGGAGGCCAAAAGTGGAAAATTTGGAATGAGAATGTGAGAGCGAACTGAAATGGCAAGCATCAGGAAGATTTAAGATCATGTTGATCGACAGAATGGAGATGTGTGGCAAAACATCAAATTGTAAGAGCACATGATCGTTATGTGCTTTGAGGGCAGATTTTCCTTTTGAGCACTTGAGCATAAAGCATCGCTTGGGCACAGCACATAGAGGAAATATCAGGTGGACAGGACTGCATGCCTGTAATGGAGCCCATCTCATTTTCCGTTCATTCATTTAAATTTCTGAGGAAGGAGGTTTGTGCAAAAAGGTGAGCTGCTGGAACTAGTCAGGCACAGCTAGTATTTTGACCCAAGAAGTTTGAGACTGCAAATTTGGAGCCTTAAATATCATCCAGAGACTTCTATCCATTCAAATTGTGGTGATCTCAAACCCGGCTCTCAGACTTGACCTGGGGCCTACGGCTAAGAGTGGTGGTGCTTTACAAAGTCTAACCTTCACTTTCAGTGCTAAATTTGTACATTTTTAAGACAATAAAAAGTTATTGTTAAAATTTAAGGTAAAAATCCACAAGGATTTGAAACCCAGTGCAATATCTTGTTTGTTATGTTTATGAAAAACACTTTTAAAAATCATTTACCTGAAACTTTGATTGAATCAATATACAGAAATGTACAAGTTTGAACAAAATAAAAACTGCAGCAGTTGATCATCTTTACATTTGCTCTTACCACTTTCTTTGCTGACAAAGGCCCCTTGTGGAGACGCGGGGATTCCTTTCCATATTGAAATAGATTTGGGATAACCACTGTCTACACCATGTTTTTCTTCATTGTACCTCCAATACCTTATAGGCAGAAGAGAAAAAAATGAATGTGAACCATGTGATGTTCTAAAGCTGGGTTTAAATAATGCTCATGATGCGGAGATGCCGGTGTTGGACTGGGGTGGACAAAATTGAGAGGTCGCACAACACCAGGTTATAGTCCAACAGTTTTATTTGAAATCACAAGCTTTCGGAGCTATCGATCGCCCCTTCCTCGTTGGACTATAACCTGGTGTTGTGCGACCTCTCAATTAAATAATGCTATCAGAGATTAGAGTCCGAAAATTGCAAAACTCTGCTCCCAGAGTCTTGCTCATCAGGAGCATAAATTGAAGAACTGGGTGTGGAGGTCAGCGCAGCCAATTTCAATTTTCCAATCATTGATTTTAATTGGCGGGTCTTGAGCAAGGAGCTGGGGTTTTATCTGTCACGATTGGTGAAGGCAGGTGAGTCACTTGTTTTTATCTCCACCTTTAATGCCCTTGTCTCCAGCAAAACCTTCACTGCCTCCCATCTCAATCAATTCCCCAGTACAGCTCCCTTCTTCACTCCATCAAGTTCAAGGGGCGCAAACTGCAGATCAATCTCTACAGGGCCTCACTCTCCTCTACCTAAGCATCTATTCTGGGATCATCCTGGAGAGCAAAGACAGCCCCAGGCTTCTTTTCTCTGCAGCAACTGCCTCCTAAAACTCCTTTCCACATCCTCTCCACCTTCACCTCTAACAACAAGTACAAGGAGCTGATCTCCATGATAGAGACCATCGATTCAGCAGCTCCTCCCACTTCCCTCTGCCCACTAAATCAAACCTTCCCCAGACCCATCCCATGCTAGCCTTATACCTTATTTTCTCCAGTTTCACCACAATCCCTCTTAAGCTCATCATAAGGGTTACCTCTTGCCCTCTCAACCCCATTTCAGCTAAACTCCTGATCACCTCCTGTCACCCATTTTAGCTGATATTGTAAATGGTTCCCTTAGATTGGCTCAGTTGGTATCACTTTCCCTTTTCAGTCAGAAAATTGTGGCGTCACATCCTACTCGAAGACTTGATTACATAATTCAGGGTGACACTTTAGTATAACACCGAGAGGCCACTGCACTATTGGAAGTCTTTCGGATGATAAACCAAATCCCTGCTTGCCTGTTGAACAATCCCATGGCACTATTCAAAGAAAGGTATGTAATTTTCCAGGTGTCCTAGTCAACATTCGTCCTTCAACCAACATCACTAAAATAGATTAAGTGGTTATTTGTCTCATCATAGGATCTTGCTTTATGCAAGTTGGCTGTCATGTTTGCCTAAAAAACAATAGTGAGTACACTTCAAATGGAATTCATTGTCTGTCAAGTGCTTTGGGCTGTGTTTTCTGATACCAGACAATTTCTTCTTCCTGGTTTGTAGCCAGGTGTGAGGAACTTGGATGAATGCACTGACTCAATCATTGAGCTAATTCTGTGCAGCTTGCACTCGTGCTTTTATTGAAGTGTGGCTTCCAGTCTCAAATAGGATCTCCCTCCTTTGGCGCACCTCCAGCGGCAGGACCTCCAATTCTTCAGCATCAAAAGTAACTGTGCTGCCCACATATTTCCACTGTACGATTGTGAACAATGGGTGTAGTTGGTTGGCTTTCTGCTCCTGATTGGAACCCTCACCCAATGACAGTGCCTATGAGAAATTTGGGCACATGCCGTGCACAATTTTCTGACCATTTTATACTAATGGTTGATCAATCATACCCAGCATGCACCTGAATTTCTAATACGCGCTTCCTGCCAGGAGCATAAAATTATCAAATCACCCCCAATTAGTCAATTTTTTCTACCATCACATTTGCCTTTTAATGACGAGTTGCAGCCCTATAAGAGCTGCTGCCTTGTTGGATTTTACACTTCCCTGCCAAGTGTCCTATGGGCCAAGGTATTTGGGCAAGCTTTTCATTTGCTAGTAGCCTACTCAAATTAAAAAGGAAAGTCTTCTATCAGCAAAGTCTGTGCAAGCCATCCTCTGGGCTGCTGCTGCATATGAGCTTGCACCACAGTCCAGCTCAACCTATTTGTGGAAAATCGGGCCACAATTATTATCACTTAGCTTCAAACTATCAAGCTGTCACTTTAATATTACATACATTTTTGTAAACTTTCTTTTAATCTTCATTTATTTTCCTTTCACTCTTTGGAATAACTTTTTCTTTCGCTCTTTTTAATGTCATACCAATTTTTGCTGCATTGTATGTCTTCATTTCTATCTAGCTTTCACTCTTGTTCCTTTGTTTTGACTCCTTTGACTTTAGTTTCCTTCTTTTCTTATATTTTATGTATTTTCATCTTTGAGTATTTTCCTGTTTCTATTGTTCTCATTTTCCTTTCTTCTAGTTGCTTTTTCTTTTACTCAAATATTAGCTCGTTCTTGACTGCCTGTCTGCTTCCAGAAGCTCCTATTTTACAACAGTTTATTGTCACTGCATTAAATAAACACTGTCTGATTAGCACACAAAATCTATACTTACACAACACAACATGGCAATAGTCCAATCTTTGGGTCTACCCCTAGGTATTATTTTTCACTGTGAGACTGGTGTGAAAAAAGGTCTACATGAAAAGTATAACACCACAGTGATATGGTGTCCTTTTGTAAGAATCTTGAAGTCATATCTATACTATCCAGAATAAATTAACAGCCTGGGGCTGAAATTTCTCATGTTGATCACTTTAACAAAAAAGTCAGTCTGGATACGAAATGGGATATCCTGTGCTGTATTCACACTGATTTTTTTCCACTAAACTTGCTGATAAGAAGAATTTCACCCCTTTTGTTTCCAGTGGCAAATGAGACCTGAATCAGGAAACAAGAAAGTCAAATAACACAATGAACTTCAAGTGACTTACTTTGCATTTGCCGCAATAAATCCTGCATGGTTAATGAATTTAGAACAAATAAAACCTGGAGCAGGAATTTTCTCCGCTCCGCCACCGTAACTTTGCCAGAAGTGCAGTGAAAACCCTGTTTGTTGATAAACAGGGTTCCACTGTACCCCTGATGAAGGTATGGTGGCAGAGCAGGAGCAGCTGTGAGGAAATTCCTGGCCTAAGTATATTTTATTGATTTAAAATTTACTCTATGAAGTAACTGCCAAAAAGGTAGTGGTAGGGGTCACCATCAAATCCATTACAGCAATTTAACAGTGCGCCACCAGCCAACTTGCCTCCTGCCCGCCTACTTCTGATCAGATTACTCTGCAGTAAAAAAGACAAATGAGGAACTGGGTTGCATTAGCAGATGGACAGAGTACAAATCAAAAGAGGTTATGTTCATGCTGCATAGGCTTTGATCAGATCTCATCTTGAGTTCTATGTGCAGTTCTGGTCACCTGATCAGAGGAAGGATATTATTACACCGGAGAAGGTATGGAAGAACAACTAAATGATTCCGGCTCTCAGGAACTTATGTTATGAGGAAACATTAAGAAAGTTAGCTATTTTCCTTGGAAAATAGAAAAGTTTAGAACCATAACAAAAAATCAACAACTTACATTTATATTGCGCCGTTAACGTAATAAAACGTCCTAAGGCGCTTCATAGTAACGTTATCAAACAAAATTTGACACCGAGACACATAAGGAGATATTAGGGCAGGTAACCAAAAGCTTGGTCAAAGAGGTAGGTTTTAAATAGCATCTTAAAGGAGGAGAGAGGTAGAGAGGCAGAGAGATTTAGGGAGGGAATTCCAGAACTTAGGGCCTAGGCAGCTAAAGGCACAGCTGCCAATGGTGGAGCGATGAAAATCGGGGATGCGCAAGAGGCCAGAATTGGAGGAGAGCAGAGATCTTGAAGGGTTGTAGGGCTGGAGGAGGTTACAGGGATAGCATAGATGTTTACAGCATAGAGGAAGCCGTTTAGTCCAGTGTGCCTAAGCTAGGCTTTTCCTAGAGCAATCCAAACTGTTCCTCTCTCTCCCCATAGCATTGTACCTTCCTCTGCTTCAGATATTTCAGGTGATATTTTCAGGACTGTAAAGGGGACAATGTTTATCCAGAGCCAATGTTCACTGTGGTATAGGTGAACAGGTCAAAACCAAAGAACTAAAGTTTAAAGTTATGAAGTAAGGAGTAGCAACAAAAGCCAGTCAGAACCTTTCCATTCAAAAGATAATGGACTTGTGGAATAAATGACCAGGCATTGAATTGAGTAGTATTAATGTTTTAAGATGACACATATGTAGATTTTCTAAGTCCTTGCCTGTTGTCAGTGTGCATTGAAACATTCCGTGTACCCTGCTGCAGGATCTGCAGGAGACAGGAACGATCTCTAGTAATCAGGGAAGTCGCAATCTGTGTGACTGAACCCCACCATTGACAAGAGACAACAAGAATCCCTGGCCGCGAAATTCGATAAGGCTCCAAAAAGGGCGGGGGTACCGAGGGGCGAGATTTGCTTGCGCCTGTTTAGAAAGCGCAGGCAGCATGTTAACTGGGCGCTGCCGGCTAATTTAAATGATTTTAGCGCACAGCCCAGCGACTATTGCACTGCTCACAGGCTGTGCACTCAGCAGGAGGCCCAAGGTCACATCGCTGTAGCGACGCTGCATTTTCTTAAAGCAAGTTTTGAAGGCAGTCTTGAGCCCTAAAGGTGAACTGCCTTCTGAAACAAAAATTTAAAATCATTCAAAACTATGCAGTCACTAGCACTTAAAACTGAACTGCCTTCTGCACATAAAAGATGGCTTAACAGGCCAGGGAAAGGGCACCCAGGCTCTCGGATGAAGCACTCGAGCGTTGTGCAAGGAGTCAACACTGGAAGAGAGGTCCTCTACCTACAGGGGGCCAGGGGTCCTCTAGAAAAAAGGATATGGGATCAGATTGCCAAGGCCATCATTGCCAGCAGTGTCGCCCCCACCACCTGGCTCCAGTGCCCAAAGAAGTTTCATGACCTCAGACAAGTGGTAAAGGCCAGTGAATGCATCTTCAAAAGCCATCTCCTACCAACTGCACCACTAGCCTCACACACTGCTCAATGCATGACCGTCCCGCCTCCATCATTCACCTAGCAACAATCTCTACCAAAGACAAGGGACATCTCACATTCCTAGCTTCACCTCACCCCCTTGGAGGAGATGGTGCTGGCCATTCTTGGCATGGGCATGGCTGAGCCCTTGGCCAGCGGCGGGGCTGAAAGAATACAAGATGCCGGTATCCTCATACATTATCCTCCTTCTCACATTCCACTTCCCCCTCATCCCACAATCTCTTCTGATGTACAAGCTGCGCATGGTGTAAGCATGCACCTCTTGCTTTCATAGAATCATAGAATGGTTACAGCAAGAGCACTTCAGCTAGTCCCACTCCCCTGCCCTTTCCCCGTAACCCTGCAAATTTTTTTCCTTCGGGTGCTTATCCAAATCCCTTTTGAAAGTCACGATTGAATCTGCCTCCACCACCCTTTCAGCCAGTGCATTCCAGAGCCTAACCAATCGCTGCGTAAAAAAGTTTTTCCTCATGTCGCCTTTGGTTCTGTTGTCAATCACCTGAAATCTGTGTCCTCTGGTTCTCAATCCTTCTGCCAATGGGAACAGTTTCTCTCTATCTACTCTGTCTAGACCCAGCATGATTTTGAATACCTCTATCAAATCTCCTGTCAAACTTCTCTGCTCCAAGGAGAACAACCCCAGCTTCTCTAGTCTATCCACATAACTGAAGTCCCTCATTCCTGGAACCATTCTCATAAATCTTTTCTGCACCCTCTCTAAGGCCTTCACATCCTTCCTAAAGTGCGGTGGCCAGAATTGGGCACAATACTCCAGTTGAGGCTGAACCAGTGTTTTATAACTTCCTTGCTGTTGTACTCTATGCCTCTATTTCTGAAGCCCAGCATCCCGTATACTTTTTTAACCGCTTTCTCAACCTGCCCTGCCACCTTCAACGATTTGTGCACATATACCCCCAGGTCTCTCTGTTTATGAACCCGCTTTAGAATTGTACTCTTTAGTTTATATTGCCTCTCCTCGTTCTTCCTACCAAAATGTATCACTTTGCACTTTTCTGCATTAAATTTCATCTGCCACATGTCCGCCCATTCCACCAGCCTGTCTATGTCCTCTTGAAGTCTATCACTATCCTCCTCACTGTTCACTATACTTCCAAGTTTTGTGTCATCTGCAAATTTTGAAATTGTGCCCTGTACTTTCCCGCTTTCCCCTCACCACAACCCTACCCTTGCGCCTTCGTCATTTCAGACACCCAAGAAATCTAGCCTGTCCAGCCAGTGGTTGACGAAGAAGAGGGAGAGGAGAGTGAAGAAGAAGAAGAAACACCTGATTTCACACTCCCAGCCGAAGTCTAAACTTACCTAAAAGATATGTGTGTTCTTTTAAGAAGTGCTGCACGCACGTTTCTTCAGTGCGTGACTAGGAGAGGGAGGTATGGAGAGCGGTGACGTTCAAAATCGCAGTCGTGCATCTATTCAGGCGTTGCACACCAATTGACGTCATGATCTGCATATTTACATGTGAGAGGCGAGCGCAGGCAACAGCAGCGCTAACGACCTCTCCAAAATGGCGGCCGCCGTGTTTCACGCCGGAAGCAGGCGGAAGCGAGGTGGCTGCCATTTTTTCAACAAAACTGTCCTTAATGGCCAGCGCTACACCCCAAAACTTCGAGGCCCCTGGGTCACAAAAATTATTTCAGGTTGATCAAAATATAACTGCTTGAAGGATTGCCAGGAGGTGCCAGCCTAGCAACAGTTACAATTTTTTTATTGCCAATTCCATTATTCTTCTGTTAACACTGCAAGGCAGTTTCACCAGCAGAAGCTAGTGTCTCCAAATTGGTGTGGGGCACTAATAATCATATAAATTAAGTAAACCTGCATGCTATCAAGGGAGTGTTGAGGCTAATTGTAGCACCTCTATTATAGCTCTGATTGAGATCAACCAATGCAGCACAGACTAAGAACCAAACATGGGATCTTCTCTAGTTTGCATAGTTCGACTGTTTACTGGATAAACCCACTGAGCTATCAATGGAGTTACACAATGGATTTTTAATCTAGCTGTATTGTGCCTTAACACCATTCTATAATTATCTTTATATAGTTATTTTGGGTGAAATTCAACTTGGTTAGGGGCACGAAATGGGCAATGGTGAATCGGCTGCCTGTTAGACACCCTGCATAACGTCACCATAATGTCAATGGAAAAGAAAATCGGGCGGGGTGTATAAATAGGCGACTGATTTGCAACTGCCCATTTTGTGCCGCCGCTGAAGTTGAATTTCACCCCCATTGAACTTCGCGGGAGTATTGAATTACATTTGCACCAATGATAACTTCAGCTTCAAATAGCCTACCTGCAGAGGCATCTGGCAGAATGACAGTTGATATATACCACATCATCGCACTGACATCCGCGTTTACCCAGACAAAATCTCGCAGATCAATGGCAGACTCAGGAGGCACACAATTACCATATTTACATTATGCCAATGCTAGTTATGAAGCCTACAGGCAAAGAGGTGGCAGTTGGTGCCAGTTGGACAATTACCAAGGTGAGGGATTTACATTATAAAAATTAATCGAGGTAAATTTATACCAGGGCTGCACTAGAATGAGCTGCATAAATGTAAACTGGGTTCAACATTCTCAAAATAAGCAGGGGATGTGTCAAATAAAATATTTAACACTGGCAACAGGAAGATACAAAATTTTTATGTTGTAAGGCCAGAGTCAAACAACAATGGGAATGACTAATGTGGATCTGTGATGTGCTTGAGAATTCTCTGGTGTTTCGTAACATTACATAAGAGCTTGACAGGATAAAGTTTGGCAAACACACGCAATACTTAAAGCCACTGCCGCACTTGTACAGCGCAAATCCCAAGAGGAATTAGCTTCTACCAGAGGTTAAGTCTGTGCACTGAATGATGAGTTCATTAGATTTAATCCTAAGGGACAATAGATTGTTTGTGTACCATTGTATAAACATGTTAACCCTTATTTGCATGATGAATTTGTGTGGAAAAAGTTCTGTGTAAGCAGGACTTTCATCTTCACTCTCCAGTTAAAGGCTGCTCACATACATCACAAGCCATCCAGACCAACACTTAAAAGCACATTAATCACTTTGATTTATCATGCACATTCCACAGGCAGAGGCACTAACCTGTCTCCTTTGAAGAAGTAGGTTTTACCAACGTCTTCCCACCACACTGCTGTGTCAATACCCTGAGAAGGTACTCCACTTCCTAGCTCCACCACATTCTGAGGATATCCTAACTCCAGCGTAGCTTCTTTAAAGACCCAGTACTTACTCCCTACAAGAAAATGATTTGTAACATTCTTAGTTTAGTTCTATTGAGTAAATTATTAAGCTAAAAAATGCCTGTCTCCTAGGTATAATTGTGTCTTGTTAAAAGAGACAGTCGTCATTTTGCTGTTTGCAAGATATATTCACAATGATGATAACTCGCCTCCAGTTGAAGCTCCAAAAGCACAGGTTAGACCTGCACTTCCTTCATTGCAGCATTTTCTGAACTGTCATTGTTACTATAATAGAAGGGTGAGCAACAGACACTTGTGTATAATCGAGTGTCTACATTTTTGTATTGCATGTATGGTACAGAAACACTTTTAGACTGGAATAAAGACAAGTCAAGTGCAAATATGCAGAAAATGAATTAAGTCTTCAGTTGTGTAGCTGATACATATCAGACCGGAGGAGATTGTTGATCATGAGATGTGCAATGCGGCATTGTCTTGCACAAGGTTTTTCCCCACAATTTGATAAATAATTGGGGAAACAGATAATTGGATCTTTGATCCTTTATGTTCTATTGTATTTAAAGTAACTGTAATGGGATTAGGATTCAGATGGCCTCAAACAATGTTGTTATAATGCAGAGGTGCCGGTGTTGGACTGGGGTGGACAAAAATGGGAAGTCGCACAACACCAGGTTATAGTCCAACAGTTTTATTTAAAATTACGAGCTTTCGGAGCTCCGCTCCTTCGTCAGGTAGATTACCTGACGAAGGAGCAGCAGCTCCGAAAGCTCGTAATTTTAAATAAAACTGTTGGACTATAACCTGGTGTTGTGCGACTTCTCAATGTTGTTATATACTGAAGACATGCCTTTTTTATCTCTAGACTTTACTTATCTAACGCACTCCTGGCCGCCTCCCACGTTTTACCCTCCATAAACTTGAGGTCATCCAAAGCTCTGCTTTCTGTATCCTAGAACGCAGCAAGTCCCCTTCATCCATCACCCCTGTGCTCGCTGACCTACACTGGCTCCCGGTTAAGCAACGTCTTGATTTTAAAATTCTCATCCTGTTTTCAAATCCTTCCCTGCCTCACCCCTCCCTATATCTGTAATCTCTTCCAGCCTTACAACCCTCCGACATATAAGTGCTCCTCCAATTCTGGCATCTTGAGCATCCCTGATTATAATGGCTCTACCATTGGCGGCTGTGCGTTCAGCTGCCAAGGCCCTAAACTCTGGAATTCCCTCCCTAAACTTCTCCACTTCTCTACCTCTCTTTTCTCCTTTAAGGCGCTCCTTAAAACCTAGCTGTTTGACCAAGTTTGCCCTAGTATGCGCTTATGTGGCTTGGTGTCAAATTTTGCTAGATAATGCTCCTGTGAAGCGTTTTGGGACGTTTTACTACATTAAAGGTGCTATATAAATACAAGTTGTTGTTGTTATTGTTGAACAGCTCTCAGTGGGTGTTATCGTGTTATTGATATTTTACCATTTGTTGTTATCGACATTGTGTAGTTTTCCTCAAGTTTTCTAAAGCAAGGCTCAGAATTTCAAAATTACAATAGAGCATCACCTGTAATAGGTATGGCGGACCATATGAAACTAAGGTATTTCATTGCGACAAATTTTATAGATATAGACAAAGCTGAAAAAATGTTATCATTCCGTGAACCAAATCTTTCAGTGGGATGATCTGTAAACTGTCGTGATGCATAGAAATATTTTTTTCACTATAGCTATAAATGGACCATCTTGTCAAATCATAGTTTTTTCTATGACCTTCCATGTGCCCTTCCCCTGCTGGGATGGCAGGCAGGAGACCTGTACACAGGAGTCCAGGATTAATGGATTGTACTCAGGCCAATGGGTTGGTATATTGGAAGAATGTGATAAAATGGGCAAAAGTGCCGCCTTCATCTGAATCTCATATTTTGGGTCTAAAATTCCACTTCTGTGCACCCTGGGTTTTCTGATGGGCATGTGTTGGGTCCATAGGTGCTTTGGATTGCTCCATGGTGTAAGCCTCATTACAGCATTCATTTGGGGTGTGCTGGGGATGTGTCCTTGCTACCATGGGAATTCTGATGCGCTGCACCCTTGGACCAAGGCCAACACTGTGTGTCTTTCAAACTTGAAGTATAACAACCAGAAGTAGTCTTAAAACTGTCCCAACTGGCCTTTCAATGAGATTAATCCTGTTTCTTTTCTGCTTTTGTGGCTTGGCATTGCACCATTGATTGGATGTTTTATTTGTTGCCATTTGATTTGAACTTTATTGATAGATCCTACCATTCAAAACACTTTTCCTGACATAGGTTTTTTTGCTTGGTCCTGGGCATTCGTCTTCTTCCTCATCTCAGCACAAAACAAAGCAGAAAATGCCCAGTTTCAAACCCTGCCATCAACAGGAAGTGCAGGTACCTCTTTAAGATGCTGCACCAGCCATTTCTGTTCCTGCTCAAGACATCTGGACCTCTGTGCTCCCAGCGGATGATGCAAATCGTGCTAGGATTGCACCAACTGCATTTAAATGAGGGAACAGTGGAAGACCCAGGAAAGTTTTCTCCATGCACTGCCAGAGCAAATTGCGCTGGGTAAAATGTGCAGGTACGCCATAGGGAATTGCAACCACTTTGTGATTTATGCTTGCACGTGCAGCTCTTGAGCGGCAGCTAAGGGATGTGTGAGAGAAGTCCAAGGTAACTCAACAGCTAATTTGTTCTCCTTTCCCATTGGGAAACACGCTGCCTATGTTCACAGTCTGATAGACTCACTCTGATGGCAGAGGCCGGACCAGTATGAGATCCTGCTGTGTGGAGAATTGCTGTTTCCAGTCCTCTGTGCTACCGAGCATCGGGATTTAATTGTGCTTACCAAGGAGGTGCATTCAGTTTTCCATGTTTGTGAAGTCACATAAAGCTGCTCATTCTCACAACTGCTGGCAGATTTATCTTATCATTAGAGCCTAAAAATATTATTTCCATCTTCATCAATACATGTCAGAAACCTGGCAAATGATATTGTCAGACACAAGCCCATATCCTGAAATTTGTCAAAGGTCACTAGTCAGATTATTTGCCATGTTGGTCAAGGCTTATTAGGTTTCTGATTGTAAGAAAGGAAAACAATATGGAGGTTTTGAGGGAAATTTATTTCAGCTGCTAGAAATGGCCAGACCAGGATTATCATTGAGTGTTACATGAGTCCCTCATTCTGCTGGCAAGGCAGAGGTATGAGAAAAAATCTTTTTAAAATATGCTGAACCAACAAGTCAGTCCTGCAGCTATAAATACTGAGATGAGGATCAATTGGGGGGGGAAATATATATTACTAAGCTAAAAACAAATTCCTGTCATAGCAATCTGAAAATGCTGTAGAACTGAAGAACCCTCCGGAAAAACTGAACTTGTGGATTATAATTGCTTTTTTTTTACATATATATATGTGTGAATGGCTAGTAAACTCGGATTCTGCAGCTTAATGAAGCTTTGCAATGGCTCCATTTTTTTTTAAGAGGTTGCTTCATTGCCTGAAGCATTTTAGCTGAAACGATTCCTGTACTTTTATTGCTGGAATGGTTCTCAGTTTGGGGTAGCTGTTTACAGACCACCCAGTCTCCAATGCCACTCACTGTTGGAACAACTCGACCACTGACTCACAGCTTCACTACAACTCACAAAAGGCCTCGGTGGACTGCAGCAGTCTCAGCTGTAAGAGGGTTTCCGAGTCGCTGAGCTCTTCACTATTTTTTTCCGGCATCAGCAGGAGTTGAATGTCTGACTGCTCATGGTTAGCAGTTCCGCAAGGAATTTCCTGTCATTCTACCTGATTTTTCTCATGCTCATTCCAGCAGATTTGTTATACTGGGAGAGCACTGGTTTCCTTTTAGAGGAGGAAGAGCTGCAATATTTTTCAATTCTCTCCTACAGTCCAGAGCATCTTTCCAACAGCTGATTAATAGCTTAAAGTGGTTTTCTATTTCACCTAACAGACAAGACAAAAATTTCATAATAAACTAACCTGTAATTTAGTAACAGGCTGTACTTCTGAGCCTCTTTATTGATGTATGAACATTATGGCAAATGGTCTGTGTGTCAACCTATCTGCAGCCTAATGGTCATTAAATTGGATGACTGATGGGTGTAGCAAACAACTTTCAGTCTCATTGAGGAAGCCTCGTTATGGAAAGGATGCTGCCTCAAAAGGGTAAACCCTTTCAACAGCAGATCTCATCAAGGAAAATACAAGTAGTCAATCTACGTAAATGCAAATTCCTGAAAGGAGGAAATAATTGCTGACTTCAGGCTCTTTTCAGTGCTGCTTCCTGCAATTTTCGTAGCAATAGTGATTTATGATGATGTTTCAAAATATACATATGTTAGGTTTTTGTGGACAATGTACTACTTCCTTCATTATTATATGATGAATATTAATCACTTGGAGGCATGTTGCCATGAGATGTTGTGTTGAAACTTTGCAGATGTGCAGTAAGTCTATTAGTGGGAAATTAAATGATGGGAGTCCCAGCCCTTGTTAACCATCTACAGGCTCTGGGATATACATACAGTCCTAGCACAGATTACAGTGCTCTAACATCCCTAACAATAATAAGGATAAGACATTGTGTAGTACAGGAAACTTTCGTTTATCCGGCATCGACGGGACCGGCGTGGTGCCGGTTTATCGAAAGTACCGGATAACAGAGAGTTATATCTACCGAGGCTATTTTTAACAAAGAGACTCCAAGCAGCACGGGAGAATCTACTCATGCTACTGCAATGTTTCGGACTTGCAACAGCGCCAGGAGGCCGAATAGTGGCACTTTTGAAAAGTACCCCTACTGACTAAATCGGCGTTCGCGGACTCTGACTCGGACTCGGGATCGGCAACATTGCCGGTTATTTGAGAGGATTTTTCGGAGCACTCGGCGTTCGCAGAGACTCGACTGCGACTCGGCAACATTGCCGGTTATTTGAGAGGCGTTTTCGGAGGATGATTTTTGCCGGTTAAGCGAGAATTCTGGATATTTGGGTGCCGGATAAACGAAAGTTTCCTGTACCTTGCTTTGAGTTGTTATTCTTTCTAAGTATAAATTTCTTTCTTTCCAAGTATAAATTAACAAAACATTCAACAAAGGTTTTATGAATAAATATTTAAAGAGTCAGTAATGTCAGTTTCATTGCCAATTTAACAACCCAAGTTTTTTTGGGGGGATTTTATTCAGGTTTTATTTCTAGACTAAAAATGGGAGAACATTGGCGGAAAAAAATTGGACCCCAAAACTTAGCTAAATTTAGAGATAATCAGTAAAACCAGAAGCTGTTCTTACCAGTGCTTATGACTATTGGATGTTCCTAATTCCTGATACTTATTCATTTTGTAAAATTCTAATCATTTAGCTGATAATTCACTTCTGCACATATGTTGAATGTATGTATAAAAAGAGTTCCAAATGGGAAAAAAGTAAATTATTTCTGATTTTCCTATGTAGCATTTTTTTGTAGGATGAATGCCTATTTAGATAAGCTTTATAAAATGAATGTTAAAGGAACCTATATATATCTGATAGTAAATTTAGTGGTATCAGAACCCCTGTCCACTGTCTCCGTTCATCTTGTCACTGGATCAAAACTTCATTATGTCAATGCAGGGAAAATATCACACAAATTATTCCCAGTTTTGGTTCTGACCAGTGTCTTGTAGCATTGTAATGCTAACCCCGCTCTATCTTTTCCCTTCCTCCCCAGCTTCCAACCTTCCACTGCCTTCCCTCCCAAGCCTCAAATCCTGCCCTACCTTTCCCCTCCCCACCTCAGCCTCTAGCCCTACTTTACCATCCTCTTTCCCCCAAATTCTAACCCTGTTCTACCTCACCCCCCTCCATAGCCTCTAATCCTCTGCTACCTTCTTCCCCTCCAACCTCTAAATCTACATTACCTTCCTTCTCCACCTTCCCCCTCTGTCCTCCACCATTGCAGTTGTCACTCAGCCCTGGGCCACTTATCCCCCTGCCTGCCAACTACACTTGATCTTGACTCCCTGTGAACAACACCCACAGAACATTGAATAGTTACATATTAAAACTTGGTGAGTGGGTTGTAAAAGTCAGATAGTCAGGTGGTGAAGGATAGAATACTAGAGCCTAGTATTCAGTCGCTTACAAACCTTTATTTACAGAGACACACATTACATACCATGCACCCCCAAGATAAGCTCCCGTCCTCCTGCTCCCATATATATGAACACAAGAGTCCCCAATTAATACCCACCACCTGAATACAATTAACATCCAATTGATATACACCACCTGAATACAATTAGCATCCAATTGATATACACCACCTGAATACAATTAACATGGGTTGCAATATTCTTCATCAGGCTCGGTCTATGGCAGTGTTGTCCAATACTTTAGTCACTAGCCACATGTGGCGAATTGCGAATCCAAATGCGGCTAATTACATTTATGATTGGTAAATAGAATAGAAAATAGAAGGCTGAGGGATGATCTGATAGCGGTCTTTAAGATTATGAAAGGTTTGATAGGTTATACCCTCAACCCGGGGTTGCAGAGGAGGCTGTATGGGGAGGGTGGGTCTGTTGGGGGTGAGGAGCTTGAGGGTCTGGGGGCGGAAGCACTTGCCTTCTCCCCGAAGCTGTTCTCGCCTCTCTTCAGCTGCCGGGTTTCCCAAGGCCAGGGGAACCCGGCCAGCCAGGGATAAACCTGCAAAGCCTGATAATCTACATCCTAGGATACTTAAGGAAGTGGCCCTAGAAATAGTAGATGCATTGCTGATCATCTTCCAACATTTGATGGAATCTGGAACTGTACCCATGGATTGGAGGGTAGCTAATGTTACCCCACTATTCAAAAAGGGTGGTAGAGAGAAAGCGGGGAATTACAGACATCGGTAGTGGGGAAAATGCTAGAGTCCATTATAAAGGATGTAATAGCTGAGCACTTGAAAAACAGTGACAGGATCGGACAAAGTCAACATGGATTTACAAAAGGTAAATCGTGCTTGACTAATCTACTGGAATTTTTTGAGGATGTAACTGGGAAAATAGATAAGGGAGAACAAGTAGATGTGATGTATTTGGACTTTCAAAAGGCTTTCGATAAGGTCCCGCATAAGAGATTAGCGTGTAAAGTTAAGGCACATGGGATTGGGGGCAAGGTATTGACTTGAATAGAGAACTGGTTGGCGGACAGAAAGCAGAGAGTAGGAATTAATGGGTCTTTTTCCGAGTGGCAGGCAGTGACTAGTGGGGTACCACAGGGATCGGTCCTTGGACCCCAGCTATTCACAATATACATTAATGATCTGGATAAGGGAACTAAATGTAATATCTCCAAGTTTGCAGATGACACAAAGCTGGGTGGGCGTGTGTGCTCCGAGGACGATACTGAGAAACTCCAGGATGATTTGGACAGGTTGGGTGAGTGGGCAGAAGCGTGGCATATGCAATATAACGTGGATAAATGCGAGGTTATCCACTTTGGTGTCAAAAATAGAAAGGCAGACTATTATCTGAATGGCAATAAATTGGGAGAAGGGGAAGTGCAACGAGACCTGGGTGTCCTTGTGCACCAGTCGCTGAAGGTAAGCATGCAGGTGCAGCAGGCGCTGAAGAAGGCAAATGGTATGTTGGCCTTCATAGCGAAAGGGTTTGAGTATAGGAACAGGGATGTCCTGCTGCAGTTGTACAGGGCCTTGGTGAGACCACACCTTGAGTACTGTGTGCAGTTTTGGTCACCTTATCTGAGGAAGGATATTCTTGCCGTGGAAGGAGTTCAGCGAAGATTCACAAGGCTGATACCTGGGATGGCAGGAATGACATATGAGGAGAGATTGGGTCGATTGGGCTTATACTCGCTGGAGTATAGAAGAATGAGAGGGGATCTCATCGAAACATATAAAATTCTGACAGGTCTGGACAAACTAGATGCAGGAAGAATGTTCCCAATGGTCGGAGAGTCCAGAACCAGGGGTCATAATCTAAGGATAAGGGGTAAGCCATTTAGGACAGAAATGAGGAAGAATTTCTTCACCCAGAGGGTGGTGAACCTGTGGAATTCTCTACCACAGAAGGTAGTTGAGGCCAAGTCATTAAATATATTCAAGAATGAGTTAGATATATTTCTTAAAGCTAAAGGTATCAAGGGATATGGGGAGAAGGCAGGTACAGGGTACTGAGTTTGGATGATCAGCCATGATCTCATCGAATGGCGGAGCAGGCTCGAGGGGCCAAATGGCCTACTCCTGCTCCTATCTTCTATGTTTCTATGTTAAATCAGAGGCTGTCAGCCTCATTAAAATATTTAATTGGGGGCGGGTTAGCTGCCCGCCCTTTGTCCCGCCTCCGTTAAACCTGGAAGTGGGCGGTGTTTGAGATTTTTAAAGGTTTAACATCTCACCTGACATCAACGCACCCGTTTTTGGGAGTTAAGTTTAGCCCTATGTAACTATGTAAATAAAAAATGAAAAATAGCCACCGTCATTGGGTATATAATCTCAATACTCATATTCACACGGCATATACATGTGTACTTTTAACCTTTTTGCGCATTTGTTGGTAAAATGGTAAGATGAAAAGCAGTGTGCGAGTGTTTTTGATTGTCGTGTGCACTTTACTTCCTTGGTTACTGCTTATTGGTTATCTGCTAAAATGGTATATCAACTGGTGAAAACACGGATTTCAGAAACTTGGGGACACCGGCAATATGTATGGAGAGGGGAATTGCCATAATGGTCAGCTCGACCAAACAGACTATCTGCTTCAGGCTAGAAGGAGAAATCAAGCTCAACCAAAAACGAGGAGCTCCAACAGGGCATGTCATGGCAAAGGGCAAGCATTCTGGATGGAGAGCAGGTGTCAGTCTGGCCCGGCTCACTGTGCGAGTCAGCATTCTCAGCAATCACTCTGATGAAGTAAATGTTTCTATATGACATAAGTGTGAAGAAGATCTTGAAGTTCTCAGTCAAGCAAGGGTGGGTGGGGGGGGGGGGGGGGGGGGTAGCCCTGATAATAAAGTATGATATAAGGACAGTAGTAAGAAAAGATCTTGGCTTGGAAGGTCAGGAAGTAGAATCAGTATGGGTAGAGATAAGAAATAACAAGGGGTAGAAAAAACTGGTGGGAGTAGTTTATAGGCCCCCAAAAAGTAGCTATACCATTGGACAGAGTATTAATTAACAAATAATAGGAACTTGTAACAAAGGTAATACAATTATCATGGGGGACTTTAATCTTCATATAGACTGGGCAAATCAAAATGGCAAAGGTAGTCTGGAGAATGAGTTCATGGAATGCATTCAAGACAGTTTCTTAGAACAATATGTCATGGAACCAACCAGGTAAAAGGCTATTTTAGATCTTGTATTGTGTAATGAGACACGGTTAATTAGTAATCTCATAGTAAAGGCTCCTCTGGGGAGGAGTGATCATAATATGATAAAATTTCACATTATGAGAGTGAAATACTTCAGTCAGAAACAAGTGTCTTAAACTTAAAAAAAGCCAATTACATAGGTATGAGGGGCAAGTTAGCTAAGGTAGATTGGGAAATTAGATTAACGGTATGATGGTAGATAAGCAGTGGCAAACATTTAAAGAAATATTCCAAAATTCTCAACGAATATACATCCCATTGAGAAATAAAAACTCCACGTGAAAAGTGATCCATCTATGGCTAACTAAAGAAGTTAAGCATAGTATTAGATTAAAAGAAGAGGCTTATAATGTTGCAAAGAACATTAGTAAGCTTGAGGATTGGGAGAGCTTTAGAAACAGCAAAGGATGACCAAAAAATTGATAAAAAGGGAGAATATGAGAGTAAACTAGCAAGAAATATAAAAACAGATTGTCAGAGCTTCTACAAGTATGTAAAAAGGAAGAGAGTAGCAAAAGTAGCAAAGGTCCCTTAGAGGCTGAGACAGGAGAAATTATAATGGAATAAAGGAAATGGCAGAGACTTTAAACAAATATTTGGTAACTGTCTTCACAGTAGAAGACACAAAAAGCATACCAAAAATAATGGGGAACCAAGGGGCTAATAAGAGTGTGGAACTTAAAGTAATTAATATCAGTAGAGAAAAATACTTGAGAAACTAATAGGACTAAAAGCTGACAAATCCCCTGGACCTGATGGCCTAAATCCTCGGGTTCTAAAAGAGGTGGCTGAAGACATAGTGGATGCATTGGTTGTGATCTTCCAAAATACCCTAGATTCTAGAATGGTCCCAGCAGATTGGAAGGCAGCAAATGTATACCTGCTATTCAAGAAAGGAGGGAAGAGAGAAAACAGGGAACTACAGGCCAGTTAGCCTGACATCAGTCGTCAGGAAAATACTGGAAGTCATTATTAATTAAGTGGTAACAGGGCACTTAGAAAATCATAATATGATTAGGCAGAGTCAACATGGTTTTATGAAAGGGAAATCGTGTTTAACAAGTTTGTTAGAGTGTTTTGAGGATGTAACTAGCAGGGTAGATAAAGGGGAACCAGTGGATGTAATATATTTGGATTTCCAAAAGCCATTCGATAAGGTGCCACATAAACGTTGCTACGCAAGATTAGGGCTCATGGGGTTGGGGGTAATATATTAGCAAGGATAGAGGATTGGTTAACAGACAGAAAAGAGAGAGTAGGGATAAATGGGTAATTTTCCGGTTGGCAGGCTGTAACTAGTGGAGTGCCGCAAGGATCAGTGCTTGGGCCTCAGCTATTTACAATCTATATTAATGAGTTAGATGAAGGGACCGAGTGCAATGGATCCAAGTTTGTTGACGATACAAAGCTAGGTGGGAAAGTAAGCTGTCAGGAGGACACAAAGAGCCTACAAAGGGATATAGACAGGTTAAGTGAATGGGCAATAAGGTGGCAGATGGAGTATAATCTGGAGAAATGTGAGGTTATTCACTTTGGTAGGAAGAATAGAAAAACAGAATATTTTTTGAATTGTGAGAAACTATTAAATGTTGGTGTTCAGAGAGATTTAGGTGTTTTTTGTTATTCATTCCTGGGATGCAGGTGTCGCTGGCAAGGCCAGCATTTATTGCTCATCACTAATTTCCCTTGAGAAGGTGGTGGTGAGCCGCCTTCTTGAACCACTGCAGTCCGTGTGGTGAACGTACTCCTGTAGTGCTGTTACAGAAGGAATTCCAGGATTTTGACCCAGCGACGATGAAGGAACGGCGATATATTTCCACGTCAGGATGGTGTGTAACTTGGAGGAGAACTTGGAGGTGATGGTGTTCCCATGCGCCTGCTGCCCTTGTCCTTCTAGGTGGTAGAGGTCGCGGGCTTGGGAGTGAATGTTTAAGTTGGTGGATGGTGTCCCAATCAATTGGGCTTCTTTGTCCTGGGTGGTGTCAATCATCTTGAGTATTGTTGGAGCTGCACTCATCCAGGCAAGTGGAGAATATCATCATAGAATCATAGAAATTTACAGCACAGAAGGAGGCCATTCATCCCATCTTGTCCACGCCGGCCGACAAAGAGCTATCCACCCTAATCCCACTTTCCAGCTCTTGGTCCATAGCCTTGTAGGTTACGGCACTTCAAGTGCATATCCAAGTACTTTTTAAATGTGATGAGGGTCTCTGCCTCTACCAGTCTTTCAGGCAGTGAGTTCATGACTCCCACCACCCTCTGGGTGAAAACATTTCTCCTCAACTCCCCTCTCAACCTCCGACCAATTACTTTAAATCTATGCCCCCTGGTTATTGACCCTTCTGCTAAGGGAAATAGGTCCTTCCTATCCACTCTATCTAGGCCCCTCATAATTTTATACACCTCAATTAGGTATCCCCTCAGCCTCCTCTGTTCCAGAGAAAACAACCCAGCCTATCCAATCTTTCCTCATTGCTAAAATTCCCCAACCCAGGCAACATCCTCGTAAATCTCCTGTGCACCCCCTCTAGTGCAATCACATCCTTCCTGTAATGTGGTGACCAGAACTGCACGCAGTATTCTAGCTGCGGCCTAACTAGTGTTTTATACAGTTCAAGCATAACCTCCCTGCTCTTATATTCTATGCCTCGGCTAATAAAGGCAAGTATCCCGTATGCCTTCTTAACCACTTTATCTACCTGTCCTGCTACCTTCAGGGATCTGTGGACATGCACTCCAAGGTCCCTCTGATCTTCTGCACTTCTCAGTGTCCTACCATTTATAGTGTATGCCCTTGCCTTGTTAGCCCTCCCCAAATGCATTAGCTCACACTTCTCCAGATTGAATTCAATTTGCCACTGCTCTGCTTACCTGACTAGTCCATTGATATCTTCCTGCAGTCTTCTTCTTCATTATCAACCACACGGCCAATTCTCGTATCATCTGCAAACTTCTTAATCATGCTTCCTACGTTCAAGTCCAAATCATTGATATATACCATAAAAAGCTGAGGACCCAGTACTGAGCCCTGTGGAACCCCACTGGAAACAGCCTTCCAGTCACAAAAACATCCTTCGACCATTACCCTTTGTTTCCTGCCTCTGAGCCAATTTTGGATCCAACTTGCCACTTTGCCTTGGATCCCATGGGCTTTTACTTTTGTGACCAGTCTGCCATGCAGGACCTGATCAAAAGCCTTGCTAAAATCCATATAGACTACATCAAACACACTACCCTCATCGACTCTCCTTGTTGCATCCTCAAAAAATAAAATCAAGTTAGTCAGACACGACCTTCCCTTGACAAATCCATGCTGACAATTCCATCACACTCCTTACTTGTGCCTTGTAGATGGTGAAAAGGCTTTGGGGAGTCAGGAGGTGAGACACTTGCCACAGAATACCCAGCCTCTGACCAGCTCTTGTGGCCACAGTATTTATGTGGCTGGTCCAGTTAAATTTCTGGTTTATGGTGACCCCCAGGATGTTGATGGTGGGGGAGTCAGCAATGGTAATATCTTTGAATGTTAAGGGGAGGTGGTTAGACTCTCATTTGTTGGAGACGGTTATTGCCTGGCACTTGTGTGGCGTGAATGTTACTTGCCACTTATCAGCCCAAGCCTGAATGTCGTCCATTGCTGCATGTGGGCATGGACTGCTTCATTATCTGAGGAGTTGCGAATGGAAGGAACACTGTCCAATCATCAGCGAACATCCCGACTTCTAACCTTAAGATGGAGGGAAGGTCATTGATGAAGCAGCTGAAGATGGTTGAGCGTAGGACACTGCCTTGAGGAACTCCTGCAACGATGTCCTGGGCTGAGATGATTGACCTCTAACAACCAGAACCATCTTCCTTTCTGCTAGGTATGACTACAGCCAGTGGAGAGTTTTCCCCCTCATTCCCATTGACTTTAATTTTACTAGGGCTCCTTGATGCCACACTTGCTCAAATGCTGCCTTGATGTCAAGTGCAGTCACACTCAACTCACCTCTGGAATTCAGCTCTTTTGTCCATGTTTGGACCAAGGCTGTAATGAGCCGTATGGTCTTGGCGGAACCTAAACTGTGCATCAGTGAGCAGGTTATTGTTGAGTAAGTGCTGCTTGATAGCACTGTTTGACGACACCTTCCATCACTTTGCTGATGATTGAGAGTAGACTGATGGGGCGGTAATTGGCCATATTGAATTTGTCCTGCTTTTTGTGGACAGGACATACCTTGGCAGTTTTCCACATTGTCGGGTAGATTCCAGTGTTGTAGCTGTAATGGAACAGCTTGGCTAGAGGCGCGGCTAGTTCTGGAGCACAAGTCTTCAGCACGACAGCCGGGATGTTGTTGGGGCCCATAGCTTTTGCTGTATCCACTGCGCTCAGCTGTTTCTTGATATCACGTGGAGTGAATTGAATTGGCTGAAGACTGGCTTCTTTGATGGTGGGGACCTCGGGAGGAGGCCGAGATGGATCATCCATTCAGCACTTCTGACTGAAGATGGTTGCAAACGCTTCAGCCTTGTCTTTTGCACTCTCATGCTGGGCTTCGATATCATTCAGGATGTGGATATTCATGGAGCTTCCACCTCTTGTTAGTTGTTTAATTGTTCACCACCATTCACAACTGGTTGTGGCAGGACTGCAGAGCATTGATCTGACCCATTGATTGTGGGATTGCTTAGCTCTGTCTATAGCATGTTGTTTCTGCTTTTTAGCATGCATGTAGTCCTGTGTTGCAGCTTCCCCAGGTTAGCACCTCATTTTTAGGTACATCTGGTGCTGCTCCTGGCATGCTCTTCTGCACTCCTCATTGAACCAGGTTTGGTCCCCTGGCTTGATGGTAATGGTAGAGTGAGGGATATGCTGGGCCATGAGGTTACAGATTGTGGTGGAGTACAATTCTGCTGCTGCTGATGGCCCACAGCGCCTCATGGATGCTCAATTTTGAGCTGCTAGATCTGTTCTGAATCTATCCCATTTAGCACGGTGGCAGTGCCACATAACACGATGGAGGGTGTCCTTAATGTGAAGATGGGAATTCGTCTCCACAAGGACTGTGTGGTGATCCACTTTGCCACCTGGTGGGTCTATCCTCGACAGTGCTAAATATTGGGACAGGACATACCCAGGGAAGGTGTCCTCATACAGGAAACACAGAGAGTTAGCATGCAGGTACAGCAAGCAATTAGGAAGGTAAATGGCATGGTAGCCTTTATTGCAAGGGGGTTGGAGTACAAGAGTAAGGAAGTCTTATTACAATTGTACAGGGCTTTGGTGAGACCACACCTGGAGACCTGTGCACAGTTTTGTTCTCCTTATCTGAGAAAGGGCATCCTTGCCTTAGAAGCGGTGCAATGAATGTTTACTAGATTGATCCCTGTGATGAGAGGGTTGTCCTATGAGGAGAGATTGAGTAGATTGGGCCGAAACTCTCTGGAGTTTAGAAGAATGAGAGGTGATCTCATTGAAACATATAAGATTCTGAGGGGGATTGACAGGGTAGATACTAAGCGATTATTCCCCATGGCTGTAGAATCTAGAACTAGGGGGGATAGTCTCAGGAAAAGGAGTCAGCCATTTAAGACTGAGATGAGGAGGAAATTATTTGTGAACTTTGACGAATTCAGAAGAAGGTGACATAATCTTAGAATTCTAACTAAGCCATATAAAGGAAAATCTTTTTTATACAAAGGGTTGCGACAATGTTAATGCACTGTGCCAGAAGATAATAGATGTAAAATCATTTGAGGTATTTAAAGAAGAGATAGCTAATTGCTTGGGAAGTAAGGATATTAAGGGGTTACGGAGAAAAAAAAAAGTGAAATGGAATAAGCTTCTATGATTAATGAAAATTGTTATCTATTCTTATTTGTCTAATCGTAGCCAGAGAATCACCTGCAATGGCTTCTCTTCCTGCTCCTGCATCGTTACCACTGACGTCCCCCAAGGATCTATCCTTGGCCCCCTCCTATTTCTCATCTAAATGCTGCCCCTTGGTGACATCATCCAAAAACACATGTCAGTTTCCACATGCACGCTGACGACACCCACCTCTACCTCACCACCACTTCTCGTGACCCCTCCACGGTCTCTAAATTGTCAGACTGCTTGTCCGACATCCAGTTCTGGATGAGCAGAAATTTTCTCCAATTAAATATTGGGAAGACCGAAGCCATTGTTTTTGGTCCCCGCCAAAACTCCATTCCCCAGCATTTACTCCATCCCTCTTCCTAACATCTATCTCAGGTTGAACCACACTGTTCGCAACCTTGGTGTCATATTTGACCCTGAAATGAGCTTCCGACCACATATCCACGGCATAACTAAGACAGTCTATTTCCACCTTTGTAACATTGCCCATCTCCGCCCTTGCCTCAGCTCATCCGCTGATGAAACCCTCATCCATGCCTTTGTTACCTTTAGACTTGACTATTCCAACGCACACCTGGCTGACCTCCCACATTCTACCCTACGTAAACATAGAAACATAGAAACATAGAAACTAGGAGCAGGAGTAGGCCATTCGGCCCGTCGAGCCTGCTCCACAATTCAATACGATCATGGCTGATCATCCAAATCCAGTACCCTGTCCCTGCTTTCTCACACAGAATCCCCATCGAGCCTGCACCGACACATATCCCACCCTATCCCCGTAACCCCACGTATTTAATTCCCCCTAACATATCCCTTCCTATCCTATCCCCGTAACCCCACATATTTAATCCCCCCCTAACACTAAGGGTCAATTTATCATAGCCAAATCAACCTAACCCGCACATTTTTGGACTGTGGGAGGAAACCGGAGCACCCGGAGGAAACCCACGCAGACACGGGGAGAATGTGCAAACTCCACACAGTCACCCGAGGCCAGATTCGAACCCGGGTCCCTGGCGCTGTGAGGCACCAGTGCTAACCACTATGCCACCGTGTTGCCCACTTGAGGTCATCCAAAACTCGGCTGCCCGTGTCCTAACTCGCACCAAATCCCGTTCACCCATCATCCGTGATCGCTGACCTACATTGGCTCCCGGTTAAGCAACGTCTCGATTTCAAAATTCTCATCCTTGTTTTCAAATCCCTCCATGGCCTCGCCTCTCCCTATATCTGTAATCTCCTCCAGCCCTACAACCCCCGAGATATCTGCGCTCCTCTAATTCTGCCCTCTTGAGCATCCCTGATTATAATCGCTCAACCATTAGTGGCCGTGCCTTCAACTGCCTAGGCCCTAAGCTCTGGAATTCCCTGCCTAAACCTCTCCGCCTCGCTACCTCTCTTTCCTCCTTTAAGACGCTCCTTAAAACCTACCTCTTTGACCTTGCTTTTGGTCACTTGCCCTAATTTCTCCTTATGTGGCTCAGTGTCAAATTTTTTGTCTTAAAATACTCCTGTTTTTTTTTTTTCGTTCATGGGATGTAGGCGTCGCTGGCAAGGCCAGCATTTATTGCCCACCCCTAATTGCACTTGAGAAGGTGGTGGTGAGCTGCCTTCTTGAACTGCTGCAGTCCGTGTGGTGGAGGTACTCCCACAGTGCTGTTAGGGAGGGAGTTCCAGGATTTTGACCTAGCGACGATGAAGGAACGGCGATATACTTCCAAGTCAGGATGGTGTGTGACTTGGAGGGGAACTTGGAGATGGTGGTGTTCCCATGCACCTGCTGCCCTTGTCCTTCTAGGTGGTAGAGGTTGCGGGTTTGGGAGGTGCTGCCGAAGAAACCTTGACAAGTTGCTGGAGTGCATCTTGTAGATGGTACACACTGCAGCCACGGTATGCCGGTGGTGGAGGGAGTGAATGTTTAAGGTGGTGGATGGGGTGCCAATCAAGCGGGCTGCTTTGTCTTGGATGGTGTTGAGCTTCTTGAGTGTTGTTGGAGCTGCACTCAACCAGGCAAGTGGAGAGTATTCTATTACCCTCCTGACTTGTGCCTTGTAGATGGTCGAAAGGCTTTGGGGAGTCAGGAGGTGAGACACTCGCCGCACAATACCTAGCCTCTGACCTGCTCTTGTTGCCACAGTATTTAAGTTTCTGGTCAATGGTGACCCCCAGGATGTTGATGGTGGGGGATTCGGAGATGGTAATGCCATTGAATGTCAAGGGGCGGTGGTTAGACACTCGCTTGTTGGAGATAGTCATTGCCTGGCACTTGTGTGGCGCTAATGTTAACTGCCACTTATCAGTCCAAGCCTGAATGTCACCCAGGTCTTGCTGCATGCGGGCATGGACTGCTTTATTATTTGAGGAGTTGCGAATGGCACTGAACACTGTGCAGTCATCAATGAACATCCCCACTTCTGACCTTATGATGGAGGGAAGGTCATTGATGAAGCAGCTGGAAATGGTTGGGCCGAGGACACTGCCCTGAGGAACTCCTGCAGCGATGTCCTGGGCTGTGATGATTGACCTCCAACAACCACAACCTTTGTGCTAGGTATGACTCCAGCCAGTGGAGAGTTCCCCCCCACCCCCGATTCCCATTGACTTCATTTTATTAGGGCTCCTTGATGCCACTCTCGGTCAAATGCTGCCTTGATGTCAAGGGCAGTCACTCTCACCTCACCTCTGGAATTCAGCTCCTTTGTCCAATGTTTGGACCAAGGCTGTAATGAGGTCGGGAGCAGAGTGGTCTTGGTGGAACCCAAACTGGGCATAAGTGAGCAGGATATTGGTGAGTCAGTGCTGCTTGATAGCACTGTCGACAGCACCTGCCATCACTTTGCTGATGATTGAGAGTAGACTGATGGGGCGGTAATTGGCCGGATTGGATTTGTCCTGCTTTTTGTGGACAGGACACACCTGGGCAGTTTTCCACATTGTCGGGTAGATGCCAGTATTGTAGCTGTACTGGAACAGCTTGGCTAGAGGTACGGCTAGTTCTGGAGCACAAGTCTTCAGCACAACAGCTGGGATGTTGTCGAGGCCCATAGCCTTTGCTGTATCCAGTGCGCTCAGCCATTTCTTGATATCATGTGTAGTGAATCGAATTGGCTGAAGCCTGGCTTCTGTGGTGGTGGGGACGTCAGGAGGTGACCGATATGGATCATCCGCTCGGCACTTCTGGCTGAAGATGGTTGCAAACGCTTCAGCTTTGTCTTTTGCACTCACGTGCTGGGCTCCACCATCATTGAGGATGGGGATATTCACGGAACTTCCTCCTCCCGTTAGTTGTTTAATGATCCACCACCATTCATGACTGGATGTGGCAGGACTGTGGAGCGCCTTGGGATGTTTTACTACCTTAAAGGCGCTATATAAATACAAGTTGTTATTGTTGTTGTTGAAAATGACAGACCAGGTTTATGGGCGGAATGGTCTGTAAACCTTTGATTCCTTTGAAGCCAGTCAAAAGTCAGTTTTATGTTAACAGGATTTTAAAGTAAAATGAATTTAACAGGTCAAAGCTCCTTGTGGGTATTTACACAAACCTTACCGTGCTACTGAATGATTTTACTGGCTAGCATAAGTGTAACTTTTACACTGTAGTAATACTGCAGCCCCGTAACCTGCCCGGTGAAAACCGGGCGTTCTCGGGTCAGACATCCAATGTACCCCGCCCGATTGTCGGCTCCATTGAAATCAAAGCAGTGTAAAATCAGACGGGGTATTAAACCCATGCCATTCTCACTGGGCGGGATAAGTTAAAATTGGAGCACTTTTTATGACAGTACTTACATTCATTAGGGTAAATTCACTGAACTCACGCTCCCAGTTGGGAGCCTTGCTTGAAGGAAGTGGGGGTGGGAGAGTCTGAGTTATTGTGTTGTAGGCCTATCACTGACCTTTGCTCCCTTCAATGGGTGAATTTACCCTACAACTATATCATGTTGCATTATTAAATTTAATAAAAAACTATAACCTTGTCAGGAAAAAAATACAAAATAAAGGATGTCCCATGGCTCGATCTCTTCCTTTACCTCAACTTTCTCACCTGTCCTTAAAGTGTTGAGTTCTGCTGGGATGTGGTTCTACTGGCATTAGCAGCCTTCACACTTTGTATAAGTGGCCACTCTTCATGTGTTAGCCGAGACAATGGGAGTGATTTTCGTTTCCCTACCAGCCTGTTTGCACTGGGGCGGTATTGGGATCAAAACAGCGTGACTCGTTGAAGTGCCAATTTACCACCTGGTTTTTACCCCTTCCAAATTTTGGGTGGATTTCGACCTAAGTGGCTGGAGCTCCTGCCAGAAACAGGTGGGAGCCTCATAAATATATGTTAATCAGGGTCAAATGATATATATACAACCACCTCCCCACCGTGTACACACACACGATGCCATTTTCGTCTCTGCATACCGGATTAGCAGAATCCCCTTTGACTGCCCACTAAACAGGTTAGTACAAGTTCGGAACCAGCCCTTTTGAGTGGCCAGGAAAGGGATCATCAGCTGCGGTCAAGGAAAGCCTGATGCAGTTATGGCATGCTTTTATTTTCCAGTCACTTGTTAGATTTAAGGCTAAAAACCTTCCACATTTAATGTTCTTGTTGCTTTAGGCGCTGCAAAAATTTTGCCTGTACTCAACTGGTGCTTCCTTTCACTTCCGGCGCTTCCATGCCTCCCCTTAAAGGGGTCGCTGTAGGCCCATCACAATTGGCTGTTCTGCCAGATTTCCTGTTGCCAGATTGGCAAGCTGCCTATAGGGAGCAAGTTTCGTGCTTTCAGGTTGTTGCATTAATGTAAATGAGGCTCGGCTATAAAAGCCCCACAGCGACGGCGTTAGGTGGGCACAGCGTACGCAATGCCCACCGTCCACCTAATATGTGCTCAAAGCAAAAATCGGCCCAATGATTCTTGACAAACTATGTAATGGGTGGGGGCACTAAGACCAAGTTTGAACTTGTCCTTACACAAAATTCAATCTGCAGACGTCATTGGATAGCAAACAGCAACAGGAACTCTGGTTCATTTTATCTCCTTCCCAGACTAGGGACACTGAGGCTAATTGTAGCAGCCCCCCTCTAAATGATATCAACTAATTGAGTGCAGAGCAGTGATTGAACCCAGGATCTTCCTAAAGGAAAGAAAGAACTTGCATTTATATAGTGCCTTTCATGAGCTCAGGCCATCCCATAGCGCTTCACAGCCAATTAATTACTTTTGAAGTGTAGTCACTGGGGGTAATTTTGACTTTGTGTGATAGTGTAAAAGGGGTGCTAATAAATCGGCAGCTCGTTGTACATCTCTCCTGGTTTTCATTTCCATTGACTTTACTGTCGCACAAAGTCAAATTTGGCCCCATTTTTTTTGATGTAGGGAAATGCAGCAACCAATCTGTGCACAGTAAGGACCCATAAACAGCAATGAGATAAATGACCAATTAAACTGCTTTGAGGTTGTTGGTTGTGGAATAAATGCTGGCCAGGATATCGGGAAAACTCCCCCGCTCTTCTTTGAATAGTGTTGTGGCATCTTTTACGTCCACCTCAGAGTAGACGGGACCTTGATTTAATGTCTCATCCGAAAGACGGGTTTGTTTTGCACAGTATCATCTTATGTCATGCATTAGGCCACTGGGATAACTGAAAAAAAACTCATCACTTTTCCTGATTGTGCTTTGAAATACTCAAGAGGATTATGCAGAACATCAGTTTTACAAAGTTTTAGTTCTGAACAGAATTAAATTTTGGAAGTAGCAGCAAAGGAAAACTCAAAAATCTAATAGTTTGATGGATTCTAACTTCTAGAAATCAATCAACTGACTGCAGTCTATTTAATTTATAAATACATTTCATCATACAACTGTAAATGATCAACTTTTACTATACCAGGCCAAACTTAATATAAATTCAGATCAGCACTTTTGCTATATGAATTATGTTTAGCATATTAAAGTTTAATTTTCATTGTCACATGAACTGTTAAAACTAAATTAACGTAAAATTAAATGCAGATGCTAAATAGGAAAATCTTTCAGGAGTTTACAGAGTTTAAAAAAGGAACAGTTTCTTTTCATTGTAGAGAGCACAAATAATTTTTGCTCTGGCGACAAAAGTTCACACTCACCTTTAAAAAACACAAATTTCCCATCAGGCCGCTCATAAACTGCATCAATGTTAGAAGGCAAACCCCTCCAGAAATAGGCAATCTGCATGGGGTAACCATCCAGAACCTTATTGTTCCGAACACGCCAAAACCATTGGTCCTGCAATTGGAGAGTTCACTGGTTAAATTTGATAGTTCTTTAGCATTTGTGTATACTGTGTGTAAAGGCTGCACACTTTTGACAGTATAAACAAAAAGAAAAAAAGAACTGCAAATGCTGGAAATCTGAAACAGGGAGTACTTTTAACCCAACCAGTAGGTAACTGATGGGATGGGATCGCCCGCCCATTTTACACCCAATGGAAAATAAAATCGGACGGGGTGTTAAACGGACGGCCTATCAGCTTCTTGCCGGGACAGGTTAGGTTAAAATTACCCCCAAGAATGGGAAATGCTTGAAACACAGTTTTCTATTAAACAGCTTGCAGGTCATTTATCTCATTAACTTCCTCTCTGTGTATAGAATCTCTCTTGTTTCTTCTCCTTTCTTTTCTTCCCCCAACCCTACTAAAATGTTTGATTGTCCTTCAGTTTTCAGTTCTGATGAGGGGTTATACTCAAAACGTTAACCTGCCTTTTCTCTTTACAGATACTGACTGACTTGGTGTATATTTCTACCGTTTCTGTTTTTTGATTCACTTTTGACAGGATGTTTTGCTTGTTAAGAACCCTTACAAAAAAAATGCCGTTCACTGTGTCAATGACATAAGTATAACTTGAAGCTCTATCGACTAGTCATGACTACTAAACTCTAACTTTGTGCCTTAAAATCTCTTCGCATTGAAAAACCGCAAAGCAAGACTCAGGCTGAATAGAAAACATTGAAGAGGGATTTATATTCATATTGCTGTCTTTCATTACTTCATAAATGAATGGGGGTAATTTTGACTTTGGGTGATAGCGTAAAAACATTTGATATGGATTCAGCCATCCATTACACACCTCTCCCCATTTTCATTTCCATTGACTTCACAATTTTACACTATCACCAAAGTCAAAATTACCCCCATTATTTTTATGAAGTGATGAAAGACAGAATTTTGAACATTTCTTAACTGAGATATTTCTATACTACAATTCTCATACAGAAGCCACATTCACAAAACAGCCACAACCGTTTTTTAATGCCAGTTTTAGTCATTAAAGGCTAGTATGGAGCTTGGCAACTAATTTACTAATTTGCTATACAGAGGTCACATGGCACTGGCAGCTTTATTTTATCACTACAAGCGATGATTTTACCATGCTTCTTACAGTCTTTCACAAATTCTATTCATATTGCGACAAATCTCCCAAAAAGGCTTTCACAGATTTGTTAAGGAATTCCAAAAGGCTCAACTGCATTCTCTTCAATAATGTATTAACTGCATTTTTCTCCCTTATTTTTATCCACCATAAGACTGTCACCACCAAGTAGCCTCCTACAATGAGGAGGGCAGGAAGTGCTGGGATATCGGCTTCTACATGACCACTGTCAAAGCTACTTTATGATGCACATAAAACCTAAATGCTTCATTGTGGAATAGAGGAAACACAACAAACACAAATGCGCAGGGAACCCTGAAATTTAAAGATGTGGGCCTAGAAATTGGATCAGGCCCAAGGCCCAAGGCCCAAGGCCCAAGGCCCAAGCGGGATCATGGCAAATTGGTCCACCGACCTCATTAGCTGGTGTCCCAGTCTGCCACAGGCCGAAGGGAAGGGCTAAACACTGCCTGGCAGCAGCCCAAAGTTTTAATGTGGAACCAGGAGGAGCATTCCTGTCCCTCTTGGCTCCACATTAAGGTAAGTATTTTTTTTTTATAAACTTACCATTATGGTGGTGACCTCCAGCAGTCCCTTTAAGGTAGACCAAGTAATCACAAACACAGCAGGCTTGACCAGGGCAAACCAATTTCCAGAATGGGCCCTAAAGCAGGCGTTAGGCCCCTAATTAGCATATTCAAGGCCCTAATGCATATTTTAGGCAGTAGCCAGGAAGGCCTCCACAGTGCCCAAACCAAGATGGCACGAACAAGTTTCCGACGCTGTTCGGGCGCGGGGTGTTGACCCCCCTATGTGACCTCTTTGCACCCGTTCTCCGCCCGGAAAATGGGTGCAACGCAGTCCAATTTTTCCCCTGTGATATTTTGGTTGGAAGCAAGGATTGGACTTCTTACTGCGTTCTAGTTGTTCTAAATACTTCAAATCTAATATCCCACCACAATTTTCTGCAGTAAAGTGGTGAGCCCATTTGCTTTTTTCCCAGCTTTACTTCCAATTTGATTATCAATGACTACATGACAAGAACAGTGCATTTCCAACATGTTTTTGTCTTATTGTGGTCAGAGCAGATATATATATATATTGCTTTACTGCATCTCTGCATCATATAAAAGGGCAGCTCACTTTAAAATTCATTAGAATGTGGATAACCAGCTATTATTAATTTTGCTCTTTGGTCAGTAGTCAAGTGCTCAGTTGTGTCAGCCCTTTGTCAAAGACATTTTAACAAGTCTGTGGGGAATTGTTGTAGGTGAACCGCATCACTTTATTTATTGGTTTTGACAACTTCTCTGACTAACTGATGACATATATAAAAACTTCAAATAACTGTAAAAGACATTTTTCCTCAATGTTATAGAAGACCTCATGCAGCATAGCAAAAATGACAGTGGCTCTTTAACTGAATTACAATGGACTTCTCATCTCCTGACGCAGTGAAGAGAACTTAATATGGCAATGTCAGTTCTCTTCCCAGTGCAAGGGTTTTGAAAACCTGAAGTGCAGAAAATCTTGTACTACACATCCTTGTAAATAATTCATTGTCTTGCAAAGTATGCCACCTATGTGTTATGAAACCAGACAATGATGTCAGTTATTTCTGTAATGTTCAAGCAGCTAAAAGGGTATCCCTCATGATATTTTCTACTTAGAATGCCAGTATCTTGGAGTGAAATTAAAATAAACATTCAGATTATAATTTGCATCAATTCATTCATTCTGTTTGTAAAACACGAAAATGTTATATTACTATATAAATCATTCTACTATAATCCAAAAGGTGTAAATACAGTAATGAGGGTACAACGTATACATCAGGAAGTTAACTGCACTGACAGTACCATTTCACTGATATACTAAAATGATACCATGGTTCCTGTAGCTACTCACATGGTTTTTTTTTTACAATTCCACAGATTTCCTGAAAAGACTTCCACAGTTTCAGTTTAATCCCAGGGTTATCAAAAATATTGCATAAATGCCCAAGAGCAAATGAACCCTGGGTGGCAAACCTGTTCAGTGTTTTTGGCTAAATGAATCTAGTCTAAGGTTTTAACTAGTCTCAAGTGAAATTAGAAAAAGAGCAAACGTGAAATACAAAATAAAAGGTTTAATATGGAAACAAAATAAAATGAAGACAGTGATCCTGACAAGTATTGATTTTTCTTGGAAAAACTGAAAATGCTGAAAATACACATCAGGTATTTCAGTCTCTCCAAAGAGAGAAGGTCCCTTAATGTTTCAGGTGTAATGTTTCAGAGTTGTAACGAAAGGTTTCTACCTAAAATATTAACTTGTCTTTTCTTCAGATGTTGATGTACCTGCTGGACATTTTCAGAGTTTTCTATCTTCATTTCATATCTTCAGCATTTACAATTTTTTAGTTCTTCGATTTCTTATGATTTGGTTGTGTTCAGTGACTTTATAACCAGTAGTTTTTATTGACAAATATATCCTGTCGCAGTAATAATTTGCTCTCTCGTTCATTGTATTACGATTTTCCAACCTGCACTCCTAGCGGGGAGCTGCACTTGAAGAAAGGATGGGTCAGAGGATTGGAGCTACAGTGTTGCAGCCCGATTACTGATCCATGCTCCCTTCAAGAATGGGAGCAGAGGGCTGGATTTTACGAACCTCAGTGGGTCCATGGCGGGTGACGTCGGTGGTGGGTCCTGACCCCATTGCTGTCTCCATCCCAGCCTCTGAAATGAGTTTACCGTGATTGGGCTTGTTAAGCCCGCCCAGCAAGTTTCCCGGCTAATTAGAGGAAGCGGGTCTCGTGACGTCGTTTGATGACGCGTCATCAGCCGGTTTCCTTAAAGGGACCATGGCCAACTTTCTTTTGACAGTTGTGCTGTCAGTGTTCTGCAGCAGTGAGGTGCTGCAAACACTGACAAGCACTGCACAGAGGTGTATGGCTGCACCCAGGCTCTCCCATGACTCTCTCCATATGATTATGGAGGGAGTCACAGCACGCAGGGAGGTCCTCTTCCCATGGGTGGAAGACACCTCCCCAAGAGATCAACACAGCCTGGTTCACATTGCAGAGGAGGGCACAAGCAGGGATGTGGTCAGGAGGTCCTGGGCGCAGTGCCACAAACATTTCAATGATCTCAGTAGATCACGAAATGTTAGTACAAAGCCACACTCAACCTCATCCTGCTGTCCTCTCATCCCATCCCCATCACTCTGCCTTGCCTTCCCTACCCTACTCCTGCACAGCCTTACTCACACCAACTTACTTTGCACCTCCAGCCATCCTTCTCTATCTACATTATCACGTCCCCATCTCACTAGCCACCCCTCACACTCACCCTCATCCTAGTGCAATCATACCAACTAACAGCACGCAAGGGTAGGCACTTGGGTGTTTTATGCAATATTCATGTGAAGTTTCTGTTAAGGTGGTGTCAAACATTGAAACCTTTATTTTCAACACTTTGCATTCTTGGACAGATTGGTATGCACCTTTGGAAGTGGCTTAGTGAGTTGCAGTGAATGGTGAGACATAACGGTACCCCCCGCAATGGTGATGAGTGTGAAAGGAATGGCTTGGGCATTGTCGGGATGCTTTATGTTGTTGGTGTGGGGTGGTGCCAACCTGGCGCATCATGTGGCAGCCAGGGTGTACAGCGTCAAGTGAAGTAAATGTGGCCATGGTGAGGCCATCCCTGGCCTCCCGGGCAGCAATGTGGTCTGGTGCCCTCTGTCCTGTGCAGCATCAGATGATTATGGAGAAGGTTGGTGTGGTTGTTGATACTGCTGGTGTGCCTGTTGATGCTGGTGTTGCGGCTGATCGTGATCAGATTCTGAGGCCCAAGGTGAGAGAGTATAAACTGTACCCATGCTGATGGAATAGATTGCAGGTGAACCTGAGATGACAGAAGCGATCTGTCAGAGGTGAGAGAGCTCGTTCCAATGAGGTGACACTGGATAGAGAGTTGGCTCCAAACACTTGCAACCTGCATAAAGCTCAATCTGTCTTCCAAATGCAGTAAAGTGGCTGTTGGAGCATGAAGTGGGCTGTGGTAAATCTGTAATTTTCCCATTGTCACCTCAGTAAAATTTCGGCAATTTATTCTGTGTTTCCAGAAATCACATGAGTGAAATTTGAGAAACGTATGTCCTTGTTACAGATTTAAAATAATCAGAAACCTAGGTGAAGACCAAAGACCTTTAATAGATGAGTTGTCCTGGTAGCATCCTTTAGTCATGTCCTTGAATACATAAAATAAATGATGTATTGTGCTATATTACAAAGTAACAGAAAATAAGTCAAAATATGAAAAAGGGCATTATTGTCTTGGGGGTAAATGCGGTTTCTGGAACAGTTAAGAATAGCTTGCATCTGGCTGTGGAACTGTTCTGCTTCCATTTGGATATTTCCCCAGTGGCTTTTGTGACAATAACTTTAATTCTGTATTTCTTTGAAGAAATCAGTCTGGTATTCAGTAATCTGATGTCTGTTTATATCTGTCTGAGGGTTGCAAATTTCCACTACTAATGTCCTTTAGAGAAGGAAATCTGCCATCCTTACCTGGTCTGGCCTATATGTGACTCCAGACCCACAGCAATGTGGTTGACTCTTAACTACCCTCTGAAATGGCGCTCACTACCATCTTCTCAAGGGCAATTAGGGATGGGCAATAAATGCTGGCGTTGCCAGCGACACCCGCATCCCATGAACAGAAAGAAATAACTTGCACACTGTCTTACAAGACTGTTGAATTGGAGGACAATACCTTTGGTAAAGAAAGTGAAACGTAATTCTAATAACTCCTGTAACAAGATTTCTGCAGATGAATGTCGAGGCTGGCACATTTGTGCAATTGTGAATAATAACTCTCATTTTTCCTTTCGGAAATTATGAATATTAGAGGGCGAAATTCCGCTCATTTGCACCTCTGGTGGGAGGCACTAACAGGGCGCAAATGGCTTCCCTCCCCCCCCCCCCCCCGAGACGCTAGCCGCGCCTCCCGCGAAATTCCACGGGAGGTTAGCGGTGGCGCTGCCGAGTATTGCCCCAATCTTCTGCGCTCGGAGATCATGACGTCATCTCCAGGCGCAGCGCCCCGGTAGCGCCTCGGGAGAAAAATTTGCACTTGCACCCCGCAGCAGCGCTGGGCGATGTTACTGACTGCTGTAGGGGTCACGCACAGTGAGGCCGGACGCTCGTGGGACACAACTTAAAGGCACGGTGGGCGGCCGGCCAACAAAAAAAAGCTGATTTAAAAAAAAAAAATTATTTTCAGCCACCGGTCGCGACGTCCGTGCTGCAATCGCTCAGCCCGGTACTCTGCTTGAGTGACGGGTTAATCGCGTGGCACTCCCACTCCCCGGTGGCCCAGAAATCTACAATGAAACATGCCGACCTCGCAGCGTGGGGCCCTTCCCTTTAATGCAGGGAAGAGGCCCTGCAATGAAGCAGCGTGGCCACACGTGGCGCTGCTGAGCATATCGCCCCAGATCGGGACATTCCCCATCTCTTGGGCTCTAAGAGGCAAGTGGAGTGCTTGATTTAGCGCTCCACTTCCCTCTTGGACCAAAAAGAGGGAATTTAACAAATGTTTGCATGGCGTTTCCAAACATTTTTCACTTAACGCCCCAAACGGCCCTCTTGGGGAATTTCACCCCCTTAGTGTTTTACTCTTCCATGAAGGAGAATCGTGTCACAGTCTGTGCTTCTCTGATAGTTGGATGGCAGTCGTGGGCCATTGGGAATAGTCTGGTCATTCATCCAGATTGTGATAAATGGAGTTATCCAAAATATTTATCTCTTACATACTCTGAAGCAGTGTGCTTTATTCTCTGAGTAGTACATGGACATGATCTATGACCAAAATATCTTAACTTCAGATAATGATGGTTATTGAAATACCTTCGTCTCAATAGCCATTTTTATACAAAATCCATGATGATTCTATTTGTTCTAAATTATTTTAACAGTAGGCAAAGAGTAACCAATGTGTTGAACTAAAAATCTCAGAAAAATAACTTAAGTTTTCTGTATTTAACTGCCCAGCACACAGTATCTCACTCTATCTAAACTGATGTCAGCTCTACATTGCTAGGGATCTGTGAGTTGCACAGGCTATAATATCAGGGCAAATTCCATATCCTTCATCAAGGTGAAAATCCTCTTTGGCTCTTTCTTTTGACAGAGCCTTTTTGACGCACGCATTTATTAACATATAGCTACATAGCAGTAAAGAGGCATCTAGGGTAATATAGTCAACTACTATACTGTACAAAGGATAAATTGGCTGACTCATTGATATGTTTCTCAACCCTTTGTAGAGTTACCAAGCTGAGTGCTTCTCTGAAGCCTGGCAACAAAGACAGAAAACTAACAATTTGCAGTTATGCCTAAAAGCAGGCAACAAAACAGATCACCAACAGTGATAATAACTTCCTTAGTGCCATTATTAAATTATACCCACAGTAATAGGTATGGCAGACTCACTGAAACCAGAATCTGCATTCTTCAGTTGCGTAAGTGAAGATCCAGGTGACATCCTCTCCGCATCAGTTCAATCGTTTGTTCACTAACTGATGGGACAGGTAAAGTCCCCAGGGAAAGTTCAATCATTCCATCAACCCTTTTCAATTTTCCTGGCTCCAGGAAGTTGAGATTCTTCTATACAAATTTAAATTAACATTCAAAATAAAAAGTGTTCTGTTACCGAAGTAAATATAAACAAAAGGACCACACTTATCCCAATACTAACAACCATCTGATTGATCTATAAACAAAATCACTGCAAAAACCTTGATGATGATGAAGAATTGCATCTTTAGAAGCAGTGGATAGACAAAGGGGGAAAAATTCAGCTGCTTGCGCCTCCCGTTAGCGCCTTAAGAGGGCGCTAATGGGGCGTAAAGCAGCTAACGCCCGGGCGCAGCGCCGCCCACGCCTCCCGAAGAATTTAGTGGGAGGTTAGCGGCGGCGGCAGCCGGTAGCGCCTGGCGCGCGCCGGCGATGACGTCATCGCCGTGCGCAGCACCCCGCTCGCGCCCCGGCCGTGATCTTCAGTCGCGCCCCCTGATTTACCGCCAGACGCTATGTCCGACGGGTTCAGGGAGGCGTACGTGCGGCCGGGGCGGCGATATTTAAAGGGGAGGTGGCAGGCGGCCATTTTTGTTGCTGGCCGCCTGCCAGCACCTGCCCCCGTTGCTGTCCCCGGCCCCCGTGAAGCCCCCCCACCGTGAAGTGCCGGCTGCGCTCCAAGAGCCCGGCACTTCTCTTGAGTGCCGGGCTCTTTTGCCGGCACTCCCGATCCCTGGGGGCCCAGCTGGGCCCCGGTTCGCGCTGCGCAGGGTCCCTCCCCTTTAAGAAGGGGAGGAAGGCCTGCAATACCGCGGCGCGACGTGCCGCAGCGCGTGGCGCTGCGCACGTAGCGCCAGGATATTCACTCGCAGCGCCCCAAGAGGGATGCGGGGTGCTTCCAGTGGCGCCCCGCTTCCCTCTTGGGGCGCAACCACTGAAGTTCCGGCGCGGGGCCGCTAATTTTTTCGGGGCGCTAAAAGTCGCGCCCCGGCGAGGTTAGCGCCCCAAATGGGGCGCGACTCAATTTTTACCCCAAAATGTCAAGTGAACAATAGCGGTGGGAATTTTAACCCCCCAAAATGGGAGGCTTTGGGTCGTTTCCAGTTTTAACGGAGGTGGAATGGGGAGCGGGCGACAAATTCGCTCCCAGAAGACGGGTTGATCATTTAAATATTATAATGAGACTCCGTGCTTCAGATTTTACCTCCATTTTAAATTTCAGTCTGGCCAGCCGGATTTCCCGGGCCTTGGGAAACCCGGAAGCTAAAGGGAGGTGAGGACTGCTGGATCCAGCTTACCTGCTCCCCCCACCCCTACAAGCCACGATCTCCCACCAACCCGACCCTTCCGATCTCCCCCACCCCTCAACGCTTCCGATCCCGTCCCCCCGACCATTCCGATCTTCCCCCCCCCCCCCGACCTTTCCGATCTCCCCCATGCCTCCAATCTCACCTCCGACCTCTGATATCCCCTCACCACCCTCCGGTCCCTCCGATGTCTCCGACCCCTCGATGTGTCGCGGGTCCCTCCCATGTCTCCAACCACCCCCCCCATGATGTGTCTCTGTCCCCCCGATGTCTCCGACCACCCCCCCATGATGTGTCTCTGTCCCCCTGATGTCTCCGACCCCTCTGATCGATCCAGTGCCCCCGAACCACGATATCTCCACTGCCCGGCTGCAGCCTGGTGCTGCAGGCCTTCCCGCCCGACAGCCAGCTAGCCTCTCAATCTAGCTGGCTGTAGCTGGGAAATGGATACAAAAAATGTTAATCAGGTGCTGCTACTAAATTCGGCAGGGCCTGAAGGAAACCCGTTCTTCCAGGTTTCCTGACCGCAAAACAGTCCCCCCGCTCCCTCCCCGCCTCCAAGTTACTATCCGGGCTGCGTGCTGTCCTTTTAATATTTATGCAGCTTTTGCCTCAAATAACTATGTGCTATGAAGTAAACGACAAACTTAACTTAGCTGATCTCATCTGCAAAGTCTAAATGAGACGTTGAATGAAATCATGCCATTTTGAGTGGACTGACTCGAGAAACCACTGTCAGTTAGGTGTAGATAAGAATTCATTTAAATTAAACAAATTTTATATGAGGATTAAACAGTCTTAGGTATTTTAACGGAACTGATTATTTAAATGTCTTGAGAGTAAAGATGAAAACCTGCTCACACGAGATCAGTTGTGAGGATAATTGTTACTGATGACAATTTAATTTGGCATTTTCTGACCTTGAAGCTTGGCATCATTAAAACATTAACCAGCACAGTCATGACAGCCTAAGTAAAAGAGAGATGTTTTGTTTAGTAAAAAGGATAGCTTTCTTTTCCCTACATTACAAGCGACTACACTTAAAAACTTCATTGACTGGGAAGCTCTTTGGGACATCATGAAGTGAAAGACATTATGTAAATGTAAGTTCTTTCTTTTTTTAATCATTCAGCTGACTATTATATATTATTACTGCATTAGTACTGTTTGAGAAATATAGGTATTATTCAGTTAATTATAGTCTTTTGAATCACTGACTATCATATGTACTGCAACAATCTATATAATCACCATTTTATTGGTGTGAATGAGTGTATGATTAAGAGTAACACATGCTCAAATGAAAGCTGTAATCGCATGAATTAAAGCTATATTACATGTAATGACATCAATCTCCTCAAATAAAGTAGCAATATATTCCTCCTGAAAAATAATTTCCCCTATGTCAAAACAGTTCATCCATGTAAATCATTATGTGAAAATATAAATTAATTTTTATTAGCTAATTTTCTTTAGATGTCTTAAAAAAGTCACAAATACATATTGGACCAAAAATTCGGCACTTGCTGGGTGAGTACGCGCTGTGTACTCACCCATAAGGTGTCCTGAAGTGCCGGTTTCCTGCATGCACTGCGCATGCGCGGGAAACCGGAACTTCCGGTCTGGTGAAGGGAGCGGTTCAGAGGTGAACCGCGTGCGCGGTAGAGGCTGCGCGCACGCAGCAAATTTAGGGGTTTTTTCAGGTTTCTCCGGGAGGGTAAGTATTGAAGAACCTGCGCTTTTAAAAAGGAGGCACAGGACCCGTTTTCAACAAGGTAAGTGGTTAATTAATTATAATTTAAAAAAATTTTCAACAGGTTTATCTTTTTTAGATACTTTAAAGAAAGGTAAGTTTATTTTTAGCACTGTTAAAAAGTATTATAATTTTTTCAAAAATTTAAATTTTTGTTTAAAGTAGTTAATTTATTTAACTTATAGTTATTTTATAAATGTGATGGTTTTAAAAAAAAAATATTTTAAGTTTAGCTGTTCTTTTGGGGCCGATTTCAATTCATAGATTTGACAGGTCTTCCTGTCAAATCTATGAATGAAAGATGGTCTGCTGCCATTGGCTCTCCATGGCCCACGTGATCCCAGGGGACGCATCGCACTAACTACGCCCCTGGGATACGCAAGCCCTGCGCGCCGGCACTTGGAGCAGGCCCAGGAGCTGAAGTCCCCGTGGGCCCAGAGGCCAACGGCAGGCGCGGTAGGTAAGTGCGCGTGCGATCCTTACCCCCGCGGCCAGCCAGAGAGGCGAATTTCAGGGCCATTATATGCTGTCATCCTAGAAAACAGGGTTGATTCCATTCATGGGGAAAGCTTTTTCTATCTCTTGATGAAACAAAAGCTGTATTCTGTGCAGATACAGTGGCCTAGACATTCGTAGTGTTTGGGCTGGCCGTTAAGGACCGTTTCGGGAAAGAAATGGCAGCCGCCTCACTTCTGCCCGCCTCCGGCACGGGACCCGGCAGCCGCAATTTTAGTAAGGGCCAGAGCGCTGGCCCCTGAAATGTAAATGAGCAGAGAATGATGTCAGTCGGCGTGCAAACTTTTCTCTCTGGTTAACGCCGGGTCCTAAGCACGCTCGGGAAAGCGTGCATGAAGCAGCCCTGCAGAGATGCTGTCGGCGCTTCTTAAAGGGACACACACATCTTTCAGGTAAGTTTGGAATTAAGCGTTTTGACTTTTTTTAATATTGTATTGAAGTAGTGGCTTGGTGCAACAGATGTTAAATGTTTTTAAAGTGTGCAGGGAGTGCTGCTGGATGCTTGCAAGGCTTCCGATGGTAAATGAAAGGCCTCTGAGAAGACAGAAAATGCTGGAAATACTCAACAGGTCAGGCAGCATCCGTGGAGAGAGAAACAGAGTTCACGTCTCAGGTCGAGAGTCTGCCTGACCTGCTGAGTATTTCCAGCATTTTCTGCTTTTATTTCAGATTTCCAGCATCCGCTTGCAGAGGGAAGTGGAAGAAGCAGAAGAGGAAGACACAGAAGAGGAGGACACAGAAGAAGAAGCAGAAGAGGAGGAAGCGGAAGGAAGGATGCAACACAGACAGCCCTTTTCTGGCCGGGATATCGGGATGGAATCATCCAGCCTGTGGTACCAGTGACCACAACCCCAATTCCCCCTTCAACATTTGTCCTACACCTTACCTTCCATCTGTTGCTGACCATCAGAGCATTCTCTTGGCCACAATGCTGAAATAAAAGCCGCCACAAAGCAAACTTTCCAATCCAACTTTATACATCTATCATCCAACATGACATCAAGAAATCAACTCATCACCCTTATGCATTCTCTTAGTGATGTCTTGTGTGTGCCTTTGCCTATCCTACTGATGTCACGCAGTGCTACCCCAGTGGCTGCAGCATGGCTGGTGGAAGACTGCTGACTTTCAGTGGGGGACACTGGAGATGGCCTTGCAGGACGACCTTGAGAAGCTGGTGGCTGGGACTGTGATATCGAGTGACGGTGTTTCTTCTTCTTCTTCTTCATTCTCCTCTCTCTCTTCTTGGTCAACCACTGGCTGGGCAGGCTGGATTCATTGGGTGTGTAAAATGAGGAAGGCACAAGGGTAGAGTTGTGGTGAGGGCGGGAAAGCAAGAGCTGCATTCTTACACCATGTGCACCTTCTAAATCAGAAGATATTGTGGGATGAGGGGGAAGTGGGATGTGAGAAGGAGAATAACGTATGAAGATACAAGCATCTTGCATCTTCCAGCCAAGGGCTCAGCCATGCCCCTGCCAAGAATAGCCAGCACCGTCTCCTCCAAGGGGGTGAGGTGAAGCTGGGAATGGGAGGTGTGCCTCGTGTTTGGTATAGATTGTTGGTAGGTGAGTGATGGGGGGGCAGGGGGGCGGGATGTTGTGCAATGAGCAGTGTGTGAGGCTAGTGGTGCAGTTGGTAGGAGATGGTTTTTGAAGATGCATTCACTGACCTTGACCACTAATCTGAGGTCATGAAGCTTCTTTGGGCACTGGAGCCAGGTTGTGGGAGTGACACTGCTGGCAGTGACGGCCTCGGTGATCTGTTCTCAGATTGTTCTTTCTGGAGGGCCTCCTGGCCCCTGTGAGTAGAGGAACTTTCTTGCAGTGTTGACCCCCTGCACAAAGCTTGAGTGCTGCGTGTGAAACCCTGGGTGCCATTCCCTGGCTTGCTGAGCCATTTGTGTTAGTGCTGAAGCACTTTTACCATTTTTGTACATCTGGAAGGCAATTCAGCTTTAAGAGCTGAAGACTGCCATTTGGGAATTTTTTTTTAAAAAATTTTCAGAAGGCAGTTGAGCTCTAAGGCTAAAGACTGCCTATTTTTAAATGATTTTAATTTTTTTCATTTTAGAAGGCATTTCCCCTTTAAGGGACCGATATTGCTTTCTAAAATGACATCCTTGCTTTAAGACATCAGTTTTCTTGCTCCAGGGATGTAACGGCCACGCTACATTGCGCCTCCTGCTGAGAGTACCGCCGGAAAAACAGTCTTGCACTCCAAGATTTGCACTGCGCTTATGTAAATGAGCAGGCAGCACCAAAATACCTGGGCTATTACTCTGGGCGGCCATTAACTTCACCGACAGGTTCCCAGCCTACTCCAATTTCTAGGCTAGTGAGTTTTCTGCGTAGATTAATTAGAAACCACTTAGGATGCTGTACTGGACACGTCTCACCAATGTAGCTCTCTGACGGAACTCCACTGCAATGCAACAGAAAGTCTTCAGCAGCTGCTCAACTGGTTCTCCTTCACCAATTCAAGATTTTCCATTAGGAGGTGACAGAGATATACAATATGTCCAAACACATATGGGGGGCATATTGTAATAGCATGTAAATAATAGGAATATGCTGTCTGATGTATTTTTTGTCATTTCTGCCCTTACAATGTTGGGTACTAGAAACATCTGTGCATTCCTGGCATCTAGGGTTGCTATGGTAGAAATGAGGGCTTTTAAAATTGAAAAGTCTGGCTTAGCTTTCCCAATTGATAGCAGGGTGATCAATTACTTAGGATGAGGTATTATTGGCAAAACAATAATTAAAAAAATTAATTGTTTTCAATTTCCTGGGCACACTGAGGCAGGCTCCTGAGGCCTACTGCACCAATTCTCCGCACACTCCCAGGATGGGGAGCCAGCTTAAATTAGGCAAATCCAGAAAATCATCTGAGAGATCACTCAATAAATCTCGGGGTGGGTGGGGGGCGCGGCGGAGGTGGGGTTGGAGCGGATCATCGAGGTAAGTGGAACTCGTGTCCCAACCAAGGTGTGCTGTGATTCTGCCAAATTGGAAAATCACAGCCGACAATGGCAATAAAAGCAGAAAAGTGTCAGAAATGTACAACAGGTCGTAAGTTTTGATGAAGGATAGCACCCAAAACATAACTTTCTCTCTCAAATGCTGAACAGATCTGCTATGCATTTTTGCCATTTCCTATTTATATACTACTGATCATGCAACGTGAAGTCCCGATTATGTCTGAAAGGAACACATTGTAAATGACCTACATCCCCTAATACACATTAACATGTGAGCCTAAAAAATGCATACGTCTTCAAGATTTGTTATTTTATTTGTTTAAGAAAGAAATGGCACGCAGTACCACTTTCCCAGAAAAGATGGAGGAAGTGAACTCAAATCTCAAGAATGTCTAGAATTCATGCTGCGGAATAGAGTCTCACCAACACTGAAAAGAAATGCATATTTCTATATCAAGTTACATTTCTAAATTCAATTTTTGGGTAACAAGATCTTGTGATGAATCTCCAGCTCTATCACTCCAGCCAGGCACTGCATGCTTTTGCTGCAGGCTATTTTAGCACAGGGAAATTCTGTTAAAGCTAAACAGAATCTAATTCACAATTTGCCGTCACACGTCTGGAAGAGACTAGCTACTGCAGGCAAGTTAGTAATTCCCACAATTGTCAGTTAATTGGAGTATAAGGAGCTTAAATCGCAACAAAATATGCAAATTTGTTCCGCAACATGACTTACCACTTCATAATGGATGGAAAGGAAGAAATTACTTCATGCTGCAAGATTTCAGTCTGTTAGGGGGGATTCTGCACCAGTCTATTAGAGTACATAATTCACAAGTACTGCAAGAAGTTTTTTTTTGCAAACTATATAAAAGTTATTTTTAATGTGAGATTCCTTGTTGCAAATTTCAGACACATGTCAAAGTTTGATTGCTGCTTAACAAGTCTTTTCTAACACAAAGTTCTCAGAAGATATCATCCTACCCTACATGTAGACATGTTTTTAATATTTAAAGTATTTGTAGGTAGTTTAAATATTAAAAACATGTCTTTTAGTCAGTAAAATCCTTTGAGCCCGAGTGTTATTAACCAATGCTCAGTCCCTGGAATGGTTAGGAACAGGCTGTTCTGGAAACCTTGCTGCAGAAAGCAATGGATTATTTTGCCCAGTGATCTCACTGGAACACTTTCCAACTAGATTTTGCATTTGTTTAAGTATAAAAAAAAGTTAAAATAATAGCATATTAAGTAATGCATTCTTACAAAAAATACAGACTTATAAAGAATTATTCTTTCAAATGAAGATATAACTTGCTGTCCTGGCTTACAATTTGGCGAGATGGAAGTGCAAATGCAAGAGTTTTTAAGTGGCATCAGACTACTGTAAATAAGTGAGATGGTCCACATTTTCTTGCAGAAAGTTTTGATTTTAATCCATCTTCTTAATTATATAGGCCATAGAGAGATACATCTGGTGCAAAGCTCATGATTGAGGCTGTGTGTCTGTAATATCTGGCAGGAAACGACAACCAGTAATTGGAAGACATTTAATTAGATGCACTAGCAATTATGGAAATATTAATTTATTACTCTAATGACTGATTCTCTTGGCTTTAGTTACATTTTTCAGAGACTTCAGGCTGTGAACAGTTGCTCCACTTGAGGTTCAGCACCTCCAGCATCAGATCTAATGTGCCATACCCTCAACTCCTTAAAAAACAGATTTACTTGTGATTTAAAAACAAATTCTGCAGTGTAAATTGTGGAATTAACAATATTAGACTCACTTGGACACTACTGGACATTGTTACGGACTCTAACCACAGAGAAATATTGTTTTTTAAAACCAGGTAAGAATCAGTGCAGGTGGGTATTTAAAGTAATCAAGGGGGTTGAAAAACCAAGAAGCACTCATAGGCCGCGATTTCCCCCACCTGGGCGGGTCCGTGGCGGGCGAGGTCGGTGGTGACACGTGAGCCCGTTGCTGCCTTCATCCCGCTGCAAGGAAAGATTTTTCCGTAATGGGGCTTGTTAAGACTGCCCTGCACGTTACCCAGCCCAATTAAAAGGTGCGGGTCTGGTGACGTCAGCGCTGACGCATTTGCTGCCGGTATATTTAATGGGGCAATGGCCCCATTTGATTTCACTTCTCATTTAGGACAGTTGAGCCTACTTTGGCTGCAAGATGAGTTCACAAAGGCAGAGGGCTGCTCCTTGATTCTGCGAGGACTCCCTCCATGTGCTTGTGGAGGGAGTCAGAGCACACAGGGAGGTTCTCTTCCCTGCCAGTGGTCGCAAGAGACTGCCCCAGGAGACCAAGGTAGCCTGGCTGCAGATAGCGGAGGAGGTGACAAACAGGTCGGTGGTGATGAGGACCTGGGTGCAGTGCCGCAAGCACTTCAATGATCTTCTAAGATCAGAAAAGTGAGTATAAAGCCACACTTACCCATCACTCTCCTTTCCCAACCCTACTCCTGCACATCCTTACTCACTGCAACATCCCTTGCACCTTCACCCATCCCTCTCTCTATCTACATTATCACATCCCCATCTTATTAAGCACCCCTCACACTCACCTTCATCCTAATGCAATCATACCAACTAACAACACACAAGGAGGCCACTGGGTATTGCCACCCCACTCCATCATAGTCTCCCTCTAAAGATCTAACCCATCCATTCCTTACACTCATTCCATCACTCTCACTCAACCTTCTCTTCTTTCCCTCTTTGCAGAAAAAGAGAGCCCATAAGAGGGAGAGTGAGAGAATGTGAGGAGACCGTCAATTGTTAGCAATCCTCACCAGTGCAGAGGAGGCTACCCTGGAGATTACTGGAGCGGTCGACCAGCTGGAAGTGGGGGACGGAGAGAGGGGCTCATCAGAACAACCTGGTGACGGAATCAGTTTCCATACAGCTACATGGCATTCATCAGTTACTCATATGGGGGCTGAAGTCAAGAGACATTGAATGCTCATCATGTGCATAATGGTATCTGTATGCAATCTACATATGATATATCTAACTGATCTCTTTACTCTCCCACAGATCCATCAAGAGCCCCCCCCACTGTCCAGGAGGAAGAGCGAGAGGACTCTTCAGAGGAGCCTCCAGCCTCCAAGGGCGCAGCGTCACCTGAGACAAGGCAAGCCAGCACCAGCGCAGAGACGCACACCTCAGTGGGGCCGTCGCGACATAGAGTAGTGTTGTCACCTGGTGTCTCACACAGCACACATGAGTAGGAGCAGATGGTGGAGACAGGGTCAGCAGTGCAGACTCCTTGTCTGAGGGCGCAGGTGTCTCCTAGCTCTGCTCAGCAGCATGCAGACGCTGAGCCTCGGGGGCCATCCAGGAAGAGGGCGATCCTGGAGCTGCAGGAACAAGTGCAGGAGGCTCTGACAGGTTTTGCGAGTGCGGTGACTGCGAGTGTTCAAAGAATCGAGGAATCCTTCTCCAACATGAACACCACCATGGTGCAGGCAATCGCAGTTGTAGGTTCCTCCATAGATAGGATGGCCACCTGCATGGAGGACCTAATGCACCAGTCACACGAGCACATGGTGTCTATGCAACATAGATGGGCATCAATGGAGTATAGATGGCATCTATAGAGGATAGATGGCTATCAATGGAGAATAGATGGGCATCAATGGAGGATAGATGGGCATCTATGGAGGATAGATGGGCATCTATGGAGGATAGATGGGCATCAATGGAGGATAGATGGGCATCAATGGAGGATAGATGGGCATCTATAGAGGATAGATGGCTATCTATGGAGAATAGATGGGTATCTATGGAGGATAGATGGGCATCTATGGAGAATAGATGGGCATCTATGGAGGACAGAAACCAAAGGTTCATAGACGTCCTTTCTAGGAGGGATGTCAGTGTAGACGTGGGTCCTCATGGCCCCACTGATGTGCAGCAAGGTGCTCTCCAGCTACTTGCTAGCATAGAAGTGCGGGTGGCCAATGAGAGGGATGATGGTGGGAGGGGACATGGAAGTGGGGGCTCCTCTCCAAGCGCTCACACTTCTACACCCTTGCCAACCCCTCGGTTAGAGCCCCAGATGCCTCCCCGTACAGTGATGGCCGAGTCTGCCCCTGCACAGCCACAGGGGGAGCAGACTTTGGCCGGGCCCTCACAGGTTCCAAAATCCAGAGGATGACCACCAAAGGCGTCTAAGCAGGCACAGCAGGGAAGTGAGGAGGCTGCCTCTACCTCTGCTGAAGCTACAGGGGTAGCACCACGTAGAAGCACACGGAAAAGAAAGATGTCACACAAGTAGATTCACAAGGGTAGTCACTTGATTGTTTTCTTAAATGTTATTGTAAAGTTTACGTTCAATTCATTTTTGTATTAAATCATTTATTTTGAAAACTTTGTGGTCTTTGACAAATGTGTGTGCACAATTGGAAGTGGCAGAGTGAACAGTCAGGCCTACCTTAAGTTCCAGCAATGGTGGTGACAGTGAAAAGAATGGATTGGTCATTGTAGGGATGCTTTATGGTGTTGCTGTGGGATGATGCCAACCTGGCTACGCATGTGCCAGCCACGTGGCTGTGCTGCATAAAGTTAAGTAAATCTGGCCATGATGAGGCCATCCCTGGCCTCATGGGCAGCAATGTGGTCGCATACTGGTGGAATCTGGTCCGCAGGCTCCTCCAGGTCTTCCTCATCCTCGTCTTCCACCTCCTGCTGCTCCTCCTCCTCCTTCTCCTCCGATGAGGCTGTGCGCTCTGCACCTTGTTCCTCATGCTGCGCTAATGTTGTGCAGGGCGCAGCAGACCACAACAATTCTGGAGACCCTGGCTGGTGCATACTGAAGGGCTCCTCCAGATCTGTCCAGGCATCTGAAGCAAATTTTGAGCAACCCTATTGTCTGCTCTATAAAACTTCTGGTGGAGTTCTGGTGATTGATTATAATGTTCCTCAGCCTCATTTCTTGGCCTCCTCACCGGTGTTATGAGCCACGTCTTCAGTGGACAGCCCTTGTCTCCAAGCAGCTATCCGGTGCAAAGAGCTGAGGGAGGGTGGACTGGCGGTGGACGAAAGAGTCATGGCAGCTGCCAGGGAATTTGGCGTACACATGCATGATGATCTTCCTATGGTTGCAGATGAGCTGCACATTGAGGGAGTGGAAGCCCTTGCGGTTGACAAAGACTGCTGGGTTATGATGGGGTGCCCTGATGGCCACATGTGTGCAGTCGATGACGCCCTGCACCCGTTTGAAGCCAGCCGGAGCCGCAAAGCCGAGCGCACGCTCAGTAACACTGGCTTTATCAGTGGAAAAGTTGATATAATTGGCGGACTTGTCAAAGAGGGCATCTGTGGGCAGCCAACTGCGAGATGCCGTAAATGTCTGCTGCAGATGCCTGGAAGGAGCCTGAGGCGAAGAAGTTGAGGGCAATGGTGACTTTGACAGCTACTGGTAAGGCGTGTCCACCCGCTGCTCTGGGCTGCAGTTCGTGCTCCAGCAATCTCCAAATGTCTGCGATGATCTGGCGCAATAGCCTGAGCCTCCTTTGGCACTGCTGCTCAGTCATGTTGAGGAAGCTCATCCTCTGCTTGTATACCCTATGTTGGGGGTTTCACCTTCGGTACGGTCCAGCCCTGCGTTGATGCCCTCTGTCCTGTGCAGCATCAGGTGGTTGAGGAGAAGGTTGGCGGTCTTGTTGTTGGTGCTGCTGGTGTGGCCGCTGATCGTGGTCAGATTCTGAGGACCAAGGTGAGAGAGTATAAAAGGTACCCATTCTGAGGTAATAGATGACAGGTGAAGTTGAGATGATAGAAGCAAATTATCAGGCAGGTTTTTTTAAAAATGTTGTTCCAATGAGGTGACACTGATATAGAGTTTGCTCCAAACACTTGCAACCTGCATTAAGTGCAATCTGTCTTCCAAATACAGTAAGCAACAGCTTCTGAGCTTGGAAAGTGAACAGCTGTGAGATGAGAGCTTTTATAGCACATCTGCAGTTGTCAAGTAATGAGATGATTCCACGGCCATTCAATTCCCGCCCAGCTGACCAGAAGTGATCCCCGAGCAGCGTGGACCCTGTGGGCGACCTGGTAAACTCTGAAGGTGAGCTCAAAATAGTTGTTAATCCTCTGTTAACAAGGTCATAATGACCTGAATTGCCTCCCCCGCCGCTGCATATCGGGTCTGCTCAGTGCTGACAGACCTGACATTTGGGAAAGGCATGTGATGGTGGGTTGACAGCGGGGTCCCGACCCACTGTCAAAAAAAACTTTCCCACCCGACCCGCCACCGATCGCGCCCGCTGACCCCCTGGAAAATTCCCCCCTTAATGTTTGTTTAGTATCTTGGATGGGGGGGCTGCAGGGGAATGTCTGGTCTGTTTAAATGACCAGAAATACAGGTGGGTTTAGGTCATGTCAAGTGGAGTGCATTTCAGTTGTGTTCCACATGAGTAGGGTAATCGTGCGGACTGTGGAGTCGGGGGATCACTCCTGCTCCTCTTGCTTCCACAGGCAGGTTTTTTTTTAAATGTTTAAAAAAAACTTACCTCTCATTGGCAGCCACTGCTTAGGCCTCAGGAGCCACTGAAGAATCCTGAGTGTGCTCACTGCTGCCCAATTTCTGTAAGTGGACCTAAACCAGGAGCTAGGCCCCTCACTTATATACGTAAGGACTAACGATTGTTTTAGTGGTCGTCAGGGACGCTTGAATAATGGCTTGACACAATAACATGTTGGACATTTTTAAGGCGTCCTTGGTGTGCAGGATGTTGGCCTTGGGCCTTGGAATTGGGCCTTGTTGCGTCATGGACATGTGCAAAGCCATCTGACGTACAGTGATCAATTATCTATGTATGTGTATATGTATAAGTCCAACCGCTGTACATGGCCTTCTTTGACCTCACAAAGGCCTTCGACACCGTCAACCGTGAGGGATTATGGAGTGTCCTCCTCAAATTCGGCTGCCCTCAAAAGTTTGTCACCATCCTCCGCCTGCTTCACGACGACATGCAAGCCGTGATCCTGACCAACGGATCCACCACAGACCCAATTCACGTACGGACCGGGGTCAAGCAAGGCTGTGTCATCGCACCAACGCTCTTCTCGATCTTCCTGGCTGCAATGCTCCATCTCACCCTCAGTAAGCTCCCTGCTGGAGTGGAGCTAATCTACAGAACAAATGGCAAACTGTTCAACCTCCGTCGCCTCCAGTCCAGATCCAAGGTCATCCCATCCTCTGTCATCAAATTACAGTATGCAGACGACGCTTGCGTCTGCGCACACTCTGAGGTCGAACTCCAAACCATCGTCAACACCTTCACCGAAGCGTACGAGAGCATGGGCGTTACACTAAACATCTGTAAGACAAAGGTCCTCTACCAACCTGCTCCCTGATTATCAAAATCCATGACGAGGCCTTGGACAACGTGGACCACTTTCCATACCTCGGGAGCCTACTGTCAACAAGGGCAGACGTCGATGACGAAGTCCAACACTGCCTTCAGTGTGCCAGTGCAGCCTTCAGTCACCTGAGGAAGAGAGTGTTTGAAGACCAGGACCTCAAACCCAGCAGCAAGCTCATGGTCTACAGAGCAGTAGTGATACCCGCCCTCCTGTATGCTTCAGAGACATGGACCATGTATAGCAGGCACCTCAAAGCACTGGAGAGGTACCTCCGCAAGATCCTGCAAATCCATTGGCAGGATAGGCGCACCAACGTCAGTGTTCTCGCTCAGGCCAACATCCCCAGCATCGAAGCTTTGACCACGCTCAATCAGCTCCGTTGGACGGGCCACATCATCCGCATGCCTGATACGAGACTCCCAAAACAAGCGCTCTAATCGGAGCTCCGACACGGCAAAAGAGCCCCAGGTGGGCAGAGGAAACGCTTCAAGGACACCCTCAAAGCCTCCTTGAGAAAGTGCAACATCCCCACCGACACCTGGAAATCCTTGGCCCAAGTCGCACAAAGTGGAGGAGAAGCATCCGGGAAGGTGCTGAACACCTCGAGTCTCTTCGCCGGGAGCATGCGGAAGCCAAGCGCAAACAGCGGAAGGAGCGCACGTCAACCCAAGCACTCCACCCACCTGCCCCTTCAACCACCATCGGCCCCACCTGTGACAGAGACTGTAGATCCCACATTGGACTCATCAGTCACCCGAGAACTCATTTTTAGTGTGGAAGCAAGTCATCCTTGGTTCTGAGGGACTGCCTTAGCAGAAGAAGAGAAGACAACATCACCATTGTGGTATCTGGGGAGCAGTGAGTGAGTCAGCAAGCAGTGACTGAGCCAAGGAGCTCTTATTATAAATAAAGACCAAAGGGGTTATTCTTCTGACTCCCCAGGTGGGCAGTCTCACCTGCCAGGAGCACGTACCAGAAACTCAGGCATGCACTGCATAACATTTTCCAAGTATTCATTTAAATTAATATATGTTCCCAACGGGCAAGGCTGCCTGCCAGGAGTGCAAAGCCAGAAAATTACTCATTAAGAGTTTGTTTGTAAAGCAGCTTGAATTCTACACAATGATTTAAACAAAAAAACTGACACGTAAAATAATATTGAGAGGTGGTGATTATGGCTGCCTGATAACTGAGGAAAGGCAACAATTACCTCACAATTGGTTAGGAAGATTTATATTTATATAGCACCTTGCCCTACTTTTCAGGAACATTTCAAGGCACTTCACAGACAATGAATTGATTAAAGTGCAGTGACTGGAGAACAAACATAGAATCAAAGAATGATGCAGCACAGAAGGGGGCCATTCAGCCCATCGTGCCTGTGCTGACTCTTTGAAAGAGTTATCCAATTAGTCCCACTCCTCTGCTCATTCCCCATAGCTCTGCAAATTTTCTAGCATCAAGTATTTATCCAATTCCCTTCTGAAAGTTATTATCGAATCTGCTTCCACCAACCTTTCAGGTAGTGCATTCCAGATAATAATAACTCGCTGCTTATTTTTTTCCTCATGTCGCCTCTGGTTCTTTTGCCAAAACACCTTAAATCTGTGCCCTCTGGTTACTGACTCGTCTGCCACTGGAAAAAGATTCTCTTTATTTACTCTTTCAAAACCGTTTATGATTTTGAACACCTCTATCAAGAGGCAGGTTGGCAATTTAAATATGATAATGAGACCTGAAGCCTCTACTTTAACCTGCTTTGCAGGTTTTACTGCAGGCGGCCAGGGATCCTGGGGCTCGGGATTCCCGGTGGTTGCAATGAGGCAGCTTCAGCCTCGGGGATCAATCCTTGTGGGCCAGGAAAAGAAAGAGTGCTTCCTCCCAGCCCCCCCCAAGCTCCCCCATCATCAGCCTGCCCCCCCTAACCATCCTGGGCCCAGCACTTACCTTGTCCTGTGGCCTCCTGGTTCACATTCCCCGCACGATTGGAAGCCCGCCTGTCAATCAGGCTGACTTCCGAGCAGGGTACCCGCCCCTTCCGTCGCACGCACGTTGTGGAGTAAAGCTCCACAGCGTGCCGGGAAAAGCGAACTTCCAGGTTTCCCACCGTCTCCCGGGTCCCCCCGCACCGTGCGGGTGGGACCCGGGAAAACCCAGCCCTATGTCTCTAATTATAAAGCCCAGGATCCTGTATGTCTTTTTAACAGCCTTTTTCAACTTGTCCTGCCACCTTCAAAGACTTGTGTACCTACCTGCCTAAGTTTCTCTGTTCCTGTACCCGTTTAAAATGATATTATTTTGTTTATATTCCCTCTCCTCATTCCTCCTACCAAAATGAATCACTTCACACTTCTCTGTGTTAAATTTCATCTGCCATGTGTCTGCTCATTTCACCAGTCTGTCTATATCCTCCTGGAGTATGTTCTTTTTTGCTCTCTAAGTTTGGTGAGTATTACAACTCTTTTTTGCTCTCCAACTTAGGCAAGGGGGTTAAATTAAGAGCTGAGAAACTGTAACTTGCTAGTACTTATTAAATTAATAACTTAAACTAAATAAAATAATCAACGAATAAACCTAAAATATCGATTGAATAAAATCTTTAACTGATTAATTAATAAATAAAACAAGGTTAGAGATGGCAGGGCAGGTGGTCTATTGTAACTGCAGCATGTGGGAGTTTGTGGAGAGCATCGCGATCCCGAGCAACCACATCTGCAGTAAGTGTCTGCAACTTGAGGAACTTCGGCTCAGAATTGTTGAGCTGGAGTCCGAGCTGCAGACATTGTGATGCATCAGGGAGGGGGAGAGTTACCTGGACACTTTGTTCCAGGAGGCTGTCATACCCTTTAGGTTAAGTAGTACTTTAGAGTTCGTCAGTGGTCAGTGAAAGGAGGGTGTGACTGTGAGTCAGGAAGGTATGGGGACCCAGGATGTAGTGATGGAGGAACCTCAGCCCTGGACCTTGTCCAACAGGTATGAGGTACTTTCTACCTGTATGGCTGAGGAAAAGGACTGCAGGGAGGATGGGCTAACTGACCACGGCACTGTGGTACAGAGGGCCATCCAAGTGGGGGGAGAAGGAAGGAATGTGGTAGTAGTAGGGGACAGTATAGTCAGGGGGATAGATACTGTTCTCTGCAGCCGCGAAAGGGAGTCCCGAAGGTAGTATTGCCTGCCCGCTGCCAGGGTTAAGGATATCTCCTCGTGGCTGGAGAAGAACTTGGCGTGGGAGGGGGAGGATCCAGTTGTCGTGGTCCATGTAGGAACCAACGACATAGGTAGAACTAAGAATGAGGTTCTGCTGAGGGAGTTTGAGGAGCTAGGGTCTAAATTAATAAGCAGAACCACAAGAGTAATAATCTCTGGATTGCTACCTGAGCCACGTGCAAATTGGAATAGGGTCAAGCAGATCAGAGAGTTAAATGCGTGGCTCAAAGAGTGGTGTGGAAAAAAGGGGTTTCAATTCATGGGCTACTGGCACCAGTACTGGGGAAAGAGGGAGCTGTTCCGTCCAGCTGAAACAGGGAACTACAGGCCAGTTAGCCTGATATCAGTCGTCGGGAAAATGCTGGAATCCATTGTTAATGAAGTGGTGTCAAGTCGCTTAGAAAATCATAACATGATTAGGCAGAGGCAATATGGTTTTATGAAAGGGAAATCATGTTTGACAAATTTATTAGAGTTTTTTGAGGATGTAACTAGCAGGGTAGATAAAGGTGAACCAGTGGATGTAATATATTTGGATTTCCAAAAGGCATTCGATAAGGAGCCACATAAAAGATTATTACACAAGATTAGGGCTCATGGGGTTGGGGGTAATATAGTAGCATGGATGGAGGATTGGTTAACGGACAGAAAACAGAGAGTAGGGATAAACTGATCTTGTTCAGGTTGGCAGGCTGTAACTAGTGGGGTGCCGCAAGGATCAGTGTTGGGGCCTCAGCTATTTACAATCTATATTAATGACCTAGATGAAGGGACCGAGTATAATGTATCCAAGTTTGCTGATGATACACAACTAGGTGGGACAGTAAGCTGTGAGGAGAACACAAAAAGTCTGCAAAGGGATATAGATAGACGAAGTGAGTGGGCAGTAAGGTGGCAGATGGAGTATAATGTAGGGAAATGTGAATTATTCACTTTGGTAGGAAGAATAAAAAACAGAATATTTTTTAAATGGTGAGAAACTTTCAAATGTTGGTGTTCAGAGAGATTTGGGTGTCCTCGTGCAAGAAACACAGAAAGCTAGAATGCAGGTAAGCAAGCAATAAGGAAGGCAAATGGCATGTTGGTCTTTATTGCAAGGGGGTTGGAGTGTAAGAGTAAGGAAGTCTTGCTACAATTGTACAGGGCCTTGGTGAGACCACACCTGGAGTACTGTGCACAGTTTTGGTCTCCTTATCTAAGGAAGGATATACTTGCCTTGGAGGTGGTGCAACAAAGGTTCACTAGATTGATTCCTGGGATGAGAGGGCTGTCCTATGAAGAGAGATTGTGTAGAATGGGCCTATACTCTCTGGAGTTTAGAAGAATGAGGTGTGATCTCATTGAAACATACAAGATTCTGAGGGGGATTGACAGACTTGATGCTGAGAAGTTGTTTCCCCTGGCTGGAGTGTCTAGAACTAGGGGGCATAGTCTCAGGATAAGGGGTAGGCCATTTAAGACTGAGATGAGGAGGAATTTCTTCACTCAGAGGGTTGTGAATCTTTGGAATTCTCTGCCCCAGAGGGCTGTAGATATTGAGTCTTTGAGTATATTCAAGGCTGAGATAGATAGATTTTTGGACTCTAGGGGAATCAAGGGATATGGAGATCGGGCGGGAAAGTGGAGTTAAGGTGGATGATCAGCCATGATCTTATTGAATGGCGGAGCAGGCTCGAGATGCCATATGGCCTACTCCTGCTCTTACTTCTTATGTTCTTATGTACCTAACCTCCTCACTGTTTACTACATTTCTGAGTTTTGTGTCATCTGCAAACTTTGAAATTATGCCGTGTATTCCCAAATCCAGGTCATTAATACATATCAAAAAGGGCAGTGGTCTTAATACTGACCCCTGGGGGACACCACTGCACACTTCCTCCAGTCTGAAAAACAAGTGTTCACCACTACTCTTTGCTTTCTGTCCCTAAGCCAATTTCGTATTCACACTGCCACTGCCCCTTTAATCCCATGGTCTTCAATTTTCCTAACAAGTCTATTACGTGGTATTTTATCAAATACCTGTTGAAAGTACCTATACACAACATCAACCGTATTACCCTCATCAACCATCTCTGTTACTTCATCGAGGAACTCAGTCAAATTAGTCAAACATTATTTGGTTTTAGCAAATCTGTGCTGGCTTTCATTTATTATCCCATATTTTTCCAAGGGCCAATCAATTTTGTCCTGTATTATTAACCCAGAATTTGTGGTCTGGATGACGGCGGATTGGCAGCGTTTGCTGTCATTTCGCCTTTGAAACTGACTGCAACTTTGGGATTTGGCACATGCGGAAATCCTGAAGTTGCGATCTGTCATTCACAGCTCCAACATAGGCTGCGCTGTGTGCACCCCGACCCCCCTCCCCACCTGCAGCTCACACAAGGGGATCCCCACTAACCTCTGTTGATTTGAATTGAAAACCCAAAGTTCTCAACACAGAAATTGCGAGATCTTTGTGCGAAGCTTACTTTGGGGCCAGTGGCGAATGCCTTCACTTCGCTGCTGGCTGAAAATTCCGGGCCATCTCCAAAAGTATCCCCACCACCAATGTTGGGTTAACTGGCCTGTAGTTGCCGGGTTCATCACTCTCCCCTTTATTGAACAGAGGTGCAACATATGCAGTCTTCCAATCCTCTAGCACCACTCCCATATCCAAGGATATTGAAAGATTGTGGCCAGAGCCTCAGTAATTTCCACCCTTGCTTCCCTCAGCAACTTAGGATGATTTTCTACTTTGAACACTGCCAACCTTTTAAGTACCTCCTCAATACTGCCACCCCACTCCTGTCTTTTTGCCTTCCCTATCTTTCTTGAATATTTTGTAGCCAATAGGAATATTAAGTGCCCATTCCTCCCCATGTTTGAGCCAGGTCTCCTTTACTGAGACTATATCATAATCCCATGTGCCTACTTGTGTTTACAGATCACCAACCTTATTTTCCAATAATATCATTGGGCCACAACTTTTGCATGTCAGTTAGGCCCCTGCCTGCCTGGTGTAGGCGGCCCTCCCATGACTGTTCTATGGTCAGTTAAGATGGTGGAGAGCAGGGGCGTGTCGGGAACATGACACAACCCCCCCCCCCCCCCACCCCCCAAATCTTAAACCCGTACCTGCACCATTCAGGCCAGGCAGGCAGAGTTAAAATTAACCTTTAACTTATGGATTCCTTCTGTGCCTGTTTCTCCCCCGGTCTGTGCCTGGACCAGAAGAGTTACTCCTCCATATTCAGTAGAGATGATCTCTAAAGTCAAAATTGAACCCAATCAAGATTCATGTTGATTATCCTGTGTCCAGCTTGCCAAGTATGAACCTTAGGTGCAATCTCTGCCCATTCCCATTAAGCATAACAAAGCTATTGCAAAATGCTAGAAGATGTTCTGGACAAAAGATTGCAACCTTAAGGAATCTCAACTCCAATTCAGGTTGATCTAGTGATTCTATAACCTCTTCTCAAATCAAGCTCTGCAAACTGATTGACTCAGTTAACAGACTGGGGTATAGGGCAGCTCGTATCCTGCAGGATAATTCTGCTATATATTTCGGTGAATTATTAAAAGCTGAAAAAAATTAAAGGCACAACAGATTATTCCTGTACCGACTGATAATGTGTATCCCATTTGTTTTTACAGCAAGCTGATGCAGCGGGTCTTTCATGTGCAATATCTGCACCTGAAAACACTGATGCCTGAGTAAACAGAATGTCAACAGACATTGCCTTGATAGAGTTCAGGGCAACAGGACTCATACTTTGAACAGACTGCTGGGTCCCACTTCAGCACAGTTGGAAACATTACGGGGGGGTAAATTGGATGGAGCTCTAAAATGGGCGTGGGGATCGCGATGCAGGATTAACCAGTGCCCATTGCTTCCGATACAGGCAGCACGCCAACTTTGTGATGCCTTCTAATTACTATGATTGCGGTGTGCAGCCAGCACTCTCCTGCAGTGTGCAGCCAACGCTGTTGCGTGTCTGCACGCTTCAGGAGGGGGGTCCAAAATTGTGCGAGGCTAGCACCACTTAAAACTAGCTTGTACTACTTAAAGTCAGCCTGCACCTCTTAAAGGGGAGGTGCATTGTGGCTGGAGCAGGTGCTGGAATTCATTGAGGAAGACATTCTCACCTGGGAAAGACTGAATAATGGCATAATGGGGTGAGAGGTTCTCGGACGCTGCACTGGAGGCCTTGGTGGAGGAGATGAAGAGGAGGAGAGATCTGTCCTATCCACAAGGGGCCAGGAGGCCCTCCAAAAAGAAAGAAAGACAAAGGTTGGAATTTTCCAGGGGGTCAGCAGGCGCGATCGGGTGGGAAAGTGTTTTTTTTTGACAGCGGGTCGGGACCCCGCTGTCACCCTGCCACCACGCGCATTTCCCAATGTCGGGTCTGTCAGTGCTGGGCAGACCTGACAGGCAGTGGCTGGGGACCCAATTAAGATGATTATTGCCTTGTTGAGAGATCATTAAGAATACATTTTACCTTAACTTTTCTGTTTACCTGCTCGCCCACGGGGTCCACGCAGCTCGGGGATCACGTCTGGTAAGCTGAGGCAGGAGTTGAATGGCCATTGAATCAGCTGATTACTTGAAAGCTTGAAATGTGCTATAAAAGCTCCCACCTCACAGCTGTTCACGTTCCAAGCTCAGAAGCTGTTGCTTACTGCATTTGGAACACAGATTGTGCTTTATGCAGGCTGTAAGTGTTTGGAGCAAACTCTCTATCCAGTGTCACCTCATTGCAACAACCACTCTCACCATTGACAGTTTGCTTCTGTCATCTCAAATTCACCTGCCATCTATTCCATCGGCAGGGGTACAGTTTATACTGTTTCATCTTGGTCCTCAGAATCTGACCATGATCAGCCCCAACACCAGCAGAACCAGGCACACCAGCAGCACCAACAACAACACCGCCAAACTTCTCCTCAACCACCTGATGCTGCACAGGACAGAGGGCATCAGCACCGGAGCACATTGCTGCCCAGGAGGCCAGGGAGGGACTCACCATGGCCAGATTTACTTCACTTGGCACTGTACACCCTGGCTGCCACATGATGCACCAGGTTGGCACCATCCCACACCAACACCATAAAGCATCCCTACAATGTCCAAGTCATTCCTTTCACACTCACCACCGTTGTGGGGGCTACCATTCATTGCAACTCACTAAGCCACTTCCAAAGGTGCACACAAATCTGTCCAAGAACACAATGTGTTGAAAATAAAGGTTTCAATGTTTGACAGCACATTAACAGAAACTTTACATGAACATTGGATAAAACTCCCAAGTGCCTACCCTTGTGTGTTGTTAGTTGATAGGATTGCGCTAGGATGAGGGTGAGTGTGAGGGGTGGCTAGTGAGATGGGGAAGTGATAATGTAGATAGAGAGGAATGGGTGGAGGTGCAAGGTAAGTTGGTGTAAGTAAGGGTGTGCAGGAGTAGGGTAGGGAAGGCAGAGTTATGGGGATGTGATGAGAGGCACAGCAGGATGAGGTTGAGTGTGGCTTTGTACTAACATTTCGTGAGCTACTGAGATCATTGACATGTTTGTGGCACTGCACCCAGGTCCTCCTGACCACATTCCTGCTTGTGTCCTCCTCTGCAATGTGCAACCAGGTAGTGTTGATCTCCTGGGGAGGTCTCTTCCACCCATGGGAAAAGAAGAGGACCTCCCTGCGTGCTGTGACTCCCTCTATAAGCATATGGAGGGAGTCATGGGAGAGCCTGGGTGCAGCCGTGCACCTTTGTGCTGTGCTTATCAGTGTTTGCAGCACTTCAATGCTGTAGAACACTGACAGCACAAATGTCAAAATATCTTTGGTCATGGTCCCTTTAAGGAAACCGGCTGATGACGCGTCATCAAGTGACGTCACCAGACCCGCTTACTCTAAATGGCCGGCAAATGTGCTGGGCGGCTTAACAAGCCCAATCAAGGTAAATTCATTTCACAGAGCGGGCTGGAGCCAGCAGCAGGGTCGGGACCCGTCACCGATGTCACCTGCCACGGACCCGCCGAGGTCAGCAAAATCGCGGCCTCAGAGACTGCAGCTTCAAAGTAGTGGAAGTGACTCTCAACCAAAACAGTGTTGCAGAATCGCACTCCTGTGTAACCTTTCACCTTATCACTTCTCATAATCTCCTCTTGCCTGTGGGCCCTCATATAAGGTCAGCACCATCACTTTTACACCCCATTTTACTTGCTACACCATCTCTGCACCACCCGAAATCAGCCCTGGCTCTCCACTCTGACAGTCATTGGCCCCAATTCGAACTCCGCCCACCTGACAGAAACCAGGCTGGGGTTGTGGGGGGGCGGCGGGCGGCACGGGGGCAGTTAAAATGAGTGCAGCAATTTCCCGCCATGTCCTGATGTTAACCTGCTCTTTTGAGCAGGCGAGCAGGTCACCCACTGGAAGGCAGCGGGGGTCCTCTTTAAATATGCAGGTCCTGTCTCAACTCAGCAGCGCTGTTATAATCGATGTTCGAGACTGGTCTCCGCTTAGAGCAATACTGGATTAGTTGTTCTGAGTTATACTGCTAACTCTGTATCATTCTCTGGTCAGTCAGTCAGAGTTTTGTCTGCTCAGCAGCATCTAAACACTGGTTACCTTTTTAAGGATAAAAGACAGAGGGGTAGAAAATAGCCTCCTTTGCGCCTCCCGTTAGCGCCTCCGGGAGGCGATAATGGGGCGCTAACACCTTACTGCCCGGGCACGACGATAGTACCGATGCCCATGAAATTCACCTGCCGGTTTGTGGCGGCGGTAACCCCTAGCACCACGCTCTCCTGCGCCCGGAGATCGTGATGTCATCCGGCTGCGCAGTGCCCAGGTAGCGCCCCGCACCGGAAATTTGGTTCCGCCCCCTGCAGCATCGCCGGGCGATAACACCGACAGCTGCAGGAGGCGTCGTTCGGGAGGCCGGGTGCTTCGGGAGCGCTAATTAAAGGTAAGGCCGCTGGTCTTCAGTAGAAATGTGTTTCCTTCCTTTAGGGTGCATTTTTAACATTTTTAAATGGCGCGATTGATCAGCCCTGCACTCTGTTAGAGTGCTTGGGGCTGATCGACGAGGATCCCGGCTGCCGTTGGCGATGAGGGAGGTCGTTCAAATCCAGAGCCTGCAGCAATGGCCCTTCCCTTTAAGGGAGGGAAGGAGCCCTCGGATCCTGGCAACGCTGCATGGGACATTGTGCAGCGCTGCACCTCTACCGCCCCTCCTGCATGGTTTAGCGCTCCAGAAGGGAAGTGGTAGCGCTTGATTTAGCACTCCACTTCCTTCCTGGAGCGGCAACACTGAATTTACCGAAAGTTGAGAATGATTAGCGCCTGCCGCTAATTTTTCCAGCTTTCAAAATTTAGCGCCCCAAACGGGGCGATACCGAATTTCTCCCCCTTAGAGTAGGGATAAATGGATCATTTTCAGGTTGGGAGGCTGTAACTAGTGGGTTGCAACAAGGATCAGTGCTTGGGCCTCAGCTAGTTCCAATCTATATTAATTACTTAGACGAAGGGACCGAGTATAATGTATTCACGTTTGCTGATGATACAAAGCTAGGTGGGAAAGTAAGCTGAGATTGATCCCTGGGATGAGAGGGCTGTCCTATGAGGAGAGACTGAGTAGGTTGGGCCTATACTCTCTGGAGTTTAGAAGAATGAGAGGTGATCTCATTGAAACATATGAGATTCTGAGGGGATTGACAGGGTAGATGCTGAGAGATTGTTTCCCCTGGCTGGAGAGTCTAGAACTAGGGGGCATAGTCTCAGGATAAGGGGTAGGCCTTTTAAGACTGAGATGAGGAGGAATTTCTTCACTCAGAGGTTTGTGAATCTTTGGAAATCTCTGCCCCAAAGGGCTGTGGATACTGAATCATTGAGTACATTCAAGGCTGAGATAGATAGATTTTTGGACTCTACGGGAATCAAGGGATATGGGGATCGGGCAGGAAAGTGGAGTTGAGGTCGAAGATCAACCATGATCTTATTGAATGGCAGAGCAGGTTCGAGGGGCCATATGATCTACTTCTGGTCCTAATTCTTATGTTCTTATATTCTAATGGCCGAATGGAATAACTGGCTCTTTGCGATCATAGAATCATAGAATAGTACAGCACAGAAGGAGACCATTCGGCCTATCGAGTTGCGCCGGCTCTTTCGAAGAGCAATCCAGTTAGTCCCACTCCCCCGCTCTTTCCCCATATCCCTGCAATTTTATCTTCTTCAAGTATTCATCCAATTCCCTTTTGAAGGCTGCTATTGAATCTGTATCCACCACCCTATCAGACAGTGCATTCCAAATCCAAACCAACCTGAAAATGATCCATTTATCCCTACTCTAAGGGGGAGAAAAAAGTTTTCTCTCATGTTGCCTCTGGTTCAGTTGCCAATCACGTTAAATCTGTGTCCTCTCATTATCGACCCTTCAGCCATTGGAAACTGTTTCTCTTTATTTACTCTATGTAAATCCTTCATGATTTTAAACACCTCTATCAAATCTCCTCTTAGCCTTCTCTGCTCCAAAGTAGTTCAACAGACTGCCTGGAAACTTTTAAATGTTACCTTCAGACCAGGTTCAGTTATAGTGAAGCCAGTGCAAAGCTGTAGTGCTGTGAGACTACCTCTTCAATGACTCCAGGGGAATCAAAGGATATGGTGATCGGGCCTTGCCAACATTTTGATGTCTTCTTGGTTCAGTAAATTCACTCCCTAGTAATACTATTGTTTTTTGCATCAATGTAATGAAAAAATTGTGTCACATCAATGGAAAGACACATTGGGCTGAATCTTAACTCCAAAAAATAAGTGGGTTGGGTTCATGCCAGAGGTTAAAACGCCAAAATCTGGAACAGGAATCGAACCCACCCACTTCTAGATTTAACAGAGATGGGATGAGGGGATGGTGACCAATCCGCTCGTGGGAAGCGGGCTGGTCATTTAAATATTAAAATGAGGCTGCCTGCCTTTATATTAATAGTCATTCTATTTTTAACCCCAGGCAGCCAGGTTTCACAGGCCTTGAGAAACTCAACAGCTTAGAGGAGGCAAGAAGGGCTGAATCCATAAGGTAAGTACCTTTACAGAACTGCTTGTGGTCCAGGAGGAGCAGGAGTGCTTCCTTCATGCCCAACAAGCTGTCCAGTAAACCATCCCCACCTCCAACGATCCGTCTGCTCCCTCCCCGATCACCATCTGCCCCGCTCCCCACCCAACCACCATCGGACCACCCCCCCCCCTCCCACAATCGGGGTCCCCCAGACCACCATTGGACCCACCCACAATCAGGGCCCCCCAGACCAACATTGGACCCTCCCCCTTGTGATCCGGACCACCCCACTGTGATTCGGACCCCCCCCGATCTCTATCACTCCCCCAATACACCTACCTGCTCTCGTAGGCTTGTGAAGCAGGCTTCTCACCCGAAAGGCCTCCAGCCTGTCAATCAGGCTACCTGTGGGCAGGAACCCCACTTAAAGGAGCGCTGCAGTTAAATTCTGCAGAACATTCGGGAAACACGTTGTTCCACAACAGCCCTCCCCATTGAATGACATGAAGTTGCTGTATTTGCATGGTAGATACAAACTTAACTCACCACAGAAAGTTAATTCTTGTCCATTCCAGTCTAAGTACCCTTTTAATGAAGTGATAAAAGTTAATTACTGCCAGTCACCTTCTTGCACTGAAAATTAACTATGAAAAGTGTAGAGTCTCATTTCTTCAGGTTTTAATTGTTGCTGGAGATTTTAAAAATGTAAGATTTTAAAAAACTGTTTAACTTTTCCTTTCTATCTCTTTTTTCTCGCTCTCTTAATCCAATCGTTCGTTCCCTCTCTTTATTTTTCTTTCAGTACCTGATTTGGAATTGAATTCACCCGCTCTAATTTACACTTCCTTTTCAGTCCTTGCTCTGCTAATTTCACAATTCTTCAATCTGATTGGTTAAGGAGATACATAGATGCCTTGTTTCCCTCACTGCGATATTATCAGCTCACACTTTCAGCAACTTGCCACACAAAAAAACGTAAAAACTTAAATGTGCAAGGCCAAGTCTAACTAAGGGCAGATGCCATAAGATGCCCTGCCACAGCAAATTATGGCCCATGAATGTATTAATTATTCAATGAGTTCCATATTTATTAAAATACAAGGTACAGATATTTTAATTAATATAATATTCCTGAAGTGATTTTCAGATGGTTTAAACCACTTTATAATATATTGTTTGAGTTGTGTTCTTTCCCAACCCAGAAATCGCTCTTGACTAAAAGGGAACAAGATTATGGGGAAGAGGAAAAGTACTTTTAAAGTAAAATTTTCAAACCCAACCAACCTAAAGTACTGAGGAAAAAAAAGTGCACAAGATCTCCTCTCTGAAAGGAGATATTCTTTATTTCAGTCATAAAAGAACAGCGTCAAAGAAGGCCACATCAATCTCCCAACATGCTCAGATAACTCCAGTCCCAGATGGCACTGAAACCTTTAGTTATGCTCCTTTTTCTACCCACACTCTCTCATAATATTAAAAATTAACCACCAAGGTGGCAACACTTGCTAGAAGCATGCAAGCATTGAAGTGCAGAGGTCCTTTGTCATTAATCTCAGTGAAAGGCACAGTTGGCAGTATAACTTGAGGCTGCAAATTAACTTTACACTACATGTACGGGCCTGAGGCCAGTAGCTGTAGTATAATGACAGCCTTACAGTGTGACAGCTGCTACTCTAAAGTATCATATATACACCATACCATATTAATACTTGAACAATGCTTACCTTAAAAACAAACATTTCACCTCGTAAGATAGCCAGGGTGTTGAAATTTCCATCACAAATATTGGGCTTGGCACCAGGATAGGAAGGTTTATCCCTAGTAGGTGGTCGAGGAGGTCTTGGTTGTCTGTTAGGTTTTCTTGGATCCGATGGTGGATTGGAGCGATGTGGTGGTACTGTAGGTAAGGGTTTTGTAGGATGTGTAATCTTATCTGGTGGACCTATTTAAAAATGTAGGCAGAAACATATTAAATCAAGAATAACAGCTACTCACTTTCAAATATAAAAATATGGGGGTAGATTTTCCAATTTGCCACCTGGGATTAAAACTGGCATTGCGGAACAGCGCCTGTTATGGAAACCACCCAATTTTCATTCCCATTGAAATCAATGGGCAATGTCAGTTTTTTGCCCAGGTGGCAAGCTGAAAATCTACGCCATGAAATGTAGCTACAAACCATATATCTTCTGGATGCCCTGTAAGTCATCTTGAGGAAGCTCGAAGTTTTCCGTATCCATATACTGGTAAAATGGGGCCATAATTGCACTGGGATCATTGGAGTGTTCTAGGCCTAGTGCATGGCCTAGTTCATGAACTGCAACCAGAAATAAATCATTTCCTACAGAAAAAAAGAAAAAGGATCTAAATTGATTGTTACATCTAATTTTTTTAAAAAAGACTGAGTTAAGCTGTGATCATTTGTAGGAGAAAATAATGCTGGTAAAGGAAAAAAGAATTAAAAAAGGTAAAGAGAAGGAAAATCTGTCATAAACACACATATTAGAAGATTGTTTTACTTTGATTAAGCACACTCCAGATATGTTATTATAATCCAAATTGTGCAGTTGGAATATTCGCGGGAGATACTCGTGTTTCTTTGGAGAGTATCTTCTCAAGCTTTCCTCCCCCATATTGGAACGTCACAGTAGCAGTCAAAGCATTCAAGTGTGGGTGGGAGGAAATCTGCAGAAAACGCTGACAAATGTAATTATCTCCTACCAACCTTAAAAAACATCACATTCCAAATGTTTCATAAGTCATGCAAATAACATTTGACAATGATTTATCATTTTATCATTTATCATATTGGTCCATAAATGGCATTTCCTGCATAAATATATTTTCTTTTGTCTTTAGAATATATAGTTGGGATTGTCACATTTCAGGAAGTTTTGACTATATTTCCACAAAAAAGATTTGCAAATAAGAACTACAGTATTTTTAATGTTTTCTTAAGCAAAGTGTATTTTCACAAGTTTTTTGAAAAAGGATGATTAATATGTTAAATGGAAGTTGGTTTCCCCATAGATTAAACAATTAGCTTGTCTAGGTGTCCAAACCCAATTTTAACCTCCCGCCCACCCTGTTCCCACTGACTAGGCTGTTCTGGGCTAAAATCACACCTTTACTTTCTTAAATTTCTGTTATATTCTTCAGGCAGTAAATCATAGATCCTGAGAATATCACGCTTTATAATATCACAATACACACTATCAGCAGAATTGAAATGAGAAAATGTCACAAGTGATTTTCTGCTTAGTGACATTTCGAATCGGCTGGCCCATTCATATTTGCCTCACTTGTAGTGACTAGATAACAATTCAAATGTCCGGATAAAAATATTAAAATCATTAAAACAATTTGGAATAAGATTTGATTTAATAAAATGCTTTGGCCTTGAGTTCCACGACCCCACTTTCCTGACTCTTGTTGCGTGTTCCTCCGTTTGTTTTGTATCATTACGCCAAGATAAGTTGCACTGACTGAACAAAATGAGTCTGATCATAACTATTGCTCGATATGTTTACTCCCTGTGAAATAGAACAGCTCAACCATTCGTATCAAACCTCGCCTCACCAAGTATTAACTCGGTCCACCTTCAGAAAGATTGAAGAGGTACAAAAGACACAAATATCTGTTTCATATCATAAGGGGATGCTATTGTTACATCCCTGGTTACGCTACTGCTCAAGTAGATACAGGGCAGTGTGAGTCCATTCTTATACAAATGAAGACACTCAGACCACTTATCTGAGTCACTTATTCCAACGTACCCCGAGAAGGTATCTATGGCAGACCTGAATTTGTAACAAGGATGTTGGGTGACGACAGCTTCTCACATAGTAGAAGTTCCACCTAATAGGCCAAATGTGATGTAATAATTTCTAATATACACGGACTCTGGTTAAAAGTATTGAGTGTTACTTGCTAAACCTGTAGTCATTCTAATATAAATGTTCACCTTTGAGTAGTAAAGCCACCACTTATCAAATACTGAGTGTATTGGTTTTATTACTCCACTGCTCACAACAAACACATACACAATCCAAAAACAGAATTTATCAAAACCTCACAAATCCACAGCATATCTGTTACAAAAGGAAAAATGGATGTGAGAGCAATTCAAGATTTCCTCGGGGATTCTAAACCATGCACTTGCACAGTTTCATGTGTCATCAGAAGTCCACAATCAGATCACTCACTTGTAATCATTGCCTAGAATGACAAATATTTGGAATAAACTGCCAGACAGAGTAGCAAAGAAAAATACATTTCATTGTTCAAAATACAATTCGGTGCTGTGACGAGAGTTACTGTACTGGAGGGTTGAGCTTTGATGAGCCTAAAGGCCTTTACTCCACCCCTGAATTTTCTTGGATTTATGGTCTAACCATTCTGAGCCATCCACCATTCTTTTAATAGAGGGAAAGGTAACCATTGTTTGACAGTGTGCTTAAATGTGAGATTCCTTTCTTCCACCGTCGCAGGCGTTCATGAATTCAGTACTACATTGCTTTAGGTGCTAAATGGCATAAAAACCCCTCTATATTTTTACTGCCAAAAGGAGCTACAATAAAAGTTATTTTAGCATTGATAATTTTATACAGGTACTATAGAGGTTGGCTTGTTACTTGAATATAAATGAGTCTGGTTAATATTTACACTGATTTTGCTACTATGGAATAGCAGCAATAAATACTTTAAGATTACGGTAATAAAAAACTATGACTAGGATTCTTCACTGCGATCCTGCCTCAAATCAAGCGAGGTCATGGTGGAGAATGAAGGAAAATGAGCTGACTCCTGCCTCATCGCCCAACCTATAGTTTCTTCCCCTTCCCTCACCGCGATCACACTGCACTTTCCTAACCCGCCTGCTGCATGGTAATGGATGCAGAAAGGCCAGGTCCAGGTCCTTGGTACATTTCCCTCCCACCAGCCCATGTTAACGCCACTTTCTGGGACCATCATGGGATGGTGACAGTAGGCCCTGGGATGCTGCAGTGATAGCCAATGTTCCCCCTAATTTTTTGGGGAGGGTCCGCGATCCCTTTAATGGGCTGCGTGGCCTATTCAGTTTCACACATGCGCAAAATTTCACGTTGGAAAAGCCGGTCTCGGGCTGTGTGGGACCGGCAGAGAGCTGCATGGCCGCGCAGCTTAGAGGGAACGTTTGTAACAGCCCTGAGGTGCCCCATGGAGGGAAAGGCCTTGTAGTGGCCTCCTCTTCTTCCATTCTACCCTCACGTGGCTACAGTTCCTGCTGCCTTTGGGGTGTTACTGCCCCTTTAAATCCGCCCCGCCTCTTGTGGTGCTGCAGTAACACTGCTGGGATTTCCCATTCGGACTGATGGCAGGTTCTCTCTTGGCAGCGGGAATACTGCTGGGAGCCCGACACACATTGGAAATAAGCCTGAACCCAGGGAAATAGGTCAGGGTTGGGGCAGATTTGAAGAAGCAGGCAGCAGTCCCTCTGAGGTTTCGGAGATGACTTTGTGTCATAACGCATTGGCTGTTATGAGATCTACCAGGGTATTCAGAGCAGGATCATGTCCTGGACCCCCAAAGATTTGTCCAAAAAATTGTTTCCTTTAAGGTTTTGAAATGGCCCCCTTTGTGAGAGAATCTTCTGCGGGGGTAGGGAGGGGAGGAAGTGCATTCCTGAGAGGTTTCCCCAGCCTGCCATTGACATATAAATTGTAAGACCTCCCCTGATACTAACAGACAAAAATAAGGGACAGGAAATGACCAGCAGGTCCATTGCGCCTATCCTAGCTTGTTTCATACTGTATTTTCATGAATTCTGATAATCTCCACACTTCAGTTATCAACATCCAGAAACTAAAAGAAATAATATCCATGAAGGTTAAATATACTATAACCGATTGTAACTAGCAGGGAAGAACAGGCGAGTGGCAGGGCTTTTAGAGGCCCAAGCCTCATTTACATACCGCCTGCAAGTTGTAGGTGCTAAATGATAGTGAGAGTCTAGGATCAGGTGAGAGCCGATCCCAGGATGAGTCTAGCATGGACTGGGAGCAGCCCATATTTTATTGTGTGGGTCCAGGAGGAGTACATTCTTCAGCCATTTTGTGAGCGGCCGCTAGCGGCCCCTTTAAGGGGTCCTATGACTGACATACTTTAATGAAGTTCCCGATCTGCTTCAGGCCTGGGCCACCCTTGTGAAGGCCCCTGGCTGGGATCAGAGAGTGGTATTTGCAGCACTTCAATTTTAGAGCCACTACTGCTAGGAGGAGGGAGATAAAATCGGCCCTACTGTGTGGTGTGGTTGCAGATTCCATCCCTGGTGTGTGCTGAGCAGCATTGGGCTCAATTGGCTTTAATGTCAGAATGATCGGGCATTTTCTTTCGGAGGAGCTCTCACTTTGGCAAAATTACTTCCTTGGCAGTATGGCAGTACTCCGTTTCCACATGTAAAAAGGGTTTCCGCCACACTATTGGTGAAGTTATGACGGCAGAGCAGGAGAAGCTCTGAGGAAATTTCTGGTCCATGTCTCTGAGGTAGGACGGGGAACAATTGGTCAAGGTTTCCACTCCTAATCGCTGGAAAACGAATGTGTGTGGAGAATGAGTGGAGGACATGGTCAGGCTCAGCTGTGATATCCCTCTCAGTCATATAGCCAGCAGACACTTATTGCCGCGGTTTACAACTGAAGAACAGCCACTTGGCTGAGGTTCTGAAGGGTACTCAGCATCTGTTGACCCATACCAAATCATGATTCATTACCTTCAGGACAGAAAGGGAGAAAAGTAGAAAATAAAATCAGGGACATGCATGAACTACTTGGTGAACCGTTATGCACATTTGTGTAGAATCATCCAGGATGTTTCTATTAATATTCATGAATCAACTAGGAAGATAAACTATGCTCATTTCAGCCAGTAACAGACCTTGCCTTTACAGATATATACACAGTTCTTCACGCACAATCACACACATACAGATACGTGTAGGCTGAACAAATTCACGTTGCTGCCTCTGAATGCACGAGTCAAACAAGTGTAAAATGTCAAAGTTCCAGCAGCAACTCAAACTGATGAAGCACATACAGAAAAAAAAGGCCACTCTCATTTGAACACAGTTCAAGGACCGAACTTAACACAGCAAAGGAATAAAAACAACCAAAAATTACAAGATCCTGACAATGTCTGAAACGACACAAAAAATGAATGGTATTTTAGAGCAGAGTTGCAGTGAACTTTCCAACAGTTCAAGTAAATTTAACAGCATATACATTTCCAGAATTTAGTATTGTTTCACAATTTTATTAGGGGGAAAAAAAAGAAATTGACTGGCTTTATTAATTAATTTGTTTTTCTAAAGTGTACAGTTTTAACTGACTGGAGAGAAGTATGCAGTAGGGTCCCGCAGGGGGTCGGAATTAGAACCATTGCTTTTCTTGTTATATATAAATGACCTGGACTTGGATATAGGGAGTACAATTTCGAAGTGTGCGGATGATACAAAACTTGGCAATGTAGCAAGTAGTGAGAAGGATTGTAGGTGACTTCAGGAGGCCATGGACAGACTGGTGAAATGGGCAGACACATGGCAGATACAATTTAATGCAGATAAGTGTGAAGTGCTGCATTTTGGGAGAAACAACATGGAGAGGCAGTATAATCTAAATGGTACTATTTTGACAGGGGTGCAAGAGCAGAGGGACCTGGGGTGCACATTCACAAATCCTTGAAGGTGGCAGGGCAAGTTGATAAGGCAGTTAAGAAAGTGTATGGGATACTTGGCTTTGTAAATAGCGACATTGAATACAAAAACAAGAAAGTCATGCTAAACATTTATAAATCACTGGTTGGGCCTCAGCTGGAGTATTGTGTACAATTCTGGGCACCACACTTTAGGAACAATGTGAAGGTCTTGGAGAGAGTACAGAGGAGGTTTACCAGGATGATACTAGGGATGAGTGACTTCAGTTATGTGGAGAGATTGGAGAAGCTGGGAATGTTCTCCTTAGAGCAGAGAACGTTAAGAGACCTAATAGAGGTATTCAAAATTATGAGGGGTTTTGATAAGCAAGTGGAGAGAAATTGTTCAATTCTGCAAGTGGGTCGGTAACCAGAGGTCATAGATTTAAAATAATAAAAAAAAGAATTAGAGGGAAAATTAGGAGAAATTAATTCACACAGAGAGTTGTTATAATCTGGAACGCACTACCTGAAAGGGTGGTGGAATTAGATTCCATAGGAACTTTCCAAAGGCAATTTGACATGAATTTGAAGAGAACTAATTTGCAGGGTTAAGGGGAAAGGCTGGGGTGTGGAATTAAATTGGACAGATCTTTCCAAGAGCCGATACAGACACGACAGGCCGAATGGCCCCTTCTGTGCTGTAAGATTCTATGATTTATCCAAATTGTGCATTCCAAATAATAACAAAATTGTTTAACAGTGGGGAAAGATTTCTACTGAGCAGCAGGTGTAGCAAAATATTAATGCTATTCTTCACAAATGGATTTAGGATTTTGCTACACCTAGCACAAGAACAAAATCTTCCCCCAGTGATCCTGAAACTTATATTCTTCTTTAAATCCTTCCTGGTAAACCTGCGCCAATAAATTCAAAGTTAACCAAGCTAATTTAAGAATAGGGCCACCCGAAAAGTGTGTTACTGTGAGATATCAGTACTTTTGCTGAAGAGTTCACTCCCAGTCTACACAAGACACTTGTAATGTAAAACAGCAGCTGGAAAACCTACACCAGCCAATTCCTGTGCCTTCCCCAGAGGTTTGAATATCTTTTTAATTAGCAGCTGCTGATTTTAAAATCTCACTGTAAATTAAAATAGCTTCATCAACCGAACTACTCTCTATAGAATAATGAATAAATAATATATTCCCAAATGTTTATTTTTCCATTTTGGAGGGACTAATAAGTTCATTTACCACAAGCAAAAAGTCCACAATGAAATGTGAAATTAAACATTTATGATTTAATAACATTAATATAGAAGCATCCCTGCTAATGAGCTACAATGCAAGTTCACTGAGTAAGCCAGTCAGACAACCTACTCCCAGCCTACTATGTATGTTGTTCTGTAAGCGTCTACTACCAGATATGTGACAGTGACCCAAGGTAACTTGTGCACTGAAATTTCCCTGCTGTCTGTGTTATAGTTTGGCATCCATTCACGCTCCCCTTTGTAAAGCCTTGCTAAGATCACAATAGTACGAAATTGGGTGAACACATTTTTGGCTGTGAACAAATGATCTTGCACTACTTTACTATAGGACCTCAGTGAACCCACCCACTGTATCACCACATCACCCCAATAGTATTTACTTTAAGGGTACAATCAACTGGGTAAATGGAACATTTGTCTCATCACAAATGTGCCTCTTTAAAGTGGCTTCTACTGTATAACGACATCATACTACTGTCATATCTGCTCTTATTTCCTTTTTTAGCCTCCTTGCTTTTTAGAACATTCCATTGTACATCGGCCCAGAAATTCGCCTCTCCGGCTTGCCGCGGGGGTAAGGATCGCGGACGCTCTTACCTACCGCGCCTGCCGTTGTGTTTTGGGCCCACGGGAACTTCGGGTCCTGGGCCTCTCCCAACTGCCGGCGCGCAGTGCTTGCGTGTTCCAGGGGCGCAGTTCGTGCGATGCGTCCCCTGGGATCACGTGGGCCATGGAGAGCCAATGGCAGCAGACCATCTTTCATTCATAGATTTGACAGGAGACCTGTCAAATCTGTGAATTGAAATCGGCCCCAAAAGGACAGCTAAACTTAAAATAAATTTTAAAAAAAACCATCACATTTATAAAATAACTATAGTTAAATAAATTAACCACTTTAAACAAAAATTTAAATTTTTGAAAAAATTAAAATACTTTTTAAAAGTGATAAAAATAAACTTACCTTTCTTTAAAGTATCTAAAAAAGATAAACCTGTTGAAATTTTTTTAAAATTATACTTAATTAACCACTTACCTTGTTCAAAACGGGTCTTACGCCTCCTTTTCATTAGCATAGTATCTTCCATTCTTACCCTCGCGTAGAAACCTGAAAAAAAATCTAAGTGTGCTGCGTGCGCGCAGCCTATAGCGCGCACGCGGTTCACCTAGGAACCGCCCCCTTCATCATACCGGAAGTTCCGGTTTCCCGCGCATGCACAGTGCATGCAGGAAACCGGCACTTCGGGAAGCAATACGGGTGAGTACAGAGCGCGTACTCATCCGGGAAGGGACGAATTTTTGGGCCACTGTTTGTGTTCTACACTTGTCAATCTTCCAGTGTTGTATTAAAGTTGCCAGGATTTTGGATCCTTCTCCAACATGGTACACCAATACTATATTTTTGTATTGGAGCTTGGACAATGAGAAAACATGGAAATCAAAGCTCTGCTCCAATGAAATATTCGGAAGGGGCCCCGCCACAAACTCCGTTCCCTAGCCACCGACTCCATCCCTCTCCCTGGCAACTGTCTGAGGCTGAGCTAGACCATTCACAACCTTGGTGTTTTATTTGACCCTGAGATGAGCTTCCGACCAACGTTCCCTCTAAGCTGCGCGGCCTTGTGGCTGTGCAGTGCTCTGCCAGTCCCTCACAGCCCGGGGACCGGATTTTTCAATGTTAAATTTTGCACATGTGTGAAAATGTGAATGGGCTGTGCAGCCCCTTAAAGGGGCTGCACCCCCCAAAAAAAATTAGGGGGAACATTGCTTCTGACCACATATTCACGCCATCACCAAGACCACCTACTTCCACCTCCGTAACATTGCCCAACCCCGTGCCTGCCTCAGCTCATCTGCTGCTGAAACCACATCCATGCCTTTGTTAACTCTATACTTGACTATTCCAATGCTGCCCTGGCCGGCCTCCCATCTTCCACCTTCCATAAACTTGGAGCTCATCCAAAACTCCGCTGCCCATTTCCTAACTCGCACCAAGTCCCGGTTACCCATCACCCCTGTGCTTGCTGACCTACATCAGCAACACTGATTATTTAAAAAATCTCAACCTCATTTTCAAATCCCTCCATGGCCTCGCCCCTCCCTATCTCTGTAACACCCTCCAGCTCTACAACCCTCCGAGAACTCTGTGTTCCTCCAACTCTGGCCTCTTATTCCCTTAGCCCCACCATTGGCAGATGTGCCTTCAGCCGTAAAAGGCCCTAAGCTCTGGGATTCCCTCCTTGAACTTCTCCACCTCTCATTCCTCCTTTAAGACCCTTCTTAAAACCTACTGCTGTAACCAAGTCATTGGCCACCCATCCTTATGTTTCCTTCTTTGGCTTGGTGTCAATTTTTGTTTGATTCTGCTACTTTGAAGCACCGTCGAACATTTTCCTGTATTAAAGGCACTATAAAAATGTAAGTTATTATTATTGTTGTTGCATTCTCCTGTATCTCTCCAAACCATAGTCTATGCCTTCTCAGAAATGCGAGGGTATACCCATCAGGAAAGGATGAACAGGCTGGGTCTCTTTTCTCTTTAAAAGAGAAGGCTGAGGGGTGACCTAATAGAGGTCTTTAAAATTATGAAAGGTTTTGATAGACACAGAGAGAATGTTTCCACTTGTGGGGAAGAGCAAAACTAGAGGCCATCAATATAAGATAGTCACCAAGAAATCAAATAGGGAATTCAGAAGAAACTTCTTTACCCAGAGAGTGGTGAGAATGTGGAACTCGCTACCACAGGGAGTGATGAAGCGAATAGTATAGATGCATTTAAGGGGAGGCTAGACAAGCATATGAGGGAGAAGGGAATAAAGGGTTATGCTGATAGAGTTAGACGAGGAAAGAAGGTAGGAGGCTCAAGTGGAGCATAAACGCCGGCATGGACTTGTTGGGCCGAATGGCCTGTTTCCGTGCCGTATATCCTATGTAATTCTTCACCTCAAACTTGACTTCTCTAATGTTCCCAGAGCTGGCTTCTTCACCTCAACACTCCACAATTTATAACTCACCTAAAACACTGTAGCCATGTTCAAACTGTACAAAGTCTTGTAGTCCTATCACCACTTTCCTCTCCAAGATCCCCTAGCTCTCCTTGCCCCAACAAGTTGACTTCAGGTTTCTAGCACACATTTCAAAACCCTCCCACGGCCTTATTTCAGATTACCTTGATAATCCCCTTCAATTTTTCCATATACTGTATGTTAGCCAGCAACAATGTGACACGATCATCTGGAGACCAAAGACTGCTAATACCTCAGCAACAGAGTAAACAGCTGTTCTCAAGAGTGAAATTCAATCATGGGTTGGAATTTGCAATGGGTAATAACGGCAAACTAATAGCGTTCGCCTTTGAAACTGATGGCATCTTCAGGATGTAGCGCATGCGCATCTAAACGCCGAAATCCTGAAGTTGCGGTCAGTCATTCACTGCTCTGACACTGGCTGCGCTTTGGAAACCCCCCACCCCATAGCTAGCAACCAGTGTAATCAGTGAAATCAGTGAAACTGACAAAAACTGTAGGCAGCTTTCTTCAGGGCCAGCGGCAAACGCCTTTGCTTCGTCGCTGACCGCAAATTCCGGGTCAATAAAAGTGAATTTGTGATAGATATAAGAAAAGTAATCTGAGCTCTATTTCAATCTGTGTAGTTTCCTCTAAAAGCATGACTTCAGTGCTTTTTAAGCAAAAAATTGTTAACATTTTTAAAAAGCTACAGAATTGCTTGGTTTCTACTATTAGTCAGGAGCTCTACGACAAAGGTAAAACCTGAGATTTTTTCCAACATAATTAATTTTATGACCACTGCTGCCAATTTTAGCGATGAGACCAAACGAACCCAGGCAATCGAATTTTCAAACAGATTAACAACCATCAGAACAAGGAAGACTAGGCCTCAATAATTGTAGTATCACAATGCTTTGCTATATTTGTTTGTGGTGTCTATGGTACTAGAAAAAAATGCTGTAGTATAAGACAGCATTGTCGAGTTATGAAGTTTCACCATCACACCTTCTTGGGGGATATACTGTAGATGTAAAGTAAGACCCACCCACTAAAGCTGAAAAACTATTTAAAATACAAGTGGTGCCTGGAAAGTTGTTGAGAAGTAGCTCTTTTCCGAAGCCCTCGCTTGTCTCCATTTTCTGAAATTTTCTCAATCAGTCCAGTAGTTGCCTTTTTATTTCAGGTCCCAAAATTATTTAGCATTTCCCTGGGTGGAAACTACTGTATATGTTCAAAAAACAAAGTTTTGCTCCAATGATGGTTCAGTGGGTTTACACAGTGAGCAGCTGAGCCATACAGACCAGGAGTATCCTGTTCGATGTCTGTGCTCAGTTAACTGATCTCAGCTGGTGCGATGTGCCATGGTTCCTGCTCCTGACCACAATCCAGTGAACTCTGCTGGTCGTGTGCGCGTGGACATTCAGTGAGGACATGATTGGCTGTGCAGTGATTCTTCCTCCAGTCAAACAGCCTGCTAACATAAGGCCTGGATTTGAACTGCCAGCTTGGTTTCCGACTGGTGATTCAATTTTCCATCCCCTTGCGGCAGAATGAGACACGGCGTCAATTTAATCCCTCTGGCGGAAAAATGCGCGCCTGGGTATCACCTGCCAATGTAAGGTAGGTGGCGGAATCAGGTTCCAGGAGCATCTCATAGGGTTCCTGCATTCGGGAAGGGGGCGGGGGGGTGGGGGGGGGGGGAATCCGGAGTAGAGGAGGCCTAAGCTTTCCTTGTGGGGCCCGGCGGAGCACTCCTTCTCCTTCTGTCCCCACAAAAAGGAAAGAAACCTTATACGTCCTCTTCTGGGGCTGATCCTCTTCTGTTCCAGGTTTTCCTGATGAGAAAGCCACAGAGGCTTCCCCACTCGAATCTGAGTTAAAATTGCAGTCGGATCCCAATCACGTCATCGGGACCCGACATGCATATATAAAGAAGGACCCCGGCGGCTTTGGGTGCCCTTGCCGCCTGCTCAGTTGATTGCGGATGGAGAGATTCTGGTGGCTTCAGGGCGGATAAGTGACTCAGGCCTTTTTAATTGTCTAGCCGCAGATTCCACCAGGCAGCTAGGGTTAAAATCGCCTCCTCACTGTCGAATCACACAAGAGTAATATCATTTGAGCAAGGTATTGGATGGCAACCGGTTTCCTTGAAATAGGACCACAACAAGGAGTCAGTGCCTCCAACAGAAAGGGGTGAAAAAAGATTTATTCCAAACTCAATGTGACCATAATTGGAAATGGCCAGTGGTTGCATACAAATGTACGCTGAACCTGTGGTCACATGGAATATTTCAGATAATATTAGAAGGTTGAATTACAGTTGTGCAAATCCTAGAATCATAGGGGGAAAAATTCAGTATTGCCCCGTTTGGGGCGCCATTATCGGCCGTGCGCAAAGTTTAGCGCCTGGCGCTAATTATCGCCTCCAATTATCGCCTCCAACTGCAAACTTGACTTTTATTGCCCCTGGAGGTGATTGGAGCGCTAAATCAGGTGCTACACACCTGTCTTAAGGCGCAAAGGCTGAGGAGCGAGGCGCTAACTCAGAGCGCGTGCGCAGCGCAGGTGCTGTCAGTTAGCGATGGAACACAGACACACTGGCGCTGGCCAGTTCTTAAAGGGGAGGGTCGATCTTGCTCTCCAGCCACACCCTGCTCATTGGAGCCTTGAATCTCGGCCCGGAGAGACCTGTGCCTAAATCATCCAGCCAAGGACTATGGAGAGGGTGAGAGAACGAGCTCAGCGCTTCAGCGAGCGGGCCTTGGATGCTCTGGTTGGCGCAGTGGAGCGCAGAAGATCTATACTCTTCCCTGAGAGTGGCAGGAGGCCTTTGCCCCGCGAGTACAGAAGAGTGTGGAGGGAGTTGGCTCAGCACGTCTCCTCCAGGAGCATGGTGCCCAGGACCCATACTCAATGTCGCAAAAAGTTCAATGACCTCACTCGGGTCATCAGGGTGAGTGGCTTTTTTTCAATACCTCTCCATCCCTCCATCTCAACCTCACTCTATGGCCAGAGGGTCTTAAAACCCCAATGCCTAACACTCATCCAACACCTATGGCCCTCTCATGAAACACACATGCACATTCCACACTTTGCATACAGTAAGGGCTATTCACCAATGGGAGGCACATCAGGCAAGACCATGGCTGCATACAGTAAGGGCTATTCACCTATGGGAGGCCCAGACAGCGGAACCGTTGCTTGAGCACGCCGATTGTGTGCTCAACGATATTCCTGGTGGCGAGATGGCTCTCGTTGTACCACAGCTCAGCAGGGGTGTTGGGGGAATGGAGCGGTGTCATCAGCCAGGTGCACAGTGGATAACCCTTGTCCCCGAGAAGCCAACCACTTGGGTGATGCGGTGCCTGGAAAAGGTCTGCCACAGTAGTCTAGCGTAGGATGAATGCATCGTGGCTGCTGCCAGGATAGCGGGCATTGACAGCGAGTATCAGCTGTCTGTGGTCACAGACCAACTGGACGTTTAGGGAGTGGAATCCCTTTCGGTTGCGGAAATCCTCTGCATTCTCATGCGATGCACGCAATGCCACATGCGTGCAGTCAATGGCACCCTGCACCATGGGGAAGCCCGCTATCCTCGCAAAGCCCAGAGCGTGTTCATACTGTTTGGCCCAGGTCATCGGGAAAGAGATGTACTGTCGTCTCCTTTTATAGACGGCATTTGTGACCTGACGGATGCAGCGATGGACAGCAAACTGGGAGATATTGGCGATAAAAGTTCAGAGCCACTGTGATCTTCACTGCCACCGACAGAGACGTCCTGGTCCTCAGTAGAGGCTGCAGATCTGGCTGCAGCAGGTTGCAGAGCTCAGTGACCACCTCCTTGCTGAAGCGCAGCCTTCGCAAACACTGCTCCTCAGACATATTAATGCAGGAGAATTGTTGGTGAAATACTCTGGGAGGGTAAGGTCTCCTGTACAGAGGGCTGTTGGCCCTCATCCGTCTGGCCATGATTGCCACTCTCTCTCTGCGTCTCTGTGGCCTCCGAATCTGCCAGCGCAGGATGATGCCCCCAATCAGTGCAGCCCCCACAGTCTCTTAGCAATCAAAGTAATGAAGGTCAAAAACAAAAGTACCTGCAAAGTGATGCTCAGTAGCCAAAACTACTTCACACAGCATTGACTCTATGCAGAAGTCTCTCCTCTCTCTCAGAATCTCTCTCTCTGTCAGAACGAGTGGTGCAAAAATGTCTACCACAGAAAAAGCCAGGAAGAGGCCGCGTTTAAATAGCGCCCCCCCAGCCCCACAGCGACTGGGAAACGATCCAGTCTACTTGTCATTGCTTGCACCAGGCGGAAAGGAGGGGGGCGCCACTCAATATCTGCTCCGGGGCGCCACAAGGGCGTTGCACGCTCGGATGACGTCAAGATCTGCGTGCGCAGGAGATCGGGGCGGTATTGTTTAGCGCCGCCACAAAATGTCTGGTCAATTTCGCGAGCGGCGCAGATATCGCCGCGCCCGGGCGCTAGGTGCTTTGCTCCCCATTAGCGCCCTCTTGAGGCGCTAATGGGAGGCGCAAACCAACTGAATTTTTCCCCCCAGGAATCATACAGCACAGAAGAAGAACATTCAGCCCATTGTGCCTGTGCTGGCACTTTGAAACAGCTATCCAATTAGTCCCACTCCCCTGTTCATTCTCCATAGCCCTGCAAATTTTTCCCCCAATGTGTCTTCAAAATGAGGTTTTGAATACTGGGAAGCTCCATTGCTGAAGACATTCCCCGCCAACCTTCCCCCACCCCAACATCACTGCCTCCCCCCTGCCAGACCCCTACAATGTCTCCTTCAGCTGTCTGTGCAAGAAAGTTCACTTTCTTTGAGGGCTTAGGTCACTTCCCTCTTCTCATTTAGGGTATAAGCCTAATATGCAGAAATTCCCTGTGTAGGAGACCTCCACCCCTGCTGATAGCTGCCTTGTAAAGGAACAGCTGGAGGCTTCGCCCCCTTTCAGGACATGTCAGAAAATCCCGGGATGGGCAAACACGTGGCACTTTTTCTTCTGGGGTGGGAGTGAAAGACCAATGGAATCGTCAGAGATTTTCAGTGCCAATATTTTTTCCAAAAATGGACGAGGACAAGAGTTTGATGGCATAAGAACATAAGAACATAAGAAATAGGAGCAGGAGTAGGCCAATTGGCCCCTCGAGCCTGCTCCGCCATTCAATAAGATCATGGCTGATCTGATCCTAACCGCCAATCTACTATCACAGAACCATCTCCTGAACCTAACAGAATTGGACACACGAAATAGGAGCAGGATCAGGCTACACGGCCCCTGGGCCCGCTACGCTACCCACAGGGTCATGACCGATCCGAACCTAGACTCATGTCCAAATTCCTGCCCGCTCCCCGTAACCCTTAATTCCCTTTACTTCTAGGAAACTGTCTATTTCTGTTTTAAATTTATGTAATGATGTAGCTTCTACAGCTTTTTGGGGCAGCATATTCCATGGACCTACCACCCTCTGAGTGAAGTAGTTCCTTCTCATCTCAGTTTTGAAAGAGCAGCCCCTTATTCTAAGACTATGCCCCCTAGTTCTAGTTTCACCCATCATCGGGAACATCCTCCCTGCATCCACCCGATCCAACCCCTTCACAATCTTATATGTTTCAATAAGATCGCCTCTCATTCTTCTGAACTCCAATGAGTAGAGTCCCAATCTACCCAACCTCTCCTCATATGTCCAGCCCCTCATCCCCGGGATTAACCGAGTGAACCTTCTTTGTACTGACTCAAGAGCAAGTATGTCTTTTCTTAAGTATGGACACCAAAACTGTATGCAGTATTCCAGGTGCGGTCTCACCAATACCCTGTACAACTGAAGCAATACCTCCCTATTTTTATATTCTATCCACCTAGCAATGAAAGCCAACATTCCATTGGCCTTCTTAATCACTTGCTGCACCTGCATACTAACCTTTTGAGTTTCGTGCACCAGGACCCGCAGATCCCTTTGTACTTCAGTACTTTCCAGTTTCTTGCCATTAAGATAATAACTTGCTCTACTATTTTTCCTGCCAAAGTGCATAACCTCACACTTTCCAGTATTGTATTCCATCTGCCAAATCTCTGCCCACTTACTTAGCCTGTCTATGTCCCCTTGCAGATTTTTTATGTCCTCCTCACTCACTACTTTCCCTCCCATCTTAGTATCATCTGCAAACTTTGATATGTTACACTTGGTCCCCTCCTCCAAATCGTTAATATAGATTGTAAAGAGTTGGGGACCCAGCACTGACCCCTGCGGAACACCACTAGTTACTGATTGCCAGTCTGAGAATGAACCATTTATCCCAACTCTCTGCCTTCTGTTAGATAGCCAATCCTCTATCCATGCCAGAATATTACCCCCAATCCCGTGATTTTTTATCTTAAGCAATAATCTTTTGTGTGGCACCTTGTCAAATGCCTTTTGGAAGTCTAAATACACCACATCCACTGGTTCCCCTTTATCCACCCTGTATGTTACTTCCTCAAAGAACTCCAGCAAATTTGTCAAACATGACTTCCCCTTCATAAAACCATGCTGACTTTGTCCTATTAACTTATGATTATCCAAATGTCCTGTTACTGTCTCCTTAATAATGGACTCCAAAATTTTACCTACCACAGATGTTAGGCTAACCGGTCTATAGTTTCCAGCCTTCTGTCTACTGCCCTTTTTAAATAAGGGTGTTACATTAACAGTTTTCCAGTCTGCCGGGATCTCCCAAACTGATAACATTTTTCCAACCAACAATTAGTTTAAGTTAAAAAATATTTACTATTCAGTGTTTTCTCTTTCTTTTGTGCAGACAAAAAGCCAATAAACCCTGAGGTCTCTCCACATATTTCTTGTCACTGCGTTCTATACATTCATACTTACCTAAGCGATCTTCTGGGAACCTCATGCTACCGGCCACAGATTACTGATTACAAAAAGGTAAATTGTGTGACTTTCACAACAGCCTGGCACACACCAGAGGGAGCCCTTGGCTCTTGCATCGGTATCATTGGAGAAGCAGCAAGAGCCACATTTCATAATAACTTATCTTCAAGGACACGAACATTTAATATGTTCAGCCTTTTTACTTAAGCGATGCTAACAGTTTCTTCTGGTTCTCAGACCGCTCCCCCCAACACATCCCCAAAACCTTGGGGTCCAGGCACATTCCACTCTTGCATCCCATATGGAGTCAGCCTTTTGTTTTTTTACACACTCTTCTGGAGTTAGATACTCTAGAATTAGTCCAGTTACTTAACCCATAATTACACAGAAGACTTGGGTTGAGCAATGGAACTTCCTGTTTGAGCATTTCATTTTAATGCTGAAACTTAAAGCCTAAAGCTGAATGCTTGAAAAATAAAGATGATTTGTGAGATTTCCCTCAGGAAATGGAACAGGTTCCTTGCCCTCCACAGCCCCAACACTAGATTGAGAAAAAACACACATTACCTCAATAAACTGCTCATGAATGGATGTGTGCTTCCTGTGACATTGCCAGGGAATAAACTCATGTTTTTAAAGTTTGAGCTTTTTCAAAGGTGTTTTACATGCATTAAAGATATATTTAAGAATTTCTAAAAGCATTTAAAAAAAATTTTGTGTTTTTTTTCGTGTTTTATATCTTTTGGATTTCACCTCAGGAACCAATGGGTCCTCTCCTGTTTTACTGCTTTGGGTCCTTTGAGGAGGAAGAGGAGGATCAAGGACACCATCGGGATGCCAGGCTGAAGAGGGACAGTAGGTGGCTTCTGGCCACTCTCTGCTGGTACCCATGCTCCCTGGCTGAAAATGCAAGTGGACTATTTCATTGTGATGATCAGCAATGCTTGAAAAGGCTGCACTTCCCTCACAAAGCAATAATTGAGTTGTACCAGTGGCGAGACAGCTGCAGGCTCAGTTCATAGGGGAGAGATCTAGGTGGCTAAGATCCAAAGCCACTGCCAAATGAGTCATGCCATCAGGGTACCCTTTTGGCAACAAACTCAACACTGTCACTTGCTGACATTGAGCGATCTCCTACACAACAACCAAGACTTCCATTTGGAGATCAATATGTTATTCCTTCATGTAGGCAATTTCTCAATTTGTCCCAAATCTTCTGCACATTTCCTGTTAGGAAAAAAACCATTTCACTGACAACAAATCTGACAAGCTTCCTACTGCTTAAGGCCCCCACTCCTCCCCTTGGTGCTTACTCCTGTACGCCCTTTCAAACTTAGTTTCCTACTTCTCGTACAGTGACTGGAGGTTCTGAGGTGGTTAACTGATGATTTGCAGCAGTCCCCACAACCTCGGCTCAGAAGGAGGCCCATTTGCCCAGTAATATCACAATGTATTCCCGTAATCTTGCAAAATCTTTCACAAATGACATATAATATATACATTATTAAATATAAATTCAGTTGGGGTTACTGACTCATCTTAGCTCATACAAATGTGAGACTCACGTTGTACAGCTCTAATGAGGGGCTGGTTATTACACAAGAATTATTCTAGATTTGTCCATACTGTACGACAATTCTGTGAGGGGAATCATTTTAAAACTTTATTTTCATGGTTTATGATATTTTCAGTCTTGGAACATGCTGCAATTCAGCTGTTATGCTTGCAGTGTAATTTGCATATACACTTCAGAACATTCAAAATTCCTTGAAGTGTTTCGTCAAAGACACCCACACTATAAGCTCTTTCAGTGTGCCAGATAACACTGTCTTTGAAAGTGTCCCTTTTTCTTCCAAATGTTCCAGTACAGCTACAACACTGGCATCCACTCGACAATGTGGAAAATTGCCCAGGTATGTCATGTCCACAAAAAGGACAAATCCAATCCGGCCAATTACTGCCCCAACAGTCTACTCTCAATCATTCAGCAAAGTGATGGAAGGTGTTGTCGACAGTGCTATCAAGCGGCACTTACTCACCAATAACCTGCTCAGCAATTAGAAAGGCAAATGGCATGTTAGCCTATATTGCAAGGGTGACTTATCTACTTTAAGTACAACCAGCCTTTCTAGTACCTCCTCTTTATCAATTTTTATCCCATCCAGTATCTCAACTACCTCCTCTTTCACAATGACTTTGGCAGCATCTTCTTCCTTGGTAAAGACAGATGCAAAGTATTCATTTAGTACCTCAGCCATGCCCTCTGCCTCCATGCGTAGGTCTCCTTTTTGGTCCCTAATCGGCCCCACTCCTCCTCTTACTACCCGTTTACTATTTATATGCCTATAGAAGACTTTTGGATTCCTTTTTATGTTAGCTGCCAGTCTATTCTCATACTGCCTCTTTGCCCCTCTTATTTCCTTTTTCACTTCCCCTCTGAACTTTCTGTATTAAGTCTGGTTCTCACTTGTATTCTCAACCTGACATCTGTCATGCGCCCCTTTTTTCTGCTTTATCTTACTCTCTATCTCTTTTGTCATCCAGTGAGCTCTGGCTTTGGTTGCCCTACCTTTCCCCCTCGTGAGAACGTACATCGACTGTACCCGAACCATCTCCTCTTTAAAGGCAGCCCATTGCTCAATTACAGTTTTGCCTTCCAATCTTTGATTCCAATTTACCCAGGCCAGGTCCGTTCGCAACCTACTGAAATTGGCCCTCCTCCAATTAAGTATTTTTACTCTAGATTGCTCTTTGTCATTTTCTATAGCTAACCTAAACCTTATGATACTATGATCACTGTTCCCTAAATGTTCCCCAACTGAAACTTGATCCACTTGACACACCTCATTCCGCACAACCAGATCCAGTAATGCCTCCTTCCTTGTTTTGCCGGAAACGTATTGATCAAGAAAGTTCTCTTGAACACACTTCAGAAATTCTTCCCCCTCTCTGCCCTTTACACTATTACTATCCCAGTCTATATTAGGATAACTGAAGTCCCCCATTATCACTACTCTATATTTCTTGCACCTCTCTGTAATTTCCCTGCAAATTTGCTCCTCTATATCCTTCCCACTAGTAGATGGCCTATAGTGTAATGGCACCTCTATTGTTTCTTAACTCTAACTAGATAGATTCTGTCCTTGACCCATCCAGGACATCCTCTCTCTCCAGCACTGTAATATTCTCCTTAATCAATACTGCCACCACACCTCCTTTCTTTCCTTCCCAATCTTTCCTGAACACCTTATATCCAGGAATATTTAGTACCCAATCCTGCCCTTTTTTGAAGTAGGTCTCCGTTATCGCCACAACATCATATTCCTATGTGGTTATTTATGCCTGCAGCTCACCAACTTTATTTACCACGCTTCATGCGTTTACATACATGCACTTTAAACCTATCTTAGACCTTCTTGTATTTTCTCTTAGTCTAACCCCACCTAATACCGTACTATCTCTTACTCTAGTGCTATCTGTATCTCCCACTCTTGTGTGTACCATGTTTCTCGTTTCTAATGCTACATTCTGGTGCCCATCCCCCTGCCAAATTAGTTTAAACCCTCCCCAACAGCACTAGTATACCCCCCATGAGGTGCAACCCGTCCAGCCTGTACAGGTCCCACATTCTCCAGAACCGGTCCCAATGTCCCAGGAATCTAAAGGCCTCCCTTCTGCACCATCTCTCCAGCCACACATTTATCTGCTCTATCCTTCTATTTCTATACTCACTAGCTTGTGGCACCGGGAGTAATCCGGAGATTACTACCTTTGAGGTCCTGCTTTTTAATCTCTTTCCTAGCTCCTTAACATCTGCCTGCAGGACCTCATCCCTCTTTCTACCTATATCGTTGATACCAATATGGACCACAACCTCTGGCTGTTCACTCTTCCCCTTCAGTGTTCTGCAGCTGTTCAGTGACATCCTTGACCCTGGCACCAGGGAGGCAACATGCCATCCTGGAATCACATCTGCAGCCGCAGAAATACCTGTCTGTTCCCCAAACTAGTGAATCCCCTATCACTATTGTTCTTGCATTCTTATGTTCTCAAAGGCGATTAGGATGGGCAATAAATGCTGGTCTTGCCAGCGACGCCCACACCCCATGAACGAATAAAAAAAATCCAAAATTGTATTTGTGTCAGGCTCAGTACAGATTAATCCCTTCTGATCTGCTATCTGCTTCTTTCAGTTAGTGGCCTAGAAATTCAAGTGCACCCAAAAACGGGCATGCAGGGGGCACAGGGAAGAATCGCTGCGCCTGAATGGATAGGCCCAAGACGCACGTAATATTAGGCCTCGGCCCTCATTAACATCAGGCCAGCGAGCTGTGGACAACTAATAGCGGCTTGCCGGAGAAGAAGACTCGAAGATCAAGGCACTGCGACGTCAGCAGTGGCCCTCGGGGAGAGAGGGTAGTGGTTGCTGGAAGGGTGGGTAGCAGTCATCAGGAGGGAGGTTAGCGGTAGCCGGAAGGGTGGGCAGCGGTCAGTGTGGAGCTATGCGTTACTCAACCATTAACATATAAAGGCAAAGACGTCTTTATGTGTGTGTGTGTGTTTGTTTCCAACTGTTTCCCTGTTCAGTTGCCAGGGCACAATTTCCTCTGTGAAAATAGTAACAGCTGAGCACCTTTCAATTGCTAAAATATGACTAATGAAGTAACACAAAGCACAAGGCGTAAATTTTCCACCCCCATACAACACAACACAGCATGCGGTATTTAATCTCTAAACCTATTTAAATTGAAGTAAATACTGAAGAATCCAGTAGTAATCTCGAATATAATAAGTAAATATGATTGAGTGCTATGCACTGTTAAAATTGCTACCTGTTGCTTCTAATCAGTGCTAATATAAATGTTACATAACATGAAACCTGTGATTTTTAGAACAATTATTGTTAGTTTTTTTGTATTTTCTTTACATGGAATGGTGCCCATTTATTATAACATTGTTGATACTTGTACTCAGCGTAATCCTTGTGATACATGACCAGGTACTACATAGTAAGGACTGATCTACAGAGTTTGGAGATTAGAATCTAACAATCCTCGTGGATACTATATCACTCTACTGGTATGTACTGTTATCTGGAAACACCAGTGCGGATGAGAAAGAGATGTTGCTCTCCTCACATGCTCGCTCATACACTTGATCCAATTTTCAAGGAGGTCCTTCGTTAGGGTGCACGTCAGCTGTTGCAATATTAGACCATGCCCTACAATTGTAGTGATGAACCTGCTTATATTTCAGGCGCCACTCCAGCACCAGGCATGATTAGTGGACAAGAAATGATGTGCTTAAGGGCCTGCAGCCTTTTAAAAGGAGTTTCTGTAGTAATGATCAAAGGAAAATAAAGTGCAAACCAACGGCCATGTCACCCAGCAGTCTTGAGAGCAGTAGGGTGTCCTGTTCCTCAGATGGGACTGTAGAAATGTTATTGGATCATGTGTGCTGGAGGAGGGAGTTACCAGATGGTCATCTGGTGCACTGAAGAGTGGGTGAGGGTGTGTGGCATGAGGTAGTAATGCATGTAGATGCAAACAGCACTGTGTCTTGGCTGCAGGGCCACAAGATGTTTAATGACCTCACTAGCTGTGTCATGGAAAGACCCCACCGTAGCCTTATTTTAATGGAGTGTATTCACCATTCATGCCATGAGTAATTCCCTCCAACCCACACAGTCCTATAGCACTTTGATAGCTTCTCATGACTGCTCATTATGCTCCAGGATACATTTTGCAGCAGCTTTCTTTCCCAATAACAGTTCCTTTCATAACAATCTTTTGCTCCCTAACAAACTCTTCCATCCACTGTACCACAATAATGCATGATCCTATCCTCACAGTCTCTATGGGCAGCTTGCAACTACATGGGTATTTGTGTCTGTCCTGCCAATGTCAATTGGGCAACCCCTTCTACTCTTTTTGCAGGAGATGTCAGCACATAACAAGAGGAAAAGAAGCTGCATGGATGGACCTTGTTATTTTTTGCCTCCCTTTGAGGAGGCAGCACAGCAGATTCAAGCAAAGAGACCACTGACAAAAAGCAGTCAAGAGCGTAGTTTGAGGCCTAGCCCCAAGTCAGGATATCCATTTTCCCATTCCTATTCATTCACTCACTCAACGCAACTGAGGCAGACATTGAAGAATAGTTCCATGTCACTTCTTCAGAGGATTATAACATCTCAATTCATTATCAATACACTGTTGTAACAGCTAGTCCACTTTTCTTTCCAGAGTTGTACCATATGAAGCTGTGTCAGGTGCCACTGGCCCAGAGGTAACATATCTCACAGCATGCTAATTTCCTCAATCTCACCCTGCAAACCAACAGCACAGGTGCATTACCCTGGGGAGGGTGGGTGGTGGGTTTGGGAAAAGTGCACTGGATTGATTATACACAGAGCATGAGTCAGCAGGAACTGGTGTAGGTGATACAGGAGGAGCAGGAACCTGCTGTCCGAAGGGTCATCTTACGTCCATCCTCAGCTGATGAGTGATCTGGTCCTCAAGATATCTGATTTTAAAAGAAGGATGTTTTTTGAGCATCACCAAAGCAAAGGACACTACTGTTAAGGAGGCCATAACCCACATATGTGCTGCATTGATGCATGGAATTGAAACTCTTTAGTCAACCATGGAGTGCATGGCAACTCCAAGGGCATCTGCAGCACAGCCTCCCCTCCCTTGTGACAGAGGCTGTAGCCCAATCTTTGCATCTCTCATGAATACTCATACTGCTGCCATCCAGCCCTTGGACTCAACATCTCCTTCTCCTTTTATAGGTTTGGAAATCACATTGCTAAGGTTTTCACTAATATCAATGCTGACATCAGATCTACTATTATGAGGATCAGTGGACACAGTTAGACAGTACCCAATAACGGGGATAGGCATAGAATGATCATGCATAACATCGCTGAATCTCAGAATGACAAATTAGAAAGCAAGCAGTGCTTGGCTGCCCTCTCAGCTGGCGAATTGGCACATTCTGCATCTAAGCCATCTCAGCACCTACTCACAGAGGATGATCGACACCTCAATTTCAAGAGGCTCTCATGGACACACAACAACAACAACTTGCATTTATATAGCGCCTTTAGTTAAATGTCTCAAGGCACTTCACAGGAATGTTATCAAACAAAATTTGACACCGAGCCACATAAGGAGATATCAGGAAAGGACAAAAGCTTGGTCAAAGAGGTAGGTTTTAAGGAGTGTCTTAAGGGAGAGAGAGGTAGAGAGGCGGAGAGGTTTATGGAGGGAATTCTAGAGCTTAGGCAGCTCAAGGCACGGCCGCCAATGGTGGAGCAATTAAAATCGGGGATGCACAAGAGGCCAGAATTAGAGGAGCGCAGATATCACGGAGGGTTGTAGGGCTGGACAGCAATTGAAGAGTACATAGAAGAAGTACTACAGCAGGTAATAGACTACATCAATCAAGCCCTCTCGCCAAGAGAAAGCACCAAGGGGGAAAAATTCAGTTGGTTGCGCCTCCCGTTAGCGCCTTAAGAGGGCGCTAATGGGGCGCAAAGCAACTAGCGCCTGGGCGCGGCGATGTTTGCACCACTCGCGAAATTAACTAAACATTTTGCGGTGGCGCTAAACAGTACCGCCACGATCTCCTGCACCGGCAGATCGTGATGTCAGTCGAGTGCGCAACGCCCCGGTAGCGCCCCGGAGTGGATATTGAGTGGTGCCCCCTGCCTTACCGCCTGCCGCTAGCAACGACAGGTTGAGGGGAGTGTTTTGCAGTCAGGAAGGGACTGGGGGAGCGCTATTTAAAGGCGACCGCTTCCTGCCTTTTTTTGTTGGCGACATTTTTGAACCACGCATTCTGAGAGAGAGAGAGAGAGAGAGAGACTTCTGGAGAGATTCAATGCTGTGTGAAGGAGTTTTGGGTACTGAGCAGCACTTTGCAGGTTCATTTTGATTTGCCCTTCCTTGTATCGATTTAGAAGAGACTGTGGGGGCTGCACTCTGAGCTCTTTCCCTGGGCCTCTCCATTGTTCTTTCCAGCAGATTTGATGTACAGGTCTCTCCAGGCCGAGATTCAAGGCTGCAATGAGCAGGATGTGGATGGAAAGCAAGATCAACCCTCCCCTTTAAGAACTGGCCGGGGCCATTGTGTCTGTGTTCCATGGCTGACTGACATCATATGAGCTTCGCCAGCGCTCTGAGTTAGCACCTCGCTCCTCGGCCTTTGCGCCTTAAGACAGATGTGTAGCGCCTGATTTAGCGCTCCAATCACTTCCAGGGGCGATAAAAGTCAAGTTTGCAGTCGGAGGCAATAATTAACGCCAGGCGCTAATCTTTGCGCCCGGCCGATAATTGCACCCCAAACGGGGCGATACTGGATTTTTCCCCCCAAGGTAGCAAACATTAGGATGACACACAGATCACATTTTGGGAAATTAAATTTGGTTGCACTTCAATTGTGCTGTGTCCAAGGAGTGTTCTTGTTGAATGATGTATCATTGGGTGACAGGAAGGAAGTCAATGAAAATTAAAATCTGGCGGTGTGTAAATTGGGTGCCTGATCCGATTCTATCAGTTTCTCATTGGGTGGGTTATGTTAAAATTATTCCCACAGTCTTCAAGCTTTTAAAACCCAAGCTTAGCATCACCTAATTGCTACATCATATCTCTTCTGTCTTTTATTCTTTTTATTTCTGGTGTTGTTCTGTCTTATGGCCCTTGACCATTCACCCTCATTGCTCAATTTAAAAACACAAGAGTATATCTACCATATAACAGTATCTCCCTTCTTTTTCAGCCTCCCTGCAGGGATTGCACATAAGCAACCACTGAATGCTATAAATATTGCTGAACTGGCCATGTGATATTTACAGCAAATTTACCAACAAAAATGTCATACAGTGACTTGGTCTATCAACATTTCCTGCTTCTATCTAGAACTAAACAAGTGACAGAATGGATTGCAGTGTTGAGCATGTACTTGTGAGGAACACCTCAGGCACTACTCGATCTGCTTCGCTCTGTAGTTTTTATTTCTTAATTCATTTTTGCTGACCTACTTAGGCTTTAATCAAAAACAGAAATGTTTACAATGGCCTCTCTAAAACAGTGATGAGACTCCCTCTATTAAAGGGGCATAGTTTTCTAGGAAAGTGCTTGGCAAACCTTTCTCCGTTTTGCAACCCCTAATGAGATCATGTAAAGTGCATTGAAGCACCAACACGACAAAAATGATGCACGGTGTTTTGGGCATTTCCCAATCCCCAGACAATGAATGGTTTTGCTGAACACTTCTTCATTAAGAAAGCACTTCTTAAAAGTGTGCATTTTTCAGTTCTCCCATGGCACTGATTATGGTAGGTTGAAGGGTACACTGAGGACAGCACCATTATACCATATAATTCACAATGTATTATTCTGCTGGCTAATTGTCACTAATTGTGACTTGGTGTGTCCATATCATGGATCAATTAGAAACTACAGGAGGAATTTTATCCCACCCCACCTAGTGGAAATGGAGCCAGCGCGCAGTTAAAATTACTGTGTAAAGACTTACTGCCCCATTCCTGCTCGATTCACACCTTCCATCATTCCTTTTTTAGGTGGCCTAGGTGCCTGCCTGGCTCAGGCAGGAGCCTCATTAATACATGCAAGTTATGGTCCTGTAATGTCATTAAGACCCCAATAGCATTTTAACAACTGACCGAGCAGGGCACCCGGTTTTAACGGCCGGGCAATTGTTTCCCACCGACGTCCCAACCCTTTTGGTGGGGAAGTCGGCAAGCAGCATGTTAATGAGGCCCGGCCATTAAAGTAGGCTGAGCCTGCATGCTGCCACTCCCGGATGCATAGAAGCATAGAAGATAGGAGCAGGAGTAGGCCATTCGGCCCCTTGAGCCTGCTCCGCCATTTAATGAGATCATGGCTGATCATCCAAATTCAGTACCCTGTCCCTGCTTTCTCCCCATATCCCTTGATCCCTTTAGTCTTAAGAAATATATCTATCTCCTTCTTGAATATATTTAATGAATTGGCCTCAACTGCCTTCTGTGGTAGAGAATTCCACAGGTTCACCACTCTCTGGGTGAAGAAATTCCTCCTCATCTCAGTCCCAAATGGCTTACCCCTTATTCTTAGACTGTGACCCCTGGTTCTGGACTCCCCCGCCATCGGGAACATCCTTCCTGCATCTAGTCTGTCTAGTCCTGTTAGAATTTTATAAGTTTCAATGAGATCCCCTCTCATTCTTCTAAACTCTAGCGAATACAAGCCTAATCGACCCAATCTCTCTTCATATGTCATTCCTGCCATCCCAGGTATCAGTCTGGTAAATCTTCGCTGCACTCCCTCTATGGCAAGAACAGCAAAGCGGCCTGTGTTTTCGCAGCCTGGAGTTAAAATCCTATGATTATATTAAGTTACTGCCTGAGATGAAAATCAAAGTAATTTTTTCATTCTGTTAACCTAGTAGCTGATAATTATTTGTTAATTGAATAGCATTTAATTCATTTTAGCTGACATGCTTTCATTCCCCCGCAACACTGTACAAAATTGCCTTACTGCTCCCAATCTTTTTGAGTCTGACATATTTCTTGTTACTGTAGCTTAAAACAATTGGTTTTGGTCATTCAACACCAGGCAGATAATGGAAATGTAATGTTAAAACAACACGTGTTACACAACAATCTGGTGCCATCAATCTTACTGGTAAGATTCTTTAGGCTTTGTTATGACTGGGCCAGAGTGAAAATCAGCTCCATGTAATTGCTCTGGCGGCTGTTGTAAGCAGAAAGGTACATTGTGCATGTAAGCAATGCAGCTTTACCTACCTGGTTGACTTAATTGATCTATTCGTTGAATTTGTTGTATTATAATTTTTGATCGATATTTATTCAGCTTATCGTAAGAAGTCATGTTTTTTACATATCTGATTTGTTCGCAACTGGTGGTGTTAATTTTTTTTTAAAACTAGGCCATTATAGAGAGCAAATAGCACAAAGGCAAGTGATCTTGCATTGCACTGACTCATTCATTCTTATTTTAGAATGAGAAGATGGATGAGGTAAAGAGATTGTTAGCACAGTAAACAATTATACAAGACTGCAAGAACAAAAACAACAACACCAGCTTGTATTTATATAGCACCTTTAACGTAGTAAAATGTCCCAAGGCGCTTCACAGGAACGTTAAGAAACAAAATTTGACACTGAGCCACAGAAGGAGATATTAGGACAGGTGAGAGATAGGTTTTAAGGAGCGTCTTAAAGGAGGAGAGACAGGCAGTGAGGGTTAGGGAGGGAACTCCAGAGCCATGGGCCCAGGCAGCTGTAGGCACGGCCACCAATGGTGGAGTGATGAAAATCGGGGATGTGCAAGAAGTATGTATAAGAATCAGCTGTTGCAAGAATATTGGCAAGCACATTGTGCCCCTCGGAATGGCTGGGGGTTCCCTCCACCATCCCAACAGGAGCCTACCTTCCTCCGGCTCCGGGGCTGACCGTGCTGGCGGGGCGAATGGGTTCCGGCGGCAGCTGACTGACCAGATGGAAATGAAACTCGGTTCAAAAAATGGACAGGGACTCCTGTGGGACTACCGGGCTGTCGGCCGGCATGTTAGGTCAGCCGGCCGCTGGAGCAAGTCACTCAGCTAAAACAACCTGTAAAAGCTCGTACTATTAAGCCTGAGCAAGACAAAATCCCACCCCTCTCCAACAGATAGCAGTATGTATGTTCCTGCCAAGCCCAGATGCAATGACCATCAGTCCTGCTGTCTCTGACCTGCTGTCTATCTGAGTTCCAATAATGTCGTCTATCCCCAAGTACAGTTGCAGAGGGAGGGTTAAACCAGAAGAGGGAAAAAAGTGATAAAGGGAAAGTGAAAATCACGAGAAGTAAAGGAGCAGAGAGAAACAGATGTGAAAGAAGAGTGAAAGAAATAGAACTTGGAAGAGAAATATAACAAAATAAAGGTAGTTTGGTTGCTATAAAACATGCCTGTGACTTTTCATGATTGTTACAGCAATTCCCTTGACTTCTGACATTTTTCACCATGACTAATCCATTCTTTCCCCCAAAGATTACAATGCTAAAATTACAGCCCTGGGCATAGGTGTTTGCTGTTCAATATCTTCAGGATTGGAGTCATAGAGAGAAGAGACAAGGCTCTAGGGCAATTGAAGGACTAAGGACAATCCATCTCTGAACAGTACAGTGCACACAGCTGGCAAGCTGCAGTTCAGCGACTGCCACTAGTTGAGAATCGATTTGACATTGCTCCATTCTTTCTTACACTGCAGATTGACTACAATCTTCATACTTTCACAGGGGTGAATTTCTGCAGTATTTCTCCCGCTCGTCCAACGTAACCTCAACAAAAGAGCCCCAGAAACCTCAGGACAACGATGTAAACACCGAGCAGCAAAACTCCTTGCAGAATTCCATCCCCGTAGAGTCAGTTCAAAAAAAGAAATTGCTGGGCTCAGCCCTTGCTTCATGTGGGAAGTGATGAGCTATGACAGAAGGTAGGGAGTTAAAGATAGTTCCACATGGTAACGTGCATTCCAAAGTAGAAGAAGTTGTGAATTGAATATTTTTGAACCTGTCTAGTGGCAGCTGAGAGGTTTGTGGCAAAGGAGCCAGAGCTGTAGCAACAGTGGCACCGTCTCTCCCTTTCTCAGGCCTATTGCTGTCAGGTTACTGCAAATCACTCGCCATGACCAAAAAACAGTGTGCTAGCTAATGCACCAAAATATCCTACTGCTTATTTTCAGCAATTATGTTGTCAGATGCAAATGGTGAATTTCAAGAAACACAAAATAGATTGGGAGTACTTAATCACAATACATTTAAGGGGAAGCTAGATAAGTACACGAGGGAGAAAGGAATAGAAGGATACGCTGATAGGGTTAGATGATGTAGGGTGGGAGGAGGCTGGTGTGGAGCATAAACACCGGCACAGACCAGTTGAGCCGAATGGCCTGTTTCTGTGCTGTAAATATAATGGGGGAGGGGAGTGGGGGGGGGGGGGGGGAATTTTAACCTAAAAAAAGGGTGGGTTGGGGTGTGGGGGTAGTTAAAGGTTAAAAATGTGAATCCTGACCTGAGCCCGCCTCAAACCCGCCCACGGAGGCGTACGGGAGGCGGGGCGGAGGCAGTCAGCCAACCCACTGCCAGGAGGCTGGAAGCTTCTTCTTTAACCTCCATAGCTGGTCGGGTTTTGCACACTTCGTAAAACTCGGCACCTGCAGCAAGGCGAGGACTGCTGTATCCAGGAGGTAAGAGCCTTTACACTTACCTCCTGGACCCAGGGTCCCTGCCTAGCCCACCACTGCGATCGGAGATCTCCCCACGGGGCTTCTGAACGCCCCCCCCCCACCCCGCCCAGGCCACCAATCTCCCCCACCAGGCCTCCGATGCCTCCACGAGGCTTCCCTCCGCTCCTCCAGCCTTACCCGTGCTGCACCCAGCCCCCGATCTTCTGAAGATCCCCCTGCCCCTGTGGCCACCCCACAGGCCATCGCCCCCAATCTTCTGCAGACCACCTCCCCCGCTCCTCCTGGCTCGCGATTTTGGTGAGACAAACCCTGCCCCCCCCCCCCCAACCACCCGCTATCTTTCATCGATCCCCCGCCCCCCCGGGTTCCTCCGGCCACTTCCTGGCCTGCGATCATCTTTGGACCCCCACCCCCCATCCCCTCCCAGTCGCTCCTGGCCCCACCGCAATTTCTTCGGACCCCCCCGTGCTCCTCTGGCCGCTCCTGGCCCGCCCCCCCCCACGATCCCTCCCTCCCTCCTCTGTGCGGCCTAGTGCCGCAGGCCTACCCGCCTCTCAATTTGGCTGGCTGCGGGTGGGAAACAGAGGCAAATCAGGCCCTGCCGTCAAAGTTCTCCCGGGTTTCCCGACCGTCTCGGAGACCCCTGCCCCCAACCCGCCTTCCCCATTAAAATTCAGCCCAATGTAATACTGTCTGATTTAAAAAATATTTAATCATACAAGGCCTAGTGTGGTGCATGGATCCTGCCTGCTGCTCCAGAAAGTTGGACACAGCAAGTTACTGCTTTCATAGACAAAACAAGGCTATGTATTTTTTTAATGGATCCAGGAAACATGCCCAATTCCAAAGCTATTAACAAGTTACAAAATTGTTCACTCTATGATTTAAGCTGGTCTGTTCACATGCCAATCACCTTGTACACTCTCTTCCATTCAGTGCAATTTTTCGCTATGAAGCTATTTGATCATGAAGGGCGTAAATACATTCCAATCAACTGCGTTCTACCTTACAGTTAAAATCTTGCCCGTGCACTATTTAATGTAAAGATTTAGCAGACAGCTCCTCTCTGTCTGACATGAAAGGCAATCAATAGTTACTTCCTCCAGTAAGAGGTCGGCCATTTAGGACTGAGATGAGAAGAAATTTCTTCACTCAGAGGGTTGTGAACCTTTGGAATTCGCTAAGCGCAGAAAAGTTCCCAGTCTGTCCTGATGGGGAAAGTGCTTCACATGCCATAAACACTAAGTGGATGCCTGTGTTACTGTTACTGTCAAGTCCTTCATTATTTAAGAGCTAAAACTCTTCAATGCTCTCATGCAAAGATTAGGCCCAAAAACTGGCACGGGGAGCGCGAAGCGCGATCTGTCCACACCTGTTCAAAGTGGTGCAGGCAGCACGCAAAATTCGTGCTGCCTGCTCGTTATAATGATTGGAGCGCTGATCTCAGCACTAAACGTGCTGTTGGTTGGCTTAGCGCTCAACAGGGGGACCAATGCCGGGTGCAGTCTACTGGCCAATAAAATTTGGCCTAAGCTCTCTGCACTACTTAAAGGAGAGGTGCTTTGTTGCAGAAGCGCCTCATCGTCAGTCTGGATGAAGTCATGGCCCAACAGGAAAGAGAGAGAGCGAGGAGGTTTTCTGATGTGGAACTGGAGGTCTTGGTCCTGGGGGTTCACAGATGGCGTGAGGTCCTCTACCCACAGGGGGGGCAGGAGGCCTTCCAGGCAGCACACCAGAAGGCTGTGGGAGGAATTAGCTCAAGCTGTCAGTGCCACCAGTGTTGTACCCAGGACCTGGATCCAGTGCCGCAAGAAGTTAATGACCTCACACGAGTGATCAAGGTGAGTGAATGCACCTTCACCTGCCATATCCCATCAACTGCACCATTAGCCTCACACACTGCTCAATGCAGCACACCCCCATCACTCACCTATCAACAATCTCTAGCAATCACCACTCTCATACCTCACAATCAGAGCTTCATCTCACCCTCACATGCTTACTGCTGCTGCAAAACTCACACCCACATCTCACACCTTGCACACACTGCCTGCTATTCAACCATGACAGCCACATCACCCAAACACATTGCACCACACTCACTGACACACTACCCTTTCTCTTGCAGGCAAAAGTGGCTCACAACTGCCATGAGCAGCAACAGACGGGCGGAGGGGAAGACCGACTTCACAAACTCACAGAGCTGGAGGACACAGTGCTGGAAATAATTGGAGGGGACCGTCACTGATGCCGTGGCGAGCGGCAAAGTTGAAATCATTGCTGATGATGATGGTATGCTCAAACCTATTCCTTCTTCTCACATCCCATTTCCACCTCATCCCACAGTCTCTTCTCACTTACAAGCTGCTGATGGTGTAAGCATGCACATCTTGCTTTACCCCCTCCCCTCACACAACCTGACCCTTGTGCCTTTCCCCTTTCAGACACCCAAGAAGTCCCACCAGCCCAGTCTGTCCCCGAAGTTATGAAGGAGGAGAGTGAAGGAGAAGAAGAGGCACCGTCACTCGATCTGACACTGTCAGGCACCAGCTCAGAAACTGGCACTGCACGGATTTTAGAGGGTAGCATAGAAGCGGGATCTGCACATGGTGAGTCATCGGGCACGAGTGGGCAAGTTCACACACGAGGACTCAGATAATGACCTCGATGGGGCGGCCTTCAGAAGAAGGGTGATGGGCATGCACACAGAAATGCTTAGTGCAATGGCAAGCCTACAAGAGAGCCTCTTGTCAGTGTCAAGGAGCATGGAGGAGTCTAACTCCAAAACTGCATGGGGTTTTTTGCGGAGCTTGGAGCCCATGATTTCCAGGACGGGAATGATGGACAACTCTATTAGAGAACTTGTGCACCCAACCATGATGCTGGGTGTGATGGGCGATCTTGCAGCTTCCATTGCAGCACAAGTGGAAGAGACCCAATGACTCAGTGCTGCAGTGGAAGCTCAGACTGCTCTCATGCAGTTTCAGCTTGCTGCCATTCAAGATCAGACCGATGTCATGCAGTCTCAGCTTGCTGCCACACAAGATCAGACTGCTACTATTGTGACTGCGTTTTCGAGTGTGCAAGGGGGCTTGCAGGGTCTCTCAGCAGTCCAGCAATCTGTCCTCCAACAGATGGCTTGGAATGCTGAGGCGCTGCCCCGGGGGAGTGGCAGTGGCTTTGTAGAGCAAGAACCTACTATCCTCTCTGAGGATGTCAGCATTCCTACTCCCACCCCTGCCACTCTGCCAGTGCCCTGGCTGTTGACTCTCAGCCAGCCAGCCCAGACTGCTGCCGCCCATGCTGAGGTGGTGCAGTCTACAGCCGGGCCTTCCAGGCCTAGAGCTGCTCAAGGTCGTCCTGCAAGGCCATCTGCAGTCTCCCCCACGGGATATGACGCTCGACTCGTCGATCGACAGTTCCGACGGGCCACAGCGAAAAACCGCATAGACCTCCTCAGAAGGCGAACACGGGACACAACCAACAGAGTACCCTACGTCGTCAGGTACTTCCCCGGAGCGGAGAAACTACGCCATGTTCTTCGCAGCCTTCAACATGTCATCGATGACGACGAACACCTTGCTAAGGCCATCCCCACGCCTCCACTACTCGCCTTCAAGCAGCCGCCTAACCTCAAAAGTACCATCGTTCGCAGCAAATTACCCAGCTGTCAGGAGAACAGCGACCACGGCACCACACAACCCTGCCACGGCAACCTCTGCAAGACATGCCAGATCATGAACACAGATACCGTCATCACACGTGAGGACACTACCCACCAGGTACATGGTACATACTCATGTGACTCGGCCAACGTTGTCTACCTGATACGTTGCAGGAAAGGATGCCCCAGAGCATGGTACTTCGGCGAGACCATGCAGACACTGAGACAACGTATGAACGGACACCGCGCAACAATCGCCAGGCAGATTGTTACCTCCCAGTCGGGGAACACTTCAGCAGTCAAGGACATTCAGCCTCAGATCTGCGGGTTAGTGTTCTCCAAGGCAGCCTTCGAGACACACGACAGCGCAAAATCATCGAGCAGAAACTGATAGCCAAGTTCCGCACCCATGAGGACGGCCTCAATAGGGATATCGGGTTCATGTCACGCTACAGAACGTGACTCGACATCGTTGTCTGTCTTTCCAGTTTAAAAAAAAAACACACAAAAAAAACAAACCCCCAAAAAAAGAAAGCTCAACTGCAGACAGCAGGATTTGACACGTTGGACCCCCTGTGACACATCTCATTGTCTTGGCTGTGCTCTGGTGTGTCTTTGATGTAAGGACACCTTCCCTGGAAGATTGTATCTCTGCAGTTTCTGTGTTTATATACTGTGTAATATTGTAGATTCACTCATTGTACCTTTACCTGACGAAGGGGCGACAGCTCCGAAAGCTTGTAATTTTAAATAAATCTGTTGGACTATAACCTGGTATTGTGCAACTTCTCATTTTTGTCCACCCCAGTCCAACACCGGCATCTCCGCATCATGACCACTGAAAGTCAGCAGCCTTCCACCAGCCATACTGCAGCTACTAGGGGAGCACTGCACTAGAGTAAGAAAAGGAACACGAAAGACAGATACTAAGGGAAAGCACAAGGGTGATTAGTTGACGTTGTTGTGTAGTATTGGAATTGATAAATTGATAAATTACGTTTATAATGTTTGCTTTGTGGTGGCTCTCATTTCAGCTTTGTTCCCAGGAGGATGCTGTGATGTGACAGAGGGATGGTAAGGTGCGGAAGTGGTCAGCAATGGGGATCTGGGGTTTCATTCATTGGAACCAGAGTCTGATGAGGCACTCACGAACAGCCTGTCCGGAACGGAGATCTGCTGCCTGCCTCCTCCCTTCCTCCTCCTCTTCCTCCTCCTCCTCCACTTCATCCTCCTCTTTCTCCTTCTCCTCCTCCTGTGGTGGCCCCAGAATTTGTGGTGGCAAGGGCTGCACCCTCATGATGGCCAAGTTGTGGAAGATGCAGCAGACGACCACGAAATAGGACACCCGCTCCGGTGTGTACTGGAGGGCTCCTCCTGCGCGGTCAAGGCAGCGGAACCGTTGCTTTACCACCCCGATGGTCTGCTCGATGAGGTTCCTTATAGCAGCATAGCTCTCATTATATGACTGCTGGGCACGAGTGGTGGGGTTGCGGAGGTGGTCACCTGCCAGGTGTAGAGTGGATAGTCCTTGTTTCCGAGCAGCCATCCTCGAGTTTTACGTGATGGCTGGAAGATTGCTGGCACACCGGACTGGAGCAGGATACCGAGCATTCATCATCATGATGTGCTGGGCATTGTCGCACACCAACTGCACATTAAGTGAGTGGTAAACTTTACGGTACATCTCAGAATTGAAATGCGGTGCCCGCAGAGCCACGTGTGTGCAGCCAATAACACCCTGCACCATGGGGAAGCCCGATATCCTGGCAAAGCCACATGTGTTCCATTCCTGCTTCCCTCTGTTCAGAGAGAAGACAATGAAGTCCCTTCTCCTGAAGTACAGAGCCTCTGTGACCTCCCGGATGTAGTGATGGATGGCAAACTGAGAGACGTTAGCTATGTCTCCTGCTCTAGACTGGAAGGATCCGGTGGTGAAAAAATTGAGGACCATGGTGACCTTGAGGGCAGTGTCATTGTTACCCTGCTCTGAGGCTCCAGGTCTGGTTCCAGGAGGTGGCAGAGTTCTGTGACCACCTCCTTGGTGAAGTGGAGCCTCTGAATACACTGCTCCTGGCTTAAGCGCAGATAGGAGAAGTGCTCCCGGAAGACCCTAGGTGGGTAAGGCCTCTTGCTGAAAGCCCTCCTGCCCCTCCTCCACCTCCCTCTACAAGCAGCTTGTCCTCTTCTTTGCTGCCTCTGCTCTATCTCCCTATCATACTCGAGCGCGAGGGGTTCTGCAAGTAGAGCCCCCATGATTGGGAGTAAGTGGTCTGAGCAGAACCCTTTAGAGCAGAAGCAAGGCCTTCTCCACTTGCAGCACCACTCCCTGTCACCTCACCAACTTTAAATAACATGTGAAAGCTCCAAACAGTTGCACAAACTTACAGAGAGCCAGTAGAAATCAGAAAGCAAGTCAGCTGCAAGTTGATGTTGATCATTATAAATGGGTGGTTCTCCCTGCTGCTGAACGCATGTTCAGCTGTTCGTGATTTGGAGAGGACATTGAATGAAGCGGCAACGTCGAAAATGGCAGATCGTGCGTCAAATCAGCATTGCACATAGATTGATGTCACGATCTGCCTCATTACCATTTCTCCAGCAAGCACAGGCAATGGCAGTGCTGCTGACCTTCCAAAATGGCGGCTGCCTTGGGACCCATCGGAAGTGGCCAAAAGCGAGGCGGCCGCCATTTTATCACTGAAACCGGCCTTAACAGCCTGCGCTAAGGGGCAGAATTTCACGGCCCATCAGTTCTATCTTATTGCATTACTTTACATCAGGCAGACTGAAACGTTTTGGATCTGAAACAAGATTATCCTTGACTTCGTGGCAGCCAGGTAGTGGTACTGAATCACAGATCAGTGAAAGCCCATGCAGAACAATGAACTGCAATTCATAAACATATGTCAGGGTTCTCTTCTATGCGGCGGTCCCTCTGATTCTGCCACAACTGCAATCCATTTTTCTGAGCCGGGCTCATTTCCCATGCATGGCAGGCTCCCAGTAGCATTTAAGCCATTAAGATGGCGTCTGCCAGTGCCATTGCTAGCCTGGGCCTACCGCCTGCACCTTCCTCCGAGTGGTCCTAGGGAGTGGAGGTAAGAAGGGTGCATGAGAAGAAAATCTGCTGGGAACCTGGGCCCTGTCTCCCTGTCAGCATTTACATGCGGCAGGGAAGGGATGGCTAGCAGCTGTATTGGCAGGGCAGGAGGAGGAAATTCAGATTGGGGCAGGGTGGCGATGGTAAGCCTCACTGTCTCATTTTCTCATTGCTATACTCCCAATCTCAGGCAAGATAGTGGAGGAAAACCCAGCCCACATTTTCTTTCATATATAATGTGATGCACAAATGTTTTGCTACACATTTATTTTGCACTGCATATTCCATTGGAGTGTAGTAATACGTGCATATTGCAACACTTTCTTTGTCACTTACAGTGCAAACTGGACATTTTTTTAAAGATATCATCATATAAAAACACCCACATTTTCAATCCACCCAATCTCAGCCACAAATTAATTGCATTTCCTCTGTTTTACAGTGTAAAAATTTCCACTGCATTTCTCGAAGGCATGATGTGCTTTGCTCCTCACAGTCCAAAACAAAATGACTAACTGGCCGAGGAGTCGGTGAATGTATCGGAGCTGATAATACAACTTATTAAACAAGAAGCAGGCAGCACTCCTGCAAGCAATCATTTTAGTTAATAATGGTTACATTATGTTATTTGCTAAACCCATAAGAGTAGTTTGTCACGGACCAAGAGAATTCAGAGCCTTCTGGGTGCATCTGGTTTTGTACATGTTTAGCCAAGCCAGACAGGAAAAAAAGCACTAGACACTTGAACACTTCACAGCAGCATTAGCAAAGTTCTACCGATTTAAGCTCATTAAGTGGATGGATCAGCTGCATTACTACAGATGTGATAGAAATTGTTGTTCAGTTGTGCATCCATTATAACTTACTCAAATAAAAACAGAAAATGCTGGAAATACTCAGCAGGTCATCGACCTGAAACGTTAACTCTGTTTCTCGCTCCACAGGTGCTGCCTGACCTGCTGAGTATTTCCAGCATTTTCTGTTTTTATTTCAGATTTCCAGCATCCGCAGTATTTTGTTTTTGTGTAACTTACTCACACTTCCACAGGACCAAAAAGGAAAAATAATGCAGTGCAACGTGTAAGTTATAAGCCACCAATATTCAGATTACCAAAATTCCTTACAGAGAGGAACCTCTAGCCACTGTGGTCTTAATGGCCCGGAATTTACGGTCCGGAAGATGGCGAACTGGCAGCGTTCACCGTCATTCTGCCTTTGAAACTGACCGCAACTTCAGGATTTGGCGCATGCGCAGGTCTGTCATTCACTGCTCTGCCACAGGCTGCGCTGAGCCGCCAGCCCCGCCCCCACCCACCCCCTCACAGAGCCGGCAATCAGTGTATTCTGTCAAATCAGGGAAACTGATGAAAACTTCGGCTCTTCCACAGCAATTACTCTATTAAATTCCCCACTAAAAGTTAGACCCAAAGGGATTAGGTGTAACTGGGGTTTTAACAGTGTATTGACTGATAAACAAAGGTTATGGGCCTGAAAAACTAATTTTAATTTTGTGCAGTGTGAAATTTATCTATTTTAATAAAATTATAATTTTTAAGAATCTTGAAAAAATATTGGGCCAAAAATTTGGCACTTGCCGGGTGAGTACGCGCTGTGTACTCACCCGTAAAGCCTCCTGAAGTGTTGGTTTCCTGCATGCACTGCGCATGCGCGGGAAACCGGAACTTCCGGTCTCGTGAAGGGAGGGGTTGAGAGGTGAACCGCGTGCGCGGGAGAGGCTGCGCGCACGCAGCGAACTTAGGGTTTTTTTCAGGTTTCTCCGGGAAGGTAAGTATGGAAGAAGCTGCACATTTAAAAAGGAGGCGCAAGACCCGTTTTTAACAAGGTAAGTGGTTAATTAATTACAATTTAAAACATTTTTCAACAGGTTTACCTTTTTTAGATACTTTAAAGAAAGGTAAGTTTATTTTTAGCACTGTTAAAAAGTATTTTAATTTTGTCAAAAATTTAAATTTTGTTTAAAGTAGTTAATTTATTTAACTTATAGTTATTTTAAAAATGTGATTTTTTTTAAAATTTATTTGAAGTTTAGGTGTTGTTTTGGAGCCGATTTCAATTCATAGATTTGACAGGTCTCCTGTCAAATCTATGAATGAAAGATGGTCTGCTGCCATTGGCTCTCCATGGCCCACATGGTCCCAGGGGACGCATCGCACTAACTACGCCCCTGGTATACACAAGCACTGCGCGCCGGCAGCTGCAGGAGGCCCAGGAGCTGAAGTCCCCATGGGCCCAGAGGTCAATGGCAGGCGCGGTAGGTAGGTGCGCGCGGGATCCTTGCACCCGCGGGAAGCCAGGGAGCCTAATTTCTGGGCCATTATTTTTTTTAATGATTGTTCCTCTTTATTTCAGGTTTGCCTTTTCCCCATGTGAGAGCCCCAATCCTTGTTTTGCTCTCTCTAACATTTTTAAAAGTTAGGATTTTAAGAGCTTACCCACTTCCTGGTTCGCTGTCTGTGAGAATTCTATGTTTTCACTGGCTGCTTAGACAGCTTGTTGACGTCACAGCAGCTCACACAAGGGGATCCCCACTAAACTCCATTGACTTGAATTGAACGTCGGAAAACCCAACGTTCTCGACACAGGGATCGCGAGATCTTGGTGCGAAGCTTACTTCGGGACCAGTGACGAACGCCTTCACTTTGCTGCTGACCGCAGATTCCAGGCCATTAATATATTTTATGCCTAAAAGCTCAGAAATTTGAATGGTATTGTCGGACAACCAATTTCCAATCGGAATACAAGCCACAGCTCTCCATCATTATACATTGGAATTTAATACCTTATCAAAGACAAATTACAGACATGGCTATGTAATGTTATGGAGCCTTTCCTGATAATTTTCTGTAGCAATGTAAGGAGAAATTTCCACAGATTTTCAGATCAACCAGAAAGTATGACTATTAGTCAGCTGGCCAATTGTGACAGTGAGTATTTGCAGTCGCATGTTCTGACCTATTTTTCTTCTGAAATGATAGATATTAATGGAGATTCTGTATTTTGATGCCTGAAAGAATTGGATGGACCGCTCTATAGCCACATGTGGTCCTCTCCTCCCGAGCTTCCTCTGTGTGCTGACCCACATGATCTAATATGCCCAAATACAGGAACGGGAAAATCTGCCTCCATTTTTCTTCTATTTGGCTCCTTTCTCTCAAGGCCTTGATTCTTAGGGGGCGATTTTCATCTGCCTACTGCCCCGTTCATGCTACAAAATAGGGCGGTAAGCAGACTGAATTTTTTTTTTTTAAAACACTACAGTCCATTCGCTGCTTGAGCACCAACTGACTTGATTTTCATGCTGTCTTCAAAATGGGCAGCCCAAAACAGACAGGAGCCTTATTAAAATATTTAAATCAGGGCCCCTGCTGTTTGTGGGCACCCATTGGTACTGAACCCTCAGTGGTTCCCCCTCCCCTCCAACCCACAGAGATTAAAACAACAACTTGTATTTATATAGCACCTTTAACGTAGTAAAACATCCCAAGGCACTTCACAGGAGCGATATAAAACAAAATTTGACGCCGAGCCACATAAGGAGAAATTAGGGCAGATGAGCAAACGCTTGGTCAAAGAGGTAGGTTTTAAGGAGCATCTTAAAGGAGGAAAGAGAGGTAGAGAGGCGGAGAGGTTTAGAGAGGGAATTCCAGAGCTTAGGGCCTTGGCAGCTGAAGGCACGGCCACCAATGGTGGAGCGATTAAAATCAAGGATGCGCAAGAGTCTAGAATTAGAGAAGCGCTGATATCTCGGGGGGTTGTTATCACCCCCCCTCATTTAAGTTTTGACTTCTGGCTTGGCTACGCAGAGGAGCTGCAGGATTTCCATCTCCCACACCAGGCAGCAGTTCGCAAAAATTCTGCAGGCGAAGCCCGATTATGGGCCTTTCGCAGGTGCCATCAGGCAGGTGCTGCAATCGCTCTGCCCATTGGCCACCCAATGTGTGCCCAACCTGAAAATCGCCCTCATAGTTTCCACAGGTAGCCTTCCTGGCCTTTCTTCCCAGATAGTGTTAGCAGCCTATTTAACCATCCTCACTCGACATCCACATACACATGTGTACCTTCAGCAAGAGTCACTGCATAATCATTAGGAGCACATCCCAGACTGATCTTCTTTCCCTGCCCGAGCCCAAGGTGCTATGGTGAATTATAGAATCTCTACCTCACCCCAGCTGAGATCAGCTAACTCAGCACAGATTCAACCTGGGACTTTCCCAGCATGTATGGCATTGAGAGCATTTGTACCAAAAATATTTGACAAGCGATCTAGCTTGTGATGGATCTATTGATCTGACATTTTTTGGGCATTCAACCCTGTTGCACACAGTTTATACCATGAAAGTACTAATATTCACAGCAATCATTCTTAAAATGGATATTTTTACAAAACCTCGGGCAGGGTTACCTTACTTCATTTGTTTTGGTGAGCTCCCCTAATTTACGGCATTAATCTCATGGGGCATGTGTGATAATAGTTCAATGAGGCAGTAAATAATGTCACACAAATGAACACTGATAATGATAATTTTCTAAATGAAACAGACAGAAATTCCATCATGGAAGTGCTACGTGGTAGTAAAGGAAACGCTGCCTGCTTATTTGAGAATATAATAGGATAAATTGAACAGCTCACCGGAGACAGTTTGGTACAGCATTCCTTCATATCTGTATAATAGTACTCATGATTTGTATGTGTTTTATATTCAGGAAACAAATAATACCAGGTTCAATTATTTTGGGCAAGCTCCTCAATTTACATTTTCAACAAGGCACATTTTATTTCTGGAGTTACTGTTCCCTCCCTTGGTTTTAACACATCAAACTTAATCATTGTCTGCAGTATATTCTAGTTGTCAATATGCTTAAAATAATTAAAAGTCCTCTGATTGGCGTCTACGGGGGTCATTTTTACCTAACTCATCTGGCAGGAACTGGTGGGATCATGTTGGGCACCCGTTTTACACCCCATCCAATTTTACTCTCCATTGAAGTCAAACCTGCGCCCGGCACAACCTCGTCAGTTTCCCACTGGGCAGATTAAGTTAAAATTACGCCTCTAAGATTGTTTGACTAGAACCTGACATGACTTACTGGATGTGACCACAATCACATTTATATTGATATGTGCTTTCTTCTATTTTTATATATATTATCTACACATTGGCCTAGAAATTCGATTCAGAGGCTTGCTGCGGGGGTAAGGATCACACGCGATATCACCTACCGCGTCTGCCGTCCTTGTTTGCCCCCGCAGGAACTTCGGGTCCTGGGCCTCTCTCTAGTGCCGGCGCGCAGTGTGTGCGTGTTCCAGGGGCGCAGTTAGTGCGATGCGACCCCTGGGATCACGTGGGCCATGGAGAGCCAATGGCAGCAGACCATCTTTCATTCATAGATTTGACCTGTCAAATCTGTGAATTGAAATCGGCCCCAAAAGAACAGCTAAACCTCAAATAAATTTAAAAAATAACCATCACATTAATAAAATAACTATAGTTAAATAAATTAACCACTTTAAACAAAAATTTAAATTTTTGAAAAAATTAAAATACTTTTTAAAAGTTATAAAAATAAACTTACCTTTCTTTAAAGTCTCTAAAAAAGATAAACCTGTTGAAAAAAATTTAAAATTATACTTAATTAACTACTTACCTTGTTCAAAAGGGGTCTTATGCCTCCTTTTTACTTGTGTAGAATCTTCAATACTTACCCTCGCGTTGAAACCTGAAAAAAAACCTAAGTGTGCTGCGTGCGCGCAACCTCTAGTGCACACACAGTTCACCTAGGAACCGCCCCCTTCGCCATACCGGAAGTGCCGGTTTCCCGCGCATGCGCAGTGCATGCAGGAAACCGGCACTTCGGGAATGAATACGGGTGAGTACGCACTGAGTACTCACCCGAGAACGGACGAATTTTTGGGCCATGATATATATACACACACAATATTTCCCATGAATTTATAAACATCTCTCCTCCATATAAATGTTTTCTTCACTTTTCTTGCTCTGATATACCAAGTGAACTTAGTGGCTCAAAAATGGTTTCACATCTAACTAAAACAAACAAGGATTTCAGACATGTAATGAAATTAGTAAAGTCAATCGATTGGCATTGCAAATGAAACTAATGTGGAATAACATTGGATTCAAAAGCCTTAAATTATATGGGGATAAACCTAAGACATAGAATAATTATCCTCCTTCCTGGTAGTTACAAACAAAACTAGCGAGGATTCTCATTAATTTTAAGAGCATGCTCAAGATAAGCCATGATCTAACTCAATGGCGGAACAGGTTCAAGGGGCTGAATCACCTTCTCTTGTTCCTATCTTCCTAAATGTAATATTTTAAGAATGAAAAGACTTATTGGGGAGATTTTTTGTCTTCTCTGGTAATCTGGCAGAGCAGTTGGCCACCCACTATACAATCTGTCCGATTTTCATTTCTTTTATTACAATGGAATAAAATTTGGGTGGGTTCTACAACAGGCAGGTGATCCGTTCCAACAGATTACTGGCCAGGTGGTGAAGACAAACATTGACTTCATTATTACAATAGCAGAATACTGTGGATGCTGGAAATCTGAAATAAAAGCAGAAAATGCTAGAAACACTCAGCAGGTCAGGCAGCATCGAGGAGAGAGAAACGGAGTTAACGTTTTGGGTCGAGGACCCTTCATCAGCACTGGAAAAGGTTAGAGAAGAGAGATTTTTAAGCAAGTGCAGGGACAGGGACAGGAAGGAGGGTAGGAAAGAACAAAGGGAGGGACTGTGATAGGCTGGAAGGCAGGAGAGATTGACTGACAAAAGGGATGATGGTGCAAGGCAAAAAGAGAAGGTAATGGGACAAGTTAAGAAACAAAAGATGACTCTAGATGAGGTGTAAATGGCGATGGCAGAATCATCAACAGCTACCATGTGAGAAAAAAAATGAAAAAAAATATAGGGGACAAGGTTATAGTCTGAAATTGTTGAACTCGATGTTAAGTCCAGAAGGCTGTAAAGTGCCTAATCGAAAGATGAGGTGCTGTTCCTCGAGCTTACGCTGAGCTTCATTGGAACAGTGTAAGAGGCCGATGACCGAGAGATCAGAGTGGGAGTGGAGCGGAGAATTAAATTGACAGGCGACCGGAAGCTTGGGGTCACGCTTACGGACTGAACGGAGGTGTTCCACAAAGCGGTCACCTAATCTGCGTTTGGTCTCCCCAATGTAGAGGAGACCACATCGTAAGCAGCGAATACAATATACTAAATTGTAAGAAGTACAAGTAAATCGCTGTTTCACCTGGAAGGAGTGTTTGGGGTCCTGGACAGTGGGAAGGGAGGAGGTAAAAGGGCAGGTGTTGCATCTCCTGCGCTTGCACGGGAAGGTGCCATGGGATGGGGAAGGGGTGTTGGGGGTGATAGAGGAGTGGACCAGGGTGTCGCGGAGGGCGCAGTCCCTTCGAATGCTGAAAGGGGAGGTGAGGGGAAGATGTGTTTGGTGGTGGGATCACGCTGGAGGTGACGGAAATGGCGCAGGATGATCCGTTGAATGTGGAGGCTGGTGGGGTGAAAGGTCAGGACAAGGGGAACCCTATTGTGCTTCTGGGAGGGAGGGGAAGGGGTGAGAGCAGAAGTGCAGGACTTCATTATTTGTTTTTGCTAGTTTATTTTGTTCCATGCGTAAGATTACAGAATAACTATTTTACTAAAGTATCATTAAAAAAAATTCCCAGTTCATCCAAAGAGTATGGGGTTGAATTTGCGAGGTGGGGCGGGTCTTTGAACATTCCCTGTAACTTCAGCGGAAGATCCATGAAACTCAGGAACAATGGCATAGGCACCACTTACGCCTTTTCTCCAGTGTTCCGCGGATCTTCCACCAAAGTTATGACAGGCGATTGGGAGTTAATGGCATATGTCTTTAACTTTACACCACAGAGCAAAATTTACCTCTTTAAGTACATTCATCTCTTTGGAAGCTGCACCATATAAAACGAACAGTATGTAAGGCCTGGCCCTGCACTGTTTATTTCATCCTCGTTGATGCCTTGCACTTTGGGCCTTGGCCCTTTCTCAGTGTAAAAAAATAGGGGCTTAGTTGCATCTCACAGGACCTCACACAACACTGAAGAATTATTCTGGCTGCTGTATGTAGCAAGCCCCACAATGAGTTTTCTGAAGTGTTACTGGGTTATTTAGCAAAGTGAATCTGGAAAATATATGATTTGGTATATATCATATGTAATTATTACAGAAATGTCAGAGTAATGCATCTTAATTTACAGCATCCTTTGAAATGAAACAGCTGTGGCCTGGATTTGCTGTTTTTTTTAAGTGTAGTCTCTAAAGAGTAAAGTAATAATGTCAGTGTCCAATGTATTTATAGTATCAGCTCCTATAATAAACTATCTGTTAATACAAGCCTACTGTTCCAGCAATTTCTCTCCTGGACTCAGGTAATGTTCATTCACATCAAGAGGGCTTCAAACAAAGATAAGCTGAGTCACAATTATTCTTTCAATTCTAATACGGTCTGTATGTATATAGAACTTTCATATATTCTACGGATTATTTTTGTAAAAAAAAGTTCTTACCATCATGATTTGGGTTTCCTAATGTCCATGGTTCGTCAGAGTCGAAGTGAGTGTCGCCCCCAATACCAGGTCCTGGAAATAAGCGTGTGCAAGGAAGCCCCCTTCCCCATCAAAAGGTGAGCTGTCGCCATGGAAACCAGAAGCAAACATAATTGTAATGTCCACATTCCTCTTCTTGTTTTCCAACTCCTCATATGGTATTTCTTCAAATGTCAGGGGAGTTACATTCTGCCACACATCAAAGGCACGGCGTATCGCTCTGTGTGTTTCAAGTTTTCCTACTTTAGGAGTGAAGTTCTTAATGCTGTAGGTAAAATAAGAAAGAAAATGACAACCTTGATTAAAAGCGGTTCAGGCCTGTGACATTGGTAAACTATAACAGCATTTCTTTTGGCTTCTCTTGGCCAATTGACAGCTGGCCTGGACTTTAGAACTACTGAAAATCAAAAGATCGCTAATTGATATGTGTAACCTCATAAATATCCTTATCTTACTTTTGAAGAAGAAATATTTTTTCGGAGTTTTTTTTAAATTCACTGCCCCAAGAAAAGTTGTGACCAACTCTGTGGAAGATGGGAATTTGCCATATTTGTGGAGACTTCTGAGTTTTCCAGCAAGATTCAGCTGCCTTAATTTTCTTGCAGTTTCTTCAAGTTTTGGAAACTAAAAGAAACTAAGAAAATTTGGAGAGCCAGTTATTACTGAATTTTTTTGAATATCCATATTAAATATAATAACTTGCTGTGGTATTAATCATAAAATAAAAAATGTATATTTGCATTTATGACATCAAAACATCTCAAGTAATTTCATACTTTAAAACTGCAGTATCCATTCTTAGCTAAGCAAATAGGGACATGTATTCTACACCAGAAATGTCCCACAAATAGCAATGAGATGAATGTCCAGTTAAGCTGCCTTTTTCCCCATTGGCTAAGGGAAAACACTGGCCAGAATACCCAAGAACTACCTGCTCTTCTTCAAATATTGACAAGGGATCTTTAACATCTACCTGAACCAATAGAAAGAATCTTTGTTTAACTTCTTTCTGAATAACCACACCTCTGAAAAGGTAGCGCTTCCTAAGTACCCATGTAATAGGGTCAGCCTCAAACACTGGTGTAGGTCTTGAATCTACAATTCGCTGAAGTAGAGGTGAGATTACTATCAATGTAGTCAAGCTAACACACAGAATTGGGCCAGATTTTCCAACCCCTACGGGTGCGTACGAGGTGTGTACGCACCTGGTAGGGGCCTCGCAAGTGCCGGGTTTAGGCATGTGAAGCGCATGCACTAAAACCTGGCACTTCCGATCTGTCAAGAATTGCCCGGGGGATGGGCCTCCGCGGGCAGAGAGTTCCGCTTTCTGCACAACTTCCGTCCGCTGAAAGCCTTTAAAAATCTTACGCCTGGCAAAAGCAGGCGTAAGGCCTGCTTTTACCAGCATAAGAGTTTAATAAAATAAAAATATAATTTTTTTTCACTTATTTATAGTTTTAAAATACTTTTAAAAAAGGTAAGTTTATTTTTAGCCCTGTAAAAAACTTTAATTATGTCAAAAAATTAAATTTTTGTTTAAAATATTTAATTTAATGTAATTTTAACTCATTTTAAATACGTGATTTAATTTATTTTTTAATGTTTAACTGTTTTTTAAGTGATCCCCATTCATACTTTTGACAGATCTGTCAGTAGAGACCTGTCAAAAGTGTGAAGGGGATTCCCTTCTTTGATTGGTTCCCCATGGCTCACATGATCCCAGGGATATTTGCAAACCGCATGTGCCCCTGGGATACCTGGGCCTCTGCGCATTTCATAGAGCAGAGGGCCCAGGATCGCAAGTCTCGGGACATACGGAGCCAACAGGTAAGTTCGTAGATTTTTTCCGATCGGAGGCATCCGCCCGTAGGAAGCCTCCGATCGGAAAATCCAGCCCATAAAGTTGAAAAGTTGAAACATGTCATACAACTCACACAGCATCTTGCTCCAACCTATAGAATGGGCCAAACAGGCTGCTGCAGAGAGACTCTTGCGCTGTTCTGATGTGTTGTCTGACTAATTAACAGTCACTGTACCCTCTCCGGAGATGGGCTGATGTGCTCAAACCTACATGATGGAGATACCATGAAAGTATCTTACACATCTCCAGTCGACCTTCTTTTTTAACCTTAATCATTAATTCAACAATGGCTGTGAAATTGTGATGAAGGCAACTTATCTTTCATCATTGATGGAAGAGGAGCTCTTCACAGGAAATGGAGCTTTAATCATGATTGAAACTGTATCAACACCAATACTTTTGGGTTTCTCAAAATGTGGTTCTTGGGAGTGATACGATCTCATCAGAAAGGGCCATAAAAGAGTAGCACTGTACAGTTGTAGTGTAATTCTTCTTCTTAGGCAGTCTCTCGGAACCGAGGATGAATTGCTTCCACACTAAAAATGAGTTCTCAGGGGACTGATGAGTCCAATGCGGAACCTAGTCTCTGTCACAGGTGGGGCAGACGGTGGTTGAAGGGGCGGGTGAGTGGGGTGCTTGGGTTGACATGCGCTCCTTCTGCTGTTTGCGCTTGGCTTCCGCTTGCTCCCTGGCGAAGAGACTCGAGGTGTTCGGCGCCTTCCCGGATGCTTCTCCTCCACTTTGTGTGGTCTTGAGCCAGGGATTCCCAGGTGTCGGTGGGGTTGTTGCACTTTTTCAAGGAGGCTTTGAGGGTGTCTTGAAGCGTTTCCTCTGTCCACCTGGGGCTCTCTTGCCGTGTCGGAGCTCCGAGTAGAGTGCTTGTTTTGGGAGTCTTGTATCGGGCATGCGGACGATGTGGCCCATCCATCGGAGCTGATCGAGCGTGGTCAAAGCTTCGATGCTGGGGATGTTGGCCTGAGCGAGAACACTGACATTGGTGTGCCTATCCTGCCAATGGATTTGCAGAATCTTGCGAAGGCAGCATTGGTGGTACCTCTCCAGTGCTTTGAGGTGCCTGCTGTACATGGTCCATGTCTCTGAAGCATACAGGAGGGCGGGTATCACTACTGCTCTGTAGACCATGAGCTTGGTGCTGGGTTTGAGGTCCTGGTCTTCAAACACTCTCTTCCTCAGGCGACCGAAGGCTGCACTGGCACACTGAAGGCAGTGTTGGACTTCGTCATCGACATCTGCCCTGTGTTGACAGGAGGCTCCCGAGGTATGGAAATTTGTCCACGTTGTCCAAGGCCTCGTCATGGATTTTGATAATCGGGGAGCAGTACTGTGTGGCGGGGGCAGGTTGGTAGAGGACCTTTGTCTTACGGATGTTTAGTGTAAGGTCCATGCTCTCGTACGCTTTGGTGAAGGTGTTGACAATGGTTGTTCGGCCTCAGAGTTTGCGCAGATGCAAGCGTCGTCTGCATACTGTAATTCGATGACAGAGGATGGGACGACCTTGGATTTGGACTGGAGGCGACGGAGGTTGAACAGTTTCCCGTTTGTTCTGTAGATTAGCTCCACTCCAGTGGGGAGCTTGAGGGTGAGATGGAGCATTGCAGCCAGGAAGATCAAGAAGTGCGTTGGTGCGATGACACAGCCTTGCTTGACACCGGTCCGTACGTGAATTGGGTCTGTGGTGGATCCGTTGATCAGGATCACGGCTTGCATGTCGTCGTGAAGCAGGTGGAGGATGGTTATTTGGAAGGAGGAGAGCCTGCCAGGGGATCTCAGAGACGCCGTAATCGTGACCATCTTCAAGAAAGGTGACAAGTCCGATTGCGGTAGTTACAGAGGAGTCTCCCTGCTGTCTGCCACAGGGAAAGTCATCGCAAGAATCCTCCTCAATTGCCTTCTCCTAGTGGCTGAAGAGCTCCTCCCAGAGTCGTAATGCGGATTCCGCCCACTAAGGGGCACAATGGACATGATCTTCACCGCGCGTCAACTACAAGAGAAATGCAGGGAACAACACCAACTGCTGTACATGGTCTTCTTTGACCTCACAAAGGCCTTTGACACTGTCAACCATGAGGGATTATGGAGTGTCCTGCTCAAATTTGGCTGCCCTCAAAAGTTTGTAGTGTAATACAACATAGGAATCAGTAAAATAGACAAAGAAGTAAGAACTCCACTGCTCCTGGATCCATGTTTTTCCCTTTGGTAGACAGATCACTCCAAATAAATATCAGTCTGAAGTACAATGAATTAGATAATAATAGAGTAAAATTTCTGACTGACGAAGTTCACATGTTAAGTTCCCGTGTGCACAATTTCAGAACAAATGGGTTAATGCCTGTGTAAAAATAGTGTGCACAGGAATATAGGAACAAGTGTTTAATTGTTCAAATGTGAACTTCACCAATCAGAGGTTTTACTTTAATATTTATTATATTGTGTTGTTGCATAACCTAGTTTGTCCCAAGCGGTTGCTAGATTATTTGTAAAGCTTTTTTAGCAGCACTTAATGCTAGAAATCATGTTCTATAATGAAAACAGTGCCAAGTGATGCTGCATTTTTTGGCAGTGTCATCGGTACAAATTTGTATCTAGGGGCTTACAACATGAAAGCATGGAGGTAATGTTAAACTTGTATATGACCTTAATTAGACTGCAGTTACAGTTTTAGGAATCCCATTATGGGAAGAATATAAAAGGAATGGAAAAAATACAGATAGATTCACTAGGATGTTACCAGGGAATGAAGGGTAACAGTTCCAAAAAGAGGCTTTTTTTTGCTGGAGCTGAGAAGGTAAAGGGGTGACCTGACACAGGTCTTAAAAATTATGAAGGATTATGATACAGTGAATAGTGGTCAACAACGCGATAATGAGAGGGCACAAATTTAAGATAATCACAATAATTGAAGGGAAGGTTAGAAAAACGTCCTTGCAAGGATGTGATTATAATATGAAAATCTCTGCCACAAATTATTGTTGAGGCAGATTTATTTTAAAAGCTAATTAGATGGTTGCCTGTAAAGAGGAATATTGAGATAGTGTATATGGGGAGCATGCAGGAGGGTGGGATTAGAATAGGTGACTCATGTAGAAAAAAACCATTGGCACAGACTTTATGAGCCTGCCTCTGTGCTGTAACTATATAGCTCCATGCTCACAAGGAAAGCGCCATCTGTTGAAGAAGAGATCGGGATTGCACATGGCATATTCCCAGCATACCATAGCATCACTTTGAAAATCATGCACCACATTTCAGCATTTACATAGAATGTGACAGAATAGAAACAGGCCACTCAGCCCAAAAAGGACTATGTCGGTGTGTATGCTCCACATGCGTCTCCTCCCACCTTACTTCAACTCAACCCACTGTAAAAATAAATCCGAGCTGTCATGAGGTGGTCTTTCATTAAATTAAACAAAACGTTTCCTTAGCATCATTTGTGCCTAGTGTATGAGATTACTGCAGTATGCTTGCTCTGCACCTTCTCGTTTCTCTGGTGTTAAAGGCAATGCTCTTTATTTAAAGTAGAAGATTTTCTACAAGCTTTGTCTTTTTGTACTTTTCACATTTTAACTTATTGCCATTTGACGTGTTATTAAAATAACAGAAGATGTAACCTGTTATACCGAAGGCAACTGAGAAATTGGGATGTTAAAGTGGTAGCAAGTGCGATTTGGTAAAACACACTCACACGGGGGGGAATTATAACCTAAAAAAATGGGTGGGTTGGGGGCGTGGGGGTAGTTTAAGTGTTAAAAATCGGAATCCCGACCTGAACCCGCCTCCAACCCGCCCACTTTTGGATTTAACGGAGGCGGGACAGGGGCGGGCAGCCAACCTGCAGCCAGGAGGCGGGCCATCTATTTAAATATTATAACGAGGCTGGAAGCCTCTTCTTTAACCTACATTTTGTGTTTTAACTGTTGTGTTTTGCAAACCCGCAAGGTGAGGACTGCTAGATCCAGGAGGTAAGTGCTTTTACACCAACCTCCTGGATCCAGGATCCCTGCCTAACCCACCCCTCGTGACCGGAGACCACCACACCTCCCCCCCGGCCTCTGATCCTTCCACAAGGCCTCCCTCCCCCTAGGCATCCGATCCCTCCACGAGGCCTTCCCCCTACCCCCCCCCACCCCCACCCCGCCCCAGGCCTCCGATCCCTCCTCTCAATCTGGCTGGCTGTGGATGGGAAACAGAGGCTTCCCATTCAAATCAGGCTCTGCTGTTAAAGTTGGCAGGATCTGTGGGATACCCGCTCTCCCGGGTTACCCGACCGCCTCGGAGCCCCCCCACCCCGCCCCCTGCTCCCAAGCCGCCTTCCCCATTAAAATTTAGCCCACACTCTCAAAATGGCTCAGGTGGAAAATGCACTGCTCACTGTGGACTGAGCCAGACAGACCATCAAAGTTCCATCTGGGTTGACTAATCTCAGCTGGGACAAATGCAGGGCCGCTGGTATTAACCTCACTGTTCCTGAGCTAGGGAGGGGCAAAATTAGTGCAAGTACCCATTCTTGATTACTATCCAGTGATCCATCCTAGAAAGGGTATGTGTGTGCACGTTGAGTGAGGCTATGAGTGGATTTGCCTGTGATGGTTCCTGCAGTTGAATAGCCTGTCAATACTCACTTTCTAGCCTCACACATGAAGCGTGGATACTTGGGTGAGGTACTGCAGGGCAGCTAGTGCCTGTGGAACTGTATCTAAGCATGATTCCATACATTTGAGAGAAAAGGGGGAAAAATAAACACTATTCACTTAGGAGTCATAGTCTGACATTTTCAATTTCTATTTTTAGTTAGTTTATAAACCTTCAATGACCAGGCCAACATTTATTCCTCAATACCACCAAGAACCAGAGTAACTAGTTCATTGCTGTGTGCAAACTGGCTATCGTGGTTGTCTACATAACAAGAGTGACTACACTTAAAAGTAATGATATGGCTGTGAAGCAGTCTGGGACATTCTAAGTACTCATTTTTCATTATCAGGTATTCAAACGGAGTTAACTTTAAAATAAATGCCAGCCAGCATCAGAGAAAGCAACCAGCACTATCTAACTTTCACCTCTTCAGCTGCAACAGTAACCGTGGTGAATCCTTTAGTTTGGAATTACACTGTGATATTAGTAGTAAATTTATTAAAGTTTATGAAGTTGTTTTTCTTCTATTGTAACCCATTTATATATTACTATCTTTGTTAAAGTAGAAGATAGAGGAATTTCGTAGAACATGCTAACATGTTTGTTACTACTATTGCACAGCACAATCTTAATCCACTTGTGATTTCTCACTAATCTGCTTTTGTGTTTAACAGATGCTGTAAATGTCTTGAGCTGTGTTGGGTATGTGTCAAAAAGGTGTACCTGGAATGGTTATAGCTTATTCACAATCCATAAAATGTGCATCTGATGTTTTATAAACTTTTATTTTCCTTTTTACAATAAGTTATTGAAACAGGCAGACTGTTTTACTCTGGTATCTAGGAATACAAGTGGATTGTATCTAACCTGTCAAAAAAGTTGGCTGTTTACTAGCCAGGTTGGACTGACACTCGATGTACAACATTATTCTAAAGCAGAGCTATTGAATGTTGAGTATCTCAGTTCATCGAGTATCTGTTCCATTTCAAATTAAGTTACGCAAAACTGCACATCCAAATTTCAGATGTGCACTAACAGCAGGTTAGGCTTCCTGCCAGGAAGGCAAAGTGAGAAAATTACCCTTCTAGCGAAAATGTTTGCACTTTACCACAGCTTCGAGTCTTGGGGGACTAGTCATCATTATGACTTCTTGTCAAAATTACTTTCAAACAATTTCAGTCTCAAACAGCTGAATGTAAGTGCCGGCAGCAAAACAGGGCAACAATAACATATTTACTTTCACCCGACAATTGACCGTGTTATTTCGCTCCTAAAATAGTAAATATGTAATAAAGCTTGCTGGCATACATTCAGCTTTACGCATGCCCTACAGAAAATCAATTTTTACTTGTCAGTGACAAACAGGTTGCTGCTAGATTCCTAGCAAGTAATACTTTACAGATCACTGAAATTAAAAAGGAACATGCCGAAGCTCAGTGCCTAAAAGTGAAAGATAGAGCAGCATTTCAAGTGGGACCCTTGTCTGAGTTCTTTCTCTTCAGATGCTAACAGGTTGTGCATTTCCAGCATTTTCTGTTCTCATTTCAGATTTACAGAACTAAGACTTTTTTCTTTTTATCTTTACAGTTCATGTCCCGATGAATACTAAGCAAAGCTGCTTATTGGATGATGTGTGAGTACAGGTACCTGTAGGTGATATGTTTATGATGCCACTTCTGCCCAGTTAATGCGTACCGCTTTCTTCTAACATTAAGTCTAACGTTGCTGCCAAACTGGTCAGGTACACCACAGCGAGGCTTCTTCATCCAACTGTGAAAGATAAAAGAATACATCCTTAAACTTGGTGCGTTTGTTCTCCTTTTAAACAGTGGGGTTTATTGCTTCATTTCTTTTCAATGCGACGTATGCTGTTTTAAATGAAAATCTCCATTGTAGAGCCCGTGGAGTTTAACACTATGAAAAGAGAATAAAATTCCTCGGCTCTTAAAACAGACCCTGTGGGGTCGATTTAAACTGTTCTCTCCAGGCGGGAAATGGGTAGCAGTGGATTCACTGCGTGATTTACATCTCACCTGATTTTCCTTTCCATTGAAGTCAATGGAAAGCAACATCAGGTGGGGTGTAAAACAGGTGACTGACCCCTACTGCCCATTTCCCGCCCGCAGAGGAGGTTAAAATTGGCCCCTATACATCCCAACATATTTTTAAATTGTCATTTTTCTTAATAGATCTGATTAGATTTTTAGTCCCTTTTAAAATTAGACTTTTGGTTTTATCTCAGAAAGTCCCCAGAGTCGGATTCAAACTGAAAATGACACAGGTGTAATGGCCCTGAAAGTAATTTAATCATATTTGTGAATGAATTATATTCGTCCATTTAATCAGTAGGTTAGAGCTTCATGATCTATTCATTACTCACCTGTTCCTTCGCCAGTCTCCATCAGTCCAAGACTGTCTGTTAAATACTGTGGTTGATCACTGCAGTTTTAATGTTTTTTTTTAATTTTGCTTAATTAAATCAATAATTAAAGAACCTTTCTTTTAATGATGTGACACCCATACCACATTTTTGGTGTACTAGTTTAGAGACGCCTTCAGGTGGATATACTTAAATGGACTGAATTTCATGATAATAAGTGAAATATAGAACAGAATAAGCCAAAAGCTACATTTTCAGTAATCACCTTTTGAATAATAATTGTGATTATCTGGCAGAAATAAATCTCATAATGTAATTTAGACATAGTGCATTTAACAGCATGATCAATTAAGGATTAAGCCTTGCTGATCCTGCATTAACCACCCACTAATGTACAGTTTCCAATTCACAACAGTTTGGCATGTTTAATTGATTTGTGAAAAAATTCACACTTTCTGGCATGATGTTTTAATCTAGCTCTCTCCCCACTATTCCTGGCATATTTGTTGAATTTCATAACACTAAAGAACAAGAACACCACAACTTATATTTATATAGCGCCTTTAACATAATAAAATGTCCCAAGGTGTCTCACAAGAGCGTTATTAAAAAAGAACAAAATTTGACACCGATGTTCGGGCAGATGCCCAAAAGCTTGGTTAAAGAGGTAAGTTTTAAGGAGTGTCTTAAAGGAGGAAAGAGAAATGGAGAGGCGGAGAGATTTAGGGAGGGAATTCCAGAGCTTAGGATCTAGGCAGCTGAAGGCACGGCCACCAATGGTGGATCAATTCAAATCGGAGATGTTCAAAGGCCAGAATAGGCGGAGCACAGAGGTCTAGGGGGATTATAGGGCTGGAGGAGATTACAGAGATAAAGAGGGGTGAGGCCATGGAGGGATTTGAAAACAAGGATGAGAATTTTAAAATTGAGGCATTGCTTAACTGTAGGTCAGCAAGCACAGGGGAGGTGGGTGAGTGGGACTTGGTGCGAGCTAGGACACCGGCAGCAGAGTTTTGGATGACCTCAAGTTTATGGAGGGTAGAACAAGGGAGGCCGACCAGGAGTGCGTTCAAATAGTCAAGTCTAGAGGTGCTAAAGGCATGGGTGAGGGTTTCGGCAGCAGATACGTTGAGGTAAGGGCGGAGACGGGCGATATTACGAAGGTGGAAATGGGCGGTCTTAGTGATAGAATGGATATAAGATAGGAAGCTCAAATCGTGATCAAATATCACACCAAGGTTGCAAACAGACTTGGTCAGCCTTAGACAGTTGCCAGGGAGAGCGATCAAATCAGTGGAAACAGATTTGAAATATGCTTATTAATTATACTCAAATTTTCAAAATATACAATTATATCTGGAAAGCCGCAATTACCCGCTTAAAGGCAGACATTACTGTTTGAAATAATTAAGTACACACCACAGCAAAATTTAAACATATTTGAAAAATGAGGAGATATTTAAACAAGACAAACAAAACAAATTCTCACCTCAAGGTGATATCACTATATCACGTGAAAGAAGCAAGGGACAGAACAAAAAATATGAAGCCATTAAGATGTCATTATCCACATAATAAAGTGAATTAAAGCAAGCTCTACATGTACCACAATTACATCAAACCAATAGCCTGATTTTCAACTACCTTATGCTACATCTACCTTTGTCTGGCAAATTATACTGCCCATTTTTGTAAGGGGACAGGTTCAACACTGATGCTTAAAATCTTAATCTGATTTCAAGGTCACATGTTTATAGTTATAAAAGTGGACAACACAGCCAATTTTTCACCTGTTGGAACAATAATTCCAACCTATTCATTTTCTTGATGGTGGGCCTCCATTTATTATTCTGATCTGAATTTGAAAAACTGAATTTTCCATATTAATTTCCCATTTCTCTTTGCCACAACATGTACAGTCCCAAAGTGATGCACTTGTTCCATCATTACGTCAAATCGAATATCAGAACTTAACATAACATTGGATTGGTTGCAGTGAAGTAGAATTGCATATAAATATAATCATTCACTAATAATTATGCAAATATAGTTCAATCTAAATGATGAGTACCTCTCAGACAATCTAACACATGTATAGAGCACTCAAAATCCTATCAAACGGCAAATTGTTAGCAGAGAGAGTAAATGCATTGCCTGGTGTGATACTAATCAGGAATGTGTCAGATTCCTGATTAGTATCACACCAGATGTGGGTGGAGAAGGGGCTACAATTGGTCTCTCTTTCCCTTAACTGGGGAGGTAATAGCTGATTGGCATCCAATGGGTTCTACTGGACGAGGTTTAGTTATGATGCCCTGCAATCAAGTAGCCTGCCACCAATCACTGTCCAGCTTCTCAGGTGAAGAATAGCCACTTTGTGGGGCAGCAGTGGGGGCTGTTGATCCCCATGGAATTGGGCCTCAGCACAAGCTTCTGCTTCCAGGAAAGGAGCGAAGAAAACAAAGAACTTTCCAGATCAGGGTGCGTATGAATAACAGTAGAGCGTAAATCACTGAACTGACCGCAGGCACGTCACTTACAGCAGATTTAAACAAAGAGGCTCAATCACAGACCAACCTTCTGCACAGGGACATGAAGCTTTCTGGATCTACTAAACAGTAACTTAATTGGATAGCAAAAGGATGGAAAGGGCCTTTGCTATGGTTGCTTTAATATTAACATCAATTTTATTCACAAAGAACATGTTAAGCTAAATCTTCCTGTTATTGCACTTGGGCACAAAGGATCAACTGAGTGGAGCATATAGAGGAAAACTGAGCAGGAGGGTCACACGCCCATCTAAATAATCTGCCCATACCCACTATCATGCACGAATAAAGGCCACTTGGGTGAGGTACCAGAGGGTGAACATCATCCTTTTGATAGTAAGGTCGGAGAAAGAAAGTAATTATTTCACTGCTAGTTTACTAAAATGGGCCCAGTTGTTGGCATAATTGAATGCTGTCACCGTAGCAGTTCCAGCTCTTCCTACAGTTTTCGAGATGAGCTTATGAAGGATACTGCCACAGACTGTGGCCTAGGATGTTCATCTCTCTCAAGGTTTCATCAGATATTCTAGAATAAAAATCAATGCCCCGAATTTCCTCAATGTCAGTTACGCTGTGGTTACACCATCATTGCGCTGGAAAGTTATATCATTCACCAGCAGAGGAAGTTCCATGCAAATTTCCTGGGTACGTTAATTAGCATAAGAACTGGCGTAAGTACTGGCACGGTTCATGTGTAAAACAAGTGTAAGCAGCTAAACGCCCAGGAAACTTGAATGCAATAATGGTGTAACTGTTTCAAAGCTCTCTGCAGACTACACTCTTCAGCATAACCCTGGGAATATTTTTTCTCCTGGTTCTGGTCAAATATCTCCACGGCATCTATAACCCACATCTTTATTCTATGTTGACAGAAGAATGGCAATGCAGATGGCACCTGTTTCCACTGGGCAAGCAGGCAGAAGAGGTGGGAGAAGCAGAACAGTGATCTTCTAAGAGGAGGATATTGATGCTCTTTTAGACAAGGTTGAGGAGAAGAAGCACAGTCTCTTGGGACAATGCTCCTCCATGCTTAGCAGAGCAGTCATTTGTGGCACCTGAAGGGAGATGGCACTGGCATTCTTGGCCAACTCCCTCACTCCCAGGATAGCAGAGCAATGCAGAATTAAAAATTCAATGATCTCACCACCGCGCCCCGCGCCCCCATAAATAGAAGGTCATGGCCCTCAAAGGGACCCACACCTCCATAGCTGTGGCGGAGGAAGTGGTTGGTGTCACCCTGCTGGGGTCAGGTGGGTAACTCAACACCTATGTCTACATGCCAGCGCTAAATCAGTGGGGCTGCAGATCTAGGGCCGAGGAGTAGTGGCGGCTGAAGTCCTTGTGCCTGATACTGCCGAATCTTAGGACAGCAGCACATGCCAAGACTCCGACAGTCCCTGTCAAAAGATGGTTAGGCACGAGGGGGAAGCACGGTGCTGAGAACAGTAGCAAGTCGTATAATTTGGATGCAAATGAATTGCTTTTCTGTAAATAAAAGAACTATTTTGTTTGGCATACTCTGTGCAGTTATCTTGTGCTTTGTTACTTTCAGGAAGGCGAGCACTCATTTAGTGCGGACTTTTTCACTCAAGTAATGCTTCATGGCAAAGTCGTGGTTGGGCCAAAGTGGTTTGCTATTGTGTCATCTGGTAGGGTAGGTAGAAGAAGGTGAGGTGCTGCCGCTGCAGTCGATCAGTTGATGGAGTAGTCCCTGGCTCTGTGTTAGCTGCTCTATGAAACGGCATCCGTCACCCGCACGATGTTGCACAGATGCCCTGTGGTAGTTTGGAGGGATGCGACGCTGTAAAAGTTGAGGGCTGTTGTCACTTTTAGTTGGCAGAGGTGCCCAATGGCATCCTTGGAGAGGTGCTGCCGTCAGATGCACAGTTCAATGAAGAGGTCCTCGTAGGTCTGGTGCGGCCTGTACACATGATGAGGGTTGCATGTGGTGGGTTTCTGTCCTCTGCCATGCTGTCTGATTCGCCTGGCCTCGACATGCTGCTGCAGCAACTCGTCCTCCGTTATGATGAGCTGGAGTGGTTTGGGGGAAAACCATCCCTTTTCTGATGTTGATCTGAGTGTGGGTTTGGGGTTTGGGGAAGTTGGGGGTTCCAACATTTTTTCTGGGAAGAGTGGTAAAATGAAGTGCATGCGTCAGTTAATAAAAAAATGTGAAGGGGTTAAAAGAGATGATCTTCAAAGCCTGTAATCAGTAAGTGAAGTTGGTGCCTTCTTCAGCTCATCAACTCTTCACTTACACTTGTCTGAAGGATCTGCTAGATTTTTTTTTGATACACCGCTTGTAGAAGTGGTGTAAACCCAGGAAACTGCCGTATATTTGAACAGTGCAGCTATGCAAATGACCCTGAGCGGACTTTGACCGCATAAGATTTGCACTGTTAAAACGATTGAGGAAACTCACATGTAGTGCATTAACGACGTAAATGTACTCAAATGTGCTAAAACGCTAATTTCCTGAATCATTTTAGCACAATAATGGCATGATAACAGTGTACGTGCTGAAGATAGCGAGGAAATTCAGGGCCGAAGTGTGGGAGCAGCTAGTCCACTGGATAATGCATAGAACATCTACATTTGTAAAACCGTTTCAGCTCTCTCTAAAGACAATGATGCTAGCCACAGATTTTAACATGTCAGATGTGATATTTGCTTTGGATTTTTGGTTCTCCTCAGGATTAAAAGTCACAAGAATAGGCGTATGGGCAAAGTTGCACATCATTATATGCTTTTCTTCCTGTGTAAATGCAATCAAATAAACATGGTTGTCTGTTTCAATCATTTTCACTCAAGTTAATTAAATGGTTTTGTGCATATAAGATAACAGTCATACTAAATGCAGTATCCCAGATTGCTGCAAATTGGGCTGCTCTTACTAATCCAATTATGTGTAAGTTGCTTCATAGCAATGCAAAATATGCACGCCAAAGGCAGTATTAGCAGGAGGTTGTATCTGTGCCCTATTAAGCAAAGGGGAGCATAAGTATATGCACATTTTTTTAACTTTAGGAATGAGAGATTAAATGTTATTCATTTCGGAAAACTAGTTTTGCTACTGTTAGGGATTTCAGCTTTGAGGCACCTGTAGCTACAGATTCTCAGGCAAATTCATTGGGACAGATTTTTCATTCAAAATTATGGTGAGGCTAATGGCGATCACTGCTTTTTATGCATAAATGGTACAGCAATTTCAGGGGAGGGGCAGATGCGCGGTTAAGTGCCAATATACTGCGGGCGTTGAAAATCTGAAATAAAAACAGAAAATGCTGGAAATACTCAGCAGGTCAGGCAACATCTGTGGCGAGAGAAACAGAGTTAACGTTTCTGACGAAAAGGTCATCGACCTGAAATGTTAACTCTGTTTCTCTCGCCACAGATGGCGTGAAGTTGCTGTATTTTCACGGTAGATACAAACCAAACTTGCCACAGAAAGTTAAGTCTTGTCATTACAAGCGTAACTATCCTTTTAACAACGTGGTAATTGTTAATTGTTGCCAATCAATCTCTCGGGCACTGAAAATTAACTGTAACAAATGCGGATACCCATTCCTTCAGGTATTAATTGTTGTTGGCGTTTTTAAAAATGTCAAATTAAAAAAATTTTAATTTAATATTTTATTTTTCCTTTCTGTCTCTTTTTCCTCTCTCTCTTAATCCAATATTTCTTTCCTTCTCTTTGGGGGGAATTTTAACCCCAAAAAACGGGTGGGTTGGGGTCGAGTGGAAAGTTAAAGTGTTAAAAATCTGAATTCTGACCAGAAACTGCCTCCAACCTGCCCACTTATAGTTTTAATGGAGGCAGGATGAGGGCGGGCAGCCAATCAGCTGACAGGAGGTGGGTCGCCCATTTACATATTATAATGAGGCTGGCGTGCCTCAGATTTAACCACCATTTTATATTTAACACTGGCTGGTCGGATTTTTCAGGCCTCGTGAAACCTGTCAGCAAATGGAAGGCGAGGACAGCTGGATCCAGCAGGAAAGTGCCTTTACACTTAGCTCCTGGATCCAGCGTCTCTGCCTCACCCACCCACCATGATCGGAGACCCACCCACACAAACGAGGCCTCCGATCCCCCGCCCAGGCCTCCGATTCACCCCCACCCCCAAGTCTCCGATCGCCTTCCCCCCATCCCCCCCCCACCGATGCTCCTCGGCCTCCCAATGTCGTCTGCCTCCCCCCAATGCTCCTCCGGCCCCCCGATGTCATCTGCCCCCCCCACAGATGCTCCTCCGGCCCCCCGATGTCATCTGCACCCCCCCACAGATGCTCCTCCGGCCCCCCGATGTCATCTGCCCCCCCCCCCCCACAGATGCTCCTCCGGCCCCCCAATGTCATCTGCTCCCCCCACACTGATGCTCCTCCGGCCCCCCAATGTTGTCTGCCTATCCCCCCACTGATGCTCCTCCGGCCCCCCAATGTTGTCTGCCTATCCCCCCACAGATGCTCCTCCGGCCCCCCAATGTTGTCTGCCTATCCCCCCACAGATGCTCCTCGGCCCCCCAATGTTGTCTGCCCCCGCCACAGATGCCACACAGCATCCTCCCCATGCTCCCCGATGAGCCCCCGGCCCCCACGCAGTTAGCCCCCAGACGCTACGCGACCCATCCCTCCCTCCTCTCTGCAGCCTAATGCCACAGGCCTACCACCTACTAACTGCCTTCTGAAATGGCCTAGCAAGCCACTCAATTGTACAAAACCGCTACAAAAACCAATAATAAGAATAAGGACGGACCACCCGGTATCAACCGAGGCACCGGCTTCGGACACGACAACAGCACACCCAGCCCAGTCGACCCTGCATAGTCCTCCTCACTAACATCTGTGCCAAAATTGGGAGAGCTGTCCCACAGACTAGTCAAGCAACAGCCTGACATAGTCATACTCACAGCATCATACCTTTCAGCCAATGTCCTAGACTCTTCCATCATCATCCCTGGGTATGTCCTGTCCCATCGGCTGGACAGACCCACCAGAGGTGGTGGCACAGTGGTATACAGTCGGGAGGGAGTGGCCCTGGAAGTCCTCAATATTGACTCCGGACCCCATGAAGTGTCATAGCTTCAGGTCAAGCATGGGCAAGGAAACCTCTTGCTGATTACCATCTACCGCCCTCCCTCAGCTGATGAATCAGTACTCCTCCATGTTGAACACCACTTGGAAGAAGCAGTGACGGTAGCAAGGGCACAGAATGTACGCTGGGTGGGCACTTCAATGTCCATCACCAAGAGTGGCTCGGTAGCACCACTACTGACCGAGCTGGCTGAGTCCTGCCAGACTGGGCCTGCAACAGGTGGTGAGAGAAGCAACATGAGGGAAAAACCTACTTAACCTCATCCTCGCCAAGCTATCTGTCACAGATGCACCTGTTGTCCATGACAGTACTGGTAGCAGTGACCACCGCACAGTCATTGTGGAAACAAAGTCCCGTCTTCACACTGAGGACACCCTCAATCATGTTGTGTGGCACTACCACCGTGCTAAATGGGATAGATTCAGAACAGATCTAGCAGCTCAAAACTGGGCATCCATGAGGGGCTGTGGGCCATCAGCAGCAGCAGAATTGTATTCTATCACAATCTGTAATCTCATGGCCTGGCATATCCCTCACTCTACCATTACCATCAACCCATAATAGCAAGCCTGGTTCAATGAGGAGTTCAGAAGAGCATGCCAGGAGCAGCACCTAAAACTGAGGTGCCAACCTGGGCATGCTGCAACACAGGACTACATGCATGCTAAACAGCAGAAGCAGCATGCTATAGACAGAGCGAAGTGATCCCACAATCAATGGATCAGATCAAAGCTCTACAGTCCTGCCACATCCAGTCGTGAATGATTGTGGACAATTAACCAACTAACAGGAGGAGGAGGCTTCATGATTATCCCCATCCTCAATGATGGCGGAGCCCAGCATGTGAGTTCAAAAGACAAGGCTGAAGCGTTTGCAACCATCTTCAGCCAGAAGTGCCGAGTGGATGATCCATATCGGCCTCCTCCTGAGGTCCCCACCATCACAGAAGCCAATCTTCAGCCAATTCGATTCACTCCACGTGATATCAAGAAACGGCTGAGCGCAATGGATACAGCAAAGGCTATGGGCCCCGACAACATCCCGACTGTAGTGCTGAAGACTTGTGCTCCAGAACTAGCTGCCCCTATGGGCAAACTGTTCCAGTACAGCTACGACACTGGCATCTACCCGACAATGTGGAAAACTGCCCAGGTATGTCCTGTCCACAAAATGCAGGACAATTCCGATCCGGCCAGTTACTGCCCCATCAGTCTACTCTCAATCATCTACTCTCAAGCAAAGTGATGGAAGGTGTCGTCGACAGTGCTATCAAACAGCACTTACTCACCAGTACCCTGCTCACTGATGCCCAGTTTGGGTTCCGCCAGGACCACTTGGCTCCAGACCTCATTACAGCCTTGGTCCAAACATGGACAAAAGAGCTGAATTCCAGAGGTGAGGTGAGAATGACTGCCCTTGACATCAAGGCAACATTTGACCAAGTGTGGCATCAAGGAGCCCTAGTAAAATTGAAATCAATGGGAATCAGGGGAAAGACGCTCCACTGGCTGGAGTCACACCTAGCACAAAGGAAGATGGTTGTGGTTGTTGGAGGTCAATCATCTCAGCCCCAGAACATCGCTGCAGAAAGAGCGCATGCAGCACTGGTATTTTGGTGCTGCCTGTTAATTTACATGAGCAGAGCAGAGAATCTGTGGTGCAATGTGCTCTTTCCAGCGCTAAGCTCAGCAGAAGGCCGAAGGTCGTGTCTGAAGGCTCGGTGCGGCGTTCTCGGGCAATGTGCTGTGTCGGATCATTTGGTGACAGCTCCTGGGTTTGCTATTGACTCCGTTGATGGCCCTTGTAGGGTTGGAGTATTGTGCATTGTGACATATTAAGAGGCATTTGTTTGTCCATGGCTCCCCTCTTACTTTCGCAGACATTTGTCTGGGTCTTGAGTGGGGTCCACAAATGGCTTTAGACTGCCTGGTACTCCCACCTTCGCTAGCTGCCATAGCTCCACAGATCTTTCACCCAGATGGTTGCTGTGTGGAGGTTTGTGCTCCACCATGGTGCTGGAGGTGGAGGGGGATGCACCGTCTTGCTGCTAGCAGTGACAGTGCACTAGCCTGCATATCGCAAAGGGCATTCACTCCCTGGTGAGGAGCTTTTAAAGCACAGGCTCAGATCTGGAGGGATTGTGACTGGAAACACCACGTAAGACTGTGGTACAGATGTCTTTAAACCATTGCAGGAACATCAATGGAAATACATTTTTAAAAATGGGTACATGAACTCTTGGTCAGGAGTTCATTGGTGTAAATGGTGCAGAACAGAGTTAAATTAAATTTTTAACAACAGCAGACTTTTGAAGAACTCTTGGTGAGAATATGCTGTCAAGCCTTTTCAAAGCAGACTTCCAAACTTTGCATGTCATTTTATCAGTTCCTAAACTAGAAAACCCCAATGTATAAAATGTAAGGAAATGCAGCTTGGATTTTTCCTGAGATTATTACAACTGTAGTACGTACAGTAGTTTATTTTAAAAGTATTTACCTCCTATACCGTTCAACTGACCAGTTTGATTAACGTCACGCTTCTGCTAATTAAAATACTTTCCGTGAGCGCAGACAACGCTGCCGAACTGCCGAAAATGGCGGCCGCGCAGGACCGGCCGGAAGCAGGCAGAAGTGAGGTGGCCGCCATTTTTATTGTACCAAAGTCGACCTTAATGGCCAGTGCCAACACCTCTAACTTCTAGGCCTCTATCTTTTCCTATGGCCTTTGCTCGGTAGTTCCTCATGGCTGAGACAGGTTAATCATTGGATGTGAAGGAGTGCGTGTGAGCCTATGTCCTACCACTCTGTGTACAACACACTTGGGCTCTCGTGTAGTGCACCACTACAGTGCCTTTGACTCCACTTTCTAGCTTCAGGCAGGTATCAGGTATGGCCTCGCTACATAGTCCTTCAAAATCAGCTCAACTTGATGCATCAACTTTATTAAAACAAAGCACTAATTCAAACTCAGAGATTATATTAATGGTGGTTTTGGCAAAATGCCAAGTGCATATATCTAAATATGGTTTTCACAGTGCTACCCCATATGACCGATGCTCCAGATACCATATGGGAGGGAGCATCAAGAGTATACTATTATATAGACTTATAAGGGAAAGGTTTTATTGCCATTTTGTAATAAATAAAAATTAATACTGCTGACCACTTTTTTCCTTTTAGGACAGTCAGCTGTTTGCCAAAAATCTGTCTTTGTTCTTGTTTCCAATAGCATCGTCAGCTAGTCTTAATTGCAGTAAGAAAATGGTAATTCAGCCCTCACAACATAAGTTCCTATTGGCAGTACTTCTAATGTCAACCAATCTCATGAATGGTTGAAATACCTCTTCTCGTATCGTGTAAGAAGCAGCTCTGTCACATTCAGTTTTGGAATGTTTTAGGCCTGGAATTTCAGTTGTCCCTGATATTTCTCAAACTTAAACTATCCAGACATTGAGAAAAAAAATTTAATCCAATTAAGGACATTTCCATTTATACTTTTGGCTTTTTTTTAAAAAAATGGCAATACACTTGTCCAATTTTACAAGAAGTTACCTTTTCCACAGACTAGCAGTTACATTCTTTTATGCTTTTTCAGGTAGTGATAAAGGTGCTGAAACACTTTCAAGATAGTGACCGTAATTAATGTCCCTGGGTATATCTGGTGTAATGCAACCTAAACACCTCCTAAATTGAGATTATTGAATCAACTGTAAAAGTGTATTTTATGCTATGATGTTGTTCAAACAAACTTCAGTATTACATTTTAACTACTTGGGCAAGATGGAATTCAAATTCATTTCCTGGAGATAAACACACTGAATGAGATTAGTGCCTGACTGAGTTTTAGCTAACTGTGACAGCAAGGTTCCTGTTGCTTGCTTTGAAAAAATTGAGAAAGGTTGATTACTTTTTTGAAGTTTTTCTCGATTTTCTTCTCTTGAAAGCAGCTTATCACTATGTAACCTATGGCTGGGAGGGGTGATATAGTCTGAGAAATTGTACGACCACTGTTCATGCTGAGGCATGGTTTCAGCAAGGCATGTCAGATCCAAATTTTTCCCTCCCACCTCACAGTTGAACTTCTTGCCATTTTATGGCTTGGCCAAGAGATATGAAAAACTCACCCCAATGAGAAAAGTAACTTTGAGGCACATACTGCTCATAAACTTCAATTCCCCATCTTTTGGTTAGTACTGCAGCACCCAGAAATTAGTTAAGTTTCACTGGTCTACTTATAAAGGTGATGGAGTTAGTTTGGAGTATTAAGAATAGCAGAGGAAATAGGAGTCCACCATGAGTTTTCAGTAAGACATTTTGGGCAGTTTCAAATGCTTGACCTTCAGCTATTCCAATACAGTTTAGATGACTATATACAGACTGGAAACTGTCAAAAAGATCCTTACTATAAAAGTCAAGTTTGATTTTCATCAACAACTTTGGCTTCTCAGGAATGACCTGGTCACTGATAACAAGTTAGAACTGTGCGATGCTATCAACCTCACACTACCTTGCTAGTCTTTCTTCAAGGTGGCAAATTCTCTTTAAATTGTGCATCTGCACCTTGCAGTAAATATTTTTATTAGAGTTTAGGTCTGCCTGGATGATGGTTGTGCACAACCATGGAACGGAAAAACAGCAAACCCTTGATCTGTATAATTGAAAGGTACCTACTGAATATAAATGACATTTCCTGCTACTTGCAGGCACTCTATAACCACTACATTAATAAGTGGCATTTTCCCTTAAGAGGCAATGGAGAATCTTATATTTTCTGGTATTATTGAAAATGACAGCAATGTTGCTCTGCAAATTACAAGTAGGAGTTGATCGACTTCCTCTAGCAGACATATGCAGCACTTGTGAGCTGGTGCTAGCTGAGGGGGAAAACAGACGTTCCTTACTCTATTGTATTTTCATCCAAAGTCCCCGTAACTTTAATTCCATAGAATTGCTGCATAGCAGCTACAGCTGAGTGCATGGACTGTGAAGACCGCAATACTGACATTCTGGGTTCACTAGCTTGAAGATAGCCGTACTTCTGTAACCATATCTGTAAAAAAAAAAGAGATGCCAATTAATCAGTCCATTACAGCCATTGAAAAAGCATCCAAAGAAATCACATTTTAAAAAGAAACATACGTTTCTGAGCAATGGTGGCATAGCATTTTAAAGCACCAACACAAGGCATTGCTGAATGGCAAGAACAAAATGTTATAGATGCTGGAGATCTGAAACAAAAACAGAAAATGTTGGAAACACTCAGCAGGTCAGGCAGCATCCATGGAGAAAACAGACAAGATGCTTCAGCTATGGACCCAACCTCTTGAATTCTGAGTAAGGGTTGATACTCTAAACGTCTTGTCTGTTCTCTCCATGGATGCCTAACGTGCTGAGTATTTCCAGCATAATCTTAGAATCAGAACTAAGAGCAATCCCAGAAAATCATTCTTCACACAACTGGTAGCAAGACACACACTGCCTAGGACCATGGATGCAGAATGAATTAAGTTGATTAAAAGGGAAATACTTACTTGAGAAATAAAGATATTATAGGTTTAGAGAAAGGACAGGAAATTGGACGACAAGGTAAAGAGCTGCCAGCATAACAAAATGGTGCAACAGGCTTGATGGACCAAAAGGCCTACTCCTATTCCTATGTAATACAAAATGATTTAAAATGAAACTTCAGTTATGCATTATGACTAACTATGATGCAATACAAATTACATTATGCTATAAATTGGGGCGGTGCAATATAAGTAACAAGACTATTAAGATTCACTGATATAATTGCACTGTTATGAAATGACACTTTGGAAAAGTTTACAGTTACAACATTTTTGTGGAGACAGTGGACACATAAGTGTTAAAAAGAAATCAGGGGTGGTTTTCCTCTGCTTTGTACCCAGGGATTGCTCAGTTCACGGGTGCAAAGCATAGGCAAATTGAGGCTGAGATCTGTGACAGCATCGCCAGTATTTTCCTCAGGGCTTCTCCCGCTACGCTGCTGTAACATCAGCTGAGGACCAGTGAAAACCTTGTTTACATGCATAAATGGGATTCTGCCACAGTTAGGGTGGTGCAACAGGAGCAGCCCTAAAGAAATTCACCCCCAGGTCTTCACCCTCTTTGCATTGCAAATTTGGGATTTCCCCCAATTTTGGAGGTGGGGGACAGAGTCCTTGCACCTTGAACAGATGCAAGCATTCTATTCCCATATAGTGAAGCAGGAGTGACATAATGGTGCCCCCTGCTTCATTTTCCTCTTCCAACTGGAAGGGCACCCAGAAGAATTAGGCATTATGCATTGTGCTCAGTCCCGCTCAGATTGGAGGATCTGGTAGGGGGCAAGCAGCAAGAGAAGCAGCTCAGGAAAAGTTTAGTATCTTTTTCAACCAGGTACCCAAGAAGATCTTAAGAGCTGTTTTGGACAGTAGCCAGAGGGCTTGTCATTGGCAGGTATTACCACTACCTCAAGCCTCTGAGGTCTGCTGAGGCTGTTGAGTTTTAGTCTGCAATTCTGGCAGTGTGCACTAGGGAAAAAGTTAGGCTCATTCAAATTACCTGCACCCAGAAATACAGGCAGTTTCAGATCATCCCATGTCATGTCAGGTGAAGGGGTTCAAGTCATGTTAGGCGAAAGAGGGAGGAAAATTGGCCCTATTATTTACCATATAAAAGCACACAGTTTTTTTAAGGCAGGAAGAGACATAGCTAGGCAAAGTGACTTTGGAAGAGTTCCAGAGGAATGGTGCAAATCGGGAATCAGAGGAACAGAAGGTATAGGTTGAGACATATAGCTGTCAGATCATTCAGCTCAGCTTGAGCAAGCGACCAGGGAAGTTGATGGACGTTGGTGCCAGAGGCACTTGTCGCAGACTACCCAGGCTCTGACCCGCTCTTGTAGCCACAGTATTTATGCGGCTGGTCCAGTTAAGTTTCTGGTCAATTGTGACCCCCAGGATGTTGATGGTGGGGGATTCGGCAATGGTAATGCCATTGAATGTCAAGGGGCGGTGGTTAGACTCTCGCTTGTTGGAGATAGTCATTGCCTGGCACTTGTGTGGCGCGAATGTTACTTCCCACTTATCAGCCCATGCCTGAATGTCATCCAGGTTTACATAGGATTGCATAGGATATACAACACAGAAACAGGCCATTCGGCCCAACCAGTCCACGCTGGCATTTATGCTCCACTCGAGCCTCCTCCAGTCTTTCCTCATCTAACTCTATCAGCATAACCCTCTATTCCCTTCTCCCTCATATGCTTATCTAGCCTCCCCTTAAATGCATCTATATTATTCACTTCAACCACTCCCTGTGGTAGCGAGTTCCACAGTCTCACCACTCTCTGGGTAAAGAAGTTGCTTCTGAATTCCCTATTTGATTTCTTGGTGACTATCTTATATTGATGGCCTCTAGTTTTACTCTTCCCCACAAGTGGAAACATTCTCTCTGTATCTACTCTATCAAAACCTTTCATAATTTTAAAGACCTCTATTAGGTCACTCCTCAGCCTTCTCTTTTCAACGAGACCCAGCCTGTTCATCCTTTCCTGATAGGTATAGTCTTGATACTCTCGCATTTCTGGTATCATCCTTGTAAATCTTTTTTGCACCCTCTCCAGTGCCTCTATATCATTTTTATTACATGGTGACCAGAATTGTACGCAGTACTCCAAGTGTGGTCTAACCAAGGTTTGGTACAAGTTTAGCATAACTTCTCTTCCTATCAATTCAATCCCTCTAGAAATAAACCCTAGTGCTTGGTCTGCTTTTTTTATGGCCTTGTTAACCTGTGTTGCTACTTTCAGTGATTTGTGTATTTGTACTCCCAGATCCCTTTGCTCTTCTACCCCACTTAGATTCGTATTTTCCAAGTAATATGTGACCTCCCTATTTTTCTTAACAAAATGTAATAGCTCACATTTATCTGTGTTGAATTTCATTTGCCAATTATATGCCCATTCTGTAAATTTATTAATGTCTTCTTGAAATTTATTGCAGTCCTCCTCAGTATTGACTATCCCTCCCAATTTGGTGTTGTCTGCAAATTCAGAAATTGTGTTTTTGATTCCAAAGTCTAAATAGTTAATATAAATTATGAACAACAGTGGTCCCAGCACTGATCCTTGTGGAACACCACTTCCCACCGTCTGCCACTCTGAATAGCTGTCCTTTACCCTTACTCTCTGCTTTCTGTCTTGAAGCCAGCTAGTTATCCATTTTGCTACTTGTCCCCTGACTCTGTATGCTCTGATCTTATTCATTAGTCTATTATGTGGTACCTTATCGAAGGTCTTTTGAAAATCTAGATAAATTACATCTACTACATTACCCTTGTCTACTCTCTCTGTTATCTCTTCAAAAAATTCAATGAGGTTGGCCAAGCAAGACTTTCCCTTTTGAAATCCATGCTGACTGTTCATTATTATATTTTTGGTTGCTAGATGTTCTTCTATTTTCACCTTTAGTAGGGATTCCATTATTTTTCCTACCACCAATGTTAAATTGACTGGTCTATAGTTCCCTGGACATGTTCTATCTCCCTTCTTAAATATAAGTATTATGTTAGCTATCCGCCAGTCCTCTAGCAGTACATCTTGTTCTAACAAATTACTAAATATGTGTACTAATGCCTCTGCTATCTCTTCCCTATATTCTTTTAAAATGCGTGGATATAATCCATCCAGGAGTTTTATCCTCTTTGAGTTTGATTAGTTTATTTAATATTTCTCATCTTTTTATTTTAAATGCAATTATCTCATTTCTAATCTTATCTACCGATGTCATGTCTACCTGTTCTGTCTCCCTGGTAAATACTGAAGTAAAGTAATGATTTAATATTTCTGCCATCTCTCTATTGCTACCTGTGATATTATCCCATCCATCCCTTAGTGGCCCTATTCCCATCCTGACTTACCATTTTTTTATTTATGTGCCTGTAAAGTATTTCACTATTTTGTTTTATGTTCCTTGATAATTTAATTTCATAGTTCCTTTTTGCCTTTCTAATTGTTTTTTTTTTTACTTTCCTCCTAATTTCTTCATATTCTCTCGTCATGTTCTCCCCTGCTGTGCATGTACTTAGTGTATGCCTCTTTCCTTATCCTCAATTTTTCTCTGATGTCTTTATTCATCCATGGTGTCTCATTAGTGTTTAGCTTGTTCTTGTTTTTTAGTGGAATATTTTTTTCCCGGACTCTGTTGAATACTGTTTCCCACTGCTGTTCTAAATCATTGTTTGCCAATATTGTTGTCCATTTTATTTTCCAAAATTCTATTCTCAGCCCCACAAATTTGTTTTTTCTCTAGTCTATTACCTTGGTCTTCGTTATACTTATGTCCTTCTCAATTATTATCTTAAAGCATATTACAGGAAACTTTTGTTTATCCGGCACCCAAATATCCGGAATTCTCGCTTAACCGGCAAAAATCATCCTCCGAAAACTCCTCTCAAATAACCGGCAATGTTGCCGAGTCGCAGTCGAGTCTCCGCGAACGCCGAGTACTCCGAAAACTCCTCTCAAATAACCGGCAATGTTGCCGATCCCGAGTCCGAGTCCGAGTCCGCGAAAGCCGATTTAGTCAGTAGGGGTAGTTTTCAAAAGTGCCACTACTCGGCCTCCTGGTGCTGTCGGAAGTATACTGCACATTTCTTTCTTTATTTATTTTGCTTTGTTAAAAATAGCCTCGGTAGATATAACTCTCCGTTATCCGGTACTTTCGATAAACCGACACCACGCCGGTCCCGTCGGTGCTGGTTAATAAAGAGTTTCCTGTATATGATGGTCACTGTTGCCTAGGTGTTGCCTACGCTTACTTCTCTTATCTGTTCTGGTTCATTCCACATTACTAGATCCAATAGCGAATCCTCCCTTGTTGGGCTTCTTACATATTGAGTTAGAAAGGAGTCCTGGACACATTTTTGCAAGATAAGGGAGTGAAAGGGTATGGGGAGCAGGCAGGGAAGTGGTTTTGAGCCCAAGATCAGCCATGATCTTATTGAATGGCGGAGCAGGCTCGAGGGGCCAAGTGGCCTATTCCTGCTCCTATTTCTTATGTTCATGTTCTTATCCCCTTTACCTACCTTCTGGCCAGTTAATATTGGGGTAGTTAAAATCCCACATGATTATTATTCTATGTTTTTTACTCATTTCCCTAATTTGATTGCATATTTATTCCTCCACCTCCCTTCCACTATTAGGTGGGCTGTAGACTACCCCTATTAGTGTGATTGATCCTTTATTATCTTTTATCTCTATCCACATGGATTCTATTTTTGTTTTGCTGATAGTCCAGATCCTTCAGTGTCTTTCTAACTGTATGCCTTCAGATGATACATAGCAGTATGGATAGAAAATTGGTTGACAGACAGGAAACAAGGAATTAGGGTAAATGAGTGTTGTTTGGATTGAAGAAGGCTTGGAAAGAATCTATATAAGGGATCAGTATTGAGTCTACTGTTGCTCTTGATAAATATATATATATTATTTGGCCTCAAGTACAGGGAACACAGTCTCAAAATTTGCTGATGACACAAAAGTAGAAGATTTGGAAAACAAGATGGCTGTAAAATACTTCAAAAGATAAACAGGTTTGTAGAATGGGCAGACAGATGGCAGATCCAGCTTAATAGGGATAAGTGTGAGGTCATGCATTGAGAGAAAAATAAGGAACAGAAATATACATTTAATAGAAAGACACTGAAGGATCTGGGTGAACAGAGAGACTTTGGGGTTCAAATAATTCCCTGAAAGTGCAAGTGTAGGAAAATAAAGCCAAAAAATATTGGGTTTTATAAAAAGAGCACTAAAGTAAAGAAATAATGATTTGTACAAAGCAGTGACTAGGCCACAGTTTGAATACTGTGTGCAGTTTAGGGAGCTCTATTATAGAAAGGACACAAAAGCCATTGAGAGTGTATAGTATAAAGTTATCAGGATTAGGTTATGGATACGGTACTATAGCTAGTGATGAAGGGTCATCAATTTAACATTTTTACTAAGAGACTGGGAGAGGTTAGGAGAAATTTATTTAAACAGAGTGTTACTGGAGAATGGAATGTTTTTTCACAGTGCTTAAGGCCGAGACCAATGCATATTTTAAGGGAGAACTTAATAAATATTTGAAGCAGAGGAAGATACAGTGCTAGAGGAGACAGTAGGGCAAAGGGAGTAGTTTTGGATTACTTTCGCAAAGAACCAGCATTGAGATGATGGGTTGAATGGCCACTTTCAGTACTGAAAACTTCAATGGTTCAATAGCGCCACAGAAAATCTTGGCAGCCATAATGGTAGTGGTTGGCAATGCCAACAGAAAAAAAATTAGGATGACAATCCAATGTGAAAGCTCCAAAAAAAAACAACAACAATATGCATTAATGGTAGTGCTCTTCAATGAAAAAAAAGAGATTATACCAGGCGGTGTGAACCCCAAGCAGAAAAAGGAGACATTTCAGGAGCAGAAAATACATGCTTGAAGTTGATTTTTAGGAGGCTTTTGAAGACAAGAGGAGGTAGCAGACAAAGTGGCTTTAGGAAAGAATTCTAGGGTGCAGGAGTACAGTAACCACAAGATTGGCATCCGATGGTGAAGTGGAGGGAACAGGGAGCTTTCAGTAATCTGGAGTCAAAGGAGCAGATGTTGCGGGTAGAGAGACATGGTTGAAGAAGATCACAAGGCCAGAGTGAAGATCTTGAGGTACATTTGCTGGGGCACAGGCAGAGTTTGGACTAGGATAAGTTTTGTTTGATAATGCTCCTGTGAAGCGCCTTGGGACATTTTACTACATTAAAGCTGCTATATAAATGCTAGATGTTTTTGATGTTTTCTGTACAGAAGGTCTAGATTAGCTGAACTTTGTAAAGATTGTAGGCAGAGAGGTTGGCAAGGAGAGTTATGAGGTGATGAAGTCAGGGATTAAGAATTCAATACTGATGGGCAGAATTAGGGAATAGACAAGCAATGAATGAAGTCTTGGCAGCGGATCAGATGAGGGGACTTAAAATACTCATTTAAGGATTGAACGCTGAAGTTGCGCACCACCAGATTTAAGCCTGAGAGGTCATTCGGGGAGGTCGATGGAGTCGGAGCTAGAGGCAAGTAGATTTTGTTTTTCATAAAAACTGAACTGCATATATTATTAAACAATAAACAACATTTAAGAATTGTAACACACTCTGATGTTTTAAATGACTCATGACACTAAGAAATGCTGGTGCTGGGAAACTAAGCACTTTCCATTATAGACTCCCTGGGGCCAAAAAATGCAACGTAAAGCACTGAGCACAGATAGTGCTAAAGGTTCATTAAGGTCCCAGCTTTTATTTAAATTCAAGGTCCATCCAACAACATGGTTAGAGCCACCTGGGACAACATTCCAAATTCTCAGCCTCAATTGCAAAATAGGGGATATGAAAGTTATTAAAGTCAATGTTCTGCAGAGTGCCCAAGAATAAAATTAGCCCTTTGGTCTGAACATTGACTTAAGTAACTTCTGACCTTGGCTATATCCTCTATTTTCTTTACAGCAGGGGATGCTAGTGACACGGCATAGCTCTGACAGCATTGATGACGAAGCGAGGAAGGTTAATGTTTGAGGTATAGGAGTTCTGAGAGGATGCCCACGGTGTTGGCCTGGTTATTCTCTTTTCAGGACGGCTGGATCTAGTCATTCTGCGGTGGTTCTCCCGATCTACTGCTGCAAGATTTCAGGATGATTGGTGGAACCTCTGGAGAAACCACATACAAATCTTCTGACTCAGAGGCGAGAGTGCTACCACTGAGTGAAGACTGACATCTTGCAGGTCATTCAACTTCCTCTCTGAGATTTCAGTATCTGATTTTTTTTTTATTTGCTTATGGGATCTGGGCGTCACTGGCAAGGCCAGCATTTATTGCCCATCTCTAGTTGCCCTTGAGAAGGTGGTGGTGAGCCGTCTTCTTGAACCGCTGCAGTCTGTGTGGTGATGGTACTCCCACAGTGCTGTTAGGTAGGGAGTTCCAGGATTTTGACCCAGCGACGATGAAGGATCGGTGATATACGTCTAAGTCAGGATGGTGTGCGACTTGGAGGGGAACTTGGAGGTGGTGGTGTTCCCATGCGCCTGCTGCCCTTGTCCTTCTAGGTGGAAGAGGATGCGGGTTTGGGAGGTGCTCCGGAAGAAGCCTTGGCGAGTTGCTGCAGTGCATCTTGTAGATGGTACACACTGCAGCCACGGTACGCTGGTGGTGGAGGGAGTGAATGTTTAAGGTGGTGGATGGGGTGCCAATCAAACGGGCTGCTTTGTCGTGGATGATGTCGAGCTTCTTGAGTGTTGTTGGAGCTACAGTCATCCAGGCAAGTGGAGAGTATTCCATCACACTCCTTACTTATGCCTTGTAGATGGTGGAAAGGCTTTGGGAAGTCAGGAGCTAAGACACTTGCCACAGAATACCTAGCCTCTGTCCTGCTCTTGGTGCCACAGTATTTATGTGGCTGGTTCAGTTAAGTTTCTGGTCAATGGTGACCCCCAGGATGTTGATGGTGGGGGATTCGGCGATGGTAATGTTGTTGAATGTCAAGGGGAGGTGGTTAGACTCTTGCTTGTTGGAGATAGTCATTGCCTGGCACTTCTGTGGCGCGAATGTTACCTGCCACTTATCAGCCCAAGCCTAAACGTCATCCAGGTCTTTTTGCATGCGGGCATGGACTGCTTCATTATCTGAGGAGTTGTGAATGGCACTGAACACTGTGCAGTCATCAGCGAACATCCTCATTTCTGACCTTATGTTGGAGGGAAGGTCATTGTTGAAGCAGCTGAAGATGGTTGGGCCTAGGACACTGCCCTGAGGAACTCCTGCAGTGATGTCCTGGGGCTGTGATGATTGACCTTCAACCACCACAACCATCTTCCTTTGTGCTAGGTATGACTCCAGCCAGTGGAGTGTTTTCCCCCCGATTCCCATTGACTTCAGTTTTACTAGGGCTCCTTGGTGCCACACTCGGTCAAATGCTGCCTTGATGTCAAGGGCCGTCACTCTCACCTCACCTCTGGAATTCAGCTCCTTTGTCCATGTTTGAGGTCGGGAGCCGAGTGGTCTTGGCGGAACCCAAACTGGGCATCAGTAAGCAGGTTATTGGTGAGTAAGTGCCGCTTGATAGCAGCACTGTCGATGACACCTTCCATCACTTTGCTGATGATTTAGAGTAGACTGATGGGACGGTAATTGGCCGGGTTGGATTTGCCCTGTTTTTGTGGACAGGACATACCTGGGCAGTTTTCCGCATTGTCGGATAGATGCCAGTGTTGTAGCTTGGCTAGAGGCGCGGCTAGTTCTGGAGCACAAGTCTTCAGCACGGTAGCCGGGACGTAGTCGGGGCCCATAACCTTTGCTGTATCCAGTCCGCTCAGCCGTTTCTTGATATCACATGGAGTGAATCGAATTGGCTGAAGACTGGCTTCTGTGATGGTGGGGACCTCGGGAGTAGGCTGGTATGGATCATCCACTCGGCACTTTTGGCTGAAGATGATTGCAAACGCTTCAGCCTTGTCTTTTACACTCACGTGCTGGGCTCCACCATCATTGAGGATGGGGATATTCATGGAGCCTCCTCCTCCCGTTAGTTGTTTAATGGTCCACCACCATTCACGACTGAATGTGGCAGGACTGCAGAGCTTTGAGTGCAGAGTTGTTTCTCCCTTTCCTTTTCCTTTTACTATCCCTACTAAAATGCCTGCTTATCTTTCAGTTTTCAGTTCTGACAAAGGGTTACATCCAAAATATTAACTTACCTTTTCTCTTTACAGATCGCTGTCTATTTCCAGCAATTTCTGTTTCTGTTTCACTGACATCTTCCTGTGTCCCAGATGAGTCATGTGAGATTGCCAACTTAGTGCCAATTAGTTCTGATTTGATTTTGTGCAGAGGGCTTATTATGGATTGAGAATGCCCAAACACATTTCACGTAAAACCCTTAAGGCTGTCAGAGAGAAATGACTCGAATCCTATTAATCTAGGCTGGCTTCGATCTCCAGTACTGGAGTAAAAGACCAATCCATGTGCCACCTGTTTCCCTCTTTCTAAATAATTTATGGTATTACTTAAACCCCCTGAATTGTGTTACCGCAGTGCACCAACTCCTAACCATAACTGTTTCTCTTAATTATTATATTTAATAGACATACCTGCTAAACAATTGCATACTGTTTATGATAAATACAAGTTCTTTCTCTCTCTCTGGGGGTAATTTTCAATTTAGCACTGGAGCATGAAACCAGCGTTGCAAGTTAGGCACTCGTTATAGAAACCGCCCAATTTTCCTTTCCGTTGATTGTAAATTGAAGATTCCCCCCTCTCTCTCTATAATCACACCTGAAGTAATGACGTCGAAATTGCTAATCCTCTTACATAACTATCTCTATGCATCAAGGACATGAAGAGCACAGACTACTGCCATTCACAGCGATCTCCACTATCAGGGCAATAACTGACAAAAAAAATCAAATAAACCTTCCAACATAACTATGTGTAGTATGAGCAGAAAACTGACACCAAAAAGTAATTTAAAGGCTGCAATCTAATTTCAGAGGGTAAATGACAGTTACAAACTGTTTGAGCTTTGCTCCTGTGGTTTGTAAAGTGAACTGTATAATAACAACAACTTGCATTTATGTAGCATCTTTAACATAGCAAAAAATGTCCCGAGGCACTTCACAGGAGCGTTATCAAACAAAATTTGACACCGAGCCACATAAAGCTTCGTCAAACAAGTAGGTTTTAAGGACCGACTTAAAGCAGGAGAGAAGTAGAGAGGCTGTAGATTACTATCTTGTAATCACTTCAGTTAATAGAATCATAGAAATGTACGGCATAAAAGGAGGCCATTTGGCCCATCGTGTCTGTGCCGGCAACCATAGCCTGCAGTACCACTAATGGCAGTTCCTTCAGAATTTACATTTGCTACTCACAACTGACAATTACTGGGAATGACATGTTTTAGTCATGGCCAGTAAGAGGATGTCTGGCACTGGAAATATTGGAAATGCTAATGTACTGGAAAAGAAAATAGTTCTGGCATACCTTCAGCCACCTGGGCCCCATGCTCTGGAAATCCCTTCCTACGCCTCTCAACCTCTCCACCTCCTCTCCTATAAAATCCACCTGTTTGACCAAGCTTTTGGTCACTGCCACCCCATCTCTCCTTCTTTGTCTCTGTGTCCATTTTTTTTGATTGTGCCTCTATGAAGAGCCTCGGAATGTTTTACTATGGGCCAGAAATTCGGCTCTCCGACTTCCTGCGGGTGCAAGCATCGCGCGCGTACTTACCTACCGCGCCTGCTGTTGTGCTTCGGGCCCACGAGGAATTCGGGTGCTGGGCCTCCTGCAGCTGCCGGCGCGCAGTGCTTGCGTATCCCAGGGGCGCAGTTAGTTCGAAGCGTCCCCTGGGATCACGTGGGCCATGGAGAGCCAATGGTAGCAGGGAATTTTCATTCATAGATTTGACAGGATAATTCAAATCAACGGAGTTTAGTGGGGATCCCCTAGTGCGAGCTGCTGTGACGTCAACAACCTCTCTAAGCAACCAATCAAAACACAGAATTCTCACAGACAGCGAACCAGGAAGTGGGTAAGCTCCTAAAATGTCAACTTTTTAAAAATGTTAGAGAGAGCAAAACAAAGATGGAGCTTTCACATGTGAAAGAGGTAAACCTGAAATAAAGATGAACAAACTTAAAAAATAATTTAAGTTTTTTCAAAAATTTTATTTTTATTAAAATGGATAAATGTGACAGTGCACAAAATTAAAATGAGTTTTTCTGGCCCGTGACCTTTGTTTAGCAGTCAATACGCTGTTAAAACTCTAGTTACACCTAATCCCTTTGGGTCTAACTTTTAGTGGGGAATTTAACAGCGTAATTACTGAGAAAGAGTCGAAGTTTTCCCTGATTTGAGAGATTTCACTGATTGCCGGTTCTGTGTGGGGTGGTGGGCAGTGGGGGGGGGGGGGGGGGGGGTCCCATGGTGCAGTTTGTGGCAGAGCAGTGAATGACAGACCTGCGCATGCGCCAAATCCCGAAGTTGGGGTCAGTTTCAAAGACGGAATGACGGCGAACGCTGCCAGTTCGCCGTCATCCGGACCACAAATTCTGGGCCCATTTGATGATATGGCAATATATGTATCAATGGCTGGTATGTTGATGTCTGGTTCTGTTGCATGAATCTTCCTGTGTGAATCATTATCAACATCCGTCATACAGAACATCCAGAGTGCCAGAATTTCACCCCAGCTGTGCTGCTGCACCTGTTGCTGCACAATACATACTGAGAGAATAGATACAGAGCTACCCGATCATCTTTACAATAACATCGGAAATATTAGATTCAGATAAACAAGCAAATATGTACTGATAAGCTTGCTTGCTCCTTTTTACACAAAGCAACTCATGGTCAGTGAGGTTCCGACATATAATTCACCTTTTAACAAGCACAAATGTGGTGGAAACTTCCAACACTGGCTCACAGAGACACTGGTGGAGGAAGGTGTTGCTCCTATAAATGAAGTATAAATGTGGCCAACAAGTGTTCTTTGGTCAGGGAGAGATATAGGGATGCCAGGAGTTTACATGTTACTGTTATTATTCTGCCTCCGCTCATCATTTCTGGGGAATTTAGTAACACGTTCTTTATATACCTGTTTATGATATTGCTGCAAATAGAAAACAGAGGAAATCTACCTTCAACACAGAAGTTTCAATTGATTACCCTAAATGTACTTTTTAAGCTCATAAGAAACAGTCTTCAATGCATCAGTGGGAATGCCTGGAGTCAGCACTTTTCAGCTAGAATACTGACTTCCGGTTGTGAAAGAGGACTCGGAGTCCTTTGCAAACAGCAAAATTCATTATATTGAAGAACAGATTACCAGATTCCAAACACATTCAAATATTTGTTAAGGTACTGAAATAATTGAACCACTGGGGTGGACTTTGCCCCAAAAATCAATTTTGAGGCGTGCCTCGAGGCCGATGGAAGGTAGGTTCCTGCGGAGGGGGGAGGAAGACAGCGCAGCAGCCACCGAGGTCAGGTTTGTGGAACTCTGTACAAAAGATGAAGAGGAACTCACCTGAGGGATCCTCTTTGGCAGGACTGCCGCCTGATACTGGTCAGAGCATGCCCGGAGCATGCTCCAGCCAGCTCAGTCCAAAAATGGCGAGCAGGGTCCCGTGTACACTATAGGGCCTGATTTCCATTTGAGATGGTCCTACCACCTGACTCAGGGGCTGCTCCGGCCGCCCAGTGGGAGGTCCCGGTGAACATTGCCGTGGCAACAGCAATGGTATCAATGGACGGTGGTAGGTCATTGGCCCCCATTTTCGGGGTGCTACCATCCTGTTTCCGCCATGCAGGAGGCCTCAAATTCCACCCCACTGTTTCTTCAGCCTGTCGGGTTGTCTAAGCTACAAATTCATTTACTGCTCACAGGCCTAGACTTTTACTGATGAGCTGTCAGAGACTGATTAAACCAACAGCCTCATTAACATTGTAATCTCATTCATATTTTTAATAAGTGATTAGATGTTTAAGTATTTCAGCCAACAGATAGTTAGGATAAGAGAATAGGCTGAGTAAACAGTGAGATAACGAGATTAATATATAAATGTTAGATGAGTATTTTAAAGGGAAGTGTACTAGCAATAAGTACAGAGAACAGTAAATTTTAATGTTTAGATGAATCCAAGATACAACAAAACATTTTACTGTGTGACAACACTGCAGCTACAAATTGAACTGAGCATGTCCATTGATACAATTAACCCAGGATTTAATGGAAGGCAGCCACTTCCAAAATTCTGTTATAAATTATAAGTGGGCTGAAGTTTAAATGATGACGCTAGGATTTATTTCCATAGGAAGACAGGACATTAGCAATAATACTTCATCCTAAATACACCACTTCTAGCAATGCAGCACTCGCTCAGTTTTACTTTGAAGTGGCAGCTCCAGGCTGTGGGAAGCATTGAACCCACCATATTGTGACTCAGAAGCAAGAGTGCTACCACTGAACCAAGGCGACACTATAAAGTGGAGGGGAAAGTAAATGGAAGAGGAAACGGGAAAGGGGAGAGGGAATGGGGTAGAGGAGATTGGAGGAAAAAGGGAAAGAGGCTGGGGGTAGGGGACAGGGAAGGGTGGAATGGAGAGGGGATGAAAGGAAATAGAAGCATTGGGCCATATTTTGCGACCCCTATGGGTGCGTACGAGGTGTGTACGCACCCGTAGGGGCCGTGCAAGTTCCGGGTTTAGGCATGCGAAGCACATGCGCTAAAACCCGGAACTTGCGATCTGTCAAGATCCTCCGCATCCCCGGGAGAAGGCCTTCTGCGGGTGGAGAGTTGCGCTATTTGCCCAACTTCCGCCCGCTGAATGCCTGTGAAATTCTTACACCTGGTACGTACGCAACTCCCATAAGTATGAATGGGGATTCCCTTCTTTTATTGGTTGGGCCGGTCCACGTGATCCCTGGGCTATGTGGGCCTCTGCCCGCGAGTCACTGGAGGCGCCCAGGATCACAAGCCTCCGTACCTCCCGGGCCACCAGGTAAATGCCTAGATTTTTTAACAGGTCCGTTGGAAGCCTCCAATCGCAAATTTTGGGCCAATGCTTTTGTGGTGGAGAGGACTAAATGGGAAGTAGCCAGGAGCAGTGTTTTTGGATGGGGAGGAAAGAGAGTGCCAGCTTGAACTGAAGAAGCTGGAGAGGAATTGAACTATCTCTATAAGTTGGGTCCAAGGACGATAGAGTGCTTCTGGAAACTGGGGCAGGGTAGGGGCAGTCATGTGAGTGATTTGCGGTAGCTTTTGGAGAAATAATAGTCTGGTTGTTCTGTTGAAAACCCAAATGGTCACAATCCTTTTTCTGAGATTAAAAATCTATCAATTGTGAATTATAAAATTGTTTGAAATTAACCAGAATTCACAATGTTTAACACCAACATTTTCCAGGGGAACATGCCTGAAGGATCTGCCTAGAAATGCAACACAGGTTTGCACATGCACAGGAAAAATGTGGGGGGAGGGGGAGGGGGTGTTACATTCAGAAGTAATGTGCATAATTATCTCCCCCTTTGTTCTTTTATCCCCTCCCCCTTTTCCCAGCTTTACTCTGGCCTTAAATCTATTTGATTTCCGGCTCTTCACAGTTCTGATGAAAGGTCATCGACCTGAAACGTTAACTCTCTTTCTCTCTCCACGGATGCTGCCTGGCCTGAGTTTTTCCAGCGTTTTCTGTTGTTATTTCAGATTTCCAGCATCCGCAGTATTTTGCTATCGTATTAGTGTTTGGTTCACTGCCACCTCTCTTCTAGGAATGCCTACCTTGAAGAAGTTCTGCTCTTCTCTTCGACGGGATTTCCGTTTGGCTCTTCAACCTTGTTCATCTTCATTGATTTCAGTTTCCCTTCTCGTGTTTGCCTTGCATATCTCTTAATGTCTCTTAATGTCTCTTCATCTCCCCCTTTGTTCTTTTATCCCCCTCCCCCTTTTCCCAGCTTTACTCTGGCCTTAAATCTATTTGATTTCCGGCTCTTCACAGTTCTGATGAAAGGTCATCGACCTGAAACGTTAACTCTCTTTCTCTCTCCACGGATGCTGCCTGGCCTGCTGAGTTTTTCCAGCGTTTTCTGTTGTTATTTTGCATAATTCTACAGCCTGACTGATCCCATGGTCACTAAAACAGGATTTAAATCCCCTATTTGCTATTTTCTTAAAAATATTTTTTCTCTGCAAGTAATTATTTGCTGCTGCTGAATGAAATTTTACAATATATTTTTTTTTAAATCAACTAGAGTGTCATTTACAATAAAATGTAGTAAATGTCCCTTTTTAGGTGAAAAGAAAATGCGTCGCCGTGTTCATTGCAGTTTTCAAAATACTGGAAAAAGTACCAAATAAAGTGTCACAAATTTAAAATTTCTGGGAGAAGCAGGCCCCCAGACAGCCCTCCACCATCCCTGGGAAATACGTTTTGAACCTTCTACATTTGCATTTGTCCTTAGGCTTTCATAAACATTTGAGGATTTTTTTGCTTTAAAACAAGCAGGTTGTGCTGAATATAACCGCAGCTTAAGTTACATTACCATGTAACTATTAACTGAATGTAATGGATAGGAAAAATGACCAGGTTGTACAACGGTCAGCTGGCCCATTGCCCACCCAGCAGGAACAGTTAAAATCAAGTCCTAAGTGTTAGTGAGCGGGATAGTGGTGAGTAGGTGTCGCTTGATGGCACGATTGATGACTCCTTCCATCACTTCACTGATAACTGTGAAGAGGCTTATAGAGCAGTAATTGGCTGGGTTAAACTTATCGGGATGAAATTCGATAAGGCCCAAAAACGGGCGCGGGGCCGCGATGCGAGATATGCCTGCACCCGTTCAGAAAGCACAGGCAATACTTCAATTTGGTGCTGCCTGCTACTTTACATGATTATAGCGCACAACCTAGTGACTAACGCACTGCTGACAGGCTGTGCGCTCAGCAGGGGCCCAAGTTCGCGTCGCTGGAGCGAGGCTGCCTTTACTTAAAGCTAGCCTGTTCCTTTTCAAGCAAGTCTCTAGCCCTTAAAGCTGAACTGCCTTTTGGGGGAAAAAAATTAAAATCCTTCCGATCTAGGCAGTCTGCAGCTCTGAAAGGTGAAAAGAAGGGTGTGGGATAAGATCGCTGAGGCCATCACTGTCAGCAGTGTTGCCCCCAGGACCTGGCTCCAGTGCCCAAAGAAGTCTCATGTCCTCAGACAAGTGGTCAAGGTCAGTGAATGCATCTTCAAAAGCCATCTCCCAACAACTGCACCACTAGCCTCACATATTGCTCAATGTACAACCCCCCCTTCATCACTCACCCACCAACAATCTCTACCAAACACGAGGCACACCTCACCTTCCTTGCTTCACCTCACCCATTCTTGGCAGGGGCATGGCCGAGTCCTTGACCAGTGGGTTGGCTGCAAGAATACAAGATGCTGATATCCTCACACGTTATCCTCCTTCTCATCTCCCACTTCCCCCTCATCCCACAATATCTTCTGATGTACAAACTGCACATGATGTAAGCACGCAACTCTTGCTCTCCCACCCTCCCCTCACACAACTCTACCCTTGTGCCTTCCTCATTTCAGACACCCAAGAAATCCAGCCTGTCCAGTCAGTGGTTCACCAAGAAGAGGGAGAGGAGAGTGAAGAAGAAGAAAAAGAAGAAACACCATCACTCCATTTCACACTCCCAGCCACCAGCTCCTTGAGGTCGTCCTGCAAGGCCATCTGCAGTGTACCCCACTGAAAGTCAGCAGCCTTCCACCAGCCATGCTGCAGCCATTGAGGTAGCACTGTGTAACAGCACTAGGTTAGGCAAAGGCAGACGCAAGACACTCACTAAGGGAATGCACAAGGGTGATTAGTTGATTTTTTGGTGCTTATATGGATAAAGTTGGATTGGAAAGTTTGCTTTGTGGTGGCTTTTATTTCAGCATTGTGGTCAAGAGGACGCTGTGATAGTCAGTAACAGAGGGAAGGTAAGGCGTGGGACAAATGTTGAAAAGGGGATTGGGGTTTTGTTCACTGGTACTGCAGGTGAATGATTTGATTCAAGATATCCCGGCCAGAAAGGGGCTGTCTGGGTTGCCTCTTTCCTTTTGCTTCCTCCTCTTCTGCTTCTTCCTCTTCCCTCTGTGAGCTGCTTGTCCCCTTTGCTGCCTCTGCTTCATCTTCATGTGATGTTACAGCACAAGGGGGATTACAACTAGAGCCCCCAGGACGGTGAGCAAGTGGTGTTCTCAGAGGCCTTCCTTTAAAATCCAAAGCCTTGCAAACGTTCAGCAGCACTCCGGCACTGTCTGCACACTTTAACAACTTTTTTAATGTATTGCACCAAGCCACTACTCCAAGGAAGTGTAAAAAAAAATCCAAAAGCTAAAATCTAAACTTACCTGAAAGATGTGTGTGTCTCTTTACAAAGCGCTGGCAGCGTCTCTGTAGTACTGCTGTACGTACGTTCTTCCGTGCAATGTTTGGAGAGGGCGGTATCAAGACCGGTGATGTCCAAAATCACAGTCGTGTGTCAATTCAGGCATTGCGCTCTGATTGAGGTCACAATCTACGTAATTTACATGTGGGCAGCAAGTGCAGGCAACGGCAGCGCTGCTGACCTTCCCAAAATGGCGGCCACCAGAAGCGGGCGGAAGTGAGGTGGATGCCATTTTTTCAGCAAAACCGGCCTTAACGGCCTGCACTAAACCTCTCAATTTCGCGGCCATCCTGTGTTTAGTGGATAGGCCATAGTTGGGCAATTTTCCACATTGTCGGGTAGATGCCAGTGTCACAGTTGTGACTAGCTCTGGTGCCCAGGCCTTCAGCACTACAGCTGGGATGTTATCAAGACTGCAGCTGGGATGATGCCAGGACCTGGCCTACAGCTTTGTACAGAAAAATCTTAACCTCCTGTTCACAATGAAGACGAGTATAGTTGCCAGGAACTTCCTAGTTGCATCCACGCCTTCTTCATCTGATGAGGACTGCTGCTGTTGCTGTGCATCCTCAAAATGCAGGCCTCTCTGTCTGACAAGTTTGTGTAGCATTCAGCACACAACTATGATGTAGGAGATTCTTTGCGGGGCATATTTTAGGGATCCCCAAACCTCTCCAGACATCTGAATCTCTGCTTCCACAGCCCTATGGTGTGGTCAATAATAATCCTGTGGTCGAATAGCATTGATTATACTTGTGCTACTTATGAGGGATGGGGTGGCCGTGGAGAGTCAAGAGCAACATACTTAGGGGATATCCCTTGTTTCCCAGCAGCCACCCAGTCCAGTTGGTGGAAGGTTTGAATATTGAGTGGATAGTTGAGTGCTGCAGGATAAATGCATCGTGACAGCTGGCTGGGCACATTGCACAAACTTTGTTTGATTGGTCGGCCTTCCTATTCATCAATGCTGCTGGCTAGTCTTCCAGTGCACTGATGGCAACATGTGTGCAGTCAATGATGCCCTGGGCCTGAGGGAAACCAGTCACTGCTGCAAATCCCTGGGCTCGCTTGTGTTGACTGTTGAGGTCAATGGGGAAGGTAATGTACTGCTCAGCCCTGGTGACCAGTTCATCCCTGATCTGCTTAATAGAGCTGTGTACTGTGGACTGGGAGATGCAGGTGATGTCCCCTGTAGCAAAATGGAAAGAGCCAGTGTCGAAGAAGTTAAGGGCTGCGGTGAGTTTGAGAGCCACTGAAAAATAGGGTTTTGAAAGAGGTGGCTATAGAGATAGTAGATGCATTGGTTATCATTTTCCAAAATTCCATAGATTCTAGAATGGATCCCGTGGATTGAAAGGTAGCAAATGTAACCCCACTATTTAAGAAAGGAGGGAGAGTGAAAACGGGTAACTACAGACCAGTTAGCCTGACATCAGTAGTAGGGAAAATGCTAGAATCTATTATTAAGGACGTGGTAACAGTGCACTTAGGGGGAGAAATTCAGTATCGCCCCATTTGGGGCGCAATTATCGGCCGGGCGCAAAGATTAGCGCCTGGCGCTCAATATCGCCTCCGACTGAAAACTTGACTTTTATCGCCCCTGGAGGTGATTGGAGCGCTAAATCAGGCGCTACACATCTGTCTTAAGGCGCAAAGGCTGAGGAGCGAGGCGCTAACTCAGAGCGCTGGCGAAGCTCATGTGATGTCAGTCAGCAATAGAACACAGACACAATGGCGCTGGCCAGTTCTTAAAGGGGAGGGTTGATTTTGCTTTCCATCCACATCCTGCTCATTGCAGCCTTGAATCTCGGCCTGGAGAGACATGTACATCAAATCTGCTGGAAAGAACAATGGAGAGCACCAAGGAAAGAGCTCAGAGTGCAACCCCCACAGTCTCTTCTAAATCGATACAAGGAAGGGAAAATCAAAATGAACCTGCAAAGTGCTGCTCAGTACCCAAAACTCCTTCACACAGCGTTGAATCTCTCCAGAAGTCTCTCCCTCTCTCTCTCAGAATGCGTGGTTCAAAAATGTCGCCGACAAAAAAAGGCAGGAAGCGGTCGCCTTTAAATAGCGCTCCCCCAGTCCCTTCCTGACTGCAAAATGCTCCACTCAACCTGTCGTTGCTAGCGGCAGACGGTAAGGCAGGGGGCGCCACTCAATATCCGCTCCGGGGCGCTACCGGGGCGTTGCGCACTCGACTGATGTCACGATCTGCCAGCGCAGGAGATCGTGACGGTAGTGTTTAGGGCCGCCGCAAAATGTCTAGTTAATTTCACGAGCGGTGCAAACATCGCCGCGCCCGGGCGCTAGTTGCTTTGCGCCCCATTATCGCCCTCTTAAGGCGCTAATGGGAGGTGCAACCAACTGAATTTTTCCCCCTTAGAAAATAATAATAGGATTAGGCAGAGTCAACACGGATTTATGAAAGGAAAATTGTGTTTGACAAATCTGTTAGAGATTTTTGAGGTTGTAACTAGCAGAATAGATATGGGGAAACCAGTGGATGTGGTGTATTTGGATTTTCAGAAGGCATTCGATAAGGTGCCACACAAGAGGTTATTAAACAAAATTAGTGCTCATGGGATTGGGGGTAATATACTAACATGGATTGAGGATTGCTTAAAAGACAGAAAAAAGAGAGTAGGAATAAACGGGTCATTTTCGGGTTGGCAGGCTGTAACTAGTGGGGTACCGCAAGGATCAGTGCTTCGCCCTCAGCTATTCACAATCTACATCAATGATTCGGATGAGGGGACCAAATGTAATATATCCAAGTTTGCTGATGATACAAAGCTGGGTGGGAATGTAAGTTGTGAGGAGGATGCAAGGAGACTTCAAGGGGATATAGACAGGCTAAGTGAGTGGGCAAGAACATGGCAAATGGAATATAATGTGGAGAAATATGAAGTTATCCACATTGGTAGGAAAAATAGAAAAACATAATGGGGGAAAAATTAGGTCGCGCCCCATTTGGGGCGCAAATATTGTCTGGACGCAAATATTAGCGCCTGGCGCTAATTATCGGCACTGACTGGAAACTTCACTTTTACCGCCCCGGGAGGTGAGTGGAGTGCTAAATCAGGCGCTGCACACCTGTCTTAAGGCGCAAAGGCCAAGGAGTGAGGCGCTAACTCAGAGCGCTGGCGAAGCTCATGTAATGTCAGTCAGCAATGGAACACACACACAATGGCATGGGCCAGTTCTTAAAGGGGATGGTTAATCTTGCTTTCCATCCACATCCTGTTCATTGCAGCCTTGAATCTCGGCCTGGAGAGACTTGCACATCAAATCTGCTGGAAAGAACAATGGAGAGTACCAGGCAAAGAGCTCAGAGTGCAGCTCCCACAGTCTCTGCTAAATCGATACAAGGAATGGCAAATCAAAATGGACCTGCAAAGTGCTGCTCAGTACCCAAAACTCCTTCACACAACGTTGAATCTCTCCAGAAGTCTCTCCCTCTCTCTCTCAGAATGCGTAGTTCAAAAATGCCACCAACAATAAAAGACAGGAAGAGGCCCCCTTTAAATAGCACCCCCCCCCAGCCCCACAGCGATTGATAGCATTCCAGTCTTCTGGTCGTTGGATGCGCCAGGCGGTAAGGCAGGGGGCGCCACTCAATTTCCGCTCCGGGGCGCCACAAGGGCGTTGCACCATGGAATGACGTCACAATCTGCGCGCGCAGGTGGTCGCAGCGGTAAAGTTTAGCGCCGCCGCACAATCTCTAGTTAAGTTCCCGAGCGGCGCAAACATCGCTGCGCCCGGGCGTTAGCGGCTTTGCACCCCATTAGCGCCCTCTTAAGGCGCTAACGGGAGGCGCAACCAACTGAATTTTTACCCCAATATTTTTTAAATGGTGAGAGATTGGGAAATGTTGGTATTCAGAGGGACCTGGGTGTCCGTGTACAAGAATCACTGAAAGTTAACATGCAGGTACAAAAAAAATTAGGAAAGCAAATGGTATGTTGGCCTTTATTACAAGAGGATTTGAGTATAAGAGTAAAGTCTTACTGCAATTATATAGGGCCCTGGCAAGAACACACCTGGAGTATTGTGTACAATGTCCTAAGGAAGGATATACTTGCCATAGAGGGAGTGCAACGAAGTTTCACCAGACTGGTAACTGGGATGGGGGGATTGTCCTATGAGGAGAGATTGAGTAGACTAGGCCTATATTCTCTAGAGTTCAGAAGAATGAGAGGTGATCTCATTGAAACATACAAAATTCTTACAGGGCTTGACAGGGAGGATGTTTCCCCTGGCTGGGGAGTCTAGAACCAGGGGTCACAGTCTCAGAATAAGAGGTCAGCCATTTTGGACTGAGATGAGGAGACATTTCTTCACTCAGAGGGTAGTAATCTTTGGAATTCTCTACCCCAGAGGGCTGTGGAGGCTCAATCGTTGAGTATATTTAAGACAGAGATCGATAGATTTTTGAATATTAAGGGAATCAAGGGATATGGGGATAGTTCAGGAAAGTGGAGATGAGGTAGAAGATCAGCCATGATCTTATTGAATGGCGGAGCAGGCTCGAAGGGCCAAATGGCCTACTCCTGCTCCTATTTCTTATGTTCTTATGTTCTAAAGCATAGCCCCCTGGTCCAGCAGGCAGCAGGTTCTGTTGCAGGAGACTGCAAAGGTTTCCAATGGAGAAGCCTCCTGATGCATTGCTTCTCAGATAGATCTAACAAAGTGACACATGGCCTGTACACCCTGTTGCTGGGTATGGCCTCCAACAAGCATTCCCCCTCACCTGCTTTCATCTTAATAGGCCCAGTTGCTCCTGGTGCTGATTCCAAAAGTTGCTGCTGCTGCTCCTCTTCCTCCAACTCTTCCTACATCCAAATGAAACTGGCAACAAAGCACCCATGATAAGAAGATTGAACTTACTGGGGGTAAGGCAACAAATGTCATAAAGATGCAATCTAGAGGCTGGAAACTCTCCTGATAATCCAAACAGCACAATGGCACACAGATCCTGTGATCCAAATACCTGCAGCTGTGTGCCCTTTACATACTGCTTCAGTGAATCTGAGGGACCAACCCCGCTAGATTTTACTGGCGAGTTGGCCATTGGGTGGAACTTCTGCAATGTTGTGTTAAAATGGCATTGGGATTCTAATTTCATTTATAGGACCCCAATTTTCATGTATTCATGAGGCCCCCATCTGTCTCTGGCAGTTGCCTCTGCCGACTCTGAAAACTGCGTGGTTAAAATGGTAGCCGGTAGGAACGCATTGGGAACGGAACGTTAAGTACTCTGCAGCGATTTTAACCGCTCGCCCCCTTCCCTGCCAAACAAGCAAGTTTAAAATCACCCCTTTGGTGTGTGATTGATTCCATATTGGCACTACATTGCATTTTTTACTGCTCTGTGTTACTGTAGCAGTCATTTAAAACAAAAAGTTTACCATTAATCCCCAGAAAACAGCCTGCAAGCCTATTATTTCCCAGCAACACTGGGAATGGCAATCTGGCAAGCATCTGGAAAAAGTCATTAAAACTCTGAGATTGTATCATGTCTCATTAAGCAGCCAAAAACTGTCAGAACTGTTACACTAATTGGCAGCACAAGCCGAGAGGCACTGAAGATAATCTTCAGTTTGAGTCAGATGAAGACAAGATGGACATTGATGTTGCCTTTACCGATGTGGAACAATTCTGTTGGGGAAACTAATGAAACCTGTGAGCATTATATTTTTAACAATTGGGAAAAAGAGCGTGATGAAACAATGAAAGAGTAAAAATTCTGCTTCTGTATCCCTGGAGCATGCTGGAGCAGAATTTGTACCCACGAGTTATATGTAGTTAGCTTCTGCATCTTAGCTGGAACTTACAAATGTGGAACTCTGGAGAACAGCATACAGAGCAAGGGTACAAGGAAGAGATTTTTACAGGAACCAAGCATCAAAAAAGCTTACATCAATATATGTAAAGCATTTGCGTCGACAGCAAAACAGCTGAAAGAAATAAGTATCAAGGATGGAATGCAATTGTTAGCAAGGAAAAAGGAGAAAACTGCTAATGTAACACCCTTATTTAAAAAGGGCAGTAGACAGAAGGCTGGTAACTATAGACCGGTTAGCCTAACATCTGTGGTGGGTAAAATTTTGGAGTCCATTATTAAGGAAACAGTAACAGGACATTTGGATAATCATAATTTAATAGGACAAAGTCAGCATGGTTTTACGAAGGGGAAGTCATGTTTGACAAATTTGCTGGAGTTCTTTGAGGAAGTAACATATAGAGTGGATAAAGGGGAACCAGTGGACGTAGTGTATTTAGACTTCCAAAAGGCATTTGACAAGGTGCCACACAAAAGATTATTGCTTAAGGTAAAAAATCACGGGATTGGGGGTAATATTCTGGCATGGATAGAGGATTGGCTATCTAACAGAAAGCAAAGAGTTGGGATAAATGGTTCATTCTCAGACTGACAATCAGTAACTAGTGGTGTTCCACAGGGGTCAGTGCTGGGTCCCCAACTCTTTACAATCTATATTAACGATTTGGAGGAAGGGACCAAGTGTAACATATCAAAATTTGCAGATGATACTAAGATGGGAGGGAAAGTAGTGAGTGAGGAGGACATAAAAAACCTGCAAGGGGACATAGACAGGCTAAGTAAGTGGGCAGAGATTTGGCAGATGGAATACAACACTGGAAAGTGTGAGGTGATGCACTTTGGCAGGAAAAATCCTAGAGCAATTTATTATCTTAATGGCAAGAAACTGGAGAGTACTGAAGTGCAAAGGGATCTGGGGGTCCTGGTGCACGAAACTCAAAAGGTTAGTATGCAGGTGCAGCAAGTGATTAAGAAGGCAAATGGAATGTTGGCTTTCATTGCTAGGGGGATAGAATATAAAAATAGGGAGGTATTGCTTCAGTTGTACAAGGTATTTGTGAGACCGCACCTGGAATACTGCATACAGTTTTGGTGTCCTTACTTAAGGAAAGACATCCTTGCTCTCGAGGCAGTGCAAAAAAGGTTCACTCGGTTAATCCCGGGGATGAGGGGGTGGTCATATGAGGAGAGGTTGGGTAGATTGGGACTCTACTCATTGGAGTTCAGAAGAATGAGAGGCGATCTTATTGAAACATATAAGATTGTGAAGGGGTTGGATCGGGTGGATGCGGGGAGGATGTTCCCGATGACGGGTGAGACTAGAACTAGGGGACATAGTCTTAGAATAAGGGGCTGCTCTTTCAAAACTGAGATGAGGAGGAACTACTTCACTCAGAGGGTGGTAGGTCCATGGAATATGCTGCCACAAAAAGCTGTAGAAGCTACATCATTAAATAAATTTAAAACAGAAATAGACAGTTTCCTAGAAGTAAAGGGCATTAAGGGTTACGGGGAGCGGGCAGGAATTTGAACATGAGTCTAGGTTCGGATCCGGTCATGGCCCTGTGGGTAGTGGAGCGGGCCCAGGGACCGTGTAGCCTGATTCTGCTCCTATTTCGTGTGTGCAATTCTGTTAGATGCAGGAGATGGTTCTGTGATAGATAGTAGATTGGCGGTTAGGATCAGATCAGCCATGATCTTATTGAATGGCGGAGCAGGCTCGAGGGGCCGATTGGCCTACTCCTGCTCCTATTTCTTATGTTCTTATATGAATCCTCTGAAATTTTGGAAAGCTCCTGAAATGCATTGTAAATACTATGAAAAATGCCATGCCAGAAAGAAAGAAACCTGTTTGGGTTCAAAGAGTAATACATGTAGAAAACTGAACCAGTTGTCAGCCAAGAATCAAAGTCCAGAAATCAGACCAAAGGCAAACAGCTGCTAATGGCGAATCAGATGAAGATAACATTCTCTTTACGTAGCTGGAGTGTAGAAGATTAGTATGCTAAGATGCCAATACGCTCAAAAGACTTTCCACCATCTACAAGGCACAAGTAAGGAGTGTGATGGAATACTCTCCTCTTGCCTGGATGAGTGCAGCTCCAACAACACTCAAGAAGCTCGACATCATCCAGGACAAAGCAGCCCACTTGATTGGCATCCCATCCACCACCTTTAACATTCACTCCCTCCACCACCGGCGTACCGTGGCTGCAGTGTGTACCATCTACAAGATGCACTACAGCAACTCGCCAAGGCTTCTTCGGCAGCACCTCCCAAACCCGCGACCTCTACTACCTAGAAGGGCAAGGGCAGCAGAAGCATGGGAACACCATCACCTCCACATCCTCCTCCAAGTTACACACCATCCTGACTTGAAAATATCTGGCCGTTCCTTCATCATCGCTGGGCCAAAATCCTGGAACTTCCTTCCTAACAGCACTGTGGGAGTACCTTCACCACAAGGACTGCAGCGGTTCAAGAAGGTGGCTCACCACCACCTTCTCTAGGGCAATTAGGGATGGGCAATAAATGCTGGCCTTGCCAGCGACACCCACATTCCAGAATGAAAAAAACAAAAAAGAACAAGTTAAATTTCAGCTGGATTGTATTGCTGGAGTCAATCTTTTATCTGAGAATGAATACTGTAAGCTGATTTGTGATCCAAATTGCAGAGAGTTTCAGGATATTAACACTTAACTGTTCATACTCAACAAAACAGGAATGATGCCATTGAGGAACAGAATGGTCAATGTTAAAACCTGGACAACATGAAATACCACTGAGTTTCTTCATCATCCTCAATGACAAAGACAACAACAGCATGCATTTATATAGCGTTATTAACATAGAAAAATGTTACAAGGCACTTCACAGGAGCGTAATCAGACAAAATTCGACACTGAGCCAAAGAAGGAAATATTAGAAGGGGTGACTAAAAGCTTGGTCAAAGAGGTAGGTTTTAAGGAGGATCTTAAAAGAGGAGAGAGAGATGGAGACGCAGAGAAGTTTAGGGAGGGAAGTCCAGAGTGTAAGGTCTAGACGTGTGAAGGCACATGCGCTAATAGTGGAGCGAAAGGAATGGGGGATGCACAAGAAGCCAGAGTTCGATGAATGCAGAGCTCACAGACGGTTGTAAGACTAAGAAGTAACAGAAATAAGGGAGGGGCAAGGCCATGAAGGGATTTGAACTCGAGAAGAGAATTATCAATTTAACTCATTGGGGGACCGGGAGCCAATGTAGGTTAGCTAGTACAAGGGTATTGGATGAATGGGATTTGGTGTAGGTTCGGATATGGGAAGCAGAATTTTGGATGAGCTGAAGTTTATGCAACATAAGAACATAAGAAATAGGAGCTGGAGTAGACCATTTGGCCCTTCGAGCCTGCTCCGCCATTCAATAAGATCATGGCTGATCTTCTACCTCATCTCCACTTTCCTGAACTATCCCCATATCCCTTGATTCCCTTAATATTCAAAAATCTATCGATCTCTGTCTTGAATATACTCAACGACTAAGCTTCCACAGCCCTCTGGGGTAGAGAATTCCAAAGATTCACCACCTCTGAGTAAAGAAATGTCTCCTCATCTCAGTCCTAAATGGCTGACCCCTTATTCTGAGACTGTGACCCCTGGTTCTAGATTCCACAGCCAGGGGAAACATGCTCCCTGCATCTACCCTGCCAAGCCCTGTAAGAATTTTGTATGTTTCAATGAGATCACCTCTCATTCTTCTAAACTCTAGAGAATATAGGCCTAGTCTAGTCAATCTGTCCTCATAGGACAATCCCCCCATCCCAGTTACCAGTCTGGTGAACCTTCGTTGCACTCCCTCTATGGCAAGTATATCCTTCCTTAGGTAAGGAGACCAAAACTGTACACAATACTCCAGGTGTGCTCTCACCAGGGCCCTATATAATTGCAGTAAGACGTCTTTACTCTTATACTCAAATCCTTATGTAATAAAGGCCAACATACCATTTGCTTTCCTAATTGCTTGCTGTACCTGTATGTTAACTTTCAGTGATTCGTGTACAAGGACACCTAGGTCCCTCTGAACACCAAAACTGCCCAATCTCTCACCATTTAAAAAATACTCTGCTTTTCTACTTTTCCTACCAAAGTGGATAACTTCACATTTCTCCACATTATATTCCATTTCCCATGTTCTTGCCCATTCACTTAGCCTGTCTACATCCTCTTGAAGCCTCTTGCATCCTCCTCACAACTTACATTCCCACCCAGCTTTGTATCATCAGCAAACTTGGATATATTACATTTGGTCCTCTTATCAAAATCATTGATATAGATTGCGAATAGCTGAGTCCCAAGCACTGATCCTTGAGGTTCCCCACCAGTTATAGCCTGCCAACCTGAAAATGACCCGTTTATTCCTGCTCTCTGTTTTCTGTCTGTTAACCAATCCTCAATCCATGCTCGTATATTAATCCCATGAGCCCTAATGTTGTTTAATAACCTCTTGTGTGGGACCTTATCAAATGCCTTCTTAAAATCTAAATACACCACATCCATTGGTTCCCCCTTATCTATTCTGCTAGTTACAACCTCAAAAAACTCTAACAGATTTGTCAAACTCGATTTCCCTTTCATAAATCTATGTTGACTCTGCCCAATCCTATTATTATTTACTAAGTGCCCTGTTACCACGTCCTTAATAATAGATTCTAGCATTTTCCCTACTGCTGATGTCAGGCTAACTGGTCTGTAGTTCCCCGTTTTCACGCTCCCTCCTTTCTTAAATAGTGGGGTTACATTTGCTACCTTCCAATCCGCGGGAACCATTCTAGAATCTATGGAATTTTGGAAAATGAACCAATGCATCCACTATCTCTATAGCCACCTCTTTCAAAACCCTAGGATGTAGGCCATCAGGTCAAGGGGATTTATCGACTTTCAGTCCCATTAATTTCTCCAGTACTATTTTTTTACTAATACTAATTTCTTTCAATTCTTCATTCTCGCTAGACCCTTGGTTCTCCACTATTTCCGGGAAGTATTTTGCGTCTTCTTCCGTAAAGACAGACACAAAGGGGGGAATTTTGCCAACACTCAGGGGGCGGGTTTGGAGGCGGGACTGTTGGCAAAATTGCAAAGATTGACAGCGGGTCCCAAACCTGCTGTCAACCCGCCTCCATACAATCTTTCCAAGTGTCAGGTCCCCGATTTGCGCAGGGACCCGACACCTAGCGGTGGGAAGAGGATTATAGCCACTTAACTGCCTGTTAACAGGTAGTTAACAGGCAGTAGAGAAGCTTTTTTCAATTTTGCCAGGTCGATTGCGGGCTTCCCAATGTCCGGACACCACACCAGGGTAAGTGTGCATGCTGTGGGTCTACTGTAATGTTTCTGCATTGATGACAGCTGCAGAAGTGGTGTGAAGGATCCAATGGTACACTGGTGAGTTTCAGAGGTAAGAAAATGTTGGGGAAATCATTTTTAATGTATTTAGACTTTTCTGTAGGTAATAAGGTTTGAAGTCTTTGTGTAGTCCCATCTCATTGGGGGAACCTCTCTCACCAGTGACAGATCGCTTCTGTAACCTCACCTGCAGCAGCCATCTCTTTTATCCTAATGAGAGAGTCTCTGGAGAGTCTGGGTGCAAGGGCTCACCTTTGTACAGTGACCAGCAATGCTTGCAGCACCTCAATGCTGTCAAACACTGAAAAATCATGCGTCGAAAAAAAATGAGCGTGTCCCCTTTAAGAAAACCGGCAGATGACGCGTCATCAACTGATGTCATCTGACACCGGCTTTCTCTTAATTGGCCGGCAAGCCCACAGGGCAGGCTTAACAAGGCTAATTGACGTAAAATTACGTGTGTGCGTCGGGCGTCGTTGGGGGCGGGATCAGAACCCGCCAGTCAGCTGACCCGCTCCCAACTCACACCGAGAGGTAAGATCGCGCCCAAAGTATTTGTTTAATTTCTCTGCCATTTCCTTATTCCCCATTATAATTTCTCCTGTCTCAGCCTATAAGGGACCCATATTTACTTTTGCTAATCTTTTCCTTTTTACATACTTAAAATGCTTTTACAGTCTGTTTTTATGTCTCTCGCTAGTTTACTCTCATATTCTATTTTCCTTTTCTTTATCAATTTCTTGGCCCTCCTTAGCTGAATTCTAAAATCCTCCCAATCCTCAGGCTTACTACTCTTTTTAGCAACATTATAAGCTTCTTCCTTTGATCTAATACGATCTTTAACTTTCAAACTCAATATAAAATTCTATCATATTATGGTCACTCTTCCCTAAAGCCCCTTTACTACAAGGTTATTAATTAACCATTTCTCATTGCACGATACGAGATCTAAAATAGCCTGTTCCCTCGTTGGTTCCTCAACATACTGATCTAGAAAACTATCTTGCATACATTCCATGAATTCGTCCTCCACACTATTACTGCAAATTTGGTTTGCCCAGTCTATATGTAGATTAAAGTCCCCCATGATTACTGTATTACCCTTGTTACATGCGCCTCTAATTTCCTGATTTATACTCTGCCCTACATTACAACTATTATTTAGGGGCCTATAAATAACTCCCACCAATGTTTTATGCCCCTTGCTGTTTCTTAGCTCCACCCAAACAGATTCTACTTCTTGATTTTCGGAGCCAAGATCCTTTCTCTCTACTGTCTTTATCCCGTTCTTTATTATCAGGGCTACCCCTCCTCTTTTTCCATTTTGCCTATCTCTTCTAAAAGTTAAGTATCCTGGAATATTTAGTTCCCAACCTTGGCCACTTTGCAACCACGTCGCCATTATGGCTATTAGATCAAACCTGTTCATTTCTATCTGCGCTATTAATTCATCTATTTTGTTGCGAATGCTTCGCGCATTCAGATATCGTGCATTTAGCTTTGACTTATTTCTATTTTTCCCTGATGTCACCTTAGTCACTGATGCCTTATTACCTTTGTTACTCTCTCTGTCCCTTCCTGACCCCCTCTACTCTGCTCTAGAGCCTTAACATTTCTCTCGCTGCTTTTAAATTTACTCTTTCCTGAATCCTCCCAAACCCCCACTTCATTAGTTTAAAGCCCTGTCTACTGCCCTAGTTATTCGGTTTGCCAGGACACTGGTCCCAGCCCGGTTTAAGTGAAGGCCATCCCAACAGAACAGCTCATTCTTTCCGCTGTACTGGTGCCAGTGCCCCATGAACTGAAACCCCTTCCTCCCACACCACTCTTTCAGCCATGCATTTAGACCTCTAATCTGTTTGTCCCTATGCAAATTTGCGCATGGCTCAGGTAACAATCCAGAGATTATTACCTTTGAGGTTCTGCTTTTTAATTTGGATCCTAGCTCCTCAAACTCCCTCAGCAGAACCTCATTCCCAGTTTTACCTACGTCGTTGGTTCCTACGTGGGCCATGACAACTGGATCCTCCCCCTCTCACTCCAAGTTCTTCTCCAGCCGCGAGGAGATGTCTTTACCCCTGGCTCAGGGCAGGCAACACAACCTTCGGAACTCTCGCTCGCGGCTGCAGAGAACAGTATCTATCCCCCTGACTATACTGTCCCCTACCACAACTACATTCCCTTTCACACCCCCCACTTGAATGGCCTCCTGCACCATGGTGCCATGGTCAGTTTGCTCATCCATCCTGCAAGCTTTTCCCTCATCCACACAGGCAGCAAGAACCTCATAGCTGTTGGACAAGGGCAAAGGCTGAGGCTCCTCCAGGACTGCACCTGCCTGAATTGCAGCCACACCCTCCTGTCTCTGACCACTAACCAGACCTGTACCACTACCTACCCTAAGGGGTGTGACTGCCTCCTGGATCAAAGTGTCCAGGTAACTCTCCCCATCCCTGATGCCCCGCAATGTCTGCACCTCAGACTCCAGCTCAAAAACTCTGAGCTGAAGTTCCTCAAGATGCAGGCACTTACTGCAAACGTGATTGTCCGGGATCACAATGCTCTCCATAAACTCCCACATGCTGCAGTTGCGGCACATCACCTGCACTGCCATCCCTATATGACCTTGTTTTATTTAATTAAATGTAATTAAATTTGTAATTAGGTAACTTAGTTTACAGTGTAGTTTCTTGACTACTTACTTGATCTAGATTAGGTTATGGGGACTGAAATTAAATATCTACCTATAACACAAAGCACTACAAGTAGTGTAGGCAAAAAGCAGCAACTCCTTCCCCCTCTTCTCCAATTTCCCACTCTTTCCAAATTCCCAAATAAAACACTCTGTTCAAGTCCACTCCGTTTACGTCCGCCCTGTGCAGAAGGTGGAGGATGGATGTCTGCCCAGAAGAGCATTGGAATAGTCGAGTCTAGTGGTGACAAAGGTATGGAAGAGGGTTTTGGCAGCAGTCGGGCTGAGGTGGGGCAGAAATTAGGGTGAGCATATTTTCTAAACCGAATCCGGGGACACACAGGATGGGAGCACAGCAAAGTAGCCAGGACGAGTTTGAAGAAAACCGGCATGATGACTTTGTTGCTTCTGCTAGTGGAATACATGTAGAGATAATACTATTTTCACTTTACACCGAATCTCGAATCTTGCAGGTGTTCTGGCAATAGTACTGTACCATCTATACTCTTCTCCGAATACCCTAACTTTTAATTTCTCAATTTTAAATCTGTTCCAAACAAACTCTGACTTTCCATATAAGGTGTGAAACAGCCTCTGCCTCAGAAGGTTTCAGAAGCCTCTTCCCGGTGGGATAATTTAGAGCTTGCCTTATTCATTAAAAAAAACACGATGCACCATACTGATCTTGGAGGTAAAGTAAATCCACTCACCCACCAGCTCTCACCGTGCCCTCGGCTTTTCCCACGCATTTTAAAGGTTCCACCCTCCGGCCAGTCACTATTGGCCGAAACACGGGGTCAGGTGACTCAATCACTGAGCGTGCAGTGTGGCCTGAGCTATTGATGGGGCCTTTTCTCCGCCGCCTTGCATTGTGGGAAGGTGGGGCCGCCATCGTCGCCTCCATTCAACCGGCTCCTGGAATCCATTCCTGAGCTCAAACTGGGCGTGAATGGGACGAGAAGCTGCCCCTGGAGTTTCTGTACATTCATGTTTAAAAAAACAAAGATTGAATTTTTCCAGTTTATCCAAAAATAAAGTTAAAATGCAACTCCTGCCGACCAGCAGACCAATGAATATGGCTCTATTCAGCGATGAGTTTCCTGAACCGAGGACTCTTCCAGAGACGTTGTTTGCCCGGGGACACAGTACCTAATCTGGGGACTGTCCCCAGAAAACAGGAACGTATGGTCAACCTAGCAGAGATGGGCAATGTTACACAGGAGAAGGTTGGCAGTTTAGTGATGGAGAGGATATGGGGTAAAAAGTAGACACAGTCCTGTTCTAGGTGCTAGAGTCACTCAGCATCTGCATCATGCAGTGACCTATGAGAGCATTACGATGATGGTTAATTTATCAAACCACACAAACAAGATGTACTGACCAAGTACCAGGACATCTTCAAAGGAGGGGTTGGTTAGAAGACACTACAAATTAATCTCAAAATCCGACCTCCACAGAAGCCAGTCAGGAAACTAACTCCAGCTGTGAAAGAACTTGTCAAAATGCATATTAACAACCTCATTGATGCACCTATTCTTTCACCAGTCAGTAGCCCTGATGAACTAGGCCTTTCCCATGATGATAGTCATGAAAGTGAATCATAAAGTGCACCTATGCATTGATCTAAAGCCACTGAGCAAAGCCCTCAAACATAATCACTTCTTACTTGTCTGAACTAGTGAAAGCTAAAATATTTCTGCTGTGGCTACAAAGAATGGGTTTTGGTAGGTTGTATTTGCTGAACATCTGAGTCAGCTGACTATCTTTTCAACTCTGTTTGGCAGATACAGCTGGTTGCAGATGGCTTTTGGAATCATTCTAGCCCCTGATGAATTTGAGAGAAGGCTTCACCAGGCACTTGAAATCTGGAGGGAGTCACTGTCATGGCAGACAACATTTTAGTATATGTTATAGATGAACAAGATCATGATCAGAAACTAGAAGCCCGAATAAAATGATGTCAACAAAAAGATGTCAAACTGAACAAAGATAAAATGAAACCAAATCCTCATCAAGTTGAATCAGTGCATAAGATGTTTTCTCCCACTTGCAACAAGTGCAGAGAACAGTTTCTCCAAAGTTAGAATCATACAGCACAGAAGGAGGCCATTCAGCCCATCATGCCTATGCCAGGTCTTTGAAAGAGCTATCCAATTAGTCCCACTCCCCCGCTCTTTCCACATAGCCCTGCAAATTTTTCTGCTTCAAGTATATATCCAATTCCCTTTTGAAAGTTATTATTGAATCTACTTCCACCACCCTTTCAGGCAGTGCATTCCAGTTCATAACAACTCGCTACACAAAAAAAATTCTCCTCATGTCGTCTCTGGTTCTTTTGCCAATTACCTTCAATCTGTGTCCTCTGGTTACTGACCCTCCTGCCAGTGGAAACAGTTTCTCCTTATTTACTCTATCAAAACTTTTCATAATTTTGAACACATCTATTAAATCTCCTCTTAACCTTCTATACTCTAAGGAGAATAATCTCAGCTTCTCTCGTCTCCCCACAAAACTGAAGTCCCGAATCCCTGGTACCATTCCAGTAAATCGCCTTTTCACCCTTTCCAAGGCCTTGAAACCCTTGCTAAACTGTGGTGCGCAGAATTGGACACGATGCTCCAGCTAAGGCCTAACCAGTGATTTATAAAGGTGTAGTGTAACTTCCTTGCTTTCATACTATATGCCTCTATTTATAAAGCTCAGGATCCCGTATGCTGTTTATCAGCCTTATCAACTTGTCCTGCCACAAGCAAGTTGTCAGTGGTAATGACCCCTTTCTCTGACCAATTGAAGAAAGAACAGGACTTTACATGGAACTGTCTGGATGAGGTCAAGATGATCATCTCTGAAGCAACAATATGAAAATACTTATACATAATAAAGATGTAGTTGTACAGTGTGGCACATCTGAAAGAGAATTGGAAGCATGCCTCATGGAAGAAGGTTATTGTTATGTTTCAGAATTATTTGACCATTTTTCCACAGAAAGGATTTGAAAATAAGTGTTACTTTTAATAACAACAGAAAACGCTGGAAAAACTCAGCAGGCCAGGCAGCATCCGTGGAGAGAGAAACAGAGTTAACGTTTCAGGTCGAAGACCTTTCATCAGAACTGGAAAAAAGCAGGAAATTGAATAGATTTTAACTCTGTTTCTCTCTCCACGGATGCTGCCTGGCCTGCTGAGTTTTTCCAGTGTTTTCTATTGTTATTTCAGATTTCCAGCATCCGCAGTATTTTGCTATTGTGTTACTTTTAATGCTTTTAAAGCAAAAATGTATTCACAAAAGGTTAAAAAAAAACTGCTTACGGGAGTGACTGACACTACTGAACCTGAGAAGATATCTATGGCCAACCCGAATTTGTAAAACTTATGCTTCAAGTATTACAAAGTATCTACAGCACAGAAACAGGCCAATCGGCCCAACAGGTCCATGCCGGTGTTTATAAGAACATAAGAACATAAGAAATAGGAGCAGGAGTAGGCCAATCGGCCCTTCGAGCCTGCTCCGCCATTCAATAAGATCATGGCTGATCTGATCCTCACCTCAAATCTAAAGAACACAAGAAGTAGGAGCAGGACCCGGCCACTCAGCCCCTGGGCCCGCTACGCCACCCACAGGGCCTCGACCGATCCGAACTCAGCCTCATGTCCAATTTCCTGCCCGCTCCCCGTAACCCCTAATTCCCTTTACTTCTAGGAAACTGTCTATTTCTGTTTTAAATTTATTTAATGATGTAGCTTCCACAGCTTCCTGGGGCAGCAAATTCCACAGACCTACTACCCTCTGAGTGAAGAAGTTTCTCCTCATCTCAGTTTTGAAAGAGCAGCCCCTTATTCTAAGATTATGCCCCCTAGTTCTAGTTTCACCCATCCTTGGGAACATCCTTACCGCATCCACCCGATCAAGCCCCTTCACAATCTTATATGTTTCAATAAGATCGCCTCTCACTCTTCTGAACTCCAATGAGTAGAGTCCCAATCTACTCAACCTCTCCTCATATGTCCACCCCCTCATCCCGGGGATTAACCGAGTGAACCTTCTTTGTACTGCCTCGAGAGCAAGTATGTCTTTTCTTAAGTATGGACACCAAAACTGTATGCAGTATTCCAGATGCGGTCTCACCAATACCTTATATAACTGCAGCAATACCTCCCTGTTTTTATAATCTATCCCCCTAGCAATAAAAGCCAACATTCCATTGGCCTTCTTGATCATCTGCTGCACCTGCATACTAACTTTTTGATTTTCTTGCACTAGGACCCCCAGATCCCTTTGTACTGCAGTACTTTCCAGTTTCTCGCCATTAAGATAATAACTTGCTCTCTGATTTTTCCTGCCAAAGTGCATAACCTCACATTTTCCAATATTGTATTGCATCTGCCAAATCTCCGCCCACTCACCCAGCTTGTCTATATCCCCTTGTAGGTTTTTTATGTCCTCCTCACTTTCTACTTTCCCTCCCATCTTTGTATCATCTGCAAACTTTGATATGTTACACTCGGTCCCCTCCTCCAATCGTTAATATAGATTGTAAAGAGTTGGGGACCCAGCACCGACCCCTGCGGAACACCACTGGCTACTGGTTGCCAGTCCGAGAATGAACCATTTATCCCAACTCTCTGCTTCCTGTTAGATAACCAATCCTCCACCCATGCCAGAATATTCCCCCCAATCCAGTGATTTTTTATCTTGAGCAATAATCTTTTATGTGGCACCTTGTCGAATGCCTTCTGGAAGTCTAAATACACTACGTCCATTGGTTCCCCTTTATCCACCCTGTACGTTATGTCCTCAAAGAACTCAAGCAAATTTGTCAGACATGACTTCCCCTTCATAAAGCCATGCTGACTTTGTCCTATTAAATTATGTTTATCTAAATGTTCCGTTACTGTCTCCTTAATAATAGACTCCAAAATTTTACCCACCACAGATGTTAGACTAACTGGTCTATAATTTCCAGCCTTCTGCCTACTACCCTTTTTAAATAAGGGTGTTACATTAGCAGTTTTCCAATCTGCCGGGACCTTTGCTGAGTCCAGGGAATTTTGGAAAATTATTACCAAAGCATCCACAATCCCTACTGCCACTTCCCTCAAGACCCTAGGATGTAAGCCATCAGGTCCAGGGGATTTATCCGCCTTGAGTCCCATTATTTTACTGAGTACCAATTCCTTAGTGATTTTAATCGTATTTAGCTCCTCCCCCCCCAGAGCCCCCTGTTTGTCCAGTGTTGGGATATTCTTAGTGTCCTCTACCGTAAAGACTGAAACAAAATATTTGTTCAGCATTTTTGCCATCTCCATGTTTCCCACCATTAATTTCCCGGTCTCATCCTCTAAGGGACCTACGTTTGCCTTAGCCACCCTTTTTCTTTTTATATAACTATAGAAACTCTTGCTATCTGTTTTTATATTTTTTGCTAATTTATTTTCATAATCTATCTTCCCTTTCTTAATCAATCCTTTAGTTACTTTTTGCTGTCTTTTGAAGACTTCCCAATCTTCTATCCTCCCACTAAGTTTGGCTACCTTATATGTCCTTGTTTTTAGTTGGATACTATCCTTAATTTCTTTACTTAGCCACGGATGGCTGTCATTTCTTTTACACCCTTTTTTCCTCAGTGGAATATATATTTTTTGAAAGTTGTAAAATAACTCCTTAAATGAACACCACTGCTCATGTACCGTCTTACCCTTTAATCTATTTTCCCAGTCCACTTTAATCAATTCTGCTCTCATACCATCATAGTCTCCTTTATTCAAGCTCAGTACGCTTGTCTGAGAACCAACCTTCTCACCCTCTAATTGGATATGGAATTCAACCATGTTATGGTCACTCATTCCAAGGGGATCCTTAACTAGGACATTATTAATTAATCCTGACTCATTACGCAGGACCAGGTCCAAGGTTGCTTGCCCCCTTGTAGGATCAGTTACATACTGCTCAAGAAATCCATCCCTAATACACTCAATAAACTCTTCCTCAAGGCTGCCCTGCCCAATTTGATTTGTCCAGTTAATATGATAGTTAAAATCCCCCATAATTATAGCTGTTCCCTTATTACATGCCCCAACTATTTCCTGATTAATACTTCTTCCAGCAGAGTTGCAACTATTAGGAGGCCTATATACTACTCCCACTAGTGTTTTTTTCCCCTTATTATTCCTTATCTCCACCCAAACTGTTTCATTATCCTGATCCTTTGACCCAATATCATTTCTCTGTAATACAGTGATTCCTTCCTTTATTAACATAGCTACCCCACCTCCTCTTCCTTCCTGCCTGTCCTTCCTGATTGTTAAATACCCTGGCATATTTAATTCCCAGTCGTTGTCACCCTGCAGCCATGTTTCTGTAATGGCCACAAGATCATACCCATACGTAGTTATTTGTACCGTCAACTCGTCTATTTTGTTACGAATGCTGCGTGCATTCAGATAAAGAACTTTTAAATATGTTTTGTGACAATTTATTCCTGCTTTTACCCCCTTTACTACTTTACCTTTATCTTTATATATTCTGTCCCTTCCTGACAGGCTCTGGTTTTTAATTACCCCACTGCTACTTTGCTCTATTGCCTTCTCCGCTGACATTTTTATTTTTTGCTCTCTTGAAACCTCCCCCCCACTAATTAGTTTAAAGCCCTCTCTACAGCCCTAGTTATTCGATTCGCCAGGACTCTAGTCCCAGCACTGGCCAAGTGAAGTCCATCCCAACGGAACAGCTCTCTCCTGTCCCAGTACTGGTGCCAGTGTCCCAGGAAGCAAAACCCATTTCTCCCACACCAGTCTTTGAGCCACGCATTTAACTCTCTGATTTTATTTACCCTAGCCAAATTTGCTCGTGGCTCAGGTAGTAATCCAGAGATTACTACCCTAGAGGTTCTGTTTTTTAATTTGGCCCCTAGCTGCTCATACTCCCTCAGCAGAACCTCATTCCTTGTCCTATCTATGTCATTGATACCAACATGGACCACGACAACTGGATCTTCCCCCTCCCACTCCAAGTTTCTCTCCAGCCCAGAGGAGATGTCCTTAACCCTGGCACCGGGCAGGCAACACAGCCTTCGGGACTCTTGCTCTCGGCTGCAAAGAACCCTATCTATCCCCTTAATGATACTATCCCCTACCACTACAACATTTCTTTTTACTCCCCCCACTTGAATGGCTCCCCGTACCACGGTGCTGTGGCCAGGTTGCTCATCCTCCCTGCAGTCCCTGCTCCCGTCCTCACAGGGAGTAAGAGCCTCGAACCTGTTGGACAAGAGCAAGGGCTGCGGCTCCTCCAACACTACCTCCTGGATCCCCGTACCTGCCTCACTCGTAGTCACACCCTCCTGTCCCTGATCACGGGCTACATCTGAATTAGTTAATCTAATTGGTGTGACTACCTCCTGGAACACAGAGTCCAGGTAACTCTCCCCCTCCCTGATGTGTCGCAGTGTTTGAAGCTCGGACTCCAGCTCATCAACACGGAGCCGGAGTTCCTCGAGCAGCCAACACTTACTGCAAATGTGATCACCATGAACATCAATGGTGTCCACCAGCTCCCACATATTGCAGCAGTAACACATCACCTGCTCTCCCATTCTATGTAATTAATTAAATTTATTAATATTATTTACCCTTTAATTAATTTAAATTAAAACAATACACTTCTGTGACAGTTTGATCTGAGTCTCCACACGTGCCGTCTTCATCTAACCCTGTCAACATATCCTTCAATTCCTTTCTCCCTCATGTGGTTATCCAGCTTCCCCTTGAATCCATCTCTGCTACTCACCTCAACTACTCCTTGTGGTAGCAACTTCCACATTCTAACCACTCTCTGGGTAAAGAGGTTTATCCTGAATTTCTTTTGGGATTTATTAGTGACTACCTTATATTTATGGCCCGTGGTTCTGGTCTCACCCACAAGTGAAAACATATTATCTATGTCTACCCCAGCAAACCCTTTCATAATCTTAAAGACCTCTATCAGGTCATCCCTCAGTCTTCTCTTTTCTAGAGAAAAGAGCCCCAGCCTGTTCAATCTTTCCTGATAGGTATAACCTCTCAGTTCTGGTATCATTCTAGTAAATCCTTTTTGCACCTTCTCCAGTGCCTCTATATCCTTTTTATAATATTGGGACCAGAACTGTTCACAGTACTCCAAGTGTGGTCGAACCAAAGTTCTATACAAGTTTAAAATAACATCTCTGCTTTTCAAATATATCCTTCTAGAAATGAACCCCAGTGCTTTGTTTGTTTTTTTATGGCCTTATTAACCTGCATCGCTACTTTTAGTGATCTCTGTATCTGTACACCCAGATCCCGCTGTTCCTCTACCCCATTGAGACACTTAGGGCTCGATGTTACCAACCTCGGCGGGTCCATGGCGGGTGACATCGGTGGCGGGTCCCAGCCTCGCTGCTGACTCCAGCCCGCTGTTTAAAATGATGTTCCCCTGATTGGGCTTGTTAAGCCCATCCAGCGTGTTTGCCGGCCAATTGAAGGAAGCGGGTCTGATAACGTCATTTAAAGACAGCCGGTTTCCTTAAAGGGACCATGCGCAAATTTAGTTTGACAGTTGTGCTGTCAGTGTTCTACAGCACTGAGGTGCTGCAAACACTGACAATGCCTGCACAGAGGTACACAGCTGTACCCAAGCTCTCCCATGACTCCTTCTATGTGCTTCTGGAGGGAGTCACTGCACACAAGGAGGTTCTCTTCCCTTCCTATGAGCGGAAGATGCCTCCCCAGGAGACCAATGCAGCCTGGTTGCACATTACACAGGAGGTCACAAACAGGGATGTTGTCAGGAGGACCAGGCTGCAGTAACGCAAACCTTTCAATGATCTCAGTAGATCACGAAACATTACCGCAAAGCCACACTCAACCTCATCCTGCTGTGCCAATCATCACATGCCCATCACTCTGCCTTCCCTACCCAACTCCTGCTCATCCTTATTCACACCAGCTTAGCTTGCACCTCCACTCATCCCTCTCCATCTACATTATCACTTCCCCATCTCAGTAGCCACCCCTCACACTCACCCTCGTCCTCGTCCAATCATACCAACTAACAGAACTCCCTATCTAACAGCACTGTGGGAGTACAATCATCACACAGACTGCAGCGGTTCAAGAAGGCAGCTAACTACCACCTTCTCAAGGGCAACTAGGAATGGACAATAAATGCTGGCCTTGCCAGCGACGCCCAGATCCCATAAGCGAATAAAAAAAAACACACAAGGGTAGGCACTTGTGTGTTTTAGCCAATGTTCATGTGAAGTTTCTGTTAATGTGCTGTCAAACATTGAAACCTTTATTTTCAACACTTTGTTTTCTTGGACAGATCTGTGTGCACCTTTGGAAGTGGCTTAGTGAGTTGCAGTGAATGGTGAGACAGAACGGTATCCCCCACAATGGTGATGAGTGTTAAAGGAATGGCTTGGGCATAGTAGGGATGCTTTATGGTGTTGGTGTGGGGTGGTGCCAACCTGGCGCATCATGTGGCAGCCAGGGTGTACAGCGTCAAGTGAAGTAAATGTGGCCATGGCGAGGCCCTCCCTGGCCTCCTGGGCAACAATGTGGTCGGGTGCTGAAGCCCTCTGTCCTGTGCAGCATCAGTTGATTGCGGAGAAGGTTGGTGTTGTTGTTGGTGCTGCTGTTGTATCTGGTGCTGCTGCTGTTGGGGCTGATCGTGGTGGGATTCTGAGGACCAAGGTGAGATAGTTTCAAGGGCACCAATGCTGGTGTAATAGATGGCAGGTGAACTTGAGATGACAGAAGTGATCTGTCAATCATGAGAGAGGTTGTTCCAATGAGGTGACACTGGATACAGAGCTTACTCCAAACACTTACAACCTGCATAAAGCTCAATCTGTCTTCTAAATGCAGTAAACAACAGCTTCTGAGCTTGGAAAGTGAACAACTGTGAGATGGGAGCTTTTATAGCACATTTGCAGTTGTCAAGTAATGAGATTATTCCATGGCCATTCAACTCCCAATCTGCTTACCTGACATGATCCCCAAGCAGCATAGACCCCAAGGGTGACCTGGTAAACTCTGAAGGTGAGCTCAAAATAATTCTTAATGGTCTGTTAACAAGGTCATAATGACTTGAATTGCCTCGCCCACCATTGCGTGTCGGGTCTGCACAGCGTTGACAGACCTGACATTTGGAAAGGGCGCATGGCACCCGCTGACCCCCCGAAAAATTCCCCCCATACTTTCCAAGGAGTATGTGGCCTCCTTATTCTTTCTACCAAAATGTATTACCTTGCACTTATCTATATTGAAGTTAATTTACCAATTACATGCCCATTCTACAAGGTTATTAATGTCTTCCTGTATCTTGTTGCACCCTCCAATATGGTGTCATCCGCAAATTTTGAAATTGTACTTCCGATTCCCGAGTCCCAATCGTTTACATAAATAGTGAACAACAGTGGTCCCAGCACCGATCTTTTTGGAACACCACTTCCCACCATTTGCCAATCTGTTTTGTAGCTAGATCCAAATAGAAATTGAGATAAATTATAATCAAAGAGAAAAATAGCCCTTAGCCATTGTTTTTGGTTTGGTGAAATGTGAGCAGTACATCTTTGAGAAGAAAATGTTTTTAGAAAGTGATTGAAAATTGGTTGAATCCATTTTGAAAAAAGTTCTAATTAGTGTGCCTAAACAGCGTCAGAAAATGATATTCCACCTTCAAAAATATGACTTTGAGGCTGTCTACAAGAATTGCAAGGGGATATTGAGTACATGTCAATTTGACACACATTCAGAAACAGATAGATAGCATTCGTACCCCTGAGGATAGAATGACTATTCAGTAAACTACGAGAGAAGAAGATTTGAAACTGTTGATAATGACAATAGTAAAAGGTGGCCTGCTACAGGTGTCACCCAGATTTCTTTGCATTTCAACATTAAGACATGAGCTGAGCATAAAGAATGGATGCAAGGGAGATTGAATAGTTATAATGCTGTGTATGTGAAAGGAAATAAAGTACAGAGTTCAGTCAAGCTACATCAGAATCCAAAGTTGATTTCGGAAAACCTGAGAATTAATTTCATGCCATCTGATAAACAAAGTCAACAAGATATGCATGCAGTTTCAAGCTAAACAGAAAAAGGAACCCCTTATTAGCTACTCAGTACCAATAAAGCCCTGGGAGAAAATGAAAGTGTAATCAGTTTGAAGCAGCTGGAAGAAACTATCTCATAAGTTTCGATTATCGCTCTGATTTCTTTCCAATCGACAGACTGATTGATTCATAATGTATAGCTCATTTGCACGCTCTGGTATTCCAAATGAAGTTATATCAGACAATGGACCACCATCTAACTTAGAATTCCAAGTGTTTGTACACTGTAAGTTCTGTCTTGTCGCCAGATCACAAAGCTATCTAACATAAGAACATAAGAACATAAGAAATAGGAGCAGGAGTAGGCCAATCGGCCCTTCGAGCCTGCTCCGCCATTCAATAAGATCATGGCTGATCTGATCCTCACCTCAAATCTAAAGAACACAAGAAGTAGGAGCAGGACCCGGCCACTCAGCCCCTGGGCCCGCTACGCCACCCACAGGGCCTCGACCGATCCGAACTCAGCCTCATGTCCAATTTCCTGCCCGCTCCCCGTAACCCCTAATTCCCTTTACTTCTCGGAAACTGTCTATTTCTGTTTTAAATTTATTTAATGATGTAGCTTCCACAGCTTCCTGGGGCAGCAAATTCCACAGACCTACTACCCTCTGAGTGAAGAAGTTTCTCCTCATCTCAGTTTTGAAAGAGCAGCCCCTTATTCTAAGATTATGCCCCCTAGTTCTAGTTTCACCCATCCTTGGGAACATCCTTACCGCATCCACCCGATCAAGCCCCTTCACAATCTTATATGTTTCAATAAGATCGCCTCTCATTCTTCTGAACTCCAATGAGTAGAGTCCCAATCTACTCAACCTCTCCTTGAATGTCCACCCCTTCATCCCGGGGATTAACCGAGTGAACCTTCTTTGTACTGCCTCGAGAGCAAGTATGTTTTTTCTTAAGTATGGACACCAAAACTGTATGCAGTATTCCAGATGCGGTCTCACCAATACCTTATATAACTGCAGCAATACCTCCCTGTTTTTATAATCTATCCCCCTAGCAATAAAAGCCAACATTCCGTTGGCCTTCTTGATCACCTGCTGCACCTGTATACTAACTTTTTGATTTTCTTGCACTAGGACCCCCAGATCCCTTTGTACTGCAGTACTTTCCAGTTTCTCGCCATTAAGATAATAACTAACGTCCAATGAACACTGTTTAAAACTGCCAAAGCAATCTGAAAAAAAAACACATAAGGCCAGCAACAAGGCAATCCTTGTTTTTCTTAACGGATGCAACATACCAAGTGAGATACTGGATAGCTCACTAAATCAGACTATTTGGCAGATGAAGCAAGGTACCTCCCTACTGCAAGCTGACTTCTGAGAGTGAGGATAAGTGATGTAAAAGACAAGCTCAGAGAGAAGGAACAGTTGTTAGAATTTACCTAACCGAGAAAGGGAAATGGATGCAGCGAAAAGCTCAACAGCAAGTGAATGTCAGATCCTGCAATGAAAAGATCTTTACCTCATTCCCCTCTCAATTAAATCTCACCCTCACACACTATGCATGCTGCTGCTGCTGCTTTTAAAAGCCTCTGTTTACACAAGTCACTAAATGTTAACTCTTGTCCCTTTCTTAAGAACATAAGAACATAGGAATTGGGAGCAGGAGTAGGCCAGACGGCTGCTGTAGCCTGTTCCACCATTCAATAAAATCATGGCTGATCTTTAATCTCAACTCCACTTTCCCTTGGTTCATCTAGAGTCCAAAAATCAATCTATCTCAGCCTAGAATATACTCAACGATTCAGCATCCACAGCTCTCTGGGGCAGAGAATTCCAAAGATTCACAACCCTCTGAGTGAAGAAATTCCTTCTCATCTCAGTTTTAAATGGATGACCCCTTATCCTGAGACTCTGCTCCCTAGTTCTAGACTCTCCAGCCAGGGGAAACAACCTCTCAGCATCTACCCTGTCAATCCCCCTCAGAATCTTATATGTTTCAATGAGATCACCTCTCATTCTTCTAAACGTCAGAGAGTATAGGCCCATTCTACTCAATCTCTCCTCATAAGACAACCCTCTCATCCCAGGAATCAATCTTGTGAACCTTCATTGCACCGCCTCCAAGGCAAGTACATCCTTCCTCAGATAAGGAAACCAAAAATTGTGCACAGTACTCCAGGTGTGATCTCACCAAAGCGCTGTACAATTGTAGCAAGATTTCCTTACTCTTGCAATAAAGGCTAACATGCCATTTGCCTTCCTAATTGCTTGTTGTACCTGCTTGCCAACTCTCTGGCCATGATTTTCCCTACCTCGGCGGGTACGGATTCTACTTACTGATCTTCTAAGCCAAGATCCTTTCTGACTACTGTCCTTATGTCATCCTTTATTATCTGGGCTACCCCACTCCTTTTCCATTCTGCTTGTCTTTTCGAAACATCAAGTACCCTGGAATATTTAGTTCCCAACATTGGTCACCTTGCAACCACATCTCTGTAATAACTATTAGATTAAGCCATTTATCTCTATTTGTACCATTAATTCATCTATCTTGTTACAAATGCTTTATGGATTCAGATAAAGAGACTTTAATTTTAACTTTTGACCATTATTCTCTGCTTCCTCCTTATTTACTGATGCACTGTTACTGTTAAACTTTCTGTCCCTTCCTGTCACTCTCTGCTTATCTTTACCCAAATAGCTACACTGCTCCATTGCCTTGACTTTTCTCTTTAGATTTCTAAATTTCCCCTCACCTGACCCCTCCCCCCTTTTTAGTTTAAAGCCATATCTACAGCCCAAGTTATTCGATTCGTTAGGACACTGACCCCAGCCCGGTTTAAGTGGAGCCCATCCCAATTGAGCAGCTCCCTCTTTCCCCAGTACTGGCCCCAATGCCCCATGAATCGAAACCCCTTCGTTCCACACCACTCTTTGAGCCACGCATATAACTCTCTGATCTGCTTGTTCCTATGCCAATTTGTGCATGGCTCAGGTGACAATCCAGAGATTATTACCTTTGAAGTTCTGCATTTTAATTTGGACCCTAGCCCCTCAAACTCTCAGCAGAACCTCATTCCTAGTTCTACCTATGTTGTTGGTTCCTACGTGGACCACAACAACTGGATCCTCCCCCTCCCACTCCAAGTTCTTCTCCAGCCACGAGGAGATATCTTTAACCCTGGCACTGGGCAGGCAAAACAGCCTTCGCAACTCCCGGTTGTGGCTGCAGAGAACAGTCTCCCCTTTACTATACTGCTCCCTACCACTACAACATTCCTTTTCACTCCCCCACTTGAATGGCCTCCTGTAGCACGGTGTCAGTTTGCTCATCCACCCTGCAGACTTTGCCCTTGTACACACAGGCAGCAAGAACCTCATACCTGTAGGATCAGGATAAAGGCCGAGGCTCCTCCAGCACTGCACCTGGGGTCCCCTTACCTCCCTGAGTTGCAGTCACACCCTCCTGTCCCTGACCACTAACCAGACCTGTACCACTACCTAACCTAAATGGTGTGACTGTCTCCTGGATCAACGTGTCCAGATAACTCTCCCCCTCCCTGATGCCCCGCAATGTCTGCACCTCGGACTCCAGCTCAACAACTCTGAGCTGAAGTTCATTGAGATACAAACACTTAGTGCAGATGTGGTCATCGGGATCGCGATGCTCTCCACAAACTCCCACATGCTGCAGTTGCGGCATACCACCTGCACTGCCATCCCTATATAAATTTGTTTTATTTATTTAATTAATTAAAGTTTATGTATTTAATTAACTTAGCTTATAGTTTAGATTTTAATTTATTACTAGATCTAGATTAAGTTATAGGTAGATGAAATTAAATATTTACCTGGAACACAAAGCACTACAAGTATTGGAGGCAAAAAGCAACACCTCCTTCCCACTCTCTCAAAATTTCTAACTTTAACACTCTATTTAGAAGCACTCCGTTTAAGACCACTCTGTGCAGGCCACTTCAGATTCTTCCATTTCAGATCCAAAAACTCCGCACAGCCCTCAGGGAACAGAACAAGAAGAGGGCAGCACTACACAAGAGGAAGCATGACTGATTATTACACTCGCAGACGCCAGCTCAGAGACAGAAAAAGGAGTTAAAATCCCCCCCTGAAACAATAACGGTGTGTGAATGATGCACGCTGTTATTAATGTGCAAATCAGCCAGAAATTTGTGGCGAGGAAGAGATACCCCGTGAATTCTGAATCGCATCAAGTTGCTGGCTGATTTGCACTGCTCCACTGTTAGTTTTGCACAAACAGCATCTTGCACTTAATCTTCCTATGAGTTTCATGAAGTTGCTTCATTTGCACATTAATTGTCCATTAAACTCGCCACAGAAAAGTAAATCTAGTAATTAACAGCGTAAGTACCCTTTTAATGATGTGATAATTGTTAATGACTGCCAATGAACCTTTCTGGCCCAGAAAATGAACAACTAAAAGTATGGAGGTAGTGAATTGTTGTTGGAGATTTTTTAAATGTAAAATTTAATTTTTTTAATTTTTTCTTATTTTTCCTTTGTCTCTTTTTTTTCTCTCTCTTAATCTAATCTTTCTTTCCCACTTTTTTTTCTGTATTTGATTTGTCATTGAATTCACCCACTCTAATGCATTCTCAGTCCTTCCTCTGTTTATTTCTCAAGGTCCCAGATGCCCTGTTTCCCTTGCCGTTATCAGCTCGCACTTCCAGCAATTTTGCAAGCTGAAGTGTGCAGGAAAAGTCTAACTAACTGGACATGCCACAGAGATGCCCTGCTGGTACGGTAGCATAGTGGTTATGTTACTGGACTAGCAATCCAGAGGCCTGGAGATGTGAATTCATAATCCCACCACAGGCAGCTGGGGAATTTAAATTCAATTAATTAAATAAATCTGGAATTAAAAAAAAACTAGTAACAGTAATGGTGACCATGAAACTACCAGATTGTCATAAAAACCCATCTGGCTCACTAATGTCCTTTAGGGAAGGAAATCTGCTGTCCTTACCCGGTCTGGCCTATATGTGACTCCAGACCCACAGCAATGTGGTTGACTCTTAACTGCCCTCTGCGGTTCAACAAGCAGCTCACCACCACCTTCTCAAGGGCAATTCGGGATGGGCAATAAATGCCGGCCTTGTCAGCGACGCCCACCTCCCGTGAATGAATTTAAAAAAAAGTTGGGACCATTGTTTTTTCAAGTGATTTATTTTGCCTGAGTATTGAAAAAAAAAATAAAGCTGCACATCATGTGTTCATGCAAAAGGAAGAAATGGCTTCCCAGTGTGTTTTCAAGTAAAACTGTAACTGTCCTTTAACTCTTCTCTAGGTACTACAATAAGAAACAAGAATTCAAAGGCTGGCAGACACATTTTATAAAGGTACTTTATTAAAGGGGCATCCACCTCATGGAAATGTTAGGCTAATAATTTTGGGAAGACGACTCAGAAAGTCATGCCTCATTTTTGCCGTGACTGTGTCATGTGAGTGTGGTCCGATATTTTTCAATGCGATTTACATTACTCATTGTGTGTTTATAAACAGACTGACAAAAGATTTCTCAAATGATCTGTTCATGAAGATAATCTTTCTTTAAATGAAGTTTCCTTTGGGAAGTCCACCTAGCTATGAATGCAGGTGACGCAGTTTAAAAGGCAGCAAATTCACATTAAGGAAAATACACAGGACTGATCTATTGGGGGGAATTCTAACATCACCACAACGGGTGGAAGAGGGTCGGGTAGAGGGGGGGGAAGCGTAAAAAATAAAAAAAGAATCGCTTATGGTGGCCCCGACCCACTGCGTACGTGCCTGACGCCATTTTTACGGTGGCTGGTTGCGTGGCGTGTCTGTGCTCTGCTCTAGAGAGGCGGGACACCTTATTATAATATTTAAATCAGACTCCCACAGTGCAGTTGGGAGCCTGATTTAAATGTAATGGTTGCCGGCCAGATTTCCCAGGGCTTGGGAAACCCAGCAGCTAACTGGAGACGGGAGCAGCCGGATCAAGCAGGTAAGTGCTTTTTAATAACACTGCTTGTGAGCCAGGAGGAGCAGGAGAGCTATATCCCCTCCCTTCAAGCAAATCTTCTGCTGCGATCGGCCGACCTCCCACTCACCCCTCCCCACCACCCCGCCAAGCCCACAATCCTGGTCCTTCTGTCCCAAGAACTCTCCCAGTTCTCCCTACGTCCGATTGCTGGTCTGACCCCCCCCCCCCCCCCCCCCCCTCCCCACCCTCTGCCCTGTGATCTCTCTCTCCCGATTTCCAGTTCACCTCCCCCCCTTCTATGAGTCAGCCATGGCTCAGTTGGTAGCACCCTTGCCTCAGAAGGTTGTGGGTTCAAGTCCTGCTCCAGAGACTTGAGCACAAAAATCTAGGCTGACACTCCAGTGCAGTACTGAGGGAGTACTGCACTGTCAGAGGTGCCGTCTTTCGGATGAGACGTTAAACCAAGGCCCCATCTGCTCTCTCAGGAGGACGTAAAAGATCCCATGGCACTATTTTGAAGAAGAGCAGGGGAGTTATCCCCGGTGTCCTAGCCAATATTTATCCCTCAATCAACATCACTAAAACAGATTATCTGGCCATTATCACATTGCTGTTTGTGGGAGCTTGCTATGCACAAATTGGCTGCCGTGTTTCCTACGTTACAACAGTGACTACACTTCAAAAATAGTACTTAATTGGCTGCAAAGCACTTTGGGACATCCGGTGGTCGTGAAAGGCGCTATATAAAATGCAAGTCTTTCTTTATCTTTGTCTTCCGCCTCGCGATCTCTCCCGGACCCCCCTCCCTCCAGATTGACAATCTTTCTCCCCCCACCAACCTCTGATCTTTCCCGGATTCTGGGGACCGTCCCCAACGGTCCCCGGCTGCGGCCTTCTACCAGTGGCTTTCGCGCCCGATAGCCTGTGTAGAAAAGCCCGTCAATCTGCCCGGCTGTCGAAAAGATAACGGGGTCAAAAAAATGAAAATGAGGTCCTGTCATTAAATTCGGCAGGACCTCGGCGCTCTCGGGATTTCCGTGAATCCCCCCCACAAACGCACTTCCCCCCACTCCCTCCCTGCCTCCCCGTAAATATCAGGATCATTGACTCATTAGTGGTCCTTGATGAGCCGTAACACGAGTGCAATCATCAGGGTCTTGCAGAGAACTAATTCAAAGAGGTTACAGCTCAGTGAATATAACTTTTGTACCCTTTTTAAACACCATTACTAGAGCAGACAAATTAAACCTAGTTCCCACCGCCATTGATTTAATTCAGCCTCTCTGTTACAGACATATTTTTACAGAAGTACAGGTAATGTGTAGGAAAGCATGTGAAATTAAAAGATTGAAGGCCAAGTAGAGCACACAAATGTGAGGAGTCTAATTTAGAGCAGTGTGATCCACTTGAATTTGCTGAGTTAAATTCATGATGGCTGGAGAGAAGTGAATGGATTGGTCGAGCCTTGGGCTGCAGGATAAAATGTTCTGATGCGGGAGACCGTTGGGGAGACAAAACAGGGGAATAAAAATGAATCATAGGTTTCAATCAGTCTTACTCCCCTGCAAAAAAAAACTTAATTTCAAAATAGTGCTCAATAGCCATGAGTATAATTTTTCATCCTTCTGTCTACAACAGCCAGGCACATGGTCTGTAGAGGATACTGAAAACACACAAGTGAATTGTAGTCAGTCTCATGAATGGAAATGAAAACCACATTTCACTGGGAGGCATTCAGTATTCCAAGTAGTTTTAAAAATTAACTATTTCATGATGTTGCGGGCACTGAAATCAGAAAAAATTATGAATTACTGACACTGAGCAGGGGCGGTAATTTAGACTTTTGTCAATAGTGGAAAACGCGGAATTTCGTCTCGCCCACCCGTTAAACACCTCTCCTGATTTTAGTTTCCATGGAAACAAACTTCGGGAGAGGTGTTTAATGGGTGGCCAAGCCGATATTGCCCGTTGTACACTATCGCCAAAAGTCAAAATTACCCGAGTGTGGGAATATAAATTCAATTTCCAGACCTAAATAACTACACAGACAGTATAAACTACCAGTACATCGAACAATCCAAAAGAGACTATCAACACTGTAGAAGGTTAAGTGCTATTTGAAGAACTGACAGGACTCACTGCTAATTAAAACACTGTATCAAGGCCCCCAAATTGTGATATGCTGGGAGCACATACACAACACTAGACACTCCCAGCCCTCAATTTTTCATCCATCAACTTAATGGACGGAAAATCTCCAGTTGCAAGAGCACATTTTTGCGACACGTACTCCCAGCACACACCATGGAGCAGCACATTTGGAATTTTTACCCTTAAATCAGCAGTCTCACTGAGAGCGGAAGGACGGTCGGTGTGGGAAATTGAAACTATCGCACTGGTGCAATAGGGATGCCCTTCTGAGGCTAGGGCTGAGGCACATTGTTGAGGTGGAGTAGAAGAAGCTTTATTCTGCATCTAGCTGGGTTAAGCGCTGATGCTGGGTACCTGAAATGGGAAAGTGCTCCATTTCCCAGTGCAAAAATCCCTCAAATTGTTGAGCACAAAATTCACCAAAATAAAAACCCCGCCACTCAGAGCAGCATCAATAATATAGTTCAAACCAAGTTGGAAAGGGCTATGTAGTACTAGTAAAACAGCTTGGACATGAGACTAAGAGCAACAGCTGCACCAATGGTTAAATTTTCCAAATGTATGCTCCTAGAGCAGAGAAGAGGCTGCTTGAGTTCACAGCGGAAAATCCATGAAATTCGGGGACTGTGTGCATTTGATTTTCCTGATATTAACTCCTGACGCACAATCATCCAATTTACCCTTTGTCCAATGGTTTCATCTGCTAAAGATGCCAAGCAACAGTGGTCCTGAAAGAGAAACACTGAGTGACAAAGACCAGGCCATGCTGCCTATGCCAAAGCATCCGGGAACTTTTATGTTTCCTTTGAACATGACTCTCGGTACATATACTGTGACATTTGCCTTTTCTTTTATTATAAGCATCTAGGGACTGTAATATTACTTTTTTCTTTATTTACTGTCTTCCCTGCATGGTTATGCATTTAATCTTTGCGGAAAACAAATTCTTAGTCAGAAAAAAATCTGAAATTGCAATGGAAAACTGGTTAACTTTCCATGGCACTATTAAAGTGACAAATGCACAGAAACACCAGGAAAGGGATTTTGTACGAAACTTTGCAATCCATAAACCATTTTGCTCACAGCGCTGTGCTGATAATATCAGAAAACATCCACATTCATACTGGAGCCACAACATGCGGACTAAACAGATGAGATCGTCGAGAACCTGACACCAGTCAAGTCTTTATGACGTCATCCTGGGGCTCTCTTCAATTACTCCTTGGACCTCTGGTGCGATTTGTTTCCCCCCCGATGTGTTTAAATAATTCAGCACAGCTCAGCATTGTATAGAGACCAAACAGAAGGCAATGGGCCAATGCCAAGGTTGTCTTGAATAATAAAAGACATGTCCTTCTCTGCCACAACAATCCAGTTCAGATTTAGCTGGGATACCGAGGTGCTAATATCTGCTGGTTAGTGATGGCATAAGTTGTGCTTATTGTCGGAAAAATTGTTAACACACACCCTCTCCAACCCTAGGGCCTGTTTCAATTTATTCAATTCTGTTGAGGTCGTATTTTCACTATACATATTGAAACACACAGGTGATTTTTCTTTCCAAACTTTATCCTTTCAGAGCATGCTAGTGAATTTGACAGTAGGGAACTGGTAGTGATTAGGGTGTCCTGGTTATATTTTGAGAGTCCAGGTTGATGGACAGATACCTCAACCATCACATGTGCGTATCAGAATCGACATGCACTGGTGGCAGGTGTGGTGCATCATCATCTGCCCTGACTGGGAACCTTTACGCTAATATATATGTCTGTAAAACAGTGGGTAGTTTTCCTTTAAAACTCGTCCTTCCTACCAGCTGAATTAATTCTAACTCTACTTCAGCGTCACAATGTAAAATACTCTTTATTCTTGTCACATAATGCAGAGCCACACAGAAAATACACTGGCCACAATGTCAGCGGTAACACAAGTCACAGCTCCGAAAGCAAAGCTCCAACAGAAATGAGAAAAAAATGATTTCTGTTTATATAATGTCTTGTTGTGTCTCAAGGCCTGCCCAGCAAATAAAGATATGTATATATAAAGTGCCTTTTCATGTCTCTCAGAATCATCTGACAGTGCTTTGAAGTGCAATGATTGTTGTTACATCAATAAAACTAGTAATTTCCTCAAAAAGTCCAGTTAGAGTGTTAAGATATAATCTTCTTTTCCAGCAAGCCATGATGAGAGTATCTAATAACCCTTTCTCTCTCTAGGTGGTCATACAGAGTATCTCTAATGAACCCGTCTAGCAATTTTCTCATTAATGCACAAATTCTTTATTTCATATTCAAATACACATGGGAAATTGCTTTGGTTTATATTCTGCCTCATGGACAATGCCTGATGACATGTGAGTTCCCTAGTGGGGATCCCAGCAGAATTGCAGGAAAGACACGCTGCATTGAAGAAAGAAAGCTACAATGAAAATTGCTGTGAACTTCCACAAATTTGATGTCATCTTGCTGGGCCAGCCCTAAATGTGTAGTTCAATAGATTCAGCCTATGGGCTATGTGTTGTATATATTGGTTACATCCAGTGGCAGCAGTGAAAGAAAAGAGCTTGTACATCAAAACTCAGACAGCAAAATACACAATGGTGAAATAGATTCCATTTCTATTATCGTACAACACAGGGTTAAAACTACATTTCTGGATTATTCAGCTATTTATTGTCTAGTTTTACAAACTCTAAGGCTCCCAATTGTTACTGCGGAAGGAGTTTGGCGTTTCAGACTACCAATTATACAGAACAGCATATTGCAAGGAATCAGCAAGTTAAAATTGCTGTACCCTCTGCCAACTTACCAAAGAGGAAGCAATTAGCTTTGCTGATGGCCAAATGGATAAAGACACTATTTTCGGTGGCACAGAGCAGAAGGGTCCTGCTTCAGTTCTCAGTCTGTACTAAATTTCTGATCTCAGCCAGGGTAGCAGTTAAAATCATAGCAAGTTACAGCACAGTTATAGCCATTTGGCCCTTCAAATCTAAACTTTTCTTCATGAGTCACTTAGTCTAACTCCACTCTCCTGCTCGCTCAAAATGCCCTTTGGTATTACTCTTTCTCATGAAACTTGTAATTCAAGAAATCAGCTGCCATAACTTTGGTGCAAATTTGGTGGAAACCCTGTTTAAACAACAACAGCTTGCATTTACACAGCACCTTTAATGTACTAAAACATCCCAAGGCACTTCACAGAACCGTTAACAAAATTTGACACCGAGCCACATAGGAGATATTAGGACAGATGACCAAACGCTTGGTCAAAAAGATAGGTTTTAAGGAGGCGATAGAGGTGGAGAGGCGGAGAGGTTTAGGCAGGGAATTCCAGAGCTTAGGGCCTAGGCAACAGAAGGCACGGCCACCAATGATGGAGCAATTAAAATCATGGATGCGCAAGAGGCCAGAATTGGAGAAGCGCAGAGATGACGAAGTGTTGTAGGCCTGGAGGAGGTTACGGAGATAGGGAGGGGCAAGGCCATGAAGGGATTTTAAAACAAGGATGAGAATTTAAAATTGATGCATTGCCGGACCGGGATCCAATGTAGGTCAGTGAGCACAGAGGTGATGGGTAAACGGGTCTTGATGCGAGTTAGGATACGGGCACCAGAGCTTTGGATGAGCTCAAGATTATGTAGGATGGAAGGCCAGCCAGAAGAGCATTGGAATAGTCAAGTCTACAGGTAACAAAGGCATGGATGAGCATTTCAGCAGCAGATGAGCTGAGGCAGGTGCAGTCGAGCAATGTTACAGAGGTCGAAATAGGCAGTCTTGGTGATGGAGCGGATATGGGGTCAGACCTTCATCTCGGAGTCAAATATGACACCAAGTTTGCGAACAGTCTGGTTCAGCCTCAGACAGTTGCCAGAGAGAGGGATGAAGTTGGTGGCTAGGCAACAGAGTTTGTAGCACATAAATGTGGTTTCCACCAAACCTCTACTGGAAGAAGCACTGAGAGTAGCAAGGGCACAGAATGTACTCTGGGTGGGGGACTTCAATGTCCATCACCAAGAGTGGCTCGGTATCACCACTACTGACCGAGCTGGCCAAGTCCTGAAAGACATAGCTGCCAGACTGGGCCTGCAGCAGGTGGTGAGAGAACCAACACAAGGGGAAATCCTACTTGACCTCATCCTCACGAAACTACCTGTCGCAGATGCATCTGTCCATGACAGTATTGGTAGCAGTAGCCACCGCACAGTACTTGTGGAGACGAAGTCCTGTCTTCACACTGAGGACACCCTCCATCGTGTTGTGTGGCACTACCACCGTGCCAAATGGGATAGATTCAGAACAGATCTAGCAGCCCAAAACTGGGCATCCATGAGGTGCTGTGGGCCATCAGCAGCAGCAGAATTGTATTCCACCACTATCTGTAACCTCATGGCCCGGCATATCCCTCACTCTACCATTACCATCAAGCCAGGGGACCAACCCTGGTTCAATGAGGCGTGCAGAAGAGCATGCCAGGAGCAGCACCAGGCATATCTAAAAATGAGGTGTCAACTTGGGGAAGCTGCAACACAGGACTAGATGCATGATAAACAATGGAAACAGCATGCTATAGACAGAGTTAAGCGATCCCACAACCAACAGATCAGATCAAAGCCCTGCAGTCCTGCCACATCCAGTCGTGAATGGTGGTGGACCATTAAGCAACTGACAGGAGAAGGAGTCTCCATAAACATCCACATCCTCAATGATGGCAGAGCCCAGCATGCGAGTGAAAAAGACAAGGCTGAAGCATTTGCAACCATCTTCAGCCAGAAGTGCCGGGTGGATGATCCATCTCGGCCTCCTCTTGACGCCCCCGTCATCACAGAAGTCAGTCTTCAGCCAATTCGATTCACTCCACGTGATATCCAGAAACGGCTGAGCGCACTGGATACAGCAAATGCTATGGGCCCCGACAATATCCTGGCTGTCGTGCTGAAGACTTGTGCTCCAGAACTAGCCGCACCTCTGGCCAAGCTGTTCCAGTACAGTTACAACACTGGCATCTATCCGACAATGTGGAAAACTGCCCAAGTATGTCCTGTCCACAAAAAAACAGGACAAATCCAATCCGGCCAATTACTGCCCCATCAGTCTACTCTCAATCATCAGCAAAGTGATGGAAGGTGTTGTCGACAGTGCTATCAAGCGGCACTTACACACCAATAACTTGCTCACCGATGCTCAGTTTGGGTTCCACCAGGACCACTTGGCTCCAGACCTCATTACAGCTTTGGTCCAAACATGGGCAAAAGAGCTGAATTCCAGAGGTGAGGTGAGAGTGACTGCCCTTGACATCAAGGCATCATTTAACCAAGTGTGGCATCAAGGAGCCCTAGTAAAATTGAAGTCAATGGGAATCAGGGGAAAGACTCTCCACTGGCTGGAGTCATACCTAGCACAAAGGAAGATGGTTGTGGTTTTTGGAGGCCAATCATCAACCCCAGGACATCGCTGCAGGAGCTCCTCAGGGCAGTGCCCTAGGATTAACCATCTTCAGCTGCTTCATCAATGACCTTCCATCCATCATAAGGTCAGAAGTGGGGGTGTTCGCTGTTGTTTGCACAGTGTTCAGTTCCATTCGCAACTCCTCAGATAATGAAGCAGTCTATGCCCACATACAGCAAGACCTGTATGACAATCAGGCTTGGGCTGATAAGTGGCAAGTAACATTCACACCACACAAGTGCCAGGCAATGTCTATCTCCAACAAGAGAGAATCTAACCACCGCTCCTTGACATTCAACGGCATTACCATCGCCGAATCCCCCAACATCAACATCCTGGGGCTCACCATTGACCAGAAACTTAACTGGACCAGCCACATAAATACTGTGGCAACAAGAGCAGGTCAGAGGCTGGATATTCTGCGGCGAGTGTCTCACCGCCTGACTCCCCAAAGCCTTTCCACCATCTACAAGGCACAAGTCAGGAGTGTGATGGAATATTCTACACTTGCCTGGATGAGTGCAGCTCCACCAACACTCAAGAAGCTCGACACCATCCAGGACAAAGCAGCCCGCTTGATCGGTACCCCATTCACCACCTTAAACATTCACTCCCTCCAACACTAGAGCACCATAGCTGCAGGGTGTACCATCTACAAGATGCACTGCAGCAATTTACCAAGGCTTCTTCGACAGCATCTCCCAAACCCGCGACCTCTACCACCTAGAAGGATAAGGGCAGCAGGCGCATGGGAACACCATCACCTCCAAGTTCCCCTCCAAGTCACACACCATCCTGACTTGGAAATATATCGCAGTTCCTTCATAGTCGCTGGGTCAAAATCCTGGAACTCCCTCAGCACTGTGGGAAAAACTTCGCCACGCGGACTGCAGCAGTCAAGAAGGCGGCTCACCACCACCTTCTCAAGGGCAGTTAGTGATGCCAGTGACGCCAACATCCCAGGAATGAATAAAAAAAAAAGATTGTGCAGGAGAAGCTCCAAGGAAATCCAAGGTAATATATCTGTACTGTTACTAATATCTCAGATGTCCTTGCTTTATACTTTACAACTAGTGTTGGTTAAAGGCAGCTTAGGAACAGATGTTTTGTACAGAATTCTCATTTCGTTGCACCATGATAGCCCACTGAAGCAATGTCAAGATGGAGATATATATATATATATATATAATTGTGGAATCAATGGGCTTGACATGCTAAATGGGCTTTTATTGTACTTTCATATATTTGTAACAGTGGATTGGAAAGGAGAGTATGAGGCAGATGGGAGGAGCAAAAGTGGGTCTTTGGCCTGTTGCCACCTGCCCTTGGGAGGAATGAATGGGAATTCGGGGAGTGGATGTAGAGTTAAGGGTGAAATGAGTGACAGCAGAGCAAGGGGAGGAAAGATACAGGGGTTGAGTGGGCAGTTCAAAAAGAAAGGAGTAGGGTTAGTGATGGGAATGAGGAGGTGGTAGGAACATAGGAACGTTGGAACAGGAGTAGGCTATTCATCCCCTCAAGCCTGTTCGCCAGTCAATGAGATCATAGATGATCTGTATCTTAAATGTGGACATAAGAATTCAGAATGGAAATATAAAAATAAGGACAGAATGCTTGTCTTTAAAATGGATACTGAATTGCATCAGCATGTTTTGGTCCAAATATCCCCAGGTTCTGACACTACTTGACCTGAATATGACACATGGTCCTGACTCTCTGTGTGCAATGTCACAAGTGACTGTCTAGTTAGGGCTATTTTTACTAGCTTCTTACCATCCCCAACTTCAGTTAAAAGAAGGAAAGACATGCAATCACGAACACAGGATGTCCCACAGCGCTTTACAGCCAATGAAATACTTTTGAAGTGTAGTCACTGTTGTAAATTAGGAAACGCGGCAGCCAATTTGCACACAGCAAGGTCCTACAAACAGCAATGTGATAATTACCAGATAATCTGTTTTTTTAGTGATGTTGATTGAGGGAAAAATCTTGGCCAGGACACCGGGGGTAACTCCCCCGCTCTTCCTCAAAATAGTGCCGTGGGATCTTTTACATCCACCTGAGAGACCAGACAGGGTCTCGGTTTAACATCTCATCCAAAAGACAGCACCTCTGACAGTGCAGCGCTCCCTCAGCACTGCACTGGAGCGTTAGCCTAGATTTTTATCTCCGGAGTGGGACTTGAACCCACAACCTTCTGACTCAGAGGTGAGAGTGCTACCAACTGAGCCACAGCTGACACCTAAAATATAGCTTCAGTTCTTCGAGACCCAAGCCATGTGATCAAAAAATCGGAGGCTATTCTTACCGCAGTGGGTTATGCATATTATTCAAGTTTGAATTTGAGGAGAAACAGGAAAAATCCAAACAGACCCAAATTTGCCTTGCTTTGAATTTGAATGAAAATATGACACACAGCCCCATGAATAAATAAGATATGTTGCCTTCTTATGGAGGGTTATGGGCAAGCTCACGCCTTAGAGAATGAGGCACAGTATGCACCATAAAAGAGCCATGATTATTGCTGGGAAATGTTTATGGTGCCAGAGATGAATTAATTCTACATATTAGTAGTCTACTGCTGCATTGTGATCCTTCTGCTAGTGCTTTGACTTTAAGGACCTTTCTTTCAAATACATGATCAAAATGACCTTACATGTGCATTAGATAGGGTGCTGATATCACCAGGAGCACTGTATTTCACAAAGGAGATTTGTCTTAAAAGAGCATCTTACAAGAAAACATTCACACTTTAAGTGATATTTCACTGGTATGAATGATAGTTTTTAATTTCAATTCTGTGGCTCCTATCAGGAGCAATGCTTTATTTTGTTGGGCAGCAATTATTTAAACACTAATGGACATGCCTGCATACTGTCTGCCAAACTGAGCACGGGCCGAACAACTGAAGGACAAGACCAAAGGTCTAGTTCGTTAATCATCCAGACTATCCTCAATTGGAAGGGGCAGTACACACACAGTCCATTACTGTTATTCAGTTTCAGTCTTTGGAATTCAATTCCATTATTTATTTAACCTGTTAACCACATAATGATTCATTCCTATAACACCCCCACAAACCATGGATGAGTCCAATATGACATCACGACAGCTTGCATTTTATGCCATCCCTAATCAAGCTGAACTGTCCTCCTTCAGAAATTGAGCATGTGCTTCAGGCAATGACCACTACTCAAGTGAGGTGTGATTGTATTACATTTAGTTTTATAGAGTATTATCATACTCTGGGGCTAGAATCTTGACTGGCTAAAATTTGGTCACTTAAAATGAATTAGTTTTCACTACAAGAAAGCAACAGACTGCAATGAATAATCTGTAGCACCAGCAGAAAGGCTAGTGGTCTCTCAAATGCTAAGTGATCTGTCTGACAGAAGCTGCAGTTAATCCAGAGGTAACTGGCAGTAGTGACAGTAGTCAAGGCATAATAAAGTGCTTAAAAGAATGCTGTGCTATTTAAAAATGTAATAGTGCTAAAGCTAATATGACGGCTGGTGTGTCAGAGTTGGAGTTCCTTCAGTACTGAGCCCCCAGGCATTATGAATTGCAACTACTCCAACACTTACAATATTTTAATACTGTGTGGGCTAACCACTGAAATTAGCTATTAACATTTCAGACTTACAGCAGTCCCATAACTCTGCACCATCGATACTCTGGAGCCTGCTAGTGATTGTAACAACCTGTCTATTATTCTGCCACAATCCAGTTCTAGGCTGTGACTACATACACATCTGGGTAGAAATAAACAAAGCAACTTATTTTCAACATGAACATTTTAAAATCAGTTACAACATCTTTAAACAATAAAATGATTTCTATTGGGTTTGATTTATCTCTGATAGGATCATAGCCCTCCTAGAAACCTTTTTGGCTCTCCATTCTATATTGATAATTCAATTTCATCCTCAATAACAGCATTTCCCTCTGAAAATCTATTTACTGGGTCCTCACCTCTTCATGGATCATGCACTGCTGCTTTCACACAGGCCTCAACTGAAAAACTACCTGAGCCACTGAAGAGAGCACTCAAATAGGAAAGCGTGGTTCAATTTATGATACATATCATTGCTTAAACCCAAACATTGCCTTCATTCTTTGAGAACCGCAGTAGCATTTCTGTGAAGCTCAAAATCACCAGCTTGAACCAAGAATACACTGAATTAGGAATATCCTGTAGTTTGTCATATTCCTCAAATTCTTCTTGGCAGTATTGATAATTAGAAACATGTAAAAAAATGATCTTGACTAAGGTTTGTCTGAAAAGGTAGCTTTGCATACTTTAAAAGCTTTAAAGGCCTCTTGGTCTATAAAGTAAAATTAGTGAACAATCAGGCCATGAATGTATCTTCATGGTAACAATGAGCCCCAATTGTAATTGTATCTGACTACTTAGATCTCAATGCCTATGAAACTAACACTTGCAGCACTAGTTTCATTTGACACTTCCGCAAACTCTCCAAGTAGAATGAATGAAATTCAGAAAATGTAACATTGGTTTATAAAAAAAACAGAAATACTCAATTGAAAAGACTCCATCCAATGACTCCAAAAATTAAAGATAATAACCATGGATACTAGGCAGTGCAATAGGTTTTTTCACTCATGGAACCTGGTTTGAATCTAGCTCGAGCTGTTGAAATGAAAGCTTCCTCAGATGGCTGTAAGACTCTTATGTGTGTATTTTAACAGTCTCAGCCTAGTTTAGAGTGGGAGCGAATTCATACCACCTAATGAGGATGGCTGCTGTGTCAAATAGAAATATTCACACTAACGCAATGGCGGCAAAGAACGGGAAGCGCTTTTCTGAGGTTAAGGTATACTGTTGTAAGCAGAGTCCAGGGAGATTTACTTTGTATCCATTCCATATGTACCTGATCTGGGACTGCCCAATATTGACACTGGGTACATTTTAGAGGGGGGTGGGGTGGGGAATCCATTCCTCAGCACGAACATTCTGCTCCATCTAATGAACACAAATTAACCAACAATTTAGAAAAATAGTCAGAACAAAATGGCACTGAAGCGGTCTTTAGAATAATCCTATCCAATCCTATTTTTCACTTGCAGAAGCAATAACTTGAACAACTCCCATTATGGTGCCTGTTTTTCACTCAAAGCAATTCAAACTGAGAGTGAAAATAATTGAAATTCTTCAATAGTATGAATGCGAAAGGGTTATCTCCACCATCGTTAAGTGTAATAATCAAGGAGGAAAAATTGCTTCAGACTCTGAGTAGCAACATCATAAATGCACTTAAAGCATTTACAATTTCATTACACATAGACTAGGGCTATACTTCCCTCCAGATTACTATACGTTTATGGATAGTTAATCATAATAAGCTATTTTGCGGGAAAATATACCTTTTGATGTGTTATAATTGCTACAATGCATGTTCCCCTTTCAAGAACACATTCGGATGGATTTCTAGATTGACTATCATCCCAAGAGTGATATTCTATCTCAATTTCCCACGAAAGTGGTCTTTCTACTTTACGTCTATTTCACCCAAGTTCATTTTCAGTCAGTTATGTTTGAGATTAACGCCTGAAGGTATGATCCAACTTTAAATGCTTTAATATTACCAGTCAGTCCAGTGAAATATGAGACATCTTATCAGAGCCTAAATATGTACCCAATTTATAGTTATAGGAATTGTACAAGAATTGCATGGCGACAATCTATATTTTACATCATATACCAGATTTATCTTAATGAGATTATAAATCAGATAAACCACTGAAGTAAAAAATAAGTCAAAAAGGTTTTGCCATGCTTGCTGTTTTTGGTGTCAGGACCACTGATATTTGAATTAATGCTGTTGAGTGTGCCATTTACAGAGCTTGAAGAAAAGACCGTATCGCAGTATTCTTAGTGCTAACATCCTGATTAATACAGTTTAGTTTGAATATGTCTCCATGCACACTTATATACAACTAATTATGCTCCTGCAGAAAGACAAGAGCGGTGCTAATAAAGAAGCTTCTATAATTCCATACTAGTAATGAATAGGAGTGCTGAATAAGCAGTATGTTTTCCAGGCTTATATTCTATGTAGTCAAATGAACATAGGAACAGGAGTAGGCCATTTGGTCCCTCGGGCCTGTTCCGCCATTCAGTGAGATCGTGGCTGATCTGTGACCTAATATCACTTAATACCTTTGGTTAACAAAAATCTATCAATCTCAGCTTTAAAATTTACAATTGGTCTAGGATCAATTGTCGTTTACAGAAGAGAGTTCCAAACTTCTACCACCCTTTGCGTGTAGAAGTGTTTCCCAACTTCACTCCTGAAAGGCCTGGCTCTAATTTTTAGACTACGGCCCCAGTCCTAGACTCCCCAACCAGCAGAAATAGTTTCTCTCTATCTAACCTATCAGTTCCCTTTAATATCTTGAAAACTTTGATCAAAGCACCCCTTAAACTTCTAAATTCCAAGGAATACAACTTTAGTTTGTGTAATCTCTCCTCATCTTCACACGGAGGACAAGCTCCATTGTGTTGTGTGGCACTACCACCGTGCTGAATGGGATAGATTCAGAATAGATCTAGCAGCCCAAAACTGGGCACCATGAGGCGCTGTGGGCCATCAGCAGCAGCAGAATTGTATTCCACCACAATCTGTAACCTCATGGCCCGGCATATCCCTCCACCATTACCATCAAGCCAGGGGACCAACCCTAGTTCAATGAGGAGTGCAGAAAAGCATGCCAGGAGCAGCACCAGGCATACCTAAAAATGAAGTGCCAACCTGGGGAAGCTGCAACACAGGACTACATGCTAAACAGCGAAAGCAGCATGCTATAGAAAGGGCTAAGCGATCCCACAATCAACGGCTCGGATCAAAGCTCTGCAGTCCTGCCACATCCAGTTGTGAATGGTGGTGGACAATTAAACAACTAACAGGAAGAGGAGGGTCCATGAATATCCCCATCCTCAATGATGGCGCAGCCCAGCACACGAGTGCAAAAGACAAGACTGAGCGTTTGCAACCATCTTCAGCCAGAAGTGCTGAGTGGATGATTCATATCGGCCTCCTTCTGACGTCCCTATCATCGCAGAAGCCAGTCTTCAGCTAATTCGATTCACTCCACATGATATCAAGAAATATCTGAGTGCACTGGATACAGCTAAGGCTATGGGCCTCGACAACATCCCAGCTGTCATGCTGAAGACTTGTGCTCCAGAACTAGCTGTGCCTCTAGCCAAGCTATTCCAGTACAGCTACAACACTGGACAACATGGAAAACTGCCCAAGTATGCCTACAAAAAGCAGGACAAATTCAATCCAGCCAATTACCACCCCATCAGTCTACTCTCAATCATCAGCAAAGTGATGGAAGGTGTCGTCAACAGTGCTATCAAGCGGCACTTACTCACCAATAACTTGCTCACCGATGCTTAGTTTGGGTTCCGCCAGGACCACTTGGCTCCAGACCTCATTACAGCCTTGGTCCAAACATGGCCAAAAAAGCTGAATTCCAGAGGTGACATGAGAGTGACTGCCCTTGACATCAAGGCAGCATTTGACCAAGTGTGGCATCAAGGAGCCCTAGTAAAATTGAAGACAATGGGAATCAGGGGGAAAACTCTCCACTGGCTGGAGTCATACCTAGTACAAAGGAAGACATTGCTGCAGGAGTTCCACAGGGCAGTGTCCTAGGCCCAACCATCTTCAGCTGCTTCATCAGTGACCTTCCTTCCATCATAAGGTCAGAAGTGGGAATGTTCACTGATGAACAATGTTCAGTTCCATTCGCAACTCCACAGATAATGAAGCAGTCCATGACCGCATGCAGCAAGACCTGGACAACATTCAGGCTTGGGCTGATAAGTGGCAAGTAAGTGATAACACAAGTGCCAGGCAATGACTATCTCCAACAAGCGAGAGTCTAACCACCGGCCCTTGACATTCAACAGCATTACCATTGCCGAATCCCCCACCATCAACATCCTGGGGGTCACCATTGACCAGAAACTTAACTGAATCAGCCACATAAATACTGTGGCAACAACAGTAGGCCAGAGGCTGGGCATTCTGCAGCGAATGTCTCACCTCCTGACTCCCCAAAGTATTTCCACCATCTACAAGGCACAAGTCAGGAGTTTGATGGAATATTCTCCACTTGCCTGGATGAGTGCAGCTCCAACAACACTCAAGAAGCTCGGCACCATCCAGGACAAAGCAGCCCGCTTGATTGGCAACCCATTCATCACCTTAAACATTCACTCCCTCCACCACCGGCACACCGTGGCTGCAGTGTGTACCATCTACAAGATGCACTGCAGCAACTCGCCAAGGCTTCTTCAACAGCACCTCCCATACCCGCGACCTCTACCACCTAGAAGGACAAGGGCAGCAGGCACATGGGAACACTATCACCTGCAAGTTCCCCTCCAAGTCACACACCATCCTGACTTGGAAATATATCGCCATTCCTTCATCGTCGCTGGGTCAAAATCCTGGAACTCCCTCCCTAACAACACTGTAGGTGTACCTTCACCACAAGGACTGCAGGAGTTCAAGACAACAGCTCACCACCACCTTCTCAAGGGCATTTAGGGATGCGCAATAAATGCTGGCCTTGCCAGCGACGCCCACATCCCATGAACGAATTTTTAAAAATGTAACCTTTGGAGTGCAGGTATTCTGGTAAATCTACGCTGCACTCCCTCCAAAGCCAATATATCCTACCTAAGGTATGGTGCTTAGAAATGCTCACAGTACTCCAGGTGTGGTCTAACCAGGGCTTTGTATAGGTGTAGCATAACTTCTACCCCCTTGTATGCCAGTCCACTAGATATAAAGGCCAGCATTCCATTAGCCTTATTATTTATGTTCTGTACTTGTCCATGACATTTTAATGATCTATGTACATGGACCCTCAAGTCCCTTTGGATCTCCGTTTCTAGCTTTTCAACATTTAGAAAGTACTCTGTTCTATCCTTTTTAGGTCCAAAGTGGATGACCTCACATTTGCCTACATTGAAATCCATTTGCCACAGTTTTGCTGATTCGCTTAATCTATTAATAACTCTTTGTAATTTCCATCTACAAAGGTAATCAATGGGGCATTTTCATCAAGTAATACATGTTTTATTGACAACGAGAAAAGACTTTATTATTGATAAAATGGTCTGATCACCTATTTTATGTCATTATTTAATGGAGGTCACATATTTGCACTGTTCTTCTGGTCAAAACTTTAATTCTTGGTCATGTAGAGGTGAAAAATAGGAGTACCACTCACTGAGGAGCCTGCAATTACCTAGTGACTGTTATTTATATGGTAACCATCAGACTTTCTATGCCAGAAAGAAAATCACTGAATTATTGGGTGTTCCCCATTAGCTCTATCAACAAATGCATTGTGTGATATGGTAATCAGCAAAATAGGCCAGGAAGGATGTTGGTTCAATGCTGAGGTAGCTGATCTCAGGGTTCCTGCCCCTGATCATTGTCCAGTGATCCCTCCCCCCTCCTTTAGGATGATGCCCATATTCGGATGCCGGGTGTGACAGTTTTCAAGCTTGACCGTGGTGCCTCCTGCAGCTGAATAGCTTACTAACACTCACTTCCAAGACTTCCACATAAAGAATGGCCATTTAAATGAAATACCAGAGTACCACTGTTTTCAGGAGAGAGGAGAATAAAAGGGGAAAAAAGACAACCGACAACAGGATGCAAACTGTGAACAATCCAAGACCAGTTTTACATTCAGGTTAGTCTTGTATTACAGCTTTATGAATTTGAAGTTACAAAGTTACAAGAAGTTGGTAGTGTTGTGGTATGCTGCAACATTAAGGAACAGCACCATGGAAATGTGGAACACATGCTCAAACTTTCTACTTCGCTGAATTCCTGATGTCAGTCATGCCAATGTGGGGTAAGGGCCTGGTGTTGCTTCGTACAAGCTTGGAGGGAAAATTAGAAGGAGGCACAGCCTTGGTCCACTTTACTCAGTCGCTGACATCGGTGAATGCCTGGGAGCAAGTTACCTGCCACTACGACACAGCATTAATGCTATGCTGCATATAGGGTTCCTAACCCTCCCGGAATGACCGAGCGGTTCTGGAATTGAGGGTATTTTTCCCAAGCTCTGCCTCCAGCAGCCCGGGAGATCAGCGATTTAAATTTCCCGCCGCCGTGTCCCCCCACCCTTCCGTGATGTCACCAGCTGCTTTTAAAGCCTCAGGCTCGGTGATGTCACCCAACCACCACCGCAGAGAGCCGCAACCACATGGAGCGCAGTCGGCCAGGTGATGCTAGAGTCGGGAACTGGGAGGCTCGGGAATCACGCATGTCCATTCGGGGACATAAGAACATAAGAACATAAGAACATAAGAAATAGGAGCAGGAGTAGGCCAATCGGCCCCTCGAGCCTGCTCCGCCATTCAATAAGATCATGGCTGATCTGATCCTAACCGCCAATCTACTATCTATCACAGAACCATCTCCTGCATCTAACAGAATTGCACACACGAAATAGGAGCAGAATCAGGCTACACAGTCCCTGGGCCCGCTCCACTACCCACAGGGCCATGACCGATCCGAACCTAGACTCATGTCCAAATTCCTGCCCGCTCCCCGTAACCCTTAATGCCCTTTACTTCTAGGAAACTGTCTATTTCTGTTTTAAATTTAATTAATGTTGTAGCTTCTACAGCTTTTTGTGGCAGCATATTCCATGGACATCCCACCCTCTGAGTGAAGTAGTTCCTCCTCATCTCAGTTTTGAAAGAGCAGCCCCTTATTCTAAGACTATGTCCCCTAGTTCTCGTCTCACCCGTCATCGGGAACATCCTCCCCGCATCCACCCGATCCAACCCCTTCACAATCTTATATGTTTCAATAAGATCGCCTCTCATTCTTCTGAACTCCAATGAGTAGAGTCCCAATCTACCCAACCTCTCCTCATATGACCACCCCCTCATCCCCGGGATTAACCGAGTGAACCTTTTTTGCACTGCCTCGAGAGCAAGGATGTCTTTCCTTAAGTAAGGACACCAAAACTGTATGCAGTATTCCAGGTGCGGTCTCACCAATACCTTGTACAACTGAAGCAATACCTCCCTATTTTTATATTCTATCCCCCTAGCAATGAAAGCCAACATTCCATTTGCCTTCTTAATCACTTGCTGCACCTGCATACTAACCTTTTGAGTTTCGTGCACCAGGACCCCCAGATCCCTTTGCACTTCAGTACTCTCCAGTTTCTTGCCATTAAGATAATAAATTGCTCTAGGATTTTTCCTGCCAAAGTGCATCACCTCACACTTTCCAGTGTTGTATTCCATCTGCCAAATCTCTGCCCACTTACTTAGCCTGTCTATGTCCCCTTGCAGGTTTTTTATGTCCTCCTCACTCACTACTTTCCCTCCCATCTTTGTATCATCTGCAAATTTTGATATGTTACACTTGGTCCCTTCCTCCAAATCGTTAATATAGATTGTGAAGAGTTGGGGACCCAGCACTGACCCCTGTGGAACACCACTAGTTACTGATTGCCAGTCTGAGAATGAACCATTTATCCCAACTCTTTGCTTTCTGTTAGATAGCCAATCCTCTATCCATGCCAGAATATTACCCCCAATCCCGTGATTTTTTACCTTAAGCAATAATCTTTTGTGTGGCACCTTGTCAAATGCCTTTTGGAAGTCTAAATACACTACGTCCACTGGTTCCCCTTTATCCACTCTATATGTTACTTCCTCAAAGAACTCCAGCAAATTTGTCAAACATGACTTCCCCTTCTCTGTCCTTGTGAGGTCTCTGAAATTGGGGGGGGAGGTGTGAAAACAGTGGGGGGGGGGGCTCTAAAATTGGGGAGGGCTCGAGAGTGGGGAAAGAGAAGGAGACTGGGGGATCAAGGGGAGACTGAGCAATAGGGAACAGAGGAAAGATGGAGACTGGGGAATGGGGGCTTGGGGGGGGGGGGAGAAAGAGATGGAGCCTGAGGAATGGGGGCTCGGGGGGAGCTATGGAGACTGGGAAATGAGAATCAGGGGAAAGAGGATTATAACCACTTAACTGCTTGTTTACAGGTAGTTAACAGGCAGTTAAGAGGCTTTTTCCAATTTTGCCAGGTCGACTGCGGGCTTCCATGCCAGGTGAGTGCGGCGTGTTGTGAGTCTGCTGTAGTGTTTCTTCATTGATGACAGCTGCAGAAGTGGTGTGAAGGATCCAATGGTACACTGGTGAGTTTCAGAGGTAAGGAAATGCTGGGAAAATCATTTTTAATGTATTTCGACTTTTCTGTAGGTAATAAGGTTTGAAGTGTTTGTGTAGTCCCACCTCATTGGGAGAACCTCTCTCACCAATGACAGATCACTTCTGTAACCTCACCAGCAGCTGCCATCTGTTTTATCCTAAGGAGAGAGTCTCTAGAGAGCTTGGGTGCAAGGGCTCATCTTTGTACAGTGATTGACAGTGTTTGCAGCACCTCAATGCTGTCAAACACTGAAAAATCATCTGTCAAACAAAAATGAGCGTGTCCCCTTTAAGAAAACCGGCAGATGACGCGTCATCAACTGACGTCATCTGACATCTCTTACATAAGAACATAAATGAGAAGTCGCACAACACCAGGTTATAGTCCAACAGATTTATTTAAAATTACAAGCTTTCTGAGTTGTCGCCCCTTCCTCAGGTAGAGTTACTCTGACAGTAACTCTACCTGAGGAAGGGGCGACAGCTCTGAAAGCTTGTAATTTTAAATAAATCTGTTGGACTATAACCTGGTGTTGTGCGACTTCTCATTTTTGTCCACCCCAGTCCAACGCCGGCATCTCCACATCATAAGAACATAAGACATAGGAGCAGGAGTAGGTCATTTGGCTGCTCAAGCCTACTCCGCCATTCAATAAGATCATGGCTGATCTGATCTTGGCCTCAACTCCACTTCCCTGCCTGCTCCCCATAGACTTGATTCCCTTACCTTTCAAAATCTGTCTATCTCCACCATAAATATATTCAATGACCCAGCCTCCACAGCTCTCTGGGGAAGAGAATTCCAAAGATTCACGACTCTCAGAGAAGAAATTCCTCCTCATTTCCGATTTAAAAGGGTTTCCCCTTATTCTGAAATTATGCTCCCTAGTTCTAGATTCCTCCACGAGGGGAAACATCCTTTCTGCATCTACCCTGTCAAGCCCCTTCAAAATCTTATATGTTTCAATAAGATCCCCTCTCATTCTTCTAAACTCCAATGAGTATAGGCCCAACCTGCTCAACCTTTCTTCATAAGACAACCCCTTCATCTCCAAAATCAACCTCGTGAACCTTCTCTGAACTGCTTCCAATGCAAGTATATCCTTCCTTAAATAAGGAGACCAAAACTGTACGCAGTACTCCAGGTGTGGTCTCACCAACACCCTGTACAGTTGTAACAGGACTTCCCTGCTTTTATACACCATTCCCTTTGCAATAAAGGCCAACATTCCATTTGCCTTCCTAATTACTTGCTGTACCTGCATGCTAACTTTTTATGATTCATGTACAAGGACCCCCAGATCCCTCTGTACCTCAGCATTCTGTAATCTCTCTCCATTTAAATAATAATTTGCTTTTTTATTTTTCCTACCAAAGTGGATAACCTTGCATTTTCCCACATTAAACTCCATCTGCCAGATTTTTGCCCACTCACTTAGCCTATCTATATCCCTTTGGAGATTTTTTGCATCCTCCACACAATTTGTTTTTCCACCTATCTTTGTATCATCAGCAAATTTGGCTACATTACACTCAGTCCCTTCATCCAAGTCATTAATATAGATTGTAAATAGTTGAGGCCCCAACACTGATCCCTGCGGCACCCCACTAGTTACAGTTTGCCAACCTGAAAATGACCCATTTACCCCAACTCTGTTTTCTGTCAGTTAGCCAATCCTCGATCCATATTACCCCCAACCCCGTGATCTCTTATCTTCTGTAGTAACCTTTTATGTGGCACCTTATTGAATGCCTTCTGGAAATCCAAATACACATCTTAATCGGCCGGCAAGCCCACAGGGCGGGCTTAACAAGGCCAATTGACACAAAATAGCATCTGTGCGTCGGGCGTCGTTGGGGGCGGATCAGAACCCGCAAGTCAGCTGACCTGCTCCCAACTCGCCTCTTCAGGTAAGATCGCAGCCTAACTCTTCATGTCAAAGGGAATGGGATATATATTTGAAAAGGAGGAATATAAAAAAATCTTTTTTGAGGGGAATGGGGTTATAAGAGCGCTAGCACTGGGAGATGAAAGGCCTCCTCCTGTACAATTCTAAACTTTCCTTTATGGAGTGTCCCATGAGAAGTGCCCCAAAAACTGAGCGCACTGCCCCATGTGCGATCTCTCGCTTTGATTCAGATCAGTCTGTGCCGCTCAGTTTTGGTGTGTGAAGTCCAAGTACAGATCAGCTCTCCAAGATATCTCCAAGATATTCATCATTCCTCGAACTACTGCTCTCGCCGCATCTTGAGATCCACGCTCAATGCCATGCGGCGCCACATGAACACTCTCGACCTCTCTCTTCAGCAGCACCGGCGCACTCTATCTCAAAGCTGTCCGGGTCCACAGTTCCATTTCATCCTTCGACGCTTTAACAAAAAACTTTTTTTCTTCCTTTCTGATGTCAAGGATCGCAAGTTTCATCAATTCTTGAACACCAATGCCCCTCTGGAACCTTCTTCCCCTTCACTTTCGTCTGACCCCCCTTCTCCCAATCTCACCCCCTGCCGCGTTTTCACTATCCCTTCTGACCTTCCCCTTTCTGACCCCGAATGATCAGTCCTCAGCAAAGGCCTGAGCTTCATCCCCTTACGGCCCCACCTCAATGAATTTCGAGCTCGGCACGATGCTGAGCTCTTTTTCCGCCACCTTCGCCTCTGTGCCCACTTCTTTGGCCAGGAGTCTTCCCCCCGCACGGCTGACCCTTTCTCCTGCTTTCAGAATTCCCGTTCTACCTGGACTCCTCCCTCTGGCCTCTTACCCTCTCTAGATCTTTTCATTGCTAATTGCCGCCGTGACATCGGCCGTCTCAATTTCTCTGCTTCCCTCTCTCACTCCAACCTACCTCCCTCTGAACTTGCAGCACTCTATTACCTCAGATCCAACCCCGACATTGTCATTAAACCTGCTGACAAGGGTAGTGCTGTTGTTGTTTGGCGTACCGACCTCTACCTAGTGGAAGCTAAACGCCAACTCTCCGACACCTCCTCCTTCCTCCACCTGGACAATGACCCCACTACCGAACATCAAGCCACCATTTCCAAGACCGTCACTGACCTCATCTCCTCTGGAGACCTTCCCCCCCACGGCCGCCAACCTCATAGTTCCCCAACCCCGCACAGCCCGCTTCTAACTCCTTCCCAAGATCCACAAACAGGACTGCCCCGGTAGACCCATCGTTTCAGCCTGTTCTTGCCCTACGGAACTTATCTCTTCCTATCTCGACTCTATTTTTTCTCCCCTTGTCCAGTCTCTTCCCACCTACATCCGCGACTCTTCCGACGCCCTCCGCCACTTTAACAGTTTCCAGTTTCCCTGCCCCAACCGCCTCCTTTTCACTATGGACGTACAATCCCTCTACACCTCCATTCCCCACCAGGATGGCCTGAGGGCGCTCCGCTTCTTCCTTGAACAGAGGCCCAACCAGTCCCCATCCACCACCACGCTCCTCCACCTGGCTGAATTTGTTCTCACATTGAACAACTTCTCCTTTGACTCCACCCATTTCCTCCAAATCAAAGGTGTTGCTATGGGTACCCGCATGGGTCCTAGCTATGCCTGCCTTTTCGTGGGATATGTGGAACACTCTTTGTTCCAGTCCTACTCGGGTCCCCTCCCTCACCTCTTTTTCCAGTACATTGATGACGGTATCAGTGCCGTCTCCTGCTCTCGCCCTGTACTAGAACATTTCATTCACTATGCTTCCAATTTCCACCTTTCCCTCACCTTCACATGGTCCATCTCCGACTCTTCCCTTCCCTTCCTCGACTTCTCCGTCTCCATCTCTGGGGATAGGTTATTGACTAACATTCATTACAAGCCCACTGACTCCCACAGCTACCTGGACTACATTTCCTCCCACCCCGCCTCCTGTAAGGACTCTATTCCATTCTCCCAGTTTCTCCATCTCTGCCGCATCTGCTCTGACGATGCCACCTTCCATACCAGTGCTTCCGACATGTCTTCCTTTTTCCTCAACCGAGGATTCCCCTCTACTGTGGTTGACACGGCCCTCGACCGTGTCCGTTCTATCTCCCGCACTTCTGCCCTCACCCCTGCCCCTCCCTCCCGGAACCAAGATAGAGTTCCCCTTGTCCTCACCTTTCACCCCACCAGCCTTCACATTCAACGGATCATCCTCCGCCATTTCCGCCACCTCCAGCGTGATCCCATCACCAAATGCATCTTCCCCTCACCTCCCCTTTCAACATTCCACAGGGACTGCTCCCTCTGTGACACCCTGGTCCACTCCTCAATCACCCTCAACAGCCCTTCCCCTTCGCCCGGCACCTTCCCGTGCAAGCGCAAGAGATGCAACACATGCCCTTATACCTCCCCTCTTCCCACTGTCCAGGGCCCCAAACACCCCTTCCAGGTGAAACAGCGATTTACTTGTACTTCCTGCAATTTAGTATACTGTATTCGCTGCTCACGATGTGGTCTCCTCTACATTGGGGAGACCAAACGCAGATTGGGTGACGGCTTTGCGGAACACCTCCGTTCAGTCCGTAAGGGGTACCCCGAACTCCCGGTGGCCTGTCACTTTAATTCTCCGCTCCACTCCCACTCTGACCTCACCGTACTCGGCCTATTACACTGTTCCACGGAAGCTCAGCGTAAGCTCAAGGAACAGCACCTCATCTTTCGTTTAGGCACTCTACAGCCCTCTGGACTCAACATCGAGTTCAACAATTTTAGATCATAACCTCGGCCCCTATCATATTTATATTTCATTTTTTCATCCACCCTTTTGTTTGGCCCCCCCTTTTTTTTCCCTCCCAGAAGCTGGCAGCTGTCCTTCATTCTGCCAGTGCATTTCACACTTCATCTAGCCTCCACCTGTCACATTAACACCTCCTCTTGCCTTGATTATCTCTTAATGTCTCTCAATGTCTCTTAATCTCTCCTTTTGTTCTTTCATCCCCTCCCCCTTTTCCCAGCCCTAACTTGCTTTAAATCTATTTCATTTCCTGCTTTTTTCCAGTTCTGACGAAAGGTCTTCGACCTGAAACGTTAACTCTGTTTCTCTCTCCACGGATGCTGCCTGGCCTGCTGAGTTTTTCCAGCGTTTTCTGTTGTTATTTCGGATTTCCAGCATCCGCAGCATTTTGCTATCGTACAGATCAGCTCTGACTGAGGTTCCCAGTTCAGTGTTGTCATCTTCACACAGAACCGGAGCCCAAACCAGAGACGAAGGTGATAGGGAGAGAGATTGGGCCTGTTAAATGTGGCCAACTGGGGTGCCTGACCCCACCTTGCTACGGTTTCAGGGTGAATATCAGTGGGTTGTAGGATTACTACTAGTTACAGGTAGGATATCGGGGCATTACATCTATTACTACTAGTTAAATATACTGAGTTGTTGTATTACTGTTGGTTTTGAGGGGAATTTGAGTGTTACCACTTTACTATTAGACATCAGTGCAATTTCGCTGAGTTATCATTTGTTATCCCCAGTGTCCTGGCCAATATTTATCCCTCAACCAACATAACAAAACAGATTATCTGGTCATTCTTGCATTGCTGTTTGTGGGACCTTGCTGTGCACAAATTGGCTGCTGCATTTCCTACATTACAACAGTGACTCCACTTCAAAATGTACTTCATTGGCTGTAAAGTGCTTTGAGATGCCCGGTGGTCGTGAAAGGCGCTATATAAATGCAAGTCTTTCTTCTTTACTGGTGGAATCAAATTTCCTCCCACCTCTGGTTTCCCCTCTGAGAATCGCTCCCCCACCTTCAGATTCCCCTCTTCCCCAGCCTCGATCTCCCCTCTTCCCCACCCTCGATCTCCCCTCTTCCCCACCCTCGATCTCCCCTCTTCCCCGGCCTCGATCTCCCCTCTTCCCCGGCCTCGATCTCCCCTCTTCCCCACCCTCGATCTCCCCTCTTCCCCGGCCTCGATCTCCCCTCTTCCCCACCCTCGATCTCCCCTCTTCCCCACCCTCGATCTCCCCTCTTCCCCACCCTCGATCTCCCCTCTTCCCCACCCTCGATCTCCCCTCTTCCCCACCCTCGATCTCCCCTCTTCCCCACCCTCGATCTCCCCTCTTCCCCACCCTCGATCTCCCCTCTTCCCCACCCTCGATCTCCCCTCTTCCCCACCCTCGATCTCCTCTCTTCCCCGGCCTCGATCTCCCCTCTTCCCCACCCTCGGTTTCCCTTCTTACCCCACCCTCGGTTTCCCCTCTTCTCCACCGTCAGTTTCCCCTCTTCTCCACCGTCAGTTTCCCCTCTTCGCCTGCTCACGGGTGGCCTCCTGGTTCTTGGAACTTCTCGCACAACAGCTACTGGTGCAAATCCAGGAGAAAAAATACTCAACTACTAGGGTCCAACCTTTATAAGGTAAATGCAATAACATTTGTAGAAGTCATGTGATCGGATGGCATGTGAGCAAATGGCACGATTGGATGTCATGTGATTGGGCACCATATAGTCAGATGTCATGTCGTCAGAATGTCACATGATCAAACCTCCAGAAATGCCTCCATCCAGAGTTGGCAACCCTAGCTGCATCGTGCCAATACTATTTGGTGACATACAAGCCAGATACTCACTTTTGATTTACCTCTACCCAGCGACACAGAATTTTACAACATGAGCTATGAAAAAGCAAATAAAGCAGCAAATTATTAACAGGGCACAAATCATGTCATTAAAATTGTATTTTTTTGTCAGTGATACATAGGTCATTCTAATAAATTATAGAAACACGACTGAAAAGAAAACATGCAGACCCCTTTTGCTTGATAGGACTGAAGTACCTAGAAGTCTGCACCCTGTTCGTCCCCCTCCCGCCTCCCGGTCACACCGTCAGAAAAGAGAGCGTCCCTTAATCACATGGCACTCTCCGCCCATTCCTCCTCCCACTCCAGAAATGTAACGATGGTGGTAGCATGGTTTCCTGACTCCGAAAGACGGTCTCCTTGCTGCCATACTACAATTGTGTGCAGCTGTGGCACTCAGAAAAGTAATCTCAGCAGAGACTTATTCACAATGATTATAGCGGTAGGAAAATCGTGCTCTATATATTTACCAAACTCAGAACGCGCAAGAATGATTCATATTACCATCGGCAAAGCATTACAACTGCATCAATTCCAATGTGTGAAGGCAAGTTCAGGAATCTCAAGCCCAGTACCATTTCTAAAAGACGCAATAACCACACTTCTCCAAATTCAGCTCTTGACAATTATATTTGATAAATCAAAACTTATTGGTCTGTCAATATATTCCACAGGAGGTTCTTCAGCAGATCCTCTCTGATAACTTTCATGACAATACCCCATTCGCCGCCGATTAAAACTGCACTGCAGAACAGGCCAAGTGCAAAGCAGTTTCCAATGTTGAGAAAGCATTGGGGATGCTCCAAGCTGCCCTGAAAAGTCACTCTGGGATTGCTGGCTGCTTTTTAGAAGCCGAATGTTCAAGCTGGCGTCCGTTTGCCCGAGGCAACTGCAGTTCGCCAGTATCAGCTCGTAGGCTGTGACTTCACAGCCAGAGACAGAGCACGTTCACTCGGGAGATGGAATGCAACTCCCAGTCTCATTGTCTGAATATCCGATCGGGGCGAGAAATAAAGAGACGCATAAAAAAGCGAAATGATATGAAAGGCGGATTCTCCTAAACGGTACATCTGTGTTAAATGATCAAATCCTAATGGAGTTTGTAGAAACAGAACGAATAAGGAACTGAACTCCAAGTGACCCGTCACTTTACCATTATTTATCAAACTTTGGTTAAAAAAATGAATACAACGTGTAAATAATGTAAATATTGAGAGGACCGAAAGCCAACAGCGGGACAGGTCGTTGGGATTCGACCCACCAACTACATGAGTGAAATAAAGGGGTTCGATAGAGAGCCAGTAAAGTTTGCTGAGTTAAATCATCATCGTTGCACATATGGTAATTGCAATTGGTTTCCTTATAATATTTTCAAGCCATCTTTAGAAATATGAGAAAAGCAGAATAATTTGCTCGGGATATATATAGTGTTCGTTTCCCCAGTCATTTGAAATTACACAGGGAGACTCCGACTGGAGGAATGTCACAACCCCAGAGTAATGCCCACAATAAGACACGGGCTATGCAGGGGTGAGGAGGGTTAAAGTGGGATTGTAGCACAGTGTTGGATCAAAGCTGTGACTCTGCCTTAAGCAGAAAGTATCCAGTCCGCAAACACGTTTATTCTCATTGGCCGGGCAATGAATAATAAATCAACAACAACACCGCTTCTCCACACAAGTGCTCAAGAAAGCGGCATTCACCAAGTCATCGGGTAAGGTTCTTTGGCTTGAAAAAAATCCCTCCGGACACTTAAGTCCTTTCACACTGTGAGACAGCACTATCGCCTTCGTGTTTTATGTGCCTAGGAATTATAATAAACTGAATATCGTTCCACACAAATGAAAACTGTTCTAAAATAGATATACGGGATCTTTTTTGCTTAGCTTAAAGGAATAAAATATTAAAACATTTTTTTCTAAGCAATCGCATGCACACAATTTTGTAAGCTGTAGAAACATGTTTGGGTTGTTACTTTAGTAATTTGTGGAGATCCCAGTGCGTGGATAATACGGTATCGGAGCGTCAGCGAATTCAAATACTGGAACAGGAATATTACTAATCCAGAAAAAGAAGTCTTGCAAACTTACCTCCACGCTGAAGGGCTGCTCCTCGCCGCAAACGGAACAAATAATCCAAAGCAAGGTTTGCAAATAAAACGCCCCGGAATATACAAATGCAAGTCTTCCTTTGTACAATGTGGCTAGAGGCTTAGTGAACCCGTTTGCCATCTTTCAAAGAAGGAGTCGCTCATTTGTAAGGGAGCTGCCTGTGGCTGGAGACAGAGCCAGACTGTGAATAAGAGGGAGACAGGGAGCTATGCAGAGCCTGGGCTGCTCTGTGCTGCCGATCGCTCCTGAGCAATTTCACTGGCTGCAACCACTGAGCTGGAGTGTAACAGTCCAGGCAGCCTCCAGCGAGTCTGCGCACTGACTATCAAACGACCCTGTACAACTGGCACAGTCCTCCCTCACTCCTGTTTCACGGCAGAAACCTTCGTTCATTATGCAGGCGTTGTATTTATCTGTCTCCTTGGCAGGGAAGATAGACAAAATATCCAGATTAGTGTGAACGGAATGCATCTCCCCTGTGCTCTGGCGGTTCAAGAATGTTTTATCTTATGTTAGTTAAACAAATGCAAAGCTGAATTCTCTACTATGTGATAAATATCTACGTTATTCCTAGCAATGTTTTTTTTATATCAGGGGCCATTCGATAGAGAAAATTAAAAGCTCAACCCTTGTATCACTCACTGTGCTTAAAGTGCACTGAGATTTTTCAGTGGGAGAGATACGAATTTTGTCCCATTGTCCCCCTTATATTGAGTTTCCAGTCTCAGCCGTGATCTCTATGGTGTCACGGAAGGAGGAGAAATTGGAAGAAGAATCATTCTGGGACCATTGAAACAAAATTAGGAAATGTCAGAAATACACAGTCTGTAGGCCGTTTAACCTATTAGCTTCCTCTCTCTGGTTGCATTGTCGGTGGTTTTCCCTTTTCTATTTTAAACCCTGTTAAAGGGCTTTCTTTTAGTTTTCAGTTCTGATGAAGAGTCTATAAGCAAAGCATTAATCTATCTATTCTCTTTACTCCAGGCTGACACTCCAGTGCAGTACTGAGCGAGTGCTGCACTGTCGGAGGTGCCGTCTTTCGGATGGGATGTGAAACTCAAGTGGACGTAAAAGATCCCATGGCACTATTTCGAAGAAGAGCAGGGGAGTTACCCCCAGTGTCCTGGCCAATATTTATCCCTCAATCAACATCACTAAAACAGATTATCTGGTCATTCTCACATTGCTGTTTGTGGGAGCTTGCTGTGTGCAATTTGGCTACTGCATTTCCTACATTACAACAGTGACTACAGTTAAAAAAAGTACTTAATTGGCTGTAAAGCACTTTGGGACGTCCGGTGGTCATGAAAGGCGTTATATAAATGCAAGTCTTTCTTTACAGATGATGACAGACTTGCTGTACATTTCCAGCATGTTCTATTTTTAGTTTGGGTTTCCTGTATTCATCTTGTAGGCAGATTCCTGTTCAGTCAATTGGCTCTGCATCTGTTCATTATGTCATTTTGTTCCATCTAGTAGGTTTGTTGAATAGCTGCAATATGTCTTTTAACCAGTTTAACCATTTTGTAGGATGATGCCCTTTGCTTTGTGAATTAACATATTTTGTGGTTCTCTGTGCTTCAGGCAGCAAGTATTCAATTAATACTTACTGGTGTTTCATGCAGACAAATAAACCAGATATACTGTAGATTCTGTCTTTAGAATAAGCCAGCTGTGCACTATTGTAAAAAGGTGCTGGTGTCACATAGGTATCTGCATATTAGTGCCGGCATTGCAGTTTTGTGTTTCTTGTTGTGGTAATTGTTTCTGTTCTGCATGATACTGAGCCCTTTTTTTCTGTGTTGAATAGAAACATAGAAACATAGAAGATAGGAGCAGGAGTAGGCCATTCGGCCCCTCGAGCCTGCTCCACCATTTAATGAGATCATGGCTGATCATCCAAATTCAGTACCCTATAGAATAACTGGTATTTATTTTTGTTATATTTGATTTTAGATATATTGGACTTAAATTTTATGAATTTGTGCTCCCAGCACCAATTGATGGATGGAAAATCTTGTGGAATCCACTGACCTCTGTGCTTAATTTCTGATACACATTCCCACTGCACAAAGCTTTGCACTGTGAGTGCAAATTCATAAAATCTACTTTTCTTGTCTATTTCCTTATGACTTGCATCACCATGGTAAGTGTGAAGACAGGAAGTTCCTAAACCAATGCTGTAGAACATTTATTTGGTAATAATGGTGGTATTGTTTTATCCCATGTAATAAACATTATGTTACTCAGGCCACTGATTTATGATGATTATAAACTAGTAAATTGCCTGTGGCATTGCTCATGGACAGTTAATGAATATATGTCTTTTTATATACAAGATGACAATAAAGTTGGGAGAGAGACTTCAGAAACATGTTTCACAGAGCTACAGAACCTGCAACTTCATTGTGACAGTTGACATAGCAAAATTGAATGAGAAATGTTGAAACAGCAATTAAATGTTGACAGAAAATCATAACCAAAATCATGACACCAGGAAGTTGGGTATGTGGACAGGGAGTGCCTGTCTGACACAAGATTTTTAATAATGTATACATTTTTGGATTCATAGTTTATGATGATATCTACATTTATTTTTGTAAATTGTAAAGTGTAAATCAAAGACATTTGCGTATTATTGTTTACCTGTGTACTCAGTTTTATTTCATTTTTTTAAAGCCCAGGATCCTTGGAAGATGGCAGGGAAGATGTTTTAGGTTGTAAGAAGATAAGAGGTGTGTAAAAGGACTGGAGAAAGGGTGGAGGTTGGGGGGGGGGGGGGGGGTGGGGGTGGGGGGCTTTTGTCAGTTTTTATACACAAGGTCCCACAAAGAGCAGTGAGATAAATGAGCCAGATAATCTGTCTTTGGTGGTGTTGGATGAGGGATAAATGTTGGCCAGGACCCCAAGAGATTGCCATGCTCTTCTACGGATCATGTCATGGGATCTTTTATATCCGCCTAATAGGGCCTCAGTTTAACATCTCATCTGAAAGATAGTATCTCTGGCAGTGCTGCAATCCCTCAGCACTGAAGTAGTGTCAAGTTAGATTATGTGCTCAAGTCTCTGTATTAGGGGCTTGAACCTTACAATCTTCTGACTCAGAGGCAAGAGTGCTACCACTGAGCCATGGCTGACTCCTAGAAAGCTTGAGGGAGAGGGAGCAGAGTGACGAACTAGCAGAAGGGGCTAGGATATATGTTGAGAAGGCTGATATCTGGTAATACTTTTGGGAGGAGTGGAACAAAGAAGAATGAAGGTTGTAAGCCTAAACAGTGTTCTGCCTCTCAGAAGTTTTACAACAATGTTTTCCCAGCACTGAGCTGGGAAGCTTTTTATAGTTAAATAAAATGCTTGGTCCACTTATAACAACAACAACTTGTATTTATATAGCGACTTTAACGTAGTAAAACATCCCAAGGTGCTTCACAGGAGTATTCTAAGACAAAAAAATTTGACACCGATCCACATAAGGATAAATTAGGGCAGGTGACCAAAAGCTTGGTCAGAGAGGTAGGTTTTAAGGAGCGTCTTAAAGGAGGAAAGAGAGGTAGCGAGGCGGAGAGGTTTAGGCAGGGAATTCCAGAGCTTGGGGCCTAGGCAACAGAAGGCACGGCCACCAATGGTAGAGCGATTATAATCAGGGATGCTCAAGAGGGCAGAATTAGAGAAGCGCAGATATCTCGAGGGGTTGTGGGGCTGAAGGAGATTACAGAGATAGGGAGGGGTGAGGCCAGGGAGGGATTTAAAAACAAGAATTTTGAAATCGAGGCGTTGTTTAACCGGGAGCCAATGTAGGTCAGTGAGCACAGGGGTGATGGGTGAACAGGACTTGGTGCGAGTTAGGACACGGGCAGCCGAGTTTTGGATCACCACAAGTTTACGAAGGGTAGAATGAGGGAGGCCAGCCAGGAGTGCGTTGGAATAGTCAAGTCTAGAGGTAACAAAGGCATAGATGAGGGTTTCAGCAGCGGATGAGCTGAGGCAAGGGCGGAGATGGGTGATGATACGGAGGTGGAGATAGGCGGTCTTAGTTATGCTGCAGATATGTGGTCGGAAGCTCATTTCAGGGTCAAATATGACACCAAGGTTACGAACAGTGTGGTTCAACCTCAGACAGATGTTAGGGAGAGGGATGGAGTAAGTGGCTAGGGAATGGAGTTTGCAATTGCCAACCGTAAGTCAGCAATTATAATATAATATCTGGGGCCATATATTCCGATCCCTACGGGCGTGTACGCGCTGTATACACACCCGTAGGGACATCGGAAATGCCGGTTTCAGGCATGCCAAGCGCACGCGCTGAAAACCGGCATTTCCAATCTGTCAAGAATGCTCTTGACAGATCGGACACCTGCCCTGGAGAAGGGCCTCTGTGGGCGGATAGTTCCGCTTTCTGGAGAACCTCTGCCCGCAGAAAACCCTTAGAAATCTTACGCCTGGTAAAAGCAAGCGTAAGGCCTGCTTTTACCAGCATAAGATTTGAAAAAAAGTAAAAAAAAAAAAATTCAATCATTTATCATTTAAAAATACTTTAAAAATAGATAAGTTTATTTTTAGCCCCATAAAAACTTTAATTATTTTTTTCAAAAAATTAAATTTTTGTTTAAATTATTTAATTTATTGTAATTTCAACTCATTTAAAAAATGTGATTTTTTATTACATTTATTTAATGTTTTACTGTGTTTTTGGGGTGATCTCCATTCATACTTTTGACACGGTCTATCTGTCAAGTGTATGAAGGGAGATTCCCTTCTCCTATTGGCTCCCTATAGCCCACGTGATCCCAGGGACGCTTGCGAACCGCATGCGCCTCTGGGATACGTGGGCCCTGCACATTTCGAGTTGGAGAGGCCCAGGAATCGGAAGTATACGCACCTTGGGAGCCCTCAGGTAAGTCCATAGATTTTTTCCAGATCGGAGGCCTCCGCACACAGGAAGCCTCCGATCGGAAAATACGGCCCAATATAAATGCACTTTAAATAGTTAAGACAGGCTTCCCAACTCAGAACTGAGAGAAACCTTTCAGGAATCCCACCACTGTATTTGTAAAGAAAGCCTATAGCTGAATTCCTGGCCATGACTTGGCAACTGGCTTTAAATTGTTTAAAGCAATTTCTGTGCTTTTATTGTAGTTAGCCAGCTTAAAGCCATCTCCCAGGTCACAGTTGTGAATGCAGCAATAGCTCTTATCTCAGGGCAGGATTATGGTGGGGGTGGGGGCGGGGGGTGGAAACATGGATGCTTGTGCAAGGGAAAGTGGTTAATAGGAAAGGGGGGGAAGTGCAATTGCGGGGGGTGAGGGGCGGAGGCTCAGGTGTGGAAGAAGTGGTAGGAGCGAGTGGGCAGAGGCAGCAAGAGTTTGCATTGGGTGAGGTGCTTGATTTTGATCGGCATCAGGGAGATGGCGCTGTGGAGACCAGTGCCACATTACTACCTACTTTGGAGATGGGGCTTGGAGGACCCAATCAGAGGTAACTTTAAGAAATTAGTAAATTTTAAGCATAACAGACAAGCATAACAGAAATAGAATGATGAAAAAAGCTTGAGGGAAATGGAAGTGTTACATGAAGTAAATGTTACATTTACAAGAAGTACATGAATACCTAAGAGTTTTAATACATTAAAAGTACAAGACAAGGTGCAGCACAGACAGCTATTACTCTGACACTAGTAATTGCTGGGAACACAGAGGAGATTTGAATGGGGTGAAATCTTGCTGTGTGATCTTGCTTTGTGCACTATATTAATAAAGTTGGTAGTCGATTTCCTTTAAACAGACTAACACTTTCAACAAAGTAACAGACAGAATTTTATACAAATACTTTATTACGAATATCACACCGTAAGATTTTAGCCTAGAACAGCGGTTCCCAACCTTTTCCTTCATGCGGACCACCAGCCGTTTAAAAATTGCTTCTGCGGACCACCAGCCGTTTAAAATTTTTTTAACAGCCTATGGCTGACGGGAGTCAAACTTATATATTTTTTATCACGGACCACCTGCAGTACCCTTGCGGACCACCAGTGGTCCGCGGACCACAGGTTGGGAAACGCTGGCCTAGAAGAATCGTTGTCGGGTTACCAATTATTGCAGCTGCTCCTCATGGGCTGTTATGAAATCTAGAAAAGGGAGGAATGGCCATAGTTCAGGTAGTCATCATGTCTCCTACTCTGAAGCTGCCCTCATTTTCCTTCTGGAATTCTGTCCTGATGCATTCCTCTTTTCTGTTCCTTTTTCATTCAAATCCATCTTTTCTTTTTCTAGCATACAATTAATGCCTGCTTTCCAGTCTTACCTGTGCATACGATTTGTTCACCACGGGCAGAGGCAAATTATCTGTGGCCAAACAAATGGGTCATTATAAAATTACAATCACATGCACGTTGTCCATGTGCACAGATTTGTCATGTGCTTGAATCAGCTATGCAAAAATAAATGATCACATACAGACAAACACTGGAGATGTAGCTAATCAAAAGAACAAGTATTGGCTCCACTGTTTCCCATTTGTTTTTTCATCAATGCTTATTACAGCTGTTCATTTTTTTTTACAGTATCTGCGTGTTCTTAACCTCTTGGCATGAACTCTGTCCTAGGAAATAAATCAACAAAGTAACTCAATGCTATAATAATTCTATGTGGAGAAAGCTAATAGAATATATAATGAAGTAGAATGTGATAAAGGGATTAAAATTTAAACAAATTCACCATAAATGGTATTTCATATTTTGGTTAAGAAATAGTATTATTTCTGGCAGAAATTATTAGAGCTCACTTCATAATAAAAATCTTAAAAATATGGAATTCATATCTGATTCCTGTGGACTTGTAAAGTTCGCAATTATCGCGATTCAAAATAACATGACAGAAGCAGATTCAATTGATCAGTTTTATTAAACGAAATGCTGTCCTGATGATAAAGGACACAGAAGCCTGTAAAATGGCCACCACGCATCGTGGCAGAAGCTTCCAGGAACACAGTGGGCAGACAAGATGGCGTCGAATATACATTCAATATGAGATTGGATCATACTCGGTAAACATTGATAAAGACAGGATGCAACCCGTTTGCATTGCGAACAATAGCAATGATATAAGTGCTGGAATCGTTTTCCTATGCACAGTAAGGATCATTGTACTGGGCAATCGAAGGCCCAGCCAGACACATCAATACACAAATACCCCCCCGGCTCTACAATGAGAGAGACATTGACGGGTGATTAAGCCAGTATTCGGGGGGCCCCAAAACCAGTCAGGGAGACGATTCATACACATCCTGGCTGGTTTCAACAATGGGGAAAACATTAACGGATAGTTGGCCAGTTTCAGGTGCAACCGAAACCCGTTAAAGAAGATAATCGCCCCATGCTGGGAGTTTTGAGCGCCAAATATTACACAAAGGACAAACATTAAGATTTGAGCGGGAGATAAGTGGACACAGCACTATAACTATAGAGAACAAATGTCCATCGCTCTCTTATTTCGCTTGCTGAACTCTTATCCTCTGGTATCGCTCTCCTGGACGGGCAGCCTTTTGTTTTTCTCTCTGGACTTTGTTGACTCTTGACTCTTAGCCGTACTGGTCGGTTATTCGAGTGTTGGGTGGAGCTCAATCGGTACGAGCTGCCCCGACAAGGGCAAGTAACAGGGTACACCATCCCGAGTGTCGGTAAACGGTGTCTGGACCCGGAGGTCCGAGGAGACGAGACGAGAAGAAGACGAGAAGAAATTCCACGTGCCGCCACGGTCAGTAAACCCCGACCTGCGCCCGAAAATATAAATACAGGACTCTTCTTTGAGTTCTACCGACTACAACCTGTGTCGGACACAGGAAGACTCTTCTTTGAATTGTATCCGAGTTCCGTCGAGTTCTTCATGACAACAGGGAGTCTGGCCTGCTTTTCGCAGCAGCGAAAGTAAACAAGTGGGGTGCAGAAAACTCTTCCAAACACGTGACAGTCAGGTGCTGCAGCGAAACGAGCTGAGTGCCTCACTTTAAAATTTCCGAAGTAAAACGAGTGGTGAGCATGATTTCCGATCCTACAAATCCAGACGTAGTGTAGGTATTGTTAAGGGAGGGTGGTTTTAATAAGGTTAAGATATAATGTGTTCCCCTTTTTATGATGTGCCGTGTGTTCTCCATTTCCATAATGCGGAGATGCCGGTGTTGGACTGGGGTGGACAAAAATGAGAAGTCGCACAACACCAGGTTATAGTCCAACAGTTTTATTTGAAATCACAAGCTTTCGGAGCTATCGATCGCCCCTTCCTCAGGATACAGAATCTGTATCTCTTTACTTCACCTGAGGAAGGGGCGATCGATAGCTCCAAAAGCTTGTGATTTCAAAAAAACTCTTAGGGGTAAAAATTCACTTGGTTGCGCTTCCCGTTAGCGCCTTAAGAGGGCGCTAATGGGGCGCAAAGCCGCTAACGCCCGGGCGCAGCGATGTTTGCGCCGCTCGAGAACTTAACTTGAGATTGTGCGGCGGCGCTAAAACTTACCGCTGCGACCACCTGCGCGCGCAGATTGTGACGTCATTCCATGGTGCAACGCCCTTGTGGCGCCCCGTAGTGGAAATTGAATGGCGCCCCCTGCCTTACCGCCTGGCGCTTCCAACGACCAGAAGACTGGAACGCTATCAATCGCTGTGGGGCTGGGGGGGGCGCTATTTAAAGGGGGCCTCTTCCTGTCTTTTATTGTTGGTGGCATTTTTCAACTACGCATTCTGAGAGAGAGAGGGAGAGACTTCTGGAGAGATTCAACGTTGTGTGAAGGAGTTTTGGGTACTGAGCAGCACTTTGCAGGTTCATTTTGATTTGCCATTCCTTGTATCGATTTAGCAGAGACTGTGGGAGCTGCACTCTGAGCTCTTTGCCTGGTACTCTCCATTGTTCTTTCCAGCACATTTGATGTGCAAGTCTCTCCAGGCCGAGATTCAAGGCTGCAATGAACAGGATGTGGATGGAAAGCAAGATTAACCATCCCCTTTAAGAACTGGCCCGTGCCATTGTGTGTGTGTTCCATTGCTGACTGACATTACATGAGCTTCGCCAGCACTCCGAGTTAGCGCCTCACTGCTCGGCCTTTGCGCCTTAAGAGAGGTGTGCAGCGCCTGCTTTAGCGCTCCACTCACCTCCCGGGGCGGTAAAAGTGAAGTTTCCTGTCAGTGCCGATAATTAGCGCCAGGCGCTAATATTTGCGTCCGGACGATATTTGCGCCCCAAATGGGGCGCGACCTAATTTCTACCCCTTGGACTATAACCTGGTGTTGTGCGACTTCTCATTTTTGTCCATTTCCATAGACCAAGCTTTATGAATGTATGTATACTTGTACTATCTTTGATTTGCGCCTATGACATGTATTTCATGATTTTAGACGCCATGCAATAAAGATTTCCATTTCGTGCTATTCAACCGGGTCTATTTGAAGTTTTCTCTGCATTACTGCTCCCTGCACCTAAGTCCAGTGTTAGAACCGTAAGGGCGAGTGGGTCGAACCACTCACAGGTGCTTATTGCAAAAAGGCTGGCCGGAGACCAGAGCAAGCAATAGTATAGGCAACGAAGGCCAAACCTCGCACCAGCACCGTCTGAGACACGCCCCCTTACAACTGATTCCTTCTATCATTTGTTCAAACTGTCTCACCTCAATAAAGAAATTAACCAGATATTTATCAAGAATAAAATAAATGGAAAAATAGTATAGGATATGGTAAAAGTCTATCCTCGTGTGGTATTTCTGAGGTTAGGGAAACCTGTTAATGCAGAGGAATTACACTTAAATCACGAACCCTTTCCAAACTGTATGGCCTATGCTTTCCATGTCCACCTTGATTGAAGACCTTCTATAGGGAGTGGGACGTCACACCACAGAGGTGCCCCCTGTCCCAGCAGACTTTCCAGCCTCAGGATGGTTATATTATTAGAGGTGGGCTTCCTGGCCACTGTTGAAAAAAGAGGGGAGTTCTGACATGGCAAGCCTTGGGGGCCTGCTGCAGAGATGAATGAAGACAGTCTACATACTGCATGCAAAATTCTGTTTTGTAAAAAAAAGTCAGACTCCCCTCTTGGGCCTATGCAAGGTAGCATTCCATGAATACTTTCCATGGCTGAATGGAGAATTTTATATTTCCTTCCACCAAGTATGGAATGTTGGGTGCCTGGGCCAAAGAGATGGCCTTGTATCCAGCATTCAAACAGTGCTATTGGCAGAAAACATTTATATACCTTTAACTTATACTTGCCCACAAATGATTAGGCATATTCTGCCCTCTTGGGACCAGCCCTCCAGAAAGGGCGTAGGAGATGCATATAGTCGAAGATATGACAGACCGTATCCCTAAGCATCTTTCTACTTCCACCCGCCCTAGATCCACTAGAACTTGGCGGGGCAGGGGGTTGAAAGTCTAAGAGAATATCTATGTCCCTCCATCCATCTATCTATCAATCTATCTATCTATCCATTTAAGGTGTCAGCTTTGACTCAGTGGTAGCATACTCACCTGAGTCAGAAGGTCATGGATTCAAACCACACTCCAGAGACTTGAGCACATAATTTAGGCCAATACTTCAGTGCAGTACTAAGGGAGTGCTGCACTGTTGAAGGTGCTGTCTTTCAGATGAGATGCTAACCTGAGGCCCTGTCTGTTCTTTCAGCTGAAAGTAAAAAATCTCATGGCACTACTTGAAGAAGAGCAGGGGAGTTCCCCCAGTGACTTCACCAACATTCCTCCAATGGCCAACATTCCTCCCATGGCCAACATTCCTCCCTTGGCCAACATTCCTCCCTTGGCCAACATTCCTCCCATGTCAAACATTCCTCCCTTGGCAAACATTCCTCCATTGGCCAACATTCCTCCCTTCGCCAACATTCTTCCCATGGCCAACATTCCTCCCATGGCCAACATTCCTCCCATTGCCAACATTCCTCCATTGGCCAACATTCCTCCCATGGCCAACATTCTTCCCTTGGCCAACATTCCTCCCTTGGCCAACATTCCTCCCTTGGCCAACATTCCTCCCTTGGCCAACATTCCTCCCATGGCCAACATTCTTCCCTTGGCCAACATTCCTCCCTTGGACAACATTCCTTCCTTGGCCAACATTCCTCCCATGGCCAAAATTCCTCCCTTGGCCAACATTGTTCCCTTGGCCAACATTCCTCTCTTGGCCAACATTCCTCCCTTGGCCAACATTCCTCTCTTGGCCAACATTCCTCCCTTGGCCAACATTCCTCCCATGGCCAACATTCCTCCCTTGGCCAACATTCCTCCCATGGCCAACATTCCTCCCATGGCCAACATTCTTCCCTTGGCCAACATTCCTCCCTTGGCCAACATTCCTCCCATGGCCAACATTCTTCCCTTGGCCCAACATTCCTCCTTTGGCCAACATTCCTCCCATGGCCAACATTCCTCCATTGGCCAACATTCCTCTCTTGGCCAACATTCCTCCCTTGGCCAACATTCCTCCCATGGCCAACATTCCTCCCATGGCCAACATTCCTCCCATGGCCAACATTCCTCCATTGGCCAACATTCCTCTCTTGGCCAACATTCCTCCATTGGCCAACATTCCTCCCATGGCCAACATTCTTCCCTTGGCCAACATTCCTCCCTTGGCCAACATTCCTCCCATGGCCAACATTCCTCCCTTCACCAACATTCCTCCCTTGGCCAACATTCTTCCCTTGGCCAACATTCCTCCCTTGGCCAACATTCCTCTCTTGGCCAACATTCCTCCCTTGGCCAACATTCCTCCCATGGCCAACATTCCTCCCTTGGCCAACATTCCTCCCATGGCCAACATTCCTCCCATGGCCAACATTCTTCCCTTGGCCAACATTCCTCCCTTGGCCAACATTCCTCCCATGGCCAACATTCTTCCCTTGGCCCAACATTCCTCCTTTGGCCAACATTCCTCCCATGGCCAACATTCCTCCATTGGCCAACATTCCTCTCTTGGCCAACATTCCTCCCTTGGCCAACAGTCCTCCCATGGCCAACATTCCTCCCATGGCCAACATTCCTCCCATGGCCAACATTCCTCCATTGGCCAACATTCCTCTCTTGGCCAACATTCCTCCATTGGCCAACATTCCTCCCATGGCCAACATTCTTCCCTTGGCCAACATTCCTCCCTTGGCCAACATTCCTCCCATGGCCAACATTTCTCCCTTCACCAACATTCCTCCCTTGGCCAACATTCTTCCCTTGGCCAACATTCCTCCCATGGCCAACATTCCTCTCTTGGCCAACATTCCTCCCTTGGCCAACATTCCTCCCATGGCCAACATTCCTCCCTTGGCCAACATTCCTCCCATGGCCAACATTCCTCCCATGGCCAACATTCTTCCCTTGGCCAACATTCCTCCCTTGGCCAACATTCCTCCCATGGCCAACATTCTTCCCTTGGCCCAACATTCCTCCTTTGGCCAACATTCCTCCCATGGCCAACATTCCTCCATTGGCCAACATTCCTCTCTTGGCCAACATTCCTCCCTTGGCCAACAGTCCTCCCATGGCCAACATTCCTCCCATGGCCAACATTCCTCCCATGGCCAACATTCCTCCATTGGCCAACATTCCTCTCTTGGCCAACATTCCTCCATTGGCCAACATTCCTCCCATGGCCAACATTCTTCCCTTGGCCAACATTCCTCCCTTGGCCAACATTCCTCCCATGGCCAACATTCCTCCCTTCGCCAACATTCCTCCCTTGGCCAACATTCTTCCCTTGGCCAACATTCCTCTCTTGGCCAACATTCCTCCCTTGGCCAACATTCCTCCCTTCGCCAACATTCCTCCCTTGGCCAACATTCCTCCCTTGGCCAACATTCCTCTCTTGGCCAACATTCCTCCCTTGGCCAACATTCCTCCCTTGGCCAACATTCCTCCCTTGGCCAACATTCCTCCCTTGGCCCAACATTCCTCCTTTGGCCAACATTCCTCCCATGGCCAACATTCCTCCATTGGCTAACATTCCTCCCATGGCCAACATTCCTCCCTTGGCCAACATTCCTCCCTTGGCCAACATTCCTCTCTTGGCCAACATTCCTCCCTTGGCCAACATTCCTCCCATGGCCAACATTCCTCCCTTGGCCAACATTCCTCCCTTGGCCAACATTCCTCCTTTGGCCAACATTCTTCCCTTGGCCAACATTCCTCCCTTGGCCAACATTCCTCCATTGGCCAACATTCCTCCCATGACCAACATTCTTCCCATGACCAACATTCCTCCCTTGGCCAACATTCCTCCATTGGCCAACGTTCCTCCCATGACCAACATTCTTCCCTTGGCCAACATTCCTCCCTTGGCCAACGTTGCTCCCTTGGCCAACATTCCTCCCTTGGCCAACATTCCTCCCTTGGCCAACGTTGCTCCCATGGCCAACATTACTCCCTTGGCCAACGTTGCTCCCATGGCCAACATTCCTCCCTTGGCCAACATTCCTCCCTTGGCCAACATTCCTCCCATGGCCAACATTCCTCCCTTGGCCAACATTCCTCCCTTGGCCAACATTCCTCCCTTGGCCAACGTTGCTCCCATGGCCAACATTCCTCCCTTGGCCAACATTCCTCCCATGGCCAACATTCCTCCCTTGGCCAACATTCCTCCCTTGGCCAACATTCCTCCCATGGCCAACATTCCTCCCATGGCCAACATTCTTCCCTTGGCCAACATTCCTCCCTTGGCCAACATTCCTCCCATGGCCAACATTCTTCCCTTGGCCCAACATTCCTCCTTTGGCCAACATTCCTCCCATGGCCAACATTCCTCCATTGGCCAACATTCCTCTCTTGGCCAACATTCCTCCCTTGGCCAACATTCCTCCCATGGCCAACATTCCTCCCATGGCCAACATTCCTCCCATGGCCAACATTCCTCCATTGGCCAACATTCCTCTCTTGGCCAACATTCCTCCATTGGCCAACATTCCTCCCATGGCCAACATTCTTCCCTTGGCCAACATTCCTCCCTTGGCCAACATTCCTCCCATGGCCAACATTCCTCCCTTCACCAACATTCCTCCCTTGGCCAACATTCTTCCCTTGGCCAACATTCCTCCCTTGGCCAACATTCCTCTCTTGGCCAACATTCCTCCCTTGGCCAACATTCCTCCCATGGCCAACATTCCTCCCTTGGCCAACATTCCTCCCATGGCCAACATTCCTCCCATGGCCAACATTCTTCCCTTGGCCAACATTCCTCCCTTGGCCAACATTCCTCCCATGGCCAACATTCTTCCCTTGGCCCAACATTCCTCCTTTGGCCAACATTCCTCCCATGGCCAACATTCCTCCATTGGCCAACATTCCTCTCTTGGCCAACATTCCTCCCTTGGCCAACAGTCCTCCCATGGCCAACATTCCTCCCATGGCCAACATTCCTCCCATGGCCAACATTCCTCCATTGGCCAACATTCCTCTCTTGGCCAACATTCCTCCATTGGCCAACATTCCTCCCATGGCCAACATTCTTCCCTTGGCCAACATTCCTCCCTTGGCCAACATTCCTCCCATGGCCAACATTCCTCCCTTCACCAACATTCCTCCCTTGGCCAACATTCTTCCCTTGGCCAACATTCCTCCCTTGGCCAACATTCCTCTCTTGGCCAACATTCCTCCCTTGGCCAACATTCCTCCCATGGCCAACATTCCTCCCTTGGCCAACATTCCTCCCATGGCCAACATTCCTCCCATGGCCAACATTCTTCCCTTGGCCAACATTCCTCCCTTGGCCAACATTCCTCCCATGGCCAACATTCTTCCCTTGGCCCAACATTCCTCCTTTGGCCAACATTCCTCCCATGGCCAACATTCCTCCATTGGCCAACATTCCTCTCTTGGCCAACATTCCTCCCTTGGCCAACAGTCCTCCCATGGCCAACATTCCTCCCATGGCCAACATTCCTCCCATGGCCAACATTCCTCCATTGGCCAACATTCCTCTCTTGGCCAACATTCCTCCATTGGCCAACATTCCTCCCATGGCCAACATTCTTCCCTTGGCCAACATTCCTCCCTTGGCCAACATTCCTCCCATGGCCAACATTCCTCCCTTCGCCAACATTCCTCCCTTGGCCAACATTCTTCCCTTGGCCAACATTCCTCTCTTGGCCAACATTCCTCCCTTGGCCAACATTCCTCCCTTGGCCAACATTCCTCCCTTGGCCAACATTCCTCCCTTGGCCAACATTCCTCTCTTGGCCAACATTCCTCCCTTGGCCAACATTCCTCCCTTGGCCAACATTCCTCCCTTGGCCAACATTCCTCCCTTGGCCCAACATTCCTCCTTTGGCCAACATTCCTCCCATGGCCAACATTCCTCCATTGGCTAACATTCCTCCCATGGCCAACATTCCTCCCTTGGCCAACATTCCTCCCTTGGCCAACATTCCTCACTTGGCCAACATTCCTCCCTTGGCCAACATTCCTCCCATGGCCAACATTCCTCCCTTGGCCAACATTCCTCCCTTGGCCAACATTCCTCCTTTGGCCAACATTCTTCCCTTGGCCAACATTCCTCCCTTGGCCAACATTCCTCCATTGGCCAACATTCCTCCCATGACCAACATTCTTCCCATGACCAACATTCCTCCCTTGGCCAACATTCTTCCCTTGGCCAACATTCCTCCCTTGGCCAACATTCCTCCCATGGCCAACATTCTTCCCTTGGCCCAACATTCCTCCTTTGGCCAACATTCCTCCCATGGCCAACATTCCTCCATTGGCCAACATTCCTCTCTTGGCCAACATTCCTCCCTTGGCCAACAGTCCTCCCATGGCCAACATTCCTCCCATGGCCAACATTCCTCCCATGGCCAACATTCCTCCATTGGCCAACATTCCTCTCTTGGCCAACATTCCTCCATTGGCCAACATTCCTCCCATGGCCAACATTCTTCCCTTGGCCAACATTCCTCCCTTGGCCAACATTCCTCCCATGGCCAACATTCCTCCCTTCACCAACATTCCTCCCTTGGCCAACATTCTTCCCTTGGCCAACATTCCTCCCTTGGCCAACATTCCTCTCTTGGCCAACATTCCTCCCTTGGCCAACATTCCTCCCATGGCCAACATTCCTCCCTTGGCCAACTTTCCTCCCATGGCCAACATTCCTCCCATGGCCAACATTCTTCCCTTGGCCAACATTCCTCCCTTGGCCAACATTCCTCCCATGGCCAACATTCTTCCCTTGGCCCAACATTCCTCCTTTGGCCAACATTCCTCCCATGGCCAACATTCCTCCATTGGCCAACATTCCTCTCTTGGCCAACATTCCTCCCTTGGCCAACAGTCCTCCCATGGCCAACATTCCTCCCATGGCCAACATTCCTCCCATGGCCAACATTCCTCCATTGGCCAACATTCCTCTCTTGGCCAACATTCCTCCATTGGCCAACATTCCTCCCATGGCCAACATTCTTCCCTTGGCCAACATTCCTCCCTTGGCCAACATTCCTCCCATGGCCAACATTCCTCCCTTCGCCAACATTCCTCCCTTGGCCAACATTCTTCCCTTGGCCAACATTCCTCTCTTGGCCAACATTCCTCCCTTGGCCAACATTCCTCCCTTCGCCAACATTCCTCCCTTGGCCAACATTCCTCCCTTGGCCAACATTCCTCTCTTGGCCAACATTCCTCCCTTGGCCAACATTCCTCCCTTGGCCAACATTCCTCCCTTGGCCAACATTCCTCCCTTGGCCCAACATTCCTCCTTTGGCCAACATTCCTCCCATGGCCAACATTCCTCCATTGGCTAACATTCCTCCCATGGCCAACATTCCTCCCTTGGCCAACATTCCTCCCTTGGCCAACATTCCTCTCTTGGCCAACATTCCTCCCTTGGCCAACATTCCTCCCATGGCCAACATTCCTCCCTTGGCCAACATTCCTCCCTTGGCCAACATTCCTCCTTTGGCCAACATTCTTCCCTTGGCCAACATTCCTCCCTTGGCCAACATTCCTCCATTGGCCAACATTCCTCCCATGACCAACATTCTTCCCATGACCAACATTCCTCCCTTGGCCAACATTCCTCCATTGGCCAACGTTCCTCCCTTGGCCAACATTCTTCCCTTGGCCAACATTCCTCTCTTGGCCAACATTCCTCCCTTGGCCAACATTCCTCCCTTCGCCAACATTCCTCCCTTGGCCAACATTCCTCCCTTGGCCAACATTCCTCTCTTGGCCAACATTCCTCCCTTGGCCAACATTCCTCCCTTGGCCAACATTCCTCCCTTGGCCAACATTCCTCCCTTGGCCCAACATTCCTCCTTTGGCCAACATTCCTCCCATGGCCAACATTCCTCCATTGGCTAACATTCCTCCCATGGCCAACATTCCTCCCTTGGCCAACATTCCTCCCTTGGCCAACATTCCTCTCTTGGCCAACATTCCTCCCTTGGCCAACATTCCTCCCATGGCCAACATTCCTCCCTTGGCCAACATTCCTCCCTTGGCCAACATTCCTCCTTTGGCCAACATTCTTCCCTTGGCCAACATTCCTCCCTTGGCCAACATTCCTCCATTGGCCAACATTCCTCCCATGACCAACATTCTTCCCATGACCAACATTCCTCCCTTGGCCAACATTCCTCCATTGGCCAACGTTCCTCCCATGACCAACATTCTTCCCTTGGCCAACATTCCTCCCTTGGCCAACGTTGCTCCCTTGGCCAACATTCCTCCCTTGGCCAACATTCCTCCCTTGGCCAACGTTGCTCCCATGGCCAACATTACTCCCTTGGCCAACGTTGCTCCCATGGCCAACATTCCTCCCTTGGCCAACATTCCTCCCTTGGCCAACATTCCTCCCATGGCCAACATTCCTCCCTTGGCCAACATTCCTCCCTTGGCCAACATTCCTCCCTTGGCCAACGTTGCTCCCATGGCCAACATTCCTCCCTTGGCCAACATTCCTCCCATGGCCAACATTCCTCCCTTGGCCAACATTCCTCCCTTGGCCAACATTCCTCCCATGGCCAACATTCCTCCCATGGCCAACATTCTTCCCTTGGCCAACATTCCTCCCTTGGCCAACATTCCTCCCATGGCCAACATTCTTCCCTTGGCCCAACATTCCTCCTTTGGCCAACATTCCTCCCATGGCCAACATTCCTCCATTGGCCAACATTCCTCTCTTGGCCAACATTCCTCCCTTGGCCAACATTCCTCCCATGGCCAACATTCCTCCCATGGCCAACATTCCTCCCATGGCCAACATTCCTCCATTGGCCAACATTCCTCTCTTGGCCAACATTCCTCCATTGGCCAACATTCCTCCCATGGCCAACATTCTTCCCTTGGCCAACATTCCTCCCTTGGCCAACATTCCTCCCATGGCCAACATTCCTCCCTTCACCAACATTCCTCCCTTGGCCAACATTCTTCCCTTGGCCAACATTCCTCCCTTGGCCAACATTCCTCTCTTGGCCAACATTCCTCCCTTGGCCAACATTCCTCCCATGGCCAACATTCCTCCCTTGGCCAACATTCCTCCCATGGCCAACATTCCTCCCATGGCCAACATTCTTCCCTTGGCCAACATTCCTCCCTTGGCCAACATTCCTCCCATGGCCAACATTCTTCCCTTGGCCCAACATTCCTCCTTTGGCCAACATTCCTCCCATGGCCAACATTCCTCCATTGGCCAACATTCCTCTCTTGGCCAACATTCCTCCCTTGGCCAACAGTCCTCCCATGGCCAACATTCCTCCCATGGCCAACATTCCTCCCATGGCCAACATTCCTCCATTGGCCAACATTCCTCTCTTGGCCAACATTCCTCCATTGGCCAACATTCCTCCCATGGCCAACATTCTTCCCTTGGCCAACATTCCTCCCTTGGCCAACATTCCTCCCATGGCCAACATTCCTCCCTTCACCAACATTCCTCCCTTGGCCAACATTCTTCCCTTGGCCAACATTCCTCCCTTGGCCAACATTCCTCTCTTGGCCAACATTCCTCCCTTGGCCAACATTCCTCCCATGGCCAACATTCCTCCCTTGGCCAACATTCCTCCCATGGCCAACATTCCTCCCATGGCCAACATTCTTCCCTTGGCCAACATTCCTCCCTTGGCCAACATTCCTCCCATGGCCAACATTCTTCCCTTGGCCCAACATTCCTCCTTTGGCCAACATTCCTCCCATGGCCAACATTCCTCCATTGGCCAACATTCCTCTCTTGGCCAACATTCCTCCCTTGGCCAACAGTCCTCCCATGGCCAACATTCCTCCCATGGCCAACATTCCTCCCATGGCCAACATTCCTCCATTGGCCAACATTCCTCTCTTGGCCAACATTCCTCCATTGGCCAACATTCCTCCCATGGCCAACATTCTTCCCTTGGCCAACATTCCTCCCTTGGCCAACATTCCTCCCATGGCCAACATTCCTCCCTTCGCCAACATTCCTCCCTTGGCCAACATTCTTCCCTTGGCCAACATTCCTCTCTTGGCCAACATTCCTCCCTTGGCCAACATTCCTCCCTTCGCCAACATTCCTCCCTTGGCCAACATTCCTCCCTTGGCCAACATTCCTCTCTTGGCCAACATTCCTCCCTTGGCCAACATTCCTCCCTTGGCCAACATTCCTCCCTTGGCCAACATTCCTCCCTTGGCCCAACATTCCTCCTTTGGCCAACATTCCTCCCATGGCCAACATTCCTCCATTGGCTAACATTCCTCCCATGGCCAACATTCCTCCCTTGGCCAACATTCCTCCCTTGGCCAACATTCCTCTCTTGGCCAACATTCCTCCCTTGGCCAACATTCCTCCCATGGCCAACATTCCTCCCTTGGCCAACATTCCTCCCTTGGCCAACATTCCTCCTTTGGCCAACATTCTTCCCTTGGCCAACATTCCTCCCTTGGCCAACATTCCTCCATTGGCCAACATTCCTCCCATGACCAACATTCTTCCCATGACCAACATTCCTCCCTTGGCCAACATTCCTCCATTGGCCAACGTTCCTCCCATGACCAACATTCTTCCCTTGGCCAACATTCCTCCCTTGGCCAACGTTGCTCCCTTGGCCAACATTCCTCCCTTGGCCAACATTCCTCCCTTGGCCAACGTTGCTCCCATGGCCAACATTACTCCCTTGGCCAACGTTGCTCCCATGGCCAACATTCCTCCCTTGGCCAACATTCCTCCCTTGGCCAACATTCCTCCCATGGCCAACATTCCTCCCTTGGCCAACATTCCTCCCTTGGCCAACATTCCTCCCTTGGCCAACGTTGCTCCCATGGCCAACATTCCTCCCTTGGCCAACATTCCTCCCTTGGCCAACGTTCCTCCCTTGGCCAACATTCCTCCCATGGCCAACATTCCTCCCTTGGCCAACATTCCTCCCTTGGCCAACATTCCTCCCATGGCCAACATTCCTCCCTTGGCCAACATTCCTCCCTTGGCCAACATTCCTCCCTTGGCCAACATTCCTCCCATGGCCAACATTCTTCCCATGACCAACATTCTTCCCTTGGCCAACATTCCTCCCTTGGCCAACATTCCTCCCATGGCCAACATTCCTCCCTTGGCCAACATTCCTCCCTTGGCCAACATTCCTCCCTTGACCAACATTCCTCCCATGACCAACATTCTTCCCTTGGCCAACATTCCTCCCTTGGCCAACATTCCTCCCATGGCCAACATTCCTCCCTTGGCCAACGTTGCTCCCTTGGCCAACATTCCTCCCTTGGCCAACATTCTTCCCTTGGCCAACATTCCTCCCATGACCAACATTCTTCCCTTGGCCAACATTCCTCCCTTGGCCAACATTCCTCCCTTGTCCAACATTCCTCCCTTGGCCAACATACCTCCCATGACCAACATTCTTCCCTTGGCCAACATTCCTCCCTTGGCCAACATTCCTCCCTTGGCCAACATTCCTCCCTTGGCCAACATTCTTCCCTTGGCCAACATTCCTCCCTTGGCTAACATTCCTCCCTTGGCCAACATTCCTCCAATGGCCAACATTCCTCCCTTGGCCAACATTCCTCCCTTGGCCAACATTCTTCCCTTGGCCAACATTCCTCCCTTGGCTAACATTCCTCTCTTGGCCAACATTCCTCCCATGGCCAACATTCTTCCCTTGGCCAACATTCCTCCCTTGGCCAACATTCCTCCCATGGCCAACATTCTTCCCTTGGCCAACATTCCTCCCTTGGCCAACATTCCTCCCTTGGCCAACATTCCTCCCTTGGCCAACATTCCTCCCTTGGCTAACATTCCTCCCATGGCCAACATTCCTCCATTGGCCAACATTCCTCCCATGACCAACATTCTTCCCTTGGCCAACATTCCTCCCTTGGCCAACATTCCTCCCTTGGCCAACATTCTTCCCTTGGCCAACATTCCTCCCTTGGCTAACATTCCTCCCTTGGCCAACATTCCTCCAATGGCCAACATTCCTCCCTTGGCCAACATTCCTCCCTTGGCCAACATTCTTCCCTTGGCCAACATTCCTCCCTTGGCTAACATTCCTCTCTTGGCCAACATTCCTCCCATGGCCAACATTCTTCCCTTGGCCAACATTCCTCCCTTGGCCAACATTCCTCCCTTGGCCAACATTCCTCCCTTGGCTAACATTCCTCCCTTGGCCAACATTCCTCCCTTGGCCAACATTCCTCCCTTGGCCAACATTCCTCCCTTGGCTAACATTCCTCTCTTGGCCAACATTCCTCCCATGGCCAACATTCTTCCCTTGGCCAACATTCCTCTCTTGGCCAACATTCCTCCCTTGGCCAACATTCTTCCCTTGGCCAACATTCCTCCCTTGGCCAACATTCCTCCCATGACCAACATTCTTCCCTTGGCTAACATTCCTCCCTTGGCCAACATTCCTCCCTTGGCTAACATTCCTCCCATGACCAACATTCTTCCCTTGGCCAACATTCCTCCCTTGGCCAACATTCCTCCCTTGGCCAACATTCCTCCCATGACCAACATTCTTCCCTTGGCCAACATTCCTCTCTTGGCCAACATTCCTCCCTTGGCCTACATTCCTCCCTTGGCCAACATTCCTCCCTTGGCCAACATTCTTCCCTTGGCCAACATTCCTCCCTTGGCCAACATTCCTCCCTTGGCCAATATTCCTCCCTTGGCCAACATTCCTCCCTTGGCCAACATTCTTCCCTTGGCCAACATTCCTCCCTTGGCCAACATTCCTCCCTTGGCCAACATTCTTCCCTTGGCCAACATTCCTCCCATGGCCAACATTCCTCCCTTGGCCAACATTCCTCCTTTGGCCAACATTCCTCCCTTGGCCAACATTCCTCCCTTGGCCAACATTCCTCCCTTGGCCAACATTCCTCCCTTGGCCAACATTCCTCCCTTGGCCAACATTCCTCCCTTGGCCAACATTCCTCCCTTGGCCAACATTCCTCCCTTGGCCAACATTCCTCCCTTGGCCAACATTCCTCCCTTGGCCAACATTCCTCCCTTGGCCAACATTCCTCCCTTGGCCAACATTCCTCCATTGGCCAACATTCCTCCCTTGGCCAACATTCCTCCCATGACCAACATTCCTCCCTTGGCTAACATTCCTCCCTTGGCCAACATTGCTCCCTTGGCCAACATTCCTCCATTGGCTAACATTCCTCCCATGGCCAACATTCCTCCCTTGGCCAACATTCCTCCCTTGGCCAACATTCCTCCCATGGCCAACATTCCTCCATTGGCCAACATTCCTCCCTTGGCCAACATTCCTCCCTTGGCAAACATTCCTCCCATGGCCAACATTCCTCCCTTGGCCAACATTCCTCCCTTGGCCAACATTCCTCCCTTGGCCAACATTCCTCCCTTGGCCAACGTTGCTCCCTTGGCCAACATTCCTCTCTTGGCCAACATTCCTCCCATGGCCAACATTCCTCCCTTGGCCAACGTTGCTCCCTTGGCCAACATTCCTCTCTTGGCCAACATTCCTCCCTTGGCCAACATTCCTCCCTTGGCCAAATTCCTCCCATGGCCAACATTCCTCCCTTGGCCAGTACTCCATACCACCACAGTTCAGATGCTTGTTCTCAAACTTTGTCTGTTTCTCTCTTGAAGGGATTTCTTTCATTCTTGTTTCTCACTTTCCTATTACTCTGGTGCAGCCAAATCAACTTTGATCAGTGTAAAAGTCAGAGTTCTGGCAAAATTGCTGTATTTCCGTGTTCTCCACCTGCTTGAGTTCCTTTTGTAATTCAAGGCCTTCATGTCCCTTTGAACTATGTTGGGAACAGGCAGCTGGGGCTCCTGTTGTTTCCCCTGGCACATTTAATATTCCAGAACCTAGACAGCTAAAGAGTTCATGATTGCTTTATCTACTGAATGTGCAGATCTCATTATCGGAACATAGGAAAAGGAGTAGGCTATTTAGCCCCTCGAGTTTCTTCCGCTATTCAATGACATCATGGCTGATCTGTGACCTAACTCCATATATCTGCCTTTGCCCCATATCCCTTAATACCTTTGATTAACAGAAATCTATTAAACTCAGATTTGAAATTAACAATTCACCCAACATCAACAGCTGTTTGCAGAGACAGTTCCAAACTTCTAACACCCTTTGCATGTAGAACTGTTTCCTAACTTCACTGCTGAAATTCCTCGTTCTAACTTTTAGGCTATGTCCCCTAGTCCTAGATTCCCCAACCAGTGGAAGTAGTTTCTCTCTATCAGTTCCCATTAATATCTTGAAAGCTTCGATCAAATCACCCTTTAATCTTCTAAATTCCAGGGAATACAACCCTACTTTGTGTAGTCTCTCCTCATAATTTAACCCTTGGAGTCCAGGTATCATTCTAGTAAATCAGCGTTGCCATCTCTCCAAGGGCAATATATCCCTCCTAAGGTGTGGTGCCCAGAACTGCTCACAGTACTCCAGATGTGGTCTAATCAGGGCTTTGTTTAGCTGTAGCATGACTTCTAACACCTTGTATTCTAGTCCTATAGATACAAAGGCCAGCATTACATTAGCCTTACTTTTTTTTATTTGTTCATGGGATGTGAGCATCGCTGGCAAGGCCAGCATTTATTGCCCATCCCTAGTTACCCTTGAGAAGGTGGTGGTGAGCCGCCTTCTTGAACCACTGCAATCCGTGTGGTGAAGGTATTCCCACAGTGCTGAGGGAGTTCCAGGATTTTGACCCAGCGACGATGAAGGAACGGCGATATATTTCCAAGTCCGGATGGTGTGTGACTTGGAGGGAAACTTGGAGGTGGTGGTGTTCCCATGCACCTGCTGCCCTTTGTCCTTCTAGGTGGAAGAGGTCGCGGGTTTGGGAGGTGCTGCCAAAGAAGCCTTGGTGAGTTGCTGCAGTGCATCTTGTAGATGGTACACACTGCAGCCATGGTGCACCGGTGGTGGAGGAAGTGAATGTTTAAGGTAGTGGATGAAGTGCAAATCAAGCGGGTTGCTTTGCCCTCGATGGTGTCGAGCTTCTTGAGTGATGTGGGAGATGCACTCATCAAGGCAAGTGCAGAGTATTTCATCACAGTCCTGACTTGTGCCTTGTAGATGATGGACTATTTTCTGTACCTGTCCATGACATTTTAATGATTTATGTACATGGACCCCTAAGTCTCTTTGAACCTCCTCTGCTTCTAGCTTTTCAGCATTTAGAAATTGCTCTTTTCAGGTCAAAAATGGATGATTCACACTTGCCTATATTGAAATCCATTTCCCACAGTTTTGCCCATTCACTTAATCTATTAATATCTCTTTGTAATTTTTGCTTCCATCTACACTGCTTACAATGCCGTCTAACTTTGTGTCATCGGCAAACTTGGATATGAGGCTCTCTATCCTGTCATCTAAGTCGTTAGTAAATATTGTGAATAGTTGGGGCCCCAACACAAATCCAAGTGGGACACCACTAGTCACATCCTGCCAATTAAAGTACCTGGCCATTATGCCTACTCTCTGTCTCCTGCCACACAGCCATTCTCCTAACCAGGTCAATAATTTGCCTTCAATTTCATGAGCTTCAACTTTAGTTAACAGTCTCTTATGAGGGATTTTATCGAATGCCTTCTGGAAGTCTATATAAATAACATCCATAGACATTCTATGGAGTTCTGATGAAAGGTCATCAACCTGAAACGTTGGCCGTGATTTTATTATAGGTGTCGGGTTGGCGGCGGGAGAGCTGGTTTCTGGGTTCCAGTCACGATCCTGGCTGCAGCCGCACTGTCAAAGGGATTTTCCCTTGATTGGCCTTGTTAAGCCCGACCTGCGGGCTTCCCAGCCAATTAACAGGAAGCGGGTCTGATGACGTCATTTGATGACGTGTCATCAGCTGGTTTCCTTAAAGGGACCACGACCACATGGAGTTTGACAGTTGTTCTGTCAGTGTTTCACAGCACTGAGGTGCTGCAAACACTGACAAGCACTGTACAAAGGTGGACGGTTGCACCCAGGTTCTCAAATGACTCCCTCCATATGCTTATGGAGAGAGTCACAATGTGCAGGGAGGTTCTCTTCCCTTCCAATGGTGGAAGGAACCTCCCCAGGACACCAACCCAGCCTGGTTGCACATTGCACAGGAGGGCAAAAGCAGTCAGGCTGCAGTGGCGCCAACCTTTCAATGATCTCAGTGGATCACAAAACGTTACTGCAAAGCCACACTCAAACTCACCTTGCTGTGCCACTCAACACATCCCCATCACTCTGCCTTCCATACCCTTCTCCTGCACATCCTTACTCACACCAACTTACCTTGCACCTCCACCCAACCCTCTCTATCTACTTTATCACTTCCCCATCTCACTAGCCACCCCTCACACTCACCCTCATCCTACTGCAAGCATACCAACTAACAACACACAAGGGTAGGCACTTGAGAGGTTTAGCCAATGTCCATGTGAAGTTTCTGGTAATGTGTTGTCATACAGTGAAATCTATTTTTCCAACACTGCCCCATATTGGACAGATCTGAACGCACCTTGAGAAGTGTCTTACTGAGTTCCAGTGAATGTTCAGACATAACTTCCCCCCACCGCCCCCCGCTATAGTGATGAGTGTGCATGGAATGGCTTGGACATTAAAGGGCTGCTTCACGCTGCTGGTGTGGGATGGTGTCTACCTGGCGCATCATGTGGCAGCCAGGGTGAACAGCATCAAGTGAAGTAAATCTGGCCATGGTGATGCTTTCGCTGGCCTCCCAGCCAGCAATGCTGTCAGGGGCTGATGCCCTGTGTCCAGTGCAGCATCAGGTGATGGCGGAGAAGGTTGGTGTTGTTGTTGGTGATGTTGGTGTGCCTGGTGATGTTGGTGTTGGGGCTGATCGTGGAACGATTCAGAGGACCAAGGTGAGATTTTTTCAAGGGCACCGATGTTGCTGCACTAGATGACAGCTGCAGGTGAGATGACAGAAGCGATCTGTCAAAGGTGAGAGAGGTTCTCCCAATGAGGTGCCACTGGACATACGTTGGCTCTAAACACTTGCAAGCTAAAGGAATCTCTAGGGCTGGATTTTCAATGACCCGTGGAGTCAGGTTTGGAGGCGTGTGGGGGGTTAAAGTTGCAGATTCGGGGGTCCCGACCCCATCCTGACTCCATTCCGCCTCCACGCAATTTTGACAAAATCGGTCGCGGGGTTCCTGACTCTGTCCCGCCTCCAAGAGGTGGGAGAGGCCATTAAAGCCCTTAACAAGCCCTAAATTGGCTCTGTAATGCCATTTTGAAACGTTTTAGCTAGTTTAACCCTTTTCTGACGTGAAGTACGCCTGATGTGAAACACGCCAGTGAAACCTGGCGGGAGCGCAAGTGAATGTCTTCAGAGACTGCCTGGGAGGACTTGGTTGCGCTCTCTCTCTCTCTCTCTCTCTCTCTCTCCTGCTCATTTTGCATCCAGGTCTCTCACAGCAAAGGCCAGGCAATCTCTGAGACCAGGCAGTCTCTGACCTGCAATGATGACATCATCAGAGGCGACTTTCAGACTGAAACCACTAATTGGTTCATGGGTTCCCACATGCTGGAAATCAATTGCCCAGTTAAGTGAAAATTGCATCAATCTCCCACATCCAATTGCAGGCGGGTGGATAACACGAAATGCGGATGACACGACCCCAACCCACCCCAGTATCAAAATCCAGCCCTATATGTCTTACAAATGCAGTAACCAACAGTTTCTGTGCTCTGAAACTGACCATCGGCAACATGGCATCCTTTAAACCACTTCTGCAGCTGTGTAAGAAATCATGAATTGGAAGAAATAACTTGAGACAAAAAGGTCTCTTCGGACTGGTGTTAGAATAACTGGATAGACGCTTAGAATTTGCTGATGTTCTTGGTTCCCTGCGGATGTTATAACATTCTGCACCGTGGTGGTGACCTTGTTTCCAGACTAGCTGTCTGCTGTTTGTGTGCTAGAAAGGTTGTTGACTGTATCTTTGATAATCTACCCTAGGCCCACTCCTAAAAAGAGAGTAAAAGAGATATCAAAAGAGCTTTTAGCACAGACGGTGATGAGCTGTTCACGCACGCCAGCCGTATGTCCGATCGGGACCGATACTAGCTGCTTGTCACGGTCGTATGTCTACTATGTCTATCCTGATTGCGTGTTGTACTTAACTTAAACTGCCGCTCTTTAATAAAATGCCTTACAACTCCTAAGACCCTTTGGGTAATCTGTGTGTGACCTTTGATCCAAATTCTTACAGCTGTCAGCTTATCAGAAACATCAGAGCAGACTCAAATCACGCCAGGGTGAGCTGGCGTGTTCCCCGAGCAGCGGGTAACCCGTGGTGGAGAACGTAAAATGGGAAGGAAGCCTCAAAATATCATTAAATTGGCTCTTAACAAGCCATTTAATGATCTCAATTGTCTCCCCCAGTGCTTGGTGTGGGGTCAGTTCTCCGCTGATAGACCTGACACCTGGGAGACTCGCGTGGAGGCGGGTTGACAGCGGGTTTCCTACCTGCTGTCAATCTTTGTTATTTTGACAGCGGACCCGCCTCCAAACCCCCCCTCTAAGCGCCGGCAAATTCACAGCCGTTAACTCTGTTTCTCTCTCCTCAAATGCTGCCTGACTTGCTGAGTATCTCCAGCATTTTCTGTTTTTAATCCATAGACGTTCCCCTGTCCAGTTATTTATCACCTCTTCAAAAAATTCAATCAGGTTCATCAGGCATGACCTACCCTTTACAAATTATTCTTCACGTTATTCATTCACACACCATCTTTAGCATCACTACTAAAGAATAGTGTCAATGGCTGATCAAGTGTGGAACCCCCAGCACACAGTTGGTTCACAGTTAAACTGCAGATCGTAGATCGCTGTGTAAATGCAGTCTTCTACAGTTTGGGTCCTAAAGGGAAAAGTTCAGCTGGCCTGATTGGGGGTGGGGGTGGGGGTGGGGGAAGATTATTTTTACTATTACCTGAAATTGTTCCTCGTGACTTCACCACTAAATGAATCCCAAGAAACTCAGGTAAGGTTTGGAGGTGCCAGTATGAATGGGTCCTCCAAACCCACAACAAATGCAATAGCGTCTTGCTCTGAGTTCACTGATGACGCATGAGTGCACAGTAAAACATATTTTAGATGAGTACCAATTAATCCTTTGTAGCTTGATGTCAGATGCCTCTTTGAATTTTTCTGAAATTGTTAGCCATCATATTCTTAAAAACTGTTTAAGTTCAGAAATTTCCATCTTCCAACATAGGATAGAAGAGAACTCTGATTGCAACTTGTGAACATTGTCCAGCTTTAAAAATTAGGAACCATCCTCACTTCTTGAAGCTCTACAGCACACCTACCAACATCACACTCTGATACATTGAGCCACTATCATCATTAGGGTTATTTGGCCATGGATTTTATTCACTTTCTTGAGTTCCTTCTGTTTCAACAACACTCGTTGTAGTTTTAGCATGTGACAACTACACTGTCACTCTCTTCCTTATTTCTTCAGACACTGCTTACAATTGAGCTGTCTTGGATGGGCTTGCATTAACATTCCTCCTAACTTTTCTTGCTTTTCTTATTAGAATTTACAACATTCTCTTGACTTTGGTTAAGTTTTCTGTGCTAGTTATACTCTTCAATAACTCCCACAATTCCTAACAACAGCTATTTTATCTTTCTCTCTTATCCATGCTTAGTCTATTTGAATATTGCTGCACATGTTGAATATTCAAGATAATGAATAAAAACACCCAGAAAAAATAAACATCCAAAAAGACTGTACACAAGAAAAACTCCAAAACTATATACTTACTTAGAACAGAAGAATAACCTTTCTGATTTTATATAAATACCATAGTAATACTTACCTTGCTACACTAACATTACAATAATAACATTAATAATGCATGCAGGAAAATAAAGTGATTTTGATTGCAGGATTTTTCTCAAAGCTTTTAGCACCTAGTCAGTTAGTTATCTGCCAGTGTAATACTTCTTAAGTCCTATATTAGGTCTAATATTTGGGCATTATCCTGCATTAGTAAAAGTAAGCTAATACAGAAACAACAACAGAAAACGCTGGAAAAACTCAGCAGGCCAGGCAACATCCGTGGAGAGAAAAACAGAGTTAACGTTTCAGGTCGAAACCCTTCGTCAGAACTGAGAAAAAGTGGGAAATGAAACGGATAAAAAAGCAAGGGGGAGGCTGGGGGAAGGAATAACTATTGTAAGTAGAGACATTAAGAGATGCTCAAGGCAAGACGAGATGGTAATGGGACAGGTTAAGAAACAAAAGGTGGCTAGAAGTGTGAAGTGTGAAATGCCGGCAGAATGAGAGACAGTTGCCGTGGGGGGAGAGAGAAAAAAAGGAAAAAGGCACGAACCAAAAGGGTGGATAAAATGTATATGGTGGTAGGGGCCGAGGTTATGATCTAAAATTGTTGAACTCGATATTGAGTCCGGAAGGCTGTAAAGTGCCTAAACGAAAGATGAGGTGCTGTTCCTCGAGCTTACGCTGAGCTTCCGTGGAACAATGCACGAGGCCGAGGACGGTGAGGTCTGAGTGGGCGTGGAGAGGTGAATTAAAATGACAAGCGACCGGAAGCTCGGGGTCACCCTTACAGAGGTTTCCTGCCCACCTTAACTATCCATGTAATTATTGTTCTTGCTAAAGTTCCTTTATATCAGTAGCTAAATTCAACTGGCAGGGAGTGACATTGGTATTTGACAGTAACGCAAAGCGAGCAATAACGAATCGACAGCCATTTTACACCCCACATGATTTTCTCTTCCATTGACTTCAGTGGAATAATATTCAAAAGAACAAATATTAAATTCCTGTTAGCTGACTTCAGCTGGGACAGTAGTAAGGATGCTATAATTAGCCTCAGGCCCCTTAAGCTAGGGAGGGCAAAAGATCACTCAAACATTCCACTCCTGATCTAGTTATTGTCGCTGGAAAGTATACATGTGTAGATGCTGCCTAAGGACAGGCCCGGCCACAACTCTAATGGCTCCCATGGTTGATTAACCTGGGCTGATACTTGCGTGAGAAATTGAAAGATTGTTAGTATGTGCAACTGTATCCCATAGACAAACACAGTAGGCAAATCAATGACATACAACCAGATTTTCAAAATATTTAGGGCCGAAATTAACAGAAATCCAACTTTCGCTTTCAAGATACTCTTCTGCTACTGTCCCCCCTCCCCCCCACCAATATTCTTACAATACATTGTCGAAGAGTGATAATTGTCACATTCTACCACAGTTATTGTAACATTTCTTTCTTCCCTTACCTTTTACTGCCAATTTTCTCCCCTCCTACTCCCCTGAAGTCTTTGACTTCTTGCAGGAGTACAGTTCTGCAGAGGTACAGTTCTACAGGCAGCGATTGCCCTCTAGCACCTCACCCAAGTGTCCATTTTTCCTACATTTAGTGTTGCCAGACTATTTAACTGCAAAGGACAATATAGCTAAGCTCTACCCTGCACAGCAAGGTCCCATAAACAGCAATGCGATAATGACCAGATAATCTGTTTTAGTGATGTTGATTGAAGGGTAAATATTTTCCAGGACACCATGGAGAACTTGCTTGCTTTTCTTAAAAGTAGTGTGCAGTGTGAAATTTGTCCATTTTAATAAAAATTCAAATTTTAAGAAACTTTTCAAAAAAAAGTTTTAATTTTTTTTTAAAGTTTGTTCATCTTTATTTCAAATTTGCCTTTTCCCCAATGTGAGAGTCCCAATCTTTGTTTTGCTCTCTGTAACTATTTTAAAAAGTGAGAATTTTAAGAGCTTACTCACTTCCTTGTTTGCTGCCTGTGAGAATTCTGCCTTTTGATTAGCTGCTTAGAGAGCTTGATGATGGCATAACAGTTCGCACAAGGGGATATCCTCACTATACTTCATTGATTTGAATTGAAGGTTGGACAGCCTGAAGTTCTCGACACAGGGATCGTGAGGTCCTTGTGTGAAGCGGACTTCGGGGTCAGCAGCGAATGTTTGTTCATACGTCAGCCCTGTAAATTGATATAAAGCAATAGACCAGATTTAACATCTTGATATAATTGCAGTTAATACTTGTTTGTGATCTCAGTAGTGACATGACTGGTATTCCTTTGTGTGCCGTGCAATGTTCTGCACCAGTGTAAAAACTTGCCCTTGTAAATTTTGCTTTTTCAGATTTAGAAAACCAGTGGTAAGTGCACCATTTCATTCTGTGCAGAATACCGCAGCATGAATATGAAGACACAGAGGGGGTTCATACTTCTGCAAATGGTCCTCAGTTGGATTACTGAATGGGCTGACAATGGTTTATGGCTGAAATCATATTGAAAACCCATATTCAAGTTGATCTAAATGCAGCAGCTCGCCAAGGCTTCTTCAGCAGCACCTCCAAAACCTGCGACTTCTTCCACCTAGAAGGCCAAGGGCAGCAGGCGCATGGGAACACCATCACCTCCAAATTCCCCTCCAAGTCACACACCATCCTGACTTGGAAATATCTCACCGATCCTTCATCATCGCTGGGTCAAAATCCTGGAACTCCCTACCTAACAGCATTGTGGGAGTACCTTCATCACACGGACTGCAGCGGTTCAAGAAGGTGGCTCACCACCACCTTCTCGAGGGCAATTAGGGATGGGCAATAAATGCTGGCCTTGCCAGCGACGCCCACATCCCATAAACGAATAAAAAAAAAGAGAAATATTTCTTACCTGAACACTGAAAATGTCCATCATTTCTTCCTGATTTCTGGGGTGACATTTTCATCCTAAAGTCTTACCTAATGCAATGTGCATGTGACATACCCAATTTTGCAGGCCACAGGAAAATATATGAAGCAGCAATACTCACCATTAGTGTACTTGTGACAGAAATTAAATAACTTTATATTGTAAATATGCTATGTAAATATGAGATTTTAAATGTAATAGGCCTGTATTCACTTGTATGGAAGAGTATTGCATTGAGCAATTGTAGTAACAGCATAGAACAATCCACCAATTGACTGTTGCCAGTCACAACATGTGAATTCATAAGTATCCATAAAGATAGTAGTCTGTGAGCCTGCCATATTCCTTTCAGTCAGGTTATTTGTGAAGAGTTTAAACAGTTCATTTTAAAACTAGACGCTTTGTGTAAAGACAGCAATCTGAATTGATTCAGGTATTCGGTAAATTGAATAAATTGCAAGCAAAATTGGGAATGGGAATGTCTGTGTTATTCAAGGCACAGAAGAAAAGACTTAGAACAAACAGCACTTAGCCTGTTGGAAACAGCAATGCATGTACAGGACTGTACTGAGATTCAGCCATTCAGTGAATACAGACCAAAGGAACCATTTAATATCATCCACTAGAGGGCATCAAAATACACAGGGCCTGATGACCACATAGGGACCAATGTAACGGATGACAAATCTGTGCACTTCGGCCTGGAGTTTCCGCTAGGTCTGCCCAAAATCGGCCAAACCAGAGAAAAAGAGCGAGGATTTTCAGGCGCAAGTTACGTCCAGCGCAAATCAAGTTTCCGCGATCTTTTGTGGTAGTTTTAAAAACATCGCGCTAGAAGCCGGCCCCGCCCACAAAACTGGCCAGACCTGCAGATCGAAGTAATCACCATTGTGAGTTTCTGCTAATTACGCCCGTTTGCAGGCCTTCAAAGAGGCTCTTAAGATTAACCTTTTTTTTCCGGCGGAAGGTCACTAATAGGCATGTTTTAAAAGCTTTTAAATATTAGGGCATAGAAATTAGTCTCGGGCGGTGGGCAAAACGGGCGGTATCAGATCGGCCGCCCGCTATACGCAGCACCTGATACTCAGTTCCATTGCAGTCAATATCAGGCGCTGTGTATAATGGAGGACCGATTCAATACCACCCATTTTGTGCCTTCGCCCAAGACTAATTTCTAGCCCCTAGTTTTTTTTTAATTTACTAAGGAACTGCCTAGTGTACACCAATATAAGTAGTAAATGGTTCTGTTTAGTTTTTTAAAGTCATTTTCAGTTATTTAAATTGGGTTACTCACAGATGGTGGACTAAACACTCTGGGCTCGATTTTAATAGCCCTGAGGAGGCAGGTTTGGAGGTGGGTCGGCAGCGAAAATCGGAAAAAATGGTGTTGGGCTGCGAACCCGCCTCCATCCCGCCCCCACGCGATTTCCGCTCCCAAACAACCTGTTAACTGCCTTGCTAATCCTATTTTTATAGTCGTTTCTGCTTTTCATGCTTCTGGCTCCTGTTTCCCGTCTTGTCAGAAACACGGCAGCTGCAAGGAGACGGGGTTTCTCGAGGACATGATTTGTAGTCATTGGTGCAGCACTTTAAAAGCGCTCCTGTAACATGGCTGACATAATCTCAGGCCACTTTGAGTGTGCACTTGCAAGCTTCTTGCCTCAACTGAAATCTATAGCAATGGGATAAGAACCATTTACATCCTCTTATCCTGGTCATCAGATTCGGAGGAAGAGCAGCCGCGGCAGCTCCACAACCAGCCACAACAGCAGCACCAGCACCAGGAGCGCCAACCTCCTCCTCACCCACCTGATGCTGCACAGGGCGGAGGGCGTCAGCACAGGGCTGCACCTCGCTGCAGGAGATACCCCCAACACAGGGTTTATAGGCAGAGGACCAGCTTCCTCAGCATGACTGAGCAGCAGTGCCAAATGAGGCTGAGACTTTCGAGAGACGTAGTCGCTGACATCTGCGCAATGCTGCACCAACACTTGGAGCCTTGAGGAGCGTGTGGACACTCCTTACCAGTGGCTGTCAAAGTCACCACCGCACTCAACCTCTTTGCTTCGGGCTCCTTCCAGGGATCAGCTGCAGACATCAGCGACATCTCCCAGTCGGCTGCACACACCTGCATCACGCAGGTCACTGATGCCCTCTTTGCAAAGGCCCACAATTATATTCACTTCTCCACGGATGGCCCGAGTGTGACGTTGCGTGCAGTTGGCTTTACCAATATGGCAGGCTTGCCAATGGTACAGGGTGTCATTGACTGCACAGATGTAGCCATTAAGGCCCCCTATCACAACCCACCTGTATTTGTCAACCGCAAAAGGATTCCACTCCCTGAACGTCCAGCTGGTGTGTAACCACAGGAAGATCATCATGCATGTTTACGCAAAGTACCCTGGCAGTTACCATGACTCGTTCATCCTGCGGCAGTCTACTGTGCCTCAGCTCTTCCATCCGCCAGCCCAACTTTCAGGATGGCTTCTTGGCGACAAGGGCTATCCCCTGAAAAAGTGGCTTATGACACTGATGAGGAGGCCATCAAACGAAGCTGAGGAGCGCTACAATGTGAGTCACATTTCCACCAGAAGTATCATCGAGCAAACCATCGGCTTGCTCAAAATGTACTTCCGATACCTGGACAGATCTGGTGGAGTATTGCAGTATGCACCAGTCAGCGTGTCAGAATCATTGTGGTCTGCTGTGCCCTACATAACATTGCACAGCAGCGTGGCTTAGTGCTGCCCGACGAACAAGTGGCTCAGCACACAGCCTCCTCGGAAGAAGAGGAAGAGGACGAGGAAGAGGATGAGGATGAGGATGAGGAGGAGGATGAGGAGGAGGATGAGGAGGAGGACGGGGAGCGACGCCTTGCGGGGCCGGATGTGGCCAATCCAGCAGCACGCAACCACATTACTGGCCGTCAGACAAGGGATGCACTCATCCATGCCAGGTTCGCGTAGGCTTACGCTTCAGCCACAGGTGGCTGGCACATGGAGATGAATATAAGTCTGACATTCTCAAAACCCCAGGTATCATCTGTCCAATAAACAGGTGGTTTGCGCTCAGTGTCATCACCAACATTCTAAATGGAATTCTCCCTGAGCACTCACTCTTGAACTTCCATATCCCAGAACACAGAGGCCACACTTTAGACGATCTCAGCAGATCATTGAACCTTTTTCGACACTAAACCCATGTGCGCCTGCACACAGACCTCGAACTCACCTCCTCAGCAATTTGCAGCCAAGCTGCCTTGCTTTGCTGAGGAGGCCTCTTCCTTCCATTTCCAGGGAAGAGGACCTCCTGACGTCCTCTAACTCCCTCCACCAGAGCATGGAGAGAGCCCTCATTGAACCTGGGTGCAGCCTTAGATTTTGGCGCTGTCATTCCTGCAGCAGCCGGCACTTTTAGCAGAAAAAAGCTAATGCTTCTGCAAAGGGGACATGGCCCCTTTAAATCTTTACTAAAACAACGCGTCATCAGAGGCGAGAATCTGACACTCTGCAAGCAGTTGCCTGGAGGGACCCGCACGTCGGCCGTAACCAGGCCAATCAACCTAAAATCTCATCTGCAGGGCGGCGGCAGCCGGGAGCAGGTCTGGAAGATGCCGAGCAGCGGGCCCGCCATCTACCCGCCTCCTTCATTAAAATCAAGCCCTCTGATTAAAAATGCTTATTTTTTGCGATAAACCCATTTTCAGCTGTATTAATAAAACTGCACCAGGTTACCACTCTTAAATGTATTAAGGAATATTTTTTAATGCAAAATTTAAAAAAAACGCTAAAACACTGTCGAATTGCGCTGGTTCATGGAAGATTTTACATTCGCTGATATGCAAATGAGTTTGAGTGCAAACTTGAGCATAAAAACACTTCTTAAAACTCGCACAATTTTGAGAGCAATTTGCGCCCGGATTGCCGATTGTGTCCAAAGCGGAAACTCTTGGCCTATGTGTAAAATATCATGGGATGCATTAGCGTTTCTTAGTGAAATAAATGGTGGATTTTTTTTAAACCAAACTGTCTTTCATTTTTTCTAGCACATTTGTTAACATCTTTATTTTATTCCCTTTTTTGATCAGAATTATCCTTCTTGGAAAAATGAGCAACCAGGCACAGTCAAGTAGCTAAAGCAACTATTAATTTTCATAAAAACTAAAAGCCTTCAAAAACAGACGACATAACTTTAGTAGTTCAAAAATCAAAGAAAATTAATCGGTGAAAGGAAGCTTCAAAGTTTTCTTTCCTTTCCTGCAATTCCCTCTTTAAAAAATGCGAATGATAAGGTTAATGTTCCAAAATTCCTTCAATTTCAGACAAATTTTCCTTTAACAAAAACCTAACCTTCAGGCACAAAGCACAAATGAAATAGAAACCCAACTGACTTTCATTAATTGATTAAATATAAGACAACACTCCAATCAAATAGGAATAATGAAATGCAGTCTGACGATTTGATAACACACAAATTAGATTCAAAATTAAATTTAAAATAACTATCTGAAAGGATTATTAAATGGAATGACTCCACTTGTAATCTGTGCACCTCCTAATCAGTTTCTAATGCTAACATTATAGCATGATACAGCAGCATCTATTGCTTTCATGGTTTAAATATTGGAGATTAATTGTTTGTATTAAGCTGATCTTGTAACATATGAAGTACAAGAACTATGTTTATGGGACATTAAGTTATATGTTTTTTCCCAGATTTTTCTGATTATTTTCAATGGTACCAAATAATTTTAATTTTAATGAAATTATCTCCCATGGCCAAAAATTGTACCATTCTCCTCCTGTCTCAACTACTACTCTGTAACTCTTTCTCTCTCTCAGGACTTCCTAAAGGATTTCACAGCCAATGAGTTACTTTTGAAGTGTTGTTATGTAGACAAATACAGCCGCCAATTTGCTCACAACAAGGTCCCACAAACAGCAATGAAACAAATGATTAATTAATCGGCTTTGGTGGTGTTGGTTGAGGAATAAAATGTTGGCCAGGACAGTGGAAAAACGTCCCTGCTCTTCTTTGAATAATGAAAGAGATGGAACCTCCAGCACTCCCTCAGTACTGCATTGAAGTGTCAGCCAATATTCGTGCTCAAATCCCGTAGCAGAGCATGAACTCACAACCTTCTTTGACTCAGAGTCAAGAGTGCTACCACTGAGTCACAGCTGACACTCAGAAGAAGGATATTCTCTGGTGTAAATGTATTAACTGACTTTATTTGAGCATTCCTGTCACAAACTGGCTTAATTTGAGCATTCCTGTTACTGTGGAATTGCCACGGTTTGGAAATAAAACAAGAGTGGGGTGAGATTGATGCCTGCCTCTTTTTTTTACTTAACTTAAAAAAAATGCATTGAGATTCTCATCTTGAGAATTAGATGTGATGGGAACTGTTGGCCTGTTTATGTGAGCTGTAGCACCTGGTTATCTTCTGTAACTTTAAAAGCTGTTTTCAGTTTGGATCCAGGCCAGGGATAGATGCAATAGTGTCAATTTAGAATAAAATGGGGCAGAAATTGGACTTTGTTTCACCCGTCTACCGGGTGTAAAACGGGAGCAAAAAAAAGGTCAGTTTTGCAGGGCTATATCCTGTGTCCCAAAGACATCTGAAATGCATCCGACCCCATATTGGGTAGGGTGATTTTTTTAGGTGTCCCTGGCAGCCGCCTAAAACAGGTGTTATGTTCTTGCATATGTTAATGAGGAGCCTAATGCCTGTTTAAGGACCCATTCATGAAATCGGGCTGCCCTGAGCAGAACAGGCAGTAGGCCTGCTTCACTCAGGTTTTCCTGCTGTTGATGTGGCCTTACAAGGGGTCGCCAACAGAGGGTGAGAAAAAAACCTTTCATGTGGAGCTAGTAGTAGCTGGACTGCTCCTGCCGGCTTCACAGCACTCCTGAGGGCTGCTGCCAGGTTGTGATTGCCACTTCCCATTCTCCTTTCCCCCACCCCCTAGCCAGGACTTATCTCAGGGCTGTACCAGCGAGGCTGGAGGCCCAAATTGGATCCTTCGGCATGGGCAAGCTGCCTCTGGAGGCATGACAGGAACTGGCAACATGCCCCAATTATTTGGATGGAGCCCGGGACCCAATTCTGATTGGGCCTGAGGCCTACCTGTTTGGGTGCAGGGTTCATTCCCTGCAAGGAGTTCACGCTGGCCTAGCAGCATGGACGAATATCTACACCAATGCCCTTTGTGATTCTGAGGGCCTGTCATCAGAAAGAAGCACACTATTTTCCTCATCCAAGCTATTTTCATGGCCCAGGTCCTCTCCCAGCACAGGCTCATGCCCTTGTGCCAGAAAATCATGGAGGAAAGTGGAGCACAGTTCCTCTCAGACCTATAGCTGTACTCCTGGCTGCCAGCATAAGAGCCTAGAGCCAGAAGATCATAAGGCCTGAACATCACCCTTTGTGTGGGGGTTGGGGTTGGGGGGGAGGTGGGGGGATGGTGAAAGGAAAGTAACAGGCCAATTTCCCAGAAAGCTCTTTCAGTTTTTGTCTGCCCCTGGGACTCCTGGATACCCTCTGGTCTGCAAGGATCCTAGACAGAACTCTGCAACAGCTTTCTTCAGGTGCTTCTCTGCTGGGAGCCCAATGTTAATGGAAAATCAAAATGAGGTGTGAGGCCAAGAACACCCCTCCCCATAATGGCTATGGCCACACTGGAGGATTCTGGCTGACAGCAAGAGATAAAAGAAGAGTAGCCAAGGTCAGGTACTCTGACCTAGATGTCCTCCTAATGGAGATGCAGAGCAGGAGGAACAGGCTGGCTGGGGTTGGGAGCTGGGGACCTGCCAATCACGTGGTACACATTCTGTGGAAGGTGGTTGCAGTGGCAGTGAGTGCCACCTTCCTAAACCCCAGGACACCTTTGATCTCACCACAGCAGCCAAGGTAAGCTACCTACTTCCCTTCGGACTCAGTTCTCTGGGGTCCAGCTCTGAAAAGAAAGATGCTGGATATGCATAACACTTACATGGCACAGGTCACAGCGGAATCCAATACCATCCTCAGTGCCCATATCTGGGAAGCGTACAACACAATGCAGCGCTACCTGCAGTGGGTGGTGGCACCAGGAACACCTGCATCCATCCTCCTGACAGAAGCTTTCAGACCATCCAATGCATCCAACAAGGATACATTGACCACTGGCATTCATGCCTTTGAGGACCATTGGAAAGAACAATGACAACTGGTACAGGATGTCATCTCCCACGGTCTGCAGGATCTAACTGACACCATAAGGTCTGTCCTCCCATTGATCAGTGGGCACTCAGATTCAGGAACCAGCACAAGTGGCATGGCTAGATTCCCCCTTCTTAATGTTGTCCTCTCTCATGATGTTAACTCTTGTGACCTTTCCAGCCAGCCCCTTCAGATGACTGCTCATGTCTGTCAGGATACAGGACTAGCCTGCCTATGCAACTGAAATGGAGATGCAACTTGCTGAAGAGTCCTTCTGGAACTCAGGTGCATAGAGACAAGGGCCACTACAGTCACAAGAGGTTCATGGCCAAGCACTGCTGGCACCCCTGGCCCTCAGATAATATTTTAGCGCAGAGAGGCACCAGGGGTAGGCACAGTGGTAAAAAGAAGCATTTGCTGTAAATATATATGTGCACAGTAAAACCACTTTGTGATATGAAATCCAGTATTCCAAGGTACATCTATCCTTTGCTTTCTGTATTTGAGAAGATGTTTGGGGGTCAGTTTATATGCCTCCTTACTGAACTGTTGCCTTCTTAAGCAGACCTCTTCTGATACATTCTCGAGGGAGCAATGTGTTCTGTCGACTCTGGTGGAAGGATACCTCCTAGTTGGTTTTCATGATGCTGGTAAATGTTGGTGCTGTGAATTACTGTCTTTTTCTGGCCCACCAGCAGCGCTGGCAGGCTATTGTTCCATGCCTACAATAACAAGAAAGTGACTCATGTTACAGTGTCGGTTCCAAGTGATACCATCTAACAGAGCTCACATTACAAGATACCGACGGAGTATGTTGTTTCTGTAGTTGCTTGTATGTCTTATGGGAGTGAGCAAGAGATAAGAACTGAATGCTACTGCAACATAGCTTGAGGATGCCTGGGGCATTACCTTCTCTTACTCCCTTGATGCTTTTATAAGCAAGGTTTTTCATTGTGGCCTCCACCAAGGGCTTTTAATTTCTGAACCCTCCTCTACTTGGGTCTGTTCCCTTTTATTAACTAGTCATGCAAGCAGATAAAGAGCCTTGAAGTGTTTAGGTATGTACAGTGATAGACAAAGTTACAGCACTTATTGGGTGCCATTAAGTGACCATGTATCATGCAGCCAGGTTGTGTTGCAGTGCTTTTGTGTGTGAAGACCTTTGAAAATGTTAGTGTGCCAAGGTTTGCACTTGTAAGTTACATATTTAATGTGTGCCTTATGGGCATGAATGAAAGGCAATAAAAGATCTGTAAGGTTGTGTGAGGGCTAGACACTTACCAGCAGTAAATGTGTAACAGATCACCTGGCAACACAATGTGGCATGAATGCGCAAGCTGTGTACCTAGTAAATGGAACTTCTGCACAGTCTAATCTTGGCAACTTTGTTAGAGTGTGCTTACATAAGATTACATAGGATATACGACACAGAAACAGGTCATTCGGCCCAACCAGTCCATGCCGGCGTTTATGCTCCAATCAAGCCTCCTCCCGTCTTTCCCCATCTAACTCTATCAGCTTAACCCTCTATTCCCTTCTCCCTCATATGCTTATCTAGCCTCCCCTTAAATGAATCTATACTATTCGCTTCAACCACTCCCTGTGGTAGCGAGTTCCACATTCCCACCACTCCCTGGGTAAAGATTTTCCTTCTGAATTCCCTATTGGATTTCTTGGTGACTATCTTATATAAGAACATAAGAACATAAGAAAGAAGAGCTGGAGTAGGCCACTCGGCCCTTCAAGCCTGCTCCGCCATTCAATGAGATCATGGCTGATCTTCTACCTCAACTGCACCTTCCCGCACTAACCCCATATCCCTTAGTTACCTTAGTTCCCAAAAATTTATCGACCTCTGTCTTGAATATACTCAATGACTGAACATCCACAGCTCTCTGGGGTAGAGAATTCCAAAGATTCACAACCCTTTGAGTGAAGAAATTTCTCCTCATCTCAGTCCTAAATGGCCTACCCCTTATTCTGAGACTGTGACCCCATGTTCTAGATTCCCCAGCCAGGGGAAACATGATGCCTTCATCCTGCGCCAGACAGGTGTCCCAGCACTGTTTGAACCCCTGCATCAAGCTGGCTCCTCGGGGACAAGGGATATCCACTCTCCACTTGGCTGATGACACCGCTCCGTAACCCCAACACACCTGGTGAGCTTGCCTACAATGAAAGCCATAGCGCCACCAGGAACCTCATCGAGCAGGCCATCAGCTAGCTGAAGCAACAGTTCCGGTGTCTTGACCACTCTGGAGGAGCCCTGCAGTACTCCCTGATCGAGTGTCGCTGTTCATAGTTGTCCGCGGCATGCTGCACAACCTCGCCATTCTCCGGACCCAGCCATTGCCACCAGGGATAGCTGGACCTCCTCAGTAGGAGGAAGAGGGAGAGGAGGAGGACGAGGAGGTGGAGTAGGAGGAAGAGGAGGGGGAGCCGCAACAACGTGGGAGGGGGCTGCACAATGTTGCCTCTGCAAGGGCCGGCCATGAACGCCTGATCAGACAGCACTTCTCATAGTGAGGCAGCACATGGCACTGGAGTTCCACAGTCACATCATCGCAGCCATGCCTGAGACCCCATGAGCAGCCAAGGTTGCAATGACAAAGATGATCGAATTTGTAACATGGAGACAAACACTTTTATTAATGTGAACAACTGTATCTTATTAACCACAACTGGTAACAGACAAAAATACAATTTATTAACAAACAGAACTGGTGCTGAGCACACGCGAGAACTTCGTAACAGATTGAACAACATATTTACAAACACAATCGAATGTCCGAGAAACACTCCCCCCATTTAGTGGAAACATTTCAGTTATTGAGCCTTTCTCGGTGATCTCCATCCCTGCTGTACTTCACCCCGACCAACCCTACTGCTCCTCCGTAATGTGGCCCCAGTGGCTGCAGCAAGGCTGGTGAAAGGCTGTTTACTCTGCGAGACAGAGATTGCGGATGGCCTTGCAGGACGCCCTCGACCAGCTCTGGGCCTGGAGGCCCCAGCTGCAGACTGCACCAACTCTGCATGGGCGGCAGCAGTCTGGGCTGGCTGTGTTACTGGCTGTGGCAAGTGCAATGGCGGAGTGGCAGTGGTGGGAGCACCTTCCTGCTTGACCGACACGCTGCCACTCCCCCGGGGCAGTACCTCAGCATCCGGTGCAATCTGCTTGAGCACAGATTGCTGGCCTGCTACGGCACCGTGAAATCCCTGGTGGACAGTGGGCGACCCAGCGACGATGGCAGCAGTCAGCGCTTGTGTGGCATCAATCTGAGACTGCATGAGAGCAATCTGAGAATGGATGGCACCAACCAAGGTCTCTATTCCAGCGTTAAGATGTTGCGTTGCCTCAGCCTGTGCTGCAATAGATGCTGCCACCTCACCCATTGCACGCTGCATGGTGTCTGGGTCCCCACGGTCTCTGCAATTCAACCATCCTCTGCAACGAGGCAAGGATAGGCTCAAGGGTTTGCGCACAGATGACAGCTGTGCTGGTGGCAGACTCCTCCACGCTCCTAGTCAGTGCATCCATACTCTCGGGCACCCTTGCCATTGCACCCATGAGCTCAGTGTGTATGCTCATCGCCTGCATATCCATGGCCGCGATGTCGGGGTCCCCATCTGAGTCCAGTGCAGCAGAACTCGTGCACGCACTCACCCTCTGGGAAGATGGCCCCCAAGCTTCCCTTTCCCCAAAGCGTTGCTGCAGGCCACTGGGTCCCGGAGCTTCCAACACATCAGAGCCCATTCCCATGCTCCCCTCGAGTGACCGCGTGGCCCCGGTGTCGGGAGTTACAGGTGCTGAGGCTCTGGGTTCATCTTCCCCCTTGTCTCTGGCCTCGCTGACACTGGCAGGCTGAGGGACAGGCTGGTCAGATGCTGGCTCACTGTCTGAAAGCAGCAAGGCACAAGAGTGGGTTTAACATGAGGGCTGGGGTGCAGGGAGGGAGCGAGGAATGGAGACAGTATAATTAGATGGAAAGTGGGAAGGGCTTGTGTTGTGAGGGGAAAATGGTATGAGGGAAGAGGGAGAGGTGATGAACATACTGTTGCTGTCCTAAGGGGGTCGACCTCTCCAATCACCACAGCACCCACGACATGGCTCGCGACGATACTCCGCACTCACTCCTTGAGCTATGTGAGCGGCCGTAGCTCCGCCTGCCCGCCTGCCCGCCTCCCGTGCACTGCTGCTCCCTCTTGTTGTGGGCCAGCTTGGCCTGTAAGGAAAAGGACAGCGTGTGAGTGACTCTGAAACCATGTGTTTGCTACATGTGCCCACCATAGTTGAATAGCTGTTAATGTCTGTGGGGTGTGGGATGTGGATGTGACATTTAGTAGGTGGGCATAGTTGGTGGGTGTGCTTTGGGGATGTGGCAGCGTATACAGTCTGTGCACACAGTGGGGTTGGGATGGTGGGATGGTGGAATGAAGAGGTTTTTGAAGCATGTACTCACCCTGACCACCCAAGTGAGGTCGTTGAACTTCTTCCGACACTGGGTGTGCGTCCTTCCCACCACACTTCTGGAGGAGACATACTGGGCCACCTCCCTCCACGGCCTTGAAAATTCCCAGGGCAATGGCCTCTTGCCAGTGTGTGGGAGAACATAGAAACATAGAAGATAGGAGCAGGAGTAGGCCATTCGGCCCCTCGAGCCTGTTCCGCCATTTAATGAGATCATGGCTGATCATCCAAATTCAGTACCCTGTCCCTGCCTTAACCCCATATCCCTTGATCGCTTTAGCCTTAAGAAATATATCTAACTCCTTCTTGAATATATTTAATGAATTGGCCTCAACTGCCTTGTGTGGTAGAGAATTCCACAGGTTCACCACTCTCTGGTGAAGAAATTCCTCCTCATCTCTGTCCTAAATGGCTTACCCCTTATCCTTAGACTGTGACCCCTGGTTCTGGACTCCCCCGCCATCGGGAACATCCTTCCTGCATCTAGTCTGTCTAGTCCTGTTAGAATTTTATAAGTTTCAATGAGATCCCCTCTCATTCTTCTAAACTCTAGCGAATACAAGCCCAATCGACCCAATCTCTCTTCATACGTCATTGCTGCCATCCCAGGTATCAGTCTGGTGAATCTTCGCTGCACTCTTTCAATGGCAAGAACATCCTTCCTCAGATAAGGCGACCAAAACCGCACACAATACTCAATGCAGTGCCCGTTGCCGTTTGACTGCCACGACCAGAGCCTCCAATGCCTGGTCACTGAAGCTGTGGGCTCTCTCCCTGGGCCTCTGTAATGCCATCACTGTCTCAGTGCAAGGTTTGAGGGTCCCTCCAAGACCAGGTCACAAGCAGCAATGAGAAGAGTGCGGCTGTGCAGGATGCTTGAACCTCCCCTTTAACAACTGGAAGGCTGATTAGTTAAGAACTGAAGTATGTCTGTTTAGTTGCGATTCACATGGCCTGGCCTTGGGTAGCACTCTGAGGTAACACCCCGCTCCCCGACGTTAGCGCCCTAAGAGGGGTGTGTAGCACTTGATTTAGCGCTGCAATCACCTCCAGGGGCGTTGGAGGCGAATAATGCGGGGTCCAGTGATAATTCTCGCCGGGCGCTAAAGATTGCGCCCAGGCGATGTTAGCGCCCCAAAATGGGCAACACCGAATTTCTCCCCCTAGGGGTTTTAGCCCCTTTGAGTTTGATTAGTACATTAAATATTTCTCCTCTTTATTTTAAATGCAGTTATCTCATTTCTAATCTTATCATCTGATGTCATGTCCACCTGTTCTGTCTCCCTGGTAAATACTGAAGCAAAGTATTTAATATTTCTGCCATCTCTCTATCGCTGCCTGTGATATTATCCTGACCATCGCTTAGTGGCCCTATTCCCAACCCGACTTTCCTTTTTTTATTCATGTGCCTTCAAATAATTTACTATTTTGTTTTATGTTCCTTGATAATTTATTTCCTAGTTCCTTTTTGACTTTCTTAATTTTTTTTTTACTTCACTCCTAATCTCTTTGTATTCGTCGCCGTGCTGCCTTCTTCCACACCTGTTCGTAAGAGTTACAGGTAATGCATGCAGCATTGAAAATAGTCACCAACCTCTTTCCCACATGCTGTCTTGCTGTCTGTTGGAGAAGATAAACCAGAGTGGTGAACAGGGAAATCCTCCTTAAATCTGCCTCATACAGTAGCACCTCCACTTCACCACCTACTGAACAGGAGGTTTAACTGCTGCTTTCTCCATCAGTGACCTTTATTGAGCCTCCTATTTCTTCTTCACACATATTATGCCATCCACTGGGGATTGCCACCCGAACAGGTTCAAATGTACCTCAGAAATATTTATTGCGTTTTTAAAGGTGAACACAATATTTGCCTCATCTGTCACTACTTACCTTTAATGGCTGCTGTTATGTCTTTAGACCTTTGCCAGACATGCTCAGCTCCTAAGACGTCTCCTATAATTGAACCCTCATTCCCTATGGACCAGTGTTTGATTGCATTCACAATAATATGATAATGTAGCATTGCTTAAGGGTCAAATAAAAATCTTTGTTATTGTAATTAGCTTACTGGAATTGACACAAACTCTCTCATGTTTGCTTAGTATTTAGGTATCAGAAAAATAATTACTCTCTCAGGCCATGCAAATTAAGCTATATACTACAACTTAGGTATATTAAAAATAAAAAGCATAATACAGTAGCGGAAAATCAATACTGCAGATTGCACTTGACTACAGAACCTGTGGCTCATATATAGGGACCATTAAAATAAATTCCTTGATTCTTTTGGGTTGGTGATCTAGTGAAAACTGATTTCCTCCTGAGTTTGAGAACCCCCACAGCTCAAGAAATTTCCCATTATTTTCTTACCAAAAATCGGGCCTGGAGATGTACGCACATCACTTCTGTACGTGCCACACTCACGTTAAGGATATGATGCACATGATTCTCTGGAACTCAATTTCAACAAGTAAACTAATGACATTCAAGTCACAGATTCCTTTATGGGAATTCCCTAATCAAAAATACATTTGCATTTAAATGTTAAAATATAGAGGTGGATGGGGGAGGGCGTAGGGAAAGATAGTTACACTGTCCTTTCATGGGGCCCTGTGTTTAATTTAATCCAGAATAATGGGATGAAAGTCTATTCATTCTATCTGTAACAATCCTATTTGAAGTAATTTTGGACAGCCTTAATCCAGTTGCTAGTGGATGCAAGGCCAGAGCAAAGCTACCCACAATTTAGCATTAAATTGATAATCTTCCTCAGGGAACTCACAAGATGAATGGTGTGGGATGTGGGAAATTTATAATGAATTTGGACAATCTCAATTTCAATCCAATTCCATTTTTAATAAAAAAAACATTCAGTAGCTCAGTTGAATAATTTGTATAAGGAGTCACGGAACAAAAGTAAAGGGTAGGTTTTCCATTTCTCCACTAAGGCGCCGACAATCTTTCATTGGATTATGTTCTCCCATCCCCCACCTGCTTTTCACTTTTGGTGAAGGGCAATGGTATGAGATGTAATTGGAGGGGATTTTGCCCAATTCAAAAACCAGAACTGAAAGGACTTTTTGCCTGAAGCTTCAGGATGTGGATTGGTAAGTAAAAGATTATTTTCTCCATAATTAACACTTGTGCGAAGTAAGTAGAGTTTGAGTCTTATGCGTTTGGTGCTATTAAGACTGTAGGTTCACATTTTTACATTTTTAAGCTAGGCAGTTAGACAGGGATTGCAGTGCAAGGAACTGTGATGATTTATGTAGAGTGGGCTATGTGGCCCATCATGTATCTTCAGTGTATCCAGGTGCACCACATTTACTGTTTGATCAGGAGCTTTATAAAACAGCGAGAAGCACTGTAAAAGACTTTAGGAAGACATAGAATTGTAGTGGAATGGGCAGACAGGTGGTACACGCGATTTACCATGGAGAAATGTTAAGTAATGTATTTTGAAAGAAAAAGCAGAAATGTCATTCAATGGATGACCGAGGAGTCTCAGTAGACTTGATGCTAAACATGTCAACAGTACAAAGCAGTAATCAACAAAGCTAAGAGAATGTGAAACTTAGTAGCCAAAACAGTTGAATATAAGTTGACCTTTTTTATGGCTTGCAATCACATTTTTAGGCTATGATGTACTTGAACTTCTAGGTTTCGTTCATCCACACCCTTCAGTGTCTTTCCCAAGATCACAATATACTTATCACAATATTCAGCCAGTGACTCAGTAGGTAGCACTCGCCAGGTGGGAGGGACTAGGAGTAAGCAGGTGCTGCTGGTTGCCTGATTACTGCAGGGAGTTGGAGTGAGCTTGTAAAAAGTTGGTGGTGTTTTTTTTTTCAGGTTTTAGGGCCTTTTTGGCCCATAAACATCAGCCAGATGGCTGCTGAGGGGCCTGGAGTGCCGGGCCCCTCAGAGGACAGTGTTCCCAAGATGAATTTAATCAGGGGAGAAACTGTTGTTGGAAGGGAGAGAAAAAGGCCCAAAGATTTGGGCCGGGACCCTAGGAGGTTTGGGAAAGAAAACACAGTGGTGGTTCAGTGCGAGGACAAGGAGATACGAGCTTGGGATATTATCCAGGTGGTACATGAGGACTGCGGCGAGGGAAGCTGCTTTGCCTGCCGACCAAAGCCGAATGTTGGGTTCGAGGTGATGGTCAGTGGCCGAGAGGAGGTGGAAAGACTTTTACTCAGTTTGAAGGTTAGTGATAAGTTCTTGGAGGTATCTCTGCTATATTCGGAAGAGCTGGTGGTCTCATTCTTAAACTTGCTGGTTTATATTGAGGACGATGAGCTAATCAAAAAGTTGGAGGCGTGGGACATTAAAATTTGCTTGGCAATAAAGAGCAGATACTATCCAGGAACACGGGTAGCAGATGGAACCCGTTACGTAAAGGTACGGTTCCCAGAGGGGGTGAAGTCGTTACCGTACAGCATGAAATTCGAGACAATGGAAGGAGTGCAGTACTTCTGAGTACTGCATGATAACCAAGTGAAGGTTTGTTATTATTGTGTTGGACACGACTATCTTGTAAGAAAGTGTCCGGACTTGTACTGTTATAATTGCAGTGAGTCTGGACACATCGCTCGGAGATGCAAGGCGGAGAGCCGTGGGATGTGTCACAAAGACCCCACCCGCTGTGAGTGTGAAGCAGAAGGAAGCTCTATGAGTGATGAGGAGATGGGAGAAGGAGCAGGAGGTGTGAGTGGAACGGCCGGAGGAGTGGAGCAGTCGGAGGACACAGCTGGTGAATTGAAGGAGAAAAGAGCGCAGGAAGAGGCAGAAAATTGCAGAGCAGAGAACAGGATGGAGATGGTGGAAAACACACCAAGTACAGTGGAAAAGGACAAAGACAGCAGAGGGCAGCACAGGTCGAGGGCCGAGTTGAGCCATAATACGGTTCAGTTCTCCCTAAAGCGTCTGGTGTCCGCGGGGGGAGAGGAGGCGGGAGCGGGGTGCATGGTAAATGTAAGTACTCCAAAGAAAGATGGGGAGTCGGACATCTCGGTGAGCAGGAGGGGGCAAGACAAGGAGAGGGTGCAAGAGGCAGGAGCCTTAAAGGGGCAGCAGGATGGGAGTGGCGAGACAAAGACGCCAGAAGGGAGCAATATAGGTGCGCCATTGTCCCAGAGAGAGAAGGATCAGGGAGCAAGGGTCAGTGGTGGAGATAAAGTCGAAGGGAGCGGCACTGTTGGAGAAACCGCGATAGCAGGAAGACTTTCAATGGGAGATGATGTATCTGACGGGGAGCAGGATTATGTATCTGACGGGGAGCAGGAACAGAAGGTTACAGAAGAGCTCGAGAGTGAAGAATTAGAGGGGGACAGAGACATGGAAGTGGGGGGTGGGGTGGCATCGTGTGGAAAGGGAAAGGTTAGTGAGGGGCAGAAGGAGGGAGAAGGGGCAGCTTCTTGGCCCAAACTTAATGCAAGGAAGAGGTTGAAACAGCAGGGAAGGTTCAAACAGGAGGTGAAAAAGAGCCGGAGGCTGCAGGAAAAAGCAACAGCTGGCCGAAAAGTTGGGAAGGAGCATGAGAGGAGGGAAGGGCCAGAGATTAAATGATGGGGAGATTATCAGGCATACTTCCCTTATTCGGAGCCATGATTACATTGGTCTCGATTAATGTGAACGGACTGAGGGGTGAGAAGAAATTGCAGCAGTTGTTGCAGTGTTTTAAAGGCACTGACTTGTTGTGTCTGCAAGAAATCTTTTGGGATGAGGATATCCTAGAAAGAGTTCGGAAGGTTTGGAAGGGAGAGGTGTTTGCAAGTTGTGCAAACAATAACCATAGAGGGGTGGCTGTTTTGGTGAGTCCATCCATAAAAGAGAATGTTGCCTTGGTGGACAAGGACACTGAGGGGAGATTTTTACGGTTAAGGGTAAAAATGGAGGAATTTAATTGCGATCTCTTTAATATCTATGCACCGAACGACCATTGCAAGTGTCGCGAGTTTTTTCGGGGTTTATTCACTGATGTGGCAGAGGTGGAAAATCCTTGTATAATGGGGTATTTTAATGTATTTTTATCTTGGATGGACATTTCAGCCCAGATGACCTATAAGGATGATAACTCCAGAGGGATGATTGTAAAAATGATGGCAAATTTAAATTTGAAAGACTTATGGAGGGACCAGAACCCCATAAAAAGGGAATTCTCCAGAACAGGTTGGGTGGGTGATGTTTTAAAACAGAGCCGAATAGATTTTGTGTTAATACAGGAAGGGTTAAGTTCTGAGGTGATGGAGATTTATTACAAAAAAGTATTTTTTAGTGACCACTCGGCTTTGGTTCTTAGAATTAGGAACAGCAGAGTTAAGAGGTGTGGATTTTAAACAATCAATACCTGAAAGAAATTGCTTATAAAGAAGGGATTTTAAATATAATAAAGAATGCTCGGAAGGAACATTTTTTCTTAAAGAAAGAAGAGTTTGGTGGGACAATTTCAAATATGAGGTAAAAGTTTTTTCGGTACGTTATGGGAAAAAGAGAGCGGCAGCTAACCGGCGTCGAGAAGAGAATATAAACAAAAGGTTTACGGATGTCTGTTAAACAGTTGACGGAGGGGATAAGGGAGCTGAGACTAAGTTCCGGGTGTTAAAGGAAGAGTGGGAATTATTGCAAGCTGAAAAATGCAAGTGGGCCATTCTCCGTGCAAAGGCTAAAGATGCATTGGAGGGCAAAAGATGCACTAGATATTTTCTAGAGCAAGAGAGGCTGCGACAGAGATTATCAGTAATTGGAGAGTTGAAGGTTGGGGAGAAGATCATTAATGAAAGTGGGGAGATTTTAGAGGCGGCTAGCAGCTTTTATCAAGAGTTATATACAAAAGAAGACATTTCCGATTTGGCGATGGAGAAGGTTAGTGCTTTTATTGAAGAGGGTTTAAAGGAGGATGAGAGAAGCATGTGTGACAAAGAAGTAGGATTAGCAGAAATAAAAGTAACAATAAGTGGAATGAAGGGGGGAAAAGCCCAGGGTCCGATGGACTAAGTGCAGAATTTTATAAAGAATTTTTCGAGATTTTAAGTCCATTGCTCTTAGAGGTTTTTAAGGAAATTAAAATTGAGGGAAGCCTGGCCCCATCTATGAGGAGAGGTGTCATAAGCTTAGCTTATAAAAATAAAGGGGATAGAAGGGATCTGAAGAATTGGAGGCCCATTACATTATTAAATGTGGATTATAAGATCTTGGCGAGGGTTATGGCAAATCGTATGAAGGAGGTGTTGCCACAGATAGTTTTGCCCTCTCAGTCCTATGGAGTCATAGGCCGGGACATCGCAGACTCTGTGGTCTCAATCCGAGATGCGATAGAGCTCATGGAAGAGAGTGGGAGGGAGGCTTATGTATTAAAGATAGATCAAGAGAAAGCCTTTGATAGGGTCTCTCATGAGTTTTTATTGATGGTTTTGGAAGCATTTGGTTTCGGGGAAAATTTCATTGAGTGGATAAAGATTTTTTATTCAAACATATTTAGCTGTGTTAAATGTAATGGTGTTTTATCCAAGTATTTTCCAATACAGAGGTCAGTGAGACCGTGTTGTCCCCTGTCCCCATTGTTGTACACATTGGTAGCAGAACCATTAGGTTACATGATGCGAAAGAAACAAGGTGTAGTTGGGATTGCGGTTCCAAGTTCTGGGCTGGTGTCGGTGATACACCAATATGCAGATGACACAACTTTAACATTGAGAAATGGGGAGTCAGTGAGGAAAGCTATGGATGTAGTTGAGGAGTATTGTAGAGCTTCAGGAGCCAGAGTGAATTATAGTAAGTCCCAATGCCTGGTTGCAGGAAGGGGTAGGGGGGAATGGTTGGAGGAAAGTCCCTTTAAGGTGGTGGAGGTTTTGGAAGTTCTGGGGGTGCATATGGGGTGTAAGAAAGACAGGGATGAAGTGGATCGATTAAATTGGGAACCAAAGGTTATGAAAATTTAAAAAATTTTGGGAAGATGGGAAAGAAGGTGGTTGAAAGTGCAAGGCAGAGTGACAGTGGTGTCCGCTCTCCTGCTATCTAAGCTATGGTACTTATTGATGGTGGAGGATATTCCTGAGTGGGCGGAAAAGTCCATCCAAGAGGCTTGTGTGAGGTTTTTATGGGAAGGGAAACCAGCCTTGGTTGCTTACAATACCATCATTGGACGGAGAAATCAGGGAGGACTCAATTTCCCAGATATTGATTTGAAGAAAAAATCAAATGGGTGAAGAGATTTCTTCAGAAGTCAAATACAAGTTTTTGGAAGAGTTGTTTCGAGCATTTTTTAAAACTAAGTGGGATAGGAGGGCAGGGGATATTGGCCCAAAAATTAGTGCCGCTCCGCGAGAGTACGCACTGTGTACTCTCGCGTATTCTGTCTCCAATTGCCGGTTTTCTGCATGCACTGCGCATGCGCTGAAAACCGGCACTTGGTGATTTCAAAAGGGGGCGGTTCCTAGGTGAACCGCGTGCGCGCTACAAGCTGCGCGCACGCAGTGCACTTAGTGCTTTGAACGCGCAGGTAAGCATGGAACATTTTACACATAAAGAAAGGAGGCATAAGACCCTCTTTTAACAAGGTAAGTAGTTAATTAAGTATTTTGAATTTTTTTCAACAGGTATATCTTTTTTAGAGACTTTAAAGAAAGGTAAGTTTATTTTTATAACTTTTTAAAAGATTTTAAATTTTTTCAAAAATTTAATTTTTTGTTTAAAGTGGTTAATTTATTTAACTATACTTATTTTATTAATGTGATGGGTTTTTTTTTAAATTTAATTGAGGTTTAGCTGTTCTTTTGGGGGGGTATAGTATTCATAGCTTTCACAGCCGTGCTGTGAAAGCTATGAATGAAAGATGGTGTGCTGCCATTGGCTCTAACTGAGTCACGTGATCCCACAGCTCGCACGAATTAACTGCGCCTGTGGGATACGAAAGCCCTGCACAGCTGCTGTCCAGAACATCAAGTTCGTGCGAGCTGGGAATAAAAAAGCCAGCGCGCAGTGAGAGATCGCGGGGAAGCCTTACCCTCGCACGAAGGCTCACTCACTAATTTTTGGGCCATTGTATATGGAATACAATAATATGTTTTTGAAATCGATTAAACCTCTCCCTAGGTTTTATAAGGGGGTTGTACAGACTTGGGCCCAATTTTTTAAAAGTGTGCAGTTTAAGCCCAAGGGTGCTGAGGAATTTTTAGAACAGCCCTTATTTTTGAACAGGTGGGTCAACATTGAAGGAGAGGTATTATTTAATTAAGCTTTTATAAAAGCTGGTACTATATGTGTGAAAGATGTATTATACGAGGTAATTCCAGGGTGGTTGCCGGAAGCGATAGTGAGGGACATGGTGTGGGAGGAGGATCAGGAGGTAGAGGAAAAAGCAATAGGGATCATGTATGAGACGATTGTGAGGGCAATACCACAGGATTGGATGGAAGAAATAAATGCGGAAATCTCCAAAGGAAGTAAAATGCGTCCCGCTTTTCCAAGCTTTCTGCTGGAGAAAGGGGGAGAGTTGGTTCAATTTGACAACTGTAATACTCGAGATTTCTATGAGGTATTTAGAGAATGGAGATTCAAGACACCTGCTGGTCAGGAGTTTTGGCAGAGGATCTACCCACAGCTGGACTTCAACAGGATTTGGAAGGGAGTGTGGGCGAATTTTAAATGTCCAGAGTGGATTGAACTGGATTTCAAATTGGCTCATAACTGGATTTTTACCATGACGGTCTTGTGGAAGATTGGACAAGTAGAGGGGGCAACTTACCCAGTGTATGGGACATGGGATGAGACTCTGTCCCATTTACTGGTGTTATGTCCACAGTTAAATGATTTTAAGTACTATATTTGACAGTTGTGTGAAGTTTTTTTGCTGGGTGGGGACCGAAGAGCGAGAATGGGAATCCCGTGGGACTCAATTTTGATATGGGGATTGCAGGAGAGTCTGCCCGAGTCTAGCGGAGCGGCAATTAATTTAATGTTCAGTTTGGCTAGATTCGTGATTGTGCAAAGAAGGAATGTTCTGTTTTTTAAGGGGAGGAGAATCAATCTAAAAGAGTATTTTAAATATAAGCTAAAAGATCATTATAAGGCTCTGTGGATGTTTTATTCAGAAAGGAATTTAAAGATAGTATTTTACGATCAATTTTTAAAGTACAATCGATTAATATATGTTACGGGAGACAAATTAAACTTTAGGTTTTGATGTTGATATGTGGTGGAGAAATGGCTGTGCAGAGCGGCGGAATTGATTTGTATGATACAATGGAATGATCACGATGTTGTAAATGTTCTTAATGTTCAATAAATAATGTAATAAAAAAAAAGTGGATCGCACTCTCGCCTCTGAGTCAAGAAGGTTGTGGGTTCAAGTCCCACTCCAGGGACTTGAGCATAAAAATTTAAGCTGACACCCCAGTGCAGTGCTGAGTGAGTGCTGCACTGTCGGAGGTGCTGCCATTCGGATGAGAAGTTAAACCAAGGCCCTGTCTGCTCTCTCTCAGGTGGGCATAAAAGATCCCATGGCACTATTTCGAAGAAGAGCAGGGGAGTTATCCCTGGTGTCCTGTCCAATATTTATCCTTCAATCAAACAGATTATCTGGTCATTATCACATTGCTGTTTGTGGGAGCTTGCTGTGTGCATATTGGCTGCCGTGTTTACTACATTACAACAGTTACTACACTTCAAAATTACCTCATTGGCTGTAAAGCACTTTGGGACGCGGGTGGTCATGAAAGGTGCTATATAAATGCAAGTCTGTCTTTCTTTTTCTTTTTTTATGTCAGAGGAATTCATGATCAAACCGTATAATACACCTTGACTTCTACATCCAGTTCTGGTCAGCAAGACATAAGGAGGACATTCAAGCATTGGTGACAGGCCAGAGAAGAACCATGAGGCTGATCCCTGGTGTCAGGGTATGATGGAAAGATTGGAGAGATCTTGGCTTTTCAGCCTACAAAAGTGACATCTGAGAGTTGATCTTATAGAACATATCAGATAGCAAATGGAATGAAAAAGGTAAATCCGGAATATTTCTTTAAGTTAAATTATGGGAGTAGGACAAGGGGACACAGGTTCAAACTAATAAAAAGTAACTTTAGGGTTGATATCAGGAAGCTCTTCACCAGAATTTGATTAAGACTTGGAATAGATTTCCCGGTAGAGTGGTGGAAATAAAACCCTGCATGCATTTTAGAAACAATTGGATGCTGCAATGGAGGGTCTGTATGGAGCTTCTGGATGGCTGAACCAATATACACTAAATGGTCGTCTTTGTCCATAAGTATATTGTGATCTTGGGAAAGACATTGAAGGGTGTGGATGAACGGGACCTAAGAGTTCAAGTACATCATACCCTAAAAATGTGATTTCAAGCCATAGAAAAGGGCAACAACATTCTGGGTTTTATAAATAGGGCACAGAGTATAAGAGCAAAGAAGTAATGATAGAATTTGTAGAAAACATTGGTTAGGCCACACTTAGAATACCGTGTGGAATTTGAGGGCACCATTATAGAAAGGACATAAATAGCATGGAGTACAGCACAGATTCACCAGAGTGATGTCAGAGATGGAAATCTGTAGTTATGATAAGAGTCTTGAGATGCTGCTGTTATTTTCAATTGTGCAAAGAAGACTAAGAGGGGACTCAATACAGTTTCTTTAAAATTACGAAGAGTTTTGATTGATTGAATAGGGATAGACTATTTCCTCTGGTTGAGCACAAGGGACCATCAATTTAGAATTGGTACTTGATCGCAGTTTCCTGTGGGGGCGGGGTGGGATCATTGCCTGGGTCTCTATCCCTGGGAGGAAAGGAAATCAGGGCAGGCTGCAGCAGTTAAAATGCTCCCACCCATTTATACTGGTGCTGAGCAGCCTAACAGCAATACGCAAAAAGACTGCTCAAAGCAGCTCAAAAAATGGCCCAAAACCATTTTCATGCTCCTCGTGGCCCCACAAAAATACACTGACCTGCACACGGCTTCCCCTCCCGGGAAGGTCTTTCCACCCCCAGTCCGGATTGTCGGCCGGTTTCGTGTAGGAAGTGACCATTTTCCTGTCCTCAGTTGTGCAGCTCACCAGATCCATGCAAATGAGGTACAAGCCTCACAACAACTCGGGCCTCACGACAGCAACAACAAATGAGCAAGGGGTGCATTGCATCCGCCAAATGCCCGTTTTGCGCCAAAAGTTAAAATTGGCCCTAATATGTGTAAATAAGGAGAATAGTTCTCATTCCTTTTGTTTTATATGTATTAGTATAGAATATCAAAGTATTCTATCATGTTATTGTTTTCTTTCAGTGTGGAAATTTAATGAAAATACATTTTTTCATCGACACTGAAAGAAGCAGATTTGGCCATTCTTTACACAAATGATGTATACTTCTTTTCAAAAGTAATATTTTTTAAGTTCAGAAAAAACAATGATACAAATAGCTGTGGCTTTTCACTTCCATTACAGGCACTAAAAGAGAACGGCTAAAGCATCAATTTTGCAGAGTCAGGCACATAAATTGCACTGTCACATTGGAGCAGTGGAAAGGGGTACTGATAAATAGGTGATATTTACAGACTACATTAATCATGTTAGATATGGCTTCTGCTGGTGAAAGATTTACCATTATTACTGTGGCATTTACCTGAGTAACTAATTCTGGATATATGTTCATATTCTTAGCAGGAAAGGTAGGGGGAGGGTCTGTCAGGAGGGAATGGTAGAAACAATGTATTTTAACCCACTCCCCCTTAAAAAAATTACATTAGAACATGCAGTTGTATTTTGTAGTTTTGCAACTCTTTGTTACCAACAGTCAACTGTCTGCCGCAGTCAATTAACCCTGACATGAAATAATTGTTATTCATGAATGAAAACAAGTATACAACAAGTGGCTTCTATATATTTATTAATATAATAAAATGTTCATAAGGTGATTTACTGTTGTGGACAATGTCCCTAATTCATATATTGGGTTTAAATGTTCGGATCTGTTGAATGCTATTCTTCAGCTCAAACCTCATCAGTTACTTTTATATCTTTATGCCTGTCGTGTCTGCATTATGCTCATCGATCCAATGCTAGCATCACATCAACGGAACTGAGATTCTGAACTATTCAAAATATTTTAGAGAATAAAGTGAATAAATCACATGTACATTACACAAAAATAACAAATGCCAATTGCAGAGTGAACAGTAATTGCATTGGGCTTCATAAATTATGTGAGTTTTGGAACCGCTCACTACAATTGTCTTGTAATCCACCAATATCCATTGTACTATATTTACTCTCATATTGTACTATAAAATAAAAACAAAAAAAACAATTTTGTCTGTCTTAGCTATGAGTTTTCATTGCAGTGGAACCTCTGTTCTATGAACTTGGATAAAGGGAATCTCCATTTGTAGTGAAAAGAACGATTTAAAAATCTCAATTCAATAGCAGTCTGTATGGAATAACCTTGATTTTGAAATTACTATCCCGTTATGGTGAACTTAAGAACCCAAGAAATAATAGAATGTGCCTGACAGATCAAAGGGAAATGGTGCCTCCTGTTAAAGCAGTTATCTCTTTTAACCTTGAATTTAATTGGAGCTGTATTATGATGGGCTGCTTGTAGGGCTGAGTGGGTTAACATATTTCTATGCACGGGCTGAGTTTCTTATTGATCTTGGCTCGAAACTGACAGTGCACTTCATCAGAAGGTTGAGATCCTGAGACAAGCCTGTTTACTGCAACTGAACTGCCTATCAAACTGCTAATCAGAAATGCTTGATCAACTGGCTGTTAATACAGTCAAGTGTCCGATATAGTGACATTTTGTTATGGCAAACAAGATTAAGACATGATGCGGAGATGCCAGTGTTGGACTGGGGTGGACAAAATTGAGAAGTCGCACAACACCAGGTTATAGTCCAACAGTTTTATTTGAAATCACAAGCTTTCGGAGTTACTGCTCCTTCGTCGGGTGAAGTAAAGAGATACAGAATCGCCAAAGCATATATAGATAGAGAACAATGCATGTGTACCTTACAATGGCAGACAACTAAATTTAATCATCCTGACTGTTTATCTGCCGAGGTGTGACAAAAGGCAATCAGGTCAGCCAGGAAGGTACCACATCAAAGACATAGAAAGATACAACTGAGACAATGAGGTGGAGTCACAGGGGGTCTAACGTGTCAAAAGCTGCAGTCTGTATGTAAAACGATAAACTTTAAAATGTTTACTTTTTTACTGGGAATCACATCTGTGAACAAGCCGGATTACGTCATGCATCGTGACATAAACCCAAGATCCCGGTTGAGACCGTCCTCATGAGTGCGGAACTTGGCTATCAGTTTCTGCTCGATGATTTTGCGTTGTCGTGTGTTCCTAAGGCCGCCTTGGAGAACGCTTACCCGCAGATCCGAGGCTGAATGTCCTTGACTGCTGAAGTGTTCCCCGACTGGGAGGTAACAATCCTGCCGACAACATACCGACAACTGGACAACCAGGAACACTACAGACAGCTACCCGCAGATCCGACCAAAGAACACACCCGCCAACTCAATAGACTGATCAAGACCTTCGATCCAGACCTTCAAAACATCCTACGCGCTCTCATCCCACGTACTCCCCGCGTGGGAGACTTCTACTGCCTCCCAAAGATACACAAAGCCAACACACCCGGACGTCCTATCATATCAGGCAACGGAACCCTGTGTGAGAACCTCTCTGGATACGTCGAGGGCATCCTGAAACCCATCGTACAGGGAACCCCCAGCTTCTGTCGCGACACTACAGACTTCTTACAGAAACTCAGCACCCACGGACCAGTTGAACCAGGAACACTCCTCGCCACGATGGACGTATCGGCACTCTACACCATTATCCCCCACGATAACGGCATCGCTGCGACAGCCTCAGTACTCAACACCAACAACAGCCAATCTCCAGACGCCATCCTACAACTCATCCGCTTCATCCTTGACCACAATGTCTTCACCTTCGACAACCATTTTTTTACCCAAACACACGGAACAGCCATGGGGACCAAATTCGCACCCCAATACGCCAACATCTTCATGCACAAGTTCGAGCAAGACTTCTTCGCTGCACAGTACCTCCAGCCAACGCTGTACACCAGATACATCGACGACATTTTCTTCCTTTGGACCCATGGCGAAGGATCACTGAAAAGACTACACGATAACATAAACAAGTTCCATCCCACCATCAAACTCACCATGGACTACTCCTCAGAATCGGTTTCATTCCTGGACACACGAATCTCCATCAAAGACGGACACCTCAGCACTTCACTCTACCGCAAGCCCACGGACAACCTCACGATGCTCCACTTCTCCAGCTTCCACCCTAACCACGTTAAAGAAGCCATCCCCTATGGACAAGCCCTGCGAATACACAGGATCTGCTCAGATGAGGAGGAACGCGATGGACACCTACGGACGCTGAAAAACGCCCTCGTAAGAACGGGATATGACGCTCGACTCATCGATCGACAGTTCCGACGGGCCACAGCGAAAAATCGCATAGACCTCCTCAGAAGGCAAACACGGGACACAACCAACAGGGTACCCTACGTCGTCCAGTACTTCCCCGGAGCGGAGAAACTATGCCATGTTCTTCGCAGCCTTCAACATGTCATCGATGACGATGAACACCTCGCTAAGGCCATCCCCACGCCTCCACTACTTGCCTTCAAACAGCCGCCTAACCTCAGAAGTACCATCATTCGCAGCAAATTACCCAGCTTTCAGGATAACAGCGACCACGACACCACACAACCCTGCCACGGCAACCTCTGCAAGACATGCCAGATCATCAACACAGATACCATCATCACACGTGAGGACACTACCCACCAGGTACATGGTACATACTCATGTGACTCGGCCAACGTTGTCTACCTCATACGTTGCAGGAAAGAATGCACCGCGGCATGGTACATCGGCGAGACCATGCAGACACTGAGACAACGTATGAACGGGCACCGCGCAACAATCGCCAGGCAGGATTGTTACCTCCCAGTCGGGGAACACTTCAGCAGTCAAGGACATTCAGCCTCGGATCTGCGGGTAAGCATTCTCCAAGGCGGCCTTAGAAACACACGACAACGCAAAATCATCGAGCAGAAACTGATAGCCAAGTTCCGCACTCATAAGGACGGTCTCAACCGGGATCTTGGGTTTATGTCACGATACATGACGTAATCCGGACTCGAGTCGTCGTTGGCTTGTTCACAGATGTGATTCCCAGTAAAAAAGTAAACATTTTAAAGTTTATCGTTTTACATACAGACTGCAGCTTTTGACACGTTAGACCCCCTGTGACTCCACCTCATTGTCTCAGTTGTATCTTGCTATGTCTTTGATGTGGTACCTTCCTGGCTGACCTGATTGCCTTTTGTCACACCTCGGCAGATAAACAGTCAGGATGATTAAATTTAGTTGTCTGCCATTGTAAGGTACACATGCATTGTTCTCTATCTATATATGCTTTGGAGATTCTGTATCTCTTTACTTCACCCGATGAAGGAGCAGTAAATCCGAAAGCTTGTGATTTCAAATAAAACTGTTGGACTATAACCTGGTGTTGTGCGACTTCTCAAGATTAAGACATAAAAGGGTTGCACTGTATTGAAACATAGAAGGTGATTTTCTGGGTGTTGATCATCAGAGCTCTTGAGGCATGCGAGCCACACAACTTCTATCCCCAAGGGAATACGGCATTTTCAAATTACTAGCATTTGAACTTCCAATTGGTGGAAAGTTAACCCACCCAGGCAGAGTCTGTCACGATAAATGTAATTTAGTATCTGAACTAAGAGGTAATTAGCCTCTTGACCCCAATAATAGATCAGGGAGGAGATTATCCAGATGTGTTGATCAGAAAATCAGAATGAAGTAGCACCAAAAATCAGAAATTAGTATTTCTTGAAATCAGAGGTGGCAATCGTCATTGAAGAGATATCAAAGTTGGCAACAAATTTTGCCATAACAGCATCCTTCTTCCTATCACACATCAGCAGGAATACCTATGAAGAAACATCAAGACAATTGAATAGCATCCTCATCAGCCAAAAGATTTGCCAGAAAGGCCAAACAAAAATTCAAAAAATTAAGAAAAAGTTAAGAAAACAACCAGAGAAAGTTGACTTCAAACAACAGTCTAGGAGGACCACTGGGGAAGACTTTAGCAAATAAAAGTGCTCACGGAGCCCATTAAAGTTGTGTTTGGACTGCTTGGTCTTGAGAATCATGAAAACTGGAAGAGGGCAAAAAAAAGATGGCGCCCTGTTAAGGAATTGGATCCTTGGCTGTCTGGAGTACAGGTGATCACTGCATCACTCTCTGCACCTGATTCTGTGTTTACATCCATCAATCTAACAAAGTGGTAAATAAGGGACTATCTATGGATGGTATTTATATGGACATTCAGAAGGCATTCGATAAGGTTCCATACAAGAGACTATTAGGAAAAATGGAAGCACATGCAATTGGAGACAACCCTTTGACATGGGTAGGGAATTGGTTAAGAGGTAGGAGACAGAGAGTAGGGATATTAGATATGTACTCCAATTGGCAGGATGTGACTAGTGGTGTCCCGCAGGGATCTGTACTGGGACCTCAGCTTTTCATTATATTTTTAAATAACTAAGATAAAGGAATAGAAAGCCAGATATCCAAGTTTTCTAATAGCACTAGGTTAGTAGTGCAGAAGGGAGCAGAAAATTGCAAAGGGATATTGGTAGATTAAGTGAGTGGGCAAAATTGTAGTAGATGGAATTCAATATGGAGAAGTGTGAGGTCATTCCCTTTGGACCGAAGAAAGATGGATCAGAGTATTTTCTAAATGGTGAGAAGCTGGGAACTGTGAAGGAACAGAGGCCTAAAAATTTGATAATGCTAAAAACATGCCGGTGCCACCGCAGGCCGGTGTTAACTGCCGCCGAAAATGGTGGTGCTGGCAGGGCCGGTAAATTGACGCTGGTGACTAATTAACATTAGCCTAGCGCTAAACTCCCTGTGCCACATCTGGTGGCATTCTCCCTGGCAGGAGGCCCCAATGTAGCGTGGCTGTAGCGTCATTGCAGCAAGAACAGCCTGCTCTGAAAGCGAGGCTGTCATTTCAGAAAGCAGTTCGGTCCCTTAAAGGGGAACTGTCTTCTGAAATGAAAATATAAAAATCATGTAAAAATAGGTAGTTTTTAGCTCTTACTGCCTTCTGAAAAAAATTAACATCAAAAAGAATTCCCAAATGGGAGTCTTCAGCTCTTAAAACTGCATTCCCTTCCACACCTAAAAAAAATGGGAAAAGTGCTTCAGCGCTAACACAGCAAGCCAGGGAACGGCAACCAGGGTCTCGCACGCAGCACTCCAGCTTTGTGCAGGGGCTCAACACGGCAAGAGAGGTCCTCTACCCACAGGGGCCAGGAGGCCCTCCAGAAAGAACGATGGTGGACCAGATCACCGCGACGTCACGGCCAGCAGTGTCGCCCCACCACCTGGCTCCAGTGCCCAAAGAAGCTTCATGACTGGTCAAGATCAGTGAATGCATCCTTAAAAGCCGTCTCCTACCAACATCATCACTAGCCTCACACACTTCTCAAAGCAGGACTCCCCCACCAACCCCCCTGCCCCCACCAATCACTCACCTACCAACAATCTGTACCAAACACGAGGCATACCTCCCATTCCCAACTTCACCTCACCATGGTGGAGGAGACGGTGCTGGCCATTCTTGACAGGGGCATGGCTGAGCCAGCGGTGGGGCTGAAAGGATACAAGATGCTGGTATCCTCACATGTTATCCTCCTTCTCGCATGCACCTCTTGCTTTCCCACCCTCCCCTCACCACAACTCCACACTTGTACCTTCCTCATTTCACACTTCGAAAATATCAACGGGATTAGACAAAGTCAACATGGATTTATGAAAGGGAAATCGTGTTTGACAAACCTACTGGAGTTTTTTGAGGATGTAACTGGTAGAATAGATAAGGGAGAACCAGTGGATGTGGTGTATTTGGATTTTCAGAAGGCCTTTGATAAAGTCCCACAGAAGAGGTTAGTGTGCAAAATTAAAGCACATGGGATTGGGGGTAATATACTGGCATGGATTGAAAATTGGCTAACAGACAGGAAACAGAGAGTAGGAATAAATGGGTCTTTTTCGGGGTGGCAGGCGGTAACTAGTGGGGTACCGCAGGGATCAGTGCTTGGGCCCCAGCTATTCACAATATATATCAATGATTTGGATAAGGGAATCAAATGTAATATTTCCAAGTTTGCTGATGACACAAAACTAGGTAGGATTGTAAGTTGTGAGGAGAATGCAAAGAGGCTTCAAGGCGATTTAGACAAGTTGAGTGAGTGGGCAAATACATGGCAGATGCAGTATAACGTGGATAAATGTGAAATTATCCACTTCGGTAGGAAAAACAGAAAGGCAGAGTATTATTTAAATGGTGATAGATTGGGAAATGTTGATGTACAAAGGGACTTGGGTGTCCTGTACACCAGTCACTGAAAGCAAACATGCAGCTGCAGCAAGCAGTTAGGAAGGCAAATGGTGTGTTGGCCTTCATTGCAAAAGGATTTGAGTACAGGAACAAGGATGTCTTACTACAGTTATACAGGGCCTTAGTAAGACCACACCTGGAGTACTGTGTGCAGTTTTGCTCTCCTTACCTAAGAAAGGATATACTTGCCATAGAGGGAGTGCAGCGAAGGTTCACCAGACTGATTCCTGGGATGGCAGGACTGTCGTATGAGGAGAGATTGGGTCGACTAGGTCTGTATTCACTAGAGTTTAGAAGAATGAGAGGGGATCTCATTGAAACATATAACATTCTGACAGGGCTAGACAGACTGGATGCAGGGAGGATGTTTCCCCTGGCTGGAGGATCTAGAACGAGGGGTCACAGTCTCAGGATACGGGGTAGGACATTTAGGACTGAGATGAGGAGAAATTTCTTCACTCAGAGGGTGGTGAACCTATGGAATTCTCTACCACAGAAGGCTGTGGAGGCCAAGTCACTGAATATATTTAAGGAGATAGATAGATTTCTAGACATAAAAGGCATCAAGGGGTATTGGGAGAGAGCGGGAATATGGTATTGAGAAAGAGGATTAGGCATGATCATATCGAAGGGCCGAATGACCTACTCCTGCTCCTATTTTTGTATGTTTCTATGTTTCTATGGGGGAAAAATTCAGTCGCGCCCCGTTTGGGGCGCAAATATTGTCCGGGCGCAAAAATTAGCGCCTGGCGCTAATTATCGCCACTGACTGGAAACTTCACTTTTAACGCCCCGGGAGGTGATTGGAGCGCTAAATCAGGCGCTGCACACCTGTCTTAAGGCGCAAAGGCCGAGGAGTGAGGCGCTAACTCAGAGCGCGAGCGCAGCGCAGGTGCTGCCAGTTAGCGAGGGAACACAGACACACTGGCGCCGGCCAGTTCTTAAAGGGGGGGGGCGATCTTGCTCCCCAGCCACACCCTGCTCATTGCAGCCTTGAATCTCGGCCTGGAGAGACCTGTGAATCCATTTTCCAGCCAAGGATGGAGGGGTTGAGAGAACGAGCTGAGCGCTTCACCGAGCGGGCCTTGGATGCTCTGGTTGGCGCGGTGGAGCGCCGAAGACCAATACTGTACCCAGAGAGTGGCAGGAGGCCTTTGCCGTGCGACTACAGAAGAGTGTGGAGGGAGGTGGCTCAGCGCGTCTCCTCCAGGAGCATGGTGCCCAGGACCCATGTACAATGCCGGAAAAAGTTCAACGACCTCACTCGGGTCGTCTGGGTGAGTGGCTTTTTTGCAATACCTCTCCATCCCTCCATCTCAACCTCACTCTATGGCCAGAGGGTCTTAAAACCACAATTAACAACACTCATCCAACACCTATGGACCTTTCATGAAGCACACACACACATTCCATACTTTGACTACAGTAAGGGCTATTCACCTATGGGAGGCACATCAGGCAAGACCATGGCTGTATACAGTAAGGGCTATTCACCTATGGGAGGCACATCAGGCAAGACCATGGCTGTATATTTATTCAGACGCCGTCCTTTTTCTTGCAGGCCAAGCTGGCGCATAATAGGAGACAGCAGCAACGGACAGGTGGAGGGCGGCCTCAGCTGCAACCCCTCAGCGATCTTGAGGAGCGCGTCCACAGGATTGTGGCAAGCCGGGTGATCGGTCCCGTCGCCACTGGAGACGCCGACCCCGTTCTGGACAGCAATGGTAAGGTCATCACCTTTTTGTCCTCTGTCCTTCCACTTGTCCCTCACAACACCAGCCTTTGACACTTTCAATCCAACTTACTAACTCGCTGCACTTATTCCTCCCTTACTGCCACCCTGTCCTCACGCTAAAGCCACTCTTGTACCTCCCTGCTTTCAGATGGTGATTCACCAGCTGAGGAGACGGGCCCTGAAGCTGCCAGTGGGAGTGAAGCTGCAGCCGAGGAGGAAGAGGAAGCCGGAGCATCAGTGCCACCCTCTCCCGAGGAAGCCTATGCCGATACTGAGAACACGCCTTCCCTGGAGGGGAGCAGGGGGGAAGGGTCTGATGAGGGTGAAGCTCCAGGACCCAGCGGGCTGCAGCAACGCGATGGGGGTAGGGAAGCTCGTGGGCCTTCTCCCCGGAGGGAGAGTATGCCAGCGAGTCCTGCTGCACTGGACGCAGAGGAGGAGCGGCTGATCGCAGAAATGAACACCCAGGCGGTGGGCATGCACACTGAGCTCATGGCTGCAGTGGGTAGGGTGCCCGAATGCATTGAAGCACTGGCAAGGAGTGTGGAGCACTTCGCTGCAGCGCAGGCGGATGCGACACTGAAGCTCAGTGCTGCAATTCAATCTCAGACTGCTCTCATGCAGACTCAGATTGAGGTCACGCGAGCACTGTCTGCTGCCATCCTCGCTGGTTCGTTCACATTTCCCCGGGGGTCTCACCGCGCCGCAGCAGGCCAGCAATCTGTGCTCCAGCAGATTGCTCCGGATGATGAGGTGCTGCCCCGTGGGAGTGCCAGTGTGCCGGTCGAGCAGGGAGTTGCTGTCCTCGCTCAAGATGACAGCATTCCTGCTGCCACCACTGTCAGTTCTCCACTGCAGTTGCCACCGCCTGTAGGACAGACTGCTGCCGCCCATGCAGAGTTGGTGCAGTCTGCAGCCGGGCCCTCCAGGCCCAGAACTAGTCGAGGCCGTCCCTCAAGGGCATCTGCATTGTCAGGGCCTGACAGTCAGCAGCCTTCCACCAGCCTTGCTGCAGCCACTGAGGTCCCATTGCGGAGGAGCAGTAGGGTAAGAAGGGGGGAAGGGCGCACGGGAAGGAGTTCACCCTCGATGTAGGAGGTGTGACAAAATGCTGGTCATTTTTTTATTAAAGGCCGAGGTTCGTGGTCAAACTTTTGTTGAGTGTTTTGCACATGATCTCCAGGTTGTGAGAACCAGTTATGGTAATGACTGTTTTTTTGTGTTTATTTGTATGAGTTTGTCATGAAGAAATGACACACACAGAGTTTGTAAAATAAATAAGTTTTGGTACTCAAAATATACATGTTTGGTGTTTGGAATCATTGGTGCCTTGGCCGGCTTAGGGGTTGCGTGTTGGGTTCATTCATGCTGTTCTCAATGGCAGAAGCCATTTCCACAGCAGGGGCCTAGAAGCGGCTTGCTATCAGCCGCTGACGGACGGCCCTTGCAGTTTCACCATTGTGGGCTGCCCTCACGCCTTGGTGCTGCTGCTGATCATCCTCCTCGTCCTCTTCCTCCTCTTCCTCCTCCTCCTCTGGTGGTGCTCCAAGGCCTGGTGGCATTGGCTGGGTCCTGAGGATTGCCATGTTATGCAGCATGCAGCACACAACTACGATGTTGGAAACTCGCTCAGGCGAGTACTGCAGGGCTCCTCCACAATGGTCGAGACAGCGGAACCGTTGCTTGAGCACGCCGATTGTGTGCTCCACGATGTTCCTGGTAGCTTGATGGCTCTCGTTGTACCGCAGCTCAGCAGGGGTGTTGGGCGTACGGAGCGGTGTCATCAGCCAGGTGCTCAGTGGATACCCCTTGTCCCCGAGAAGCCAACCAACTGGCTGATGCGGTGCCTCGAAAAGTTCTGCCACAGTAGTCTGGCGCAGGATGAAAGCATCGTGGCAGCTGCCAGGATAGTGGGCATTGACAGCGAGTATCAGCTGTCTGTGGTCACAGACCAACTGAACATTCAAGGAATGGAACCCCTTTCTGTTCCGGAAATCCTCGGCATTCTCATGAGGAGCACGCAAAGCCACATGCGTGCAGTCAATGGCGCCCTGCACCATGGGGAAGCCCGCTATCCTCGCAAAGCCCAGAGCGCGTTCTTGCTGCTTGTCTGGGGTCATGGGGAAAGAGATGAACTCTCGTCTCCTTTTAAAGAGGGCATTTGTGACCTTCCTGATGCAGCAATGCACTGCGAACTGGGAGATATTGGCGATAGGGTTCTTTGCAGCCAAGAGCGAGAGTCCCGAAGGCTGTGTTGCCTGCCCGGTGCCAGGGTTAAGGACATCTCCTCTGGGCTGGAGAGAAACTTGGAGTGGGAGGGGGAGGATCCAGTTGTCGTGGTCCATGTTGGTACCAATGACATAGATAGGACAAGGAAAGAGGTTCTGCTGAGGGAGTTTGAGCAGCTAGGGGCCAAATTAAAAAGCAGAACCTCGAGGGTAATAATCTCTGGATTACTACCTGAGCCACGAGCAAATTTGGCTAGGGTAAATAAAATCAGGGAGTTGAATGCGTGGCTCAAAGACTGGTGTGGGAAAAATGGGTTTTGCTTCTTGGGACACTGGCACCAGTACTGGGGCAGGAGAGAGCTGTTCCGTTGGGACGGACTTCACTTGGCCAGTGCTGGGACTAGTGTCCTGGCGAATCGAATAACTAGGGCTGTGGAGAGGGCTATAAACTAATTAGTGGGGGGGAGGTTTCAAGAGAGCAAAAAATAAAAATGACAACAGAGAGGGTCATAGACATAGGTAGCAGTAGGGGAATCACAAATCAGAGCGTGGCAGGAAGGGACAGAGTGTGTGGAGTAAAAGGTAAACTGGTAAAAAGTGAAAAAGCAGGAACTAAGTGCCACAAAGCATATTTGAAAGTTCTCTATCTGAATGCACGTAGCATTCGTAACAAAATAGACGAGTTAATGGCACAAATAACTACATATGGTTATGATATTGTGGCCATTACAGAAACATGGCTGCAGGGTGACAATGCCTGGGAATTAAACATACCAGGTTATTTAACGATCAGGAAGGACAGGCAGGAAGGAAGGGGAGGTGGGGTGGCTATGTTAATAAAGGAAGGAATCACTGTAATACAGAGTAATGATATTGGGTCAAAAAATCATGATAATGAAACAGTTTGGGTGGAGATAAGGAATAATAAGGGGAAAAAAACATTAGTGGGCGTAGTCTATAGGCCTCCGAACAGTTGCAACTCTATTGGACGGAGTATCAATCAGGAAATAGTTGAGGCATGTAATAAGGGAACATCTATAATTATGGGGGATTTTAACTATCATATTAATTGGACAAATCAAATGGGGCAGGGCTGCCTTGAGGATGAGTTCATTGAGTGTATTAGGGATGGGTTTCTTGAGCAGTATGTAACTGAACCGACCAGGGGGCAAGCAACCTTAGATCTGGTCCTGTGTAACGAGACAGGATTAATTAAAAATGTCCTAGTAAAGGATCCCCTTGGAATGAGTGACCATAACATGGTTGAATTCCATATTCAATTAGAGGGTGAGAAGGTTGGATCTCAAACAAGCGTGCTAAGCTTGAATAAAGGAGACTATGAAGGTATGCGAGCGGAATTGAGTAGAGTGGATTGGGAAAATAGATTAAAGGGTAAGACGACACATGATCAGTGGTGTACATTCAAGGAGTTATTTTACAACTTCCAAAAAAATATATTCCACTGAAAAGAAAAGGGTGTAAAAGAAAGGACAGTCATCCGTGGCTAAGTAAAGAAATTAAGGATAGTATTCGACTAAAAACAAGGGCATATAAGGTAGCGAAATCTAGTGGGAGGACAGAGGATTGGGAAAACTTTAAAAGGCAGCAAAAAATAACAAAAAGATTGATTAAGAAAGGGAAGATAGATTATGAAAGTAAATTAGCAAAAAATATAAAAACAGATAGTAAGAGTTTTTATAGTTATATAAAAAGAAAAAGGGTGGCTAAAGTAAATGTTGGTCCCTTAGAGGATGAGACCGGGAAATTAATGGTGGGAAATATGGAGATGGCAAAAACACTGAATGAATATTTTGTATCAGTCTTTACAGTAGAGGACACTAAGAATATCCCAACACTGGACAAACAGGGGGCTATAGGGGGAGAGGAGCTAAACACGATCAAAATCACTAAGGAAGTGGTACTCGGTAAAATAATGGGACTCAAGGCGGATAAATCACCTGGACCTGATGGCTTACATCCTAGAGTCTTGAAGGAAGTGGCGGTAGGGATTGTAGATGCATTGGTAATAATTTTTCAAAACTCCCTGGATTCCGCTAAGGTCCCGGCAGACTGGAAAACTGCTAATGTAACACCCTTATTTAAAAAGGGCAGTAGACAGAAGGCTGGTAACTATAGACCGGTTAGCCTAACATCTGTGGTAGGTAAAATTTTGGAGTCCATTATTAAGGAAACAGTAACAGGACATTTGGATAATCATAATTTAATAGGACAAAGTCAGCATGGTTTTACGAAGGGGAAGTCATGTTTGACAAATTTGCTGGAGTTCTTTGAGGAAGTAACATATAGAGTGGATAAAGGGGAACCAGTGGACGTAGTGTATTTAGACTTCCAAAAGGCATTTGACAAGGTGCCACACAAAAGATTATTGCTTAAGGTAAAAAATCACGGGATTGGGGGTAATATTCTGGCATGGATAGAGGATTGGCTATCTAACAGAAAGCAAAGAGTTGGGATAAATGGTTCATTCTCAGACTGGCAATCAGTAACTAGTGGTGTTCCACAGGGGTCAGTGCTGGGTCCCCAACTCTTCACAATCTATATTAACGATTTGGAGGAAGGGACCAAGTGTAACATATCAAAATTTGCAGATGATACAAAGATGGGAGGGAAAGTAGTGAGTGAGGAGGACATAAAAAACCTGCAAGGGGACATAGACAGGCTAAGTAAGTGGGCAGAGATTTGGCAGATGGAATACAACACTGGAAAGTGTGAGGTGATGCACTTTGGCAGGAAAAATCCTAGAGCAATTTATTATCTTAATGGCAAGAAACTGGAGAGTACTGAAGTGCAAAGGGATCTGGGGGTCCTGGTGCACGAAACTCAAAAGGTTAGTATGCAGGTGCAGCAAGTGATTAAGAAGGCAAATGGAATGTTGGCTTTCATTGCTAGGGGGATAGAATATAAAAATAGGGAGGTATTGCTTCAGTTGTACAAGGTATTGGTGAGACCGCACCTGGAATACTGCATACAGTTTTGGTGTCCTTACTTAAGGAAAGACATCCTTGCTCTCGAGGCAGTGCAAAAAAGGTTCACTCGGTTAATCCCGGGGATGAGGGGGTGGTCATATGAGGAGAGGTTGGGTAGATTGGGACTCTACTCATTGGAGTTCAGAAGAATGAGAGGCGATCTTATTGAAACATATAAGATTGTGAAGGGGTTGGATCGGGTGGATGCGGGGAGGATGTTCCCGATGACGGGTGAGACGAGAACTAGGGGACATAGTCTTAGAATAAGGGGCTGCTCTTTCAAAACTGAGATGAGGAGGAACTACTTCACTCAGAGGGTGGTAGGTCCATGGAATATGCTGCCACAAAAAGCTGTAGAAGCTACAACATTAATTACATTTAAAACAGAAATAGACAGTTTCCTAGAAGTAAAGGGCATTAAGGGTTACGGGGAGCGGGCAGGAATTTGGACATGAGTCTAGGTTCGGATCGGTCATGGCCCTGTGGGTAGTGGAGCGGGCCCAGGGACTGTGTAGCCTGATTCTGCTCCTATTTCGTGTGTGCAATTCTGTTAGATGCAGGAGATGGTTCTGTGATAGATAGTAGATTGGCGGTTAGGATCAGATCAGCCATGATCTTATTGAATGGCGGAGCAGGCTCGAGGGGCCGATTGGCCTACTCCTGCTCCTATTTCTTATGTTCTTATGTTCTTATGATGTCCCCAACAGCAGATTGAAATGAGCCAGTAGCATAAAAGTTGAGAGCCACTGTGACCTTCACTGCCACCGACAGAGACGTCCTGGACCTCAGTTGAGGCTGCAGATCTGGCTGCAGCAGGTGGCAGAGCTCAGTGACCACCTCCTTGCTGAAGCGCAGCCTTCGCAGACACTGCTCATCAGACATATGAATGTAGGAGAGCTGTTCACGATATACCCTGGGAGGGTAAGCTCTCCTGTACAGACGCCTGTTGGCCCTCCTCCGTCTGGCCATCATTGCCACTCTCTCTCTGCGTCTCTGTCTCCTCCGATTCAGCTGGCGCAGGACGACGCCCCCCATCAGTGCATCCCCCATATCTCTTAGCAAGCAAAGTTATGAAGGCCAGAAACCAAAGTACCAGCGAAGTTAGGATGAGTAGCCAAAACTACCTCACACAGCGTTGACTCAATGCAGAAGTCTCTCTTTCTCTCTCTCCGAATCTCTCTCTCTCTCTCAGAACGAGTGGTGCAAAAATGTCAACCACAGAGAAAGACAGGAAGAGGCCCCCTTTAAATAGCGCCCCCCCCCCAGCCCCACACCGATTGTTAGCATTCCACTCTTCCGGTCGTTGGATGCGCCAGGCGGTAAGGATGGGGGCGCCACTGAAATTCTGCTCCGGGGCGCCACAAGGGCGTTGCACTCTCGTATGACGTCACAATCTGCGCATGCAGGAGATCGCGGCGATAAAGTTTAGTGCCGCCGCAAAATGTCTAGTTAAGTTCGCGAGCGGCGCAAACATCGCTGCGCCCGGGCGCTAGCTGCTTTGCGCCCCATTAGCGCCCTCCTAAGGCGCTAACGGGAGGCGCAACCAACTGAATTTTTCCCCCTATGTTTCTAACCAAGAAAGGCAGCCTGCCCAGCCAATGGTTGACCAAGACGAGGGAGAGGAGAGTGAAGAAGAAGAAAAAGAAAAAGAAGGAACACCGTCACTCGACTTGACATTCCCAGCCACCAGCTCCTCAAGGTCGACCAGCAGGGCCATCTGCAGTGTCCCCCACTGAAAATCAGCAGCCTTCTACCAGCCATGCTGCAGCCACTGGGGTAGCACTGCATGACATCACTAGGATAGGCAAAGGCACACAAAAGACAGGTACTAAGGGAATGCATATGGGTGATAAGTTGATTTCTTGATGTCATATTGGATGGATAGATGCATAAAGTTGGATTGGAAAGTTTGCTTTGTGGTGGCTTTTTTTTCAGCATTGTGGCCAAGAGGATGCTGTGATGGTCAGTAACAGAGGGAAGGTAAGGTGTGGGATAAATGTTGAATGGGGAATTGGGAATGTGGTCACTGGTACCGCAGGTGGATGATTCCATCGACCCTCCCCTTTAAGAACTGGTTGGCGCCAGTGTGTCTGTGTTGCATTGCTGACTGACATCACATGAGCTTCGCCAGCGCTCTGAGTTAGCGCCTCGCTCCTCGGCGTTAGTGCCTTAAGAGAGGTGTGTAGCACCTGATTTAGCGCTCCAATCACCTCCAGGGGCGATAGAAGCCAAATTTGCAGTCAGAGGTGATAATTAGCACCAGGCGCTAAACTTTGCACCCAGCCGATAATTGCGCCCCAAACGGGGCGATACCGAATTTCTCCCCCCTTGTACATAAATCACTAAAAGCTAGTGGACAGGTAGAAAAAATAATTAAAAGGCTAATGGAATGTTAACCTTTATCTCAAGGGGGTTGGCATACAAAGCGATGGAAGTTATGCTACAGTTATATAAAGCTCTGGTTAGGCCGCATTCAGTTCTACTGTGTTCAGTTCTGGGCATCACACCTCAGGAAGGATATATTGGCCTCGGAGGGGTGCACTGCAGATTCACCAGAATGATACTGGGGCTAAGAAGGCTAAATTATGAGGAAAGGTTGCATAGACTACAACAACAACAATAAAAATAACTTGCATCGCTGACTTCAATGCGATGAGACAGAAACTATCCACAGTAACCTGGATAAAATGACCGAAGATCAGTGAGAGGTGTTCAAAAAAGAATTTACTCCTCCCCTGATTAAAGGGGAGGGGCCTAGAACTACACGCACCAGGGCCCTGTTGGACCACCTGGGAGTGGGGTGCCGTGAAAAAAGCCCGGCACTCAAGAGGAGTGCCGGGCTGAGCGATTGCGGCCGGCACCCCACATAAAAAAGGGAAAGGGGGCAGGTGCTGGCAGTCGGCCAAAATAAAAATGGCCTCCCGACACCTGCCCTTTAAGTAGTGCCGCCGCCGCTGCAAAAACGCCTTTTGATCCTGTCAGACATATCGTCCAGCGATATGTCAGGGGGCGCAAGGGTAGTTTGCGGCCGGGACACAAACGGGGCACTGCGCACGGCAATGACGCCATCCCTGGCGGCGCAGCGACGCAGGGCGCTACCGGCTACCGCCACCGCTAATCTCCCGCTGAATTTCACAGGGTGAGTTAGCGGCGCTGCGCCCGGGCGCTAGGGGATTTGTGCCCTGTTGGTGCCCCCGGGGGTGCTAATGAGAGGCATAGAAACATAGAAACATAGAAACATAGAAAATAGGTACAGGAGTAGACCATTCGGTCCTTCGAGCCTGCACCGCCATTCAATGCGTTCATGGCTGAACATGCTACCTCAGTACCCCATTCCTGCTTTCTCGCCATACCCCTTGATCCCCTTAGTTGTGAGTGTTATATCTAACTCCCTTTTGAATATATTTAGCGAACTGGCCTCAACAACCTTCTGTGGAAGAGAATTCCATAGATTCACCACTCTCTGGGTGAAGAAGTTCCTCCTCAGCTCAGTCCTAAATGGCTTCCCCTTAATCCTTAGACTGTGACCCCTGGTTCTAGTTTTCCCTACCATTGGGAACATTCTGCCCGCATCTAATTTGTCTAAACCAGTCAGGATTTTAAATGTCTCTATAAGATCCCCCCTCATTCTTCTGAACTCCAGAGGATACAAGTTCAGTTGACCCAATCTTTCTTGATATGTCAGTCCGGCCATCCCAGGAATCAATCTAGTGAACCTTCGCTGCACTCCCTCAATAGCAAGAATGTCCTTCCTTAAGTTAGGAGACCAAAACTGCGCACAATACTCCAGGTGTGGCCTCACCAAGGCCCTGTACAACTGTAGCATCACCTCCCTACTCCTGTACTCAAATCCCCTTGCTATGAAGGCCATCATTCCGTTTGCTTTCTTGACTGCCTGCTGCACTTGCATTCCCACCTTCAGTGACTGATGTACCATGACGCCCAGGTCTCGTTGCACGTCCCCTTTCCCTAATCTGCCACCATTCAGGTAATAGTCCGCCTCTCTATTTTTACCACCAAAGTGGATAACCTCACATTTATCCACATTGTACTTCATCTGCCATACATTTGCCCATTCACCCAACCTGTCCAAGTCACTCTGTAGCCTCCTAGCATCCTCCTCATTGTTCACACTGCCTCCCAATTTAGTGTCATCCGCAAATTTGGAGATATTACATTTAATCCCTTCGTCCAAATCATTAATATATAATGTAAACAGCTGGGGTCCCAGCACCGAACCCTGCGGTACCCCGCTGGTCACTGCCTGCCATTCTGAAAAGTACCCATTTACTCCTACTCTTTGTTTCCTGTGTGCCAACCAGTTCTCAATCTACGTCAACACATTACCCCCAATCCCATGTGCTTTAACTTTGCTCACCAATCTCTTGTGTGGGACCTTGTCGAAGGCCTTCTGAAAGTCCAAATACACCACATCTACTGGTTCCCCCCTGTCCACCCTATTGGAAACATCCTCAAAAAATTCCAGAAGATTTGTCAAGCATGATTTCCCTTTCACAAATCCATGCTGACTTGGACCTATCATGTCGCCACTTTCCAAATGATCTGTTATGACATCTTTAATAATTGCTTCCATCATTTTACCCACGACCGATGTCAGGCTGACCGGTCTATAATTCCCTGCTTTCTCCCTCCCTCCTTTTTTAAAAAGAGGGGTTACATTGGCCACCCTCCACTCCATCGGAACTGATCCAGAGTCTAAGGAATGTTGGAAAATGATCGTCAATGCATCCACTATTTCCAAGGCCACCTCCTTAAGTACTCTGGGATGCAGACCATCAGGCCCCGGGGATTTTTCAGCCTTCAGTCCCATCAATTTCCCCAATACCTTTTCCCGACTAATAAGGATTTCCCTCAGCTCCTCCCTCTTACCAGATCCTCTGACCCCTTTTATTTCCGGCAGGTTGTGTGTGTCCTCCACAGTAAACACCGAACCAAAGTACTTGTTCAATTGATCTGCCATTTCCTTGTTCCCCATTACGACTTCCCCTGTTTCCGACTGCAGGGGACCTACGTTTGTTTTTACTAACCTCTTTCTTTTTACATATTTATAGAAGCTTTTGCAGTCCATTTTAATGTTCTCTGCAAGCTTCCTTTCATATTTTATTTTCCCTGCCCTAATCAAACCCTTCGTCCTCCTCTGCTGAGTTTTGAAGTTCTCCCAGTCCCCGGGTTTGCTGCTACTTCTGGCCAATTTGTATGCAACTTCCTTGGTTTTAATACTATCCCTGATTTCCCTTGTTAGCCATGGTTGAGCCACCTTCCCTTTTTTATTTTTACGCCAGACCGGGATGTACAATTGTTGTAGTTCATCCATGCGATCTCTAAATGTCTGCCATTGCCCTTCCACTGATAGCCCCTTAAATATCGCTTGCCAATTTAACCTCGCCAATTCACGCCTCATACCCTCAAAGTTGCCCTTATTTAAGTTCTGGACCATGGTCTCTGACTTAACTGTTTCCTTCTCCATCCTAATGTAGAACTCCACCATACTATGGTCACTCTTCCCCAGGGGGCCTCGTACCACAAGATTGCTGATTAGTCCTTCCTCATTACACAACACCCAGTCCAGGATGGCCTCCCCTCGAGTTGGTTCCTCAACATATTGGTTTAGGAAACCATCCCTTAAACACTCCAGGAAATCCTCCTCCACCGTATTGCTTCCAGTTTGAGTAGCCCAATCTATATGCATATTAAAGTCACCCATGATAACTGCCGTGCCTTTTTTGCACGCACCTCTGATTTCCTGTTTCATACCCTCCCCCACCTCACTACTGCTGTTTGGAGGTCTGTACACAACTCCCACTAACGTTTTCTGCCCTTTGGTGTTCTGTAGCTCAACCCATATTGATTCCACATCCTCCAAGCTGATGTCCTTCCTAGCTATTGCATTAATCTCCTCTTTAACCAGCAATGCTACCCCACCCCCTTTTCCTTTTATTCTATCCTTTCTGAATGTTGAATACCCCTGGATGTTCAGTTCCCAGCCTTGATTGTTCTGGAGCCACGTCTCTGTAATCCCAATCACATCGTATCCGTTAACATCTATTTGCACAGTCAATTCATCCACCTTATTACGGATACTCCTTGCATTAAGACACAGAGCCTTTAGGCTTGTTTTATTAACATCCGTTGTCCTTTTAGACTTATGATTTAGTATGGCCCTTTGTGTTTCTTGCCTTTGTTTACTCGGCCTTCCCCTATTGTTTCTCACCCTTCTAACATTTGTTTCTGACTGCATATTACTTCCCCCTGTTTCGCTACATAGGTTCCCATTCCCCTGCCATATTAGTTTAAATCCTCCCGAACTGCTTTAGCAAATATTACCCCGAGGACATCGGTTCCAGTCCTGCCCAAGTGCAGACTGTCCCTTTTGTACAGGTCCCACTTCCCCCAGAACTGGTTCCAATGCCTCAGGAATTTGAATCCCTCCCTCCTGCACCACTGCTCAAGCCACGTATTTAATCTCACTATCCTGTTCTCTCTATTCTGATTAGCAGAAGATTAACATAGAAGATAGGAGCAGGATTAGGCCATTCGGCCCCTCGAGCCTGCTCCGCCATTCAATGCGATCATGGCTGATCATCCAAATTCAGTACCCTGTCCCTGCTTTTTCCCCATATCCCTTGATCTCCTTAGCCTTAAAAAATATATCTAACTCCTTCTTGAATATATTTAATGAATTGGCCTCAACTGTCTTGTGTGGTAGAGAATTCCACAGGTTCACCACTCTCTGGGTGAAGAAATTCCTCCTCATCTCAGTCCTAAATGGCTTACCCCTTATCCTTAGACTGTGACCCCTGGTTCTGGACTCCCCCACCATCGGAAACATCCTTCCTGCATCTAGTCTGTCTAGTCCTGTTAGAATTTTATAAGTTTCAATGAGATCCCCTCTCATTCTTCTAAACTCTAGCGAATACAAGCCCAATCGACCCAATCTCTCTTCATGCATCATTCCTGCCATCCCAGGTATCAGTCTGGTGAATCTTCGCTGCACTCCCTCCATGGCAAGAACATCCTTCCTCAGATAAGGTGAACAAAACTGCACACAATACTCAAGGTGTGGTCTCACCAAGGCCCTGTACAACTGCAGCAAGACCTCCTTGCTCCTGTACTCGAATCCTCTCGCTATGAAGGCCAACATACTATTTGCCTTCTTAACCGCCTGCTGCACCTGCATGCTTACCTTCAACGACTGGTGCACAAGGACACCCAGGTCTCGTTGCACTTCCCCTTTTCCCAATCTATTGCCGTTCAGATAATAATCTGCCTTCCTGTTTTTGCCACCAAAGTGGATAACCACGCATTTATCCAAATTATACTGCATCTGCCATGCATCTGCCCACTCACCCAATCTGTCCAAATCATACTGGAGTTTCTCTGCATCCTCTTCACAGCACACACGCCCACCCAGCTTTGTGTCATCTGCAAACTTGTAGATATTACATCTAGTTCCCTCGTCTAGATCATTAATATATATATATTGTGAATAACTGGGGTCCTAGCACCGATCCCTGCAGCACCCCACTAGTCACTGCCTGCCATTGGGAAAAAGACCCGTTTATTCCAACTCTTTGCTTCCTGTCTGCCAACCAGTTTTCTATCCAAGACAGTACCTTACCCCCAATCCCATGTGCTTTAACTTTGCATGCTACTCTCTTATGCGGGACCTTATCGAAAGCCTTCTGAAAGTCCAAATACACCACATCCACTGGTTCTCCCTTATCTATTCTATCAGTTACATCCTCAAAAAATTCCAGTAGATTAGGCAAGCATGATTTACCTTTTGTAAATCCATGTTGACTTTTTCCGATCCTGTCACTGTTTTCCAAGTGCTCTGCTATTACATCTTTTATAATGGACTCTAGCATTTTCCCCACAACCGATGTCAGGCTTACCGGTCTATAATTCCCCGTTTTTTCTCTACCACCTTTTTTAAATAGTGGGGTAACATTAGCTACCCTCCAATCCATGGGAACTGTTCCAGAGTCTATAGAATTTTGGAAGATGACCAGCAATGCATCTACTATTTCTAGGGCCACTTCCTTAAGTACCCTAGGATGTAGATTATCAGGCCCTGGGGATTTATCGGCCTTCAATCCCATCAATTTCCCTAAGACCATTTCCCTACAAATACTGATTTCATTCAGTTCCTCCCTCTCATTAGACCCTATGTTCCCCGACATCTCTGGGAGGTTATTTGTGTCCTCCTTTGTGAAGACAGAACCAAAGTATGTATTTAATTGGTCTGCCATTTCTTTGTTCCCCATTATAAATTCCCCTGATTCTGACTGCAAGGGACCTACGCTTGACTTCACCAATCTTTTTCTCTTCACATATCTATAGAAGCTTTTACAGTCAGTTTTTATGTTCCCTGCAAGCTTACTCTCATTTTCTATTTTCCCCCTCTTAATTAATCCCTTTGTCCTCCTTTGCTGAATCCTAAACTGCTCCCAATCCTTAGGTTTGTTGCTTTTTCTGGCCAATTTATATGTCCTCTCCTTGGATCATATGCTAGCCCTAATTTCCCTAATCGTCGAGCAGAAACTGATAGCCAAGTTCCGCACCCATGAGGACGGCCTCAACCGGGATCTTGGGTTCATGTCACGCTACATGTAACCCCACCTGACGTAGAGTCATCCAGACTCGAGTCATCATTGGCTTGTTCTCTCTATATAGATGCGGCCAGACCTGCTGTGATTTCCAGCAAAAAAAGTTTTTTGTTTTCCATACAGACCGCAGCATCTGCCACATTTGACCCCTTGTGACCCCACCTCATTGTAGAAACATAGAGAAACATAGAGACTAGGAGCAGGAGTAGGCCATTCGGCCCGTCGAGCCTGCTCCACCATTCAATACGATCATGGCTGATCATCCAAATCCAGTACCCTGTCCCTGCTTTCTCACACAGAATCCCCATCGAGCCTGCCCCGACACATATCCCACCCTATCCCCGTAACCCCACGTATTTAATTCCCCCTAACATATCCCATCCTATCCCCGTAACCCCACATATTTAATCCCCCCCTAACACTAAGGGTCAATTTATCATAGCCAAATCAACCTAACCCGCACATTTTTGGACTGTGGGAGGAAACCGGAGCACCCGGAGGAAACCCACGCAGACACGGGGAGAATGTGCAAACTCCACACAGACAGTCACCCGAGGCCAGATTCGAACCCGAGTCCCTGGCGCTGTGAGGCACCAGTGCTAACCACTATGCCACCGTGTTGCCCCTACATCTTTGATGTAATGTTTTCCTGACTGACCTGTTTGGACACCATCCACACCTTTGATTGCCGTGATTATCTCTCTGCCGAGGTGTGATAAAGGGTAGTTGGAAAGATTAACTGTAATCATCTGGCAGTGTTCTCTGACTATCTATGCTGTGCCTATATGCATCTCTTCACTTCACCTGATGAAGGAGCAGCGCTCCGAAAGCTTGTGATTTCAAATAAAGCTGTTGGACTATAACCTGGTGTTGTGCGACTTCTCACATTTGTCCACCCCAGTCCAACACCGGCATCTCCACATCATGCCTAATTTCTCTTGTTAGCCACGGTTGAGTCACCTTTTTTGTTTTATTTTTATGCCAAACAGGGATGAACAAATTCTGTAGTTCATCCATGCGATCTTTAAATGTTTGCCATTGCCTATCCACCGTCAACCCTTTAAGTAACGTTCCCCAATCCATCCTAGCCAACTTGCGCCTCATACCATCATAGTTTTCTTTATTTAAATTCAGGACCCTAGTCTCTGAGTGAACTACTTCACTCTCCATCTTAATGAAGAATTCTATCATATTATGTTCGCTCCTCCCCAAGGAGCCTCGTCCAACAAGATTGCTAATTAATCCTTTCTCATTACATAATACCCAGTCTACGATGGCCCGATTTCTAGTTGGTTCCTCGACATATTGGTCCAGGAAACCATCCCAAATACACTCTAGGAATTCCTCCTCCACAGTATTGTTACTAATTTGGTTAGCCCAATCTATATGTAGATTAAAGTCATCCATGATAACTGCTGTGCCCTTATTGCACGCATCTCTAATTTCCCATTTAATGCTATCCCCAACCTCAGCATTACTGTTTGGGGGTCTGTATACAACTCCCACTAACGTTTTCTGCCCCATGGTATTTCTCAGCTCTACCCATACAGATTCCACATCATCAGAGCTAATATCCTTCCTTACTATTGTGTTAATCACCTCTTTAACCAGCAATGCTACCCCACCTCCTTTTCCTTTTTCCTGTCCTTCCTGAATATTGAATACCCCTGGATGTTGAATTCCCAGCCTTGGTCACCCTGGAGCCATGTCTCCGTAATCCCAATTATATCATATCCGTTTACATCTATTTGCGCAGCTAATTCATCCACCTTATTACGAATGCTCCTCGCATTCAGACACAAAGCCTTCAGGCTTTTTTTTTAACACTCTTAGACCATTTAGAATTATTGTTTACTGTGGCCATGTTTGATTTACACCCTTGATTTCGCAATGCAGTCTGCCAGTAGCTGCAGCTGGATACACTTCCCGCACACATGGTCGTCAGGGACACAGGAAGTGTCCCTGATTTCCCACATAGAGCAGGAGGAGCATGCCACGGGCCCGAGCTGTGCTGCCATGACTTACCCTTTAATTAATTTAAATTAAATTAAATCAAATCAATACCACCAATTACACTACAATTAAATGTTATACTCAAGGGCTCTTGTTTACTAGCACTCCCCGCTACACAACAGAGACCTTAGAAACTATAACCACAAAAATTAAGACCTTCTAAACTTTATAAACTATTAACCTTAACTGTCAAACTATAGAGTAGTATAAATACTCACCTGGCCGTACTCACCCAATCAGCTGCTTCCTCTTGCCCACGTCACTTTTTGAATCATGACGTAGCTCTGGAATGCCGCCGCCGGTCTGCGAGATTGGTAAGCCTCTGAAAGAAAGCCCGCGAATATGAGTTTAAGTACTCACTGAACCGACACTCTCTGCTCGTCCCGACTCCGGCCTCTGAAAGAAAGCCCGCAAATGTGAGATTAAGGTGTAAACCAACCCAATTTTTACCCCAGAGAGTCAGGATAATGGACAGGTACTCTAGTTGGCAGGATGTGACTAGTGGTGTCCCACACATTGGAGCCTCAACTATTCACCATATTTATTAACGACTTTTATTTTTGTTTTTTAATTCGTTCCTGGGATGTGGGCGTCACTGTCAAGGCCAGCATTTATTAACCATCCCTAATTTCCCTTGAGTAGGTGGTGTTGAGCCGCCTTCTTGAACCACTGCAGTCCGTGTGGTGAAGGTACTTCCACAGTGCTGTTAGCAATGGATTTCAAGGATTTTGACCCAGCGACGATGAAGGAATGGTGATATATTTCCAAGTCAGAATGGTGTGTAACTTGGAGGGGAACTTGGAGGTGATGGTGTTCCAATGCACCTACTACACTTGTCCTTCTAGGTTGTAGAGGTCGAGGGTTTGGGAGGTGCTGTCAAAGAAGCCTTGGCGAGTTGCTGCAGTGCATCTTGTAGATGGTACACACTGCAGCCACGGTGCGCCGGTGGTGGAGGGATTGAATGTTTAAGGTGGTGGATGTGGTGCCAATCAAGCAGGCTACTTTGTCCTGATGGTGCCGAGCTTCTTGATGTTGTTGGAGCTGCACTCATCCAGGCAAGTGGAGAATATTCCATCACACTCCTGACTTATACCCTGTAGATGGTGGAAAGACTTTGGGGAGTCACGAGGTGAGACACTCGCCGCAGAATACCAAGCCTCTGACCTGCTCTTCTTGCCACAGTATTTATGTGGCTGGTCTAGTTAAGTTTCTGGTCAATGGTGACCCCCAGGATGTTAATGGTGGGGGATTCGGCGATGGTAATGGCTTGAATGTCAAGGGGAGGTGGTTAGACTATCACTTGTTGGCGATAATCATTGCCTGGCACATGTGTGGTGTGAATGTTACTTAGATGATGGGATAGAAAGCCACAGATCCAAGTTTGCCGATGACGCAAAGAAATATGGCATTGTAAGCAGTGTAGTTGGAAGCATAAAATTACAGAGATATTAATAGATTAAGTGAATGGGCAAAACTGTGGCAAATGGATTACAATGAAGGCAAATGTGAGGTCATCCACTTTGGACCCCAAAAGGATAGAACAGGGTACTTTCTAAATGGTGAAAAGCTAAAAACAGTGGATGTCCAAAGAGACTCGGGGGTCCAGGTACATAGATCATTATAATGTCATGGACAGGTACAGAAAAAGGCTAATGGAATGCTGGCCTTTATATCTAGCGGACTAGAATACAAGGGGGTAGAAGTTATGCTACAGCTATACAAAACCCTGGTTCGACCACACCTGGAGTATTGTGAGCAGTTCTGGATACCACACCTTAGGAAGGATATATTGGCCTTGGAGGGAGTGCAGCGTAGATTTACCAGAATGATATCTGGACTTCAAGGGTTAAATTACAAGGAGAGATTGCACAAATTAGGGTTGTATTCCCTGGAATTTAGAAGGCACATAGGAACAGGAGTAGGCCATTTAGCTGCTCAAGCCTGTTCCACCATTCAATGAGATCATGGCTGATCACAGAATCACAGAAGCCCCACAGTGCAGATAGAGGCCATTTCGGCCCATCGAGCCTGCACCGACACATATCCCACCCTATCCCCGTAACCCCACATATTTAATCCCCCTAATACTAAGGGTCAATTTATCATAGCCAAATCAACCTAACCCGACTGTGGGAGGAAACCGAAGCACCCGGAGGAAACCCACGCAGACACGGGGAGAATGTGCAAACTCCACACAGACAGTCACCCAGGGCCGGATTCGAACCCGGGTCCCTGGCGCTGTGAGGCAACAGTGCTAACCACTATGCCACCATGTTGCCCCATGTCCATTTATATCTTTGGTTAACAATCTATTGTCTATCAATCCCATATTTAAAATTAACAATTGACGTCACATTAAGAGGTGATTTAATCAAAGTTTTCAAGATATTAAGGGGAACTGATCGGGTAGATAGATATTTCTGCTGGTTGGAGAGTCTAGGACTAGGGGACATAGTCTAAAAATTAGAGCCAGGCCTTACAGGAGCAAAGTAGAGGGATTAGAATGAATATTGATTATTTACAATTACCTTTCCGGTGCATATCAATGTATCATAGAATAATGGAATTAAATAGCACAAAAGGAGGCCATTTGGCCCATTGTACCTGTGCCAGCTTTTTGAAAGAGCTATCCAATTAGTCCCACTCCCCTGCTCATTTCCCATTGCCATGCAAATTTTCCCTGTTCAAGTATTTATCGAATTCCTTTTTGAAAGTTACTATTGAATCTGATTCCACCACCCTTTCAGGCAATGCATTCCAGATCATAACAACTCGCTGCATCAAAAAAAAATCCTCATATCACCTCTGGTTCTTTTGCCAATTACCTTAAATCTGTGTCCTGTGGTTACCGATCCTCTGCCACTGGAAACAGTTTCTCCTGACTTACTCTATCAAAACCCTTCATGATTTTGAACACCTCTTATCAAATCTCCTCTTAACCTTCTCTGCTCCAAGGAGAACAACCCCAGTTTCTCTAGTCTCTTCTTGTAACTGAAGTTTTTCATCCCTGGCTCCATTCTAATAAATCGCCTTTGCACTATCTCTAAAGCCTTGACATCCTTCCTAAAGTGTGGTGCCCAGAATTGAACACAATACTCCAGCTGGGACCTAATCAGTGTTTTATAAAGGTTTAGCATAACTTCCTTGCTTTGTATTCCACACCTCTATTGATAAAGCCAAGGATCCCGTATGCATTTTTAACAGCCTCTCCACTTGTTCTGCCCCTGTCAAAGACTTGTGTATGTAGACCCTCAGGTCTCTCTGTTCCTGCATCCCCTTTAAAATTGTACCATCAGTTAACATTGCCTCTCCTCATTCTTCCTTCCAAAATATATCACTTCACACTTGTCTGCATTAAATTTCATCTGCCATTTGTCTGCCCATTTCACCAGTCTGTCTATGTCCTGCTGGAGTCTGTTACTATCCTCCTCACTGTTTATTACATTTCTGAGTATCATGTCATCTGCAAACTTTGAAATTATGCCCTGTATAAGAACATAAGAATTAGGAGCAGGAGTAGGCCATACGGTCCCTCAAGCCTGCTCCGCCATTCAATAAGATCATGGCTGATCTTCAACCTCAACTCCACTTTCCTGCCTTATCTCCATATCCCTTGATTCCCCATGAGTCCAAAAATCTATCTATCTCAGCCTTGAATATACTCAACAATTCAGCATCCACAGCACTTTGGGGCAGAGAATTCCAAAGATTCATAACCCTCTGAGTGAAGAATTTCCTCCTCACATCAGTCTTAAATGGCCAACCCCTTAGCCTGAGACTATGCCCCCTAGTCCTAGATTCTCCAACCAGAGGAAACAACCTCTCAGCATCTACCCTGTCAATCCCCCTCAGAATTTTACATGTTTCAATGAGATCACCTCTCATTCTTCTAAACTCCAGAGAGTATAGGCCCAATCTACTCAATCTCTCCTCATAGGACAACCCTCTCATCCCAGGGATCAATCTAGTAAACCTTCATTACACTGCATCCAAGGCAAGTATGTCCTTCCTCAGATAAAGAGACCAAAACTGTGAACAGTACTCCAGGTGTGGTCTCACCAAAGCCCTGTACAATTGTAGTAAATCTTCCTTACTCTTGTACTCCAACCCCCTTGAAATAAAGGCCAACATGCCATTTGCCTTCCTAATTGCTTGCTGTACCTGCATGCTAACTTTTTGTGTTTCCTGTATGAGGACACCTAAATCTCTCTTTGGAAAGATTCTCTGTTTAGAAACATTTAATAGTTTCTCACCATTTAAAAAATATTCTGTTTTTCTATTCTTCCTACCAAAGTGAATAACCTCACATTTCCCCACATTATACTCCAGCTGCCACCTTACTGCCCACTCACTTAACCCGTTGCATGCTCTGTAGTTGCCGGGTTTATGCCTCTCCTCCTTTTTGAACAGAGATGTAATATTTGCAATCCTCCAGTCTTCTAGCACCAGTCCCATAACTAAGCAGCATTGGAAGCTTTTGGCCAGAGTCTCCGCAATTTCCACCCTCACTTCCTTGAGCAACCTAGGATGCAACCCATCCAGACCAGATGACTTTTCTACTTTGAGTGCTGCCAACTTTTTAAATACCGCCTCTTCATCTATTTTTATCTTACCCAATTTCTCTATAATCTCCTCCTTTATTATGACATTGGTAGAATCCTCTTCTTTATGAAGATAGCTGCAAGGTACTCATTTAAGTATCTCAGCCATGCCCTCTGCCTTCACAAGAGGATCTCATTTTTGGTCCCTAATCGGCCCCACCCTTCGTTTGACTACCTTTTTACTATTTATGTGTTTATAAAAGACTTTTAGGTTCCCTGTTATTTTACCCGCTAATCTATTCTCATACACTTTCTTTGCCCCTCTTATTTCCGTTTTCAGTTCTCCTCTGTATTTTTGTATTCAGCTTGGTTCTCTACTGAATTACAATCTTGACATTTATCATAAGCCTTCTTTTTCTGTTTAATTTTAATCATTATACCTTTAGTCAACCAGAGGGCTCTAGCTTTGGATTCCCTTCCTTTCTCCCTCATGCGAATGTGTCTAGTCTGCAGCCAAACGATTTCCTCTTTGAAGGCCTCCCATTGTCATTTGCTGCCAATCTTTGATTCCTATCCACCCGGGCCAGTTCCCTTGTCAACTCACTGAAATTAGCTCTCCTCCCGTTCAGTATTTTTATACTTGATTTTTCCTTGTCCTTTTCCATAACTACTCTCAACCATATAGATGACCTGTGAGTGCTTGGGGCTGACTCTGGGTCAGGGCAGGGGCAAAGATTTGTGGCCTTCCGGGGCACTCCTCCTGTAAATCTGGGAACTTGGAGCGTTATTCTGGAGTGGCATCTTTCCACTTTTTCGGGGAGGAGCTGGTCTGGCCTAAGTGTTCAAAGCCAAAAATTTTAAATGCTGGCTGATCTATTGTCCATGTGTCACTTCCCTAATGGCAATGGTTCTCTACGAGATCGATTGCTATTGCGAGGCCCTCGCAGCTATATTTACCACTGGCTGCCTGGAAGAGCCCGTTATCCAAATGTGAGTCATAACTGGGGGGGGGGGGGGGGGGGGGAGGGGGGTGCGGTGGGGTGGGCGGGGAAGGGAAATATGGACAGAAGAAGCACAACCCCATGTCTGAATTTCTCAGCGTGCCCAGAAAGGGTGGGAGCCCAATATAAATAGTTTCTATCCCAAATTCTTCTCTCTGCCCCTTTAGCACTAATTCCATGCCCAAAATAGGGCAATTTTGTAGGTCACTGTGGGGTCAATTTTGGCAGGCCCAAGGAGGCAGGTTTGGAGGCGTGTGAGGTGAGGTGTTAAAATCGCAAAAAATGGCGGGCGGATCCGATCCCGCCTCCAGCCCACCTCTGAGCAATTTTCCCAAAATCGGGGTTTCAGACCCCTTTTCCATCCCGCCTCCAAGAGGTGGGATAGACCCTTAAGGCCCTTAACAACCAGTTAAGTGCCTCTATAATCCCATTTTGAGAGGCCTTTGTGAATTTAATACATTTCCCACATGCTGCACGTCTCCTCTGGAACACGCCAGTTAATCCTGGCGGCCTCACAAGTGGATTGCTTACTAACAGCTGCAGCTGCACGATTAAAAAGGAGTTTTCAGCAATGATCATTTGCAGGTGGCAGAACTTTGTTGTCTCAGGTCTGGGGAACTTTTAGCAGGCCTACTCATTGTTGTGGAATGTTTGAAGCCTGAGACCCATGTCCAGTATGACCTCCTGGTAAACCCCTCTCCCCACCTTGACTGAGCGCTTCCTCAACTGAGGTATATACCAGAAGCATGGGAACCATTTATTTCCTTTCCTCTTGGATATCAGATTCGGATGAAGACCAGCCGCGGCAGCAGCAGCACCCGGAACAACAGCAGCACCAACAGCAGGAGCAACAACAGGAGCGCCAAGCTGCTGCTCACCCACCTGAAGCTGCACAGGCCAGAAGGCGCCACCGCATGGCAGCAAGTCGCTGCAGGAGATACCCCCAAAACAGGGTTTATAGATAGAGGATGAGCTACCTCAACATGACTGAGCAGCAGTGCCAAAGGAGGCTCAGACTTTCGCGAGAGGTAGTGGGTGACATCTGCGCAATGCTGCAGCAAGACCTGGAGCCCAGAGGAGCGGGTGGACACCCCTTACCAGTGGCCGTCAAAGTCACCACCCGCACTCAACTGTTTTGCCTCAGGCTCATTCCAGGGATCAGCAGCAGACATCAGCGGCATCTCCCAGGCGGCCGCACACACTTGCATCACGCAGGTAACCGATGCCCTCTTTGCCAATGCGCACAATTACATCAACTTCTCCAAGGATCAAGCAAGTGTAACCGCGCATGCAGTTGGATTTGCTAATCTGGCAGGCTTTCCAAGGGTGCAGGGCGTCATTGACTGCACACATGTGGCCCTTAAGTCACCCCATCACAATCCAGGTATTTTTATCAACCGCAAGGGCTTCCACTCCCTCAACGTGCAGCTGGTGTGTGACCACAAGAAGGAAATTTTGCATGTTTGCGCCAAGTACCCTGGCAGTTGCCATGACTCCTTCATCCTGCGGCAGTCTAGTGTGCTTCTGCTCTTCAGTCTGCCAGACCAACTTTGCGGATGGCTACTTGGAGACAAGGGCTAGCCCCTGAAGACCTGGCTAATGACGTCGTTGAGGAGCCCATCCAATGAAGCTGAGGAGCGCTACAACTCCAGCCACATTTCCACCAGATCCATAATCGAGCAAAGCATCGGCTTGCTGAAGATGCGATTCAGATGCCTAGATAGATCAGGTGGAGCCCTGCAGTACTCAGCAGCCAGGGTCTCCAGAATCGTCGTGGTCTGCTGTGCACTTTACAACATGGCACAGCATCGTGACTTGCAGCTGCCTGAGGTACAAGTGGCTCATCGCATAGCCTCCTCAGATGAGGACGAGGAGGAGGAGGAGGAGGAGTGTGACAACGAACAGCTTGCAGAGGCGCATCAACCAGCGGCAGCAGCACGTGAGCACATTGCTGCCCGGGATGCAGGGGACGCACTCATCTTGGCCAGATTTGCTTAGCCTGCCCAATCAAACACTTTTGCCTCGCACCTTCTTGCCAGAGCATCGACAATGGCCAGGAACCTACGGATTCCTATCACTTTGACCACCATACTGACAATTGCAAGTTGCCCTAAACCCTCAATGTGGAAGTCCCATTTGCGAAATGACACAGGCCACAACGTCAACAGTTTGCCATCAAGTTTTTTTATCACAAAGTCACGGATAGCTTTTCAAAAATAAACATAACAGAACAACCAAGTGACTACCCTTGTGACTACTTGTGCTTTATCTTCCTCTTACGCATGCTCCTATGTGGTGCTTCCCCTGTGGCTTCAGCAGATGTGGAGGCCCCTTGCTCACTTTCTTGCTGCTCCTGCCTCGACACCTTTGGCGTGCGTCCTCTGCGGTTGCGAGCCTGTGAGGGCTCGGCAACAGTCTGCTGCTCCTGCGGCTGTGCAGGGGTTGAGACGCCGATCTCAGTTGGGTCCGGACTCTGGTGGGGCTCTGACCGAGGGCTCTGGAGTGGCATGGTCGTGTGAGCGCTTGGAGAGGAGCCCCCACTTCATTGTTCTCTGCCACCCAACATCCCTCTCATGGTTCAGCCCCACTTCAGAGCTAGCAAGTGGCTTGACAGCACCTTGCTGCACTTCAGGGGGGCCATGAGGACCCGTTTCTGCACTGGAAGTCCTACTCCAGAGGACTTCCATGAAGGTCAGGTTTCTCTGCTCAATAGCTGACCATTGCTCCTCAAGAGATGTCAGTCTATTCTGAACAATGACCATGTTTTCAAGACCCTGGCGACTAAGCTCCTCCATGGCCGTAGCTATCCTCTCCTCTACCGTAGCCATCCTCTCCTCTTCGGTAGCCAGCCTTACCACGGAGGTAGCTATCCTTTCCACGGAGGTTGCCATCCTTTCCGTGGTGATGCATTCATGTGCCAACGCCTCCATAAAGGCCCTGCTCATGTTAGCGATGGACTCCTCCATTCACTCCACACTCGCAGCGACCCTGGAGACAAGACCTGCCAGAGACTCCTGCACCTGTTCCTGGAGTTCCAGCACTGCTCTCCTTCTGGATGGACCCGGAGGCACAGGGTCGACATGCAGCGGAGCCGAGCTGGGAGAGTCCTGCGCCCTCTGACGAGGATTCTCCACTGCTGTTCCTGTCTCCACCATCTCCCGAAGGTCCCACCGAGGTGTGAGTGTCTGCGCTGGTGCTGGGTGTGCTTAATTCTGCTGACGCTGCACCCTCAGAGGTTGCAGCTTCCTCTGTGGAGTCTGGGTGCTCAGGCTGTTCCTCCTGGACAGTGGGGAGGGGGGCTGTTGATGGTCCTGTGGGGGAGTAAAGGAAAGAGTTAGACATGTGAGATAAGCGTTGCATGCACATTGAATTGTGTAGATGATCATAAGTCAATCTGTTAGAGCATTAGAATCAATATCAGTCACTCATGCAATGTCAATGAGAGAGATGAAAAACTATTCTGTCACCAGCTTGCTCTGATGCGCCTGTCTGTCCGTCCCCTACTTGCGCATCCTCCCCGACTCCCACGATCTCCAGGGACGCTTCCTCTGCAGTGGTGAGCTGGGCTATTGAGGGTGGCCCTCCTCCTGTCCTCGCCCTCTCCCTCTGATTGTGGGCTCTCTTTTCCTGCAATGAGGGACACAAGTGGAGTTTGAGTGAGAATGAAGGAGTGAGTGTGGAGAATCCATAGCATAGATGCTTAGAAGGAGACAAAGATGGAGTGAGGTGCCAAGACCAAGGGCCCTCCCTGTGTGTTGTAAGTTGTTGTCATTGCATCACAGTGATAGGGAGTGTGAGGGCTGCATAGTCGAATGTTTTAGTGAATGTGAACATACAGAGAGAGGGAATGGTTAAGGGTGCAGGGATGTAAGGGTCAAGTGGGATGTGGAGGAGGAGGTTGACAAAGCAGAGTGCTGGTGATGAGAGGCGATGGGGATCAGATTGATGGTCATGGGGATGGAATACTCACTTTTCCTGTGCGCAGAAGGTCATGAAACCTCTTTCTGCACTGCAGCCAGGTTCTGCTGCACATTGATATGGCATTCACCTCCTGTGCCACTTGCAGCCACACAGCTTTGGTCTGTTGTGGAGGCTTTTTCCTCCCTTATTTGCTCTTGCTCCCTCCACCAGAGCTTGCAGGGAGTTCTCATCGAAGCGGGGTGCACACTTTGGTCTGGTGCCTGACATGGATTTTGCACGAATCCCTCAGAAGTAAATAGCAAAAGTTGTAAGGCTGAAAAAGAACCAAGGCTGCTTGCAGGCCTTAAATGCAGCTGCATAGATGATGTCATCAGAGGCAAGTTTCAGGACCAAAAGACTCATTGGGCCAGAGGTTCCCACACATTGGAAATCAATTGCCCAATTAGGGCAAAATGGCTCATTTGTCCTGCCTCACATCGGAGGTGGGATCCGGACACAACAACCACCTGACACGCCCTAGCCCGCCCCAATGACAAAATCCAGCCCTATGTCTAAAAAAAATTGGAATCCCTTTGTAAAAAATTTCCATTCACAAAAAAAGAAATTGATGAACAACTAATAACAACCAATCAAATCCCAGTAATAACAACAGAAAATGCTGGAAATACTCAGCAGGTCAAGCAGCATCCGTGGAGAGAGAAACAGAGTTAACATTTCAGGTCTGTGACCCTTCATCAGAATTGGAAAAAGTTAGAGATATAACAGAATTTAAGCAGGTGCAGAGGCAGGAAAAAGGAGGGGAGGGGAGGAAATAACAAAAGGGATGGCCTGTGATAGAGTGGAAGACAGGAGAGATTAAATGTTGCAAATGGGGATGGCAGAATCATCAACTGCTGTCGCCTGAAAAAATGGGGGCAGAGGTTATGGTCTGAAATTGTTGAACTCGATGTTGAGTCCAGATGGCTGTAAAGTGCCTAATCGAAAGATGAGGTGCTGTTCTTTGAGCTTATGTTGATCTTCATTGGAACAGTGTAAGACACCGAGGACAGAGAGGTCAGAGTGGAAGTGGAGCGGAGAATTAAAGTGACAAGTGACCGGGAGCTCGGGGTCACGCTTACGGATTGAACGGAGGTGTTCCAAAATGGTCACCCAATCTGCGTTTGGTCTCCTCAATGTAGAGGAGACCGCATCGTGAGCAGCGAATACAGTATACTAAATTGCAAGAAGTACAATTAAATCGCTGTTTCACCTGGAAGGAGTGTTTGGGGCCCTGGACAGTGGGAAGGGAGGAGGTAAAAGGGCAGGTGTTGCATCTCCTGCGCTTGCACAGGAAGGTGCTGTGGGAAAGGAAAGGGGTTTTGGGAATGATTGAGGAGTGGACCAGGGTGTCTGAAAGGAGAGGTGAGGGGAAGATGTGTTTGGTGGTGGGATCACGTTGGAGGTGGCGGAAATGGAAGAGGATGATCCGTTGAATGTGTAGGCTGGTAGGGTGAAAGGTGAGGACAAGGGGAACCCTATCATGGTTCTGGGAGGGAGGGGAAGGGGTGAGAGCAGAAGTGTGGGAAATGGAACGGACACGGTCAAGGGCCGTGTCAACCACGGTAGAGGGGAATCCTCGGTTGAGGAAAAAGGAAGACATATCGGAAGCATTACTATGGAAGGTGGCATTGTCAGAACAGATGTGGCGGAGACAGAGAAACTGGGAGAATGGAATAGAGTCCTTACAGGAAGCGGGGTGGGAGGAAGTGTAGTCCAGATAGCTGTGGGAGTCAGTGGGCTTATAGTGGATGTTTGTCGATAGCTCAAATCCCAGTGTTTTTTTTTAAATGTCTTTGAGCAGCTATGTGCCTTTTCCACTATAAACCCTTAAAATAAAATAATATAATAAACACATGAAAAATTTAAATTACATATTGTCTGTTACAAATCAATCCAACAACGTTCTTGTTGAAGGGCTTCCGTGCTCACAAGAGCCTTGGCCTTACACATTGCTTAGTACCTCGAGCTGCCATTTCTTATTACCTGGGCCTTCCCATGGTGGTTTCCGATGGTCCCATACATGTGTGACATCAGTGTCCTCAAATGTCTTTTTTGGAGCCACTAGGCATGCTTTGGCTGTCAATGCCCTGCATTGTTAGTTTGCACATGCAAGTCCACTCCTGGAAGGGCTCCAGTAAATTCCTCCCACTGTTCGGAAATGCTCTGCCTGTTCCTGGTGCTTGTAGGTGTTGCTTGTTTGCCCAGTATCCACAGACTCCTACCAACAGTGCAGCATCAACATCTGCTCCTGGTATAGACAGTCTTTTCCCTGCCCAAAATACTGCTAGCCTCTCTTCTGACTGCAGAAGAGAGGCCTGGTCTGACCAATCAAGGCCCAGTCACCCTCATGTGCTTTCAGACACCAGCACCTCTTTGTGTTTGCAAACCCATGCCAAAAACTAATACCACTCTATGCTCTCAAAACCCCAGCCGGAAACCAGACCCTCTCTGTGCTCTCAAAACCTCAGCCCACCAAATGCTCATTGGGCCTATACTATAGCCCTTGGTCCTTCATCTTGTGTATTTCAAGGCTCCATCTATTCCCCCAGTGCTGGCTGTGCCTCCCTGAATGCTTCCAAGCCTCCGTTCCATTTGCATGTTCCAGCCCACACCAGCTTCCTCCAAGGCCCCAGTTTTCCTGAGCCTTCAATCCCACTTTCTTCTCACACATGCATTTTGTAGCAGCTTATTGACAACTTCTGCCAGTTGATCCCGGCACTTATCTTCAACTCGGCACACATTGACCACTATTATCCTTTGCACTCTTTACTTCAAAAATGGCAGGAAATAAGAATGTTGTACATCAGTTAAGGAACATGTGTAAGAGCTATGCAGAGCGATTGGGAAACTTACAGCAGAAAGAGGAGACACAGGGAAGGAAAGAATTACATGAAGAATTAGATAGATATTTGAAAACACCGCAATCAAAAACTGCAGGAGAGGCATAAAGAGAGAAAAGAAAAAGGACAGAATGCCAGAGAGCAGGGCCGGAGTTTTCACTTTGAAGAGAGTGCGGGTTTGCGAGCAGGTGGGCACTTAAAAAGGCTGAAATTGACAGCGTGTCGGGAAGCCGCCTTTTACTCGGGCGCGTTAGTCAGCGCGCCAGAGACCTGCTCGGGAAAGGCAGACAACCTAATTAAAGTATTTGAGAGCTCGTTAACAGGCTATTATCAGCCTTTCTAAGCTGGTGTTGCAGCTTTTACTGGCTGCCCACGGGATTCACAGGCTTCCTGAACCTTGCCTGTGAAAGCAAGGTGAGAGCTGAGCAGCCATTATGTGAGTTGAACAATTGACAGTTGAAAAAAATCACATAAATACTCACACCTCACACCTGCTTCCTTGCCTAACGGAAAAAGCTCTTGCTGACACCATTTGTGCTAAGAATTTGCTTTCAGGAGTTTGTAGGTGATTACTACAACTTCGGAAGCCACTCTCACTACATTGGAAGTCACTCTCAATACATTGGAGAATTGTGCCTCTGATCTCCAATTTACCTGGCACCTATCAGATCAGCATGGGTGCCACTTATGCTGTTTCACCTTGGACCTAAGATTCGGACCAAGATGAGTCCCAGCACCAACAGCATCAGCGACACCAGCAGCAACAGCAGCAGCAGCCTTTTCCTCACCGAACTACGGCTCCACAGGAGAGAGGGGATATGCACCGCGCCGGAGGTGATACCCCCAAACAGGGTATATAGGCAGAGGGTGAGCTTCCTCGACATGACTGAACAGCAGTGCCTGAGGAGGCTCAGGCTATTGCATCAGTTCATGGCTGTCAAAGTCACCACCACCCTCAACTTCTTCATCTCAGGCTCCTTCCAGGCATCTGCACCAGACATTTGCAGGATCTCGTAGTTGGCTGCATGCAAATGCATCACCCAGGTGACTGATGCCATGTTTCACAAGTCAGGCACTTATATACACATTGCCACTGATGAAGCCGATCAGATTGAGCGGGAGCTCGGCTTTGCGGCTCTGGCTGGCTTCCCACCGGTGCAGGGCATCATCGACTGCACACATATGGCCATCAAGACACTCCCAGATCACCCAGGAGTGTTTGTGAACCAGAAGGGCTTCCACTCCCTCAATGTGCAGCTCGTCTGCAACCACAAAAAGATCATCATGCATGTGTGTGCCAGATTCCCAGGGAGCTGTCATGATTTTTCGTCCTGCGCCAGTTCACCCTCCCTCAGCTCTTCGCACCTCCAAACAGACTTACCAGCTGGCTGCTTGGAGACAAGGGCTATCCACAGAAGACATGGCTCATGGCACCCTTGAAGAAGCCAAGTAATGAGGCCGAGGAGCGCTATAATCAAAGCCACATGACGAGCAGATGTGTAATATAGCAAGCAATTGGGATACTGAAGATGCGCTTCAGATGCCTAGACAGATCTGGAGGAGCCCTTCAATATGCACCAGCCAGGGTCTCCAGAATGATCATCGTATGCTGCACTCTGCACAACAAAGCACAGCAGCGAGGATTGGAGCTGCAGGAGGAGCAAGGCACACAGCACACAGCCTCTTCGGAGGAGGAGTAGGAGGAACAGGTGGAACATGAGAAGGAGGAGGAAGAGAATGTATCTGAAGTGGAGATGGAACCAGCAGCGGCGCATATTGCTGCTCGGGAGGCCCGGGATGGCCTCATAATGGCACAATTTAGTTAAGTTGCACCAGTGCGCACATATGGCACCCAGATGCTGAACCACCTTCCACTCCTCCCCCACCCAACCAACACCACAAAGCAGTCCTAAAATAACCATACCATTCCTGTCTCACACATACACCCATTGCTCAAGGTTAAGTAATGTCTCACCATTCACTCCAACTGACAAGGCCACTTCCCAGGTAGCAGGCAAAAATGGACAAGACTGGAAAGTGGTGCAAAGAAATAATTTGATGTGGCTCATAAGTTGACCTGAAACTTATCCCTTAAACATTTTGGAACACACCCATGTGCATCCCCTTGCATCTACAATTGTGTCATTTATCTTTTTCTACTACTTCTATGACATGCACCCCCTGTGGCTTCAGCAGAAGTAGAGGCAGGCTGCTCACTTCCCTGCTCTGGCTGCTTAGACACTTTTGGCGGACGTCCTCTGGGTTTTGAAGCCTGAGAGGGCCCCGCCAAAGACTGCTCCTCCTGCACCTGTGCAGGGGCAGACTCGGCCATCGGGATCCGAGGCAGCATGTGGGGCTCTGACTGAGAGAGATGCAACGGGGGAGATGTGTGAGAGCTTTGAGCAGAGCCCCCACTTCCATGTCCCCTCTCAGCATCATCCTCTCATAGGCCACCCGCACTTCCCTGCTAGCAAGGAGCTGGAGAGCACCTCCATTCTCCCTACAATCACGCACATCGTAGCTGGAAAAGCTGCCAGAGCCTCCCACATTTTATGCTGCTCCTCAAGAATTATCCTCTTTGTCAACGGCCCCCCCGAGGTTCAGCATCTGCATCCAGCTGAGCTCTGTTTGGAGCATCCTGCACGCTCCGATGAGGATGCTCCACTGCTGTCCCTGTCTCCACCATCTGCTCTTGCTCACTTGTGATCTGTGAGATACCAGCTGACTACACTACTCTCTCTCTCTCACTGGACCCACCGACATGTGCGTATCTGCACTGGTGCTGGGTGTGCATGGGTCGTGTGATGGTACACCCTCAGAGATTGCAGCTTTCTCTGAGGAGTCTTCTTCCTCCTCTGGCTGGACAGTGGGGGGGAGGCATTTGTTGGACCTGTGGGAGAGTAAAGACATGAATTAGAACTGTTATGATAAGAATGTTTTAAGTTACCATTATGCACATGATGACATTTCACTGGCTGCTGACATCAAGTCACCATGAGTGACTGTTGTATGCCATGTGGCTGTATGATATTTAATTCTGTCACCAGGTAGCTGGGAGGTCCCCCTTGCTCCATCTCCCACCGCCAGCAGCTCTGCAACTCGCTGATCTCCAGCGCCTCCTCCTCTGCTGCAGTCAATGGTATGGCAACTGGAGGGCCATCTCCGGTTGTCTGCCTCTCCCTGGTGTTCTGTGCTCTCTTCTCCTGCAAGGAGGGAAACAAGAGACCTTTGAGTGAGGGTCATGAAATGAGTGTAAGAGATGGATGGGCTGTAGAGGGTGACTATGAGGGAGTGGCATGTCATTGCCAAATGGCATCCTTCTGTGGCGTTCATTTCTATGATTCCATGATTGCATTACGATGAGGGTGAGTGTCATTGGTGGTTAGTCAGATGGGGATGTGAGTAAGTGCATAGACAGTGAGGGGTGAGTTCACATGCAAGGTAGGTTAGTGTGAGGAGTGATTTGCAGGAGTAGACTTGGGAAGGCAGAGTGAAGGGGTTGGGGTGACATGTACATCAGGATGTGGTTGAATGTGGCATTGTACTCACCTTTCCTGACCTCATGAGGTCAGTAAATCTCTTCCTGCACTGTATCCAGGGCCTGGTAACCACACTCCTGCTGCTCACTTGTTCTGCGATCTCCAGCCATGCCCGCTATGTCTCTGCCGCTGGCCTCTTCCTCCTGTCACCAGGGAAGAGGATCTCCCTGCGGGCTCTTACTCCCTGGAGCAGGATTTCCAGGGAGGCATCACTAAATCTGGGGGCAGCTTTTTTGTGCTGAGCCTGCATTTTACATAGGATTACATAGGATATACAGCACAGGCACAGGCCATTTGTCCCAACCAGTCAATGCCAGCGTTTATGCTTCACTTGAGCCTCCTCCCGTCTTTCCTCATCTAATCCTATCTGCATAACCCTCTATTACCTTCTCCCTCATATGCTAATCTAACCGCCTTTTAAATGCACCTATACTATTCGCTTCAATCACTCCCTGTGGTAGCGAGTTCCACATTCTCATCACTCTCTGGGTAAAGAAGTTTCTTCTGAATTCCCTATTTGATTTCTTGGTGACTATCTTATATTGATGTCATCTAGTTTTGCTCTTCCCCACAAGTGGAAACCCTCTTTCTGTATCTTGTCTATCAAAATCTTTCATAATTTTAAAGACCTCTATTAGGTCACCCCTCAGCCTTCTCTTTTCAAGAGAAAAGAGACCCAGCCTGTTCATCCTTTCCTGGTAGGTATTCCCTCACATTTCTGGTATCATCCTTGTAACTCTTCTCTGCACCATCTCCAGTGCCTCTATATCCTTTTTATAATATGACGACCAGAATTGTACGCAGTACTCCAAGTGTGGTCTAACCAAGGTTCAAGGAGGCTGTTTATGGTGGAAAAGAGAAGTTTGGGATTGTCCTTACACTCCATAATGATTCTGGAGTAGTAAGACATTTGGCTGCAGAGAGGGAATGGCTATACTGCTTGAAGTATTCAAACCAGATCAATCACTAGACCACTAGACAATCAAGCCTGTCATGACACAAGCTTGGGACCCTCGCAAAGATGTCTTTTGTACTATGAGGAGAGTGTCTGTTTCAGCGACATGTTCTAATTTGTTGATTCCCTCCATTTCAGACAGGGGCTTACCAAATGAATGACAGTACCTCCAGAATGAGGTTTCCCTCTGTTGGGTTTATATATAAGTATACAATATAATTATAAAACTACAGTTGCTAGTATTTTTCTTGACAGTAAGCCTATGCTACTACTTCAATAGTGGCTCTGGTAAGCCTCAAGCTTAAAGCTATTGTAACACCATTATTTTACACCAATTTTGCAGTACCAAAGTTAGGGCGGATTTCTCTTGCAAGACTAAAGAAAATCTGATTTCCAAAATGCACATCATTTCAAACACTATTTACTGTACTGTGTAATATCATATTAGTGGCAGTGACAGGCATGAAAGATTAATAAGTTACAATTGCCCTGCTGCTTATGAGTTATGAAGGCTTTTGACATGATTGAAATGTCAGTATAATATACCACCAAATCTGTGATTTCTTAATCATTTCATTCTATTTACTTAATTTTTTTGCCACAAAACTTATTATCCCATCATGGCCTGTGGAATTACCGGCAGAATAAAGAGCAATACGCTTTTGGTATAAAACCAAGTTTGTATGGATGATGTTTGGAAATAAGTGTTAGACTGCATGGGCAGAACTGACGCAAGAGGTGTATCTTTTCAATTAAGAAGCGTTGTTTACCTAATTATTTTTTCCTTTGCTTTCATAATTCACATTTTTGTTAAGACTATTTTGAATAGTGGCTGGGAAGCACAAAAGTAATTTCCAAATGGCTAGCTGTGCTCTATTTCATGTCTTCCTGACATTACAAGTTATTTTATAACATAATAATTATACTGAGATTCATTTGAAAGTTTATTTAGCTTGCACTGATTTTATACTAAATTATGTGTTTTTGATTCTTGCTGACATCCTGTCTTTATAAGCTCCAAGCATTTCCCTACAGATGTATACTTAACTCCAACCATTTTCTATTTTGGTTTCCTGTTTCTTCCGTTTATATATATACTTTTTTAAATGATGCAGTCGGTCATCACCTTTTTTACACAAACGTTTACATAAAGTACCATACTGTTCCGCACCCTATATATTACTCATTATAAGATGTAGTGAGTTCCACCATTGCAGATGAAATTTTTAATCCTCAACAGAGCTACAAATAATGCCCTTTGGGATACAATAACATTTGGAATGCTATAATCATTTTTGCTGTTATTTGTTGAAATTTCTCAAACGAAAATGATGGATGCACATTCTAAAGCAAGTGCTACAGGCCACTGATTCACTGAGCATGATATGTGATAGCATCAGTAGTATAAATTATAACAATGAGCAATGTTATCATTATTTTCTACTTTTCCACCAGAATAAGTTTCTCTTGATTTACAGTCAACGTAGTACCTGGCAGGACACTTACTAGCAACTGATGTAGCAACGAGTCTGCTTTTAAGTAGCTGCTGTCCATAAACACTATCACAATGCAGAAATATATACCTGTTAGCTCTGCCATGCTGTTACCTCTTTGATAGTTTTCACTGTTTTTTTTAACTTGTCACATTACAGATGACTGAACAAGTGAACACCAATGAAAACTTCATAAGATTCAAAAAAATACAAAAGAAATTCCCCCTATGACTTTGGGTCTGTGTATTTTGTGGTGTGGTACAAAGTCAAACAGATCAGAAGGTTCAGTGAGATTATGGCTGATCTGTGAGCTAACTCCATATATCCGCCTTTACCCCATATTCCTTAATAACTTTGGTTAACAAAAATCTATCAATCTCAGGTTTAAAATTAACAATTGATTTAGCATTAATTGCTGTTTGCGGAAGAGAGATCAGAAGGTTATAGGGTTGGTATCCATCACTGATTTGATCTCAAACAGAGCAGCAGTTAGGGTTCTACAACTAGAATCAGCACTCCAAAGCTAGCGAGAGGAAAAATCTTTGAAGGCTTCTTATTGCTATCTAGTGATTCCTGTTGCAAACTCTGTGCATGTGTGTGTGTGTGGGAATGACGTGACAACAGCCTGTGGTGCCTGTGAAATTGTACCCCAACAAGAGCCAGTCAGCAAGATAGAATCCCATTTGTTGTTGGGGTATCCCGGGACCAGAAGGGCCAGAAATTGGAGCAGAACCATTCTCATCGGGTTTCCGTACCTTGAAATCCATCACAGCAAACTAATTTCTCCCTGTTATTTTAATGGAGTGGTAAGATTTTGATCCAACTCGGTCAACAGTTAACGATTTGGTCTTAGGAACATAGGAACAAGAGTAGGCCATTTAGCACCTCGAGCTTGTTCTGCCATTCAGTGAGATTATGGCTGATCTGTGAGCTAACTCCATATATCCGCCTTTGCCCCATATTCCTTAATAACTTTGGTTAACAAAAATCTATCAATCTCAGGTTTAAAATTAACAATTGATTTAGCATTAATTGCTGTTTGCGGAAGAGAGTTCCAAATGTCTACCACCCTTTGTTTCCTAATTTCACTCCTGAAAGGTCTGGCTCTAATTTTTAGACTGTGCTCGCTAGTCCTAGACTTACGAACCAGTGGAAATAGTTTCTCTCTATCTACCCTATCAGTTCCCTTAATATCTTGAAAACTTCGATCAGATCACCCCTTAACTTTCTAAATTCCAGGGAATACAACCCTAGTTTGTGTAATCTCTCCTTGTAATTTAACCCTTGGAGTCCAGGTATTATTCTGGAAATCTACGCTGCACTCCCTCCAAGGCCAATATATCCTTCCTAAGGTGTGGTGCCCAGAGTTGCTCACAGTACTCCACGTGTGGTCTAAGCAGGGCTTTGTATAACTGTAGCATAACTTCTACCCCCTTGTATTCTAGTCCTCTAGATATAAAGGCCAGCATTCCATTAGCCTTTTTGATTATTTTCTGTACCTGTTCATGACATTTAATGATCTATGTACCTGGATATCCAAGTCTCTTAGCTTTTCACCATTTAGGAAGTACCCTGCTCTATCCTTTTTAGGTCCAAAGTGGATGACATCACATTTGCCTACATTACCCACAGTTTTGCCCATTCGCTTAATCTATCAATAACTCTTTGTAATTTTATGCTTCCATCGACATTGCTTAAAATGCCGCCTAGCTTTGTGCCATCGGCAAACTTGGATATGTGGCTTTCCATCCCATCATTTAAGTCGTTAATAAATATGGTGAATAATTGAGGCTCCAACACAGATCCTTGCGGGACACCACTAGTCACATCCTGCCAATTAGAGTGCCTGCCCATTATCCCGACTCTATGTCTTCTGCCGCTCAGCTAATTTCCTAACCTGGTCAATAATTTGCCTTCAACTTTAGTTAACAGTCTCTTATGAGGGACTTTATCAAATGCCTTCTGAACGTCCATATAAAAGCATCCATAGACATTCCCCATAGGTGATTGATGTGGACCCTTCAGAATAAGATAAATATCCATTTTTTCTGACTCTGTGTTTGTGTCCTCTGAAGAAGTTGCACATCCAGATGAGTAGTTCATCAGATGTGCCACAGAAAGGCAGTTTCTTAATGAGGCTGGGACATCTGACCCTACTAATGGATATAAAACTGTTGACAGCTGCTGCTTTCACTTCAGCCTTTGATCATCAAGAGAATCACTACATTATGGACTGTTGGATTGTTCGTGTCATAAACTGACTGATTTGCTCTGAAGTTAGATTACTGACCAGATAATGGGTTGTTATGATTGAGCTCTTCCAACAGCTTCTCATTTGCTGTAGTTTGCATAAGCATTTTTTCCATGATACTAGCCTGTAGTTGTTGAGATCTGACTTTGATCCTTCTTGCGCATCTCTGCACCTCCCTCTGATGGCACATCCCAGTTTGGAAACTATGGCCTCCTGTTGCTATTCTACTTAGGAGCTAGACAAGGCACTGCAAGGCAAGGCATTGCACTGCACAAGTCACTCATTGCACTTCAGATGCTAAATTTGCTTCACTGGTATTGAAAACGATATTCCACAGCATATCCTCTGATAGTGGTGTGAGTGTCAGTCTGCATTTTCTTCAAGCTAATTCTGATTGTTAGGTTTTAATGTGAACATCTGATCTCCAGATAGTCCCAATATAAAAACCGCACACGTGGGGATGATGTAAAATTAAGCAGGTCACAGTCTGCTCATTTAATGTGAAATGCTACATGGAACGGCCACTACATTAACACAGCAAGAGTTAGATTAGACCAGCATCAAACCATCTGTTATCAGTTTTATTTAGAGACAGTCCGAGATAAACAAAAGCAGCACTGCCTTACATGTAATGCTGTTGTGCAATTGATCCTCCTTTTCTAATACCAGAACAACTTTATTCCTGATAAAAAGTTTGTACTTTAAAATCTATTGAAATAAAGTCAACACAAATTTTTCTATAAGGCACCAAAAAAGCCTTGCAAAATTCAGTGCATTTAAGGTTATGAATCAAATCATCAGCTTCGAGAGTTACTGCTAGTCCTCTAATTTGTGCTGGTGTGTTATGTAAATAGAATTAACACATGTTAATTCTGCCCAGTATGCACGTATTTGTTAACCCCATATTTAAATTTCTGCCAGTATGTGAATGAACTACTGTATATGTTTACATCAACATGAAAACTACATTCATAAGCAATCATCTTTTTTGAGGATGTAAAGTTTATAAAGTCAATTGTCAAAGTGTAGGCCTGATTTAATATTTTTAGCAGTATCAGCATGATATTAAAGATACACTTCCTTGAGATTCACTGCTGCCCAGCAACAGAATTGAATACATATTACTGGCGCAAAACAGAGAAGTGCCAGGACCATTTGGGAATAATAGGGTAGATTTTCCTGAGGTTAGCCCCCATTCTGGGTCACAACAAATCATAAAATGGGTGCTATCCTACTGCACCTGTTTAATGCCTCAGTAGCACTGTCCATATTTTTCCTGGGGAAAAATATGTATGGCCTGCACTTAGTTGCATCTCAGGGGAACATTGTTATTAAAATTACATGGTAATGAGGTCTGAATGATGTTGTAGTAAACTGCCACCTTTTTTCCTGGACACCTGTTGGTCGCTGGTCTGGTGTTGTATGCCCCCAGGAATAGGGGCCAGGTAAGTTAGTGGTTTAAAAACAGAAAATGCCAAAAACACCCAGCTGGCCAGGTGTGGATGAAAGATTAATGTTTCACATCTTATGACCTTTCATCAGAGCCCATAGTTTCTATAGCATAGCAGGATTTCTGAAGGTTCAGGATTCAATAGATAGCACTCATGTCAAACTGTGAGCCCTCATGACTAGAATGCAATCTACATGAACAGGAAGTGTTTTTTTCCTATTAATATTCAATTTTTATGCCGCCTCGGCCACAAGGTCATGCAGATCAGGTTTACCAGCAGCCCACATGACACCTTCATCCTGAGATAATTCACCATTCCCCCTACTGGAGAGTAATGCAGGTTTAAAGGAAGGCTGGTGGGAGACCGGGCATAGCCCATCATGCTCTGATCTCTCTATGGAATCCAGCCTCAGCTGCAAAGAGTGAGGCACATACATCTACCAAAGTCGCATCGAGAATAATAATAGGATCCTAAAGCAAAGTTTTAGTGACTCAATTGATACCACCAGCAAGGTGATAGAGAAGGATTCTGAAGAGTCACAGGGAACTCCACACAGTCAGTCTTAGCAACTTGGCAGACTCTTATTACAGACTCTTTGTTCCCTGAACATCTCCGTCTAGACAGCAACATCCTGGCCTCCAGCCTCTGTGACCCTTCCGATCCCTCTGATACTGCCCCCCAAAAATGATATCTTGCCTTGCCAAAAAAAACACAACCAAATTCCAGAAAACCAAATAATATTGCAAGAAATCACATAAAAACAGCAATTGCAGCACATCAAAAATATTTATTTACATGAAAATCTATCAGTGAGCCTACATCTAAATCTTCATCCCATAGTGCCAACCCTTCTTATCACTTGGTGTCTGCTGTGCTCTAGAATCTATACTTGTGCTGTTTCTTGGTATATCCCCTGTGGTTGGAGCAAAGCAAGAGGCTGCAATTAACTATCAGGCCAATAAACCTCAACCCATTAACTTTCTCTCATGGAATATATAATGTATAAGAACAATAAGAAATGTGAGTACTGTTTAGAAAGACATTAGTTAATGCTGAGAAATGACACTTAGAGGCTGGCATCTGTCTGCTGCTCCTTGGTATAAATTGAAATTTACATGAAATCCGATTTACAGTCATTTGAAGTACTTTGAATACATTTATTTGTGGCTGCAGCAATGACATTCCTTTTCCCAACAAGCAGATTGCACCAGCTTGCACTATTAATCAAATATATATTAAATCTGACTCGCCATGTAGCCTGGCACACACAAAAAAAAAATTGTGCCAGGGGACTAACACAGATATCCATTTCCCAGCTAAATTGATTATGGATTGTTTTTGAAGCTCCATAAAAATTTCCATGGGCGATTTTTGGATGAATGTGTTTCACAGTTGACTAAGTAATTTATGGGAGTTGATATGTATCCATGAACATTAATGGAGCCTTTCAGTTCACTGACATTTAAAGTTAAAACAGAACTGTGTAGTTCATAACTTCTGTGAAAACACATTCAGAAACAAAAAGCATTTAATATATTTTTCAGTGACATAGTCCATGAACAGCCATTAACTACCATGAACGGTTGGAGGCTAACTTGATACTTTTGCACATGTTGCTATGGATGCTGGACTCTTGGTACCAGTAAATCCAGAATAAAATATTATTTTCTTTTATGTTTTGATTTGAAATAATTCATTTAATGAATGGAATGCAAATATAGAATTACAACACAAAAGATTTGTTTGCACCAGAATACACAGAGACAATAATCTTATTGAAACATATAAGATTCTGAGGGGCTTGACAGGGTAGATGCAGAGAGGATGTTTCCCCTCGTGGGGGAATCTAGAACTAGGGGGCATAATTTCAGAATAAGGGGGCACCCTTTCAAATCGGAAATGAGGAGGAATTTCTTCTCTCAGAGGGTTGTGAATTTTTGGAATTCTCTTCCCCAGAGAGCTGTGGAGGCTGGGTCATTGAATATATTTAAGGTGGAGATAGACAGATTTTTGAACGATAAGGGAGTCAAGGGTTATGGGGAGCGGGCAGGGAAGTGGAGTTGAGGCCAAGATCAGATCAGCCATCATCTTATTGAATGGAGGAGCAGGTTCGAGGGGCCAAATGACCTACTCCTGCTCCTACTTCTTATGTTCTTATGATAGCAAAATACTGCGGATGCGGGAAATCCGAAATAACAACAGAAAACGCTGGATGTTGCCTGGCCTGCTGAGTTTTTCCAGCGTTTTCTGTTGTTATTTCTTATGTTCTTATAAGAAATAAATACTTGCAACATTTTCTAAATGTCTGGAGCATTTTAATTACTTTTCCAAAATTATTCAAAGTTTGTCAGAAAGTTCACTAAATACAGTATTTAAAAATAAACTTTTGGCTCATTTCTGAGTGATTTCTATAATAATATTCTTCTGGAGACAAATCTACCGCAAGCCTTTTTATAGTAACATCAGCAGAAATCCTTCCGACATTGATGGCTGCATCCTGTTTATATCAACTCTGAGGGGTTGTTACTTTGGCCACTCATTGCTAAAATTGTTTCAAAGAAAGTTCTAGCCAACATTTTGAATATTATGTTAACTATTTAAAGGCTGTTGTTTTAAGCAAAATTATTCAATAGACCTCTTTATTTGTCAAATCATCACTTTGATGTCATAATTTTCTCCATCAAATATCCATGAGCAGTGGTGGCGTTTAGTAATGTGTGCGCCATGGTGGGGAGGGGGGCGGGGGGCGGGGGGTGGCTGAGGAGTTGCAAAAGCTTACGTCCACTAATTTCAAACCTATGAAAAATATTTTTCTGTTTGCAATTTTAATCTGTTTATGTTTTTTAAATCTATGACACCAATATTAACTGGGAAACGCACTGGGAGTGGGGGGTGGGGGTCCCGATATCGCGTGGGAAATCTGGAAATAAGTTCTGCGTGTCTGTTAGTGGCATTTTAATGCAGCCACCTCAATACCATTTTACTTTTGGATTTTCCATCCAATCAGCGACAGCGGGCGTGATGAGGACCCGCATAACACAATCTCAACTCCAGTATTTAAAGAGACAATCCAAAGATGCAATTTGCAGGAGCTTGGAATTGAAAGTAACAGGGGAAGACCTCTCAGCATGGAATCAGGACACTCAAAGGCTGTGCCCCGCTTTAATGACGCCTCCTTGATGTGCTGTTGGGGGCGGTGAGGAGTCAGAGAGCGGTACTCTTCCCCAGCAACTGGAGGAAGAAACCTGCTGCTGACACCAAGAAGTCATGGCTGGAGATGGCAAAGGAGATCAGCAGCAGGAGCGTAGTTTCACCTTCATTGATTCAGTGCAGGAAGAACTTTAATGACCGAACCAGGTCAGGACAGGTGGGTACAGTGGCACATTCACCTACATCATGCTGTGTGCATAACCACAACCTTTCACCTTCCTAGTACACATTCATGTCTTTTATCTCCCATAGCGCCTTCACGCGTACAGCAGGAGTTGCTGGAGGTCGCGGATGACGATTCCTCAGAGGAGCTCAGAGGAGGATACTGTAACTAAAACAAGGAAATGGCGGACATGTTGAATAATTACATTGCGTCAGTATTTAGAGTGGAGGAAGAGGATGGCATGCTGGACATCCCAAGGATCCCAAGGAAACTAATATTGAATCAGGGACGGGGACTCATCAAAATTAATGTAAGCAAAATAACAGCAATTAAAAAAATAATGGCACTAAAAAGTGACAAATCCCCAGGGCAAGATGGTTTCCATCCCAGGGTTTTAAAGGAAGTAGGTGAGCACATTGCAGATGCCCTAACTATAATCTTCCAAAGTTCTCTTGATTCAGGAACCGTTCCTTTAGATTGGAAAATTGAGCATGTCACTCCGCTATTTAAGAAAGGTAAGAGGGGAAAAACCAGGGAACTAAAGACTAGTTAGCCTAACATCTGTTGTCGAGAAATTACTAGAGTCTATAATTAAGGATAAAGAGACTGAACTGCTTGTAAATTTTCAGCTGATCAAAGAGAGTCAGCATGGATTTGTAAAAGGTAGGTCATGCCTGACGAACCTGATTGAATTTTTTGAAGAGGTGACTAAAGTAGTGGACAAAGGAATGTCTACGGATATTATTTATATAGACTTCTGAAGGCATTTGATAAAGTTCCTCATAATAGACTATTAGCTAATGTAAAATTCGCAAATTATCGCGATTCAAAAATAACGAGAGAGAGATACAGTTTCGTTCAAGTAGTTTTATTTCAGAAAAATGCTGTCATGTTTCAAAACGGACACAAGAAGCCTGTAAAATGGCCGCCGCGCCTCGTGGCAGAAGCTTCCAGAATTTTCAGTGGGCAGACAAGATGGCGTTCGAATAAACATTTCAGTATAAGATTGGTTAATACGCAGCCAACATTGGTAAAGACAGGATGCAACCTGTCTGCATTCGACACAATAGCAAAGATATAAGTGCTGGAATCGTTTTCCATGTACAAGTAAGGACTATTGTACTGGGCAATCAGAGGCCCATCCAAAAGACATCAATACGCAAATTCCCCGCAGCTCTACAATGAGAGAGCCATTCGCGGGTGCTTACACAAATATTTCGGAGGCCCCCAAAACACCGCCAGGGAAGCTCCCAGCTGGTTCCACAATGGGAGAAACATTAACGGGTATTTGGCCAGTTACAAGTGTCACCGAAACCCATTACAAACAAGAACCACCCCATACTGAGATGTTTAAGCGCCAAGATTTTACAAAAGATGAACATTAAGATTGGGCGGGAGATAAGGGAACCGAGTACTATAACTATAGACAACAAACGTCCATCACTCTCTTATCCTTTCATTCGCTTGGAATCGACTCTCGGCTCTTATCCCGGACGACCGTTATTCTCTCTTGCTCCGCTGATCCCTTTTGGGGTCGACCTCGTGGCGTGCTGCGAAATCGGGTGCACCATCCCGAAGGTCGGTAAACAGTATCTGGACCCGAAGGCCCGAGGAGATGAGATGAGATGAGAAGAGAAGAAGAAGAATCCACGTGCCGCCGCGGTCAGTAAACCCTGACCGCGCCCGTAAATATAAAGACCATTTTTGAACTCTATCAGGTTACTGCATGAACTGGTCAAAGACTTTTCTTCGAATTCTATCGACAACCGGTGTCAATACAGGAAGACTCTTCTTTGAATTTTACCGGTTAAGTGGTGTCGGTCCAGAAAGACTTTTCTTTGAGTTCTACAGCCGGGCCCGAGCACTGTCGAGTTCTTCATGACAACGGGGAGCCCAGCCTGCTAGCTGGAGCAGAGAAGATAAACAAGTGGGGTACAGAGACCCCTTCCGCCACGTGATAGTCAGGTGTTGCAGCGAAACAAGCCGAGTTCCTTACTTTAAAATTCTCCGAAGTATCACGAGTGGTGAGCATGTTTCCTCGATCCTACAAATCTAGATTAGTGTAGGTATTGATAGGGGAGGGTAGTTTTATTAAGGATAAATATAATGTGTTCCCCTTTTTACGATGTGCCGTGCGTTCCTCATTACCCTAGACCAAGTTTTATGAATGTATGTATACTTGTACTGTCATTAATTTGTGCCTATGACATGTACTTCGTAATTTTGAACAATATGCAATAAAGATTTCCATTTCGTACTATTCAACCGGGTCTACCTGAGTTTTCTCTGCATTACTGCTCTCGCACCTAAGTCCAGTATCAGAACCGTAAGGGCGAGTGGGTCGAACCACTCACAGGTGCTTATTGCAACAAGGCTGGCCGGAGACCAGAGCAAGCAATAGTATTAGGCAACGAAGGCCTAACCCCGCACAAGCACCCTGAACCGAAACCCCTTACACTAAAGTTGAAGCTCATGGAATTGAAGGGAAATTATTGACCTATTTAGGAAATTGGCTGAGCAGCAGGAGACAGAGGGATAATGGGCAGGTATTCTAATTGACAGGATGTGACAAGTGGTGTCCCACAAGGAATCTGTGTTGGGGCATCAATTATTCACCATATTTATTAACGACTTAGATGATGGGATGGAAAGCCACATATCCAAGTTTGCCGATGACACAAAGATAGGTGGCATGGTAAGCAGTGTAGATGGAAGCATAAAATTACAAAGAGTTATTAATAGATTAAGCAAATGGGCAAAACTGTGGGAAATGTATTTCAATGTAGGCAAATGTGAGGTCATCTACTAATGAACCTAAAAAGGTTTAACAGAGTGATTTCTAAATGGTGAAAAGCTAAAAACAGTGGGAGTCCAAAGAGACTTGGGGGGGTCAATGTACATAGATCATTAAAATGTCTTGGACAGGTACAAAAAATAATCAAAAAGGCTAATGGAATGCTGGCCTTTATATCTAGAGGACTAGAATACAAGGGGGTAGAAGTTATGCTACAGCTATACAAAGCCCTGGTTAGACCACACGTGGACTACTGTGAGCAGTTCTGGGCACCACACCTTAGGAAGGATATATTGGCCTTGGAGGGAGTACTGCGTAGATTTACCAGAATCAAACCTGGAATCCAAGGGTTAAATTACGAGGAGAGATGACACAAACTAGGGTTGTATTCCCTGGAATTTAGAAGGATAAGTGATGATTTGGTCGAAGTTTTCAAGATATTTAAGGGAACTGATAAGGAGATAGAGAGAAACTATTTCCGCTGGTTGGGGAGTCTAGCACTAGGGGGCATAGTCTAAAAATTAGAACCAGGCCTTTCAGGAGTGAAGGAAGGAAACACTTCTACAGGCAAAGGTTAGTATAAGTCTTCCAAGCACACTGTCCACAATTGCAGAGAAATTGGAGGAGTCTGCCTTAAGCATGAGTGGATTGATTTCGCAGGCCATTGTGATGAAGTCTTGTTGCATGGATAGAGTGGCCAACTACATGAAGCATCAAATGTGGCAATTGTAGAGTTTCGCAATTATCGCGATTCAAATAATATGAGAGAAGCAGGTTCAATTGATCATTTTTATTAAACAGAATGCTGTCCTGATAATAAAGGACACAGAAGCCTGTAAAATGGCCGCCGCGCATCGTGGCAGAAGCTTCCAGAGACACAGTGGGCAGACAAGATGGCGTTGAATATACATTCAGTATGAGATCATACTCGGTACACATTGAAAAGACAGGATGCAACCCGTTTGCATTTTGGACAATAGCAATGATATAAGTGCTTGAATCGTTTCATACGCACAGTAAGAATCATTGAACTGAGCCATCGAAAACCCATCCAGACACATCAATACACGAATAGCCCCCCGGCTCAACAATGAGAGAGACATTGGCGGGTGATTAAGCCAGTATTCGGGGGGCACCAAAACCAGTCGAGGAGACGATTCAAACCCACCCTGGCTGGCTCAACAATGGAGAAGGCATTAACGGATAGTTGGCCAGTTTCGGGTGATACCGAAACCCGTTAAGAAGATAATCGCCCCATGCTGGGAGTTTTGGGCGCCAAAATCACACAAAGAATAAACGTTTAGATTTGAGCGGGAGATAAGGCCGACAAGGCAGTATAACTATAGGGAACAAATGTCCATCGGTCTCTTGACTCTTGGCTCTGGACTCTCCGCTGGTCTCTTCTCTCGCTCGCTGGTTCCTTCGGCAGGGCTGTGCTGGTCGGTTATTCGAGTGTTGGGTGGAGCTCAATCGGAACGAGCCTGCCTCGACAGGGCAGGTAACAGGGTACACCATCCCGAGCGTTCGGTAAACGGTGTCCGGACCCAGAGGCCCGAGTAACAAGAAGAAAAACAAGAAGCAAGACGAGAAGAAATTCCACGTGCTGCCGCGGTCAGTAAACCCCGACCGCGCCCGAAGATATAATGACAGAATCCATCTTTGAATTCTACAGGCTACTGCATGAATCGGTTTCTTTGAATTCTACGGACTACTTCACGATCCGGTCTGAGCCCATAGACCACTTCTTGACATCAGGGAGTCTGGCTTACCCTCCAGCTCTTTGAGCGGGTAGCCTGAGCCATCCGCGGCGAACTTTACCGGGGCCGTCTCCAGTGGACCCATTCGCGGCAGCGAGAGTAAACAAGTCGGGGGCAGAAACCCTTACAGCCACGTGACAGCCAGGCGCTGCAGCGAAACGAGCTGAGAGCCTCATTTTAAATTTCCGAAGTGAGCCGAGTGGTGAGCATGTTTTCCGATCCTACAAATCCAGACGTAGTTTAGGTATATTAAGGGAGGGTGATTTCTAAGGTTAATGTATAATGTGTTCCCCCTTTTACGATGTGTCGTGTGTTCCCCATTTCCATAGACCAAGTTTTATGAACGTGTGTATACTGGTACTCTCTTTGATCTGCGCCTATGACATGTATTTCATGATTTTAGACGCCATGCAATAAAGACATTCATTTCGTGCTATTCAACCAGGTCTATTTGAGTCTTTTCTCTGCATTACTGCTCCTTGCATCTAAGTCCAGGTGTCAGAACCGTAAGGGCGAGTGGGTCGAACCACTCACAGGTGCTTATTGCAAAAGTCTGGCCGGAGACCAGAGCAAGCAATAGTATAGGCAACGAAAGCCTCACCTCGCACCAGTCCGTGACCCTTACACAATCACATGAGTCCAGGCAGGCCTTGAGCAAGGACTTGCAGACTCTGGATGCCACTTTCAGTAGAATGACTGATACCCTAGCCTTGGCCTTGCAGTGCCCCACTGCTCTGCACCAAAGTGTTCTCCAGCACAGTGTTAGCAGCTAGGCCGTGAGATGGATGATGGCGAAAGGGGACATGGAAGTGGGGACTCCACTGAAAGCGCTTCCACTTCTCACCCATTGCCTCCCACCACACCCCAGCCCCCACATCAGTGTAAGGGGTTTTTGTCTCGGGCTTATTTGTAGGTCAGCCAGTTATGTTTTCCTGAGCTGTCCTGCCCGCTGTGCGGTTGCGAATCGCTATCCCCTTCCTAGTTCTGAGCCCAGGACTTATCGAGCGGCGATAAGGACAAATGAACAGACCCGTGGATTGGTGCAAGGAAAACCAATGTTTATTTACAGAAGTAAAACTACAGAGAAACAGTATCATATGAAGACGGTTTTACACTTAGCATGGGAGGAGAACGGACACATCGAGGGAAAATCCTAAAATTACAATTTTAGCAATATCCCCATTAATTCCCACCCTTATGCCTAACTAAAATTGTCTTGCGACAGCCAGAAGAAGATAATGCTCACCGGTGAAATGGATGGAAAAGCCTGGCCCTGTACCCTGTTTCTGCCGTCGAAACGTGGCTACGAAGTTTCTGGTCTTCTTTCTTGGCTGCTGGCAGACAGGCAGGGTGAACAGGGATCCAGGCAGAGAGAGAGAGAGAGGGGCTGGGTCTTCCCAGTTATACCCTTGCGGTCGTCCTAATCTCCCTTCAGATCAGCTCATTTCTATTGTCTGATCTGGGCATGATGAATTTTAACAAAAGGTTAATTGTATCATACCAGTTCTTCAACTGCTCCCCTTTGTCCGACAGGTTCGATGATGGGCCAGCCCAGTCTCAATGTCCCCGCTGATTATTTGAGCAAACACCTTGAAAGCCTTATGCGTAGACCTGATTGGGTTTGTCCCTATTGCATCGGAATACACAAGCTGATAGTTTGCCAGCGTCTGAAAGGCTCTTGGTCACGAGGTCTGACCGCAGCCATTTTATGCCCTGGATTTTAAAACTCAGTCAGACCAGGGTTCCTTATTAATAAGTCCAACAAAAATCTTCGGGGGGGGACACATGAAATTTTGCGAATCCTTTCAGTCCCCCCTGTGGAGACTTAAACTTGCTTGAAGTGTCCATAGGAGGTGAACAAAATTTCTGACTGTCGCAAACAACCTTCCCCTTTATTTACCTATCCTAATTCCCCTGACACGTACATTCCCCCACTTGGAGAATAACCGCAGTGTACAGCAGGCATTTTAGATAGGAAACAAATTCTTTTCCAGTAATCCCAGCACGGAGGGGTTCCAACATACCCCTGCACCACTTGGGAAAAAACAGTTTTTTTTAATCAAAAAAAAACAACAAACGGAGGGGACCATCTTTATTAAAAATAATAAAATTAGGCCGCCATCACTCGTAAGTGGTGCGACACGGAATTCACGCGAGTGTCTCATCTACCCGAGCATACTGGTCCCTCCAAACCCTTTGGGTTCTTGCTACTGCCTCGGGACCCTTTTCCTACACTGGACACAAACCAGGTAGAGGACGATCCCGAGCTGACAAATTACGAGCGCGTGTGATGCCAGACGAATCCAGGAGGGGACCTCGATATTCTCAAAGATGTCCCACCAGGGTGGGGTCATAATATCCAGAATATCGGCCCCTATCTGGATAGTCTTCTGTTCCAGTGTATAAAAATGCTTTTGCGACACCACTACGGCTCTTAATAGTTTAATGAGGTGTTCTGGGAGAGGGGGAATCTGGTAGCCGAAGTGAGCCACATACTTTTGGAGGTTGGTGAAATTCTCTCTTACAGTTAGGTGAACCGTGGATGGTTCAGGAATGGGGACAATTCGTTCCTGGGCCACTTGAACTTCTGCCTTGGGTTTAAAGCAGAAGCTGCTGTCACTCACCGCGCACCAGCTGTGCTGTCCGTGCTGGTAGTGAGACGCTCCTGTGGTGACGCAATATGTCCTGCCTCCTATATATGCTACCTGTGGGGAAACATGGCCTTGTGCCATGGCTTCCATGGTACAATTTATAGGTTTCGCGTCAGCAGCTCTGAACCCGCATTGTGGTTTCGAATAGGCATTCAAGTGCTGGGGACACAGGCTGATGTGTGCTCCCCGGCTACGGCACCCCGAGAGGTCACACCCGTCATAGCGTGATCCCACTTTATGACGTAGGGCGGGACCGCTGTAAAACGAACGTGTACACCCCCCTGAATGACACCAATGTTCTCCACCCTGTATACCAGCGCGGGTCGGGCCGTCCCGCCCATGACCGGCATCCTTACTATTATCCCCATGATATTGTGGTTGGAACGTCCACAGTCCACTGGGACTGGGTAGGCCTCGGAAGCTAGTCGGAGCTGGCATGGGCTTAATGCATTCTCAAAAGGGTGGAGGGCTGCGAGGTGCTTGTTGCTGATCCAGGAGGGGACCAAACCCTGTTTTAAGTCCTCCAGATTTCTGCGGCCCTCGCCCAGCAACCATGCCCCGTACAGTAGGCACACCTCGTTTTGCGCAGCCTGGTCAGATGTATTCCGATCATCCCTAATGAGTGCATTCACCGTCTTTGCATATATCTCCAGCTCCGCTATGATCTCCTTTAGATGGAGAGTCATGGCCTGGTCTTCATGCAGTTCCGAACCCACTACCTTGTTCTCATCAGTTAAGACCTTCTTTAATTGGGTCTTCTTGACCGTTGATCTGCGTCTGAAGTTCAATGTCATCTAAACTATTAATAACTGAAGACCCCGCATTAAAACCCGTTAAAACATCATTAACAATACCCCTTCTCTGTCTCCCCACCCCGTCCCAAGCCTCGTGGCTATGTGTATACAGTTTGGTCTTATCGATCTCCGCAAAATCGAATTCGTAAAACTTTTGAAATGTTTCCCTTAAGAGGGCTTGATATAGTTTAGCTGTCTCTGCAGGGCACCACGTGGGCAATTGCACCTCAGTGAGATTTAAGATCACCGAGGCCACCGCGTAATGCACCCCTTGATAGAGCACCTGGTCTGTGGGTACCAGCACCAGGCCATTCCCTGGTCCCTTGGTGGTGGCGGGGCATGCCTCTGCTACAGTCCGTGACGTCAGGGTCGTGGGCAGGGGCTGTCGGGGACGGGTCACTAATTCAGTGGCATTAACCGAGATTGGGGAGTATGGGATCGCGCATGCGTCCAGGCGCGACCCCCAGTCCATCCCCCTCCCGCTATCCTGCCACTGGCTGTGGAAAATGATGGAAATGCCCATGGGGCAGACTCTCTCTGATCCCCACATACAGACATAGATCCCCTGATCCGGTTCCCACCATTTGTCCCAGCACACACTTAACCCTCCCTGGGTCCCCGTGATGGTCCTGTGGGTGTCGTTCCCTAACCTTTCCCATTCTACCCTGGGGTTCCCCATGTCTTTGCTTAATTTTCTGAGCCACCACCACCTATCCAGGGGAACATTGCCCCAGGGGAACGTTGCCCTTACATGATAAACAAATCCTTTTGCCCACGGTGACGCTGATCCTTGGGGTGATGATCCGTATCCTCGGGCACTGGAGGGAGGCCTCCCCATATGTAAAACCGGTCTGGCTCGAGTACTGGGTCGAGTTTGACCCCAGCCATCCAGGCCAGTTCCCCTCGTGAGTATACGAGGCAATTTCATCCGCCTCGCGTAGGCCACTTCCATCGTGGGCTAGAGGCGCCGTCCTTCCAGAGCATCCGAAGATGCAGTGGTCCTCGGTGTCGCCCCTTCTCGCGAGGCTCAGCCCAGACAGGGCGAGCAAGATCAGGCCTCCGAACATTTCCCTTTTAATTGCCTGAAAAAAAAAATGAAGAACATCTAGCCAGGCTCCCTATAGGCTCCTTGGCTGGGGTGAAGTGTGAGCGTGTCCCTCGACCTCAGCTCACATGGACAAACACACATACACTGGAACGGTTCCATCTTAAAACTGCTATACGGTTCCGCACCTTAAAATCAAACTCAACAATCTAACTTAAAACTACAAACTTCTCAGACCAAGTTCTGTACATTCGCCACCCGTCTCCGAGCGGCTAGCTTAAACTCTGTCAGGACTGCGGCAGGCTGCTCCCTGCAGCGTGGCTGTATGGACCCTTACTTCTGGTCCCTCACAGCCTGCGACAGTTGGCTGGGCACCTTTGTCTTTTAACTTAACTTTTGCTCGGGAGGTCACCCCTTTAAACTGGAGAGTCGGCGACCATGCCTTCCTAGGTTGAGGTGTCCGAGGGGACCTCCTAGGAAGTGCTATAGGTGGGGCTACCCTGGCGAGCGGACCCTTGCCGTGGGTTGCAGTCCTCGCTGGCTGGGGGCTTTTCCCCCGTGGCTCCTCCCCTCCCAAGTCTGAGCTGGGGACAGGCAATCCCTCGCTGCCTGCTGCTGTTGGCTGAGAGTCCTCGCCTCCAGGTTCAAAACCTGGGTCGGGGGCGGGGCTATCTGGTTCAGGCTCCTCCTCCTCCCCACCTGAGTCCCAGAAGAGAGGGGGGGTGGTTTGAACAGGGGCCTGGGTGACTCCTCCCTCAACGCACGAAACTGTACCTGAGCGTGTTGCCTGTGAGCTGAGACCTGCTGGGAGCTGAGGACTTCTAACCTCGGATTGGGTCCCAGCTGCCTGCTTCTTCGCCTCCGGCTTATACAGCTTGCACTGGTTTATGTGAAACCATTTCGTGCGCTGGGGCAATTTTATTGCGTAAATCATGGGGCTGGCTTTATCCACTATGCTATAGGGTCCCATGTACAGTGGCTCAAAACTCCCCATGCGGGCGTAGTTCCTTTCATTACCAGGTCCCCTATCTCCCATTGATGTGTTTTATTAGGTTCGAGCAGCAGTCGGTTATTCCGATGCTGCTTCCCCATGCTACCTGCGGCCTGTTCATAAATCTGTTTCAGGCGCTCAAGGAGCGTTCGGGCGAATTGGTCCCAGTTTACCTCCCGAAGCTGCCCTTCCGTAAGAACTGGGGCTAGGACGTGGGTGGGGGTCCTCATGACCCTGCCGGTCATGAGCTCGTGCGGGGAATACCCCATACTCTTTGACTGACTTGCTCAGATCCCCATGAGGACTAGGGACAGGACCTCTGCCCATTTTTGGGGCGAGTCCATGGTCTCCTTCCTCAACTTTTCCTTGATGGTGCGGTTCATACGTTCCACAATCCCGGAGGACTGTGGATTGTGGGCCACGTGCCACTTCCCCCGAATACCGAGCAGCATAAGGGTGTTCTGCATGACTTGCCGGTGAAGTGGCATCCCTGGTCGGACTCCACAAACTGGGGTAGTCCCCACCGCGAGAACACCTCCCGTACCAAGATCCTTGCAGTGCCCAGTGCTGTGGCTGTTCTACAGGGGAAGGCTTCTACCCACTTGGAGAACACGTCCACCAGGACGAGGCAGTATTTGTAGCCTCCCTGGGCGGTGGGCAGGGGCCCGATGTAGTCGATCTGGATCGACTGCCATGGTCCCTCCACCCTCCTGACGTGTCCCATGGGCACCTTCCTTCTGTGGGGGTCGGGGTTGTTTGCAGCGCACACAAGACAGCTAGCACAGAACTCGCAGACATCTTCCCGGAGTCCCGGCCACCATCCCGCCTGTTCCACCCGTTGCCAGGTGGCCTCAGGCCCGGGGTGTCCCGCTCCCGGACCCTCATGGGCCAGTTGAAGGAACTCCCTCCGGTGCTGCTGGGGCACTACCCACTGTCCTTCTTTAAACAGCATGCCTTCCCTTATGGAGAGGGCTGCTGCGCTGTAAAGGCCTTCTATCCTCCTACCCTTGCTCACTGCGCTTGTGACGGTTTTCAGGACAGGGTCCTGGGCTTGGACCGTTTTAAGATCCAGGGCCAACGCTACCCCTAAGCTCCTCTGTGTCCCATCCTGCCTCTAACTGCCGCCACGGACCCGGACCCATAGGGGTCCCAGAAAATGCCAGCGCGGGCACCCTCCTTGGCCAGCGCGTCAGCTTGCTGGTTACCCTGGCCGCGGGGTTCTGTGGAGGAGTGAGCCTTCACCTTGTGGATGAAGACCTCGCCTTCCTCCCCCACGGCTGCCTGGATTTTCTCCAGCAGGGTTTTTACTGTTAAGGGCCTCCCGTCAGCGGAGGTATATCCGCGACGGGACCAGATTGCCAGGTATTCCGTGCACGAGTTGCAGGTGAACATACTGTCCGAGCAAATCGTGTATGGGGTGGGGAAGATTTCGGGGTGGGTAACCACGTACACCACCGCGGACAGCTCCGCCTGCTGGGCGCTCATGGTACTGGGGAGCTTGATCGCCAAGGCAATGTTTGCTGTTGGGTCATAAACTCCACACCCAGTGAGACGTTCGCCAGCGGATACCATGCTGGAACCGTCTACATAGATCTCGCAGCCTGTGGGATGTATCCCGGTCCGCAGACCAATGTTCACCTCCCATACCCCTTCTATCGAACACCGATGGGCTGTTCCAGGATATACCATATTGGCTGCGAGCTTGGGCTCGCAAAGGCCCCTCACCCTCAGATCCATCTGGGAAAGGAGGAGGGTCCAGCACGCAATGTGTGCACTGCTGACTGTCCCATCTTTAATCCTCCCGTCCAGAAGCATCTGGGTGGGCGTGTGGTGTGTGAGGAGGGTGATGGGAGAGGTGCCTGTGAAGATCGATGATCTTTTCACAGCCCAGTACGTGGCCAAGAGGTGCCACTCACAAATTGAGTAGCTCCTCTCCACGTCAGTGAGTACTCTGGAGGAGTAGACCACGGACCTCAGCCTGCCGTGACGCTCCTGGAGCAACACGGCACTGAGGCTGTCCCCGCTGGCCGCTACCTCCAGAAAGAACTCCCTCCCTCCATCTATCGCTCCCAAGGCTGGTGCGGTCTGCAGGTCCCTCTTTAGCTGGACAAATGCTGCCTGGCACCCCCCATCCCAAGACCACTCCACTCCCTTATGTAGGAGTCGGAGCAGAGGGGCTGCCGTGGCTGCATAATCCTCGATAAAGTCTCTGCAGTACCCCGTTAGCCCTAAGAACGACCTCACACCCCTCACAGTACTGGGGACCGGTAGCTCTTGGACCGCTTCCCTCCTTGCCTTATCTATGGCTCTCTCCCCTGCGCGGACGGTCAGACCCAGGAATTTAACTTCCCGCTGGCCGATCTGCGCCTTCTTCGGGTTGACCTTAAACCCTATACTCTGCAGCAGCTCCAGCAATTCGGCCAGTAGCGGGCCATGCTCCCCATACTGCACCAACTTGGTGGGCTGACTAAATTACTTTAAACTATTCGCCATGCACTGGTGGAAGATGCTGGGGCTGTTATGAAAGCCTTGCGGCAAGCTGTTCCAAGTATACTGTTGCCCTTTAAAAGTAAAGGCAAACTTATACTGGTCTTCCCTCCTTAAGGTGATCGACCAAAACCGATTCGAAATATCCAGCACCATGAACGTAGTCGCGGATGCTGGAATGCTTCCAATAAGGTCGGCAACTGCTGCCACCGTGGGGGCACACGCGGGGATATTGCTGTTGAGCACCCGATAGTCCACCATGGCTCTTCATGAATTGTCCGGTTTCCTGACCGGCCAAATCGGAGAATTAACATGAGTGGCTATGGGCCTCAACACTCCCTGCTGTACCAGCGAGGATATGGCTATCTCCATATCAGGCTCTGCTTCCCTGGGGAAGTTATACTGCTTCTGGAGCCGGGCATGGGGTCTCCGTCTACCCTGACCTCGAACCCAGTGACCCTCCCGCAGTCATGTTTGTGCGTGGTGAACGCAGCTAGGTGAGCCTGCACGAATGCTTTAAATTCCTCCGGGACACCCTCCACCATGAGCCCGAGGTCGTAACCTTCTTTCGGCTTCACAGTACACAGGATTCCCTTCCCCTCCTTTCCTGGGATTACTACCACACCGTTCTCCTTACCCGTATCAGCCCCCCAAAGGCAATGATTTTGGAGATCCACGAGGATCCCGTGGCCCACGATGAAGTCGGCCCCTAGGATCCCCTTTCCTCCCTCCGCTTCCCACCTCGCCAGGTCACATGTCCACTTGGTCTGGAGTGGACCCAGGCGGACTGAGAGCGGTTTGGAGAATGCTCCCGCCTGTTCCTTGCCGGTGAACCCCGATAGAACGTATGGAACCCCGCTAGACAGAGGTGAGGTGGTGGGATTAGCTGCGTGGATTACAGTGCATGATGCCCCCGTATCCAGCAGATAAGTCCCTTTAACCTTCTCTACCTCCATCTGCACGAGCGGTCTCTTCCATCCATCATACCGGAGAGCACACAGGTAGACAGGCTGCGCGGCCTCCAGTCATTGCGGGGCATCGTCAGAGGGGGCTGAGGGAACTGCTATCTTCCCCTGACTGACCAGGAGAACCCGCAGTGATTCTAGAACGCTCTCTACTGTGGGGGTCCCAGTGTCTACCTTTGGGCCTGGAGATGTGGAGCTCTTTCCCTTGGTGTCCTTCCAGGGGTTTTTGCAATCTTTGCGCCAGTGGCCGTCCTTCCCGCAGCCATAGCAGTTTAACTTATTCTAGGAGGGACGGTTTCCCTCCTGGTGCCACTCTTTCTTATTCTGGCCCCCAGGTTTAACCTCGTGGACTTTCCCTTTGGGCTGGGGCATCTCAATTCCCCTCCCGTTATTTCTAAATGCTACCGTGAGCTGGCGGATCACCGTTTCTTCGGTGGTCTGGGGGTTTCGGGGGTCAAACCAGGCCGCAGCCTGGGCTCGGATTTGGGGCAGGCAGTTTGTCATGAGACAACGGAGCCAGTGGGCCAATTGGTCTCTGTTGAGGAACGTCCGCACTGGCGTTCCGGGCATGCGCTCTGGTAGACTGGCCACAGCCTGTCTGCGAATGCCTGCGGGGACTCCCCGGGGAGCTATACCATTTTTTCCACTCGGGCGAACGGACTCCCATCATTTAGTCCCATGGCCTTCAATATCTCATCCCTTAACTCCTCGTAATCTTTCTGTCCCTTCTTACACTCATCCGATAGGGTTTGGAGGAGATCACTACCCAGAGAGAACAGCAGCATTTTTGCTTGTTCTGCCTCATTGCAGTCATTAACGGATGCTGCCTGCTCTATCTCCCGGAAATGTAGAGAGGGGTCCCCCCTCACTGTGAGCTTAGGGATGTGTCCAACCATGGCTCTGAGCTGTTGGGTACCATGCGGCACTACAAACTGGTTCTGGATGGCCCCTAGGTCCTCGCCATCGGCTGGCGGGCTGTACCTCCGTTGTCGGAAGGGGTACACTGGTCCCGGACCAGGTTTATCCCCTAGGGCCTGCTGGATCTCCCCTAATGCTCCATCCTCCACCCCACCTTGCTGCCAGGCCTCCTGAAAACTCGAGGCTATGGGTGGCGGTCGCGAAACCTCTGATTCCCTAACCAGTGCCTTTCTGGGAGCTGCCTGTGGGACTTCCCTGCTTGGGTTGCTGGTAAAATCCAACTGGCCCATCTTTGGGCTAATGAGGCATACCATGCCCTTCGCCCTTACTAAGGCCATACCCAAGCTTTCTATTTCTTGCCTGCAGGGGCCGTGGTCTGTGTCTTCAAACCCCTGGGCACAAGCCAGCTTATATGCTGCTTTTACTTCGCCTACTTTCTCCTCCTGCTCTTTCAACTCTTGCGTGAGGCTGGAAATCTTGTCCATTAACCTAACCTCACTACCTCTCGCCTCTCTGACCTGGTATTCCAGGTGTTCCATCCTGTGCCTAGCGCTACTTTTGAGCTCAGCGATCCGGTCTTCCAGGCGCTCTGACTTTGCCTGGTGTTCCCTTTGAGCTTCAACGGCCCGGGCCCTCATACACTCTAACTCAGCCTGATGGTCCCGTGCCGTCTGTGCCCTCTCTTGGCTTACTGCCTGGAGGGCCACTACTACTTTCTCCTCCGCTGCAGTCTTTTCCTGCAGCTCTCGGGTCAACTGTTTGATCTTGGCTGCCCGTGTTGCAACAGCACGGTCTAACACTAAAACCTGCTTTTTCAAACACATGAGCCAGACCGCTTTTTCAATACCTCTCCTGTACTCTTTACTTGCTGTCCACTGGGCAGCTGCATCTAGGGGGCGCTCGGCTTTTAACATATCGCACACCCATTTTTTTGCGATATTAACTTTGCCGCACACATAGATAGATAATCTTTGCTCCATTGCGGATTCCTCCTCCGCAACACGGTCTGCCTTATCACACGCTTTCACCTGGGTTCCTACCTGGTTCGCCATTTCTGTAAGGGGTTTTTGTCTCGGGCTTATTTGTAGGTCAGCCAGTTATGTTTTCCTGAGCTGTCCTGCCCATTGTGTGGTTGCGAATTGCTATCCCCTTCCTAGTTCTGAGCCCAGGACTTATCGAGCGGCGATAAGGACAAACAAACAGACCCGTGGATTGGTGCGAGGAAAACCAATGTTTATTTACAGAAGTAAAACTACAGAGAAACAGTATCATATGAAGACGGTTTTACACTTAACATGGGAGGAGAACGGACACATCGAGGGAAAATCCTAAAATTACAATTTTAGCAATATCCCCATTAATTCCCACCCTTATGCCTAACTAAAATTGTCTTGCGACAGCCAGAAGAAGATAATGCTCACCGGTGAAATGGATGGAAAAGCCTGGCCTTGTACCCTGTTTCTGCCGTCGAAACGTGGCTATGAAGTTTCTGGTCTTCTTTCTTGGCTGCTGGCAGACAGGCAGGGTGAACCGGGATCCAGGCAGAGAGAGAGAGAGAGAGAGAGAGGGGCTGGGTCTTCCCAGTTATACCCTCGCGGTCGTCCTAATCCCCCTTCAGATCAGCTCATTTCTATTGTCTGATCTGGGCATGATGAATTTTAACAAAAGGTTAATTGTATCATACCAGTTCTTCAACTGCTCCCCTTTGTCCGACTGGTTCGATGATGGGCCAGCCCAGTCTCAATGTCCCCGCTGATTATTTGAGCAAACACCTTGAAAGCCTTATGCGTAGACCTGATTGGGTTTGTCCCCATTGCATCGGAATACACAAGCTGATAGTTTGCCAGCGTCTGAAAGGCTCTTGGTCACGAGGTCTGACCGCAGCCATTTTATGCCCTGGATTTTAAAACTCAGTCAGACCAGGGTTCCTTATTAAAAAGTCCAACAAAAATCTTCGGGGAGGACACATGAAATTTTGCGAATCCTTTCATCAGTCAGTACCTGACATGCTGCCTTGTCTCCTGTTGGCTGAGTCTCCCCTGCACAGTTGCAGATGGGACAGTTTTTGGCGGACTCATGAGCTCCAAACCCAGAGGACATCAGCCAAGAGCATCTCAACAGTCAGAGCAGGGATCTGAGCAGACTGCCTCTACCTCTGCTGAAGCCACAGGGGTTGCACCACGTAGGAGCTCTAGGAAAGGGAAGATTAAAGATTTGTAGTTGCACCAGGGTATGCACTTAGGTGTCTTTCACACTGTTATGTTGTTAAGTTTCTGTTCTTTACTTGAAGCAGATAAATATTATTGTTTTGCAACTTTCTCATCTTAATCATTCTTGGTTGCTGGCTGACAAGTGACCTTTTAAGTTGTTTGATGATGAAAGGAAGACATGAATTGACAGCGACCAATCGGGGGACAAGAAAGGGGTGTTTGGTTGTTTGCAGGATTGCTTTGTGTTACTGGCATTGGGGAGGGGGCAGAAAAGTGACTGTTGCATTTGGTTGTGAGATGGATCCACTGGTGGAACCTAAGTGAACCTCGCAATAATCAGGGCATCCCTGGCATCCCAGACAGCAATGTGCACAGCTTGTGGTGCATTGCCCTAATCACCTTCCTTCTCCTTAGTCCACGTTAACCTTTATACAGACCTTTTTGGGAGTTCGGTGGGTATTTTCTCCCTCTGTCTCTCTTTTTTTCTAGACAGCACTTTCAAGTGAAGATTATGGCCATGAAGTTAACAGAAAAGGCTAAAAAAACTCCAGCCCAGTGACTGTAGTATGTATCCATTTAATGTTCTATTGGAAAGGGAGGGGGTTAAAAGGGGGCTTTGTGATGTCTATACCTGTTCTAAATATACAAAAATTGCTTTCTTGGAAATAGAACTGTCTAAACTTTATAGGGAAACAAAACTTAAACTACTCGGTTGATTTTGACACTTACCTTTGCAGGTATGCAGCAACTTCATTGCCCCAGTGGCTAGATCAAATTTACATAGCAGTTCTATAATACTAATAATCACTTGCTTGTTTTGAGTCAAAACAAGTGGGGAATGGTAGTGTAGTGGTAATGTCACTGGGCTAAGCCTGGATTAATGATCCAGAGGCGTGAGTTCAAATCCCACCACGGCAGCTGGGGAATTTAAATTCAGTTAATTAAATAAATGAAACTACTTTCGTAAAAACCCATCTGGTTCACTAATGTCCTTTAGGGAAGGAAATCTGTTGTCCTTACCTATATGTGACTCCAGACCCACAGCAATGTGGTTGACTCTTAATTGCCCTCTGAAATGGCCTAGCAAGCCACTCAATTGTAACAAACCACGACGAAACACAATAATAAGAATGAAACTGGATGGACCACTTGGCACCGGCAACGGCACACCCAGCCCAGTCGACCCTGCAAAGTCCTCCTCACCAACATCAGGGGACTTGTGCCAAAATTGGGAGAGCTGTCCCACAGACTAGTCAAGCAACAGCCTGACATAGTCCTACTCACAGAATCATACCTTTCAGCCAATGTCCCAAACTCCTCCATCACCATCCCTGGGTATGTTGTGGCACAGTGGTATACAGTCGGGAAGGAGTGGCCCTGGGAGTCCTCAACATTGACTCCGGACCCCATGAAGTCTCATGGTTTCATGGACAAGGAAACCACCTACTGCCCTCCCTCAGCTGATGAATCAGTACTCCTCCATGTTGAACACCACTTGGAAGAAGAACTGAGAGCAGCAAGGGCACAGAATGTAGCACCACTACTGACCGAGCTGGCTGAGTCCTGAAGGACATAATTGCCAGTCTGGGCCTGCGACAGGTGGTGAGAGAACCAACATGAGGGAAAAACCTACTTGACCTCGTCCTCACCAATCTACCTGTCGCAGATGTATCTGTCCATAACAGTATTGGGAGCAGTAACCACCGCACAGTCATTGTGGAGACGAAGTCCTGTCTTCATACTGAGGACACCCTCCATCGTGTTGTGTGGCACTACCACCGTGCTAAATGGGATAGATTCAGAACAGATCTAGCAGCTCAAAACTGGGCATCCATGAGACGCTGCGGGGCAGCAGCAGAATTGTATTCCACCTTAATCTGTAACCTCATGGCCTGGGATGTCCCTCACTCTACCAGTACCATGAGACCAACCCTGGTTCAATAAGGAGTGTAGAAGAGCATGCCAGGAGCAGCACCAGGCATACCTAAAAATGTGGTGCCAACCTGGGGGAGCTGCAACACAGGACTACATGCATGCTAAAAAGCGGAAGCAGCATGCTATAGACAGGGCTAAGCGATCCCACAATCAACGGATCAGATCAAAGCTCTGCAGTCCTGCCACATCCAGTCATGAATGGTGGTGGACCATTAAACAACTAACGGGAGGAGGAGGCTCCATGAATATCTCCATCCTCAATGATGGTGGAGCCCAGCACGTGAGTGCAAACGACAAGGCTGAAGCGTTTGCAACCATCTTCAGCCAGAAGTGCCCAGTGGATGATCCACATTGGCCTACACCTGAGGTCCCCACCATCACAGAAGCCAGTCTTCAGCCAATTCGATTCACTCCACGTGATATCAAGAAATGGCTGAGCGCATTGGATACAGCAAAGGCGATGGGCCCCGACAACATCCTGGCTATCATGCTGAAGACCTGTGCTCCAGAACTAGCTGCGCCTCCAGCCAAGCTGTTCCAGTACAGCTATAACACTGGCATCTATCCAACAATGTAGAAAACTGCCCAGGTATGTCCTGTCCACAAAAAGCAGAACAAATCCAACCCGGCCAAGTACCACCCCATCAGTCGACTCTCAATCATCAGCAAAGTGATGGAAGGTGTCATCGACAGTGCCATAAAGTGACACTGATGCCCAGTTTGGGTTCTGCTAAGACCACTCGGCTCACGACCTCATTACAGCCTTGGTCCAAACATGGGACAAAAGAGCTGAATTCCAGAGGTGAGGTGAAAGTGACTGCCCTTGACATCAAGGCAGTATTTGACCGAATGTGGCATCAAGGAGCCCTAGTAAAACTGAAGTCAATGGGAATCGGGGGGGCGGGAAACGCTCCACTGGCTGGAGTCATACCTAGCACAAAGGAAGATGGTTGTGGTGGTTGAAGGTCAATCATCACAGCCCCAGGACATCGCTGCAGGAGTTCCTCAGGGCAGTGTCCTCGGCCCAACCATCTTCAGCTGCTTCATCAATGACCTACCCTCCAACATAAGGTCAGAAATGGGGCTGTTTGCTGATGACTGCACAGTGTTCAGCGCCATTCACAACTCCTCAGATAATGAAGCAGTTCCTGCCCGCATGCAACAAGACCTGGATGACATTCAGGTTTGGGCTGATAAGTGGCAGGTAACATTCGCGCCACACAAGTGCCAGGCAATGACTATCTCCAACAAGTGAGAGTCTAACCACCTCCACTTGACATTCAACGGCATTACCATGGCCGAATCCCCCACCATCAACATCCTGGGGGTCACCATTGATCAGAACCTTAACTGGACCAGCCACATAAATACTGTGGCAACAAGAGCAGGTCAGAGGCTAGGTATTCTGTGGCAAGTGTCTCACCTCCTGACTCCCCAAAGCCTTTCCACCATCTACAAGGCACAAGTAAGGAGTGTGATGGAATACTCTCCACTTGCCTGGATGAGTGCAGCTCCAACAACAATCAAGGACACCATCCGGGACAAAGTAGCCCACTTGAATGGCACCCCATCTACCACCTTAAATATTCACTCCCTCCACCACCGGTGTACCGTGGCTGCAGTGTGTACCATCTACAAGATGCACTGCAGCAACTCACCAAGGCTTCTTCGGCAGCGCATCCCAAACCCACGATCTCTTCCACCTAGATGGACAAGGGCAGCTGGCGCATGGGAACATCACCACCTCCAAGTTCCCCTCCAAGTCACACTCCATCCTGACTTAGAAGTATATCGCCGATCCTTCATCGTTGCTGGGTCAAAATCCTGGAACCCCCTACCTAACAGCACTGTGGGAGTACCTTCACCACACGGACTGCAGCGTTTCAAGATGGCAGATCACCACCACCTTCTCAAGGGCAACTAGTGATGGGCAATAAATGCTGGCCTTGCCAGCGATGCCTGGATCCAAAAAAATGAATTAAAAAAAAAATAACTATTCACAGGTTTCTGAGAACAATTCCCTTTTTCTCACTAGTTCATCTGATATCTTTACCTCTGCTACTGGAAACCTACTCGCAAACCCCAAAAGGGGAGGATGGACAGAGTTACAGCAACCTCCAAACAGATTAAAGTAAATCTAAAGGTAAGTAATAAGGCGACTGAGTTTTCCAAGGACTCCGATTATGGGCACAAATTTATGCTAGATGGTTTGATGAAGGGAGAAAGTAAGACAACTGTAATTGCTTTGCATGTTGGTAAGAGTTATATAATGGGTTGGAATTCTTAAAGATAAATACTCAAAAATTGCCTGAATATTTAATGAGAAGTCGCACAACACCAGGTTATAGTCCAACAGTTTTATTTGAAATCACAAGCTTTCAAATAAAACTGTTGGGGGGAAAAATTCAGTTGGTTGCACCTCCCGTTAGCGCCTTAAGAGGGCGCTAATGGGGCGTTAAGCCGCTAACGCCCGGGCACAGCGCTGTTTGCGCCGCTCGAGAACTTAACTTGAGATTGTGCGGCGGCGCTAAAACTTACCACTGCGACCACCTGCGCGCGCAGATTGTGACGTCATTCCATGGTGCAACGCCCTTGGGGCGCCCCGGAGTGGAAATTGAGTGGCGCCCCCTGCCTTACCGCCTGGCGCTTCCAACGACCGGAAGACTGGAACGTTATCAATCGGTGTGGGGCTGGGGGGGGCGCTATTTAAAGGGGGCCTCTTCCTGTCTTTTTCTGTGGTCGACATTTATGCACCACTCGTTCTGAGAGAGAGAGAGAGATTCGGAGAGAGAGAGAGAGAGAGACTTCTACATTGACTCAACGCTTTGTGAGGTAGTTTGGCCTAGTTCATCCTAACTTTGCTGCTACTTTAGTTGCTACACCTCATTACTTTTCTGGCAAAGAGAATATGGGGGCTGCAATGATTGGGGGCGTCGTCCTGCTCCAGCTCAATCGGAGGATAGTGAGACGCAGACAGAGAGTGGCAATGATGGCCAGACGGAGGAGGGCCATCAGGCGCATGTACAGGAGAGCTTACCCTCCCAGGGTATATCGTGAACAGCTCTCCTACATCCATATGTCCGAGGAGCTGTGTTTGCGAAGGCTGCGATTCAGCAAGGAGGTGGTCACTGAGCTCTGCCACCTGCTGCAGCCAGATCTGCAGCCTCAGCTGAGGTCCAGGACGTCTCTGTCGGTGGCAGTGAAGGTCACAGTGGCTTTGAACTTCTACGCCACTGGCTCATTCCAAGCTGCTGTTGGGGACCTCGCCAATATCTCCCAGTTTGCGGTGCATCGCTGCATCCGGCAGGTCACCAATGCCCTCTTCAGAAGGAGACGAGACTTCATCTCCTTCCCTATGACCCCAGACAAGCAGCATGACCGTGCTATGGGCTTTGCGAGGGTAGCGGGCTTCCCCATGGTGCAGGGCGCCATTGACTGCACGCATGTGGCTTTGCGTGCTCCGCGAGAGAATGCAGAGGAGTTCCGGAACAGAAAGGGGTTCCATTCCTTGAATGTGCAGTTGGTCTGTGACCACAGACAGGTGATTCTCGCTGTCAATGCCCACTATCCGGGCAGCTGCCACGATGCTTTCATCCTGCGCCAGAGTACTGTGGCAGAAATTTTCGAGGCACCGCATCAGCCAGTTGGTTGGCTTCTGGGGGACAAGGGGTACGCATTGAGCACCTGGCTGATGACACCGCTCCGTGCGCCAAACACCCCTGCTGAGCTGCGGTACCAGGAAAGCCATCAAGCAACCAGGAACATTATTGAGCGCACAATCGGCGTGCTGAAACAACGATTCCGCTGTCTGGACCATTCCGGAGGAGCCCTGCAGTACTCGCCTGAGCAAGTTTCGAACTTCGTAGTCGTGTGCTGCATGTTGCACAACATGGCAATCCTCAGGACGCAGCCAATGCCACCAGGCCTTGCAGCACCACAAGAGGAGGAGGAGGAAGAGGAGGAACAGGACGAGGACGATGATCAGCAGCAGCACCAAGGCAGGAGGGCGGCCCACAATGGTCAAACTGCAAGGGCCGTCCGTCAACGACTAATAGCAAGCCGCTTCTAGGGCCCCTGCCATTGCTACAAACACGAATCAACCCAGCACGCAACCCCTAAGCCGGCCAAGGCACCAATAATTCCAACCACCAGCCATGTATATTTTGAATACAGAAACTTATTTATTGTACAAACTCTGTGTGTGTCAATTCCTCATGACAAACTCATAGAAATAAACACAAAAAAACAGTCAATAACATAACTGGTTCTCACAACCTGGAGATAATGTCCAAAACACTAAACAAAAGTTGGGCCATGAACCTCGGCCTTTAATAAAAAAATGACCAGCATTTTGGCACACCTCCTACTTTTTGCCCTTCGAGGGTGATCTCCTTCCCTTGCGCACTTCCCCCCTTCTAACCCTACTGCTCCTCCGTAATGGGACCTCAGTGGCTGCAGCAAGGCTGGTGGAAGGCTGCTGCTCGTCAGACCCTGACACTGCAGATGCCCCTGAAGGACGGCCTCGACCACTTCTGGGCCTGGAGGGCCCGGCTGCAGACTGCACCAACTCCGCATGGGCGGCAGCAGTCTGTCCTACAGGCGGTGGCAAGTGCAGGGGAGAAGTGACAGTGTTGGCAGCAGGAATGCTGTCATCGTGAGAGAGGACAGCAACTCCCTGCTCGCCCGACACACTGGCACTCCCACGGGGCAGCACTTCAGCATCCGGAGCAATTTGCCGGAGAACAGATTGCTGGCCTGCTGCGGCGCGGTGACAGCCCTGGGGACATGTGCACGAACCATCGAGGATGGCAGCAGTCAGTGCTCACGTGGCCTCAATCTGAGTCTGCATGAGAGCAGTCTCAGATGGGTTCCTGGCAGCCAGTGACTGAATTGCAGCACTAAGCTTTAGTGTGGCATCCGCCTGTGCTACAGCGAAGTGCTCCACACTCCTTGCCAGTGCCTCAATGCATTCGGGCACCCTTCCCACTGCACCCATGAGCTCAGTGTGCATGCCCACCGCCTGGCTGTTCATTTCTGCAATCAGCCGCTCCTCCTCTGCGTCCATTGCAGTAGGAGTGTCTGGCATACTCTCCCTCTGGGGAGAAGGCTCCCGTTCTTCCCTCCCCCCCCATGGCGTTGCTGCAGCCCGCTGGGTCCTGGAGCTTCACCATCATCAGCCCCTTCCCCCCTGCTCCCCTCCGGGGAAGGCGTGTTCCCAGTGTGGCCATGGGCTTCCTCGGGAGAGGGTGGCACTGATGCTCCGGCTTCCTCTTCCTCCTCAGCTGCAGCATCACTCCCAGTGGCAGCTTCAGGGACCATCTCCTCAGCTGGTGAATCACCATCTGAAAGCAGGGAGGTACAAGAGTGGCTTTAGCGTGAGGACAGGGTGGCAGTAAGGGAGGAATAAGTGCAGCGAGTTAGCAAGTTGGATTGAAAGTGTCAAAGGCTGGTATTGTGAGGGACAAGTGGAAGGACAGAGGACAAAAAGGTGATGACCTTACCATTGCTGTCCACAACGGGGTCGGCGTCCCCAGTGGCGACGGGACCGATCACCCGGCTTGCCACAATCCTGTGGACGCGCTCCTCCAGATCGCTGAGGGGTTGCAGCTGAAGCCGCCCTCCACCCGTCCGTTGCTGCTGTCTCCGATTATGAGCCAGCTTAGCCTGCAAGAAAAAGGACAGCATCTGAGTAAATATACAGCCATGGTCTTGCCTGATGTGCCTCCCATAGGTGAATAGCCCTTACAATATGCAGCCATGGTCTTGCCTGATGTGCCTCCCATAGGTGAATAGCCCTTACAATATGCAGCCATGGTCTTGCCTGATGTGCCTCCCATAGGTGAATAGCCCTTACTGTATGCAAAGTGTGGAATGTGTGTGTGTGTTTGATGAAAGGGCCATAGGTGTTGCATGAGTGTTGTGCATTGGGGTTTTAAGACCCTCTGGCCATATAGTGAGGTTGAGATGGAGGGATGGAGAGGTATTGAGAAAAAGCCACTCACCCTGACGACCCGAGTGAGGTCGTTGAATTTTTTGCGGCACTGAACATGGGTCCTGGGCACCATGCTCCTGGAGGAGACGCTCTGAGCCACCTCCCTCCACACTCTTCTGAACTCGCGTGGCAAAGGCCTCCTGCCACTCTCCGGGAACAGCATGCATCGTCTGCGCTCCACTGCGCCAACCAGAGCATCCAAGGCCCGCTCGGTGAAGCGATGAGCGCGTTCTCTCACCCTCTCCATGCTTGGCAGCAAAATGGATTACAGGTCTCTCCAGGCTGAGATTCAAGGCTGCAATGAGCAGGGTGTGGCTGGGGAGCAAGTGGCCCCCCCCGCTTTAAGAAGTGTCCGGCGCCAGTGTGTCTGTGTTCCCTCGCTAACTGGCAGCAGCTGCGCTGCGCTCGTGCGCTGAGGTAGCGCCTCACTCCTAGGCCTTTGCGCCTTAAGAGAGGTGTGCAGCGCCTAATTTAGCGCTCCACTCACCTCCCGGGGCGGTAAAAGTGAAGTTTCCTGTCAGTGCCGATAATTAGCACCAGGCGCTAATATTTGCGCTCGGACGATATTTGCGCCCCAAATGGGGCGCGACCTAATTTCTACCCCTTGGACTATAACCTGGTGTTGTGCGACTTCTCACTTTTGTCCACCCCAGTCTCCGCATCATGAATATTTAAGGACAAAGAAGCAAGGTTGTAAGTTTTTGGATTGTTGCGAGTCATTGGGAGGATTTCTGAGAATATCTTTCATTCGAACTGGTTACGAGCTCAAAGACTATCTCAGAATGTAGCAAGTGTCTATAAATTGGTTGGGACAGGGGATAATATAACTCATAATGGCTGCTGTCCCACCTGGACAGTTGGGTGGTTGATGGTGGTAACAACTCAATAAACTATTGCCTTAATCTCAAGGCTGTTGGAATACAAAAGTGGGGATATGATGCTGGAATTGTACGGAGCCTTGGTCAGATCCCAACTGGAGTACTGCATTCAATTTTGAGCACCGAACCTCAGGAAAGATATATTGGCCTTGGAGTGGGCACAGTGCAGATTCACCAGAATGGTACCAGGGCTTAAAGTGTTAAATTATGAGGCTAGGTTGCATAAATTTGCCTTGTATTCCCTTGAGTTTAGAAGGTTGAAGGATGATCTAATTTAAAATGATAAAGGGATTTGGTACAGTAGTTACAGATACACTATTTCCTTTGGTGAGGGAAGCCAGAACAAGAGGCAAACTCAGAGGTAGGCCATTTAAGAATGAAATCAGGAAGTATTTGTTTCACCCGAAGGGTATGGAAATCTGGAACTCTCTCCCCAAAAGGCTGTGGATGTTGAGTCAACTAAAATTTTCAATACTGAAATCAACTGATTTTTATTAGGTCAGGCTATCAAGGTATATCAATTAAAGGCAGGTAGATGGAGGTGAAATACAGACAGCCATGATCTAATTGAATGGCGGGACAGGCTCGAAGGTCTGAATAGCCTACTCTTGTTCCTATGTTTCTATGTCTTGTCCAACTCATTCTGTAGTTCCTGAGTTGCCTCTTCCAATTTCACTACTCCTCCTCATTTAATATTATCTGCAAATTTGACCACTTTGCATTAAGTTTCTGAATCTAGGTCATTTACGTAAATTAGAAACAGAAGTGATCATAGCCATAAGGAAACTATTGGGTAGAATCATAAGGAGGTGATATATGATCACTTGACAGGTTCAGCAGATATTAGGGATACCCAACATAGCTTTAGGAAATGTTCTTCCTCACTAATTTGATTGAGGTCTTTTAGAATCGATCAGAATGGTGGCTGAAAATAGTTTGGTTGATGTTGTATACCTTAACTTTCAAAGTTTAATTAAGTACTGCATGGATAGCTATTAGCAAAAATTAGATCACATAGGATTTTAGGCAGTTATAATAATCAAAGGGCTGTCATGAATAGGAATGGTTCTGACTGGGGCTTGGTTATGAATGGAGTTGCACAAGCCTCTTTATCAGGACCATTGCTGGTTATCATTTGCATTAATGATTCAAAGCAGGGCTTCAGTAAAACCATTCTTAAATTTTCAGATCATAAAAAAATATGAATAGTGAAAATTACTTTACGTCAAATCAGTAAATTATAGGCCGATTTAGAAAAATTCGTGAATGGGACAGTTGTGGCAGATATCATTTGACATTGAGAAGTGCAATGTCATGCACTTGGGGTAAAGAAAGGCCTGGCATGTTTATACCGTGCAGGAGTAGCTGTTAATGGTGATGAACCATGAAAGAGACCTGGGGATAATAGATGATCAATTGTTAAATCAGCAGTGTGAGGTTGCTATTAAGGACATTCATAAGGTTTTCGGTTGTGTAAGTGGTTTTCTCGGGCGCACCGAAAACACACCTCTTACTACAAGTTCTGGACGATAGGGATTATATGGACAGATCAGACTCGGACACCCGTTTGAGCTCAACCATATTGTGTTTAATAGGATTAACAATAATGAGAAGTCGCACAACACTTCAGCAGCCAGGGGCATTCAGCCTCGGATCTGCGGGTAAGCGTTCTCCAAGGCGGCCTTCGAGATACACGACAGCGCAAAATCATAGAGCAGAAACTGATAGCCAAGTTCCGCACTCATGAGGATGGCCTCAATCGCGATATCGGGTTCATGTCACGATACAGAACGTGACTTGACATCATGGCCGGTCTTCCCAGGTGTTTTTTTTTTTTTGTTTTTTTTTTAAAAAGGCTAACACAAGAACACAAATTGACAGGATATGCAGCCAGCAGGTGGTTTGACACGTTGGACCCCCTGGGACACATCTCATTGTCTTGGCTGTGCTCTTTGTTGTAGCGAATAATGTGAATAGATTTTGTCTGGGTTTAAATTGTGAATTCTGGGAGATTCTCTCATTGCTAACTTACCTGACGAAGGAGCGACAGCTCCGAAAGCTTGTAAAATTAAATAAATCTGTTGGACTATAACCTGGTGTTGTGCGACTTCTCATTTTTGTCCACCCCAGTCCAACGCCGGCATCTCCACATCAGGATTAACAATGACACTCGTAACAGTACAAAACAATACAACCCTGGCTTGTCCAACAAGCCATACCGTGCTAAATTACCACGGTCTAGTAAAAGAACCCTCCCGTGAAATAAACTAACACAGGACCACAGCACTAAACCCCTCTAAGGTTTGGTTGGGACTTACAATCACCCCCTCACACAGCTAAGTGGTCTTGTGGATGTGTAGGCGCAGGCAATATGCTCACCCCGATTGCCCGTTGTCTTGCTTGCAGCTTCTTCCTGTACATCTCGCTCCTGGTTCCTTACCGCCGACGTGATATCCAAGTTCCAGTTTGAGTTGAGGTCCGTTGATGAGGGATGAAGAGCAGCGCTCAGCTTCTGGCAGTGTTCCATTGAGCCGAGCCCCACTCAGGAGACTCGCTGTAGATTGACGCCGAGGAGAAGAGAGAGAGAGCGCAGCCCCCGAATGGCTCCTATGTACCCAAAACCTTTTTCTCCCATCAATACTGATCGATGTATTGACTCAGGTGATCTGACTGGACCCTCCTGTGGCCCTGGAGTGACTCATGACCTTTGAAATCTTTGTGAAAAATGTTATTCCATTTCCCTGCTCCCAGGCCTGGCACCTGGAGAGACAATGAGTGCTGATTACTGGATGTCTGTCATTTCCTGAGTTGATGGCCCCCATTAGCAGGTAATGGGTTTCAATCTCAAACCAAACTTGCTTAACTGGCTTATCTCCTGGAAGACAATGGCCTGGCCATCTCCTGCCTTCCACCAGTTTCAGTTGGGACTGTGCTTTATTGATGTGAGGGCATAGTGTCTCTGAGTTACCTCTAGGGGTATTGTTCCCAGTAATCATGTTAGATGGTGATGATGTCAATCGGCCTGCGTTCCCTTCCACCCAGCCTGTCAGTGTGAGATGTTCATTTGCATATGAATGCACCTTAGTCAGGGTAGCCTGGCTTGCAATCCTATTCCCTGAGCCACTCCCACAAGCTTACCCAACAGTACAGTTCTTTCTTGGGGTTTTGGATATAAAATATGATTCATAAAAATGGCCAGAAAGCTGATGCTGCATTCCCCCCTTCGATATTTCGTCACCAAAAGCAGAAATATCACGGATTTCGTCGTCTTCTGCTGCGGGAGGCACATTGTGGGTCTCGACCAAACTGTACATTACTTATCAATGAAACCTGGGGTCCCGTTTCTTATAACAATTCAATTCGCCATATTTACAGGCAGTACAACTCCTGGTTACCCTTTTATTAGGGCCTCCGAATGATTTCAGAGTGCTTTCCTTCTCTTTTTACAGGATAACTTTTACAGATACAACACCATGATTAGTTGTACTACCACTATTGTGTGTGAAACTATTCGGATCCATGGAGGGATCTCGACATTCAAATCAAAGTCCCACCAGGGCGGGGAAGCCATTTCTTCTATTTCTTCCCCCACTTCCCTGTTCCGTTGTTCGAGGGTGTAGAAGTGTTGTTGAGACAGTTCAACTTCCTTTATTAGTTTTGTGAGGTGTTCAGGCAGAGGAGGAATTTCATACCTGAACCGTGTTACGTATTGCTGCAGGTCCTGTATCGTGTCGCTCACCGTGAGGTGTACCGTGGTGAAATCTGAAATGGGGATGATGCGCCCTTGCGCCACCTGAACCTCTGTGTGGGGTTTGAAGCAGAAAGTTTTGTCAGCGACAGGGCACCAAGTGTCGTGGTGTACCCAATACTGGTCCACACTCGTCGTGACGCAGTACGTCCCGTTGCTCGCGGATGCTATCTGATGTGGAACGTGGCCCTGGGCCATTACCTCCATGGTGCATTTGATGGGATCTGCACTTTCCGATTCAAACCCACACACTGGTCGATCGAACGCGTTCAGGTGCTGGGGACACAACACCATGTGCGCACCCCTGCTCTGGCACCCCTTGAGGTCAGTGCCGGTCATGGCGTGTTCCCACTTTATTACGAACGGTGGGGCCCCATTATGCCGCATGTGCACCCCGTTCCTCAGGACACCAATGTTTTCTACCCAGTATACCAGTGCTGGCCGCTGTGACCTGCCCATTACCAGCATTCGGAGTACGATCCCCATCAACTAGAACCGGGTAGGCCTCTGAGGCCAGCTGGAGTTGACACGGGCTCATCAGATTATCATACGGGCTCAGCGCGGTGAGATGCCGGTTGCTAACCCAGGAAGGGACGCGACCTTGCTGCAGGTCCTCCAAATGACTGCTCCCTTCGTTCAGCAGCCACGCACCGTGCAGCACACACGCATCATTTCTAGCTGCCTGTGCCGACGCATCCCGATCCTCCCTGATCAAACTATTGATCGTCTGAGCGTGCGCCTCCAGCTCGGCTATGACCTCCTTTAAATGTATGGTCATAGCCTGGTCCTCCCGTAACTCCGACCCCTCTAGCTCGTTACCCTCCCGCAGTATCTTTCGCAGCTGATCCCTAGAGTGTTGACCTGCATCTGCAGCTGTGCATCGTCCAAACTGTTTATCAGAGACTTTCCTGTGCTGAACACTGTGGCAGCATCGTTGAACACCCCTCTCCTCTGTCTCCCCGAACCAACGCGACTGTTCGTATTAAATGTATACAACCCTTCCCGACTCTCATCCTCATAACTTAGCTCGTAAAACTGGCGGAGCATCACTTTCAACAAGGTCTCGTAAAGCCTCTCTGTTTCTGCCGGACACCACCGGGGCAGCTGCACTCGGGTTAAATTCAAAATGACCGATGCTACCTCATAGTGTACATCATGATACAAGATCTTTCCCGTTGGGACCAACACTAACCCGTTTCTCGGTCCCGGTGTGGTGGCAGGACACCTAATTTCTGTTCCCTGTGCCTGTGGGGCTGTGGGCAGGGGCTTCCTCTCTTGTGCAACGAGTTCTGTGGCATTTACTGTGTTGGGAGGGTCTGGGATCACGCAGGAGTCCAAACTCCGATCCCATCCGATCCCGGCCCCGGAGTCCTGCCATTGCCGCGAAAAGGCAATCGACACATCCGTCGGGCAGATCCGTTCTGACCCCCACACACACGTAAATGCCCAGCTCCTCCTTCCACCACTTGTTCCAGCACACTTCCACTCCCCCATTCGTCCCCGTAATCTGTCGGTACGTGTCGACCCCCAGTCTCTCCCAGTCCGCGGATCTGTTACCCTTGGCCTGGTCCAACTTTCTCAACCACCACCACCGTCCCAAGGGAATGTGTCCCTCACATTTTAAACAAACGCGCTTCCCCTCGGTCGCCCTAACCCGTGTGGCTGTGATCTGCAGCTTGGGACACGGTATGGATGCTGCCCCAAATGTGAAACCGGTGTTGTTGGAGTATCTAGTCAAATTCAACCCCAACCACCCCGGCCACCTTCCCTCGTGGAAGTAAGCAGCCATCCCGTCCGTGTCCCCTGTCCTGCCCCCCCGTGTCACGGTGGGTCCGTTTCCTCCTGTGCAGCCGTAGAGGAAGGACACCTCGGTGTCTCCTCTCTCCATGTGTCCCGTTCCCACCAGAATTATGAGCATGCTCAGTCTTAGGGTTGTCTCCATTTTACTTCTCCGGTTTCTTCTGATTTCTATATTAAGACAAACAGACAAAGCAACACCGCTCTGTGAGAGGTTTTTCCTCCACAGGTCTGGCTTTCGTTATTTACATATATTTATAGTTCGTTCCGTGTTATCGCGTGCCCTCGGTTAAAACCTCTCGAGCCGGGGCCTCTTGTGGCTCGCGGTCGGCGAGTAAGGAGGCGTCCACGGCACCCTAGGCCGTGGGACCCGACTGCTTCTCCTTACCGCCCCGTCCTCCGGGTCATCATCATCGTCCCGCACCATGGGAGGAAGACCCGCATCCACCAGGCTCATTATCCTGCCCTGGTTTCTCCTTGCCTTTGTTTTCCCCTCCTCGGGGTTAAACAACTTGCACTGGTTGATGTGATACCATTTCATGCGTTTCGGGAGTCTCACCACATATACCATGGGCCTCGCCTTATCTACGATGTTATGAGGCCCCATGTATAGTGGCTCGAACACCCCTACGTGGGCATAGTTCCTGACCATTACCTGGTCTCCCACCTTCCACTCGTGGGTTCTCTGGGGCTCTAGCAACAACTGATTTTTTCAGTGCTGGCTCCCCAGGTTACTGGCTGCCTGCCAGTGAATCTGTTTTAAAGTGTCAAACAGATTGTGGACAAATCTGTCCCGGTTTACCTCCCTGACCTGAGCTTCGGTGAGGACCGGCGCCAACACGTGGGTTGGGGTGCGCATAATCCTCCCGGTTATGAGCTCATGTGGAGAGTACCCTGTGCTTCTGGAGGGGCTGGCCTGGACACCCATTAAGACTAGAGGCAAGACCTCGTCCCATCTCTGCGGGAACGGGCTTATCTCCTTCCTTAGTCTTTTTTTCAGTGTCCGGTTCATGCGCTCCGCAATCCTCGATGACTGGGGGTTGTGAGCCACATGCCACTTCCCTTGTATTCCCAAAAGTTTTAAGGTGGCCTGCATCACCTGCCCCGTGAAATGGCTCTCTTGGTCGGACTCCACGACCTGTGGCAGTCCCCATCGGGAGAATACTTCCCTCACCAGGATCCTAGCTGTCACTAGTGCCGTGGCTGCTCGGCATGGGAAGGCCTCCAACCACTTCGAGAATACGTCCACCAGGACTAAGCAGTACTTGCTACCTGCTTTAGTGGTGGGTAGTGGTCCGATGAAATCGACCTGCAGGGACCGCCATGGTCCCTCTACCCTTCTGGTGTGTCCAATGGGGGCTTTTCTGCGCTGGGGATCGGGGTTGTTAGCCGCACACACCAAACAATTCGCACAGAATTCTTTGACTTCCTCCCTGAGATGGGGCCACCACCCCGCCTCCTCTACCCTTTGCCAGGTAGTTTCCAGCCTGGGTGTCCTGCCCCCGGGCCCCCTTGGGCTAACTGGAGGAACTCCTCCCGGTGCTGTGCTGGAACTATCCAACGATCCCCTTTGAAAAGCATCCCTTCCTTAACCGTGATGTCCACTGCCCCGAACGGACCCTCTGCCGGTGCGCCGTTCTCCCTTTTTACAAGGACGGCCTTAAGTACAGGATCCTGTGCTTGGACTTGTGTTAAGTCCGGGGCCAAAGCTAACCCCGTGTGCCTCCCTTGTCCCAGATTGCTGCTACCAGACCTGCTCTGTACGGATCCCAGAATACTCCTTCCCTGGCCCCCTGTTTGGCCAGCTCGTCTGCCTTTTGGTTGCCCTCCCACTTGGGCTCTGTCTTTGAATGGGCTTTAACCTTGTGTATGTAGTAATCTCCCCGGGTGCCCGCGACTTTTAAAATTCTCCCTAGCAACGGTGCTGTCGCTAGGGGCTTCCCATCTGTGGACTTGAAATCGCGCCTGGCCCAAATGGCCAAGTACTCCGTGCATGAATTACAGGTGAACATGGAATCCGAGCAGATGGTATAGGGGGTGGGGAATTTGTCGGGGTGGGCAACCACGTACGCCACCGCCGACAGTTCGGCGCGCTGAGCGCTCAGGGTGCTGGGGAGTTTAATGGCCTTCACTACCTTAGCTGTGGGGTCATAAATCCCACACCCGCTGAGATGCTCCCCGTTCACCACCGAACTGGACCCATCTACGTAGATGTCCCGGCCTGTCGGGTGTATCCCGGCCCGGAATCCCACACCTACGTCCCACACCCCTTCTACAGTACACGCATGGGCAGTCCCTGGGTAGATTAAATTCATAGCCAGCTTTGGCTCTGTCAACCCCTGCACTCTCAGATTCATTTGCGAGAGCAATAAAGTCCAGCGAGCAATACAGGCACTGCTCACTGTTCCGTCCTTTATCCTCCCGTCTAACAACATCTGAGTGGGGGTGTGGTGAGTTCGTAAAGTTATCAGGGATGATTCCGTAAAGAGCTGGGAGAGCTTTACGGTCCAGTGCGTCGCTAGGAGATGCCTCTCGCAGTTGGAGTATCCCCTTTCTACCTCAGTGAGAACCCTTGAGGAGTAGACCGCGGGTTGTAGCTTGCCGTGCCGCTCCTGGAGCAACACCGCGCTCAAGCTATCCCCGCTGGCTGCTACCTCCAAAAGGAATTCCTCACTACTGTTAATGGCTCCCAACACGGGTGCCGTCTGTAAATTCTCCTTGAGGCGGGTGAACGCTTCCTGGCAGTTCTGGTCCCACTCCCACCCGACTCCCTTGCGGAGAGCCGAAGCAGAGGGGCTGCCGTGGCTGCGTAACCCTCTCTGAATTCCCGGCAGTACCCTGTGAGTTCCAGGAAGGATCTTAACCCTGTTATATCCTTGGGAGCTGGTAACTCCTGTACTGCCTTTCTTTTTGCCTCATCTATCGCTCGCTCACTAGCCCTCACAGTCAGCCCGAGGAATTTGACTTCCTCCCGACCGATCTGGGCTTTCTTTGGATTCACTTTAAACCCTGTCTCCCGCAACAGCCTCAACAGCTCGTCCAGCAGTGGCCTGTACTCCTCCGCCACCGCGGAGAACAAAAGCAAGTCGTCCACATACTGGATTAGCTGGTTGGGTCGGCTGAAGCCTTTGAGTGCGTCGGCCATACACTGGTGAAATATGGAGGGGCTGTTGTGAAACCCCTGGGGAAGGCATGTCCAGGTGTACTGTTGCCCTTTAAATGTAAAGGCAAATTTGTACTGGTCTTTCCGTTTGAGGGGAACCGACCAGAACCCATTGGAGATATCCAGCACCGTGAACGTGGTTGTGGTCACTGGAATGCTCCCTATGAGGTCAGCAACAGCCGCGACTGTGGATGCGCAGGCTGGGATATTTTTATTGAGCACTCGATAGTCCACGGTGGCTCTCCACGACTGGTCGGGCTTCCTAACCGGCCAAAGTGGTGAGTTTACGTGGGTGGCTATCGGCCTCAACACCCCTTGTTCTACGAGGGATCCCAGTGCCGTCTCTAAGTCGGCTTCTGCCTCTCTGGGGAAACTGTACTGTTTCTGTGGCCGTGACATGGGGTCCCCTTGCACCCTGACTTCTACCCCTGTCACCCTGCCACAGTCGTGCTTGTGAGTGGCGAATGCGGCGAGGTTGTCCCGCACGTTCGCCTGATACTTGGCTGGGGTATTACAGACCAACTGCTCTAGGTCGTAATTCCCCTTGGGCTTCATAGTACACACACTACCCCTTGCTTCCCTATCTCTTGGGATCACTAGCACCTCCTCGGCTTTATCTGAATCCGCTGCACCCCATAGGCAGTGATTCCTTAAATCCACAATCACTCGGCTGGCTAACATAAAGTCAGCCCCGAGGACTCCTGATCCTGGCTGTTCCCATTGCATCAGGACACACTCCCACGTGATATGGAGGGATCCTAGTTCTATGGCCAGGGGTTTTGAGATTGCCCCAGCCTGCTCATTCGCTGTGAACCCCACGAGCCTGAATGGGACCCTGCTAGACCAGGGTGAATTGGTCGGGTTTTTTGAATGGACCACTGTGCTGGAAGCCCCGGTGCACACCAAATATTTCCCCTGCACCGTCTCCACCCCCATCTTTACACAGGGCCTGCTCCACTCATCGTACGTGAGCAGGCACAGGTACTCAGGCTGGGCGCGTTCTAGTCAGGGTGGGGGGCGTACAGGTGCGGTAGGCGCTTCACTGCTCACGGCAGCGTCTAACTTGCCTTTGTCCTTCCCCATAGTCTTCAGTAGGGCGGCCACCAGAAGCTCGAACGACTCGTCGGTCGTCCCCTCTGCCTCTGTAACACGTGGTTTGCACTGGAGGATCCCTGGGACTGGTCTCCCCCCTTTGGGGAACGGGCAGTCTCGCCTCCAGTGTCCCGTCTCCCACACCCGAAACAAGTCCTGGACTTGTCGGTACTAACCCTTTCCTGTCGCCATTCCTTCCTATTACCCTCACTGGCTTTCATTTCGTGGACCCTTCCCTTTGATTTGACCTCCCCAGAATCGGCCTTAAAGGCTAGACTCAGCTTTCTGAGCATGCCTGCCTCCGTATTCACGAGGTCCTCAGGGTCAAACCACGCTTCTGCCCTGACCCTGATCCTTGGCAAGCTGTTCGCCACAAGGACCCTGAGCCAGTGATTCCTGGGGGCCCCTATCAACTGCGCGCGGTCAAGCGTCCCTCCAGTTGCCTTTACGTACACAGGCCATAGCCTGTCCGCGAATGCATCTGGTGCCTCACCGGCCAGCTGCCTGGTCCGTTCTACTTGTAAGAACGGGCTACTCTGGGTATGCCCCATGGCCCTCAGGATCTCGTCTTTCAACCCCTCTGTGGTGCCCCCTCCCAGCTTTGTGGCTGCAGATAAGCTCTGATACAATCCCCCGTCAAGGGAAAACAGCATCAGCCTGTTGATCTCGCCCTCACTACATCCGTTGACCCCCCCTACCTGTTCTACTTCCATAAAGTGAACTGAGGGGTCCCCGTCCCGTTTGAGCTTGGGCGTCCCTGATAGCATGGCTTGCAGCTGAGGGGTTGTGTACGTGACCACGTAATCGCTCTGCAGTGGGCCCTGGTCACCGTTTGGTGCGGGTGGACTGAACTTCTGCTGCCGCAGAGGCCACATTGGTCTCGGTGGCGCTTCAGGCGCCGGTCGGACTTCCCTGTCCTGAGCCCCATTATCAGGCTCCTGACCCTCCTTGTCCCAGTCTACCCTGGTTTCCCCCAGGTGACATTAAACAGGCCATACCTCTGGCTCCGGACAAGGCTTGGGTCAATTTTTGAATCCTTTCCTTACATTGTCCGTGATTTGCTTCCTCATAGCCTCTACCCCTGGCTACTTTATAAGCTATCTTTATATCCCTTAGCTGGCCCTCCAAGCTGTCAGCTGTCGCTATTAGCCTCGCATTTTCTTCCCGTAGGGCCTGTTGGTTTACCTTGGCCTCTGTAACCTGACACTGTAGGTATTCAACCGTGTTACCGGCAGGTCTCTTCTTGCGCACGTCTTTCCTGCCTTTCCTCGTGCAGTTCCTCTAATAGTCTACTCCCGACTATCTCTCTCGCGTCTGACTTATCCTCAGACTCTTTAAGTTCGTTCCCTAGCTTTTCAACCTGCTCCCTGAGCAGTTGAACTTGCTTCTGCAGACACAGGAGCCAAATCGCTTTCTCCTTTGACTTCCTGTGATCCCTACTACCTGTCCACTCTGCAGCCCTATCCCGGGGACACTCAGAGCGCAGCATCTCCAGCACCCATGACTGAGACACGTTAATCTTATTGAACACCTAGGAGGAAATCCTATCCTCCATTCCGGGCCTCTTGCCCTTAAAACTGTCTATGATCTGACACAAAACCTATCGTCCTGCCAGCTATCACCAATCTCTGTAAGGGGTTTTCTCGGGCGCACTGAAAACACACCTCTTACTACAAGTTCTGGATGATAGGGATTATATGGACAGATCAGACTCGGACACCCGTTTGAGCTCAACCATATTGTGTTTAATCGGATTAACAATGACACTCGTAACAGTACAAAACAATACAACCCTGGCCTGTCCAACAAGCCATACCAGTGCTAAATTACCACGGACTAGTAAAAGAACCCTCCCGTGAAATAAACTAACACAGGACCCCAGCACTAAACCCTCTAAGGTTTGGTTAGTTCCAGTTTGAGTCGAGGTCCGTTGATGAGGGTTGAAGAGCAGCGCTCAGCTTCTGGCGGTGTTCCGTCGAGCCAAGCCCCACTCGGGAGACTCGCTGCAGATTGACGCCGAGGAGAAGAGAGAGAGAGAGCAGCCCCCGAACGGCTCCTATATACCCAAAACCTTTTTATCCCGCCAATACTGATCGATGTATTGACTCAGGTGATCTGACTGGACCCTCCTGTGGCCTGGAGTGACTCATGACCTTTGAAATCTTTGTGAAAAATGATATTCCATTTCTCCGCTCCCAGGCCTGGCACCTGGAGAGACAATGAGTGCTGATTACTGGATGTCTGTCGTTTCCTGAGTTGATGGCCCCCATTAGCAGGTAATGGGTTTCAATCTCAAACCGAACTTGCTTAACTGGCTTATCTCCTGGAAGACAATGGCCTGGCCATCTCCTGCCTTCCACCAGTTTCGGTTGGGACTGAGCTTTATTGATGTGAGGGCATAGTGTCTCTGAGTTACCTCTTGGGGTATTGTTCCCAGTAATCATGTTAGATGGTGATGACGTCAATCGGCCTGGGTTCCCTTCCACCCAGCCTGTCAGTGTGAGATGTTCATTTGCATATGAATACACCTTAGTCAGGTTAGCCTGGCTTGCAATCCTATCCCTGAGCCACTCCCACAAACTTGCCCAACAGTACAGTTCTTTCTTGGGGTTTTGGATATAAAATGTGATTCATAAAAATAGCCAGAAAGCTGGTGCTACAGTTGTGCTACTAGGAGTACAAAATGAAGAGTACTAGAATTAGCTTATATAAGGCTGAACTTGGAGTATTGTGTTCAGTTTTGGACCCTGCGCATGATGAAGGACTGGATTTTCCTCCACTTATCTCACCCTGCTTGCTCTGCCCTTTGAATGCAAGTACCTGAGAAAATAGGGATGAGAGGGAACAAGTGAATTGAAAAATGGGTGGAAAATAAAAATTTGTGTAGTCATTGGAAGATAACAACCTAAAAAATAGATTAGTAAATATTCTGAATGCATTTTCACTATATTCAGATAAAAATTCTACTTTTATGATAGGCTGCTGCTGCAATGGGTTTTCACTGGCTTTTCACTTCCCAGAGTTAGGTTCAAATCTAGCATAAACTAAAGTCTCTTTTGGTTCCTGGTTGTAAGGGTCCTATCCAAACTGAGCTTTGAACACACTGTGGCGGGGGGGGGATTTTCAACTACTGCCTCAAACAGGCATGATGTCAGCGGGGCAGCTGCACCATCCTCCTGATGGCATGTTGGGAGGTCTGAACCACTTTCAGGTTTGGTACTGATCTAAATGTAGCTGGCTGAGCTGCGGGCACCAAACAGGTGAGCTGGCCAGCACGTCGGGCCTGAGGTGTGGTGGGCGGGGGGGGGGGGGGGGGTGGGGGGGGGGCCATCAAAGAGGAGGTGGAAGGTAGGCTACAGTAATTTTGTGGAGCCCCACATAAATACCCCCCCTTTAGGAATGCTGGTTACGCTGCTCACTGGCTGGTACAAATGTGAAGAGTTGCGTGGCACTCACTCTGCTCATTTGTACCTGAAAGTTGTAAGCGGGGTCCTACAACCAGCATAGCGCCCGGATTTTGCATATGTAAGCAGCCTCTTGCCTGACACAGGTCGGCATGCTGATCACCCATTTGCAGGCCAGCCTGAAAATTACATCACTGGCCTTGGGCATCATTGGGGTGGCTAAGGTGCCCCCCCCCCCTGATTTTTAACTGCTGACTGCCTGTTTTTCAGGCAAGAAACAGGCAGCTAGGTTGTTTTTACGAAGTTGGGGCTAAGGATCTATTATTGGGGCACAGTGAAAAGGGCTTCACACTACTTCGAAAAGTGCTATACCTGACCTGGGATTGTTCCAGGCTGACATTGGGTGCATGCAATAGAAAGTCTCATATTCTTTCCTACAACATTTTCACCTTGACGAGAACAAAATTTACACAGAAAATTAAAATAAAAGCAAATTATAAAGTATATTTTTAGATATGTCATATATAGATTGAGTGTGGTAATTAGTGCACTTCAGTATGCTTCCTCTGAATTAGCATGTTTATATTGGCCAGCTGATGATGTGTCAGCACTTTGTAATAACTTCACCCCCAGCAATATTTAATGTTTTAATTTTGACTTTAAAAGCACCAATATAATGTAGCTGCAGGCAGTGTTCAGAATGTGCTGCCTCCTTGAAATGGATTCAATATACATTTCCACATTTGAAAATGATTTTATATTGGGCCAGATTCTGCGGCAGAAATAACAGTGGCCGGAATTTTCTGGTGGAAGGCGGGTTGGTGGCGGGCGGGCTCCGATAGAATCACAGAATCATAGAATGGTTACAGCACGGAAGAAGGCCATTCGGTCCGTCGAGCCCGTGCCGGCTCTCTGCAAGAGCACTTCAGCTAGTCCCACTCCCCCTGCCCTTTCCCCGTAGCCCTGCAAATTTCTTTCCTTCAGATACTTATCAAACTCCCTTTTGAACGCCACGATTGAATTTGCCTCCATCACCCTTTCAGGCAGTGCATTCCAGATCTTAACCACTTGCTGCGTAAAAAAGTTTTTTCTTACGTCGCCTTTGGTTCTTTAGCCAATCACCTTAAATCTGTGTCCTCTGGTTCTTGACCCTTCTGCCAATGGGAACAGTTTCCCTCTATCTACTCTGTTCAGACCCCTCATGATTTTGAACACCTCTATCAAATCTCCTCTCAATCTTCCCTGCTCCAAGGAGAACAACCCCAACTTCCCCAGTCTATCAACATAACTGAAGTCCCTCATTCCTGGAATCATTCTCATAAATCTTTTCTGCACCTTCTCTAAGGCCTTCACATCCTTCCTAAAGTGTGGTGCCCAGAATTGGACACAGTACTCCAGTTGGGGCCGAACTAGTGTTTTATACAGGTTCATCATAATTTCCACACTTTTGTACTCTATACCACTATTTGTGAAGCCTAGGATCCCATAAGCCTTTTTAACTGCTTTCTCAACCTGCCCTGCCACCTTCAATGATTTGTGCACACATACCCCCAGGCCTCTCTGTTCGTGCACCCCCTTCAGGATTGTACCATTTAGTTTATATATCCTCTCCTCATTCTTTCTACCAAAATGTATCTCTTCACACTTTTCTGTGTTAAATTTCATCTGCTACATGTCTGCCCATTTCTCCTGTGAAGGAATAAGCCATATTCAGAAAAATACACCATCCTATGAAAGAATTTTGACTTTATTAAAACATGACAAACTAGGTCTGGAAATCTGGAAGCCTCAACAATGGAAAAGCTGTAAACAGCATACAGGCTATTGAGATAAGATAAGTTGTTGACACTGAACCAATAGCCTTATTGAAACAGGAGGTTGGAGGTTCCTGAAAGTCTGAAGCTTCGGAAAGAACACAATGGTATACCCTGTTAAGGTGTTTTAAAGTACACTTTGTAAACAAACACAGGAAATTAAGAAACATATGCCTTCATGGGAATGGCATCAAATGGGGAAGCACTAGCCGTCACATTGTTTTTGTGTTGAACTTGGAACACCTAGGAGACACGAGTCTGTGTTGCAAACAGCTGAGGTAACTAAGAAGACAATGGTGCACCCAGTTGAGGTGTTTTCAATTTACACGTCGTAAAAAGACACAAACAGAAGACCTTCGTAAGAATGTCATCAAATAGATGCACCTGCTCCACATCATTTTTATGATAAGCTTCGAACACCTAAAGGTAGAGACATAATTCTTAATGCTACCAGCTGAACTGACTGTAAGAATCGCAGGGGCCAAGGAAATACCACTGAGAAAGGGTATAAAAATTTAACTTTCGAATGGGATGATAGATTCGCTGTAAAGGGGCAAAGCGATTCTCAGCTTCAGAGGCAAGCTCTGTAAGTCTACAACTCTTTGAGTCTCAGGGATTAAGGTACTTGTATTTGATTTTGGTGGATATCCTGGAATAAACTAAGAACTGTAAAACTAACAAAGTTAAGATTTGAGAATAAGGATCTCTGATAATAGAATTGTAAGATTTTTGTATTTGGAACTGTTAATGTTACAATTGAAACACCTACTGTAATTACATGTCGGCTCTTTAATAAATCTATATATTTTTAGAATTGTCTCACATAGTACTTCTGTATCAAACTCGTGAACTCAATCTCTGTACGCTCTTTGGTGAGGAGTTGCAGAATTCTGGGGGAGTTTTCCGGACCCTCATAATATCCGGAACGTTACAGTCTAGATAAACTTATTAAAAGTGCTATCTGGAGGATGGTAACATCTTCAGGTTGTTCCTTTCCTTTAGGGAGAGATAGTCTGGACCTTTAGATCCAATTAAGCATCTTTAGGATTCGGCTTCCTCTAACTTTAGTTGAAAGTGAACGTCTGAGGAATACGCCTGATCTGGGGTAGCCCTAAAGGGGCTAGGACTGGTAATTATCCCTTCACCCCAGCCTGTCTATGTCTTCCTAAAGTCTATCACTATCCTCCTCACTGTTCACTATACTTCCAAGTTTTGTGTCATCTGCAAATTTTTAAATTGTGCCCTGTACACCCTCGTCCAAGTCATTAATATATATCAGAAAAGCAGTGGGCCCAGTACCGACCCCTGGGGAACACCACTGTATACCTTCCCCCAGTCCGAAAAACAACCGTTCACCACTACTCTCTGTTTCCTATCACTTAGCCAATCCGTATCCATGTTGCCACTGTCCCTTTTATTCCATGAGCTTCAACTGTGCTGGCAAGCTTATTATGTGGCACTTTTTCGAACACCTTTTGGAAATCCATGTACACCACGTCAACCGCATTATCCTCATCAACCCTCTCTGTTACCTCATCAAAGAACTCAATCAAGTTAGTTAGCGCCTTTAACAAATCCATGCTGACTTTCCTTAATTAATCCACACCTATCCAAGTGACTGTTAATTTTGTCCCTGATTACTGTTTCTAAAAGCTTCCCCACTACCGAGGTCAAACTGACTGGCCTGTAGTTGCTAGGTTTATCTTTATATCCTTTTTTGAACAATATGGTCGGGAAACCTGGGAGGCCGGGTTTCCCACAGGCCATGCTGACTTTAACGGCAGGGCCTGAATTGCATGTGAGGCCTCGGTTTCCCGCCTGCAGCCTGCCAGATTGAGAGGCTGGCTGGCTGCGGGCGGGTAGGCCTGTGGCCGCACAGAACAGGGTGAGAGGGTTCGCCCAAGAGCCAGGCCGGGGGAAGCATCGAGGAGGGAGGAGACAACTGGGTTTCGGGCCGGGGGAAGCATTGGGGGGGAGGGAAGACCGGGGTTCGAGCTGTGAGAAGGATTAGGGGGAGGGGGCAGGTGATCGGAGGGAAGGGTCGGGCAGTGATTGAGGTGGGTGAACAGTAAATCGGGGCTGGCCACCAGAGGGTTGTGGCCGGCCTCAGCATCATCGGTGGTGGGGGGGGGGGAGTGGTGTTAGGCAGGGATCCTGGATCCAGGAGTTAGGTATAAAGCCACTTACCTCCTGGATCCAGCAGTCCCCACCTCACTTTAACTGCTGGGTTTTAAAAATTCTGTGAAACCGTCCACATGCTGTTAAAAACAAAATGGAGGTTAAAAAAGAGGCTTCCAGCCTCATTATAATATTTAAATTGACGTTCCACCTCCTGGGAGCGGATTGTTCACCCGCCCCCCGTCGTACCCCCATCCCGTCTCCGTTAAAACCGGAAGTGCGTGGGTTGGAGACGGGATCAGGTCGGGAATCCCATTTTTAACAATTTAATTACCCCCACACTCCAAACCCACCCGTTGTTTAGGTTAAAATTCTGGCCATGTGAGGCTATCAGCACTCCGTTATTTATGTGAAAATTGGACAGCAACTTCCAGCGACCACACATGTGCAGTTAAACATGGAAATCAGGATGTTGCTGTCCGAAATGCCCTGCTCCTCCAGAAACTGTGTGAAAATGGCATCTCACCATCTGACTTGGTAAGTCTAAGGCTGTGATTTTGCCGCCGCTCAGAGAGGCGGATCAGAGGTTAAAGTGCTATTGATCGATGGCGCGTCCCGAACCTGCCGTCAACCCGCCTCCAGACAGCTTTCCCAAGTGTTGGATCCCCGATTTGCGAATGGACCCGACACCTAGTGGCGGGAAACAGATTAAAGGCAATTACCTGCCTATTAACAGCTACTTGTCAGTAGTTTTCAGCCTGTTTTTAGATTTTCCCGCTTCTGGGTCGGGTTTCCCGACGTCCGGACACCACGCCAGGTAAGTGTGGCGTGTTGTGAGTCTGGTGTAATGTTTGTGAAAAGATGACAGCTGCAGAAGTGGTGTGAAGGATCCAATGTTGCACATGGTGAGTTTCAGAGCAAAGAAAATGTTGGGTACTGCATTTTTAAAACATTTACAGATTTCTTTAGCTTACAACTTTTTAAATCCATGTCCAGTGCCACCTCATTGGGAGAACCACTCTCACCAGTGACAGATTGCTTCTGCCATCTCACCTGCAGCTGCCATCTATTCCAGCATATGGAGGGAGTCATTGGAGATCCTGGGCGCAAGAGTTCACCTTTGTGCAGTGATTATCAGTGTTTTCAGCACCTCAATGCTGTCAAACACTGAGAAATCAACTGTCAAAATAAAATTGTGCATGGTTCCTTTAAGGAAACCGGCAGGTGACGCGTCATCAAATGACGTCATCAGATCCGCTTCCTGTTAATTAGCCGGTAAGCCCGCAGGGTGGGCTTAACAAGGTCAATCAAGGGAAAATCACGTCTGTGGAGCGGAGGCAGCTGGGGGCAGGACTGGAAGCCGGAACCCAGCTGTCCCACACCCATCCCGACACCGCTGACAAAATCGCGGCCTTAATTATTGCCAAACAACCTCTCTGGAACTGAAAATTAACTTTTACAAATGTGGAGTCTCATTTCTTCAGCTTTTAATTATTGTTCGAGATTTAAAAAAAAGTAACATTCATTTTTTTTTACTTTTTCTTTCTGTCTTTTTTATTTCTCTTAGTACAATCTGCCTTTCCAGTTCTTTATTTTGCTTTGTCCCTGATTTGACATGGAATTCACTATTCTAACTGACACTACCTGGTTCAGACTCTGTGCTGCTCATTAACGATTCCTTAAGGAGATTTGGGGGGATAAATTCGGTTGGTTAGCACCTCCCGTTAGCACCTGGGGTGGCACTAATGGGGCACTAAGGGGTCAGTGGCCGGCACGGCGAATGCAGCGACGCCCGCGAACTTCAGTGCCGGTCCTTACCGCCTGGGCCTCTAGCATCTCGCAGATCATGATGTCATAAAGTGCGCAGTGCCCCATTATCGCCCGGATGTGAAATTGCCTCCTGCTCCCTGCTGTATCGCCGGGCGTGAACAATGGCAGGAAGAAGAGTTGTCAACTCGGCTGGCCACTTGGGGCGCGCTAATTAAAGGGAATGGTTTTCAGGTAGGCCAACCTTTATTATTTGCACCAGTCAGGTGCCTGCTCAAAGTTTTTGATGTTTCATTGCTGCAAGATGTCCAAGCCCTCCACTTTGAGAGTGTGTTTGGGGCTGTAATGGCAGTCGCACGGGTCACCTTGCAACACAGACCTGCCGACAAGTAGGTTGTGCACCATCATTGGCCCTTCCCTTTAAGTGAGGGAAGCAGCCTCTGATGCCGTTAGCGATGCGCTCCAAATTGTTCGGCGCTCTGCCGCTACCGCCCCGCTCCCGGACTTTAGCGCCCTAAGAGAAGTGGTTAACGCTTGATTTAGTGCTCCACTTCCCTCTTGGAGCGCGAAAGCTGAATTTCCCGGCAGGAGAGAATCATTAGCGCCTGGCGCTACTTTTTCTACTTTTCAAAAGTTAGCGCCCCTGGGGCACTACGGAATTTCTAGCCCATAGAGTTGCTTGCCCATTCACACAAGTCCCAGATGCCCTGTAGAGGGCGCTGCACTTTTTGGATGGTTGGCTGACAGGAACTTGCTGTGCAAAAGCCCAGAGAAAGTCTATGGGCAAGTGCGAGTGTAATGAATGGCATTGCTGCTCAGAGCAAAATGCAGCCCAATGTAGCTTTTAGTACATGCTGATCTGAGTCATGCTGATCATTTCCAGCTCTGTGCTGGAGAGGAATGTGGGTGGATAAGTAGACTTATTTCTAATCTAAAGCAATACCAGTAATCCTCCAGAAAGAAGCCACTGTAAGTCCACTATGTTGACACATCAGCTATAAACAGCGGAGTCCATATAAAACCATTGAACAGGAATCAGGATATCTTTTTGACTAGCCTCCACACTGATCCTACATCACAATATTAATATGACAGCTAAAGAGGCCGCTACCTCAAAGGTTATATTATAAATACTTCAAGTGCTGAGAACATAAAAACTAGATGTTCAAAACTGCATATATTGTTCTCATTATTTTTGAATAACTGCACAATAAATTGAAATTTGTTTAACTCATTCTCAGGATGTGGGCATCAGCATTTATTGCCCATCCCTAGTTGCCCTGAGAGTTTGATATGATTGAGTGGCTTGCGAGACCACTACAGAGTGCAGTTAAGAATCAACCACATTGGTGTGGGACTGGAGGCTCATATAGGCCGGATCAGGTAAGGGCAGCAGCATTCCTACCCGAAAAGGACATTAGTGAACCAATTGTGTTTTTACAACAATCCAACAGCTTCATGCTCACTTTTGCTGATTTCTTAACACTGAATTCAAATTCTCAAACTGCTATGGTGGGATCATGAATTCACATTTCTGGATTACTAGTCCAGTAACATAACCACTACCACAGCCATTTTAAAGTAGATTTAAAGGAATAGAGAGTGAAAATTGGCTCGCACCCCCTTTGGGGCGCTAACTTCGCCGGGGTGCTACTTTTAGTGCCCCGAAAAAGTTAGCGCCCCCGCGCCCGAAATTCAATGGCAGCGCCCCAAGCAGGAGGCGGGGCACTACTGCAAGCGCTCCCCCTCCCTCTTGGGGCGCTCCCATTGAATATCGCGGCGCCACATGCAGCAGCGCCACACGTGCCGGCACGTAACGCACAGTACTGCAGCCTCCCTCCCCTGATTAAAGGGGAAGGGACTAGCGCTGTTGGACCACCGGGGAGTGGGGTGCCGGGAAAGCAGCCCGGCACTCAAGAGGAGTGCCGGGCTGACAGATCGCGGCCGGCAACCCGCAGGAGGAGGCCAGAGGGGGCAGGTGCTGGCAGGCGGCCCAAAGCAAAATGGCCGTCTGGCACCTGCCGTTTAATTATCGCCGCCCCGACCGCAAAAATGCCACCATGACCCTGTCGGACATCGCGTCCGGCGGTACGTCAGGGAGTGAGAGCCAAGTTTGCGGCTGGGGTGCGAGCGGGGCGCTGTGCATGGTGATAACATCAGTGCCGGAGGCGCAGCGCCACGGGGCACTACCGGCTACCGCTGCCACTAACCTCCCGCTGAATTTGGCGGGAGGCGTTAGCGGGCACCGCGCCCGAGTGCTAGTTGCTTTGCGGGGCGCTAACGGGAGGCACAAAGCAACTGAATTTTTCCCCCTAGGTGAATAAGAGATACACCATGAGTTCCGATTCTCCACAAATTCCTGGATGATTTGCACCGCTCCGCCGTTAGCCTTGATAAACCCAGTGACAGGACATGTCTGTTACGGACTTGCAAATATAAACGCCAACTGTGCAGAACCACGATCTGCTGTACGTAAAGCAAGATGATACTGCAATGGAGTAAAATATCTTGCTCTGGACAGATAGTAGTGGAACAAATGGGTTGCCTCGTGTGTCACTAGACACAGGACACTCTAGCCAACTCAAATGGAGCAGGACAAGGACGTAACAATCATTAATTTAGCAGTGCAGAGGCCCAGTCCTAATCTACATAGAGGTTTGGGCCACTGTCAAATTGATCAGGGCCTTTTTTTAGGCGGTCCTGGCAACTGCCTGAAATGAGTGCAAGGCTCATTTCAGATCTGGACTTCTAAACTTGTTTGCTGGAATTGTGCCCATTTTGCGGCGGGCGCTAAGAAATTTAGGCCCCAATATCATGGGTTTTCCGACCTTCAATTCAAATCAATGAACTGCAGTAAGGATTCCCTTGTTCAAGCTGCTGCGACATCAACAGTCTGACTAAGCAGCCAATCAAAAGGCAGAATTCTTACAGACAGTGAACAAGGAAGTGAGTAAGCTCTTAAAATTCTAATTTTTTAAAACAGGTAGAGAGAGCAAAAGCAAGATTGGGGCTCTCACATGAGGAAAGGCAAACCTGAAATAAAGATGGACAAACTTTAAAAAGAAAGCTTTTTAAAAAGTTTCTGAAAAATTTAAATTTTTATTAAAATGGACAAATTTCACACTGCACAGAATTAAAATGAGTTTTCCAAGCCCTTAACATTTGTTTAGAAGTAATAACGCTGTAAAAACCCCAGGTACACATAATCCCTTCGGGTCTAATTTTTAGTGGGGAATTTAACAGCGTAATAAAGGAAACTACGATGGTATGAGGCGCGAGTTGGATAGAATAGATTGGGGAATGTCACTCAAAGGGTTGACGATGGATAGGCAATGGCAAACATTCAAAGATCGCATGGATGAACTACAGAATTTGTTCATCCCTGTCTGGCATAAAAATTAAAAAAAAAAGGTGACTCAACCATGGCTGACGAGGGAAATCAGGGATAGCATAAGATCCAAGGAGAGGACATATAAATTGGCCAGAAAAAGCAGTAAACCTGAGGATTGGGAGCAGTTTAGGATTCAGCAAGGGAGGACAAAGGGATTAATTTAGAGGGGGAAAATAGAGTACGAGCGTAAGCTTGCAGGGAACATAAAAACTGACTGTAAAAACTTTTATAAATATGTGAAGAGAAAAAGATTGGTGAAGTCAAGCGTAGGTCCCTTGCAGTCAGAATCAGGGGAATTTATAATGGGAAACAAAGAAATGGCAGGCCAATTAAATACATACTTTGGCTCTGTCTTCACAAAGGAGAACACAAATAACCTCCCAGAGATGTCGGGGAACATAGGGTCTAATGAGAGGGAGGAACTGAATGAAATCAGTATTTGTAGGGAAATGGTGGTAGGGAAATTGATGGCATTAAAGGCCGATAAATCCCCAGGGCCTGATAATCTACATCCTAGGGTACTTAAGGAAGTGGCCCTAGAAATAATAGATGCATTGCTGGTCATCTTCCAAAATTCTATAGACTCTGGAACAGTTCCCATGGATTGGAGGGTAGCTAATGTTACCCCACTGTTTAAAAAAGGTGGTAAAGAAAAAACGGGGAATTATAGACCGGTAAGCCTGACATCGGTTATGGGGAAAATGCTAGAGTCCATTATAAAAGATGTAATAGCAGAGCACTTGGAAAACAGTGACAGGATTGGACAAAGTCAACATGGATTTACAAAAGGTAAATCGTGCTTGACTAATATACTGGAATTTTTTGAGGATGTAACTGATAGAATAGATAAGGGAGAACCAGTGGATGTGGTGTATTTGGACTTTCAGAAGGCTTTCAATAAGGTCCCGCATAAGAGATTAGCGTGCAAAATTAAGGCACATGGGATTGGGGGCAAGGTACTGACTTGGATAGAGAACTGGTTGGCAGACAGGAAGCAAAGAGTTGGAATAAACGGGTCTTTTTCCGAGTGGCAGGCAGTGACTAGTGGGGTTCCGCAGGGATCGGTCCTAGGACCCCAGCTATTCATTATATATATTAATGATCTAGATGATGGAACTAGATGTAATATCTCCAAGTTTGCAGATGACACAAAGCTGGGTGGGCGTGTGTGCTGCGAGGAGGATGCCGAGAAACTCCAGTATGATTTGGACAGATTGGGTGATTGGGCAGATGCATGGCAGTTGCAGTTTAATGTGGATAAATGCGGGGTTATCCACTTTGGTGGCAAAAACAGAAAGGCAGATTATTATCTGAACGGCAATAGATTGGGTGAAGGGGAAGTGCAACGAGGCCTGGGTGTCCTTGTGCACCAGTCGCTGAAGGTAAGCATGCAGGTACAGCAGGCAGTTAAGAAGGCAAATGGTATGTTGGCCTTCGTAGCGAGAGGGTTTGAGTACAGGAACAAGGATGTCTTGCTGCAGCTGTACAGGGCCTTGGTGATACCACACCTTGAGTATTGTGTGCAGTTTTGGTCGCCTTATCTGAGGAAGGATGTTCTTGCCATGGAGGATGTGCAGTGAAGATTCATCAGACTGATACCTGGGATGGCAGGAATGACGTACAAGGAGAGATTGGGTCAATTGGGCTTATACTCTCTGGAGTTTAGAAGAATGAGAGGAGATCTCATTGAAACTTATAAAATTCTAACAGGGCTAGACAGACTGGATGCAGGAAGGATGTTCCCGATGGCGGGGGGAGTCCAGAACAAGAGGTCACAGTTTAACGATAAGGGGTAAGCCATTTAGGACAGAGATGAGGAGGAATTTCTTCACCCAGAGAGTGGTGAACCTGTGAAATTCTCTACCACAGAAGGCAGTTGAGGCCAAGTCAGTAAATATATTCAAGGAGGAGTTAGATATATTTCTTAAGGCTAAAGGTATCAAGGGATATGGGGAGAAGGCAGGGACAGGGTACTGAGTTTGGATGATCAACCATGATCTCATCGAATGGCGGAGCAGGCTCGAGGGGCCGAATGGCCTACTCCTGCTCCTATCTTCTATGTTTCTATGTAATTACTGCGGAATAGCTGAAGTTTTCGTCAGATTCCCTGATTTGGCTGATTACACAGATTGCCGGCTCTTTGGGTGGGGGGCGGGGGGGGGGGAGAGGGGTGGGGGAGGGGGGGGCAGTGCGGGGGGAAGGGCACAGCGGAGCCTGTTTCGGAGCTGTCAATGACTGACCGCAACTTTGGGATGCACCAAATCCTAAAGTTGCGATCAGTTTCAAAGGCGGAATGACAGTGAACGCTGCCAGTTCGCCATCATCCGGACTGTAAATTCTGGGTCATTGGCTTTTATCCCACAGAAATACAGCAGATAAATTTGATTTTAGTAAGTCAGCAAAGTGACCATAATGAATAGGTAATTTAAAAGATTTAGAATTGTTTCAGGCGTAGGTAGAAAAAATGCACAGATCAACACATTGATGCACATGTTGGATGAAGAAGCAAGAGATATTTTAGGGATGACTTTCCTGACCTTTGGTCTGTTTGCATTCTTTTCAACTGTTCTAGAGTGGTGGGGGGTATTTATGATACTGTATGAGATTAATTTGGAAAACATTTTGTAGTCTGCAGAAATTTTACAGTTCAAAAAGAGCTAAATTCAATCAAAAGAAACAAGAACAAGCCAAATTAGTGGGATGAGCCTGTGGTACACTGCATGATTAATTTGTATTGCACTGGGTCTATAACACAAGAGACTGTCTGAGAAATGAGAACCACAGTTAATCTTTATTGAAACAATAACTTAAGTGAGACAGAGTGAAGCTATTAAATAATGACAAGTAGTAATCATGTGGGAGCCAGAAATGAGACCAAATATCAACCAACTGACAAAAATGGGCAAGGGATCCTGGAGGAAAGGAGAAGCTCTGATAGCTGTGAGAAATTTCCAGTTTATTCCAATATATTCTAGACTTTGATATACAACTAGAGAAGCAAAGGGGGAGAAATTTGGTTTCGCCTCGTTTGGGGCGCAATTATCGGCCGGGCACAAAGACTGCATTTTCAAAATACTTCATTGGCCTGAGATGTGAAAGGTGTTATATAAAAGCTTTTTTTCTTGAAGAAGATTGATAAGAGCTCAAAATTGACTAGGGTGGTCATTTTGGTAACAATTGCTTCTCAAAAAAAGGAAAAAAGAAATGGACTGTTCTACAGGAGCCGAATAAAATTGTCTGCAATGCGTTACAAGTTTTCTCTAAAAACAGAGGTTCAGCAAGAAATATATGTTGTATGAGAGTTTACACATACACAACTAGGATATCCATAAACGGAGTGGTCTTAAATGGAGTGCTTCTAAACAGAGTGTTAAAGTTGGTAATTTGGAGAGAATGGGAATTCAGAGCAGAGAGGCAGCAGGTGCTGCTTTTTGCCTCAATTCTTGTAGTGCTTTGTGTTACAGATAAATATTTAATTTTATCAACCTATACCTTAAACTAGATCTAGTAATTAGTTAAAAAGCTAAACTATAAGCTAAGTAAACTTTAATTAATTAAATAAATGCAACAAGGATGGCAGTGCAGGTGGTGTGCCACAACTGCAGCATGTGGGAGTTTGTGGAGAGCATCGTGATCCCGGACGACCACGTCTGCAGTAAGTGTCTGTATCTCGATGAACTTCAGCTCAGAGTTGTTGAGCTGGAGAGAAAGGTGCAAATATTGCAGGGCATCAGGGAGGGGGAGAGTTATCTGGACATGTTGACCTAGGAGGCAGTCACATCCCTTAGGTTAGGTAGTGATACAGGTCTGGTTAGTAGTCAGGGCCAGGAGGGTGTGACTGCAACTCAGGCAGGTAAGGGGACCCCAGGTGCAGTGCTGGAGGGGCCTCGGCCTTTGCCCTTATCCAACACGTATGAGGTTTTTGCTGCCTGTGTGGATGAGGGCAAAGTCTGCAGGGTGGATGAGCTTACTGACCACAGCACCATGGTACAGGAGGCCATTCGAGTGGGGGTAGTGAAAACGAATGTTGTAGTGGTAGGTGACAGTATAGTCAAGGGGCTCGATACTATTCTCTGCAGCTGCGACCGGGAGTTCCGAAGGCTGTGTTGCCTGCATGGTGCCAGGGTTAAGGATATTCCCTTGTGGCTGGAGAAGAATTTGAAGTGGGAGGGGGAGGATCCAGCTGTCATGTTCCACGTAGGAACCAATGACATAGGTAGAACTAGGAATGAGGTTCTGCTGAGAGAGTTTGAGGAACTAGGGTTCAAATTAAAATGCAGAACCTCAAAGGTAATAATCTCCGTTATCTGAGTCACGCGCAAATTGGCAAAGGGACAAGCAGATCAGATAGTTATATGCATGGCTCAAAGAGTGGTGTGGGAGGAAGGGGTTTCGATTCATAGGGCACTGGAGCCAATACTGGGGAAAGAGGGAGCTGTTCCGTTGGGAGAGGCTCCACTTAAACTGGGCTGGGATCAGTGTCCTGGCGAATCGAATAACTAGGGCTGTAGCGAGGGCTTTAAACTAAAAAGTGGGGGGAGGGGTCAGGTGAGGGGAAATTTAGAAATCTAAAGAGAAAAGTCAAGGCAATGGAGCAATGTAGCGATTTGGGTAAAGATAAGCAGAAAAGGGACAGAGAGTTTAACAGTAATAGTGCACGAGCGAATAAGGTGAAAACAGGGAATAATGGTAAAAAGTTTAAAATTAAAGGCTCTTTATCTGATTTCATGAAGCATTTGTAACAAGATAGATGAATTAGTGGCACAAGTAGAGATACATGGCTTCGATCTAATAGCTATTACAGAGACGTGGTTGCAAGGTGACCAAGGTTGGGAACTAAATATTCCAGGGTACTTGACGCTTCAAAAAGACATACAGAATGGAAAAGGGGGGATAATAAAGGATGACATGCGGACAGTAGTGAGAAAGGATCTTGGCTTGGAAGATCAGGATATAGAATTAGTATAGGTGGAGATAAGAAATAATAAGGGGCAGAAAACACTGGTGGGAATAGTTTATAGGCCCCCTAACAGTAGCTATACTGTTGGACAGAGCATTAATCAAGAAATAGTAGGTGCTTGTAACAAAGATAATGCAATAATCGTGGGGGACTTTAATCTTCATATAGATTGGGCAAATCAAATTGGCAAATATAGTCTGGAGACGAGTTCATGGAATGCATTCAAGACAGTTTCCTGGAACACTACTTTGTGGAACCAATCAGGGAACAGGCTATTTTAGATCTTGTATTGTGTAATGAAACAGGGTTAATTAGTAATCTCATAGTAAAGGATCCTCTAGGGAAGAGTGATCATAATATGATAGGTGGACATAAATAATTATGGGGGATTTTAACTATCATATTAATTGGACAAATCAAATGGGGCAGGGCTGCCTTGAGGATGAGTTCATTGAGTGTATTAGGGATGGGTTTCTTGAGCAGTATGTAACTGAACCGACCAGGGGGCAAGCAACCTTAGATCTGGTCCTGTGTAACGAGACAGGATTAATTAAAAATGTCCTAGTAAAGGATCCCCTTGGAATGAGTGACCATAACATGGTTGAATTCCATATTCAATTAGAGGGTGAGAAGGTTGGATCTCAAACAAGCGTGCTAAGCTTGAATAAAGGAGACTATGAAGGTATGCGAGCGGAATTGAGTAGAGTGGATTGGGAAAATAGATTAAAGGGTAAGACGACACATGATCAGTGGTGTACATTCAAGGAGTTATTTTACAACTTCCAAAAAAAATATATTCCACTGAAAAGAAAAGGGTGTAAAAGAAAGGACAGTCATCCGTGGCTAAGTAAAGAAATTAAGGATAGTATTCGACTAAAAACAAGGGCATATAAGGTAGCGAAATCTAGTGGGAGGACAGAGGATTGGGAAAACTTTAAAAGGCAGCAAAAAATAACAAAAAGATTGATTAAGAAAGGGAAGATAGATTATGAAAGTAAATTAGCAAAAAATATAAAAACAGATAGTAAGAGTTTTTATAGTTATATAAAAAGAAAAAGGGTGGCTAAAGTAAATGTTGGTCCCTTAGAGGATGAGACCGGGAAATTAATGGTGGGAAATATGGAGATGGCAAAAACACTGAATGAATATTTTGTATCAGTCTTTACAGTAGAGGACACTAAGAATATCCCAACACTGGACAAACAGGGGGCTATAGGGGGAGAGGAGCTAAACACGATCAAAATCACTAAGGAAGTGGTACTCGGTAAAATAATGGGACTCAAGGCGGATAAATCACCTGGACCTGATGGCTTACATCCTAGAGTCTTGAAGGAAGTGGCGGTAGGGATTGTAGATGCATTGGTAATAATTTTTCAAAACTCCCTGGATTCCGCTAAGGTCCCGGCAGACTGGAAAACTGCTAATGTAACACCCTTATTTAAAAAGGGCAGTAGACAGAAGGCTGGTAACTATAGACCGGTTAGCCTAACATCTGTGGTAGGTAAAATTTTGGAGTCCATTATTAAGGAAACAGTAACAGGACATTTGGATAATCATAATTTAATAGGACAAAGTCAGCATGGTTTTACGAAGGGGAAGTCATGTTTGACAAATTTGCTGGAGTTCTTTGAGGAAGTAACATATAGAGTGGATAAAGGGGAACCAGTGGACGTAGTGTATTTAGACTTCCAAAAGGCATTTGACAAGGTGCCACACAAAAGATTATTGCTTAAGGTAAAAAATCACGGGATTGGGGGTAATATTCTGGCATGGATAGAGGATTGGCTATCTAACAGAAAGCAAAGAGTTGGGATAAATGGTTCATTCTCAGACTGGCAATCAGTAACTAGTGGTGTTCCACAGGGGTCAGTGCTGGGTCCCCAACTCTTCACAATCTATATTAACGATTTGGAGGAAGGGACCAAGTGTAACATATCAAAATTTGCAGATGATACAAAGATGGGAGGGAAAGTAGTGAGTGAGGAGGACATAAAAAACCTGCAAGGGGACATAGACAGGCTAAGTAAGTGGGCAGAGATTTGGCAGATGGAATACAACACTGGAAAGTGTGAGGTGATGCACTTTGGCAGGAAAAATCCTAGAGCAATTTATTATCTTAATGGCAAGAAACTGGAGAGTACTGAAGTGCAAAGGGATCTGGGGGTCCTGGTGCACGAAACTCAAAAGGTTAGTATGCAGGTGCAGCAAGTGATTAAGAAGGCAAATGGAATGTTGGCTTTCATTGCTAGGGGGATAGAATATAAAAATAGGGAGGTATTGCTTCAGTTGTACAAGGTATTGGTGAGACCGCACCTGGAATACTGCATACAGTTTTGGTGTCCTTACTTAAGGAAAGACATCCTTGCTCTCGAGGCAGTGCAAAAAAGGTTCACTCGGTTAATCCCGGGGATGAGGGGGTGGTCATATGAGGAGAGGTTGGGTAGATTGGGACTCTACTCATTGGAGTTCAGAAGAATGAGAGGCGATCTTATTGAAACATATAAGATTGTGAAGGGGTTGGATCGGGTGGATGCGGGGAGGATGTTCCCGATGACGGGTGAGACGAGAACTAGGGGACATAGTCTTAGAATAAGGGGCTGCTCTTTCAAAACTGAGATGAGGAGGAACTACTTCACTCAGAGGGTGGTAGGTCCATGGAATATGCTGCCACAAAAAGCTGTAGAAGCTACAACATTAATTAAATTTAAAACAGAAATAGACAGTTTCCTAGAAGTAAAGGGCATTAAGGGTTACGGGGAGCGGGCAGGAATTTGGACATGAGTCTAGGTTCGGATCGGTCATGGCCCTGTGGGTAGTGGAGCGGGCCCAGGGACTGTGTAGCCTGATTCTGCTCCTATTTCGTGTGTGCAATTCTGTTAGATGCAGGAGATGGTTCTGTGATAGATAGTAGATTGGCGGTTAGGATCAGATCAGCCATGATCTTATTGAATGGCGGAGCAGGCTCGAGGGGCCGATTGGCCTACTCCTGCTCCTATTTCTTATGTTCTTATGTTCTTAAAAGATCCCATGGCACCATTTCGAAGAAGAGCAGGGGAGTTATCCCCAGTGTCCTGGCCGATATTTAACCCTCAATCAACATAACAAAAACAGATTATCTGGTCATTATCACATTGCTGTTTGTGGGACCTTTCTGTGCGCAAATTGGCTGCCATGTTTCCCACATTAGAACAGAGACTACACTTCAAAAATACTTTATTGGCTGTAAAGTGCTTTGAGACGTCCGGTGGTCGTGAAAGACGCTATATAAATGCAAGTCTTTCTTTCTTTCACATTGAGTGACATACCTAAGTTCGAAACTAGTCTTAAATATAATAAAGCCAATTACATAAGTATGAGGGGTGAGTTAGCTAAGGTAGATTGGAAAATTAGATTAAAAGGTATTACGGTATATAAACAGTGGCAAATATTAAAAGAAATATTCCAAAATTCTCAATGAACTTGTGCTCTTTTGCCGGCACTCCGATCCCTAGTGTCCCATCTGGGCCCTGGGTTGCACTGCGCTAGGCACATCCCCTTTAATAAGGGGAGGAAGGCCTGCAGTACTGCGGCAATCTATCAATGGTGAGAGAGGTTCTTCCAATGAGGTGACACCTAATAGAGACTTTGCTGGAAAGTCAGCAACAGCTTCTGTCTGAAGAAAGTGATCAGCTATCAGGTGGGAGCTTTTATATTACATTTGATGCTGTCAACTAATCAGCTGGATCAATGGTCACTCAACTCCCACCTCAGGTTGACAGACATGGCCCCCAAGCAGCGTGTGTCCCGTGGGCATCCAGTGAAATTGCAAAGGTGAGGTTAAAAAGACTCTTAAGGGTCTGAGAACAAGCTAATAATCCTTGAAGCTGGCAGCTGTCCTTCATTCTGCCAGTGGATTTCACACTTCATTCAGCCTTAATCTGTCACATTAACATCACCTCTAGCCTTGCATATCTCTTAATGTCTCTTAATGTCTCTTCATCTCCTCCTTTGTTCCTTTATCCCCTCCCCCTTTTCCCAGCTTTACCCTGGCCTTAAATCTATTTGATTTCCGGCTCTTCCCAGTTCTGATGAAAGGTCATCGATCTGAAACGTCAACTCTCTTTCTCTCTCCACGGATGCTGCCTGGCCTGCTGAGTTTTTCCAGCGTTTTCTGTTGTTATTTCTAATAATCCTTTAATTGGGTCGCCCACCCCTGCTGGTCGGGTCGCTGCTGTGTTGACAGACGCGCCTGAGGGAAAGGCGCATGGGGGCGGGATGACGGCGGGTTCCCGACCTGCTGCAAGAAATTTCAACTTCCCCACCCGACCCTCCTCCGATCGTGCCCACACGGGCCCTGGAAAATTCCAGCCTTTGTCTCTGTCTTCACAGCAGAAGACACTAAAAACATACCAAAAATAGTGGGGAACTAAGGGCTAATGAGATTGAGGAACTTTAAGTAATTAAGATTAGTAGAGAAAAAGTACATGAGAAACTAAGGAACTAAAAGCTAATAAATCTCCTGGACCTGATGGCCTACATCCTAGGGTTCTAAAAGAGGTGACTGCAGAGATAGTGGATGCATTGTTTGTGATCTTCCAAAATTCCCTAGATTCTAGAACAGTTCCAGCGGATTGGAAGGTAAAAAATATAACCCCACTATTCAAGAAAGGAGGGAGAGAGAAAACAGAGAACTACAGGCCAGTTAGCTTGACATCAGTCATCGGGAAAATGCTGGAATCCATTATTAAGGAAGTGGTAACAGGACACTTAATGATCTAGACAAGGGAACTAGATGTAATATCTCCAAGTTTGCAGACGACACAAAACTGGGTGGGCGTGTGTGCTGCGAGGAGGATGCCGAGAAACTCCAGGATGATTTGGACAGGTTGGGTGATTGGGCAGAAGCGTGGCAGATGCAATATAACGTGGATAAATGCGAGGTTATCCACTTTGGTGTCAAAAACAGAAAGGCAGATTATTATCTGAAAGGCAATAGATTGGGAGAAGGGGAAGTGCAACGAGACCTGGGTGTCCTTGTGCACCAGTCGCTGAAGGTAAGCATGCAGGTGCAGCAGGCGGTTAAGAAGGCAAATGGTATGTTGGCCTTCATAGCGAGAGGGTTTGAGTACAGGAACAAGGATGTCTTGCTGCAGTTGTACAGGGCCTTGGTGATACCACACCTTGTGTACTGTGTGCAGTTTTGGTCGCCTTATCTGAGGAAGGATGTTCTTGCCATGGAAGGAGTTCAGCGAAGATTCACAAGGCTGATACCTGGGATGGCAGGAATGATGTATGAAGAGAGATTGGGTCGATTGGGCTTATACTCGCTGGAGTTTAGAAGAATGAGAGGGGATCTCATTGAAACTTATAAAATTCTGACAGGACAGGACAAACTAGATGCAGGAAGGATGTTCCTGATGGTCGGGGAGTCCAGAACCAGGGGTTACAGTCTAAGGATAAGGGGTAATCCATTTAGGACAGAAATGAGGAGGAATTTCTTCACCCAGAGAGTGGTGAACCTGTGGAATTCTCTGCCACAGAAGGCAAGAGAGGCCAATTCATTAAATAGATTCAAGAAGGAGTTGGATATATTTCTTAAGGCTAAAAGGATCAAGGGATATGGGGAGAAAGCACGGACAGGGTACTGAATTTGGATGATCAGCCATGATCGCATTGAATGGCGGAGCAGGCTAGAGGGGCCGAATGGCCTACTCCTGCTCCTATCTTCTATGAATTGTAAACATCATCTCGAGATATACCCTATCAATCCCCTTCATCATTATAAAGGCCTCTGTTAGCCTCCTGCACCATGGTGCCTTGGTTCAACCTGCTCATCCATCCTGCAGGCTTTTCCCTCATCCACACAGGCAGCAAGAACCTCATAACTTCTGGACAAAGCTAAAGCCTGAGGCTCCACCAACTGTTAGCTGAGCCCTCCATCTTCATTGATCTCAAGAAAAGAGAGTGAGAGCGTGTCGGTGACAGAGAGAGAAAGAGAGGGGGAGACAGTTGTGCACTCAGACCAGGGCCCGATTTGTTTTTCCTATTTTCCCTAGTTTGGGGAAATGCGGTCAGATTGAGGGCCCAGTTAGTTTGGATTGACGAGCTAATGAATGTTTGTAGGGTAGATCCTGAGAGGTTCTTTCCCCTTGCTGGGGAGTCTAGAACTAGGGGGCATAGTCTCAGGATAAGGGGTAGGCCATCTAGGACTGAGATGGGGAGGAATTTCTTCCCTCAGAGGGATGTGAATCTTTGGAATTATCTGCCCCAGAGGCCTGTGACTGCTGAGTCTTTGTGTTTATTAACGGCTGAGATAGATAGATTTTTGGACTCTAGGTATATGGAGATCAGGCGGAGAAGTGGAGTTGAGGTCGATGATCAGCCATGATCTTATTGAATGGCGGAGCAGGCTCGAGGGGCCGTATGTCTTACTCTTGCTCTTATTTTATATGTTAGCAAATCATAATATGATTAGACAGAGTCAACATGGTTTTATGAAAGGGAAATCGTGTTTGACAAAATTATTAGAGTGTTTTGAGGATGTAACTAGCAGGGTAGATAAAGGGGAACCAGTGGATGTAGTATATTTGGATTTCCAAAAGGCATTTGATAAGGTGCCACATAAAAGGTTGTTATGCAAGATAAGGGTTCATGGGGTTGGGGGTAATATATTAGACTGGATAGAGGATTGGTTAACAGACAGAAAATAGAGAGTAGGAAAAAAGGGGGTCATTTTCAGGTTGGCAGGCTGTAACTAGTGGAGTGCCGAAAGGATCAGTGCTTGGGCCTCAGCTATTTACAATATATATTGATAACTTAGATGAAGGAACCAAGTGCAATGTATCCAAGTTTGCTGACAATACAATGCTAGGTGGTAAAGTAAGCGGTGAGAAGGACACAAAGAGCCTGCAAAGGGATGTAGACTGGCTACGTGAGTGGGCAATAAGGTGGCAGATGGAGTATAATGTGGGAAAATGTGAGGTTATTCACTTTGGTAGGAAGAATAGAAAAACAGAATTTTTTCAAACGGTGAGAAACTATTAAATGTTGGTGTTCAGAGAGATTTAGGTGTCCTCGTACAGGAAACACTCTGGGCTGGATTTTGTCTTGGGGCCGGGTTGGGGTCGCGTTATCCGCATTTCGTGTTGTCCCCCCGACTCCAGATTAATGTGGATGAATGATGCAATTTTCACTTAATTGGGCAATTGAGTTCCAGCATGTGGGAACCTATGAACCAATTAGTGGTTTCAGTGGGAAAGTCGCCTCTGATGATGTCATCATTGCAGGCTGGCTGGTCTCAGAGATTGCCTGGCCTTTGCTGTGAGTGGACCTGGAGATATATATATATATCTATCTCAAGGCCAGGCAGTCTCTGAAGACATTCAATGCAGCAGCATCAGAGGCGACTTTCAGACTTAATACTGCTACCTTACTATCCACTTGTGCTACCGCCAGGTTTCACTGGAGTGTTTCACATCAGGCGTACTTCATGTCGGAAAAGGGTTAAACTAGCTAAAACGTTTCAAAATAGCATTACAGAGCCAATTTATGGCTTGTTAAGGGCTTTAATGGCCTCTCCCGCCTCTTGGAGGCGGGACGGAGTCGGGAACCCCGTGACCGATTTTGTCAAAATTGCGTGGAGGCGGGATGGAGTCGGGATGGGGTTGGGACCCCAGACCCCGCTACTTTAATCCCCCACACGCCTCCAAACCCGACTCCACAGGGCATTCAAAATCCAGCCCAGAGAGTTAGCATACAGGTACAGCAAGCAATTAGGAAGGCAAATGGCATGTTAGCCTTTATTGCAAGGGGGTTGGAGTATAAGGGTAAGGAAGTCTTGCTACAATTGTACAGAGCTTTAGTAAGAGCATACCTGGAGTACTGTGCACAGTTTTGGTCTCCTTATTATATAGGATTACATAGGATATATGACACAGAAACAGGCCATCGGCCCAACCAGTCCATGCCGGCGTTAATGCTCCACTCGAGCCTCCTCCCATCTTTCCTCATCTAACTCTAACAGCATAACCCACTATTCCCTTCTCCCTCAGATGCTTGTCTAGCCTCCCCTTAAATGTATCTATACTATTCACTTCACCCTGTGGTAACGAGTTCCACATTCTCACCACTCTTTGGGTAAAGATGTTTCTTCTGAATTCCCTGTTTGATTTCTTGGTGACTATCTTATATTGATGGCCCCTAGTTATGTTCTTCCCCTTAGAGCCGGTGCAACAAAGGTTCACTAGATTGATTCCTGGGATGAGAGGGTTGTCCTATGAGGAGGGATTAAGTAGATTGGGTCTATACTGTCAGCTTAGAAGAATGAGAGATGATCTCATTGAAACCTATAAGATTCTGAGGGGGATTGACAGGGTAGATGCTGAGAGATTGTTGTCCCCTGGCTGGAGAATCTAGAACTAAAGGGCAAAGTCTCAGGATAAGGAGTCGGCCATTTAAGACTGAGATGAGGAGGAATTTATTCACTCAGAGAGTTGCAAATCTTTGGAATTCTGTGCCCCAGAGGGCTGTGGATGCTGAATCTTTGAGTATATTCAAGGCTGAATAGATAGATTTTTGGACTCATGGGTAATCAAGGGAAATGGGGATCGGGTGGGAAAGTGGAGTTGTGTTTGAAGAGCAGCCATAATCTTATTGAATGGCAGAGCAGCTCGAGGGGCCATTTGGCCTACTCCTGCTCCTATTTCTTATGTTGTTATGTTGTTATCCTGTTGCACAAACCCTTGGATTGATACAGGTAGATACAGTAAAACAGCCAAGATGCAGATTTGGATGCAGAGGGCGTGAAATTGGTCTTCGGTGGTAGTCAATGTAAAAGAAAGTAAGGTGGGGTATAAAACGGGCTGTTGATTCATTATCACCCCATTTGTGCTATCTGTTATTCACCATTTTCCTCTTCCTTTTCCCTAGCCAACTTGTGAATATAGTACTATAGCAACATAAGGTTTTTTTTTAATTACCTCAGTTCATCTATTGTACCTTAAGAATGTGCTGCTATCCCTTTCTATATAGAAATCTTTCTATGGCTAACTTTAATATTGCAGGATAGAGTCAACTCAACCTGTTCAGGTACATTAATATTTACTCAGATGACAATAATGTTGACAAAGAGTTGTATATGAATTCTCCTTCAGCAGAGCAACCAGATTATTTGAATTATGCGACTGGTTGAACAATTCAAATGTTTTATTTGCTTGGAGTACTGTGTATTGTTTTGTTCGCTCCAAGTGACTTTATATTAAATTATTTAAAATGATGAACAATACCATATAGTTAGCTGACATGCACAAAAATATTTTGATTATGTAATTAAATTTCAACATAATGGTACTTGCAATGATATTTTCCATCTGTCAAAGAACTAGATGTCAACATTTTAGCAAATTATTCACCCTTTGTTAGTGAATTATAATACAATGGTTTTTCTCTGACAGACTTTGCAATTTCCTTGATAAATACTTTTACAGAGGATACCTTGACATTTAACAAAGTCATAAAATTGTAATGAATTGTAAAACAGTTGTCAGACTCTGAGCTGTGCTGTTCGGATATATTAATATTGATCTAATTTCATTTGCCTTGTTCTGAGAACCAGGAATGACTCATGATACTGGAACCTGTCTTAAAATTACAGAGAATAGTATATTTCTATAACTACAAAATGTAGAACTTTATTTGAGCAGACTGACTTTTGCAATGTCTCTTTTTGTGTCTTTTGTATCGTACCCACAACAGCCATTGGTAAGAACAATTCCTGTTAAAGGTTGTATAACATTCGCAGATGAGCCCAGCACATGTAACTGTATCGGTTTAAAACCTTGGCCCAGAAATTGCTGGAAAAATAATGTCGATTAACTGCGCCCGTCATTATTAGTTCTCAAAAAATGCAGCAATTTGTGGTGAAGAGCTATGCCATGACTTCCGATTCTCCACAAATTCTGGACAAATTGTGCCACTTCACCGATAGCCTTGAAAAAAATCAAAACATTATAACCTCGCCCTGAGCCTCCCCGTTGAAGTTCACTGCATGTCAAGAAATTGCTGAATTCGCGCTGTAAATGCGTTTTAATCTCGCTGTGGCCATTTAGGGCTGGCAATTCATGTCATAAGGACCCTGTTAATGACGTGACTTATGGTCCTGACTTGAAACTCAGCCTTGAAGGTCCAGAAATGGAATAAATGGAGCTGTGGAGTCTCACTCCAGCAGACAATGAATTGTTCTTGAGAGGCTTTTTAATTTTTTTAAATTCCTCCTTGGCAGTAGTTTTGTGCCAGTCTTACCATCCACACTTCTGTTATTGTTGGAAGGCAATAACTTTCAGGATGCAAACCTGTTTTGACACTCAGAAATGCAAATTAGATAGATTTCTTTCAGAAAATAGTTTTGGGATGCAGTATCTGAGGAAGAATGTTTGTACATTTTGCACATCTACCCTGCCATTCACTCATTATTTTCTTTTTACTTTTCCTTTCTGTCTTTTGTTTCCCTCTCTTAATCCAATCTTTCTTTCCCTCTTTTTATTTCTCTTTCTCTAACTGATTTGACATTGAATTCACCCGCTCTAAGGGAGGGAACTTTAACACAAAAAAATTGGTGGGAAGTTAAAGTAATAAAAATCTGAATCCCGACCAGAACCCATCTCTAACCCACCCACTTCTGGTTTTAACGGAGGTGGGACGGGGGGGGGGCAGGCAGCCAACCCGCTCCCAGGAGGTGTGTCGCCCATTTCAATATTATAATGAGGCTGTCCTGTCTCAGAATTAACCACCACTTTAAATTTATCAGTGGCAGGCCTTGTGAAACCCGTCAGCTAATGGAAGGCGAGGACTGCTGGATCCAGGAGTTAAGTGTCTGTACACTTACCTCCTGGATCTCCCATGAGTCCTTCCCCGCCATGCACCTCTGGTCCCCCGATGTTGTCTGCCACTCCCCGGGCTCCTTCGCACCCGCCTCCGCCCCGCCCCCGATGTCATCTACCTCCCCACACTTGCTCCTCCGGCCCCTTGATGTGCTCCGGACATCCCTCCCCGTGCTCCTCCGGCCCGCCAATGATGCACCTGGTCCCCCGATGAACTCCAGCCCCCCACCCCCCGACCCTCCAATCAGCCGCTTCGGCCCACTGATGTGCTCCATGACCCCTCCCCCCAGCTCCTCCGGCCCTCCGATCAGCCACTCCGGCCCTCCAATGTGTTCCCCTTCCCCTCCCACCCCCACCGCTCCTCCGGCCCTCCGATCAGCCACTCCGGCCCTCCGATGTGCTCCTGGACCCCTTCCCCCTGCTCCTCTGGCCCTCCGATCAGCTGCTTCGGCCCTCCGATGTGCTCCTGGCCCCCCACCCCTCGCTACACTGGCCCTCCGATCAGCTCCTCTGGCCCTCCGATCAGCTGCTTCGGCCCTCCGATGTGCTCCTGGCCCCCCACCCCTCGCTACACCGGCCCTCCGATCAGCTCCTCCGGCCCTCCGATGTGCTCCTGGACCCCTTCCCCCTGCTCCTCTGGCCCTCAGATCAGCTGCTCCAGCCCTCTGATGCGCTTCCGGCCCTCTCAATCTGGCTGGCTGCGGGTGGGAAACAGAGGTTTCCAATGCGAATCAGGCCCTGCCGTTAAATTCGGCAATGTCTGCGGGAAACCCATTCTCCCGGGTATCTCGACTGATTACAAATTTCCAACCCACCAAAGTATTAAAATTCAGGCCTAAGTTTCACTTCCTTCTCAGTCTTTGGGTTGTTTATTTCACAATCCTTCAATCTGATTGGTTAAGAAGATACACAGTTGCTTGTCCTGTTCACTCAGGTCGCAGATGCCCTGTTTCCCTCATTGCGAAGTTATCAGCTCGCACCTTCACCATCATGCGACGTGAAAAATTTAAAAACCTAAACGTGCAAGGACAAGTCTAACTAACAGTAAGATGCCCTGCTACAACAAAATCTGGCCCAATGTTCATTTCCCCTCCCCTGATAAATTGTTCAGGAAGTTGATGACACTCCATAAAGGTTCTGTTTGATTTCCCAACTTTCTACTTTTTAACATTTTTTTATTATGTTATTACACAATGGCCTAAATTGTTGGAGTATGAGGTTCCTCGCCACTGGAGCATTCTTGGAAAATTGATACCTCGCTCTCAGGTCAAGATTAGATACAGAGTGCAGGCTATATTACAGATTATATAATACTTGCAGGAACATACACTAAGCTTCATACAGGGGTAGATTTTCCTCTTTTGCTGCAATGCACCTGATGTGCGCTGCGCCTGCAAGAGGAGAAGTGCACATACATTTCTTGTTCCAGGTCATTTGCATGAGGGTTCCAGCATAAGCTTTAATGTCTGGTTTCTTTTGGCGCTTTTCCATTGCCTAGCTTGAAGTTCACCTCACAGCCTTCCTCAGCTGTAAAGCCGAGGGATTCGGACTTCATAAGGCCTGATTATAAACAGAAGATTGCTATCTTAGTGTAATTGTCTAACTGGAGTCTCTTGAGGATGTCCAAACCACCCTGCAAAGTGTGGCTAGAAATATGGACGAGTTCACTAAATGCCTTTGTTCACGAGTGCGGGACAGCAATCCACCATGTTGGATGGTGGACTAACAACCCAGAGGTCATTAGCTCAAATCACAGCATGGCAAGTTGTGAAATTGAATTCAATAAATCTGGTTATGTATGAGGAACAAAATACTCAAGTGGTTCATTAATACCCTTCAAGGAAGGGATTCTGACAGCCCCAGGCAGCCTGATCTACACATGACTTTAGACGCACACTGCATGATTGATTCTTACACTGGGATTTTCCTTGGGGGTTTTCCCGATAAGCCACCGTAACTTTGATGGAAGATCATTGGAAGCCCCGGGGAAATTCGGCATTGATGTCCTCTGAAGTGGTCTAGCAAGCCACTCAGTTCTAAGAGCAATTGCTATAAAGCAAGAAGCAGGCCCATCGTCACCTTCTCAGGGAACGTATAGGATGAGCAATAAGTAAGTGTTAGCCTCCACATAGTATTGTACTCTTCTTTGTAATGACAGGCTATGTAACTTACTGTAGAAATTAAAATGCACAAAGTCCACTCCTGCTGAGGTATGACCCAAACAGACATCAGGAAGCCTCCAGTACTTCATCTAAGTGCCCATCCTTCATATGTAAATCAAGGCAATGAATGTTGCCAAATATTTGGCAGTGGAGGGTGTTGCCATTCCTGTTCACATTGGATCTCCACACAGGCACACTTTCCAGGAGGGGTCAGTGGATGGCAATCAGGAGTGGAAGCTCTGATTGATTTTGCCTTTCTTTGCCCAGGACATTAAGGCAAATTGTAGCACCCATACCATTGCCCCGACTGAAGACAGCGAACTCAACACAGACCAAGAATTAAATGCAGCATCTTTTTGTCTGTGTAGCATTTACTCAGTAAACGATCAGGGAAGGTTCTTATTTACAATACTATACCTTCCAATAATATTGTGTGCTGTGGCTACCTTTCCTTCCTCTGTGCTTTCTTCTGCTCTTTTATTCCAAGCCCCCTTGCATCTCTCGTGAATCTTCCCAGAGACAATTTGCTTATCAGAAATTGCCTGGCTGCCTCTCAGTCAAGTGTGGCAAAGGGTGAACTGAAAAATGGAAAGGGACTGCATTAGAAAGAAATATAGACAAAATGACTACAGATATGATTAAACTGATTCAGTTGCTGCCAGATTCAGTACAGAACTGAAAGCTGGCTTGACTGCAGGCAGCAGAGCATTTTTAGTCACAGTTAACATTTCTGATTAATTTTTTTCAAGCACTGACGATGTATTCCGAGAAATCACGTAATATCAGCACCATATATCGGTCAAAGGAAAAGATTGATCTTAACATTTTTGACATTACAATAATGATCTGATGATGCAATACCATATATTCATCATAAGAACATAAGAAATAGGAGCAGGAGTAGGCCATTTGGCCCTTCGAGCCTGCTCCGCCATTCAGTAAGATCATGGCTGATCTTCTACCTCAACTCCACTTTCCTACACTATCCCCATATCCCTTGATTCCCTTAATATTCAAAAATCTATCAATCTCTGTCTTGAATATACTCAATGACTGAGTCTCCACAACCCTCTGGGGTAGAGAATTACAAAGATTCACCACCCTCTGAGTGAAGAAATTTCTCCTCATCTCAGTCCTAAATGGCTGACCCGTTCTTCTGAGACTGTGACCCCTGGTTCTATACTCTCCAGCCAGGGGAATATCCTGTCTGCATCTACCCTGTCGAGCCCTGTAAGAATTTTGTATGTTTCAGTGAGATCACCTCTCATTCTTCTAAACTCTAGAGAATATAGGCCTAGTCTACTCAATCTCTCCTCAAAGGACAATCCCCCCATCCCAGGAATCAGTCTGGTGAACCTTCGTTGCACTCCCTCTATGGCAAGTATATCCTTCCTTAGGTAAGGAGACCAAAACTGTACACAATACTCCAGGTGTGGGCCCTATATAATTGCAGTAAGACGTCTTTACTCTTATACTCAAATCCTCTTGTAATAAAGGCCAAGATACCATTTGCTTTCCTAATTACTTGCTGTACCTGCATGTTAACTTTCAGTGATACGTGTACAAGGACACCCAGGTCCCTCTGAACACCAACATTTCCCAATCTCTTACCTTTTAAAAAATACTCTGCTTTTCTATTTTTCCTACCAGAGTGGATAATTTCACATTTCTCCACATTATATTCCATTTGCCATGTTCTTACCCACTCACTTAGCTTGTCTATATCCCCTTGAAGCCTCTTTGCATCCTCCTCACAACTTACATTCCCACCCAGCTTTGTATCATCAGCAAACTTGGATATATTACATTTGGTCCTCTCATCCAAATCATTGATATAGATTGTGAATAGCTGAGGCCCAAGCACTGATCCTTGCGTTAACCTACTAGTTAGAGCCTGTCAACCCGAAAATGACCCGTTTATTCCTGCTCTCTGTTTTCTGTCCATTAACCAATCCTTGATCCATGCTAGTATATTACCTCCAATACAATGAGCCCTAATTTTGTTTAATAACCTCTTGTGTGGCACCTTATTGAATGATGTGGAGATGCCGGTGTTGGACTGGGGTGGACAAATGTGAGAAGTCGCACAACACCAGGTTATAGTCCAACAGCTTTATTTGAAATCACAAGCTTTCGGAGCGCTGCTCCTTCATCAGGTGAAGTGAAGAGATGCATATAGTCACAGCATATATAGTCAGAGAACACTGCCAGATGATTACAGTTAATCTTTCTAACTACCCTTTATCATATCTCGGCAGAGAGATAATCACGGCAATCAAAGGTGTGGATGGTGTCCAAACAGGTCAGTCAGGAAAACATTACATCAAAGACAATGAGGTGGGGTCACAAGGGGTCAAATGTGGCAGATGCTGGGGTCCGTATGGAAAACAAAAATGTTTTTTGCTGGAAATCACAGCAGGTCCGGCCGCATCTGTGTAGAGAGAACAAGCCAACGAGGACTCGTGTCTGGATGACTCTACGTCAGGTGGGGTTACATGTAGCGTGACATGAACCCAAGATCCTGTGTGAGGCCGTCCTCATGGGTGCGGTACTTGGCTATCAGTTTCTGCTCGACGATTTTGCGTTGTCGTGTGTCTCGAAGGCCGCCTTGGAGAACGCTTACCCGAAGATCGGAGGCTGAATGTCCTTGACTGCTGAAGTGTTCCCCGACTGGGAGGGAACACTCCTGCCTGGCGATTGTTGTGCGGTGTCCGTTCATACGTTGTCGCAGTGTCTGCATGGTCTCGCCGATGTACCATGCTCTGGGGCATCCTTTCCTGCAACGTATGAGGTACACAAGGTTGGCCGAGTCACATGAGTATGTACCATGTACCTGGTGGGTAGTGTCCTCATGTGTGATGATGGTATCTGTGTTGATGATCTGGCATGTCTTGCAGAGGTTGCCGTGGCAGGGTTGTGTGGTGTCGTGGTCGCTGTTCTCCTGAAAGCTGGATAATTTGCTGAGAACGATGGTCTGTTTGAGGTTAGGCGGCTGTTTGAAGGCGAGTAGTGGAGGCGTGGGGATGGCCTTAGCGAGGTGTTCATCGTCATCAGCCTTCAACATGTCATCAATGACTCTGCCCAATCCTATTATTATTTTCTAAGTGCTCTGTTACCACTTCCTTAATAATAGAATCTCGCATTTTCACTACTACTGATGTCAGGCTAACTGGTCTGTAGTTCCCCATTTTCTCTCTCCCTCTTTCTTAAATAGTGGGGTTACATTTGCTACCTTCCAATCCATGGAAACCATTCTAGAATCTATGGAATTTTGGAAAATGACAACCAATGCATCCACTATCTCTATAGCCACCACTTTCAAAACCCTAGGATGTAGGCCATCAGGTCCGTGGGATTAATCGGCTTTCAGTCCCATTAATTTCTCCAGGACTTTTTTTACTAATTTTTTTTCAGTTCCTCATTCTCGCTAGACCCTTGGGGAGAAAAATTTGGTTGCTTTGCGCCTCCCATTAGTGCCCTAAGAGGGCGCTAATGAGGCACAAAGCCACTTGCGCCCAGGCGCGGTGCCAACAACGTCGCCCGCGAAATTCAGCGGGAAGTTAGTGGCAGTGCTAACCGTTAGTGCCCCGCGGCGCTTCGCCGCCGGCGATGACATCATCACCGTGCGCAGCGCCCCACTCTTGCCCCGTCCGCAATCTTCAGTAGCGCCCCCTGACATACCACCGGACGCTATGTCCAACGGGGTCAGGGGGGCCTACCTGCGGCAGGGGTGGTGCTATTTAAAGGCGAGGTGCCGGGCGGCCATTTTTGTTGCTGGCCATCTGCCAGCACCTGCCTCCGCTGCCGTCCCTGGCCTGCTGACCCGCCCCCCCCAACCCCCCCCCCGCTGAGTGCCGGCTGCGCTCCATGAGCCCGGCACTTCTCTGGAGTGCCAGGCTCTTTTGCCGGCACTCCGATCCCCAGTGGCCCCTTTAAGAAGGGGAGGAAGGCCTGCAATACCGTGGCACTTAGCGCTGAGATATTCCCTCGCAGCGCCCCAAGAGGGAGGCAGGGCGCTTCCAGTAGCGCCCTGCTTCACTCTTGAGGCGCTACCACTCAATTTTGGTCGCGGGGGAGCTAATTTTTTCAGGGCACTAAAAGTAGCACTCCGGCGAAGTTAGCTCCCCAAAGGGGGCGCGACTCAATTTTTCCCCCTTAGTTCTCCACTATTTCTCGGAAGTTTTTTGCGCCTTCTTCCATGAAGACAGACACACAATTTTTGTTTAATTTCTCTGCCATTTCCTTATTCCACAGTATAATTTCTCCTGTCTCAGCCTGTAAGGGATCCACATTTACTTTCGCTAATCTTTTCCTTTTTACATACCTATAGAAGCTTTTACAGTCTGTTTTTATGTCTCTCGCTAGTTTACTCTCATATTCTATTTTCCCTTTCTTTATCAATTTCTTGGTCCTCCTTTGCTGAATTCTAAAATCCTCCCAATCCTCAGGCTTACTACTCTTTTTGGCAACATTATAAGCCTCTTCCTGTGATCTAATACTATCTTTAACTTCTCTTGTTAGCCACGATTGGACCACTTTTCCTGTGGGGTTTTTGTGCCTTAAAGGAATGTATATTTGTAGTAAATTATGTATTAATTCTTTAAGTGCTAGTCATTGCTTCTCTGTCGTCATACCTTTTAATCTAGTTTCCCAATCTACCTTAGCCAACTTGCCCCTCATACCTACGTAGTTTGCTTTGTTTAGATTTAAGACCCTAGTTTTGGATTTAACTAAATCACTTTCAAACTCAATATAAAATTCTATCATATTATGGTTACTCTTCCCTAAAGGCCCCTTTACTACAAGGTTATTAATTAACCCTTTCTAATTGCTAGATATAAAATAGCCTGTTCTCTAGTTGGTTCCTCAACATACTGATCTAGAAAAATATCTAGCATACTTTCCACGAATTCGTCCTCCACACTATTACTGCAAATTTGCTTTGTCCAGTCTATATGTAGATTAAAGTCCCCCATGATTACTGTATTACCCTTGTTACATGCGCTTCTAATTTCCTGATTTATCCTCTGCCCTACATTACAACTACTGTTTGGTGGCCTATAAACAACTCCCATCAATGTTTTCTGCCCCTTGCTGTTTCTTATCTCCACCCAAACTGATTCTACTTCTTGATTTTCGGAGCTAAGATCCTTTGGGGGCAAAATTGGGTTGCGCCCCCTTTAGGGCGCTAACATCGCCGGGAAAAATTAGCGCCCCTGTGCCCGAAATTCACTGGTAGCGCCCCAAGAGGGAGGTGGGGCGATACTGGAAGCACCCCACCTCCCTCTTGGGGCGCTACGAGGGAATATCACAGCACTACTGCAGGCCTCCCTCCCCTTATTAAAGGGGAGGGGCTTAATGCAGCGCGACCCAGGGCCCAGCTGGGCCACCAGGGATCAGAGTGCCGGCAAAAGAGCCTGGCATTCAAGAGGAGTGCCGGGCTCACGGAGCGCAGCCAACACCCCATGGGGGGGGGCTTCACAGGAGGCAGGGGATAGCAATGGGGATAGGTGCTGTCAGGTGGCTAGCAACAAAAATGGCCGTCTGGCACCTCCCCTTTAACTTGTGCCGCCCCGGCCGTAGATAGGCCCCCCTAACCCTGTCGGACATAGCATCAGACGGTAAGTCAGGGGGCGCTACCGAAGATCACGGCTGGGGAGCGAGCGGGGCGGTGTGCATGGCGATGGAGGCGCAGCGCCGCGAGGCGCTAACGGTTACCGCCGGTGCTAGCCTCCCGCTGAATTTTGCAGGAGTCGTTAGCAGCGCCGCGCCCTGGGTGCTAGTTGCTTTACGTCCCATTAGCACCCTCTTAGGGCGCTAACGGGAGGCGCAAATCAACTGAATTTTTCCCCCTTTCTCTCTACTGTATTTGTCCCATCCTTTATTATCAGGGCTACCCCTCCTCCTTTTCAATATTGCCTACCTCTTCTAAAAGTTAAGTATCCTAGAATATTTAGTTTCCAACCTTGGCCACATTGCAACCACGTCTCTGTAATGGCTATTAAATCAAACCTATTAATTTCTATCTGCGCTAAAAATTCATCTATTTTCTTGCGAATGCTTCGCGCATTCAGATATAGTGCCTTTAGCTTTGACTTATTCCTATTTTCCCCTGATGTCACCTTAGTCACTGATGCCTTATTACCTTTGTTACTCTCTCTGTCCCTTCCTGACCCACTCTACTTATTTTTACCCAAAACTCTACTCTGCTCTAGAGCCTTGAAATTTCTCTCGCTGCTTTTAAATTTATTCTTTCCTGAAGCCACCCACTGCCCCCGCCCCCCCCCCCCACCTTCTTCATTAGTTTAAAGCCCTGTCTACTGCCCTAGTTATTCATTTCGCTAGGACACTGGACCCAGCCTGGTTTAAGTGGAGCCCGTCCCAACAGAACAGTTCCCTCTTTCACCAGTACTGGTGCCAGTGCCCCATGAACTGAAACCCCTTCCTCCCACACCACCCTTTGAGCAACACATTTAAACCTCTAATCTGTTTGTCCCTATGCCAATTTTCGCATGGCTCAGGTAACAATCTAGAAATTATTACCTTTGAGGTTCTGCTTTTTAATTTGGATCCTTGTTCCTCAAACTCCCTCAGCAGAACCTCATTCCTAGTTCTACCTATGTCATTGGTTCAAAAATGGACCACGACAACTGGGTCCACCCCCTCCCACTTGAAGTTCTCCTCCAGCCATGAGGAGAAGTCTTTAACCCTGGCACCGGGCAGGCAACACAACCTTCGGATCTCTCGGTCGTGGCTTCAGAAAACAGTATCTGACTATACTGTCCCCTATCACAAATACATTCCCTTTGACTCCCCCCACTTGAATGGCCTCCTGCACCATGGTGCCATGGTCAGCCTGCTCATCCATCCTGCAGGCTTTTCCCTCATCATACAGGCAGCAAGAACCTCATACCTGTTGGACAAGGGCAAAAGCTGAGGCTCCTCCAGCACTGCACCTGGGGTCCCCTTACCAGCCTGAGTTGCAGTCACACCCTTCTGGCCCTGACCACTAACCAAACCTGTACCACTATTTAACCTAAGGGGTGTGACTGCCTCCTGGATCAAAGTGTCCAGGTAACTCTCCCCATCCCTGATGCCCCGCAATGTCTGCACCTCAGAATCCAGCTCAAAAACTCTGAGCTGAAGTTCCTCAAGATGCAGGCACTTACTGCAAACGTGATTGTCCGGGATCACAATGCTCTCCACAAACTCACACATGCTGCAGTTGCGGCACACCACCGGCACTGCCATCCCTATATTTTTTTTTATTAGTTTATGTGATGTGGGCGTTGCTGGCAAGGCCAGCATATATTGCCCATCCCTAGTTGCCCTTGAGAAGGTGGTGGTGAGCCGCCTTCTTGAACCGCTGCAGTCCGTGTGGTGAAGGTACTCCCACAGTGCTGTTAGGGAGGGAGTTCCAGGATTTTGACCCAGCGACGATGAAGGATCGGCGATATACTTCCAAGTCAGGATGGTGTGTGACTTGGAGGGAAACTTGGAGGTGGTGGTGCTCTCATGTGCCTGCTGCCCTTGTCCTTCTAGGTGGAAGAGGTCGCGGGTTTGGGAGGTGCTGCCAAAGAAGCCTTGGCATGTTGCTGCATTGCATCTTGTAGATGGTACACACTGCAGCCACGGTATGCCGGTGGTGGAGGTAGTGAATGTTTAAGGTGGTGGATGGGGTGCCAATCAAGCAGGCTGCTCTGTCCTGGATGGTGTCGAGCTTCTTGAGTGTTGTTGGAGCTGCACTCATTCAGGCAAGTGGAGAGTATTCCATCACGCTCCTTACTTGTGCCTTGTAGATGGTGGAAAGGCTTTGGGGAGTCAGGAGGCGAGACACTTGCCACAGAATACCTAGCCTTTGACCTGCTCTTGTTGCCACCGTATTTATGTGGCTGGTCCAGTTAGTTTCTGGTCAATGGTGACCCCCAGGATGTTGATGGTGGGGGATTCGGCGATGGTAATGCAGTTGAATGTCAAGTGGAGGTGGTTAGACTCTCGCTTGTTGGAGATCGTCATTGCCTGGCACTTGTGTGGCGCGAATGTTACCTGCCACTTATCAGCCCAAGCCTGAACGTCGTCCAGGCCTTGTTGCATGCGGGCATGGACTGCTTCATTATCTGAGGAGTTGTGAATGGCGCTGAACACTGTGCAGTCATCAACGAACAACCCCAATTCTGACCTTATGTTGGAGGGAAGGTCATTGATGAAGCAGCTGAAGATGGTTGGGCCTAGGACACTACCCTGAGGAACTCCTGCAGCGATGTCCTGGGGCTGCGATGATTGACCTTCAACCACCGCAACTATCTTCCTTTGTGCTAGGTATGACTCCAGCCAGTGGAGAGTTTTCCCCCTGATTCCCATTGACTTCAGTTTTACTAGGGCTCCTTGATGCCACACTCAGTCAAATGCCACCTTAATGTCAAGGGCAGTCACTCTCACCTCACCTCTTGGCGTAACCCAAACTGGGCATCAGTGAGCACGTTATTGGAGAGTAAGTGCCGCTTGATAGCACTGTTAATGACACCTTGTTTTATTTAAATAAATGTAATTACAATTGTAATTAAGTAACTTAGTTTTCAGTGTAGTTTCTTGACTACTTACTCGATCTAGATTAAGTTATGGGTACTGAAATTAAATATCTACCTGTAACACAAAGCACTACAAGTAGTGTTGGCAAAACGCAGCAACTCTTTCCCCCTCTTCTCTGAATTCCCATCTTTCCAAATTCTGAAATAAAACACTCTGTTTAAGTACACTCCATTTTAATCCCGCTCTCTGCAGACAACTCTGTCCACACACAGAGCCACCACAAACCTAATGTCATGATATCAGAAGATAGCTATGAAAATAAGATTCTAGCAGTAATTGATGGCAGCTCTCTAGATGCTCTTAAAATTTGATTTAGTTCTCACTGCTATAATTCATCAATAAAACCTCCTCGTGATTAGGTAGTAAGGGGAGCAATAAATTATATATTTACTGTTTTTAAGGTGTATTATCCTTTTATTCTAAATGCTCTATCAGGCACACATGCCTATTTAATCCTGAATACAGATGGCTGAAATTCTTCCTTCCGCTATTTTAGTGGAGGCTTTACACTGTTTATAATATATGGCTTAACAACTGTGCTAAAATAATTGAGAGAGACATTTTACATAAACAAGCATTGGTATTGCAGTAGACAATGGTGATGCAGTAGATGTAATTTATCTGGATTTTCAAAATGCCTTTGATAAGGTACCCCATAATAGACTGATGAACAAGGTCAGAGAATGCGGAGTCAGGGGACAAGTAGCAGAATGGATTGCTGGCTGGCTTCAGAACAGAAAGCAGAGAGTATGAGTAATGGGTAGCTATTCACAGTGGCAGAAGGTGGGTAGTGGTGTTCCACAAGGATCAGTGCTAGGACCACTGCTGTTCACAATTTACATTAACGATTTAGACTTAGGAATTAAAAACACAATTTCTAAATTTGCGGATGACACCAAATTGGGGGGGATAGTCAATACTAAGGAGAACTGCAACAAGTTACAGGAGGACATTAATAAACTTGCAGAATGGGCATATAATTGGCAAATGAAGTTTAACACAGATAAATGTTAGGTATTACATTTTGGTAGGAATAGGGAAATCACTTATTACTTGGAGGGTGCGAGTCTAGGTGGGGTAGAGGAACAAAGGGATCTCGGAGTACAAATACACAAATCACTAAGAGTTGTGACACAGGTTAGCAAGGCCATAAAAATGCAAAACCAAGGACTAGGATTTATTTCTAGAGGGATAGAATTGAAAAGTAGGGAAGTTACGCTAAACTTATATCGAACTTTGGTTAGACCACATTTAGGCCGTGAATTTAATAGACCTTAGAGGGCGGGTTTGGAGGTGGGTCGGTAGCGAAAATCGGAAAAATTGATGGTGGGCTGTGAACCCGCCTCCACCTTGCCTCCACGCTACTTTGGCAAGTGTCGGGTCAGCGGCTCCCGACCGGACCCAACACTTAACAGCGGGAGAGGCACTTAAGGCAGTTAACAGCTTGTTAACTGCCTGGATAATCCTATTTTATCTGCCTGTTCGGATTTTGCAGCTTTTTCTGTGTGCTGCCCGCCTTCAGAAAAACACGCCAGCTGCATTGAGCCTGGTTTAGCGAGGACCTGAATTGTTGGCAGCTGCTCGATCAGCTTAAAAGTGGTCCTGCAATCTCTCATAGTTTCAGAGGCCACAACTTAGTGCTTTGAGGTTTGGGGCACTTTTTGCAGCTCTACTAATCTTGTGTGTGTTCACACTGAAATCCAACTGCAGTGTGATCTCCTTGGAATACCCTCTGGCCACTTTGGCTGAGCGCAAATAACCTCCATTCCTAGACTGGGATATATACCAGCGGTATGGGAACCATTTATATCCTCTCATCCTGGTCCCCAGTTTCGGAGGAAGAGCAACTGCAGCAGCAGCACAAACAGGCACAGCAGCAGCACCAACAGCAGGAGCGCCAAGCTTCTCCTCAGCCACCTGATGATGCACAGGGCAGAGGGTGTCAGCGCAAGCCTGCACCTCGTCGCAGGGAATACCCCCAACACCAGCTTTACAGGCAGAGGATGAGCTTCCTCAACATTAGTGAGCAGCAGTGCCAAAGGAGGCTGAGACTTCCGCGAGACGTAGTCCCTGACATCTGCACAATGCAGCACCAACACCTGGAGCCCAGAGAAGCATGTGGACTCTCCTTACCAGTGGCTGTCAAAGTCACCACCGCACTAAAGTTCTTTGCTTCGGGCTCCTTCCAGGGATCAGCTGCAGCCATCAACGGCATCTCCCAGTCGGCCGCACATGCCTGCATCACGTAGGTCACCGATGCCCTCTTTGCAAAGGCGCAGAATTACATCCACTTCTCCACGGATGAAGCAAGTGTGATCATGTGGGCGGTTGGCTTTGTAAATATGGCAGGCTTCCCAAGGGTGCAGGGCATAGACTGCACACATGTAGCCATTAGGGCACCCCATCACAACGCAGCTGTATTGGTCAACCACAAGGGATTCCACTCCCTTAACATCCAGCTAGTGTGTAACCACAGGAAGATCATCATGCATGAAGGAAAAAAATTACAGGGCTACGGGGAAAGGGCGGGGGAGTGGGACGAGCTGAAGTGCTCTTGCAGAGAGCCGGCACAGGCTCGACAGGTTGAATGGCCTCCTTCTGTGCTGTAACCATTCTATGATTCTATGATTCTATGAGGCCCAAGCACTGATCCTTGTGGCACCCCACTAGTTACTGCCAGCCAACCGGAAAATGACTCATTTATCCCCACTCTCTGTTTTCTGTCCGTTAACCAATCCTCTATCCATGCTAATATATTACCCCGAACCCCATGAGCCCTTATCTTGCATAGCAACCTTTTATGTGGCACCTTAGCAAATGCCTTTTGGAAATCCAAATATACCACATCCACTGGTTCCCCTTTATCTACCCTGCTAGTTACATCCTCAAAAAACTCTAATAAATTTGTCAAACGTGATTTCCCTTTCATAAATCTATGTTGACTCTGCCTAATCATTTTTAAGATTTTCCAAGTGCCCTGTTACTACTTCCTTAACAATGGATTCCAGTATTTTCCCAACGGCTGATGCCAGGCTAACTAGCCTGTAGTGCCCTGTCTTTTCTCTCCCTCCTTTCTTGAATAGCGGGGTTACATTTTCTACCTTCCAATCCGCTGGGACCGTTCTAGTATCTAGGGAATTTTGGAAGATCACAGCCAATGCATCCACTATCTCTGCAGCCACCTCTTTTAGTTGTATTGTTGTTCTAAATTCTTAGTTGTATAGTTGTTCTAAGTACTTCAGGTGCGGTCTCACCAAAGCCCTGTACAATTGTAGTAAGACTTTCTTACTCTTGCACTCCAAATCCCTTTCAATAAAGCCCAACATGCCATTTGCCTTCCTAATTGCTTCCTGTACCTGCATGCTAACTTTCTGTGTTTCCTGTACAAGGACACCTAAATCTCTCTGAACACTAACATTTAATAGTTTATCACCATTTTAAAAATATTCTGTTTTTCTATTCTTCCTACCAAAGTGAATAACCTCACATTTTCCCACGTTATACTCCATCTGCCACTTTATTGCCCACTCACTTAACCTGTCTATATCCCTTTGTAGTCGCTTTGTTTCCTCCTCAAGTATGTCCTTCCTTATCTGAGGAAGGACATACTTGCCTTGGAGGCGGTGCAACAAAGGTTTACTAGATTGATCCCTGGGATGAGATGGTTGTCCTATGAGAAGAGATTGAGTAAATTGGGCCTATATTCTCAGGAGTTTAGAAGAATGAGAGGTTATCTCATTGAAACATATAAGATTCTGAGGGGGATTGACAGGGTAGATACTGAGAGGTTGTTTCCTCTGGCTGTAGAATCTAGGACTGTGGGTATAATCTCAGGATAAGGGGTCAGCCATTTAAGACTGAGATGAGGAGGAATTTCTTCACTCAGAGGGTTGTGAATCTTTGGAAATCTCTACCCCAAAGGGGTTGAGTATATTCAAGGCTGAAATAGATACATTTTTGGACTTTTTAAAAATTTGTTCGTGGGATGTGGGCATCGCTGGCAAGGACCGCATTTATTGCCCATCACTAATTGCCCTTGAGAAGGTGGTGGTGAGCCGCCTTCTTGAACCGCTGCAGTCCATGTGGTGAAGGTACTCCCACAGTGCTGTTAGGGAGGGAGTTCCAGGATTTTGATGCAGTGACGATGAAGGAACGGCAAAATATTTCCAAGTCAGGATGGTGTGTGACTTGGAGGGGTACTTGGAGGTGGTGGTGTTCCCATGCGCCTGCTGCCCTTGTCCTTCTAGGTGGAAGAGGTCGTGGGTTTGGAAGGTGCTGCCGAAGAAGCCTTGGCGAGCTGCTGCAGTGCATCTTGTAGATGGTACACACTGCAGCCATGGTACGCTGGTGGTGGAGGGAGTGAATGTTTAAGGTGGTGGATGGGGTGCGAATCAAGTGGGCTGCTTTGTCCTGGATGGTGATGAGCTTCTTGAGTGTTGTTGGAGCTGCACTCATCCAGGCAAGTGGAGAGTATTCCATCACACTCCTTACTTGTGGCTTGTAGATGGTAGAAAAGCTTTGGGGAGTCAGGAGGTGAGACACTCGCTGCAGAATACCTAGCCTCTGACCTGCTCTTGTTGACACAGTACTTATATGGCTGGTCCAGTTAAGTTTCTGATTAATGATGACCCCCAGGATGTTGATGGTGGGGGATTCGGCGATGGTAATGCCATTGAATGTCAAGCTGGTGGTTAGACTCTCGCTTGTTGGAGATAGTCATTGCCTGGCACTTGTGTGGCGCGAATATTACCTACCACTTATCAGCCCAAGCCTGAACGTCGTCCAGGTCTTGTTGCATGCGGGCATGAACTGCTTCATTATCTGAGGAGTTGCAAATGGCGCTGAACACTGTGCAGTCATCAGCGAACATCCCCATTTCTGACCTTATGTTGGAGGGAAGGTCATTGATTAAGCAGCTGAAGATGGTTGGGCCTAGGACACTGCCCTGAGGAACTACTGCAGCGATGTCCTGGGGCTGTTATCTCCAGGGGAGTTATCCCCGGTGTCCTGGTCAATATTTATCCCTCAACAAACATAACAAAAACAGATTATCTGGTCATTATCACATTGCTATTTGTGGGACCTTGCTGTGCGCAATTTGGCTGCCGCGTTTCCTACATTACAACAGTGACTCCACTTCAGAAGTACTTCATTGGCTGTAAAGCACTTTGAGACGTCCAGTGGTCGTGAAAGGCGCTATATAAATGCAAGTCTTTTTTTCTTTCTGTGATGATTGACCTCCAACCACCACAACCATCTTCCTTTGTGCTAAGTATGACTTCAGCCAGTGGAGCGTTCCCCCCCCCCCCCCGATTCCCATTGACTTCAGTTTTACTAGGGCTCCTTGATGCCACACTCCGCCAAATGATGCCTTGATGTCAAGGGCAGTCACTCTCACTTCTGGAATTCAGCTCTTTTGTCCATGTTTGGACCAAGGCTGTAATGAGGTCAGGAGCCGAGTGGTCCTGGCAGAACCCAAACTGGGCATCAGTGAGCAGGTTATTGGTGAGTAAGTGCCACTTGATAGCACTGTCGACAACACCTTCCATCACTGTGCTAATGATTGAGAGTAGACTGATGGGGCGGTAATTGCCGGATTGGATTTGTCCTGCTTTTTGTGGACAGGACATACCTGGGCAGTTTTCCACATTGTTGGATAGATGCCAGTGTTATAGTTGTACTGGAACAGCTTGGCTAGAGGCGCGGCTAGTTCTGGAGCACAAGTCTTCAGCACGACAACCGGGATGTTGTCGGGGCCCTTAGCCTTTTCTGTATCCAGTGCGCTCAGCCGTTTCTTGATATCACTCTAGGGGAATCAAGGGATATGGAGATAGTGCAGGAAAGTGGAGTTGAGGTCGAAGATCAGCCATGATCTTATTGAATGGCAGAGCAGGCTCGAGGGGCCGTATGGCCTACTCCTGCTCCTAATTCTTATATTCTTATGTTCTTATTTTTGTTCAATGGAACCTTGTTACAACATGCAATGCTATACTAGAAATAATGGTGGAAGCAGAATCCATAGTAGCTTTTAAATGGAAATGTAATATATATTTCAAAAAAGAATTAAAAGGGTATGGGGAAAGGGCATGTGAATGGAATTAAGCAGATAGCATTTTCAAAGAGCATAGATGCGCCAAATGGCCTCCTTCCATGATGTAAAACTTTATAAGGGGAGAAATTCTGTATCACCCCGTTTAGGGCACAATTATTGGCCGGGCGCAAAGTTTAGCACCTGGCACTAATTATCGCCTCCGACTGCGAACTTGGCTTCTATCGACCCTGGAGGTGATTGCCGCGCTAAATCAGGCGCTACACACCTCTCTTAAGGCACTAACGCCGAGGAGCGAGGCGTTACCTCAGAGCGCTGATGAAGCTCATGTGATGTCAGTCAGCAATGGAACACAGACACACTGGCGCCGGCCAGCTCTTAAAGGGGAGGGTCGATCTTGCTCTCCATCCACACCCTGCTCATTGCAGCCTTGAATCTCGGCCTGGAGAAACCTGTACATCAAATCTGCTGGAAAGAACAATGGAGAGGCACAGGGAAAGAGCTCAGAGTGCAGCCCCCACAATCTCTTCTAAATCGATGCAAGGAAGGTCAAATCAAAATGAACCTGCAAAGTGCTGCTCAGTACCCAAAATTCCTTCACACAGCATTGAATCTCTCCAGAAGTCTCTCTCTCTCTCAGAATACGTGATGCAAAAATGTCGCCAACAAAAAAAGGCAGGAAGCGGTCGCCTTTAAATAGTGCTCCCCCAGTCCCTTCCCGACTGCAAAATGCTCCCCTCAACCTGTTGTTGCTAGCGGCAGGCGGTAAGGCAGTGGGTGTCACTCAATATCCAGTCCAGGGCGCTACCGAGGTGTTGCACGCTTGACTGACGTCACAATCTGCGGGCGCAGGAGATCGTGGCGGTAGTGTTTAGTGCCTACCGCAAAATGTCTGGTCAATTTCGCGAGCGGCACAAACATCGCCGCGCCTGGGCGCTAGTTGCTTTGTGCCCCATTAGTGCCCTCTTAGGGTGCTAACAGGAGGCGCAAAGCAACCGAATTTATCCCCCTATGATTATATGATTCTGTGGTCCAATTTTGGGTGTCTAGACATTAATAGAGTAAATACACAATAAGGACCATAGTTTTGTTTAAGAAAATAGAAATTGAAAAGAAGAAAAACATTTCATTTCCATTTCCATTTTTCCCTTCTGGTAGCTAAATAATTTTAATTGTATTTTGGTGCAAATTAAATGCATTTTGCCTGGATTGCTTAATTATTTACAACTCAAATTTCATTCTCCTTTTCTTTAGTATTCTGCATGACTTTTGTGATTTGAATAATGTGCTAAAACACAACAAAGGAAACCATGTATGAGACAATTTACATTATAGAAAGTTATAGATTACATGTAGAAAATGATGCAGAAGAATTATATCAATATTTACCATGATTTTTATAATGAATATTCCTGACAAGTGAATATACTTTTATATCCAACTGATTATTAATTTTACTAAGATCAGTTTATAAATATTATGAATAGCCTCTACAGTTTGCTGTAGCATTAATTTCACCTACTGCTGCTTCTAATTTCTTATTCTCATCTGTAGCCTGTCCAAGAGTTCTGTATGAAGTCAATCCTTGTATGGATCCTATTCTTCTCATCAATCTATGGTTAGTGCCAGTCTTTATAAAACATTATCCAAAATCCACAGGAACTCCAAAGCTTATCTGATTCTCATCAAACTAGCAACCTGAGGCTAATTGCAATCCATTGACAGTTCAGCTATTGTTACTGTTCTTGGTGTCAACTGCGGATCAGTTGGTAGTACACTCGCCTCTGAGTCAGCAGGTTGTGGGTTCAAGTCCCACTCCCGGGACTTGAGCACATAAAGCTAGGCTGACACTCCGGTGCAGTGCTGAGGGAGTGCTGCATTGTCAGAAGTGCCGTCCTTCGGATGAGACATTAAACCGAGGCCCCGTCTGCTCTCTCAGGTGGACGTAAATGATTCCATGGCACTATTGCGAAGATGAGTAGGGGAGTTATCCCTGGTGTCCTGGCCAATATTTATCCCTCAATCAACATAACAAAAACAGTTTATCTGGTCATTATCACGTTGCTGTTTTTGGGAGCTTGCTGTGCACAAATTGGCTGGCGCGTTTCCCACATTACAACAGTGACTACACTCCAAAAGTACTTCATTGGCTGTAAAGCGCTTTGAGACATCCAGTGGTCGTGAAAGGCGCTATATAAATGTAAGTCTTTCTTTCTTTCTTCTTTGGTCTAACTCACTAAACACCTCTCTGTGAGTGGTTACCTGCTTGTGCTTTGAAACAAAGCCTACCCACTACTCACGACCAAGGGGCTGTTCAAAGCCTTCACTCTGATCTCTGTCAGCTGCTTCAGTCAGGCGAAGGTCGATGATGTTATCAATGTAAAGTTACAAGAGGGCCCTAAACTACCAAAAGGATGTCTTTTAGAGGTCAAAAACTGGACTTTAGAAGCCTCAATTTCTTAAATTAATATCAATGAGAAAAGTTTTAAAAGAGCAGTTTTAACCTTATTTCTATTTTTTTTAACTTGCTCGGGTAGTTACAGAAGTATATGGTACAATTTTGTTAGGGGAAGTTGGTTCATTTGTTTCTTTCTTGAAATTATTCTTGTCTGCTATGATACAAATTATGGATCATGACTGATAGTTTTGTGTTGCTCATTCAATTCGAGATTTCAGCCATCCTAGATGTGCTTAGATCATTAATAATCTTCTTACGCATGACAATATTTAAGCGGAATCCCAATTTAGCAGAATTTCTCAATTGTTCTGTTGAGTAATTGTCTGAGGTTGTCTTTTTCAGGTTTGTTCACAGATTAAGCAAATTCAGCATGAAGTAAATCTAATGAGTACCAAGAACATAATAAGTCTCCTCCAATTTCAAGGGACTTTTACTAGAACTGAGTGCCCAGATTACCTATGTGCTTACGTCACTGTTCTGACTGCTACAGCTCCACTCATTGTTTTGATTTTCTTCCAAATCCTCCTGCCTCTAAACCCATCTGTGAGCTATTGTAGAGAGTGTTAAATCACATTTGCCCTGCATGTAGAGTCCTCTCTTCCCCATTTACAGAAGCTAAGCTAATTAAATGTACAGACAGCCGACCCCCAATAGACTATAATATCTGTTATTCTTAATAACTTGTGACAGCTGGCCCAGTAGCACAAGCATTTCAGCACTTAACTCCTAACCAGCAGGTCACAAGTTTGAGTCCCACCGTTGCATGCAATTCAAGCTCATTTATCTCCACTCAGTTTCACTACTTTTCTGCACCATGGCCTATTATAACTAATGCAATACAACGTAGAAATGAAATGGTCCAACTTTACTTCAAGGAAATTGACATAATCCAGACTGCATTTATAGAGAAATCTGCAGTCCAAGCCTTCCTACCAGACCAACGCACAGAGAGGATGCTGATGAGTGGCAGTGAACAAATAGGAGAAAATGGGGAAAAAAACGTACATTAAAAACAAACACTTATTGCTCTTTATTGATCTCAGCATTTTCTCCGTGTGTTGGTCTGGCAGGAACAGGAGTGCAGTCTGGATTATATCCGTTTATTGCATTATTTCAGTAGTCTTCCAGTCTCATTCATAGACTTCATTGTCTTCATGAGACTGTGGGTCAGGCTCTATGTCATTTGTGATGCTACTAAATAGTTCACAATATGTGGGACAATTAGAGTAAATTCACTCCTCCTCTTGCTGTTAGTGCTGAGGGATTCATTCCCTGTGCCACTGGGGTGGGGACGGATAAATCTTTAGTGAAGTGATATGTTTATAATGGGGAACAAAGAAATGGCTGACCAATTAAATACATACTTTGGTTCTGTCTTCACAAAGGAGGACACAAATAACCTCCCAGAGATGTCGGGGAACATAGGGTCTAATGAGAGGGAGGAATTGAATGAAATCAGTATTTGTAGGGTAATGGTGTTAGGGAAATTGACGGGATTGAAGGCCGATAAATCCCCAGGGCCTGATAATCTACGTCCTAGGGTACTTAAGGAAGTGGCCCTAGAAATAGTAGATGCATTGCTGGTCATCTTCCAAAATTCTATAGACTCTAGAACAGTTCCCATGGATTGGAGGGTAGCTAATGTAACTCCACTATTTAAAAAAGGTGGTAGAGAGAAAACAGGGAATTATAGACCGGTAAGCCTGACATCGGTAGTGGGGAAAATGCTAGAGTCCATTATAAAAGATGTAATAGCTGAGCACTTGGAAAACAGTGACAGGATCGGACAAAGTCAACATGGATTTACAAAAGGTAAATCATGCTTGACTAATCTACTGGAATTTTTTGAGGATGTAACTGGTAGAATAGATAAGGGAGAACCAGTGGATGTGGTGTATTTGGACTTTCAGAAGGCTTTTGATAAGGTCTCGCATAAGAGATTGGCGTGCAAAGTTAAAGCACATGGGATTGGGGGTAAGGTACTGACTTGGATAGAGAACTGGTTGGCAGACAGGAAGCAAAGAGTTGGAATAAATGGGTCTTTTTCCGAGTGGCAGGCAGTGACTAGTGGGGTACCGCAGGGATCGGTGCTTGGACCCCAGCTATTCACAATATATATTAATGATCTAGATGAGGGAACTAGATGTAATATCTCCAAGTTTGCAGACAACACAAAGCTGGGTGGGCTTGTGTGCTGTGAGTAGGAAGCACAGAAACTCCAGTATGATTTGGACAGGTTGGGTGATTGGGCAGATGCATGACAGATGCAGTATAATGTGGATAAATGCGAGGTTATCCACTTTGGTGGCAAAAATAAGGAAGACAGATTATTATCTGAACGGCAATAGATTGGGAAAAGGGGAAGTGCAACGAGACCTGAGTGTCCTTGTGCACCAGTTGCTGAAGGTAAGTATGCAGGTGCAGCAGGCGGTTAAGAAGGCAAATGGTATGTTGGCCTTCATAGCGAGAGGATTCGAGTATCGTAGCATCATAGGGGGAAAAATTCAGTTGGTTGCGCCTCCCGTTAGCGCCTTAAGAGGGCGCTAATGGGGCGCAAAGCATCCAGCGCCCAGGCGCGGCGAAGTTTGCGCCGCTCGCGAAATTAACTAGACATTTTGCGGTGGCGCTAAACACTACCGCCACGATCTCCTGCGCCGGCAGATCGTGACATCAGACGAGTGCGCAACGCCCCGGTATCGCCCTGGAGCGGATATTGAGTGGTGCCCCCTGCCTTACCGCCTGACGCTAGCAACGACAGGTTGAGGGGAGCGTTATGCAGTCATGAAGGGAAAGGGGAGCGCTATTTAAAGGTGACCGCTTCCTGCCTTTTATTGTTGGTGCCATTTTTGAACTATGCATTCTGGAGAGAGAGAGGGAGAGACTTTTGGAGAGATTCAACGTTGTGTGAAGGAGTTTTGGGTACTGAGCAGCACTTTGCAGGTTCATTTTGATTTGCCATTCCTTGTATCGATTTAGCAGAGACTGTGGGGGCTGCACTCTGAGCTCTTTGCCTGGTGCTCTCCATTGTTCTTTCCAGCACATTTGATGTGCAGGTCTCTCCAGGCCGAGATTCAAGGCTGCAATGAGCAGGATGTGGATGGAAAGCAAGATTAACCATCCCCTTTAAGAACTGGCCCGTGCCATTGTGTGTGTGTTCCATTGCTGACTGACATTACATGAGCTTCGCCAGCGCTCTGAGGTAGTGCCTCGCTCCTCGGCCTTTGCGCCTTAAGACAGGTGTGAAGCGCCTGATATAGCGCTGCAATCACCTCCAGGGGCGATAAAAGTCAAGTTTGCAGTCGGTGGCGATAATTAGCGCCAGGCGCTAATCTTTGCGCCCGGCCGATAATTGCGCCCCAAATGGGGCGATACTGAATTTCTCCCCCATAGAATCATAGAAGATAGGAGCAGGAGTAGGCCATTCGGCCCCTCTAGCCTGCTCCGCCATTCAATTCGATCATGGTTGATCATCCAAATTCAGTACCCTGTCCCTGCTTTCTCCCCATATCCCTTGATCCCTTTAGCCTTAAGAAATATATCCAACTCCTTCTTGAATCTATTTAATGAATTGGCCTCTACTGCCTTCTGTGGCAGAGAATTCCACAGGTTCACCACTCTCTGGGTGAAGAAATTCCTCCTCATTTCTGTCCTAAATGGCTTACCCCTTATCCTTAGACTGTGACCCCTGGTTCTGGACTCCCCGACCATCGGGAACAATTTTCCTGCATCTAGTTTGTCCTGTCCTGTCAGAATTTTATAAGTTTCAATGAGATCCCCTCTCATTCTTCTAAACTCCAGCGAGTTTAAGCCCAATCGACCCAATCTCTCTTCATACGTCATTCCTGCCACCCCAGGTATCAGCCTTGTGAATCTTCGCTGAACTCCTTCCATGGCAAGAACATCCTTCCTCAGATAAGGCGACCAAAACTGCACACAGTACTCAAGGTGTGGTCTCACCAAGGCCCTGTACAACTGCAGCAGGACACCCTTGTTCCTGTACTCAAACCCTCTCGCTATGAAGGCCAACATACCATTTGCCTTCTTAACCACCTGCTGCACCTGCATGCTTACCTTCAGCGACTGCTGCACAAGGACACCCAGGTCTCGTTGCACTTCCCCTTCTCCCAATCTATTGCCATTCAGATAATAATCTGCCTTTCTGTTTTTGACACCAAAGTGGATAACCTCGCATTTATCCATGTTATATTGCATCTGCCATGCTTCTGCCCAATCACCCAACCTGTCCAAATCATCCTGGAGTTTCTCAGCATCCTTCTCGCAGCACACACGCCCACCCAATTTTGTGTCGTCTGCAAACTTGTAGATATTACATCTAGTTCCCTTGTCTAGATCATTAATATATATTGTGAATAGCTGGGGTCCAAGGACCGATCCCTGCGGTACCGCACTAGTCACTGCTTGCCACTCGGAAAAAGACCCGTTTATTCCAACTCTTTGCTTTCTGTCTGCCAACCAGTTCTCTATCCAAGTCAATACCTTGCCCCCAATCCCATGTGCCTTAACTTTACACGCTAATCTCTTATGCGGGACCTTATCAAAAGCCTTCTTAAAGTCCAAATACACCACATCCACTGGTTCTCCATTATCTATTTTACCAGTTACATCCTCAAAATATTCCAGTAGATTAGTCAAGCATGATTTACCTTTTGTAAATCCATGTTGACTTTGTCCGATCCTGTCACTGTTTTCGAAGTGCTCAGCTATTACATCTTTTATAATGGACTCTAGCATTTTCCCCACTACCGATGTCAGGCTTACCGGTCTGTAATTCCCCGTTTTCTCTCTACCACCCTTTTGTAATAGTGGGGTAACATTAGCTACCCTCCAATCCATGGGTACTGTTCCAGATTCCATCGAATGTTGGAAGATGATCAGCAATGCATCTACTATTTCTAGGGCCACTTCCTTAAGTACCCTAGGATGTAGATTGTCAGGCCCTGGGGATTTATCGGCCTTCAATCCCTTCAATTTCCCTAACACCATTTCCCTACGAATACTGATTTCTTTCAGTTCCTCCCTTTCATCAGACCCTATGTTCCCCAACATCTCTGGGAGGTTATTTGTGTCCTCCTTTGTGAAGACAGAACCAAAATATGTATTTAATTGGCCTGACATTTCTTTGTTCCCCATTATAAATTCCCCTGATTCTGACTGCAAGGGACCTATGCTTGATTTCACTAATCTTTTTCTCTTCACATATCTATAAAAGCTTTTACAGTCAGTTTTTATGTTCCCTGCAAGCTTACTCTCGTATTCTATTTTCCCCTTCTTAATTAATCCCTTTGTCCTCCTTTGTTGAATCTTAAACTGCTCCCAATCCTCAGGGTTACTGCTTTTTCTGGCCATTTTATATGCCCTCTCCTTGGATCTTATGCTATCCCTAATTTCCCTCGTTAGCCACGGTTGAGTCACCCTTTTTGTTTTATTCTTATGCCAAACTGGGATGAACAAATTCTGTAGTTCGTCCATGCGGTCTTTGAATGTTTGCCATTGCCTATCCACCGCCAACCCTTTGAGTGACATTCCCCAATCAATCCTACCCAACTCGCACCTCATACCATCAAAGTTACCTTTATTTAAATTCAGGACCCTAGTCTCTGATTCAACTACTTCACTCTCCATCCTAATGAAGAATTCTATCATATTATGATCGCTCCAACCCAAGGGGCCTCGCACAACAAGATTGCTAATTAATCCTTTCTCATTGCATAATACCCAGTCTAAGATGGCCTGATCTCTGGTTGGTTCCTCGACATATTGGTCCAGGAAACCATCCCGTAAACACTCCAGGAATTCCTCCTCCATAGTATTGTTACTAATTTGGTTAGCCCAATCTATATGTAGATTAAAGTCACCCATGATGACTGCTGTGCCCTTATTGCATGCTTCTCTAATTTCCCTTTTAATGCCATCCCCAACCTCCGCATTACTGTTTCGAGACCTATATATCACTCCCACTAACGTTTTCTGCCCCTTGTTATTTCTCAGTTCAACCCATACAGATTCCACATCATCAGAGCTAATATCCTTCCTTTCAATTGTGTTAATCGCCTCTTTAACCAGCAATGCTACCCCACCTCCCTTTCCTTTTTGCCTATCTTTCCTGAATAATGAGTACCCCTGGATGTTGAGTTCCCAGCCTTGGCCACCCTGGAGCCATGTTTCGGTAATCCCAATCAAATCATATTTGTTTACCTCTATTTGCGCAGCTAATTCATCCACCTTGTTCCGAATGCTCCTTGCATTAAGACACAAAGCCTTCAGGCTTGTTTTTTTAACGCTCTTAGACCTATTAGAATTTGTATTTACTGTGGCCATGTTTGATTTAAACCGTTGTTTTCTCTGACTGCCACTTTTGTTTTTCTCCTTCCTATCTTTTGCTTTTATCCTTGTTTCCCTTTCCTCTGTCTCCCTGCTCAGGTTCCCAACCCCCTGCCATTACAGGAGCAAGGATGTCTTGCTGCAGTTGTACAGGGCCTTGGTGAGACCACACCTTAACTATTGTGTGCAGTTTTGGTCGCCTTATCTGAGAAAGGATGTTCTTGCCATGGAGGGAGTGCAGCGAAGAGTCACCAGACTGATACCTGGGATGGCAGGAATGACGTATGAAGAGAGATTAGGTCGATTAGGCTTATATTCGCTAGAGTTTAGAAGAATGAGAGGGGATCTCATTGAAACTTATAAAATTCTAACAGGACTAGACAGACTAGATGCAGGAAGGATGTTCCCGATGGCGGGGGAGTCCTGAACCAGGGGTCACAGTCTAAGAATAAGGGCCATGATGTGGAAATGCCGGTGTTGGACTGGGGTGGACAAATGTGAGAAGTCGCACAACACCAGGTTATAGTCCAACAGTTTTATTTGAAATCACAAGCTTTTGGAGCGCTGCTCCTTCGTGACTTCACCTGACGAAGGAGCAGCGCTCCGAAAGCTTGTGATTTCAAATAAACCTGTTGGACTATAACCTGGTGTTGTGCGACTTCTCACATAAGGATAAGGGGTAAGCCATTTAGGACTGAGATGAGGAGGAATTTCTTCACCCAGAGAGTGGTGAACCTGTGGAATTCTCTACCACCCAAGGCAGTTGAGGCCAATTCATTAAATATATTCAAGAAGGAGTCAGATATATTTCTTAAAGCTAAAGGGACCAAGGAATATAGGGAGAAAGCAGGGACAGGGTACTGAATTTGGATGATCAGCCATGATCGCATTGAATTGCGGAGCAGGCTCGAGGGGCCGAATGGCCTACTCCTGCTCCTATCTTCTATGTTTCTATGTTTCTATGTTTCAGCAGCACTCCCTTCTATTCCAATTTCTGCACCATGGGCCTACTATGAGTAATAGTAGCATATTCAGTTCTATCATTCCCCAACACTCATTGAAGCATTACAGTACAGAAAATGTTAATGATGTGCTTGTACCATTTACGAATGTTCACTTATGGCGGACTGAGTGATCAAGTGCTGTAATGGAAGCAGTGCAAAAACACAGAATAAGCATATGTAGATAGATCTGACAAAAGGTCACCGACCTGAAATGTTTACTCTGTTTATCTCTCCACAGATGCTGCCTGATCTGCTGAATATTTCCAGCAGTTTCTATTTTTATTTTGGATTTCCAACATGTGCAGTATTTTGCTTTTGTATTAGTCCTTTCCCATGGTCTTCTACTTTAAAAACTAACATGATGGTGACTCAAGTGTTACCACTTTAAATCTAAAAAACAAACCATTGTGTTCTGGACACATTATGGAATCTGTGCTGTATTGTTTGCCAGACTTTGCAGCAGTTATCACATGAAATACTTGGCCTTAGTAGCTGTATGGAATGAAAATGCACGACCTTTTTATAACTCAGTTAGAAAATCTAATCTGCTTCACTCTTGTGTTATCACATTGCCTCAGGTTAGATATACACACTACTACATTCAGCCATAAATGTAGTTTAGGCCCGTACATGGGACTGTCACTGTTATCACCTAGTGAAGCTGTGTTGGGACAAATGTTTCCTCTTCAAAATGCATTTTCTTTCCTTTTTCAATATAATAGTAAATGATTCTAGCAATTCTGTTCTGGATGTACGCAACATGATAAAAGCATTCTGGCCATATTTGGCTGATAAGTGACGGCTTTACTGTATTTGTTGAAGAATTGATTCAGTTGACATTTTGCAGCTAGCAGTATTTCTTGGAGTATTCAAAGACAGTGAGCGTGGGTTGCTCCAAGGGATATGCAAACTGCTCACTACTGATGATATTTCCAAATCACTGGGCAATGATATAGGGGAAATAACCTCTCGTAACCATTCAACATCACACAAACAGGCTTAGTTCTGGCCTATCCACAATTTCAACACAATTCCATGAACAAATGCTACTGTGCGATAAAATGAGTCTCATATATGCTGTCATGTATATTTTATTTAATACTGCAAATTGCCACTAAATTTTCTCTTTATGGCATAAGACTAGTTTTAAACATCTAAGTCAGTAAATAAAAGATCGTCTGAGGGGTATAAATGAGAGTCCTATATCATTTTTATAAAGATCATTGCCTATGAATTAATCTGATTTATTTCTATGACACAACATTATTGCCACGTTACACAATTTCTATCAAAATATGACCTGGTGCTTAAAAAATGCAAAATTGGAATGTATACCAGTTTTACTTCACGTACAGGGAAATCTAGATCGATTTCGGTATGGAGCACAGATCGGTAGGTGGTCCACCTGCTCTACCCAGCCGATGATGTTAAGTAGGAGGCTTGAATGATTTTGGTGGTAAAGCCTCATTTAAATACAACAGCGAGTTGCCTTGAGACATTTTACTACATTAAAGGGGCTCTATAAATGGAAGTTGTTGCCATCGCTTATCACACTGCTTATGGGCACTTCGCCATTTAGGAGGGTGGGGAATCTGCCACTCATCATAGGCCTGCAGCAATACCTTTTGCAAGATAAGGGAGTGAAGGGTTATGGGGAGCGGGCAGGGAAGTGGCTTTGAGCCCAAGATCAGCCATGATCTTATTGAATGGTGGAGCAGGCTCAAGGGGCCAAGTGGCCTATTCCTGCTCCTATTTCTTATGTTCTTAAAGGCTTGAAGCATCGGAGGTGAAACGTGCAGCAGATTTCAGCGGCAGGGAAATTTTATGAACACACTCAGCAACAAGGTAACAAACTTATTGTACAAGAAATCTAAACCTGTCTGAATACAAATTGAGTAAAGTTTGATTCTGGCATATTTGGATTCCTGTGAATCATCTTAGCCAAGACTTATGGGGCTGGTTTTTGTATTGCTACTTCCCCGTTAATGCCGATAAAAGAGGCGATACTCTCATTAGAATGAAGAAAAAAAAGAGTGCCAAAACAGTTACCAGCTTTCTTCAACTGCAGCTAAGGATCCCTTTAAATAGCTCTGTAATGGCCACCTCCCGACCTGTACTGCCCATGGTTTGTGGGTGGGTTGAGGGAATAGCAGTGGCAGTGCTGATTGACATGAAAATGGCATTGAAGAACCTGAGAATGTGAGTTGACCCCAGTTTGAATATTTTAATTAAATTGGAACGGACGGATCTCCATGGCCAGTCGACATTTTTTTTCCAATTTTCATCTTGCTATTGCCCCTTTTATTGGCATTAACGGGGAAGTAGCAATACAAAAACCAGCCCCATAAGTCTTGGCTAAGATGATTCACAGGAATCCAAATATGTTAGAATCAAACTTTACTCAATTTGTATTCAGACAGGTTTGGATTTCTTGTCCAATGATTGGATTCTAAATTTAGATGCCGGAAATAAATGCCCAAATTAGTTAATGTTAACATTAAAATAATGCTGATTAGAAATGCTAGGCGATAGTCCTCCTGGTGATAAAAGTAGCAAGGAAATCTGCTGCAAGGATTATGTAGGTCTTTGTTCAATCAGAGTGGGTCTCTTTGTGACTTGCATGAAGGATTGGCTGAAGGAGAGGAGAATGGCTAATTTGGGAAGTAATGTTAGGCTGGGGACATGCACAAGATGTAATTTAAACTTTATCATCAGGGCGATAAACTTAATGGGCGATAGCGAATTGGCAGCCTACTTTTATTTTATTTTACATTGAATTAAAAATGACCCCCAATGAGTGCCTCAGGGATCAGTGTTGGGCTTGTAAGGTTTCCAAAATTTGCAGATCCCCAAAACCTAAGGAAAAAGGACTTTGGAACTACCTCAGAGTGATAAAATACATTTGGGCCTAACATAAGGAATTTAAGACCAAAAAACAAGTTTTGGCATTTTAAAAGACATGTCTGGACCTGTAAGGGAGAAAAGGCTGCACAGGAGGTGGGTTCGACCTCTGTAAAAGCAGTTTTGGGTATTGCAGTTAAATTGCATTGTCTGGGGAATCGGGATGACCTCACTCAAGCCCCAGCAAGCATTAATATTTGGACAATAGACCCTGGGATAAGGCAGACCCACCCAAAACACAGGCCCCATTAAAACCTATCACAGACCCATCAAAACCATGCATAATTCAAATCGCTCAGGACCATTCTATAGAAAAACCCGAGTCCAGCCTAGAAACCCAAAAGATGAAACCAATCACCTGTAATCAACCAAAGAGATCGACAGGACGCAAGCCATTTGACACTTAGTAAAGTTGTTACTGTTAACGAGGTCTTACAATGACCGGGATTTGATTTGGTTTTGATAAGGCCACTTCAATTTAGTATAATTGAAGGCCCATCAAGCAGTTACCAGTTCAAGTTCTCCAGTAAAACAGTTCAAGTTCAACAGAATTGAAAGCCTGTGTTGAACAGAAGTCAGGGCTGCAGTTACAGAAGCAGGCAGAAGGCAGTTTCCACAGTTCTGCAAGAAGGCAGTTTCCACAGTTCTGCAAGAAGGCAGTTCCACAGCTCGGAAGAAGTAGGTTTAAACAGAGGCAGAGTTACAGCAAGAAGTTAAACAAAGAAGGCCAACAGCTTCACAAGCAGACCGACACGCAAGAAGAAACCAGAGCGACTGCCTCAGTGACCATCGGACACCTCGCGGCAACAAGGGCCTTACGAAACCTTTTACTCAAAAGACTCTAAACCCTAGCTCTAAACTGTCAAGGATTCGTTTGGTGAGCATTATCCCTGGTTCTCCAGAGTCCAACCTAGCTAGTGAAGTGGGATTGGGAGGGGTGAAGTATTCTTCTAATGTTATTTTCCCTCGCTTGTACCGAAGTGTTCCCCACCTTTAGAGTGTTAAGAGTGTTTGTGTTGTGTTTTACTTCCTTGAATAAAAGTCAAAGTTCTTTCATCAATCCTGTTGTCTACTGCACCTTTGTTCACGACCCCTAAATAAGTCCAAGGTCTAGAACCAGGGGCGTGGGAGTGATTCGAACCACTCACTGAGTCAGAGGTGAGGCTGACCCCCGCACACCACCCCCTACAGGCTCCCTATTGTTCTTCATCGACATAACTGACCTAGATTCAGAAACAAAATGGCCCATAATTTCCGATAGGAGACTTCCTGTATGTGGATGCCTCCTATCGGGAAAAAGTCCACGCCCTTACCTGAGGGCTCCCGAAGTCCGGACACTTCCAATCCTGGGCCTCTCCACAGTCGAAATGCGCAGGGCCCATGTATCCCAGGGGCGCAGGCGGTTCGCAAGCGTCCCTGGGATCATGTGGACCAGGCGAGCCAGTGAAAGAAGGGAATTCCCCTTCATACTTTTGACATGCAGACCTGTCAAAAGTATGAATGGGGATCACTGAAAAAAGACACGAAAACAATGGCCTAGAAATTCGGGTGGCCGGCTTGCCGCGGGGGTAAGGATCGCGCGCGCTCTTATCTACCACGCCTGCCGTTGTGTTTCGGGCCCACAGGAACTTCGGGTCCTGGGCCTCTCCCTAGCGCCGGCGCGCAGTGCTTGCGTGTTCCAGGGGCGCAGTTAGTGTGATGCGACCTCTGGGATCACGTGGGCCATGGAGAGCCAATGGCAGCAGACCATCTTTCATTCATAGATTTGACAGGAGACCTGTCAAATCTGTGAATTGAAATCGGCCCCAAAAGAACAGCTAAACCTCAAATAATTTTTTTTAAAAACCATCACATTAATAAAATAACTATAGTTAAATAAATTAACCACTTTAAACAAAAATTTAAATTTTTGAAAAAATTTAAATTCTTTTTAAAAGTTATAAAAATAAACTTACCTTTCTTTAAAGTCTCTAAAAAAGATAAACCTGTTGAATTTTTTTTAAAATTATACTTAATTAACTACTTACCTTGTTCAAAAGGGGTCTTACACCTCCTTTTTACTTGTGTAAAATCTTCCATACTTCCCCTCGCGTTGAAACCTGAAAAAAACCTAAGTGTGCTGCATGCGCGCAGCCTCTGGTGCGCACGCGGTTCACCTAGGAACCGCCCCCTATGCCATACCGGAAGTGCCGGTTTCCCACGCATGCGCAATGCATGCAGGAAACCGGCACTTCGGGAATGAATACGGGTGAGTACAGAGTGCGTACTCGCCCGGGAAGGGCCGAATTTTTGGGCCATTAAATAATTTTTAAAAAAACGTTCACGTTTTAAAATGAGTTAAAATTACATTAAATTAAATATTTTAAAGAAAAATTTAATTTTTTGAAAAAAATAATTAAAGTATTTTACAGGGCTAAAAATAAACTTACCTTTTTAAAAAGTATTAAAAAATTATAAATGAGTGAAATTTAAAAAAAAACTTTTTTTATACTCTTATGCTGGTAAAAGCAGGCCTTACGCGTAAGATTTTTAATTGATTTCAGCGGGCGGAGGTTCTGCAGAAAGCGGAACACCCCAGGCCCTTCTCCAGGGCAGGCGTGCGATCTGTCAAGACCATTCTTGACAGATCGGAAATGCCGGTTTTCAGCGCATGCGCTTCGCATGCCTGAAACCTGCATTTCCGATGTCCCTACGGGTGTGTACACAGCGCGTACACACCCGCAGGCATCGGAAAATATGGGCCAATGCAATTTGGCTAGAATTACAGATGGTAGAAGGCAGCCATGGAACTATAGAAGGATCGAGACAAAATGTACAAGTGAACAGAAGTATGGTCATTGAAATTCAATTTGGACAAGTGCACATTGAAGGAAGGAATGGGAGACCTACTTACTCAATGAGCTGGTGTTGAATGAGCTAGGTTTAATGAAATCTGGGCGCGATAGTAGATTCAACACTTAGAATGTCAAGTCAATGCAAAGCAGCAATCAATAAAGCTAACAGAATGCTGAGCTAGAAGGATAGATTTTCTTCTTCCCAAACAAATTAAAGAAGACAAAAGGGTAGATACCTGCTAAGTTAGATCTCTGTGCCCCATCTGCTCCCCCAGGATTTCTTGGCCATTTCCCTTTTGATGTAACTGGGTCTGCAGTGGGTGCAGGGCCAGAGGTCCTATGTCAAAGAGGCAGGAGGAGGTTTTACTGACCGCAGTATACTCCTCATTGGGTGGCCCACCATAGGGGCACATGAAGAAAGCTGGCTTATGGGCCGATCCCGGGACCCTTGTAGATTGGAATGCCTTTGAGGATCATGGGGCAGGCTGAAGATGTTTGAGGAAAATTTTTATTCTTTTAACTCCTCAAGATGGTCTAAACATCTCAGAGCCTTCTGGCTGCTGCTCTGATTTCATCCCTGATGTTTAGGTGCAAGGCACAACCATAGGTGCGAGCCTGTACACCCAGTTCATGTATAAGGCCTGCACAGGAAAATCATAAAGTCTTTGGTAACAACGGGAACAATGTACTTAGGAACACAGCACCTGTTGGGCAGATGCTCATAGAGGAAAATTGCCCCAGTGATTCAAATCAGCAAAGTACAAGTCTGAAACTGTCAAAATCAAATTGTACAGTGCTCTGGTTAAGACACATCTTGAGCACTGCATTCCATTTTGTCACTGACAGACAAGTGAACTATCCCAGCCCCAGAAGAGATGGAGAAAAGGGCCAAAAGGTTTACCCCTAGTATCAAAGGACTGAGTTGTGAAAGGATGCTTGAAAAACTTAGGGGGAAAAATTCGTGGCCGCCACAAGAGTTGCTGGTGTCATTGGCAACTCGGGTTAACGGCCGTTGAAAATGGACGCAGCGCTACTCGAGAAAAATTTGCGCTGGGGGCCAAAGATTTTTAGCCCAGTGCTAACTTACTATGTAATGCCCTCCTGGTGGCGTTAGCGCAGGCATGGAAGTCGATGTTCCCATCCTGAAGCAGCGTTTCAGCTTCTAACAGCCTCTGGGAGCAAGGCTGTGGAGTTCACAAGGAATTGTGGGTCATTAAAAGGTCTATGAATTAAAGGGGCAATGCGTTCAGAGCTAATAAAAATTGAAGTTTTCAGCCCTTACTGCCTTTTTAACAAACATTAACATTAGAAAAAGAAGTCCCAAAAGGGAGTCTTCAGCACTGAAAGCTGAATTCCCTTCCGAACCTCAAAAAATGGGAAAAGTGCTTCAGCGCTAACACAAATGGCTCAGCAAGCCAGGGAAGGGGCACCCAGGGTCTTGCATGCAGCACTCTAGCTTTGTGCAGGAGGTCAACACTGCAAGAGAGGTCCTCTACCCACAAGGGGCCAGGAGGCCTTCCAGAAAGAAGGATGTGGGACCACATCACCAAGGCTGTCACTGCCAGCAGTGTCACCCCACCATCTGGCTCCAGTGCCCAATGATGCTTCATGACTTCAGACCACTGGTCAAGGCCAGTGAATGCATCTTCAAAAGTCGTCTCCTACTAACTGAAACACTATCCTCACACACTGCTCAAAGCTTGACTCCCCCCGTCAATTACTCACCTACTAACAATCTGTACCAATCACGAGGCAGATTTCCCATTCCTAGCCTCACCTCACCTCACCCCTTGGAGGAGACGGTGCAGGCTATTCTTGGCAGGGGCATGGCTAAGCCCTTGGCCAGCAACAGGGCAGAAAGGATACAAGATGCTGGTATCCTCATACGTTATCCTCCTTCTGGCATGCACCTCTTGCTTTTCCGCCCTCCCCTCACCACAACTCCACCCTTGCGCCTTCCTCATTTCACACACCCAAGAAATGAAGCCTACCCAGCCAGTGGTTGGCCAAGAAGAGGGAGAGAAGAGTGAAGAAGAAAAAGAAGAAGAAACACCGTTACTTGATTTCACACTCCCAGCCACCAGCTCCTCAAGGTCGACCAGCAAGGCCATTTTTAATGTCCCCCACTGAAATTCAGCAGCCTTCCTCCAGCCATGCTGCAGCCACTTGGGTAGCACTGTGTGACATCACTAGGATAGGCAAAGGCACACACAAGACAGTCACTAAGAGAATGCATAAGGGTGATGAGTTGATTTCTTGATTTCATATTGGATGGATAGATGTATAAAGTTGGATTGGAAAGTTTGCTTTCTGGTGGCTTTTATTTCAGCATCGTGGCCAAGAGGACACTGTGATGGTCAGTAACAGAGGGAAGGTAAGGTGTGGGGCTAATGTTGAAAAGGGAATTGGGGTTGTGGTCACTGAGACCGCAGGTGGATGATTCCATCCCAGATATCCCGACTAGAAAGAGACTGTCTGGGTTGCATCCTTCCTTCTGCTTCCTCCTCTTCTGCTTTCTCCTCTTCTGCTTCTACCTCTTCTGCATCTTCCTCTTCCCTCTGTGAGCGGGTGCTGTAACTCTGAAATGACAGCATAAAATGCTGGAAATATTCAACAGGTCAGGCAGCATCTTGACCTGAGACATGAACTCTGTTTCTCTCTCCATGGATGTTGCCTGACGTGCTGAGTATTTGCAGCATTTTCTGTTATTTTACCATCCGAGGCCTTGCAAGCATCCAGCAGCACTCCCTACTCACTTAAAAAACTTTTAACATGTATTGCACCAAGCCACTACTTCAGTAAAATCAAAAACATCCAGTCCAAAAGCTTAATTGCAAACTTAACTGAAAGATGTGTGTGTCCCTTTAAGAGGTGCTGACAGCACCTTTGTGAGTCTCCTTGCCTGCTGGGTTTACCTGCTGTGCTTAGGACCACCGCTGAACTCAACGCTAGGCTCAAATTTTGCTGTGGTGACGTTAAGTCGGCGTGCACTCCGGCATTTTTCTTTGCAGGGTGATACTTCTTAATGGCAGCGCTACCGGGCCTAGGAAAATGTAGGAAAATGTAGGACGCAGCGGACCCGCCACCAGCTAGCCTTCTTTTTGCCATTTTTTGCCGGTAACAGGTGGCGTTAAGCCCCTGAATTTTTAGCCCTTAGACTCTTCAGCCTTTTAAGGTATAATTGAAAAAGTACCTTATAGAATTATATAACATACTAAAGCAGCATATAGAAGTTAATCCGGAGCACTATTCTGGAAAGAAAAAAGAGATTGGGGGCTATTTTGGCTGAATCCTTTAGGCACTAAAGAGGTAAAGAGGTAGCCAAGATGGAGTCTTAAGCTGCAATGCTGATTTAGCCCGTGTTTAGCGCAAGACACCATCTTGGTAAAGGAGTTGAAGCTCATTGACAATTAAATTGCCTGCTAGTGCTCATTAAAGAGGCTGTATGTTATTTTGGTGGATAACTCTTAACTTAATGACCTCTCCTAATACCGACCAGCTGAACAGGGGTAAACAAGTCCTTGCTGACTATTTCGAGCACTACTTAAAGCCATGCTCAGCTTTCAATGTTCACTTGCTGATTGAGATTGACTGACTGCACTGCGTTTGAAGAGGACTTTTGAGACACATCGGGAGACTTTCTGGGACACTTTGTCAAGACTTCACCAACACCCTATCAACATTTTTCCCGGACAATCTCTCAGAACTTCACCTAAAAAGAGGGTGTGCTGTGCTACTCTACCTTACAGGAGTCACCCTGAGAAAGGGAGTGGTTGGTCATGGGCATCTTGATAGGGGTGCCCCTTGCTCTGCATGACGATTTGGAAGAGGCGATGAGGCTAGGCAGTGAAGCACCAGCTACTGCAGGACTGAGGGCTCGGAGAGACAGGAGGGCGAGGAGGGCTCTCAGCATGAGGACCTATCCACCTAGGTTATTCAGAGAGCACTACTCCTACATTCACATGACCCAAGACCAGTGCATGACGGGGCTGCGCTTTACCAAGGAGGTCATTACAGAGATCTGTGGTCTTGTGGAAGGAAGACTCAGACATCGCAGCACAGCCAGGACTGCATCGCCTGTGGCAGTCAAGGTCACAGTGTCACTTAACTTTTATGCTAATGGAACCTTCCAGGCTACCACAGGTGATATAAGTCACATGTCACATTCCTTTGTGCACTTCTGCATAAGGGAGGTCTCTGCGGCTCTATATGCTCTGAGGAATGAAAACATATCATTCCCTATTGCCAGAGAAGACCAGAGGCAGAGAGCACTAGGATTCGACAGGATTGCAGGGTTCCCCAAGGTCCAGGGAGCCATTGACTGTACACATGTGGCCATGTGAGCCCCTCATTTAAACTCGGAGTTGTTCAGGAACAGGAAGGGATTCAATTCCCTCAATGTACAGCTTCTCTGTGACCACCGGCAGCGCAGGTAAATATCTGCTATCCTGCTATGATGCATTTATAATAAGACAGTCATCCGTCCCACAGATCTTTGAGCCCCAATGCAAGATGCATGGCTGGCTACTAGGTGTCAAGGGATATCCTCTGATGCCATGGCTCATCAGTCCCCTGAGAATCCCCCAGACACCAGCTGAGCACTCATACAATGAAAGCCACTCAGCCACCAGAAATATCATTGAGTAGACCATTGGGGTCCTCAAGCAGAGGTTTAGATGCCTTGACCGGTCAGGAGGTGCCCTGCAGTACTCGGCCGAGAAGGTGTCCACATTCATGGTGATTTGTTGCATGCTCCACAATCTAGCGATTGAGAGACCAGCCATTACCACTCGCAATTGTGCCAGAGGGTAAAGCTCAGGATGCATAACAAGAGGAGGAGGAGGAGGAAGAGGAGGAGGAAGAGGAGGAGGAGGAGGAGGACCAGGAGGAGCACCAGAGGCTTCCGTGTAGACGGGCCGCACCTGGAAAGGATGCTTGCCACCATCTAATTGCACAGTGCTTTTGAGAGACGTGCTCCATTTACAGACTCCAGAGCACTGTGGCCACATGAAGTACCTTCCACGACTTAGGATCCATCAGGCAGTCTATCATCTGCATTCAATCCTTTCAACACCTTCCCCATGACGATCACATGAAAAAAGACCACCAATGCCACCACTTCCCAATTACCATAATCACTGTTAAGATGCATCAGAAACAAAATATGTAAATATGACAGAACCAACATTACTTAAAAATATTAAACTATTCACCCTGGTGCTTACCTGTCGTGGCTATCTATAAATGCTCTTGCATAATCTAGTGCTCGTACGAAGTGCAACCCCAGTGGCAGCAGCAGGCGAGGTGGATGGCTGCTCAGAATCTGAAGAAGGCAGTTCAGATGTCCTCCTGGGACTCCCTCAAAAGGCTGTGGGCTGTGATGGCCCCGCCTCAGACTGCACCATCTCAGCATAGGCTTCAGCAGTCTGGGCCACCTGGCTAACAGGCAAGAGCAATGCTGGAGTGTCGGGGGAGGGAGCAGCAATGCTGGTATCTGGAGAGAGGCCAGTAGATTGTTGCTGCATGATTCCCCCGCCACTACCTCAGTTGCCTCTGTACAGTCCGCCCAGTGACCTGGTGGAGGACACACCTGTGGGCATCGGAGACACTCTGCAAGCCCTTTTCAACCGAGGAGCCCAGAGCCACCGTGGCAGCTGCCTGAGCTTCCATTGCAGCAGTGTGCCGCTCCATGCAAGCTGCAGTGACTGCAGTGGAAGCTGCGACCTCAGTCATCAGACGCTGCATGATGTCGGGCTCCACAGGTCACTGGCTGGAAGTCACCAGCGTCTCCACGCTGGAGAGGATGGGTTCCAGGCTCTGCGTCCATCTACGGACCAAGGTGGAGGCGGACTCCTCCACCCCGCCTAGCCACGACCCGTAGGCTTTCAGGCAGGCTCTCTATTGCATCACTATTGCATCAGGCAACACAGTGGTATAGTGGTTAGCACTGGTGCCTCACAGCGCCAGGGACCCGGGTTCGAATCTGACCTCGGGTGACTGTCTGTGTGGAGTTTGCACATTCTCCCCGTGTCTGCGTGGGTTTCCGCCGGGTGCTCCGGTTTCCTCCCACAGTCCAAAAATGTGCGGGTTAGGTTGATTTGGCTATGATAAATTGAACCTTAGTGTTAGGGGGGTATTAAATATGTGGGGTTATGGGGATAGGATGGAATATGTTAGGGGGAATTAAATACGTGGGGTTACGGGGGTAGGATGGGATATGTGTACTGTGGGGATTAAAGCAGGGACAGGGTACTGGATTTGGATGATCAGCCATGATCGTATTGAATGGTGGAGCAGGCTCGACGGGCCGAATGGCCTACTCCTGCTCCTAGATTCTATGTTTCTATGTTTCTATGTTTCTATCAAGCATTTGGCTTGTCAAACCCATCAGCCTTCTTCTGAAGCGAGGCCCTATCTGACTCCTCTCCAGCAGAACTAGTATACGACCTTGCCCCCCAGAAAGGTGGCACCTGTCATGTCCCTTCCCACGCTAGTGCCCGGTGCATCCCATTGTAACGATCCCTCTTCTAAGCTAGCCTCTAAGTTGCACGTGGTGCCGGGGGTGCCTGCGACAGTGGTAGCCATTGACGCAGTGCATTTGTACTCATTCTCCTCCTCCTCCTCTTCCTCCGGGGGCGACGTGACTGTTGCTCTTGCAGAACCTGCTCCACGGCGTGAGGTACATCTTGCTCCTGGGAGCCTGCAATGCTAAAGCTGGTCAAGGGGCAGTGAATGTGGCCACTATAGGAGGATGTGTGTGATGAGACAATGTGGACGTTGGGAGTGAGGATAGCTTTAGGTGATAAGGGATCAGGAATCGTTCAGCATCTGCAAGGAAGCTGCAGTGGCTACATACCTCTATGCGAGATGTCCCCTGCTCTGCCTCTGGCCACGGGGTCTGCCACTCCCCTCCCGATCACGGCCAGCACTGCCTCCTCAAGGGGAGTAATATCATGAATTTGTGCTTCCCCATGCCCGGTCAGCTCCTGCTGCCACGTATTATGTGCTAATTTTGCCTGGAAGAGAAATGGGTTGAAATTCATTATAGCCCAGGAATGGGCGGTAGCTTTTGAAAAGTTTGAGAATTAGTGCCAGGCGCTAATACTTCAGGCTGCACGCAAAATTAAGTCTCATTGCACAAATAAAGGATTGGAGTGTTAATACAAATGCTAATGGCCTAGCTCAGTATCGTTAAATTCAACACACTGACCAATATCAGGTGCTGTCTTATCACAAGTCATCATTGCCTGAGGCTCTTTCCAGTTCTTAAAGGGGAGGTTCATTGATGCTGCAGAAATTCATTCTCATTATTGCTGCCAGTACAGCCCCCATTAATGTAACCAAGTGTAGCACCTTGATATGTTGTGAGAGTAAATGTAACTAATTGTTAGTAGCCACAACACTCCTGATACTAAACAACCTTTAAATGACTGAATTAAACAGTTGCACAATGTCAAACTGACAAGGAAACAGTGTAACAGCGCTAACCTGACAGCTGCGACTCATTACTCATGATCCCTTTAAATAGCATCCCTGGAGCTGGCATCCGCCTGCATGACGCCTCCTCTCCCTGTTGCTGTTGGGGTGAGGCGCTAAGGCAGGGGGCGACAATGAATTTTGCAGATTGGGCACCCGCACATTCACTGATGTCACGATCTGCCTGGCGCTGAGGTCCCCGGCGGTAACCTGTAGCGGCGGCACTACAGGGGTTTGGCGTGCGGTGCTGGATTCACCTCGCCCCGGCACTATTGCATCAGCGCTGTGTTAGTGCCCCCGCCAGGCACTAACGGGCAGCGCTAACCAACTGAATTTTCCCCCCAAAGAGTGGTGATTGTGAATGCGTGTATTGGCAGGTATATTTGTGTGTGTGTGGTGCCTCACATGGTTGAAGAGCTGTGAGATGTGTCTGAGGTGTGAGTAGCTTCTGTGAAGGATGCAATAGTGTGGGGTGTGTGAATGTCAGTGTATAGACAGATGGTGGATGAAGTGTGTTGAGGTTGTGATGCTGGTGGTGGTGGTGCAGTTATTGAGAAGTGTGTTTGTGAGATGGGATCTTACCTTGACCATTCATGTCAAGTCATTAAATTTCTTGCGACATCCTTCCACTCCCAGCCATCACTCTGCACACCTTCAGCAGAAGTGGATGAGTGCAGGCTACACATAAAGCACCATGAAAATTGCGTCTAATCAGCACTTGAGTACTAACCTGCAGGTTTCTGGTTAGCGCCTGCAGGCATGTTCAAATCATGAAAATCATCAATTAGGCCGAAAATTGCATGCTAAATCCGGACTTTCAAACAGGTGTTTCTTATTAGCACAGCATCCATTTAGGGCCTATTTTAACCCTTTGGCCAAAATAACCTATTAATATTTATAAACCACCTTTCCTGTCCTCAGGACATTCAATGGTGCTTTACAACCAATGGATTACTTTTGAAGTAAAGTCACTTTTGTTATGTAGGCAAATGCAGCAGTCAATTTGCACACAGCAAGGTCCCATAACAGTAAATGAATGAGTGACCAGGTAATCTGCTTTTGGTGGCATTGGTTGAGGGAAGAATGTTGGTCAGGACACAAGGAGAACTTTCAAATTACTCCACACATAGATATAAACTGGCAATTTGCTGTGCGCAAATTGGCTGCCACGTTTCCTACATTACAATAATGACTAGACTTCAAAAAGTACTTAATTGGCTATAAAGTGCTTTGGGACGTCCGGTGGTCATAAAGGCGCTATATAAATGCAAGTCTTTCTATCTTTCAAAAAGAAAGTTTAGGACTGATCATAGAAGAATCATAGAATGGTTACAGCACAGAAGGAGGCCATTCGGCCCGTTGAGTGCATGCCAGCTCTCTGCAAGAGCACTTCAGCTGGTCCCACTTCCCCACCCTTTGCCCGTAGCCCTGCAATTTTTTTTCCTTCAGATACTTATCCAATTCCCTTTTGAAAGCCATGACTGAGTCTGCCTCCACCACCCTTTCAGACAGTGCATTCCAGATCCTAACCACTCGCTGTGTAAAAAAGTTTTTCCTCATGTCGCTTTTGGTTCTTTTGCCAATCACCTTAAATCTGTGTCCTCTGGTTCTCGACCCTTCTGCCAATCGGAACAGTTTCTCTCTATATACTCTGTCTAGGCACATAATATGATTTTGAACACCTCTATCAAATCTAGTCTCTACCTTCTCTGCTCCAAGGAGAACAACCCCAGCTTCTCCAGTCTATCCACGTAGCTGAAGTCCCTCATCCCTGGAATCATTTTCATAAATCTTTTCTGCACTCTATCTAATGCCTTCACATCCTTCCTAAAGTGAAGTGCCCAGAATTGGACACAATACTCCAGTTGAGGCCGAACCAGTGTTTTATAAAGGTTCATCATAACTTCCTTGCTTTTGTACTCTATGGGCTGGATTTTCATTGACCCGTGGAGGCGGGTTTGGAGGCGTGTGGGGGGTTAAAATTGCGAAAACTGGCGGGCGGGCACAAGTCCGCCTTCATCCCGCCTCCACGCAATTTTCATTAAATCGTGTCTGCTGGTCCCGACTCCGTCCCACCTTTAAGAGGCGGGATAGGATGTTAAGGCCCTTAACAAGCACTAAATTGGCTCTATAATGCCATTTTGAAAGGCCTTTGTGATTTTAACCCTTGATCTACGTGAAGCACGCCTGTTCTGAACCACGATTGTGAAACCTGGCGGCAGCACCTTTGGATAGCTGACTATCAGCTGCAGGTCCACTATTACAACGGAGATGTGATGAAGGTAGTAGTAGTATTAGGTCTGAAAGTCGCCTCTGATGCTGCTGCATTGAATGTCTTAAGAGACTGCCGGGCATTTGCTGTGAGAGGACCTGGATGCAAAAAAAAATCTCTCTCTCTCTCTCTCTCTCTCCCCTTAGAGATGCTGCTCAATTTGTCCAGGTCCTCTCACAGCAAAGGCCAGGCAGTCTCTGACCTGCAATGCAGCAGCAATGATGACATCATCAGAGGCGACTTTCAGACTGAAACCACTAATTGGTTCATGGGTTCCCACATGCTGGAACTCAATTGCCCAATTAGGTGAAAATTGCATCAATCTCCCACATCCAATCGTAGTCGGGTGGATAACACGAAATGCAGATGACATGACCCCAACCCGCCCCAGTATCAAAATCCAGCCCTATGCCTCTATTTATGAAGCCCAGTATCCAGTATGCTTTTTAACCGCTTTCTCAACCTGACCTGCCACCTTCAATGATTTATGCGTATATACCCCCAGGTCTCTCTGTTCATGCACCCCCTTTAGGATTGTACCCTTTAGTTTATATTGCCTCTCCTCATTCTTCCTACCAAAATGTATCACTTCGCACTTTTCTGCATTAAATTTCATCTGCCATGTGTCCGCCCATTTCACCAGCCTGTCTATGTCCTCTTGAAGTCTATTACTATCCTCCTCACTGTTCACTATACATCCAAGATTTGTGTCATCTGCAAATTTTGAAATTGTGCCCTGTACACCCAAGTCCAAGTCATTAATATATATCAAAAAAAGCAGTGGTCCTAGTACCGACCCCAGGGGAACACTACTGTATACCTTCCTCCAGTCCGAAAAACAACCATTCACCACTACTCTCTGTTTCCTGTCACTTAGCCAATTTCATATCCACGCTGCCACTGTCCCTTTCATTCCATGGGCTTCAACTTTACTGGTAAGCCTATTATGTGGCACTTTATCAAGCGTCTTTTGGAAGTCCATGTATACCACATCAGCCGCATTGCCCTCATTAACCCTCTCTGTTACCTCATCAAAAAACTCGATCAAGTTAGTTAAACACAATTTGCCTTTAACAAATCCATGTTGGCTTTCCTTAATTAATCCACACTTGTTCAAGTGATTGTTAATTTTGTCCCTGATTATCGTTTCTAAAAGCTTCCCCACTACCGAGGTTAAACTGACAGGCCTGCAGTTGTTGGGTTTATCTTTACACCCTTTTTTTAACAAGGGTTTAACAGTTGCAATTCTCCAGTCCTCTGGCACCACTCCTGTATCCAAGGAGGATTGGAAACTTATGGCCAGTACCTCCTGCGATTTCCACCTTAACGTCCCTCAGCATCCTAGGATGCATCCCATCCGGTCCTGGTGACTTACTACTTTAAGTACAACTGAAGGGATAATTACCAGTCCTAGCCCCTTTAGGGCCACCCCGGATCAGGCGTATTCCCCAGACGTTCACTTTCAACTAAAGTTTGAGGTAGCCGAATCCTAAAGACGCTTAATTAGGTCTAAAGGTCCAGACTATCTCTCCCTAAAGGAAAGGAACAACCTGAAGATGTTACCATCCTCCAGATAGCACTTTTAATAAGTTTAGCTAGACTGTAACGTTCCGGATATTATGAGGGTCTGGAAAACTCTCCCAGAATTCCGCAACTCCTCACCAAAGAGCGTACAGAGATTGAGTTTGCGAGTTTGATACAGAAGTATTATGTGAGACAATTCTAAAAATATATAGATTTATTAAAGAACCGACATGTAATTTACAGTTGGTGATTCAATTGCAACATTAATAGTTCCAAAAACAAAAATCTTACAATTCTATTATCAGAGATCCTTATTCTCAACTCTTAACTTCGTTACATTTTTACATTTCTTAGTCTTATTCCAGGATATCCAACAAAATCAAATACCTTTGATACCTTTGATCCCCAAGGTACAAAAAGTTGTAGACTTACAGAGCTTGCCTCTGAAGCCTGAGAATCGCTGTGCCCCTTTACAGCGAATCTATCATCCCATTTAAAAGTTCAATATTTATATCCTTTTTCAGTGGCATGTCCTTTGAGGTTTTCTGCTGATGTAAGTTAATTATCTCTAGTCATTTTTCTGCTGACCCCTGCTATTCTTACAGTCAGTTTAGCTGGTAGCATTAAGAATCATGGGGGAAAAGTTCAGTTGGTTGCGCCTCCCGTTAGCGCCTTAAGAGGGCGCTAATGGGGCGCAAATCAGCTGGCACCCAGGCGCTGCGATGTTTGCGCCGCTCGCGAACTTAACTAGACATTTTGCGGCAGCGCTAAACACTACCACCACGATCTCCTGCGCTGGCAGATCGTGACGTCAGTCGAGTGCGCAACGCCCCGGTATCGCCCTGGAGCGGATATTGAGTGGCGCCCCCTGCCTTACCGCCTGACGCTAGCAACGACAGGTTGAGGGGAGCGTTTTGCAGTCATGAAGGGACTGGGGGAGCGCTATTTAAAGGCGACCGCTTCCTGCCTTTTATTGTTGGTGCCATTTTTGAACCACGCATTCTGAGAGAGAGGGAGAGAGAGAGAGAGACTTCTGGAGAGATTCAACGCTGTGTGAAGGAGTTTTGGGTACTGAGCAGCACTTTGCAGGTTCATTTTAAATCTGCCATTCCTTGTATCGATTTAGAAGAGACTGTGGGGGCTGCACTCTGAGCTCTTTCCCTGGTACTCTCCATTTTTCTTTACAGCAGATTTGATGTGCAGGTCTCTCCATGCCGAGATTCAAGGCTGCAATGAGCAGGATGTGGAAGGAAAGCAAGATCAACCATCCCCTTTAAGAACTGTCCCGTGCCATTGTGTGTGTGTTCCATTGCTGACTGACATCACATGAGCTTTGCCAGCGCTCTGAGGTAGCGCCTCGCTCCTCTGCCTTTGCGCCTTAAGACAGGTGTGAAGCGCCTGATTTAGCGCTCCAATCACCTCCAGGGGCGATAAAAGTCAAGTTTGCAGTCGGTGGCGATAATTAGCGCCAGGCGCTAATCTTTGCGCCCGGCCGATAATTGCGCCCCAAATGGGGCGATACTGAATTTCTCCCCCCATGTCTCTACTTTTAGGTGTTCGAAGCTTATCATGAAAACGGTGTGACAGCAGATGCATCTATTTGATGTCATTCTTACCAAGGTCTTCTGTTTGTGTCTTTTTACGACGTGTAAATTAAAAACACCTCAACCGGGTGCACCATTGTCTTCTTAGTTACCTCAGCTGTTTGCAACACAGAATCGTGTCTCCTGTGTTTTCTGTGTTCCTTTCCAAAGTGTAATTTAGGACACCTTAACAGGGTGTACCATTGTGTTCTTTCCAAAGCTTCAGACTTCAGGAGCTTCCAACCTCCTGTTTCAATAAGGTTATTGATTCAGTGTCAACAACTTATGTTATCTCAATAGCCTGTATGCTGTTTACAGCTTCTCCATTGTTAGGTTTTTAAATTTTCAAGCCCAGTTTGTCATGTTACAATAAGGCCAGAATTATTTCATAGAATGTTGTATTTTTCTGAATATGGCTTATTCCTTCACACAGCCAGCCTTTCTAGTACCTCCTCTTTATCAATTTTTATCTCATCCAGTATCACCACTACCTCCTCTTTCACTGTGACCTGGGCAGCATCTTCTTCCTTGGTAAAGACAGATGCAAAGTATTCATTTAGTACCTCAGCCATGTCCTCTGCCTCCATGCGTATGTCTCCTTTTTGGTCCCTAATCGGCCCCAGCCCTCCTCTGATGTCAGAAAGCACTTCATCACATAAGCAGCGTTTAGTACCTGAAATGCTCTCCCAGGTAGGGTAGTGGTGGCAAACGTTCTACAATCAGTCACAGGGCAGTTACATGCTGTGATCCAGGACCATAGTGCAGGGATTTTCCACTCTAATTCTAGGTAGATCTGGAGCAGGTGGGGGACAGAATATTGGCCAAGTTATCTGTTCCACTGGCTTCTCGCCGCTCACCTTCACTTTCAGGAGTCTGTGCTAAGTTAACTAATCTCAGCAGCTGGGGTGCAATTGGTCTCAATGCCCTTGGCTCGAGTGGAGGAAAGTTAACCAGGTTTCCCACTTCTGATCAGGATCCAATAATCCCAGCTGGAACATGCACATTTATGAATGTCAGATGAGAACAGGACCAGGCTCAGTTGTGATGTTCTCCACCATGCAACTGATGCAGATACTTAGGCCCTGATTTTAAAAGAAGGGGCAAGAATGGTGCGTGTTAGCCCCAAAGTGGTTGTTGCATCTGGAGGGTCAACAACAACAGCAACAACAACATACTTATATAGCGCCTTTAACGTAGTAAAACGACCCTTCACAGGCACGTTATCAAACAAAATTTGACACCGAGCCACATAAAGAGATATTAGGGCAGACTTGGTCAAAGAGGTAGGTTTTAAAGAGTGTCTTAGAGAAGGAAAGAGAGGTAGAGAGGCGGAAAGGTTTAGGGAGGGAATTCCAGAAATTAGGGCCTTGGCAGCTGAAGGCACTGCCACCAATGGTGGAGCGATTCAAATCAGGGATGCTCTAGAGGCCAGAATTGGAGAAGTGCAGATATCTTGGAGGGTTGTGGGGCTGGAGGAGATTACAGAGATAGGGCGGAGTGAGGCAATGAAGGGATTTGAAAACAAGGATGAGAATTTTAAAGACCGGGGACTTCGAGGCCCTGCCGATCTTAACGGCAGGGCCTCATTAAAATAAAAGTTTCCAGAGTCCCGCTCGACACCCGGCAGTCAGTGGGAGGAAGGGTCTGGGATCCGGGGGTGGGGGGATTCCCCTGCAATCAAAGGGAGGCCGAGGCTGGTGAGGCCCAAGAACACCTTACGGGCCTTGGGGAGAACACGCCTGCTACTCCTGGCCCACAAGGGGTTCTGCCAGAAGTAGTTTTTTAAAGCTCACCTTGGCCTCTTCTGGTGAGTCAACACTTCCCGCCATGGTTCTGCTACCAGGCCGCAGACAGTGCGGGACTCTCCTACTTTTGGTTAAGATTACGTCGCAGCGCCAGTTACGTCATCAGGCCACAACTTTTGAATGTGAAGTAGGCCCCTACCGGCCTGTAGCCTGAAAGTCGATGAAGGTAAAATGGCATCGGGTGGGAACGGAGTGACTTCAGGCCAGTAAGTCTACTCGGTCTAATTTTAACCCCTTCCACGCAACAATCTTGCTGGCCAAGTGGGGTTAAAATTGAGACCTTACTGTGTAGGTTCACTGATGAAGAATTATTAATTGGGTGAGGAACCGGAAGGATGTTAAGTGCTGGTAGACCTTTCTTCAGGAGAGCGGAGAGAAAAAGGCAGAAAATTGGCAAATGAAGCAGGCTACTGCTAGCATATTTTGAAAGATTTCAAGTAGTTAATTCTGTGTATTTATGTTAATGTAGGGAAACCAAAAAGCGAATTCCTGTTTTGAGAGGGGAAACACAACAAAGTGTGTGGGATATATCTGACTGTAAAGTATAGGCTCAAGGGCTTCACTAAAAACAGTATCTGGTGTTTTGTGGCAGCAAGCTAAAGGCAGCACTGGCAGCAGACCATATGCCTGTCCCCTTGGCTACAGATGTCAGCTGAAGTGAACAAAGAGAAGAGAATAAGATACAAAATTAAGGGGGAACTTACTGAAATGTCCCATAAAAATAAAGTTATCAAAATGAAAGATATCCAAAGAATCATAGAAATTTACAGCACAGAAGAAGACCATTTGGTCCATCGTGTCTATGCCGGCCAAAAAAGAGCTATCCAGCCTAATCCCACTTTCCAGCTCTTGGTCCGTAGCCTTGTAGGTTACAGCACTCCAAGTGCATAGCCGAGTACTTTTTAAATGTGATGAGGGTTTCTGCCTCTACCACCCTTTCAGGTAGTGCGTTCCAGACCCCCACCACCCTCTGGGTGAAAAATTTTCTCCTCAACTCCCCTGTAATCCTCTACCAATTTACTTCAAATCTATGCCCCCTGGTTATTGACCTCTATGCTAAGGAAAATAGGCCCTTCCTATCCACTCTATCTAGGCCCCTCACAATTTAATACACCTCAATCAAGTCTCCCCCCCGCCTCCTCTGTTCCAAAGAAAACAACCCCAGCCTATCCAATCTTTCCTCATAACTAAAATTCTCCAGTCCTGGCAACATCCTTGTAAATCTCCTCTGTACCCTCTCTAGTGCAATCACATCTTTCCTGTAATGTGGTGAGCAGAACTGTACGCAGTACTCTAGCTGTGGCCTAACTAATGTTTTATACAGTTCAAGCATAACCTCCCTGCTCTTATATTCTATGGGCTGGATTTTGTCTTGGGGTCGGGTTGGGGTCGTGTAATCCGCATTTCGTGTTACCCCCCCGACTCCAGATTAATGTGGATGCCTGATGCAATTTTCACTTAATTGGGCAATTGAGTTGGAGCATGTGGGAACCCATGAACTAATTAGTGTTTTCAGTCTGAAAGTCGCCTCTGATGATGTCATCATTGCTGACTGCCTAGTCTCAGAGACTGTTGGTGAGAGAGGATCTGCCTGGCTTTTGATGTGAGTGGAGGGGTTGGGGGGGGGGGGGGGGGAGGGGAGAGAGAGAGAGAGAGAGAGAGAGAGAGAATTTGTTTGCCAAGTAAGTCCTCCCAGGCAGTCTCTGAAGACATTCAATGCAGCAGCATCAGAGGCAATGTTCAGACCTAATACTACTACTAATACCTTCATCACATCTCCGTTGTAATAGTGGACTTGCAGCCGATAGTCAGCTATCCACTTGTGCTCCCGCCAGGTTTCACTGGAGTGTTTCACACCAGGCGTGCTTCACGTCAAAAGAGGGTTAAACTAGCTACAGCGTTTCAAAATGGCATTACAGAGCCAATTTAGAGCTTGTTAAGGGCTTTAATGGCCTCTCCCGCCTCTTGGAGGCAGGACGGAATCGGGAACCCCGTGACTGATTATGTCAAAATTGCGTGGAGGCGGGATGGAGTCGGGATAGGGTCGGATACCCCGACCCCGCAAATTTAACCCCCCACACGCCTCCAAACCCGACTCCATGGGTCATTCAAAATCCAGCCCCATGCCTCTGCTAATAAAGGAAAGTATCCCGTATGCCTTCTTAACCACCTTATCTACCTGTCCTGCTACCTTCAGGGATCTGTGGACATGCACTCCAAAGTCCCTATGTTCCTCTATGCTTCTCAGTATCCTACCATTTATTGTGTACTCCCTTGCCTTGTTAGCCCTCACTAAATGCATTACCTCACACTTCTTTGGATTGAATTAAATTTGACACTTTTCTGCCGACTTGACCAGTCCATTGATATCTTCCTTCAGTCTACAGCTTTCTTCCTCACTATCAAACACATGGCCAATTTTTGTATCATCTGCAAACTTCTTAATCAAACTTCATAATCACTTAACAGCAATATGTCATATAGAAAAGCTAATATTCTGCGTCTATCTATTGAGAGCCAAACTGCTGAATATTAGTTCTAGTTCCATCAGGGGAGAAATTGACGGGTGTGAGGATCGTGGTATGCTATTTACGCGTTCATTGTGTTGCAGACAGCATGTTAAATTCATGCTGCTCGCTCTTTTATGTGATTTCTGCATGCAGCCCGCACTACCCGTGCTGTTCATTGGCTGTATGCATCAGCAGAGGGCTCAATATTGCGAGTGGCTAGCACTACTTAAAGGTAACCTGCACCTCTTAAAGGAGAGTTGCATTGTGGCAGCAAGAAGTGGTGAGAGTTTGTTGAAAAAGGAGTCTTGACTGCAATACTTTGAGCAATGGCTAAACATGTGAGAGAGCATGCACTAAGGTTTTCAAACAATGCACTGGAGATCTTGGTGGAAGAGGTGGAAAGAAGGAGAGACATCCTGCATCTGCAGGGGGCAGACATATGCTTAGGAGACAGTGGGAACAAGTAGAGGTGAAGGTCAATGCCAGGAGTGTTGCTCCAAGAACATGGATGCAGTGCAGGAAGACGTTTTATGATCTCGCATGAGTTGTCAAGGTGAGTGAGTTCATTTTCAAATGGCATATCCTATCGACTGCACCACTAGCCTCATCCACTGCTCAATTCTCTAAACCCCCATCACCCATCTACCAACAATCAATACTCAACCCTAAAATTCATGGTCGGATGTTGCAGTGGTAATGACGGCGAAACTGTCAACGTTCGCCGTCATTACCCCTCTGAAACTGACAGCAACTTCAGGATTTAGCACTTGCGCAGATAATCGTGGAAATCCTGAAGTTGCGGTCAGTGATTCACTGCTCCATCACAGGCTGCGCTGTGGAACTCCTCAGAGATGGCAATCAATTCAAATCACTTGAACTGATGAAAAATTCCTCTTTTACAATGGAATATCATTGTTAAAAACTCCCTCAGACATTAAGCCTTGTTGAAAGAGATGCAATTAGGTTTTTTAATGGCATACTGACGGCTGAACAACCGCTCTGGCCCTGAAAAACTAATTTTATATTTGTGGAATGTCAGCTTTTCCGATTAATATGATTAAGAATTACGAGATTTTAATATAATTATTTTTTTCAAATTTGTTTGTGATATTTCAGTTTCTACCTTAATCCTATGTGTATGTCCTAATCTTTATTTTGCTCTCTGTAAAATTTATTAAAAGTAACTTGTAATCTGTGCATTTTACTTCCTGGTTTGTTGCCTGTGAGAATTCTTCAATGACATCACTGTTGCTGGACGCTGGTGATTTGGTTGATTTGGTTCCAGATTCAAACTAAGGGCGGGAGAGCTGAAATTGAAGCCACAGAGATCGCTAGATCTTTGTGGGCAGCTTTCTTCAAGGTCAGTGGTGATCGCTGTTGCTTCGCTACTGACCACAAATTCCGGGCCCATATGTTTTATTTTACCCTCACACATTTAGCACACATGCGCCCACAACTCACAGCTCCCACACACTGGCACCCATGATAGCCACATCACCAAAACATATTGCAGGACATTCACTGACACACTTCCCTCTTTCTTGCAGGTGAAGCTGGCACATAACAGGAGGCAGCAGCAAAGAATTGGAGAGGGCAAGCACGACTACATGTTTCAACCCCCATGGAGAAGACAGTGCTGACCATCATGGGAAGGGGCATCACTGAGGCTGTGGCCACTGACGAGGCTAAAGCAATTGATGATGAGGGTATCTGCATACCTAATCCTCCTTCTCTCCTCCCACTTCTCCCTCATCCCACAATCTCTTCTGATTTAGAAGCTGCAAATGGTGTAAGCATGCACTTCTTACTTTCTCCTCTCCCCTCACCACAACCCACCCCTTGTCCCTGCTTCATTTCAGATACCCAAGAACTGGAACCTTCCCAGTCAGAGGAGGAAGAGGAAGAAGACAGTGAAGATGAGGAGACACTGTCACTCAATCTTACACTCGCAGCCCCCAGCTCAGACACTGACACTGCGTATATCTTAGAAGCTGGGATAGAGGAGCGATCTGCATATGGTGAGACACCGGGCACAAGTGAGCAGGAGCCAGGGTGGAGGAAAGGATAGATCGCACACTAGATGTGCTGCAGAGGAGTCGGATGAGGACTTCGATGGGTCAAGCTACAGAAGAAGGCTGATGGGTGTACATAACCAAATGCTTGGTGCACTGGAAAGCCTGTCAGAAAGCCTGTGCTCAATTTCAAGGAGTATGGAGGAGTCCAGCACCAGCTTGGCACAGGGTTTTGCGCAGAGCTTGGAGCCCATCCTTTCCAACATGGAACAGAAGAGAACAAAGGAGAAAGTAAGAATCTCCATCAGCACACCTGTGGAACCCACCATGATGCAGTGTCTGATGGCCGATTTCACAGCTTCTATTGCAGCACAGGCAGCTTCCATCAAAGGTCTGAGTGCTGCAGTGGAACCTCAGACTCCTGCCTTGCAAGCTCAGACTGCTGCCATCATAGCTCTGGAAACCACTGTTTAAAGGGGCTTCCAGAGTCTCACAGCAGTTCAGCAATCTATCCTCCAACAGATTATTAGGATTGCTGAGGCACTGCCCCGGGAGAGTGTCAGTGCCTCCATGGAGCATAAACCTGCTAGCATTTTCTTAGAATGACAACATTCCTGCTCCCACCCCTGCCACTCCACCAGTACCCTTGCTGTTGCCTGTCAACAACTGGTTTCAGCACAAGATTTTAAATGAACAAAAAAGTACTTCAGCACCAGCCAGGCTACTTCCTGTAGACTATTTAAACTTTAGCCAAGTATAGGAAAGCTCCAAAAATGCGGACAATTGCACCATCAGCCAGAAGAAATAATCCAGCAACAAACATGTAAGTAGTTCATGATTGCTTTAAATAGCGCTGGTGGGGGGTCCTTCATGCCATTTAACATTGTGTTCAGCTGTGCAAGGTTAAGACAGGTCTGAAAATAGCAGCACGGGCATCAAATGAGCATTGCACACTGATTGATATCATAATCTGCCTGCTCTGCATGCTGCCGGCGGTCGTTAGGTGCGCATGCAGAAATCCTTTACCAAGATGGCGTCTGCTGCACTTCCCGTTGGAAGTGTGCATCAACATCTCGGATGCCATTTTCCACTATTAAGAGGCCACTTAGCACCTAAAAAAACAGGCGCTACAGAGCCCAATTTCTCCCCATCTTTTGTAATGAAAAGTGAATCAACTGTGATACCTCTCTTGTCAGCACTGTCAGTGTGAAGGCTGCTGATACTCTCCTGAAGCAAGTTCATCAAATCTGACTTTATAGAAAGCAATCATTGGCAGATTTTATGAATTTGCACTATTTTCATCAGGCTCCTGATCTCCCGAACTGTACTCCTGGCAGGCAAAGCTCTGTGCTGGAAGCTTTACCTTCAAAAATATACCCCATTGTCTTCAAAACTGATCTTAAAAGCTATAAAATAGCATGTTGAGAAGGAGTTTAATGTTATTGGTTCAGCATCGTCTGAACCTATTGCAGTTTATGATGACAGGACTTTTGTTCATTTAAGAACATAAGAACATAAGAAATAAGAGCAGGAGTAGGCCATACGGCCCTTCAAGCCTGCTCCACCATTCAATAAGATCATGGCTGATCATCGACATCAACTCCACTTTCCTGCCCGATCTCCATATCCCTTGATTCCCCTAGAGTCCAAAAATCTATCTATCTCAGCCTTGAATATACTCAAAGGCTCAGCATGCACATCCCTCTGGGGCAGAGAATTCCAAAGATTCACAACCCTCTGAGTGAAGAAATTCCTCCTCCATCTTGGTCTTACATGGCCTACCCCTTATCCTGAGACTATGCCCCCTAGTTCTAGACACTCCAGCCAGGGGAAACAACCTCTCAGCATCTACTCTGTCAATCCCCTTCAGAATCTTGTATGTTTCAATGAGATCACCTCTCATTCTTCTAAACTCCAGAGAGTATAGGCCCATTCTACACAATCTCTCATCATAGGACACCCCGCCCCACCCCCATCCCAGGAATCAATCTAGTGAACCTTTGTTGCACCGCCTCCAAGGCAAGTATATCCTTCCTTAGATAAGGAGACCAAAACTGTGCACAGTACTCCAGGTGTAGTTTCACCAAGGCCCTGTACAATTGTCATGATGCGGAGATGCCGGTGTTGGACTGGGGTGGACAAAAATGAGAAGTCGCACAACACCAGGTTATAGTCCAACAGATTTATTTAAAATTACGAGCTTTCAGAGCTGTTGCCCCTTCGTCAGGTAAACCTTCTCATTTCTGTACAATTGTAGCAAGACTTCCTTACTCTTATACTCCAACCCCCTTGCAATAAAGGCCAACATGCCATTTGCCTTCCTTATTGCTTGCTGTACCTGCATGCTAGCTTTCTGTGTTTCTTGCATGAGGACACCCAAATCTCTCTGAACACCATCATTTAAAAAATATTCTGTTTTTCTATTCTTCCTACCAAAGTGAATAACCTCACATTTCCCTACATTATACTCCATCTGCCACCTTACTGCCCACTCACTTAATCCATCCATATCTCTTTGCAGACTCTTTGGTGGAAAAATTCGGTTGGTTTGCGCCTCCTGTTAGCGCCTTAAAAGGATGCTAATGGGACGCAAAGCAACTAGTGCCCATGCGCAGCAATGTTTGCGCCGCTCACGAAATTGACTAGACATTTTGCGGCGGCGCTAAACACTACCGCCACGATCTCCTGCGCCCGCAGGTCGTGACGTCAGTTGAGCGTGCAACGCCCCGGTAGCGCCCCGGACCGGATATTGAGTGGCGCCCCCTGTCTTACCGCCTGCCGCTAGCAATGACAGGTTGAGGGGAGCGTTTTGCAATCGGGAAGGGACTGGGGGAGCGCTATTTAAAGGCGGCAGCTTCCTGCCTTTTTTTGTCAGCAAAATTTTTGCACCACGCATTCTGAGTGAGAGAGAGAGACTGCAGGAGATATTCAAAGCTGTGTTGAGGAGTTTTGGGTACTGAGCAGCACTTTGCAGGTTCTTTCTGATTTGATCTTCCTTGCATCAATTTAGAAGAGACTGTGGGGGCTGCACTCTGAGCTCTTTCCCTGGACCTCTCCATTGTTCTTTCCAACAGATTTGATGTACAGGTCTCTCCAGGCCGAGATTCAAGGCTGCAATGAGCAGGGTGTGGATGGAAAGCAAGATCAACCCTCCCCTTTAAGAACTGGCTGGCATCAGTATGTCTGTGTTCCATTGCTGACTGACATCACATGAGCTTCGCCAGCGCTCTGAGGTAGCGCCTCGCTCCTCGGCCTTTGCGCCTTAAGACAGGTGTGCAGCGCCTGATTTAGCGCTCCAATCACCTCCAGGGGCGATAAAAGCCAGGTTTGCAGTCGGAGGCGATAATTAGCGCCAGGCGTTAAACTTTGCGCCCAGCCAATAATCGCGCCCCAAACGGGGCGATACTGAATTTCTCCCGCTTTGTGTTCTCCTCACAGCTTACTCTCCCACCTAGCTTTGTATCATCAGCAAACTTGGATACATTACACTTGGTCCCTTCATCTAGGTCATTAATGTAGATTGTAAATAACTGAGGCCCCAACACTGATCCTTGCGGCACCCCACTAGTTACAGCCTGCCAACCTGAAAAAGATCCGTTTATCTCTACTCTCTGTTTTCTGTCCATTAACCAATCCTCAATTATGCTACTATATTACTCCCAACCCCGTGAGCCCTAATCTTGTGTAGTAACCTTTTATGTGGCACCTTATCGAATGCCTTTTGGAAATCCAAATATACGACATCCACTGGTTCCCCTTTATCTACCCTGTTAGTTACATCCTCAAAAAACTCTAATAAATTTGTCAAACACGATTTCCCTTTCATAAAACCATGTTGACTCTGCCTAATCATGTTATGATTTTCTAAGTGCCCTGATACCACTTCCTTAACAATGGATTCCAGCATTTTCCTGATGACTGATGTCAGACTAACTGGCTTGTAGTTCCCTGTTTTTTCTCTCCCTTCTTTCTTGAATAGTTGAATGACATTCCCATAACTTCCCCCAAATTTGTTATAATACAATGAAGTAAGGATATCTAGGTGATTTACACTGGCCTGACCAATGCACAAAAGCTTGACACTTTAACTAACAGCTCTATTAATGTTAGCTTGACTCAGCGGTAGAACTCTTGCTTCTGTGTCAGTGAACAGAGGATTCAAGCCCCATTGTAGGAGTTGAGCACATATTCTAGGCTGACATTTCAATGCTTTATTGTTGGATGTGCTGCCTTTCAGATGAGACATTAAACCAAGGTCCTTTCTGCTGGTTGACGTGGCACATGAGCCAACACTCATTCCTCAGTCAACACCACTAAAACAGATTTACTGGTCATTCATTTCATTGCTGTTTGTGTGGCCTTACCATGTGCAAATTGGCTACCATGTTTGTCTATATGACAACAGTGACTATACTTCAAAAATAATTAATTGGCTGTAAAGCGCTTTGGGAAATCTTCAGAACATGAAAGCAGCTCGATAAATTCAAGTTCTTTCAAGTTAAAATTACGCCCACTGTCATTAATATTGTCCTTTGCACCACTTTAATGATGATGAATGGCCATGCTTTGCTAAGCTCCGATATTATTCTGAATCATCAGAGAAAAATCTCTGCCCAAATAAAATGCAATCAATTCATTTCCCCCTTTTCTGGTAAGTGTGTGTGAGTTTTGTTTTTTCTTAACTTTACCTTTGTAACAGTATATAGTGTGTATCTTCTCAATCCTATATTACTACTTCTTCTAAGTGCCTCTCCAGTGGAAAGATTAAATGAGGTAGTTGGCTGCTGGGTCTCAGTGGGAGCCATTTGGAATAGAGGAGGCCCTGTACTTCCTTGTGCTGATTTATAGATGGATCTGCAACTGGTTCTGTCGCTTCTGCTGCTGCGGTGACTGCTTGGTCTTGCCTACTCGAAGCTACCGTTTGAGCAGGGGGCTGTCCCCTCTAATGGAATCAGTGACCTGACATTTCTGGGGCCTGTTATAATAGGGTTATGCATGGTAAGCGTGAACAAACTGTAAGGTTGTCTGAGTACTTTGCAGTCAATGTGCATCAGGTTGAGAAGGAACCTTTTGTGGCAAGCATGCTTTGTCCGTCTACTTGGCATAGGGAAATATTTGATCGCCTTGCCGTGGCAGCTTTTTGCAGTTCTGTAAATATTGCCGTCATATGCTCCGATGTCCTCTGGCGATGCTGGTGGCATTTATTGTTGCTCTACCTCCTCCCAGGCATGCATACTGCCATTCTTAGGGTAGGATACCCAGGAGTGCCAAACAAGGCAACCCTCCTTTCATTCATCACTTGTATAGTGAGGTGTTCTTCTGCTGCATCACTCCATCACTTGGCTAGACAGTTTTGTACTTAGCAAGTCTTTTCTACTGTCTGATGGCCATGTCACTTTTAATTGGCAGTTTCGGCATTTTAACTGCCTGAAATTCAGGAAAGTCTACCGGATAAGCTGTCAACCAATATCTACTATAAGCCCACTCTGCTGCCCGTGTCCTAACTCGCACCAAGTCCCGTTCACCCATCACCACTGTTAAGCAACGCCTTGATTTTAAAATGATCATCCTTGTTTTCAAATCCCTCCATGGCCTCACCCCCCTCTATCTCTGTAATCTCCTCCAGCCCTACAACCCTCCAAGATATCTGCACACCTCCAATTCTGGCCTCTTGTGGATCCCCAATTTTAATCGCTCTAATATTGGCGGCCGTGCCTTCTGCTGCCAAGGCCCTAAGCTCCAGAATTCCCTCCGTAAACCTCTCCACCTCTCTACTTCACTTTCCTCATTTAAGATGCTCCTTAAAACCTACCTCTTTGACCAAGTCTTCCCTAATTTCTCCGTATGTGACACGGTGTCAAATTTTGTTTTAGAACGCTCCTGTGGAGTGCCTTGGGATGTTTAATTACATTACAGGCGCTATATAAATACAAGTTGTTGTGGTATAAGGAGGGATATACTTGCATTGGAGGCAGTTGAGAGAAGGTTTACTAGGTTGATTCCTGGGATGAAGGGGTTGTCTTATGAGGAAAGGTTGAGTAGGTTGGGCCTATACCCACTGGAGTTTAGAAGAATGAGAGTTTTTTTTATTTGTTTATGGGATGTGGGCGTCGCTGGTAAGGCCATCATTTATTGCCCATCCCTAATTGCCCTTGAGAACGTGGTGGTGAGCCACCTTCTTGAACCGGTGCAGTCCATGAGGTGAAGGTACTCCCACAGTGCTATTAGGTAGGGAGTTCTAGGATTTTGACCCAGCGACGATGAAGGATTGGCATCACACTCCTTACTTCTACCTTGTAGATGGTGGAAAGGCTTTGGGGAGTCAGGAGGTGAGACACTCTCTGCAGAATATCTAGCCTCTGACCTGCTCTTGTTGCCACAGTATTTATGTGGCTGGTCCAGTTAAGTTTCTGGTCAATGGTGACTCCCAGGATGTTGATGGTGGGGGATTCGGCGATGGTAATGCCGTTGAATGTCAAGGGGAGGTGGTTAGACCCTCACTTGTTGGAGATAGTCATTGCCTGGCACTTCTGTGGCGCGAATGTTACCTGCCACTTATCAGCCCAAGCCTGAATGTCGTCCAGGTCTTGTTGCATGCGGGCATGGACTGCTTCATTATCTGAGGAGTTGTGAATGGCGCTGAACACTGTGCAGTCATCAACGAACATCCCCATTTCTGACCTTATGTTGGAGGGAAGGTCATTGATGAAGCAGTTGAAGATGGTTGGGCCTAGGACATTAATCTTATTGAAACATATAAGATTCTAAGGGGGCTTGACAGAGTAGATGCTGAGAGGATGCTTCCCCTCATGGGGGAATCTAGAACTAGGGGGCAAAGTTTCAGAATAAGGGGTCGCCCATTTAAGACGGTGATGAGGAGGAATTTCTTCTCTCAGAGGGTCGTGAATCTTTGGAATTCTCTACCCCTGAGAGCTGTGGAGGTTGAGTCATTGAATCTATTCAAGGCTGAGACAGACAGATTTTTGAACTACAGGGGAGTCAAGGGTTATGGGGAACAGGCAGAAAAGTGGAGTTGAGGCCAAGATCAGATCAGCCATGATCTTATTAAATGGCCTACTCCTGCTCCTATTTCTTATGTTCTTATGTTATTGTTTTTGTTGTAGTGTGCAACAATACTGTTGCTGATTGACCTGCTGACCTAGATCATTGATGGGACCTAGTGGGGTAGATCTGTCGCTGGGTCCTGGGCTTCTTCTTACTCTATTCCAGATAAAACTGCAGACCCATGCCCTAATGAGTAGGCTGCTCCCAGTTGGACAAGTGATGGAAGATTACCTGTGCTCTGTGTACCAGTGTACTCATGCAAACACTCTAAGCCTTTGCTCTTGTCAGTCTTTGTTTAAGCTCTTTGGGCTTGGGTAAGTGTGTTCTGTCCTTTTCAGGGAAAGAGTGAGCATTCAGGCATGCAAATTAAAAAAAAAATTCTACTTAATGAATATTCTTTTAATCATTCTCAGTTTGTGGACGTCGCTGGCAAGGCCAGTATTTATTGTCCATTCCTAGTTGCCCTGAGAAGGTGATGATGGGCCTACTTCTTGAATCACTAGCAGTTTGATACAAGTGAGGGCTTACGAAGCCACTTCAGAGGGGAGTTAAGAGTCAACCACTTTGGTGTGGGAGTGGAGTTATACATAGGCCAGGACAGATAATGACAGCAGGTTTTCTTCCCTAAAGGACTTTAATGAATCAGTTGGATTTTTACAACAATCCAACAGTTTTATGGTTACTTTGTACTCATGTTTCGAGATTTAAAAAAACTGAATTGAAGTTCTCTAACTGCCATTGTGGGATTTAAACTCAGATTCTCTGGATTACTCGTCCAGTAACATAACCATTACACTATTACACCTATTTCTTAAGATTTTGATTTGGAAACTCTTAGGTTTCCCGGCTAATCAAAAAAAAAAACCTCTCAATGTCTTAATCATTATTGAGGAAATATACAAATGAGTCCAAGACCAAAAACACAGACACGATGGGCTGAATGGCCTCCTTCTGTGCTGTAAATTTCTATGATTCTATGAAAACAGTAAATAAAATTCATATTGAGTTAAGCTGTCCCCAAAGGCGATTTACCAATAGAGCAGTCACTTGGTACGGTTTCAGATGTTCTTAATTGTGCTGTCATGCTTTGTGTATATTTCCCTAGCTGCCAACTAGTAGTTATTTTTTGCATTATTAATGTGTCTGCAAATAGTGCCACTGAACAATTATCCAATGCCAGTAATGCAATGTAAAATAACTATTGAAAGGAGAAATGGACAGCATATTGATTACTTTGTTCTTACATGCTATGTTTGATAAGGAAAATTACATGTTGAGGTCTATGCAAAGTTCAGTGGCAATCTGGAAATGCTTAACAAATATTGGGGACTGGGAATAACTGACAAGAGATTTAAACTAGTTCACATGGTACAAGGATGTCCTGAAGTATCATGAATGTACAATCTTTGCAGTTCATATAATTCAAAATCCTTATTAATTTCAACCATAGATTGTTACTGGATAACAATCTGACACAATGGATTATATATTTCAAGATCTATAAATGAGACATCCACAGGCTTGGTGACTGATATTCATGGCAGTAGACACATCATACCACACAATTAAACCTGGGACTTACTCTTCCAGATGATTAAACTTTGTTGGCAAATTGGCTTTTCAAACACTTTTGTTGTCATGCCCAAGGTTTGTCATTGGCCGGAATTTTCACCTTTGCGTCAGGTTGGGTGCGTGTGGGCGGCGTAACGGGTCCCAAACACAATGTTGTCAGCAACGCGCTGCTCAGAGCGACGTTCACTTAATGGCCCCAGTTGAAAGAGTCATGCACATTTCCCGGCCTTAATAAATGGAGCGGGTCTGATGATGTCACCGTAGACTCGTTTCCAGCATCCATATTTAAAGCAGCCTTGCACTGAACTCACTTGAAGCTTTCCAGAGGAGGGTGGAACATGACAAAGAAAGGCCAGAGGAGAGATAAAACTTTTGAAACATGGATAGTCAAAGGCAGAGGGCTGCACCCCGGTTTTCAGATTCTTCCTTGCGTAATCTTGTGGAGGCTGTCAGAGCACTCAGGGAGGTCCTGTTCCCTGCTGACCGGCAAAGGAGACCTCTACAAGCAACAAAGAGAGCCTGGCTGGAAATTGCTGAGGAGGTCAGTAGCAGGGATGTGGTGAGGAGGACCTGGATACAGCGCAGGAAGCGCTTCAATGATCTCAGGAGTTCTAGAATGGTGAGTGCAATACCACACTCACCTTCATCAACACATCCCCATCACTCTGCCTTCCCAAGCTTACTGCTGCACATCATTCCTTACACCAACATACCTTGCACGTCCACCCATCCCTCTCTCTCTATGTACATACTCACAACCCCATCTGACTAACCACCCCATTAGCAGGAGAAGGGAGCCCGCAACAACAGGGAGAGGGAGAGAACCGGAGGTGGCCCTCCAGTCATTGCACCTCTAACAGCAGCAGAGGAGGCGGCTCTGGAAATTTCAGGAGCTCGAGAGACGCTGATGGTGGGAGACGGAGAGAGGGGCACATCCCAGCAACCTGGTGACAGAATCACATCTCATGAAGCCACATGGTGACTCATGTCAGCAGCCAGCGAAATGACATTCTGTGCATAGTGGTAATGTTACCCATTCTTATTATAACAACTCTAATTCATCTCTTTACTCTCCCACAGGTCCATCAACTGCCCCCCGCCCCCCCCACCCACTGTCCAGCCAGAGGAGGAAGACAACTCCTCAGAGGAACCTTCAGCTCCAAGGGTGCAGCGTCAACAGACCCAAGCGCAGCCAGCACCAGCACAGATACGCACACCTCGGTGGGTCCTTTGTGCCATAGAGTAGAGTTGTCACCTGGTGTCTTACAGTTCACAAGTGAGCAAGAGCAGGTGGTGTTGACAGGGACCGCAGTGGAGACTCCTTGCTGGAGGGCTCAGGGTGCTCCAAGCTCTGTGGAGCTGCATGCAGACGCTGAGCCTCGGGGGGCAATCGAGAAAGAGGGTAATCTTGGAGGGGCAGCAACAATTGCATGAGGCTCTGGCATCTTTTGCAGCTGCGATTTCTGCAAATGTTCAGAGAATGGAGGAGTCCATCTCCAACATGAGCACCACCATGTTGCAGGCAATGGCGATAATGTGCTCTTCCATGGAAAGGATGGCCACCTGCATGGAGCAGCTAATGCACCACTCACATGAGCACATGCTAGCTGTGGACAGCAGATGGCAGGCGCTCATAGACCTCCTCTCAAGGAGGGATGTAAACATTGACTTGGGCCTCCATCGCCCCACTGCTGTGCAGCAAGGTGCTCTCCAGCTCCTTGCTAGCAGGGAAGTGCGGGTGGCCCATGAGAGGGGATGCTGAGAGGGGACATGGAAGTGGGGGCTCTTCTCAAAGCACTCCCACTTCTTCCCCATTGCCTCCCCCTCAATCAGAGCCCCAGATGCTTCCTCGGATCCCGATGGCCGAGTCTACCCCTGCACAGTCGCAGGAGGAGCAGACTTTGGCAGGGCTATCACAGGCTCCAAAACCCAGAGGACGTTCGCCAAAAGTGTCTATGCAATCGCAGCAGGGAAGTGAGCAGGCTGCAACTACCTCTGTTGAAGCCACTCGCAAATGAAAAATGACACAAAAATAGTTGCACAAGGGTAAGCACATGGGGGTATCAACAAAGGTTAGTTTCAGTTGTTTTGATTGGACACATAAATATTTTTCTTTGCACCACTTTTGGGTCTTGTCCATTTTTGCCTCAAACCTTGGAAGTGGCTTTGTCACTTGGAGTGAATGGTAACACATTATTTAACCTCCAGCATTGAGCCTTTGGGTGAGAGCAATGGCTTGGTCATTGTAGGGATGCTTTATGGTGTTGTTGGGGACAGAAAGTTAGTACAGCATGTGGCAGGCAAGTGGCTGCATTGGAGCAAGTTAAGTAAATCTGGCCTTGATGAGGCCATCCCAGGTCTGCCGGGCAGCAATGTGCGCCGCTGCTGGTGGCATCTGCATCTCGGCTTCCCCCTCCTCCTGCTCCTAGTCTTCCACCTGCCTGTACTCATCCTCATCCTTCTCTGAAGAGGCTGTGTGCTGTGTGTCTTGCTCCTCCTGCAGCTCCAATCCTCGCTGCTGCGCTATGTTGTGCAGGGTGCAGCAGACGACGATGATTCTGGAGACCTGGCTGGTGCGTATTGAAGGGATGCTCCAGACCTGTCAGAGCATCTGAAGTGCATCTTCAGCATGCCTATTGCTTGCTCTATGACACATCTGGTGGACATGTGGCTCTCATTATAACGCTCCTCGGCCTCAGTACTTGTGCCTCCTCATGGGTGTCATGAGCCATGTCTTCAGTGGATAGCCCTTGTCTCCAAGCAGCCAGCCGGTAAGTCTGTTGGCGGTGTGAAGAGCTGAGGGAGGATGGACTGGCGCAGCATGAAAGAGTCATGACAGCTGCCAGGGAATCTGGCGCACACATGCATGATGATCTTTGTATGGTTGCAGACCAGCTGCACATTGAGGGAGTGGAAGCCTTTGCGGTTCACAAACATTCCTGGGTGATGATGGGGTGCCTTCATGTCGATGACGCTCTGCACCCGTGGGCAGTCAGCCAGAGCTGCAAAGCTGAGCGCTCACTCAGTAACATTGGCTTCATCAGTGGCATAGTTGATATAATTGGCTGACTTGTGAAACATGGCATCGGTGACCTGTGTGATGCATCTGTGGGTGGCCGACTGGAAGATCCCACATATGTCTGCTGCAGATCCCTGGAAGGAGCCTGAGACAAAGTTAGTTGAGGGCGCTGGTGACTTTGACAGCCACTGGTAAGGCATGTCCACCAGGACCTCTGGGCAGCAGGTCATGTTCCAGCAAGCTACAAATGTCTGCGACAACCTGGCGCAATAGCCTGAGCCTCCTTTAGCACTGCTGCTCAGTCATGCTGAGGAAGCTCATCCTCTGCCTGTATACCCTGTGTTGCTGCAGCCCTGTGGTGCTCTCCTCTCTCTTGAGGAGCATCAGGTTGTTGAGGAAAAGGCTGGTGTTGTGGATGCTGCTGCTGCTGCTGCTGGTGTTGTTGGTGGTGGGGCTCATCTTGGTCTGATTCTGAGGACCAAGGTGAGACAGTATAAGGGACACCCATGCTGATGTAGTAGATGCCAGGTGAAGTGGAGATCAGAGGGACAATCCCTCAATATTCTAATACTGAGTAGCAACTGGTGAGAGTGGCTTCCGTGGTTGCAGAAATGACCTGCAAACTCCAGAAACCTAAATCTGTGCACAGAATGGGGTCAGCAACAGCCTTTCCCTTAGGCAACTAGTGAGGTGTAAGATGTGTCTATTTATCTGATATTTCCAGCTGCCAATTATTGCCCTCACACAATGGCCACTGAACTTCCGCCTCCCTTTCACGGGAGGTTCCTGAGATGCGTGCTTCCCCTGCTCATGCCGTTAAATTCAGAAGCTGCAGTTAAAAAACCTGTAAAGGGTCTTATAACAAGCATTTAATGAGTTTAATGAGGTCACCTGCCTCTCCCGATTGGGTCCGTGCCGCGCTGGTGAATCGCCCGAGTTAAAGGCGCGAGGAGGCGGGATGACGGTGGGTTCCCGACGCGCTGCCTATTTTCGCTATTTTTACAGCCGACCCGCCTCCAAACCTACACACACGGCAATGAGAAAATTCCGGCCGCTAGCGGATTAACTAATGTTTTGTCCATTTCCCTCAGTTAAGTGACAAGTAAGACTGTTGATTACTTCACGCGGGTTCTAATTGGATAATTTTGAATCCATTAATCCTAACAAACTTGAATTTAACAAATAATTGCACCCTAGCATCAACCGGCTTGATATTGATTGTTTACTGTGAACTCTCCCCCCACCCACCCCCCCCTCCAACCCCCGATGGGCAGGAAAGGGTCAGACACGGGGTTAATTCAGGCCACGGACGAGGCTCATGCTGAAAGCAGGCAGGGGCCTACTTAAGATTCAAATGTTGCGGCCCAATGATGTCATCGGCGGCACATCGTATGGGGAGTCCCGCACTGTCTGCTGCCCAGCATGCAGCAATACGGCGGAGCAACCAACTGGCCAGAAAAGGCCCAGGTAAGTTTTAAAACTTTGCCTGTCTTTGAACTCCTTGTGGGCCAGGAGGAGCAGGAGTGCTCCCCCCAGGCCCCATACGAGTCCTTGGGGCTCCCCAGCCCGGCATCCCCACAATATTTTATTCAACGGAAACCCCGACTGACCCTCCCACCGCAAAGCCAGGGAATCCCCTCCACCCATTGACTTCTGGGGACTGTTCACAGGGGTCCCCGGCTGAGCCTCCTGCCACCAGATGACTACTCCCACCAGCTGACCAGGTCGTCAATCTAGCCGGGTGTCGGGCGGGACTCTGCAAACATTTATTCAAATGAAGCCCGGCCGTTAAGATTGGGAGGACCTCCACGTCCCTGGCCATGCCAGGTTCATCGCCCATTACTGGGCTCCCACGCCCTCTTCCCACCAACCCACCCCCATGATATTTAACCAATTATTCAAAAACAAGGGCCTAGAAATTGCTTATCTTTGCGTCGGCCTTTAAAGCTGGTTTTCTCAAATAAAAATGGAAGCTGCCTCGCTTCCAGCTGTTTCCGGCGCGAGACACGGCGCCCACCATTTTGGTAAGGGCCATAGCGCTACCATTGACAACGCAGATTTCTGAAATGCAAATTGACGTCAATCGGCATGCAACATCTGACTCGACGCCACAACTGCAAACTTGGACGTTCTCGCTCTCTTTAATGCTGGGTCCCAAGCATGCACAGAAAATCGTGCATGAAACAGCCCTGCAGATTCACTGTCAGCGCTTCTTAAAGGGACACAAACACCTTTCAGGTAAGCTTGGATTTAAGCCTTTGGAATTAAAAAAAATATTTTATTGAAGTAGTGGCTTGCTGCAATAGAATCATAGAAATTTACAGTACAGAAGGAGGTCCATCATGTCTGCGCCGGATATTAAAAGTTTTTAAAGTGTGCAGGGAGTGCTGCTGGATGCTTCCACGGCTTCAGATGGTAAAGGAAGGCCTCTGAGAAGACAGAAAATGCTGGAAATATTCAGCAGGTCAGACAGCATCAGTGGAGAGAAAAACAGAGTTAATATCTCAGGTCAAGATATTGCCTGACCTGCTGAGTATTTCCAGCATTTTATGTTTTTATTTCAGATTTCCAGCATCCACTCACAGAGGGAAGAGGAAGAAGCAGAAGAGGAGGACGCAGAAGAGGAAGATGCAGAAGAGGAGGAAGTGGAAGGAAGGATGCAACCCAAACAGCCCCTTTCTGGCCGGGATATCCGGGATCGAGTCTTCCGCCTGCGGTACCAGTGACCACAACCACAATTCCCTTTCAACATTAGGCCCACACCTTCCCTTCCCTCTGTTACTGACCATCACATCGTCCTCTTGGCCACAATGCTGAAATAAAAGCCACCACAAAGCAAACTTTCCAATCCAATATTATATATCTATCCATCTAATATGACATCAAGAAATCAACTCAACTCATCACCCTTGTGCATTCTCTTAGTGACTGCCTTGTGTGTGCCCTTGCCTATCCTACTGATGTTACCCCAGTGGCTGCAGCATGGCTGGTGGAAAGCTGTTGACTTTCAGTGGGGGACACTGCAGATGGCCTTGCAAGACAACCTTGAGGAGCTGGTGGCTGGGAGTGTGAAATCGAGTGACGGTGTTGTTTCTTCTTCTTCTTCTTCTTCTTCTTCTTCTTCTTCTTCTTCTTCTTCTCTCTCCTCTCCCTCTTCTTGGTCAACCACTGGCTGGGCAGGCTGGATTTCTTGGGTGTGTAAAATGAGGAAGGCACAAGGGTAGAGCTGTGGGTAGGGTGAGGGGAGGATGGGAAAGCAAGAGCATTCTTACACCATGCACGCCTTGTAAATCAGAAGAAACTGTCGAATGAGGGGGAAGTTGGATGTGAGAGGGACAATAACATATGAGGATACCAGTATCTTGAATCCTTTAAGCTCCGCCACTGGCCAAGGGTTCAGCCATGCCCCTGCCAAAAATGGCCAACACCGTATCCTCCAAGGGGATGAGGTGAAACTAGTAATGTGAGGTGTGCCTTGTGTTTGGTTCAGATTGTTGGTAGGTGAGTGATGACGGGGGCGGGGGTCTTGCAATAAGCAGTGTGTGAGGCTAATAATGCAGTTGGTAGGAGACAGCTTTTGAAGATGCATTCACTGACCTGACCACTGGTCTGAGGTCATGAAGCTTCTTTGGGCACTGGAGCCAGGTCATGGGGGCAACACTGCCGGCAGTGACGGCCTCGGTGATGTGGTCCCACATCCTTCTTTCTGGAGGGCCACTTGGCCCCTGTGGGTAGAGGACCTCTCTTGCAGTGTTGACTCCCTGCACAAAGCTGGAGTGCTGCGTTCGAGACCCTGGGTGCCCCTTCCTTGGCTTGTTGAGCCATTTGTCTTAGTGCTGAAGCACTTTCACCATTTTTTTACATGCGGAAGACTGCCATTTTGGAATTATTTTTAATGTATATTTGTCTTCAGGGCTCGACACTGCTTTCTAAAATGACAGGCTAACTGTAAGAGAACACTGCCTTCCTCCAGGGACGCTATGGCCACACTACATTGGGCCTCCTGCTGAGACTACCGCTCGAAACACAGACTTGCACTGTAGGTTTTGCGCTGCGCTAATGTAAATCAGCAGGCAGCACCAAAATACCCATGCTGTCTTCACTCTCACTGCGCTGGCCATTAACTTCGGCCCGCGGTGGCACCGGCAGGTTTCTGGCCTACTCGAATTTCTAGGCCAAGGAAATTAAAACTCAATATGGGTAATTCCGCAATCCTCCATTACTTTTGGGTAACCATGCTCTGATGGAGCTGGGCCAGAGAATTGGAGCTGCTCCTTATATATAAGAAATAGGAGCAGGAATAGGCCACTTGGCCCCTCGAGCCTGCTCCGCCATTCAATAAGATCATGGCTGATCTTGAGCTCAAAGCCACTGTTGCAACTGTGATACTAAGAGATCTATATTATAGACTTAATTTTGTAAGAGTGGCAAAAATGGGGTTTATTTGGCCCATTGTACATGTGCACCTACACCAGCAGCAACCCCGCCCCCCCCCCCCCCCCCCCCACCACCACCCCCCCCCACCTATCCCGCTACTTTGACTAGGTTACTTGCACATGAAAAACTGGCACAGAAAGCCTGGTCTATAGCACACTTGGCTGGAAAGCATAACATTTGGCATGGCAACAGCTCTTATAGGATTAACTCATTAAATGAGAAATTATAGTGGTGTCAGTAAAGTGCACTAATAATAGCACAGTAGAGACATGTGGGCAGCACTGCTCCCTTTGATGCTGAAGTGTTGGAGATTCTGCTGCAGGAAGTGCACGAAGGGACCGTGTTTATATTTGGGGCTGAAGGTCACCCTCCAGTAAAAGCACAGATGTCAGCTGCACGAAGGTGAGGTTGCTGACTGAGTCAATGCCGTCACCCAGGTTCCCATACCTGGTTGTAGATGAGGAAGAAGTTTGCTGAGGTCAGGAAAAAGATAACTGCAATCCTTCCTTTTTGCATACATTTGTTGTGGGGCTAATCAACCATGGCACTAAATTGAAACCTACCATACCTGCTGGGAGGTACCATTTCAAGTACTTCACAAAACTATTGCTGTTTTGCAGACACTCCTTCATTATACCAAAGCTGGACAGTACCCTTTTCTTGCTGGTGAAGGTGGCAAATGATGCTCAGTCTTCCAGTCCAAGGTATTCCTCTGTTGTTAATAGATCAACAGCCATGGATTCAGAGAATAACCTTGATCTCCTACGAGGCATTCCCCAGTGTTTCTTTTCCTTCCAAAAATGCAGGTGCAGTGCACTGTTGCATGATGAAGGCATTATGGCTATTTTCTGGATAATGACTATTGACATGCATAATGATGTTTGATGAAGGTGCTGCCCCTTGCAGAAATAGCATTTGTCACTTACCTGATACATAATTGCACTGCAGACTGTCTGATGTGCCAGATGTCTTCTGGGTTGGCTTGGAATGATCTGGTCACATCAAAGCTTCATGCCGTGGTAACCTTCATTTCTATGGCGAGAGCCATCCCTGTTCCAGAGATTGTCTGCAACTTATCGTGCAGCAGATGGTATAACTCAGTGACAAGTCTGTCTTGAAATATGAGAATGACAAACAAAGACAGCCCTCTTTTAACATGACCGGTTAAGTGTGGAAGGGGGTCTATAAGTGCAAGAACGGACAAAACATTTTGATTATTGTTGCACCTACAGTTGTTGTCTCCTTATGAAATCAACCCCCCAAGGAAATTTTGACCCTCACCAACTTGCAGTTTGTAATTTTAAATAGCAGTAACAAGCAAGAGTTATGAAGAAAAGTATTGATGGTAAAAACCTCCAGAAATGCAAAAGTGATGGACACCCAGCAAAACCGAATAAACTAGAATGTAATTTTCAGCAACTAAAACTGACATCTCCCTTTATGTAGGGGGTGGTGGTTTATGTCAGCTTTACCTCTGACTTCTGAGCGGTTCGAATCGCTCCCACTCCCTTGGTTCTAGACCTTGGACTTATTTGGGGGTTGTGATAAAAGGTGCAGCAGACAACTGAGTTTAATGAAAGAACTTCAATCTTTATTAAAAGGTAAGACACACACAATAACACTCTTATCACTCTAAAGGTGGGTAACACTTCGGTACAAGCGAGGGAAATGACAGTGGAACAATACTTCACCCCTCCCAACCCCACTTTACTAGCTAAGTTAGGTTTTGAAGGACCAGGGATAATGCTCACCAATCCTTTGACAGTTGGGCTAAATCGCGGTTTTGGGGTTCGCTGTTTATGGTGGTTAGTGTCTGCCGTACCCCGTACGCAGTAGAGGACTTCACCTGGGTCTCTGGTCAGTCTTCGCGAGTCCGCTGATGCGGTAGGATGTCATTATGGATTTATCTGGTGAGTACCCAATTTCTTTAGTTTAGCAGTAGGGCTTAGAGTCTTTGGGGAAAATCTTACCCAGGGGTAAGTCAGGAGTAGTTTGTAGTGTGGAAACTTTGCGATTCTTCGGGTTTTCTTCCCTGGAGTTGATCTTTGTTGGTCGCGGTGGCCTGCTATTACCCGGTCAGTTGGGGGTAATGCGCGGTTATTGGTTTCATGAGGCCTTTGGTTTCCGCGATGGCTTTAGGCCTTGTTTTGTGTGTCGGTTGACCTCGTGGAGCCGTCGGTCACTTGTTGCTGCTTGTTGCTCCGGGTGACTGTGTTGGGGCCGTTGTTGGAGGTCCGTCGAGGTGGTGTCTTTGCGAGCTGGACTCAGGTGTGTCTGAGTGGTGAGCGATGCCGACTCGCTTCCAGCTCGGGCCTTCTTCTTCTTGGTCTCTTCTCCTTCTGATGACCACCGGTTGCGACTGACTGCTCGACCCAACGACCTTGAACTGTGGTGTGTGTTTCTCGTGTGTGCTAGGTGGGCCTTCAATTATACAGAATTGAAGTGGGCGGGCTCGCAAATCGGTAATGACTTACTAGCACGTTAACTGGGTTTTTAACAGGCCTTCTTCTTACCCATTGAACATGGCCTTATCTACCCGCCAAATCTGCTCAGTTCATTGTCTGAATTTGGCGGGCCTGTTACCAGTAACTGCTCTGTGAGTGTCAAATGGGTTTTGGGATGGTTTGCATCCTGTCGATCTCCTTGGCTGATTGCTGGTGATTGGTTTCGTGTTTTGGGTTTCTAGGCTGGTCTATAGCCTAGTCCTGGGTGCTCTGTATTATGCATGTTTCCTGATGGGCCCTGTAATCGGTTTGATGGGACCTGTTGTTTTGTGTGGGACTGTCTTCTCCTAGGGTCTATTGTCAAAATGTTAATGCTTGCTGGGGCTTTGAGTGAGGTCATCCCGGTTCCCCAGACATTGCAATTAACTGCAATACCCAAAACTGCTTTTACAGAGGTTGAACCCACCTCTTGTTCCTTTACAGGCCCAGACATAGTTTTAAAATGCCAAAACTTGGTTTTTGGTCTTACAGTCTCTTAGGTTAGGCTCAAATACTATATTATCACTCTGAGGTAGTTCCAAAGTCCTTTTTCCTTAGGTTTTGGGGATCTGTAAATTTTGGAAACCTTACATTTATGAACAACAGCAACAACAACTTACATTTATATAGCACCTTTAACAGGAAAACATCCCAAGGCGCTGCACAGGACTGTAATCAGACAGAAATGGACACTGAGCCAAATGAGGAGATATTAGGACAGGTGACCAAAAGCTTGGTCAAAGAGGTAAGTTTTAAGGAAGGTCTTAAAGGAGGAGAGAGAGGTGTAGAGGTTTAGGGAGGGAATTTCAGAGCTGAGGACCTAGATGGCTAAAGGTACGGCTGCCAATGATGGGCTAAAGGAAGTTGGAGATGCACGAGAGGTCAGAGTTGGAGGGTTGTAGGACTGGAAGAGGTTACAGAGATAGGGTGGGGCAGGGCCATGGAGGGATTTGAACAGGAGAATGAGAATTTAAAAATTGAGCCACCGGGAGCCAATGTAGGTCGGCGAGCAGAGGGGTGATGGATGAACGGGACTTGGTGCAGGTTAGAATACGGGCAGCAGAGTTTTGGATAAGCTCAAGTTTATTGTGGATGAAAGATGGGAGGCCGGCCAGGAGAGCATTGAAATAGTCAAGTCTGGAGATAACAAAAGCATAGATGAGGGTTTCAGCAGCAGATACATTGAAGCAGGGGCGAAGATGAGCAGTGTTATGGAGGTGGAAGTAGGCGGTCTTTGTGAAGGAAGCTCAGCTCAAAATCAAATAGGGTGCCAAGGTTACAAGTCTGGTTCAGCGAATATGAACCGTTGCCAGCAAGGGTGAGGGAACTGAGTTTGTGGTGGGGACCAAAGACAATGGCCCAAAAATTAGTGCCGCTACGCGAGAGTACGCACTGTGTACTCTCGCGTATTCTGTCTCCAATTGCCGGTTTTCTGCATGCACTGCGCATGCGCTGAAAACCGGCACTTGGTGAATTCAAAAGGGGGCGGTTCCTAGGTGAACCGCGTGCGCGCTACAGGCTGCGCGCATGCAGTGCACTTAGTGCTTTGAATGCGCAGGTAAGCATGGAACTTTTTAGACATAAAGAAAGGAGGCGTAAGACCCTCTTTTAACAAGGTAAGTAGTTAATTAAGTATTATTTTGAATTTTTTTTAACAGGTATATCTTTTTTAGAGACTTTAAAGACAGGTAAGTTTATTTTTATAACTTTTTAAAAGATTTAAAACATTTTCAAAAATTTAATTTTTTGTTTAAAATGGTTAATTTATTTAACTATACTTATTTTATTAATGTGATGGTTTTTTAAAAAAATTTAATTGAGGTTTAGCTGTTCTTTTGGGGGGGTATAGATTCATAGCTTTCACAGCACTTATGTGAAAGCTATGAATGAAAGATGGTGTGCTGCCATTGGCTCTAACTGAGTCACGTGATCCCACAGCTCGCACGAATTAACTACGCCTGTGGGATACGGAAGCCCTGCACAGCTGCTGTCCAGAACATCAAGTTCGTGCGAGCTCGGACTGAAAAAGCCAGCGCGCAGTGAGAGATCGCGGGGAAGCCTTACCCTCGCACGAAGGCTCCCTCACGAATTTTTGGGCCAATGGCTTTGGTCTTCCCAGTGTTTAAGTGGAGGAAATCGCAGCTTATCCCGGACTGGATGTTGGACAAGCAATCTGACAACATAAAGGCAATGGAGGGGTCGAGAGAGGTGGTAGTGAGCGTAAATGTGGAGTCTGACATCATGTCTTTGGGTGATGTTGCCGCTGTAGGTGAGAAATAGGTGGGGCCAAGGATAGATCCTTGGAGGACTCCAGAGGTACTTGGGTGGAGGCAAGAAGAGAAGCCAGTGCAGGATATTCTCTGTCTATGACTAGATAGGTAAGAGTGGAATGGATAGGTAAGAACTCGGCTTAAACTGGTCAACTCTCAAGACTCTCATTTTATATGAGCGAGGTGCACACTGTGGAAAAAATCTTGGCTGAAGATGCAAGAATTGATGTAGGACCTGATTTTTAATCGATGTAAATGAAGGCCATATGGCTTCATTAATTTGCCGCAAATCACACGTCACAAAAACTGACAGGTAGCAAATCGTGCATGATTCTTCTGGTATCCACCTGTCGTCAATGAGAACCTGGACTGCTGGCAGGGTCTAACAAAATAGGCCATTATATTTCAAAAGGAATTTATTTTTGCTCATCTTAATAGAAACCTATAAAGCACCTTTCCTGGTTTGCATTTTAATTCCCAACAGTCAAAATTAAGAGGTTCAAAAAGGAAAAAAAATCTGTGCTAAGGATGAAAGATAGTGAATAAAAAAGCAAAACATAGTGCATGGAAAATACAAAGATGAAATACAACTTCTCTACAATGCTGTGGTACAAGAGTTCCCATTCTGCGTGCTGTGACATTGTATTGCACCCCATACCTCTTGTACAATCTGTTCTCAGTGTGATTGCCCATCTGTTGATTCTAGTCACCCTAGGGGCATTCACATTTTTGCTTCTCTGATTAGGTGGGAGGTCTGCTCAAGGAATCCAGTGCTTAAAGCGCAGATTATCAAGCATTTCTGTATGTGTGCAACTTTTGTTTAATGCCAAAAAACTCTCTGCCAGGAGTAGTTTTCTATTCAAAGTGACTTTGATATGTTCCATGGATTGGTGCACACATTTCTTTTTGTTGTACAAGGAGCTGTAAGAATAAAGTGTGCAAACAAGTAAGATTTATCTCAGAAAAAGCTTGAGAATTATTTTTAATGCCAACCTAACAATGCTGATATAAATTTTACAAGTTAATGCGCTTGGTGCAAAGCTTTGGATAACGTGAGTGCATATTGATCTGCACCCTTCATGATTTTCCATTCATTAATTTGGGAGAGCTATGCCATAACATTTACCTTTAGATTCCCAGCTGAGTCCACCAACCATACAATATGATGCACAAAAAACAAGTGTTATATTACTTTCAGAAATACTTGGAACAGACACTTCAAAACCAATCCCACAACATCATCCAACGAAAGCATAGAAACATAGAAAGAAACAGAGAAAAAATAGGAGCAGGCGTAGGCCATTCAGCCCTTCGAGCCTGCTCCACCATTCAATATGATCATGGCTGATCCTCTATCTCAATACCATATTCCTGCTCTCTCCCCATACCCCTTGATGCCTTTGTGTCCAGAAATCTATCTATCTCCTTCTTAAATATATTCAGTGACTTGGCCTCCACAACCTTCTGTGGTAGAGAATTCCACAGGTTCACCACCCCCTGAGTGAAGAAATTTGTCCTCATCTCAGTCCTAAATGTCCTACCCCGTATCCTGAGACTATGACCCCTCGTTCTAGACCCCCCAGCCAGGGTAAACATCCACCCTGCATCCAGTCTGTCTAGCCCTGTCAGAATATTATACGTTTCAATGAGAGCCCCTCTCATTCTTCTAAACTCTCGTGAATACAGGCCTAGTCGACCCAATCTCTCCTTATACGACAGTCCTGCCATCCCAGGAATCAGTCTGGTGAACTTTCGCTGCACTCCCGCTATGGCAAGTATATCCTTTCTTAGGTAAGGAGACCAAAACTGCACATAGTACTCCAGGTGTGGTCTCACCAAGGCCCTGTAGAACTGTAGTAAGACATCCTTGCTCCTGTACTCAAATCCTCTTGCAATGAAGGCCAAAATACCATTTGCCTTCCTAACTGCTTGCTGCACCTGCATGTTTGCTTTCAGTGACTGGTGTACAAGGACACCCAGGTCCCTTTGTACATCAGCATTTCCCAATCTATCACCATTTAAATAATACTCTACCTTTCTGTTTTTCCTACCGAACTGGATAACTTCACATTTATCCACGTTATACTGCATCTGCCATGTATTTGCCCAGTCACTCAACTTGTTTAAATCGCCTTGAAGCCTCTTTGCATCCTCCTCACAACTCACAATCCCACCTAGTTTTGTGTCGTCAGCAAACTTGGAAATATTACATTTGGTTCCCTCATCCAAATCATTGATATATATTGGCCCGAAAATTAGACCTAATATGCGAGAGTACGCACTGTGTACTCTCGCGTTTTAGGTCTCCAATTGCCAGTTTCCAGCATGCACTGCACATGTGCGGGAAACCGGCACTTCGTGAATTCAAAAGGGGGCGGTTCCTAGGTGAACCGCGTGTGCGCTACAGGCTGCGCGCATGCAGTGCACTTAGTGCTTTGAACGCGCAGGTAAGCATGGAAGATTTTACACATAAAGAAAGGAGGCGTAAGACCCTCTTTTAACAAGGTAAGTAGTTAATTAAGTATTATTTTAAATTTTTTTCAACAGGTTTATCTTTTTTAGAGACTTTAAAGAAAGGTAAGTTTATTTTTATAACTTTTAAAAAGATTTTAAATTTTTTCAAAAATTTAATTTTTTGTTTAAAGTGGTTAATTTATTTAACTATACTTATTTTATTAATGTGATGGCTTTTTTTAAATTTAATTGAGGTTTAGCTGTTCTTTTGGGGGGGTATATTATTCATAGCTTTGACAGGTCTTCCTGTCAAAACTATGAATGAAAGATGGTGTGCTGCCATTGGCTCTAACTGAATCACGTGATCCCAGAGCTCGCACGAACTAACTGCGTCTCTCGGTCACGCACACACTGCACAGCTGCAGCCTTGAAACTAAAGTTCGTGTGGGCCCGGAGGAAAAAGGAAGGTGCGGAGTGAGATATCGCGGGGAAGCCTTACCCCCACGTCAACACTCAGGGGTAGAAATTAGGTCGCGCCCCATTTGGGGCGCAAATATCGTCCGGACGCAAATATTAGCGCCTGGCGCTAATTATCGGCACTGACGGGAAACTTCACTTTTACCGCCCCGGGAGGTGAGTGGAGCGCTAAAGCAGGCGCTGCACACCTCTCTTAAGGCGCAAAGGCCGAGCAGTGAGGCGCTAACTCGGAGCGCTGGCGAAGCTCATGTAATGTCAGTCAGCAATGGAACACACACACAATGGCACGGGCCAGTTCTTAAAGGGGATGGTTAATCTTGCTTTCCATCCACATCCTGTTCATTGCTGCCTTGAATCTCGGCCTGGAGAGACTTGCACATCAAATGTGCTGGAAAGAACAATGGAGAGCACCAGGCAAAGAGCTCAGAGTGCAGCTCCCACGGTCTCTGCTAAATCGATACAAGAAATGGCAAATCAAAATGAACCTGCAAAGTGCTGCTCAGTACCCAAAACTCCTTCACACAACGTTGAATCTCTCCAGAAGTCTCTCCCTCTCTCTCTCAGAATGCGTAGTTCAAAAATGCCACCAACAATAAAAGACAGGAAGAGGCCCCCTTTAAATAGCGCCCCCCCCAGCCCCACAGCGATTGATAGCGTTCCAGTCTTCTGGTCGTTGGAAGCGCCAGGCGGTAAGGCAGGGGGCGCCACTCAATTTCCGCTACGGGGCGCCCCAAGGGCGTTGCACCATGGAATGACGTCACAATCTGCGTGCGCAGGTGGTCGCAGCGGTAAGTTTTAGCGCCGCCGCACAATCTCAAGTTAAGTTCTCGAGCGGCGCAAACATCGCTGCGCCCGGGCGTTAGCGGCTTTGCGCCCCATTAGTGCCCTCTTAAGGCGCTAACGGGTGGCGCAACCAAGTGAATTTTTACCCCTCAGTCTTTAATTTCTGGGCCATTGTGAATAGCTGAGGCCCAAGCACTGATCCCTGCGGTACCCCACTAGTCACCGCCTGCCACCCCGAAAAAGACCCATTTATTCCTACTCTCTGTTTCCTGTCTGTTAACCAATTTTCAATCCATGCCAATATATTACCTCCAATCCAATGTGCTTTAATTTTGCACACTAACCTCTTATGTGGGGCTTTATCAAAGGCCCTCTGAAAATCCAAATACATCACATCCACTGGTTCTCCCTTATCTATTCTACCAGTTACATCCTCAAAAAACTCCAGTAGGTTTGTCAAACACGATTTCCCTTTCATAAATCCATGTTGACTTTGTCTAATCCCGTTGATATTTTCTAAGTGTCCTGTTATCACATCCTTTATAATAGACTCTAGCATTTTCCCTACTATTGATGTTAGGCTAACCGGTCTGTAGTTCCCGGTTTTCTCTCTCCCTCCTTTTTTAAATAGTGGGGTTACATTTGCCACCTGCCAATCTGCCGGAACTGTTCCATAATCTATAGAATTTTGGATGATGACAACCAATGCATCCACTATTTCCATGGCTACCTCTTTTAGCACTCTGGAATGCAGATTATCAGGCCCTGGGGATTTATCGGCTTTCAGTCCCATTAATTTCTCCAGCACTTTTTTTTACTAATACTAATTTCCTTTAGTTCCTCCTTCTCACTAGACCCTTGGTTCCCTCGCATTTCTGGGAAGTTATTTGTGTCCTCTTCCGTGAAGACAGAACCAAAGTATTTGTTTAATTGCTCTGCCATTTCCTTTTTCCCATGATAAATTCTCCCGTTTCTGACTGCATCAAATAGGATGGGTGACAGTGGACAACTATCCCTCATTCCTTCCACTCAGATTTGCCACCTGAAGTGCAGCAGATTGGGGCTTCTGCCCACAGTCTGTCTCCATGGTGACTCCATCCCATTTCACTGGGTTGGGGCTAATTACATATTACTGGTGGACACCCAGCACTCTTCAGTGGGAGTCCGCCATTGTGGGGGAGGGATGTCTGGTGATGCTGCAGCAGCTGAAATGAGCAGGGCCAAATTTAAAGGGGGCAGTAGCTCCCAAAATATATTGAGTCCATATTGAATCTGAATGAGCCCATATCACCAGTAGTTGGAAGCAGTAGGACAAGGATTCTCATACAGCTCATGAGCAGACAGCTGTCACCTGAAGCAAATGGGGCAGAGCAATCTCAATGGCTATTTCGAAGGGTGGGGATTTGACAGATGCCCTTCCCACTTAATTTTCTTGATTCTCCACTTTGGGACTGCCCATTTATGTGTGGAAATAAAGAAGAAAGCTCCCCCCCACCCCCATCCACAAGCTCACTGAATTTTCTATCTATCCTTATACAGATCTTGGAAATGGAGGACACATTCTGAATAAAATGCAAGTTACCAGAGGCCACGTACCCCTATAGCTTCCAGCTTTTTCCTGATGACTACATAAGACATCAGGTCAAAAGCCTGACTGAAGTTATTGAACACAATAATATGAGGGACGATTTCCCGATCAGGCAAAGGTGAAGAACGACGATCTCATGGAACACTGATTGGAAAATTGTGGGCCTGCAGCCCCTGGTTTTTGATCCATGACTTTAATGGACAGAAAGTCAAGGTCTGCACGCTGGTGATTTCCCAATCAGTGCTTCTTGACAGCAATGCCCAGTCAGCGAATCCACCTTATTGGGGGGAATCTGTACCCCAAATAAGTGGGTTTGGGCCATCTGGGAAGTAAAAATGTAAAAAATCTCAAACCCAAACTCAACCCGCCTCGAACCCGCCCACTTCTGGTTTTAATGGTGGCGGGAAGGGAGCGGGTGAACAACCCGCTCTCAGGAGGCAGGTCGCTCATTTCAATATTTTAATGAGGCTGCGAGCCTTAGATTTTATCTCTCTTCCAGCTTTAATACTGGCCGGCCGGGTTTCCCGGGCATCGGGAAACCCGACAGCTAAAGGGAGTAGGAGTACTTCCCCCCGGCCCACCAAGCAAATCTGTTAACCTCCACAGCGATCAGATGCCCTCCCAATGTACTCCACTGCCTGCGATCTCCTCCCGGCCCCCCCATGTCTTCCATGGGCCCGTTGCGATCTTCTTCCCTCCTTCCCCAATATTTCAGGGCTCCCCATCGATGTCCCACCCAGACCCCTAATGTCTCTGGCCCCCCCCACCCCATCGATAACCCCCGACCCCCGATCTCTCCCTCCTCCTCTCTGCTCCCCGTTTGCGGCCTGGTGCTGCAGGCCTACCCACCTGATAGCCAGACAGCCTCTCAATCTGGCTAGCTGCGGCTGGGAAACAGATTTCAAAAATGGTAATCAGGCCCTGCCATTAAATTCAGCAGGACCTGAGGGAAACCTGCTTTTCCAGGTTTCCTGACCGCAAAACCGCCCCGCCGCTCCCTTCACACCTCCCCGTTAATATCAGGGCCATTGTGTCGATGCATCTTATTCTCTGTATCAAGTTTATGACACTAAGTTACAACAGCAACAACAACAACTAAGTTAGGCAGCACAGTAAGTAATGCAGATGGGAGCAGAAAGTTGCAAAGAGACATACAACCATAGTATCGTAGAATGGCTACAGCACAGAGGAGGCCATTTGGCCCATCGAGCCCGTGCCGGCTTTCTGCAAGAGCACTTCAGCTAGTCCCACTTCCCCGTAGCCTTGCAAATTTCTTTTCCTTCAGGTACTTTTCCAATTCCCTTTTGAACGCCATGATTGAGTCTGACTCCACCACCCTTTCAGGCAGTGCATTCCAGATCTTAACCACTCGCTGCGTAAAAAGTTTTTCCTCATGTCGCCTTTGGTTCTTTTGCCAATCACCTTGAATCTGTGTCCTCTGGTTCTTAGCCCTTCCGCCAATGGGAACAGTTTCTCTCTATCTACTCTGTCTAGACCCCTCATGATTTTGAATACCTCTATCAAATCTTCTCTCAGCCTTCTCTGCTCTAAGGAGAACAACCCCAGCTTCTTTAGTCTATCCATGAAACTGAAGCCCCTCATCCCTGGAATCATTCTTGTAAATAGTTTCTGCACCCTCTCTAATGAAAGGATTATTACTAGTCCTAGCCCCTTTTGGGCTACCCCGGATCAGGCGTATTCCCCAGACGTTCACCTTCAACTAAAGTTAGAGGTAGCCAAATCCTAAAGACGCTTAATTGGGTCTAAAGGTCCAGAATATCTCTCCCTAAAGGAAAGGAACAGCTTGAAGATGTTACCGTCCTCCAGATAGCACTTTTAATAAGTTTAGCTAGACTGTAACCTTTCGGATATTATGAGGGTCTAGAAAACTCCCTCAGAATTCTGCAACTCCTCACCAAAGAGTGTACAGAGATTGAGTTTGCGAGTTTGATACAGAAGTACTATTTGAGACAATTCTAAAAATATATATAGATTTATTAAAGAACCGACATGTAATTACAGTTGGTGATTCAGTCGCAACATTAACAGTTCCAAATACAAAAGCTTACAATTCTTATTATCAGAGATCCTTATTCTCAAATCTTAACTTCATTACATTTTTACAGTTCTTAGTTTATTCCAGGATATCCACCAAAATCAAATACAAATACCTTTGATCCCCGAGACTTAAAGAGTTGAAAACTTACAGAGCTTGCCTCTGAAGCCTGAGAACTGCTTTGCCCCTTCAAGCGAATCTATCTTCCTATTTGAAAGTTCTATATTTATACTCTTTCTCAGTGGTATATCCTTTGAAGTTTTCTGCTGATGTAAGTTAATTATCTCTAGTCATTTTTCTGTTGACCCCTTCTATTCTTAAAGTTAGTTCAGCTTGTAGCTTGCAGAATTATTTCTGCTGTGTAGGTGTCTCAAGTTTATCATAAAAAACGGTTGTAACAGAAGTATCTATTTGATGTCATTCTTACGAAGGTCTTCTATTCAATTCTTAAATCACCTTAGCTGGTTGCAACACAGACTTCGTGTCTCCTAGGTGTTCCAAGTTCAACACAAAAACAGTGTGATGTCTGGTACATCTATTGATGTCATTCTTACGAAAGTCTTCTGTTTGTATCTTTTGCATTTAGAACACCTCGACTGGGTGCATCATTGTCTTCTTAGCTACCTCAACTGGTTGCATGAAGAATTATGTCTCCTGTCTTTCATTTGATGTCATTTTTACGAAGACATATGTTTCTTTAATTTATGTGATTCATTTTGAAGTGTTGGTTTAAGACACTTTAACTGTCTTTTTTCCACAGCTGCAGACTTCTAGGAACCTCCAACCTTCTGTTCCAACAAGGCTATTGTTTCAGTGTCAACAACTTATCTTATCTCAAAAGCCTGTATGCTGTTTACAGCTTTAGATTGTTGAGGCTTTCAGATTTTCAAACCCAGTTTGTCATGTTTTAATAAAGTCAAAATTCTTTCATAGGATGGTGTATTTTTCTGAATATGGTGTATTCCTTCACACTAAAGCCTTCACATCCTTCCTAAAGTGTGGTGCCCAGAATTGGACACAATACTCCAGTTGAGGCCAAACCAGTGTTTTATACAGGTTCATCATAATTTCCACACTTTTGTACTCTATACCTCTATTTATGAAGCCCATTATCCCGTATGCTTTTTTAACCGCTTTCTCAACCTGCCCTGCCACCTTCAACGATTTGTGCACATATACCCCCAGACAGCCTTTCTAGTACCTCCTTTTTATCAATTATTATCTCATCCAGTATCTCCACTACCTCCTTTTTCACTATGGGCTGGATTTTGTCAGCCCCGAGGAGGCGGGTATGGAGGCGGGACTGTCGGTAAAGTTGCAGAATTTGGGGGCGGGTGGCAAACCTGCCCCCATCCCGCCTCTGTGCTCTCTTGCCAGGAGGCGAGAAGCCGTCCTGCCCCGGGTCCCATCTCCTCAAGGCGGGAAAGGGATTAAAGCCTATTAACTGAATGTTAACAGGTAGTTAACAGGCAGAAAGTAGGATTATTCCCATTTTACCTTCCCAAGTACAGGCTTCCCGACCTCGGGGAACCCCACCAGGGTGGAGGAGATGAGTAGGAGGTCTGCGGGGGTTGGAGGGGTCTGAAAGTGCAATGTAGAGGTGAGTGATGGGTGCAAGTGTGGAGTAGTAAGTATGTAAGGTAAGTGTAAAGTGTTAGAAAATGTTCACTTACCTTTGTTTCTGCCTACAGCCTTCAGCCTCTGAGAAGCCGGAGTCCCGACATCTCCATTGTAGATTTCACACACTGGCTGTTGGATCCTCCGAACCAGCAGCCAGGTGATTTCTGCAAAGTTGAAAGGTTTGATGAGTCCTAAACACAAGAACTCATCAAGCTACACAGAATGTGAGTGTTTGACAGCTTCACAGAGCTGTCAAACGCTGATATTTCTTATTTCAAAAAATCTTGACAGATGGCACGTCATACGTTGGCGTGCTCTGTCAATGACTACCCCCTAATTGGCCTGCTGAGCCTGCTGGGCGGGCTTAACAAGGTCAATCAGGGGAAAATCCCTCTGGTTGGTCAGAAGCTGATGGAGACGGGATTGAAAGCCGGCAAGCAGCAGACCCACCTCCAAAAGCTTCCCATTGACAAAATCCAGCCCTATGACTTTAGCAGCATCTTCTTCCATAGTGAAGACAGATGCAAAGTATTTATTTAGTACCTCAGCCATGCCCTCTGCCTCCGTGCATAGGTCTCTTTTTTGGTTCCTAATCGGCCCCACCCTGCCTCTTACTAGCTGTTCATTATTTATTTATATATTTATTCATTTATGGGATCAGGGCATCGCTGGCAAGGCCAGCATTTATTGCCCATCCCTAGTTGCCCTTGAGAAGGTGGTGGTGAGCCACCTTCTTGAACTGTTGCAGTCCATGTGGTGATGGTACTCCCACAGTGCTGTTAGGTAGGGAGTTCCAGGATTTTGACCCAGCGACGACGAAGGATCAATGATACACTTCTAAGTCAGGATGGTGTGTGACTTGGAGGGAAACTTGGAGATGGTGGTGTTCCCATGTGCCTGCTGCCCTTGTCCTTCTAGGTGGAAGGGGTCGTGGGTTTGGGAGGTGCTGCCGAAGAAGCCTTGGCGAGTTGCTGCAGTGGATCTTGTAGATGGTACACACTGCAGCCATGGTACGCTGGTGGTGGAGGGAATGAATGATTAAGCTGGTGGATGGGGTGCCAATCAAGCGGGTTGCTTTGTCCTGGATGGTGTCGAGCTTCTTGAGTGTTGTTGGAGCTGCACTCATCTAGGCAAGTGGAGAGTATTCCATCACACTCCTTACTTGTGCCTTGTAGATGGTGGAACGGCTTTGGGGAGTCAGGAGGTGACACACTCGCCGCAGAATACCCAGCCTCTGACCCGCTCTTGTTGCCACAGTATTTATGTGGCTGGTCCAGTTAAGTTTCTGGTTAATGGTGACCCCCAGGATGTTGATAGTGAGGGATTCGGCAATGGTAATTGACATGAATCTTGTCATTCATGTGGAAATGACTTATGAAATAATACTGGGCGGCCTGCTGGTGGCGCTGTCCAGAGAGAGTATAAATACTCGGGCATGGGCCCAGCTTGCGCAGGACTTTCTTAACAGGAACTAGTGAAGTACACAACTTGACCTCAATGTTGTAAAACAGTTGATTAAAGCTTTGTTTAATGCTTAGACCAAGTGCCTAGTAGTTTTCTTACGTCAGTAATGCCATTGAATGTCAAGGGGCGGTGGTTAGACTCTCGCTTGTTGGAGATAGTCATTGCCTGGCACTTCTGTGGCGCGAATGTTACCTGCCACTTATCAGCCCAAGTCTGAACGTCATCCAGGTCTTGTTGCTTACGTGAGAAGTCGCACAACACCAGGTTATAGTCCAACAGCTTTATTTGAAATCACAAGCTTTCGGAGCGTCTGCTCCTTCGTCAGGTGAAGGACTTCACCTGACAAAGGAGCAGCCGCTCCGAAAGCCTGTGATTTCAAATAAAGCTGTTGGACTATAACCTGGTGTTGTGCGACTTCTCACTTTTGTCCACCCCAGTTTTACACCGGCATATCCGCATCATTGTTGCTTATGGGCATGGACTGCTTCATTATTTGTGGAGTTGCAAATGGCGCTGAACACTGTGCAGTCATCAGCGAACATCCCCATTTCTGACCTTATGTTAGAGGGAAGGTCGTTGTTGAAGCAGCTGAAGATGGTTGGGCCTAGGACACTGCCCTGAGGAACTCCTGCAGCAATGTCCTGGGGCTGTGATGATTGACCTTCAACCACCACAACCATCTTCCTTTGTGCTAGGTATGACTCCAGCCAGTGAAGCGTTTTCCCCCTGATTCCCATTGACTTCAGTTTTACTAGGGCTCCGTGATGCCAGACTCGGTCAAATGTTGCCTTGATGTCAAGGGCAGTCACTCTCACCTCACCTCTGGAATTCAGCTCCTTTGTCCTTGTTGGTACAAAGGCTGTAATGAGGTCGGGAGCCGAGTGGTCTTGGCGGAACCCAAACTGGGCATCAGTGAGCAGGTTATTGGTGAGTAAGTGCCGCTTGATAGCACTGTTGATGACACCTTCCATCACTTTGCTGATGATGCCTAGAGAAGACTTTTGAATTCCCTTAGATTAAATGAGTGGACAAAAAATAATTGAAAGGGTTAATGGAATGTTAGCCTTTATCTCAAAGGAGGCTGGAATAGAAAGGGGTGGAAGTTATGCTACAGTTGTATATAGCTCTGGTTAGACCATGTCTGGAGTACTGGGTTCAGTTCTGGACACGCAGCTCAGGAAGGATATATTGGCCTTGGAGGCGGTGTTCTGCAGATTCACCAGAATGATAACAAAGCTAAATTATGAGGACAGCTTGCATAGACTATGTTTGTATTCCCTTGAGTATAGAACATCCAATTGAGGTGTTTATGATGATTAAAGGATTTGATGGGGTAGAGAGAACTATTTCCACGGTGGGGTAGGCCAGAACAAGGGGGTATAACCTTTAAATTAGAGCTAGGCCATTCATGGGTGATGTCAGGAAGCACTTCTTCACACACAGGGTAGTGGAAATCTGGAACGCTCTCCCCCAAAAAGTTGTTAAGACTAGGTCAATTGAAAATTTCAAAACTTAGATTGATAGATTTTTATGAGATAAGGATATTAAGGGATATAGAACCAAGGTGGGTAAATTGAATTGAGATATAGATCAGCCATTATCTGATTGAATGGCAAACCCAGCTCAAGGCGCTGAATGGCCTTCTCCTGTACCTATATCCTTATGTTCCCACTAAGAAACATAATTCCTATGTTCTTACAGCTTCAGAATTAGGTAGAGCAATTCCTCTTAACATTTACTTTTCCATCATTTAACCTGACCAACCAAAATTTTGCATATGGCTTTTAACTATTACTCAATAAGGAACAATGATGTCATAACAACATTAATAAAGTTCTCTTTTCAAACAAATATTATCTGGTTAAATCCAGTGAAGCCAATAGGTTAAAGGTGGGCACTGACAATAACCAATGATGCAGCTGGTTTTCAAAACACCATGGAAACCGTACTACGCAAATGGATCTATTATCTTTAGAATCTTTAGGTTAAAGCAAACCTAAACAAAGCAAAATTGAGATCAAGAATAGAACTCTACCAAACCATTTAAGATTGAAAACATGAATGAGCAAAGGTTGCTCAGCCCATGAAACGTGTTTCTTCCAGAGATTGTACAATCCGTTTTACAAGGTTTCCCTTGCTCTCAATGGTAAATGGAACAAAATTGCTAATACCCATCTAACCTTACACCATCCCTGACCAGTTACAATCCTTTGTGGTATGTTTGTAAGAGCACTCTACCTTCTGTTTGATAGAGTTTCTGATCCCAACATAACATAGTATCCGCAATTCTTGTTCAAGCCTGGCACTGCTTGTGATTTTATTCCTCAATAGATTGAACATTGTCAGTGCAGCAACTAACAGTTATCTTCATGAACAAACAACTTGTTACACAAGATATTTTTGTCCATCTAATTAAAGGCCTTGGGCAGGAGTTTCCGCTAGGTTGCACTGGTTTGTTTCAGTGCAATTGGCCCAAAATCAGCCAAACCAGCACAAAAAAAATCAAAGAATTTCAAATGCAAATTACGTCCAGCACAAATCGAGTTTCTGCGATCTTTTGCGATAGTTTAAAAACATCGCGTTGGAAGCCGGACTCGCCCACAAAACGGGCCACGTCCCCAAATCGAATTAATCTCCATTGCGAGCTTGGGTTAATTGCGTCTTTTTTGGGCCTTCGAGGATGCTCTTAAAATTAAGCTTTTTTTAGGCAGAAGGACACTAATAGGCACATTTTAAAAGATTTTTTTAATTTACTAAGAAACTGACTAGTGTACACCAATGTAACCAGTAAATGGTTCTGTATAGTTTTTTTTAGAGTAATTTTCAGTTATTTAAAATCAGATAACTCACAGGTGGTGGACTAGATACTCCAATTAAAAATTCTTATTTTTTTGTGATAAACGTATTTACAGCTGTATTAATAAAACTGCACCAGGTTACCACTTTTAAATATATCATAGAATATTTTTTAATACAAATTTTTACTGATTGCTCTGGTGCATGGCAGATTTTACATTCGTCGATACACAAATGAGCTTGAGTGTAAACTTTAGTAAAACAAAAATTTCTTAAAACTAGCGCAATTTTGAGCGCAATTTGTGCCCGGCTCGCCAAATGCACCCAAAGCGTAAATTCTTGGCACATGTTTAGAATGCAGCTGCCACATCACACCTTTCAAAGATCTCACCCTGAATGTGTCGCACTTAAAAGGCGTTACAACAACAACATCAACTTGCTTTTCTATAGTGCGATAGCAAAATACTGCGGATGCTGGAAATCCGAAATAACAACAGAAAACGCTGGAAAAACTCAGCAGGCCAGGCAGCATCCGTGGAGAGAGAAACAGAGTTAACGTTTCAGGTCGAAGACCTTTCGTCAGAACTGGAAAAAAGCAGGAAATGAAATTGATTTTAAAGCAAGTTTAGGGCTGGGAAAAGGGGGAGGGGATGAAAGAACAAAAGGGAAGGTCAGTGATAGGATAGAAAGCAGGAGAGATTAAGAGACATTGAGAGACATTAAGAGATATTCAAGGCAAGAGGAGGTGGAAATGGGACAGGTTGAGGAACAAAGGATGGCTCAGATGAAGTGTGAATTGTGCTGTCTTTCATTCTGCCAGCGCAATTCACACTTCATCTGAGCCATCCTTTGTTCCTCAACCTGTCCCATTTCCACCTCCTCTTGCCTTGAATATCTCTTAATGTCTCTCAATGTCTCTTAATCTCTCCTGCTTTCTATCCTATCACTGACCTTCCCTTTTGTTCTTTCATCCCCTCCCCCTTTTCCCAGCCCTAAACTTGCTTTAAAATCAATTTCATTTCCTGCTTTTTTCCAGTTCTGACGAAAGGTCTTCGACCTGAAACGTTAACTCTGTTTCTCTCTCCACGGATGCTGCCTGGCCTGCTGAGTTTTTCCAGCATTTTCTGTTGTTATTTTGCTTTTCTATAGTGCCTTTAGCGTAGTAAAACTTCCCAAGACACTTCACAGGAGTGATTATTAAACACAATTTGACACTGAGCCACATAAAGAGACATTAGGACAGCTGACCAAAAGCTGGGTCAAAGAGGTAGGTTTTAAGGAGTGTCTTAAAGGAGGAGAGAGATGTCAATGTAGGCGGAGAGGTTTAGGGAGGGAATTCCAAAGTTGAGGACCTCGGCAGCTGAAGGCACAGTCGTCAATGGTGGAGCGAAGAAAATCGGAGATGCGCAAGAGGCCAGAATTGGAGGAGTGCAGAGATATCGGAGGTTTGTAGGGCTGGAGGAAGCTATAGAGATAGGGAGGTGCGAGGACATGAAGGGATTTGAAAACAAGATTACGCGCCAATAAGGCAAAAGTTAGTGATGAACAATAATCAGTGACTATCAATAAGGAACAAATGAGCAGCAGAAAACTGAGCATGGATTGCTCCATTTTTTAAAGCTATCAACCCTGAACTTGCAAGTGGCAGGAAGTGACTAATCAAATCACTCAAATAAGTTTGTGAATTTGGTTTGAGCTACCACATTGAATTTTTAATTTAATTGAATCATTTTACATTTATAATATAAGAAATGTATAAAATATTAAACCATCCAGAAAAAAATGCTTATTCTTACTCATAGAGTTGCTTGTACGATGTTGTAACTCTGAAAAATATTCCAAAGAGGCTTATTCCTGTGTCGGAACCTGATACTCAATTTGGAGTACTTTGCTGGAGCTTGTAATATTGGATTGGCCTTTATTACCCATTTTCTTTCTGCAAATGTCCTGGTCCGACCTAATTAACTGCAGTCCATATCAATCAAAGCAAGCCCCACTTTTCTTCCCCCAGGAATCATTCTGGCCTGCTCCAATCAGCTCAGAATCCTTTGTAGTCTGGCCAGCTCAGTGTTGTTTCAGGCCCACTTTGTCTGTAGCTCCTCACAGTCCAGCCTACCCCTATTCACCCAGAGTCATGTTTTACTCACTCGCTGGCCAGCCCATGCTGAGTACTATTGGCCCGCTTACTTGCTTGCCCACTCACCCAGAGTGTTTACCAGCCTGCCTGTTCACTTGCTCAGCTTCCTTTCCTATCTGTTCAGATACCAGCTGCTGTACCACTTATTCATCCACCTTGTCTGCCCACGTGTCTTCCTGTCCTGAATTCCTCATAGCCATCTTTTAAAACATAAGTACATAAGAACATAAGGAATAGGAGCAGGAATAGGCCACTCGGCCCCTCGAGCCTGCTCCGCCATTCAATAAGATCATGGCTGATTTAGGGCTCAAAGCCACTCCCCTGCCCGCTCCCCATAACCCTTCACTCCCTTATCTTGCAAAAATCTGTCTATCTCCACCTTAAATGTATTTAATGACCCAGCCTCCACAGCTCTCTGGGGCAGAGAATTCCACAGATTTACGACCCTCTGAGAGAAGAAATTCCTCCTCATCTCAGTTCTAAATGGGCGACCCTTTATTCTGAAACTATGCCCCCGAGTTCTAGATTTCCCCACGAGGGGAAACATCCTCTCTGCATCTACCTTGTCGAGCCCCCTCAGTATCTTATATGTTTCAATAAGATCACCTCTCATTCTTCTAAATTCCAATGAGTAAAGGCCCAGCCTGCTCAACCTTTCCTCATAAGTCAACCCCTTCATCTCTGGAATTAACCTAGTGAATCGTCTCTGAATTGCCTCCAATGCAAGATGACAAGATGGCTTCCTAGCCCATCAGCTTACTGATCTGTATGCTCAACCATTCAGTCTGAGTAGCTTTCAGCCTATTTGGTCCTCTGGGCATCCTAAGTGCGAATGGCCCACATGCCTGCCTGACCCCCACACCCAGGATGTTTATTGGCACATCTGTTTACCCACCTGTGTACCGCAACACATTTTTGGCCTGTCAGCCTGCCCACCTTCCTGCCTGCCCTGAGTGCTTTCTGGCCTGCTTGTTGATATGCCCACCCGGCCCAACTGCTTTCTGATCCACCTGCACTACTTGCCTGCCCGCCTCGAGTGTTCCCCACCAGTCCAAGTAGTTCACGGCCTGCCTGGATGTGAAAGAGAGCACGAGATGGAAGAAAAGAGCAAAAGAGAACAGGAAGGAAAGGTGAAGAGCAAAATAAAACTGAGAAATAAAGGAGGAACTCATAAAAGAGTGAGAATATAAACAGTGAAAATTGGAAGGAGATGAGCAAGAAAAGGAGAAATTAATCAATAGAGCTAGGGTGAGCAACAAGTGGTTCAGCTAATATATGCAAGCTCTGATTAGCTTAATTGGGGATGCAATAATTTATTTTGCTGTGAATGGCTACTGGTGACTATCCAACAATTATGTTCTTCTCAAGTATCTTTTCCTTCTTTCAATGTGTTCCAGGCTATCTGTTATGTACTTCAAGCTCCAGGCTCACATGAATTGATTATTGCATTACAATGGGGATGCTCAGTTTACTGAACAGAGCATTGGACAGAGAAGCTCTATACAGAAAGCAGTGTTGTACAGAAGGAACCTCTGAACTCTGAAGAGTACAAAGTGATAATTGAAGGCAATAGGTGAACATTGGGGGGTGTAATTTCATCGTCCCAAAGTCAGTTGTGCGTCATGCCGACTGCCCATGGTCACAGAATCACAGAATCACAGAATCCCCACAGTGCAGATAGAGGCCATTTCGGCCCATCGAGCCTGCACCGACACATATCCCACCCTATCCCCGTAACCCCACGTATTTAAACCCCCTAACACTTAAGGGTCAATTTATCATAGCCAAATCAACCTAACCCGCACATCTTTGGACTGTGGGAGGAAACCGGAGCACCCGGAGGAAACCCACGCAGACACAGGGAGAATGTGCAAACTCCACACAGACAGTCACCCGAGGCCAGATTCGAACCCGGGTCCCTGGCGCTGTGAGGTAACAGTGCTAACCACTATGCCACCGTGTTGCCCCATCACAATCGGGAAGCCAAAATATTTTCAGCCAGGTGGATGGGATGAAAATCTGCCTAATACCTTTCAGTGAAATTGGGGAAGCCATGCCTAGCTGTGCAACTTTAAAGACAGCGACAAATAAAAAATGCCAGACTGAGTAACTGAACACGCAGTATTCTGTTTAGAAAAATCCATAATCATCAAACGATGGTAATCAAAGGTCTGGATCTGTAAAGGATGAAAATAGTTCTCTTATTGGTATGTTTGAAATATTAAAGGTCAGACTATTAATTGAAGATCTCATTATCATTGAAAGTAGGAGCTGAGGCCTTACATCAAAATCGTACAAATGTCAAATTACATTTGAACTCAGACTTATACCTTGTTTGTAGTGGCAAATTAAAGTTAAATAAATGAAAGAAAAATAGGGCAATTCAGCTCCGTTTCCTCTGTAACATGTGTAATTTGATTCTTTGTAACGAAGAAAGCTTTCGTTTTGCTGTGTTTCACTTAGGCCAAATTTTATAAAATTAGAGTTCCTCACTTTGTAACCAGTTGCTGGTTTGACGCATAAATTTGTAGCGATGAATCATAGAGTTATAGAATCATATGGCACAGAAGGAGGCCATTCAGCCCATTGTGCCTGTGCTGGCTCTTTGATAGAGCTATCTAATTAGTCCCACTCCCACAGCCCGGTAATTTTTTCCCTTCAAGTATTTATCCAAATCCCTTTTGAAAGTTGCTTGTGGAGGGAGTCAGAGCACGCAGGGAGGTCCTCTTCCCATCGAATGAGAAGAAGAGACCTCCCCAGGAGACAAAGAGAGCCTGGCTCCAAATTGCAGAGGAGGTCAACAGCAGGGACATGATCAGGAGGACCTGGGTGCAGCGCCGGAAACGTTTCAATGCTCTCATTAGATCAGGAAAGGTGAGTACAAAGCCACACTCAACTTCATCATGCTGTGCCTCTCATCACATCCCCATCACTCTGCCTTCCCAACCCTGCTGCTGCCTATCCTTACTTACACCAACATACCTTGCACGTCCACCCATACCAACAATCATACCAACTAACAACACACAAGGAGGCCACTTGGCATTGCCACCCCACTCCATCATAGTTTCCCTCTAAAAATCTAACCCATCCATTCCTTACACTCACTCCATCACTCTCACTCAACCTTCGCTTCTTTCCCTTCTTGCAAGAAAAGAGAGCCCACAATAAGAGGGAGAGGGAGAGGGAGAGAGAATTGGAGGTGGGCCTCCATCATTTGCAAACCTTACAACAGCAGAGTAGGCTGCCTTAGAAGTATCTGGAGTTGCTGAGCAGCTGGAGGTGGGAGACGGAGAGAGGGGACATCTCAGCAACCTGGTGACGGAATTACATATCATACAGCTGCATTACATACAGCAGTCACTCATATGAGGACTGATGTCAGCAGCCACTGAATGGTCATCATGTGCATAATGGTATCTGTACCTATTCTTGATATGACATATCTAAGTCAGCTCTTTACTCTCCCACAGGTCCATCAAGAGCACCCCCCCGCCCCTGCCCCCACTGTCCAGGAGGAAGAGGAAGAGGACTCCTCAGAGGAGCCTCCAGCCTCTGAGGACGCACCGTCACCAGACATAAGCGCACCCAGCACCAGTGCAGATACACACACCTCGATGGGTGCCATGTGAGATAGAGTAGTGTTGTCACCTGGGGCTCGATTTTAATAGCCCTGAGGAGGCGGGTTTGGAGGCGGGTCTGTTGGGAAAATCGGGAAAAATGGCTTCAGACACCTACCCCGCCTCCACCCCGCCCCCACCCGATTTTTGTGAGTGTCTGTTTAGGCACTCCCAAACTGACCCATCTCCAACCGGTGGGACAGGTAGTTAAGGCCTGTTAACTGCCTTGCTAATCCTATTTTCATAGTGGTTTCCCATTTTCCTGCTTCTGATGATGAGGACCCGTATCTGCACTGGCAGTCCTCATCAAAAGGACATCCATGAAGCTCTGGTCTCTCTGCTCAATAGCTGCCCATCGCTCCTCCAGAGGTGTAATTCTATTCTGACAGTCACCATGTTTTCCTGACTCTGGCGACTTATTTCCTCCATGGCCGTAGCCATCCTTTCCACAGAGGTTGCCATCCTATCCATGGTGGTGCTTTCATGCGCCATTGCCTCCACCACGGCAGTGCTAATGTTAGAGATGGACTCCTTCATTCTCTCCATACTCGCACAAACCCTGGAGGCAAACCCTTCCAGAGACACCTGCACTTGTTCCTGTATTTCACGAACCGCTCTTTTTTTGGGTAGCCCCAAAGGCACTGCATCTGCATGCAGCTCAGCAGAGCTAGGAGAGTCCTGCGACGTCCGCAGAGGACTCTCTACTGCTGTCGCTGTCTGCACCATCTGCTGATGCTCACTTGTGAGCTGTGATAGACCAGGTGGCAACATTACTCTAACTCGCGAGGGCCCCACGAGGTGTGTGTTGCTGCGCTGGTGCTGGCTGCGCTGAGTCCTGGTGACGCTGCTCCCTCAGAGGCTTCAGGTTCCTCTGAGGAGATGTCCGGGTCTTTGTCCTGGATCATGGGGAGGGGGGCGCTCGATGGTCCTGTGGGAGAGTAAAGGCTTGAATTAGACATCTGATAATGATGTAGCAGACACATCCTTTTGAGCAGATGATACAAAGCGATTCTCTATGAACATCATATTCCATTGCTTTCTGAGAGGGATGAAACTCTATTATGTCACCAGCTTCCTCTAGTGTGCCCGTCTCTCCATCGCCCACTTCCAGGTCCTCGCCAACTCCAACAATCTCGTTAGCAGCCTCCTCAGCACTGGTCAATGTTGCTAGGGTAGGTGTTCCTTCTCCAGTCATTGCACTCTCCCTCTTACTGTGGGCTATCTTTTCTTGCAAGGAGGGACACAAGCGGTGTTTCAGCCACAGTGATGGAGTGAGTGTGATTAATCCCTACCATAGAAGCTTTGAGTGAGACGAAGATGGAGTAAGGTCCCAAGAGGAAGGTAGCTCCCTGTGCGTTGTTAGTTGTTGTCACTGCATGACAGTGAGAGCAAGTATAAGGGGTGCATAGGCAGGATGCTGAACTGATTCAGTGCAGAGACAGAGATGGATAGGAAAGGGTGCAAGGGAAGTAAGAGTAAGATGGAATGTGATGGAGGAGGCTTAGAACGCAGAGTGCTGGTGATGAGAAGAGAAGGGAAGCAGAGTGAAGGCAAGTGAGATGGGATACTCACTTTTGATGTTCTCACAAGATCATTAAACCTTTTGCGGCACTGGATCCATGACCGTGCATATATGGACCTTGCGCTCACCTTCTGAGTAATGCGCAGCCAGGCTGCCTTGGTCTGCTGAGGAGGCTTCCTCCGGCCATCAGGAGGGAAGAGAATTTCCCTGCGCCCTCTGACAGCATCCACAAGAACTTGGAGGGACTCATCATTAAAACGAGGAGCTGCCTTGCCTCTGGAAGAAGTTATAGCATTTAAATCAAGTCCAGGAAACCAGAATAGAAAGGCTTAGGCTGGATGGCAGCTTTTAAAGCCGCAGCTATTATGACGTCATCAGAGGCAGCCAGCCGACCCGATCCCACTCATTGGACCGGCCAGCGCGCCGCCATGAATTTAACAAGCTAGTTTAATAAAAATCGCAACTCTGCAGCTGTTCCCGCTGGAAGCGGCTCCCGAACCCGCCCACCACGCAACCCGACTCCAACCCGCCTCGGGAATTAAAATCGAGCCCCTGGTGTCTCACAACTCAAAAGTGAGCAAGAGGAGATGGTGGAGACAGGGACAGCAGTGGAGACCCCTCGCTGGAGGGCCCAGGACACTCCCAGCTCTGCTCAGCTGCATGCAGATGCTGAGCCTCGGGGGCCATCCAGAAAGAGGGCGATCCTGGAGGTGCAGCAAGAATTGCAGGAGGCTTTGACAGGTTTTGTGACCGCGATGTCTGCAAATGTGCAGAGAATGGAGGAATCCATCTCCAACATGAGCACCACTGTGTCGCAGGCAATGGCGACTGTAGGCTCTTCCATGGATAGGATAGCCACCTGCATGGAGCAGCTAATGCACCACTCACAGGTGCACATGGTACCTATGGAGAATAGATGGCAGTCGCTCATAGACCTGTAGGAGGGATGTCAGCATAGACGTGGGTCCTCATGGCCCCACTGATCAGTGATGTGCAGCAAGGTGCTCTCCAGCTCTTGGCAATAGGGAAGTGCGGGTGGCCCATGAGAGGGATGATGGTGCAAGGGGACATGGAAGTGGGGGCTCCTCTCAAAGCGCTCACACTTCTCCCCCGATGCCACCCCCTCAGTCAGAGCCCCAGATGCCTCCTCGGACAGCGATGGCCGAGTCTGCCCCTGCACAGTCAAATTTGTGTGCACCTTTGGAAGTGGCTTAGTGAGTTGCAGTGAATGGTGAGACATAACGTTACCTCCAGCAATGGTAGTCAGTGTAAAAGGAATGGCTTGGTCATTGTAGGGGTGCTTTATGGTGTTGCTGTGGGGTAGGGCCAACCTGGCACAGCATGTGGCAGCCATATGCGTGTACTGTATGAAGTTAAGTAAATCTGGCCATGATGTGCCCATCCCTGGCCTCCTGGGCAGCAATATGCTCGGGTGCTGCTGGGATCTGGCCCACCGATTCCTCAGGCTCCTCCTCCTTCTACTCCTCCTCCTCTGAAGAGGCTGTGCGCTCAGTGCCTTGCTCCTCATGCAGCGCTAATCCTCGCTGCTGCGCTATGTTGTGCAGGGCGCAGGAGACTATGATGATTCTGGAGACCCCGGCTGGTACGTACTGAAGGGCTCCCCAGATCTGTCAAGGCATCTGAAGCACATTTTGAACATGCCTATTCTCTGCTCTATGACACATCTGGTGGAAATGTGGCTTTCATTATATCTTCCTCGGCCTCAGTTCTTGACCTCCTCAAGGGTATCATGAGTCACGTCTTCAGTGGATAGCCCTTGTCACCAAGCAGCCAGTCGGAAAATCTGTTTGGAGGAGCTGAGTGAGGGTGGACTGGTGAAGGACGAAACAGTCATGACAGCTGCCAGGGAATTTGGCACACACATGCATGATGATCTTTGTATGGTTGCAGACCAGCTGCACATTGAGGGAGTGGAAGCCTTCGCGGTTCACAAACACTCCTGGATGATGATAGGGTGCCTTCATGGTTACATGTGTGCAGTCGATGATGCCCTGCACCCGTGGGAAGCCAGCCAGAGTGGCAAAGCCGGACATTCGCTCAGTAACACTGGCTTCATCAGTGACAAAGTTGATATAATTGGCTGACTTGTGAAACATGGCATCAGTGACCTATGTGATGCATCTGTGGACATGCTGCAAATGTCTGCTGCAGATCCCTGGAAGGAGCCTGAGGCAAAGAATTTGAGGGCATTGGTGACTTTGACAGCCACTGGTAAGGCATGTCCACCTGCTCCTCTGGGCTGCAGGTCTTGCACCAGCAAGCTACAAATGTCTGCGATGACCTGGCGCGATAGCCTGAGCCTGCTTTGGCACTGCTGCTCAATCATGTTGAGGAAGCTCATCCTCTGCCTGTATACCCTATGTTCGGGGTATCGCCTCCGGCACAGTGCAGCCCTGCGCTGATGCCCTCTGTACTGTGGAGCATCAGGTGGTTGAGGAGAAGGTTGGTGGTGTTGTTGGTGCTGCTGCTGTGGCTGGTGCTGCTGGTGTTGGGGCTCATCTTGGCCCGATTCTGAGGACCAAGGTGAGACAGTATAAGCAGCACCCATGCTGATGGAATAGATGGCAGGTAAAGTAGAGATGACGGAAGCAGTCTGTCAGTGGTGTGATAGGTTCTACTAATGAGGTGAGACTGGATGGTGACTTTGCTGGAAACACTTGAAGCCTCTATAAAGCAAAATCTGTGCAGGGAATGCAGTCAGCAACAGCTTCTGCCTGGGGAGAGTGATCAGCTGTGAGGTGGGATCTTTTATAGTACATTTCATGCTGTCAACTAATCAGCTGGATCAATGGCTACTCAACTCCCGCCTCAGGTAGACAGATGTGGTTCCTGAGCTGCGTGATTCCCGTGGTCATCCAGGGAAATTTGAAAGGTAGGTTTAAAAAGGCGCTTAAGTGTAAGTGTCTGACGAGTATCTGTTAATGATTTAAATTAGATCGCCCGCCTCTGCCGTTCAGGGTCGCTGCCTTGCTGGTAAACGCGCCCAAGGGAAAGGCGCGTGGGGGCGGGATGACGGTGAGTTCCCGACCCACACCAACATATTTCAAATTTCCCACCCGATCGCACCAACATGACCCCCAGAAAATTCTGGGCACTGTTAAAAAATATTTTCTAATGTAACCTCTGCTTCTTTTGTCAATCACCTTAAATCTGTGTCCTCTGGTTACCAGTGGAAACAGTTTCTCCTTATTTACTCTATCAAAACCCTTCATGATTTTAAACACCTCTATCAAATCTCCTCTTAACCTTCTCTGCTCTAAGGAGAACAACTCCAGCTTCTCCACATAACTGAAGTCCTTCATCCCTGGCACCATTCTAGTAAATCTCTTCTGCACCCTCTAAGGCCTTGACATCCTTCCGAAAGTGTGGTGCCCAGAATTGAACACAATACTCCAGCTGAGGCCTATTCACCAATAGTAAAGATTTAGCGTAACTTCCTTGAATTTATACTCTATGCTTTTATTAATAAAGCCAAGGGTCCCATATGCTTTTTTAACAGCTTCTTAACTTTCCTGCCACCCTTAAAGATTTGCATACATATACGTCAGGTCTCTCCTTTCCTGCAGCTCCTTTAAAATTGTACCACTTAGTTTCTTCCTATCAAAATGCATCACTTCACACTTCTCTGCATTAAATTTCACCTGCCATGTGTCTGCCCATTTCACCAGTCTGTCTATGTCCCCCTGAAGTCTGTTACTATCCTTCTCATTTTTTACTACATTTCCAAGTTTTGTATCATATGCAAACTTTGAAATGATGTCCTGTATACCCAAGTCCAGGTCATTAATATATATCAGAAAGAGCAGTGGTCCTAATGCCGACTCCTGGGGAACACCACTGTATACCTCCCTCCAGTCTGATAAACAACCATTCACCACTACTCTCTGTTTTCTGCCCTTAGCCAATTTTGTGTCAATGCTGCCACTGTCCATTCAATCCCATGGGCTTTAACTTTGCGAACAAGTCTATTACGTGGCACTTTGTCAAGCGCCTTTTGAAAGTCCATATACACAACACCAACTGCACTACCCTCACCAACCTTGTCCATTACTTCATGAAAGAACTCAATCAAGTTAGTCAAACACGATTTTCTTTTAATAAATCCATACTGACTTTCATTTATTAGCCCATACTTTTCCAAATGCCGATTAATTTTGTCCCAGATTATTGTCTCTGAAAGTTTCCCCACCACCGATGTTAGGCTGACTGACCTGTTCTGACGAAAGGTTATTGACTGGAAACATTAACTCTGTTTCTCTCTCCACAGATGCTACGTGACCTGCTGAGTATTTCCAGCATTTTCTGTTTTAATTATGGCCTGTATTTGGTGGGTTTATCACCCTTCCCTTTTTTGTACAGAGGCGTAACATTTGCAATTCTCCAGTCCTTTGGCACCACCCCCATATCTAAGGAGGATGGGAAGATTGTGGCCAGAACCTCAGCAATTTCCACTTCCCTTACTATCCTAGGATACATCCCATCTGGACAGGGTGGCTTTTCTACTTTGAGGACTACCAACCTTTAAAGTACTCCGTTTTTATCTATTTTTATCCTGTCCAATATTGCTACTACCTCCTCCTTTACTGCTACATTGGCAGCATCTTCTCCTCTAGTGAACACAGATACAAAGTATTCATTCAGTACCTCTACCATGCCCTCTGCCTCCACAAGAAGATCTCCTTTTTGGTACCTAATCAGCCCCACCCTTCCTTTGACTACCCTTTTACTGTTTATATGTTTATAAAATACTTCTGGGTTTGCTTTTATGTTAGCTGCTAATTTAATCTCATACTCTCTTTGCCCCTTTAATTCCCCTTTTTAGATCTCCTCTGTACTTTCTATATTCAGCTTTGTTCTCTACTATATTATCACCCTTACATTTGTCATAAGCCTCTTTCTTCTATCTCATTTTAATCTCTATGGCCTAGAAATTCAATGCTTTAATGCCGGCTGTTAAGGCCGGTTTTGTAGAAACAATGGCAGCCACCTCACTTCTGCACACAGTGGCTGCCATTTTGGTAAGGGCCACAGCGCTGCTGTTGACAGCGTTGGTCTCTCAAATTAAAATAAGCAGATTGTGACGTCAATCGGCGTGCAACACCTGATTTGACGCCACAACTGCTAATTTGGATGTTCTCGCTCTCCATTACACTGTGTCTTGAATGCGCACAGAAAAGCATGCGTGAAGCAGCCCTGCAGAGATGCTGTCAGCGCTTCTTAAAGGGACACACACATCTTTCAGGTAGGTTTGGATTTCAGCTTTTGGATTTTTAAAATATTTTATTGAAGTAATGGCTTGGTGCAATAGATTTTAAAAGTTTTTAAAGTGTGCAGGGCTGCAGGGAGTGCTGCTGGACACTTGCAAGGCTTTGGCTGGTAAAGGAAGGCCTCTGAGAAGACAGAAAATGCTGGAAATACTCAGCTGGTCAGGCAGCATCGGTGGAGAGAGAAACAGAGTTAACGTCTCAGGTCGAGATGCTACCTGATCTGCTAAGTATTTTTTTATGCTTTTAATTCAGATTAACACACTTGGAGCATGGAGCGTCATGATCTGCCTGCTCTGCATACTTTCGGCGTACATTCAGTTAGCGCACGCTAACCCCTTTTCTAAAATGACATCCGGCACGCTTCATGTCAGAAGTGTGTGCACGCACCGCGGACACCATTTTGGATCCCTAACGGCACTCATAGCACCCAGAAAACGGATGCTATCAAGCCCAATTTCTTGCCCATGACCTCTTCTTAGCATTTTGTTCTCCAATATATTTTTTTTAAACTTTTACTTTGAAACAATGATTAGTTCTCTTGCATGGGTCCATAAGTGATGAAAATCAGAAACAAGAAATATGTACATATGAGAAAGTGTTGTCCATTACCAAAGAACAGAAAAGAATTTGGGTGTGATCATTGACTATTCACTGAAAATATCCTATCAATGTAAAGCTGTTACGAAGAAGATTGATCAAGTACTAGAATGAATCTCGAGGGTATTTGATTCTAAATTGAAACAAATGATTTTAATCTATGTAAATGATTGGTGAATACCACATTTGTAATTTTGTGTACAGTTTTGGCTATTCTGTTTTCAAAAAGCCTTGGGCGTATTGGAAAGGATTTGGAGAAGGTTGACAAGGATTGTCCTAGGGCCTGGGGCTATACATCTAGAAAAGGGATTCACAGAATTGATGTAGACTTTAAAAAAATAACAGCAAGTCGTAATTCAGGAATTTAAAGTCTTGAGAGCCATGGATAATGTAAAGGTAATCAAATGATTCAAATTAGACTGATTGCAGCAAGTAGCGGGTCTGAGATCACAATTAACAAATCTCAAATAAGACTCGAGATTAAAATAAGTACTTTACACACTGAGTAATGGTTATACATTAAAAAATTCCAGCAAAAAGAAGTCAATATTGCGTTGATGATCTATTTTAAAGAGTCTTGGATAAATATCTGGATAGGAATGGGATTGACAGTTACGGCCCTGAAATTCTGCAGGGCTTCGCCGATCTCCCACTATAACTTTGGCAGGAGATTGGTAGAAGCCCCCAAAGAACTGTTGGCCTGTTGTTGCATACTTTAATAGAAAGTAGTAAAATCTGTATTCCCAATGCAACTCACAAAGAGCATGCAGCATGTGTTCAAGATGGTGCCTGTGTTCAAGATGGCTCCTGTGCTGGCAGCTCCCTAGGGAGCTCCTTTGCTGTGCAGCTCTATCCTTGGCCATCCATTGCCATCCTTTGCCTTTTCTCCCCAATCTTCTCTTTTCCACTCTTTAAGTTCCCCTGGCTGTAATAGAGGGAGCCCCAAATACAAGTTAACTGCTAGTTTAAAGTTACCTGGGTCCACTGTCCACTGCCCATCCCCCGACCATGCCTGCTCTTTGTTTTCATCCACGAGCACTGGAACGTTTCTCAAATTTGGCTTCCAAATTCCTGGACTTCGCTGGAGGTCAAGGCTGCGCCTTTCTACACTATAAAACTCAACTACTGTCATCTCTGATCTGCTATTCAGTTGCTAAAGTTTTAAGGTAACTTTGTCTAGCCTACAGCCCATCCCTCACCACTGCTGTTACCAGCTGAGCTTATGACTGTCCTACTGGCCCTACTGATTTTTCAGCTTCAGCTACAGTCTGGTTCCTGGCCAGAAATTTACCCTCCTGGGCCATAGTCCATCTTATGGTGACCTGCAACTTCGCCACGGTTTTTCTGCACTGCGATCGATTCTGCACACCTCCTGGCTCTTCATTCCCACGGAAATACCTCCAGCAGTAAGTCCACCTAAACTTTACCCTTCAAATAGCTTCTGTATTCACTTGCGCTCCACACCTGTCTCCGAGCCTCGACATCAGTTCGGCGATGCTCCAAGCTGGCTCCACCCTACCTATGTCAACTTTATCGCACCACGGGATCTCTGACTTTAACTCTGGACTTGCTGCTATTGTATCTTCTAGGATCTTAAATCTAAACAAAGCAAACTACGTAGGTATGAGGGGTGAGTTGGCTAAGGTAGATTGAGAAACTATATTAAAAGATATGATGGTAGAGAAGCAATGGCTAGCATTTAAAGAATTAATACATAATTTACAACAAATATACATTCCTTTAAGGCACAAAAACCCCACAGGAAAAGTGGTCCAACCGTGGCTAACAAGAGAAGTTAAAGATAGTATTAGACCAAAGGAAAAAGCTTATAATGTTGCCAAAAAGAATAGTAAGCCTGAGGATTGGGATGATTTTAGAATTCAGCAAAGGAGGACCAAGAAATTGATAAAGAAAGGGAAAATAGAATATGAGAGTAAACTAGCGAGAGACATAAAAACAGACTGTAAAAGCTTCTATAGGTATGTAAAAAGGAAAAGATTAGCAAAAATAAATGTGGGTCCCTTACAGGCTGAGACAGGAGAAATTATAATGGGGAATAAGGAAATGGCAGAGAAATTAAACAAATATTTTGTGTCTGTCTTCACGGAAGAAGACACAAAGAACTTCCCGGAAATAGTGGAAAACCAAGGCTCTAGCGAGAATGGGGAACTGAAAGAAATTAGTATTAGTAAAAAAATAGTACTGGAGAAATTAATGGGACGGAAAGCTGATAAATCCCCTGAACCTGATGGCCTACATCCTAGGGTTTTGAAAGCCGTGGCTATAGAGATAGCGGATACATTGGTTGTCATTTTCTAAAATTCCATAGATTCTAGAATGGTTCCCACGGATTGGTAGGTAGCAAATGTAACCCCACTATTTAAGAAAGGAGGGAGAGAGAAAATGGGAACTACAGACCAGTTAGACTGACGTCAGTAGTAGGGAAAATGCTGGATTCTATTATTAAGCACGTGGTAACAGGGCACTTAGAAAATAATAATAGGATTGGGCAGAGCAACACGAATTTATGAAAGGGAAATCATGTTTGATGAATCTGTTAGCGTTTTTTGAGGTTGTAACTAGCAGAATAGATAAGGGGGAACCAGTGGATGTGGTGTATTTGGATTTTCAGAAGGCATTCGATAAGGTTTCTTTTTATTCGTTCATGAGATGTGGGCGTCGCTGGCAAGGCCAGCATTTATTCCCATCACTAATTGCCCTTGAGAAGGTGGTGGTGAGCCGCCTTCTTGAATCACTGCAGTCAGTGTGGTGAAGGTACTCCCACAGCGCTGTTAGGGAGGGAGTTCCAGGATTTTGACCCAGCGACGGTGAAGGAATGGCGACATACTTCCAAGTCAGGATGGGGTGTGACATGGAGGGGAACTTGGAGGTGGTGGCGTTTCCATGAGCCTGCTGCCCTTGTCCTTCTAGGTGGAAGAGGTCGCGGGTTTGGGAGGTGCTGCCGAAGAAGCCCTGGCAAGTTGCTGCAGTGCATCTTGTAGATAGTATACTTTGCAGCTATGGTACACCGATGGTGGAGGGAGTGAATGTTTAAGTGGTGGATGGGGTGCCAATCAAGCGGGCTGCTTTGTCCTGGATGGTGTCGAGCTTCTTGAGTGTTGTTGGAGCTGCACTTATCCAGGCAAGTGGAGAATATTCCATCACACTCCTTACTTGTTCCTTATAGATAGTGGAAAGGCTTTGGGGAGTCAGGAGGTGAGATACTCGCCGCAGAATACCTAGCCTCTGATATGATCTTGTTGCCACAGTATTTATGTGGCTGGTCCAGTTAAGTTTCTGGTCAATGGTGACCCCCAGGATTGTGATAGTTGGGGATTCGGCGATGGTAATGCCACTGAATGTCAAGTGGCGGTGGATAGACTCTCGCTTGTTGGAGATAGTCATTGCCTGGCACTTGTGTGGCGCGAATGTTACCTGCCATTTATCAGCCCAAGCCTGAATATCGTCCAGGTCATAGAGTCATACAGTCATAGAGTCATAGAGTTATACAGCACAGAAAGAGGCCCTTTGGCCCATCGTGTCCGCGCCAGCCATCAAGCCCTGTCTATTCAAATCCCATTTTCCAGCACTTGGTCCATAGCCTTGTATGCTATGGCGTTTCAAGTGCTCATCTAAATGCTTCTTGAATGTTGTGAGGGTTCCTGCCTCTACCACCCTTTCAGGCAGTGAGTTCCAGATTCCAACTACCCTCTGGGTGAAAAAGTTTTTCCTCAAATCCCTTCTAAACCTCCTGCCCCTTACCTTGAAACTATGCCCCCTGGTTATTGACACCTCTACTAAGGGGAAATGTTCCTTTCTATCTACCCTATCTATGCCCCTCATAATTTTGTACACCACAATCAGGTCCCCCCTCAGCCTTCTCTGCTCTAAGGAAAACAACCCCAGCCTGTCCAGTCTCTCTTCATAGCTGAAGCGCTCCAGCCCAGGTAACATCCTGGTGAATCTCCTCTGCACCCTCTCCAATGCAATCACTTCCCTCCTATAGTGTGGCGACCAGAACTGCACACAGTATTCCAGCTGTTGCCTAAATAGCGTTTTGTACAGCTCCATCATAACCTCCCTGCTCTTATATTCTATGCCTCGGCTAATGAAGGCAAGTATCCCATATGCCTTTTTAACCACCTTATCTACCTGTCCTGCTGCCTTCAGGGATCTATGTACATGCACACCAAGGTCCCTCTGATCCTCTGTCCTTCCTAGGGTCCTACCATTCATTGTGTATTCCCTTGCCTTGTTAGTCATCCCAAAATGCATCACCTCACACTTTTCAGGGTTAAATTCTATTTGCCACTGTTCTGCCCATCTGACCAACCCATCTGACCAACCCATCTATATCATCTTGTAGCCTGAGGCTTCCCTCCTCGCTATTTACCACTCCACCAATTTTCGTGTCATCTGCGAACTTACTGATCATACCTCCTACATTCATATCTAAATCATTAATGTACACTACAAACAGCAAAGGACCCAGCACCGATCCCTGCGGTACACTACTGGACACATGCTTCCAGTCACAAAAACAACCTTCGACCATCACCCTCTGCCTCCTGCCACTAAGCCAATTTTGGATCCAATGTACCAAATTGCCCTGGATCCCATGGGCTCTTACCTTCTTGACCAGTCTCCCATGTGGGACTTTGTCAAAAGCTTTACTGAAGTCCATGTAGACTACATCAACTGCACTACCCTCATCCACACACCTCGTCACCCCCTCGAAAAATTAAATCAAATTGGTTAGACATGATCTCCCCCTGACAAAGCCACGCTGACTATCCTTGATTAATCCTTGCCTCGCCAAGTGGAGACTAATTCTGTCCCTCAGAATGTTTTCCAATAATTTCCCTACCACTGATGTTAGGCTCACTGGCCTATAATTCCCTGGTTTATCCCTACTACTCTTCTTGAATAATGGTACTACATTAGCTGTCCTCCAGTCCTCTGGCACCTCCCCTGTGGCCAGAGAGTTTCTGAAAATTTGTGTCAGAGCCCCTGCAATCCCCTCCCTTGCCTCACACAGCAGCCTGGGATACATCTCGTCAGGACCTGGGGATTTATCCACTTTTAAGCCCGCTAAAACCGCTAGTACCTCCTCCCTCTCAATACTAATTTGTTCAAGAATATCACAATCCCCCTGCCTGATTTCTATGCCTACATCGTCCTTCTCCATAGTGAACACAGATGCAAAATATTCATTTAAAACCTCAACTACATCTTCCGGCTCTACACACAGATTGCCACTTTGGTCCCTAATGTGCCCTACTCTTTCCCTGGTTATCCTCTTGCCCTTAATATACTTATAAAACACCTTGGGATTTTCCTTTATTTTGCCCGCCAGTGTTTTTTCAGGTCTTATTGCATGCGGGCATGGACTGCTTCACTATCTTAGGGGTTGCGAATGACACTGAACACTGTGCAGTCATTAGCGAACATCCCCATTTCTGACCTTATGTTGGAGGGAAGCTTATTGATGATGTAGCTGAAGATGGTTGAGCCTAGAACACTGCCCTGAGGAACCCCTGCAGCGATGTCCTGGGGCTGTGATAATTGATCTTCAACCGCCATAACCATCTTCCTTTGTGTTGGGTATGACGTGGAGAGTTTTCCCCCCGATTCCCATTGACTTCAATTTTACTAGGGCTCCTTGATGCCACTCTCGGTCAAATGCTGCCTTGATGTCGAGGGCAGTCACTCTCACCTCACCTCTGGTTCAGCTCCTTGGTCCATGTTTGGACCAAGGTTGTAATGAGGTCTGGAGCCAAGTTGTCTTGGCGGAACCCAAACTGGGCATCAGTGAGCAGGTTATTGGTGAGTAAGTGCCGCTTGATAGCACTGTCGATGACACCTTCCATCACTTTGCTGATGATTGAGAATAGATTGATGGGGTGGTAATTGGCCGGATTGGATTTGTCCTGCTTTTTGTGGACAGGACATACCTGGGCAGTTTTTCACATTGTCGGCTGGATGCCAAGGTGCCACACAAAAGGTTATTAAACAAAATTAGGGCTCATGGGATTGGGGGTAATATACAAGCATGGATTGAGGATTGGTTAACGGACAGAAAACAGAGAGTTGGCAGGCTCCAACTAGTGGAGTACCGCAAGGATCAGTGCTTGGGCCTCATCTATTCACAATCTATATCAATAATATGGATGAGGGGACCAAATGTAATATATCCAAGTTTGCTGATGATACAAAGCTGAGTGGGAATGTAAGTTGTGAGGAAGATGCAAGGATGCTTCAAGGGGATATAGAAGGCTAAGTGAGTGGGCAAGAACATGGCAAATGGAATATAATATGGAGAAATCTGAAGTTATCCACTTTGGTAGGAAAAGTAGAAAAGCAGAGTATTTTTTAAATGGTGAGAGATTGGGAAATGTTGGTGTTCAGAGGGACCTGGGTGTCCTTGTACACGAATCACTGAAAGTTAACATGCAGGTACAGCAAGCAATTCGGAAAGCAAATGGTATTTTGGCCTTTATTACAAGAGTATTTGAGTATAAGAGTAAAGCCATCTTACTGCAATTATATAGGGCCCTGGTGAGACCACACCTGGAGTATTGTGTACAGTTTTGGTCTCCTTACCTAAGGAAGGATATACTTGCCATAGAGGGAGTGCAACGAAGGTTCACCAGACTGGTTCCTGGGATGGGGTGATTGACCTATGAGAAGAGATTGAGTAGACTTGGCCTATAGTCTCTGGAGTTTAGAAAAATGAGAGGTGATCTCATTGAAACATACAAAATTCTTACAGGGCTTGAAGGGTAGATGTAGGGAGGATGTTTCCCCTGGCTAGAACCAAGGGTCAGAGTCTCAGAATAAGGGGTTGGCCATTTCGGACTGAGATGAGGAGAAATTTCTTCACTCAGAGGGTGGTGAATCTTTGGAATTCTCTACCCCAGAGGGCTGTGGAGTCTCAGTCGTTGAGTATATTCAAGACAGAGATCAATAGATTTTTGAATATTAAGGAATCGAGGGATATGGGGATAGTGCAGGAAAGTGGAGATGAGGTAGAAGATCAGCCATGATCGTATTGAATGGTGGAGCAGGCTTGAAGGGCCAAATGGCCTACTCCTGCTCCTATTTCTTATATTCTGATGTTCTCTCTATTCCCCTTTATTACTAGAACATATGAATCCTATATTCTTTAAATGTAACTAGGCCTATGTAACTTGAGTTTCCCTGTGTCCAGTTGCATGCACGTTTTGGCTGCTGCTCCGAACACGAGTGGATTGGGAAAATAGATTAAAGGGTAAGACGACACATGATCAGTGGTGTACATTCAAGGAGTTATTTTACAACTTCCAAAAAAAATATATTCCACTGAAAAGAAAAGGGTGTAAAAGAAAGGACAGTCATCCGTGGCTAAGTAAAGAAATTAAGGATAGTATTCGACTAAAAACAAGGGCATATAAGGTAGCGAAATCTAGTGGGAGGACAGAGGATTGGGAAAACTTTAAAAGGCAGCAAAAAATAACAAAAAGATTGATTAAGAAAGGGAAGATAGATTATGAAAGTAAATTAGCAAAAAATATAAAAACAGATAGTAAGAGTTTTTATAGTTATATAAAAAGAAAAAGGGTGGCGAAAGTAAATGTTGGTCCCTTAGAGGATGAGACCGGGAAATTAATGGTGGGAAATATGGAGATGGCAAAAACACTGAATGAATATTTTGTATCAGTCTTTACAGTAGAGGACACTAAGAATATCCCAACACTGGACAAACAGGGGGCTATAGGGGGAGAGGAGCTAAACACGATCAAAATCACTAAGGAAGTGGTACTCGGTAAAATAATGGGACTCAAGGCGGATAAATCACCTGGACCAGATGGCTTACATCCTAGAGTCTTGAAGGAAGTGGCGGTAGGGATTGTAGATGCATTGGTAATAATTTTTCAAAACTCCCTGGATTCCGCTAAGGTCCCGGCAGACTGGAAAACTGCTAATGTAACACCCTTATTTAAAAAGGGCAGTAGACAGAAGGCTGGTAACTATAGACCGGTTAGCCTAACATCTGTGGTAGGTAAAATTTTGGAGTCCATTATTAAGGAAACAGTAACAGGACATTTGGATAATCATAATTTAATAGGACAAAGTCAGCATGGTTTTACGAAGGGGAAGTCATGTTTGACAAATTTGCTGGAGTTCTTTGAGGAAGTAACATATAGAGTGGATAAAGGGGAACCAGTGGACGTAGTGTATTTAGACTTCCAAAAGGCATTTGACAAGGTGCCACACAAAAGATTATTGCTTAAGGTAAAAAATCACGGGATTGGGGGTAATATTCTGGCATGGATAGAGGATTGGCTATCTAACAGAAAGCAAAGAGTTGGGATAAATGGTTCATTCTCAGACTGGCAATCAGTAACTAGTGGTGTTCCACAGGGGTCAGTGCTGGGTCCCCAACTCTTCACAATCTATATTAACGATTTGGAGGAAGGGACCAAGTGTAACATATCAAAATTTGCAGATGATACAAAGATGGGAGGGAAAGTAGTGAGTGAGGAGGACATAAAAAACCTGCAAGGGGACATAGACAGGCTAAGTAAGTGGGCAGAGATTTGGCAGATGGAATACAACACTGGAAAGTGTGAGGTGATGCACTTTGGCAGGAAAAATCCAAGAGCAATTTATTATCTTAATGGCAAGAAACTGGAGAGTACTGAAGTGCAAAGGGATCTGGGGGTCCTGGTGCACGAAACTCAAAAGGTTAGTATGCAGGTGCAGCAAGTGATTAAGAAGGCAAATGGAATGTTGGCTTTCATTGCTAGGGGGATAGAATATAAAAATAGGGAGGTATTGCTTCAGTTGTACAAGGTATTGGTGAGACCGCACCTGGAATACTGCATACAGTTTTGGTGTCCTTACTTAAGGAAAGACATCCTTGCTCTCGAGGCAGTGCAAAAAAGGTTCACTCGGTTAATCCCGGGGATGAGGGGGTGGTCATATGAGGAGAGGTTGGGTAGATTGGGACTCTACTCATTGGAGTTCAGAAGAATGAGAGGCGATCTTATTGAAACATATAAGATTGTGAAGGGGTTGGATCGGGTGGATGCGGGGAGGATGTTCCCGATGACGGGTGAGACGAGAACTAGGGGACATAGTCTTAGAATAAGGGGCTGCTCTTTCAAAACTGAGATGAGGAGGAACTACTTCACTCAGAGGGTGGTAGGTCCATGGAATATGCTGCCACAAAAAGCTGTAGAAGCTACAACATTAATTAAACCCATCACTTCCATTTCCCCTTTTTTTCTCCCCCTTTTTTTCTTTTTTCTCTTTATCTCTTCCTGGCGTCTCTCTCCTGTCATCATGCCTCCTTTCATTCCTTCCCTCTCAGATACTCTGCCCTCCCAAATCCCTACCCCAACTCTTCAGCACTCCTCGACGTTTCTATTCTCCTGCCACTGTCCCAGGTTTGACTCCCTCTTAGATAGGCCTACAGCCTCCCTCTGTGCCTCTCTTGTCTGTCTGTGTGTATCTGTCCTGGTACTTAATACAAATGCTATCAGTGATGCTTGTTGCTATGCAAAGTGTTTCTGTCCCACTGGGCTTGCAGACCGCTTGATTCTTATTTCTCTGTGAAGATTACAAGGGGACATTTTTTACGAGTGTACTGGTCGACTTGGTTATTATATTTTCATTACATGTGTGTATGGGAACTTTGAAATATATGATTAAAATGGTGCACACCATTTGATCTGCATATCCATCTGCACACTTCTTCACTTTGCTGAGGCCCCACATCTTCAAAGCCTCCCTGCCAATGAATTGAACAAGTCTGTTCCCATATGCAGTTAATGGCTTCCCCTGAGGGACTCCATCACCTGTTGCATTTTTTGCTCTCCCATTATGTTCCACTTATTTTTTCAACATTAAAAGGATTATGGTTTAATCCAGGGTGAACTGGAAGTTTAAAGGCCAATTGCCTGAGATTACTGGAAACAGTCTGTGGGAAACTGAACAGATAATACTACATATTATTTTAATACGTTTGGACCATATAGACCAGAAAGGCCAGGTTTAGTCCCAGGTCTCTGCTGAGTTAGCTGACCTCAGCCATGGTGGCAGCAGAGAGAGACAAAATTTCACCAGGGATCCTGATCTCCAAAGTGTGTTTATATGCTTTTTGTACAAGGATAATATTGGGTCAGTGATGCCCCCATGGTAGAACAGCTTGTAAAAACTTACTGTTAGACACTTACATGAAGAATAGACACTTGAGTCAGGTAGGGCAACAGGCATCCCTGGGCTGAAAATTGAAGGGACGAAAAAAAAACTAAAATTTGTCTAAAACGATAACAAGATGGAAGTAGTTAATATCACACTCACAATGGCCTCAATTTTAATGGGGAGGCGGATTGGGAGTGGGGGGTCTCCGAAGCGGTCTGGAAACCTGAGGGAACGTGAATTTAATGGCAGGGCCTTATTTGCATGGGAAACCTGTGTTTCCCATCCACAGCCAGCCAGATTGAGAGGCTGGCTGGCTATGGGCAGGTAGGCCTGGGGCACTAGGCCGCAGGGAGGAAAGAGGAAGGGCTTGCGAGGAGGAGCACGGGGAAGGTTGGAGGAGTGGGACAGGGTGGGGGGGGGAGGCGGGAACGATTGGGGGCCGGGGAGGGGGCCAGAAATGATCGGGGATCGGGAGCAGCACGGGGAGGGGTTCCAGAATGATTGGGGGCTGGAAGCAGCAGGGGAAGGGGTGGAGAACGATTGGTAGCCAGAGGAGCAGGGTGGGGGGCAGGGGGGCAGCAGCGGGGGTTAGGGAACGATCAGCAGCTGGAGGAGCATGGGGGGCCAGGAGGAGCAGGAGGTGGGAGGAGGAGCATCGGGGTGGGAGGCCTCGTTGGGGGATCGGAGGCCTGAGGGGGCGATCGGAGCCCGGGTGGTGGGGGGGGCGGTGTTCGGAGGCCTCATGAGTGGGTCTCCTATCGCCAGGGGTGGAATAGGTAGGGACGCTGGATCCAGGAGGTAAGTGTAAAGACTCTTACCTCCTGGATCCAGCAGTCCTTGCCTTCCATTAGCTGGTGGGTTTCACAAGGCCTGCAAAACCCAACCAGCTAAGGTTAAATTCAAAATGGAAGTTAAATCAGAGGCTTCCAGCCTCATTATAATATTTAAATGCACGACCAGCCTCCTGGGAGTGGGTTGGCTGCCCGTCCCCGTCTCGCCTCTGTTAAAACCAGAAGTAGGCGGGTTGGAGGTGGGTTGCAGTCAGTATTCAGATTTTAAACACTTTGGGGGAAAAATTGAGTCGCGCCCCGGAAAAATTAGCGCCCCACGGCCGAAATTGAGTGGTAGCGCCCCAAGAGGGAAGAGTGGCACTATTGGAAGCGCCCCACCTCCCTCTTGGGGCGCTGCGAGGGAATATCGTGGCGCTATGTGCCGCAGCGCCACACACACCGGCACATCGCGCCGCAGTATTGCAGGCCTTCCTCCCCTTCTTAGGGCGCTAACAGGAGGCGCAAAGCAACGAATTTTTCCCCCTTTAACTTCCCACCCGACCCAAACCTACCCATTTTTTAGGTTAAAATTCCTCCCACTGTGTTAGTGATGTTAACTGTACAATGTAGACAACCCAACCTTGAACTGAATTAAACAATTAGAAACACAATATTGTGCTTTACAGGATTTAGCTGACAGATGAAATAAAAGCAAAACATTTTTTATACTGAAATGAATTAAGTGCCCCAGGGATGAGAAGACCATGTTACAAAGATATTACTGTATCACGCAATGATATTTTTTAAAATGTGCAGAAATAAATCTTGCTCATGTTACCCTCGGGGAACTGATACCGGATTGGACAGTTAAAATAATGACTGAGTGAAGGATATACAGAATTTGCTCTATTTTCTCCATGAAAGAAAAACTTTTATTTTTATTCCTGAAATTGACTCCCCACTTGAGATCCGATAGCAATGATTGTGTTGCAAATGCAGCAGTTGCCAAGATAATGCTGGAAGGGATAGCGAACTATAGCTCCATTTATTTAATTGCCTTTAATCTTTAATCAATGCTTTCAGTCTGAATATACTGCACTACTAAGCATGATAATGAAGTAGTTTTATACAGCCACAACTCTTAAAGTAATAGAATTCTCAATAAGAATGGGAAGAATAGTGTGCAAATCAGAATTAAGCCAATACAAGGAAAGCTGGTACTATGATACAGCTTACAGCATCTAGATTATATAAGCACAAGGGTGAAAGCACAATGAAGTAGCTTTCCAATTACTGCACAGGCTGCAAAAGCAGAAGCTTATGTGCCCAAATGAATTTGCTTTTAAGGTGCGTCAGAAGTGATCCCCAATATTTTGGTTACTTTCTCAGTTCCCCCTAAAGTCTCATGGGCCAGCTGTTCTGGGCCATTTGAGTTTTTGTTTCACAGCATGTAAGCACTCTCCCCCTCTTCAAGATGCTGCACCTGGTCGACAGTAGCAAAGAGATAATGATGTGCCTGATAATAATGTTACTTGGACATTAATCACTGTTAGAATTTTTTATATTTTAGTTCCTTATTTTATATATGTTGATTCTTCCTCTGTTTAGAGTTGCACACCCTGTTTCTTGAGAGGCCAAAGAGGACAGTTTCGACAACCTGCCCAATGCCATTCCCCAGTTAACCTCATAGCTGCATACTCACTCACACACTTTCCTTTCTCTTGCAGGCCAAGCTGGGCCACAATAGGAGGGAGCAGGAACGAACAGGCGGTGGTGAAGTGGACATCCAACAGCGTACAGACCTGGAGGAGCGACTGCTGAGAGTCATTGGGTGCCAGGTGGTGGGCGCCGTGGCCGTAAGCGACGTCGACCCCCTTGGGGACAACAACAGTATGTTCATCCCCTCTCCTTCTCTCATCCCACTTCCCCATCACACCACAAGCCTTTCCCACATTCCAGCTCATTATACTGTCTGCATTCCTTGCTCACTTCCTGCCCCCCTGCCCTCACCTTAACACGAGTCTTGTGCCTTTATGCTTTCAGGTAATCAGCAACCAACTGACCAGCCTGTCTCTGAGCCCTCCCAGTGAGAGTGAGGCGGGAGAAGAGGAGGAGGAAGAAAGCACCGTGTCAATGCATGTCTCACCCGCAGGCACCACCTCAGATACTGGGACTAAGCAATCTTTAGAGGCAAGTTTAGTAGAGGGGTCTGCACTGGGGATGAGTGGGCTGCAGCAAGGCCAGGGGGAAAGGGTAGCTCGGGGGCCAGCTCCCCAGAGGGGAGTTCGCGCGTGATTTCTGCCGCACAGGACTCAGATGAGGACCTTGATGGGGAGGTGTTCACAAGAAGGGATATGGGCATGCACTGATAGGTGCAATGGCAAGGATGCCCGAGAGCCTGTTGGCAATGGTGAGGAGCATGGAGGAGTCCGCCCCCAACATTTCACAGAGTTCTGCGCACACCATGAAGGCTATCCTTGGCAGTCTGCCAAGGATGGTGGACTCTCAGATAAACCTGGTGACCCAGACCTCATGCTGCGTGTCATGGGCGATGTGGCAGCATCCATTGCAGCACAGGCGGAAGCCACGCAATGTCTTAGTGCTGTAATGCAGCCAATGGTTGGTGCCATCGAGTCTCAGACTGATCTCATGCAGTCTCAGCTTGATGCCACACAAGCTCTGACTGCTGCCATCATCGCTGGGTCCACCACAGTCCACCGGGATCTCCTGGTGTAGCAGCAGGCCAGAAATCTGTGCTCTCCTAAGTGGTCAAGGCAGCAGAACCATTGCTTGAGCACCCCGATAGTCTGCTCAATGATGTTCCTGGTGGCAGCATGGCTCTCATTCTATCAGTGCTGGGCAGGAGTGCTGTGGTTGCGGAGGTGAGTCATGAGCCAGGTGGAGATCGGATAGCCCTTGTCTCCGACCAGCCAGCCGCGAGCTTGATATGGTGGCTAGAAGAGTGCTCGTACACCGGTCTGGCGCAGGATGAAGGCATCGTGGCTGCTGCCAGGATAGCGGGCATTGAAAGTGAGGATTCGCTGTGTGTGGTCGCACACCAACTGGACATTAAGTGAGTGGTAGCCTTTACGGTTACGGAAGACCTCAGGATTGTTATGGGGTGTCCGCAAAGTGACGTGGGTGCAGTCAATGGCGCCCTGCACCATGGGGAAGCCCGCTATCCTGGCAAAGCCACATACACGCTCGTCCTGCTTCTCTCTGGTGATGGGGAAGGAAATGTAGTCATTTCTCCTTCTGTACAGAGCCTCTGTGACCTCGCGGATGCAGCGATGGACGGCAAACTGCGAGATATTAGTTATGTCTCCTGCTGCAGAGTGGAAGGATCCGCTGGCGAAGAAATTGAGGGCGACGGTGACCTTGGCTGCCACTGAGAGAGCTGTGGTGGTCCTGATCTGAGGCTCGAGTTCTGGCTGCAGGTGGTGGCAGAGCTCAGTGACCACCTCCTTGCTGAAGCGGAGCCTTCTCAGACTCTGCTCCTCAGTTAAATTTATGTAGGAGAAGAGCTCCCAGAATACCCTGTGAGGGTAAGGCCTCCTGTTGAGAGCCCTGTTGGCCCTCCTCCCTCTGGCCACATTTTCCAATCTTTGGCCGCGATTTTGCCAGCGCTCAGAGGGCGGGTTCAGAGGCGGGTCTGCTGTCAAAATCAAAATGATTGACAACGGTTGGAAACCCATTCCGAACCCGCCTCCATGTAAGTTTCCAAAGTGTCGGGTCACATCAAAGGTTATTGCGGAAAATAAAAGCTCATGGTGTAGGGGGTAACATATTGGCATGGATAGAAGATTGGCTAGCTAACAGGAAACAGAGAGTAGGCATAAATGGGTCATTTTCTGATTGGCAAGATGTAACGAGTGGTGTGCCACAGGGATCAGTGCTGGGGCCTCAACTTTTTATAAATTATATAAATGACTTGGATGAAGGGACCAAAGGTATGGTTGCTAAATTTGCCGATGACACAAAGATAGGTAGGAAAGTAAATTGTGAAGAGGACATAAGGAGGCTACAAAGGGATATAGATAGGTTAAGTGAGTGGGCAAAGATCTGGCAAATGGAGTATAATGTGGGAAAATGTGAAGTTGTCCATTTTGGCAGGAAGAATAAAAAAGAAGCATATTATCTAAATGGTGAGAGATTGCAGAGCTCTGAGATGCAAGGGGATCTGGGTGTCCTAGTGCATGAATCGCAAAAGGTTACTATACAGGTACAGCAAGTAATTAGGAAAGCTAATAGAATGTTATCGTTTATTGCGAGGGGAATTGAATACAAAAGTAGGTTATGCTTCAGTTATACAGGGCATTGGTGAGACCACATCTGGAGTTCTATGTACAGTATTGGTCTCCTTATTTAAGGAAGGATGTAAATGCGTTGGAAGCAGTTCAGAGAAGGTTTACTAGACTAATACCTGGAATGGGCGGGTTGTCTTATGAGGAAAGGTTGGACAGGCTAGGCTTGTATCCGCTGGAGTTTAGAAGAGTAAGAGGTGACTTGATTGAAACATACAAGATCCTGAGGGGTCTGGACAGGGTGGATGTGGAGAGGATGTTTCCTCTTGTGGGAGAATCCAGAACTAGGGGTCACTGTTTAAAAATAAGGGGTCGCCCATTTAAGACAGAGATGAGGAGAAATTTTTTCTCACAGATGGTCGTGAGTCTTTGGAACTCTCTTCCTCAGAGGGCAGAGGAAGCAGAGTCTTTGAATATTTTTAAGGCAGAGGTAGATAGATTCTTGGTAAGCAAGGGGGTGAAACGTTATCGGGGGTAGGCAGGAATGTGGAGTAATCGGATCAGCCATGATCTTACTGAATGGCGGAGCAGGCTCGAGGGGCCGAGTGGCCTACTCCTGCTCCTAGTTCGTATGTTCGTATGTATGTATGTCTGCGATTTCAGAAAAGACCCAACACCAAGCGGTGGGGGAGGCATTTCAGATAGTTAAATGCTTGTTAAATGCTTGTTACCTACTATTTTGCCAGCCTATTTCTATTTTCCCACTTTTTTAACAGGGTTTATGTCGTTTGGAGATCATGTCAGGTAAGTAGGTTGGGTTCTCAATGTCTCCCCATTGCTGTGAATAGGCGACAGCTGCAAAAGTGGTATGAAAGCTACCATTTCACAGCTGGTCACTTTCCAATGTCAGAAGCTTGAGCCTTCAGGACTTGGAAGACACTTTTGAGCTGTATGCAGTTTGGAAGTATTTGGAGTAAACTCTCTATCCACTGTCACCTCCTTGGAGCAAGCTCTCTCACCATTGACAGATCGCTTCTGTCATCTCAACTTCAGCTGCCACTTATTCCAGCAACATCGGTGCCCTTGAAAAAATCTCACCTTGGTCCCCTGAATCCCAACACAATCAGCCCCAGCACCAACATCACCAACAACAATACCAACCTTCTCCGCAACCACCTGATGCTGCACAGGACACAGGGCATCAGCACCCGACAACATTGCTGCCCAGGAGGCCAGCGATGGCATCACCATGGCCAGATTTACTTTACTTGATGCTGTACACCCTGGCTGCCACATGATGCACCAAGTTGACACCACCCCACACCAGCACCATAAAGCATCCCTACAATGTCCAAGCCATTCCTTTCACGCTCATCACAATTGGGGAGTGGGGGGGAAAGTTATGTCTCAACATTCACTGGAACTCACTAAGACACTTCTAAAGGAGAGCACAGATCTGTCCAATAAGGTAAAGTGTTGAAAATATAGATTTCAATATTTGACAACACATTAAGAGAAACTTCACATGAACATTGGCTAAACCACCCAGAAGCCTACCCTTGTGTGTTGTTAGTTTGTATGCTTGCAGTAGGTTGAGGGTGAGTGTGAGGGGTGGCTAGTGGGATGGGGAAGTGATAATGTAGATAGAGAGGATGGTTGGAGGTGCAAGGCAAGTTGGTGTGAGTAAAGATGTGCAGGAGTAGGGTAGGGAAGGCAGAGTGATGGGGATGTGATGAGTGGCACAGCAGGATGAGGTTGAGTGTGGCTTGGCAGTAACGTTTTGTGATCCTTAATCATTGAAAGGTTTGCGCCACTGCAGCCTGGTCGTCCTGATGACATCCCTGCTTGTGCCCTCCTGTGCAATGTGCAACCAGGCTGCGTTGATCTCCTGGGGAGGTCTCTTTCACCCATGGGAAGGGAAGAGAACCTCCCTGCGTGCTGTGACTCCCTCCATAAGCATATGGAGGGAGCCATGGGAGAGCCTGGGTGCAGCCGTGCTCCTTTGTGCAGTGCTTGTCAGTGTTTGCAGCACCTCAATGCTGTGGAACAGTGACAGCAGAACTGTCAGATCAATTTGGACATGGTCCCTTTAAGGAAACTGGCTGATGACACGTCATCAAATGACGTCATCAGACCCGCTTCCTATTAATTGGCCGGGAACCTCGCAGGGCGGGCTTAACAAGCCCAATCAATGAAAAATCACTTGGAGAGTGCGGTCTGTAGTAGGCAGCGGGCTGGGACCACGACACCGACCCCGGCCGCCCCGGACCCGCCTCAGGTCGGCAAAATCGCGGCCTTTGTCTCTGCCTCCGCTGCCTCCGACGTTGATGCTGGAGGGCGAGGTCGAGCGCCAGTACAGCCCTCATTAATTTAACCAAGTGTAGGACTTTGAAACCTTAGCAGAATGAAAGTGACAATTTTTAGCAGGCAGAACACTCCTGAAAGTAAGAAACATTTAACTCACTGAAAACGGCTGTTTTGCAATGTGAAACTGAGAAGACAGCTTTGATTGGCCACTAAAATGAAAGCGGATGTTGATCCCTTTAAATACCGCTCCTACAGCGGCCATCCGAATGTATAACGCCTCCTCTTCCTGCCGTTGTTCAGGCAAGGCGCTAAGGCAGGGGGGCGACAGTCAATTTTGTATCTGGGCCGTTAACGGGGCGTTCCAAGCTCATTGACGTCACGATCTGCCAGGCGCTAAAGGCCGGTAAAATTTCGCGTGCAGCGTTGGATTTGCCACAAATCCATTAGCTCCCCGTTAGCGGCCCCCCAAGGCGCTAACGGGAGGCGCTAACATGCCAAATTTCTCCCCCCATAGTCTTTCTTTTCCTCTCATTAGCTAAGCATCACACCTCAGTCTGTAGCTGTAATTGATGGGCTGACAATTCACCTTCTGAAGGAAAAGTGTTATCATTTCATTATTCATTGATAAAAATTTAAATTTTATTCAGGCTGGTCTGCATTTTCTTTCTTACAGAGGTCGGGGCTTTGATTGTAATCAGCACTCAGCCTCCTTGAGCAGATATAACTCATTAAACCACATGCTGCGTAAATGTGCTTTAATTACTGATTCGCTTTGTGGCACCGTGCAATTGGAAGCACATTTCAATGTGGGTTTTGTGTAGCTACTCCCAAAACATTTTTTGCCCTGGTGCACAGTTTAGAAACAGGTCCCAGGATACATATCATGGGTTATTTAAATAAGTGCAAAGTATATAGGTTATCAATCATTAAAACAGCTCAAAAGTGTACCACTTATCTCTCATAAATAAAAGCAAGGATTTAACACTCACATATGCTACCTCAAAGCAAATGAACATTCTGTTACTGCTACACTGAAATAAGTCCTGACAGTGGCTATATGTATCTCTACTCCAGAGGGCTGTGGATACTCATTCGTTGAGTATCTTCAAGACTGAGATCATAGATTTTTGTACACTGAGGAAATCAAGGGATATGGGGATAGGGCGGGAAAGTGGAGTTGAGGTAGAAGATCAGCCATGATCTTATTGAATGGCGGAGCAGGCTCGAAGGGCCAAATGATCTACTCCTGCTCCTATTTCTTATGTTCTTAAAAATGCAGCCTCCCTTCTTTCTGCTGCAGTGATAGAGGCATCAGTGCTTTTTTCAACTATCAAAATCTAAACTTTATTTTCTGAATATTGTATTACATGGCCTTAGATATATATGGAAATTAAAGTAGGTTATTGATATGTTGTTATATTCAATGATTTATTTGTGTCTTGTAGCAAGCAGGCCTTCCAGAGTCCAGTCTTATAAGCATGCACAGATGTACCAAAGGCACACAATATTGAATAATGCAGCATTCTGATTTGCTGAATGTACTACTTTAAAGTTACTCCAGTTAACCAAAGATACCCTCATGTCACAGGCTGCTATCAGATTGAGGAGCACACAGAACTGAGTGGAGATTATTCAGGATTTATTGCAAATGTGTAGAATTCGCAATATATCGCGATTTTATAAATAAGGAGAAAACACATAGTTTCGTTCAAACAGCTTTTATTTCAGCAGAATGCTGTCAGGTTTCAAAGTGGACACAAGCAGCTTGTAAAATGGCCGCCGCACCTCGTGGCGGAACATTCTAGACTTTTCGACAGGCAGACAGGATGGCGTTCCAATAAACATTTGTGCAAGATCGATTAAGATTCAGCACATTGAAGATAATACACGAGACATCTTGGGTTTGCAGTATACACATAGATACTGAAATCAGTCTCCCAGGTACGAATGAAGGCTATTGTACCCAGTAATCAAGAACCCATCCAAAGACATTAATATGTAAAATCCCAACGACTCTACGATGAGAGAGCCGTTAGCGGGTAGTTACAGAAAACACTTGGAGGCCCCAAAACCCCTCCAGGGAGAACACCGACCGATTAAACAATGGGAGAAATATTTACAGGTACTCAGACATTTACGAGTAGCCCCGAAACCCATTAAAAACGGAGATCACCTATACAAGACATTTGAGCGCCAAACCCTGACAAAGAAAAAGACATTAAGGTTGGGCGGGAAACGGAAGATTTTGTACTATAATTACAAGCTCCAACCGTCCATAAGAACATAAGAACATAAGAAATAGGAGCAGGAGTAGGCCAATCGGCCCCTCGAGCCTGCTCCGCCATTCAATAAGATCATGGCTGATCTGATCCTAACCGCCAATCTACTATCTATCACAGAACCATCTCCTGCATCTAACAGAATTGCACACACGAAATAGGAGCAGAATCAGGCTACACAGTCCCTGGGCCCGCTCCACTACCCACAGGGCCATGACCGATCCGAACCTAGACTCATGTCCAAATTCCTGCCCGCTCCCCGTAACCCTTAATGCCCTTTACTTCTAGGAAACTGTCTATTTCTGTTTTAAATTTAATTAATGTTGTAGCTTCTACAGCTTTTTGTGGCAGCATATTCCATGGACGTACCACCCTCTGAGTGAAGTAGTTCCTCCTCATCTCAGTTTTGAAAGAGCAGCCCCTTATTCTAAGACTATGTCCCCTAGTTCTCGTCTCACCCGTCATCGGGAACATCCTCCCCGCATCCACCCGATCCAACCCCTTCACAATCTTATATGTTTCAATAAGATCGCCTCTCATTCTTCTGAACTCCAATGAGTAGAGTCCCAATCTACCCAACCTCTCCTCATATGACCACCCCCTCATCCCCGGGATTAACCGAATGAACCTTTTTTGCACTGCCTCGAGAGCAAGGATGTCTTTCCTTAAGTAAGGACACCAAAACTGTATGCAGTATTCCAGGTGCGGTCTCACCAATACCTTGTACAACTGAAGCAATACCTCCCTATTTTTATATTCTATCCCCCTAGCAATGAAAGCCAACATTCCATTTGCCTTCTTAATCACTTGCTGCACCTGCATACTAACCTTTTGAGTTTCGTGCACCAGGACCCCCAGATCCCTTTGCACTTCAGTACTCTCCAGTTTCTTGCCATTAAGATAATAAATTGCTCTAGGATTTTTCCTGCCAAAGTGCATCACCTCACACTTTCCAGTGTTGTATTCCATCTGCCAAATCTCTGCCCACTTACTTAGCCTGTCTATGTCCCCTTGCAGGTTTTTTATGTCCTCCTCATTCACTACTTTCCCTCCCATCTTTGTATCATCTGCAAATTTTGATATGTTACACTTGGTCCCTTCCTCCAAATCGTTAATATAGATTGTGAAGAGTTGGGGACCCAGCACTGACCCCTGTGGAACACCACTAGTTACTGATTGCCAGTCTGAGAATGAACCATTTATCCCAACTCTTTGCTTTCTGTTAGATAGCCAATCCTCTATCCATGCCAGAATATTACCCCCAATTCCGTGATTTTTTACCTTAAGCAATAATCTTTTGTGTGGCACCTTGTCAAATGCCTTTTGGAAGTCTAAATACACTACGTCCACTGGTTCCCCTTTATCCACTCTATATGTTACTTCCTCAAAGAACTCCAGCAAATTTGTCAAACATGACTTCCCCTTCGTAAAACCATGCTGACTTTGTCCTATTAAATTATGATTATCCAAATGTCCTGTTACTGTTTCCTTAATAATGGACTCCAAAATTTTACCTACCACAGATGTTAGGCTAACCGGTCTATAGTTACCAGCCTTCTGTCTACTGCCCTTTTTAAATAAGGGTGTTACATTAGCAGTTTTCCAGTCTGCCGGGACCTTAGCGGAATCCAGGGAGTTTTGAAAAATTATTACCAATGCATCTACAATCCCTACCGTCACTTCCTTCAAGACTCTCTCTTATCCTCTTATCTTCGTATCTTGCTGGCGTTCATCCTCGTGGCTGCTCCTGTGTTTTTGACTCGCCGTCCTGTTCCTGCTTGCCTCGTGTCTCTTTTAAAAGACTGTTGAACTTTGTGATCCGCTCGGATCTACCTCGTGTCGGGTCGCGAAGACCTGTATTGGTAACCGGTATCGGAACCAAAGGCCCGAGAAGAGATGAGATGAGATGAGATGGGAAGAGACGAAGACCATACTTATCGCCACGGTCAGTAAGCCCCGACCGCGCCTGTAGGTCGAATTGACATTTTCCTTGCCAGGAAGACTTCTTCGAACTTTAAAGAACGGACACCGGAAAATTCTTTTCTTAAGTATTGACTGGAATGTGAAAACCACCAATACAGATCTTCATGACAGCAGACGTTCCAGCCTGCTAGCCGGAGCAGAAACAAGTAAACAAGTGGGGCCAGGAGACCCCCTGATCGACACGTGGGTGCTGCGGTGAAAACATCCGATCAGCTATTCGGAATTTCTCCGAGTTATCACGAGTGGTGAGCATGAGTCTCGAATCCTACGAATCTAGCTTAGGACAGATATTGATAGGGGAGGGTTTCAAGTATTAAGGATAATTGTAATGTGTGCCCCCATTTACGGTGTGTCGTTCGTTCCTCGTTTCCCTGAAATCAGTTACATAACTGCATGTAAGATTGTACTGTCATTAATCTGTGCTTATGACATGTATTTCGTAATCTTAAGTATTATGCAATAAAGATTTTCCATTTCGTACCATTCAACCGAGTCTACCTGAGTTTCATCTCCATTACTGCTCTCGCATCTAAGTCCAGTGTCTAGAACCGTAAGGGCGAGTGATTCGAACCACTCACAGGTGTGTCTAGTGCTCCCAGACTGGCTGGAGACCAGAACAGGCAACAAGGCCTAAACCCGCACTGACATACAGGCTGCACAGAGCCACGCGAATCTCACAGGCTGAGAGACACGTCGAAACCCTTACAAATGATCATATCAAGGCCCACCGAGAATATAAAAACCTTTTCAATGTGAATAACTGTCTTTTGACAGCTGCATATATTTAATGGTATGTTATTGCACCTAATGAAAAACAGCTCAATACTGAATGCACCTTCCCCCTTGGTACACAGTCTTGATGCCAGATGGAAGGAGAGAAAAATAAACTAATGAAAAACATTTTGGGGTAGAGTTTCCGCTTTGGGCGTAATCGACAATCTGGGTGCAAATTGTGCTCCAAAGCTTTGCTAGTTTTCCGAAGTGAAATTATGGTTCAAGTTTCCACTCAAACTCATCTGCATAATCACAAACATATCTTCCATGAACCTGCACAATCGGGCAGTGTTTTGGAACATAATTGTTTGTTTTTTTCCCTTGCATTAAAAAATATTCCTTGATGTATTTAAGAGTGGTAACCTGGTGCAGTTTTATTAATGCAGCTGAAAACGGGTTTATCACAAAAAATAAGCATTTTTAATAAGAGTGTCTAGTCCACCACCTGTGAGTAACCCGATTTTAAATAACTGAAAGTGATATTAAAAAATTATACAGAGCCGTTTACTAGTTTAATTGGTGTACAGTAGTCAGTTTCTTAGTAAATTAAATATATTTTAATTTTTTAAAACTTTTAAAAGGTGTCCCTTGGGCCTAAAAAAAAAAGCTTAATTTTAAGAGCCTTCTCGAATGCCCGCAAATGGGCGCTACTAGCTGAAACTCGCTATGGTGATTAATTCGGTCTTGGGTGTGGCCAGTTTTGGGGGCGTGGCCGGCTTCCATTACAATTTTTTTAATCCAATGCAAAAGATCACAGAAAGCTCGATTTGCGCTGGACGTAAATTGCGCTTGAAATTCCTTGCTGTTTTGCGCTGGCTTGGCCAATTTTGGGCGAATTGCGCTCGAAAAACCAGCACAACCGAGCAGGAACTTTACCCCATTATCCAAAATAGGTACAGGTTTTGTTGAATAGTAATAATATAGCCTGCATTAACTGTACTGAAGGAATGGCAATAGGCAGGCCGATTGGGCGTTTAACATACGACCTCATCCTTAAACTGAGCTACTTCCCCACAACTGGCTAATATAATTTATTATTGCTTATTTATTTCAGTGACTTCTAATTCATGTTGTGCTTACATTTTGCATGTGTGAATGGAATTACATATCAAATGCAAACTCAATTCACTGTAGCAAATTCAGCAGTTACATACTGCATAATTCCATACATGCTAGAATGAGGTTGCTCATGGTGAAGCAAACCAAGACATGGCTTCAGCATTTCCATTTACTGTAAGTTCAGAGGCATCTATCATGTGCTTCAGTTCAATATCTGCATCGTGATAAGATTTAATATTTATTTCTGGGTGTTTTTAATTGAGTACAATGCATAAAATGGTAATTGTGCCCTCTCAATTAGAAAGATTAAAGCTGCTTATCTAAAAGCGCAAAGGGAATGTAAAGCCCTTGGTTCTCTCCAAATTGAGAATGATTTAGAGGTATGCACAGATTAAAGTAACAAAACAAAGATGATTTGAACTTGCCAAGTTTAACCAGACTAAAGCAATTTTGAAGTTCTGTATGAATTAAACCATGTAAGGAATTTTCTCAGGATCAGCTACCAGCAGAGACAGGCAAGAGGTAACTGGATAAGTGTCAGTGAATTGAATCACACGCAAATGGGAAATTGGAGCAATGTAATTTCCTTGTAGTAGTAAAAGCAACAGACATCATCATGTACCTTCTGGATTAAACTTCCAGAAGTATGTGCTGAACTCATTAAAGGAATAGATGGACTTTGCAAGTTAAAAGCTAAAAGTAGGTCAGGCTTTGAATTTTTGTGTGCTTGAATGATAAACAGAATATTGGGTAAAGGTTCTGTGATTCAAGCAATCAACTGGAATAAATTTAAAATTGATTCACAAGGAAGACACAAACTGATTTTTCCCCTATCAGTACAATATTTCAGACCTCATATTCAGGTTAGGTTTCCTGTCACGTAAATTTATTAAGCAAAATAATGCAAAGCCACATGTTGGCAGAAGAAATATAGAAATTAATTTGTATAATTTATGTTCTGAGATTCTATAATGTAGTTACAGATCCCGTAATTAATTAATGAATGCTAAACTATTTATTTCTGCACAGAAATGCCTACTAAGGTGTACCGTCATTAAAGCTATATCAGTTGCATGGGGTAAGTGGTTAGTTTATGACCAGATTCAGTGTACTTTCTATCCTTTGTAGATTTTAGTGGAAATCAATAGAAGGGAAGAGGTAGATGTAATTACCAAAACTTTTTAAATTAATACACTCATTGATTAACCAACAAATTTGTCAGGCAGCAAGCCTGCAGCTTTCCCTGATTGAACACTGATGTTTTGCTGGCCTGTGCTTTGTGCAAAACTATTGTACAGCAATTTGTCTTTTTATAAATTGATATTGAGCACACAAAGACATACCACATTTTGGATCTGAGCAAATAAATAATAGTGTGCTTGTACCATTATTGTATAACAGCAAAACTATTACAATAACAAGATTCAATAAAGCAAACCGATTGAAACAGGGCTATAGATTTAAACTGCATTAGTTATAGCTAGCTTATAAATATTGAAACAGTGACTATACATTTAAAGAAGAAAAAGCAGGAATGGTGCATTCTAAAATGTGGATGTTGTTCTGGCGGTTAGGTTTTAGGGAGCAGTTTCAGATGGCTATTTTGTCTTCTTCCTAAACTAGTGGTCTAGCCACATCACACACTTTCTCTGGATAAGGGAGTAGGCTGCTTTCATGCCTCTGCCAGCATTGCTCTGTAGTTGCACTGAAGCAATATTCTGATTTTCCCTTCCTTCCTGTACTTCACCATTCAACCCCTGCTTCACAATACCACTGCTGAGACTGGAAAGAGGTGCAAACTTGGAAATTAGCTGAAATAATTAGTTGTGTGATTTATGATTGCATATTATAATAGAACCAAGTGATGCAGTAGGAAAGCACACTGCCCACTCACCTCTGGCAGCTGGGGATGAGATATAATCCAAATTGATGGTCTGCAAGTCTCCTGTCTCTGCCACCTGTAAGGAGGATCCTTCATGAAAAGATTTTAGGCAGTTTCAGCCAAGTACCTCATGCCCACAGATCTACAGTACAGAAGCATCGTACATTGTGCATCAATTAGCATCAATCTATTTCAAAAAGACAGGCTTTAAAAATGGCTGATGTGGGAAATGGAAAATTACCTAGTGTGCCATCAGAGTTCGTTGTGACAAGGCAAGGTTAAGGATTTGGAGCAGGACCTAGGGAGATTTTACTTTGTAAATGACCCATGCTATGTCTAACTTGGCGGTGCTCAAGACAGACAACAAAGGGCCAATTTTATGAAATTGTGCTTCTAACATGGACCCATAAAATAACTACAATATACTGAGGGTGAATTTACAGGGGTTCTACCTTTCATCCACTATAACTATAAAACCCCAGAGATAATGGTGTATTTTCTCTGTTTTTCTAGGGTTTCCACAGCTTTTCCACCAAAGTTATAGTGGATGACCAAGATTGAGAAATATGTGTTGATGCAAAATATTTTAAGGTAAGCATCAATGTACAAGTAACCAAATATCTCTGGAGTCAGGTCCTGTTTTGACTCCAGAGCTCACTAAAGTCAAGCAGTGTGCGATCCCTCCAGGGATCCATCTCACACTGCTTGGCATTAGCACTGGATAGAGTATAACTAGTCTGTGGCTGTAATGCATCTTGTAAACATCCATCAACTTTTTTCCTTGAACATTTGACATATTTTATGCACTATTGGTTAAAGGTCTTTTTTTTCTCATTGATTAGGACTCCAGGAACCAGTCAGGAGATCATTTCCAGGATTAGAGGAAGGACAGCCAATTTTGTACTTCAGCATGGGAACTTGGATCTCAGAGCAGGACCATGGTATAAATCAGAAACTGCTCACCAGGCTCGGGAATATCAGTGAGCAATGCCATAGGACACCCACTGGTATTTTAATATAGTGGTCACATGCAAATTATTCTATTGACATCAATAGTTAATCTGATATTTTTTATAATTAGTAAAACATTTTGACTGTTTATAATCATATGTAAATTGAAGACACAGTGCTGAACCATATCAATATATTTGGAGTTGCAAACATATTTCTTGAAATACATAAAATCTATGAATTTCACTTTAATCTTACATAACTCATTATCTCCTACACCATATATATTGTATTGTACAATATTAATATTAGATCATTTAATATAATAGGAACTCCTTTTCGACCAGTACAATGATAGATGATTATATTTTTTAATAAATAATCTCTAATCAATAACATGTGATTATTTTTCTAATGAATAACCTCTAAGCAATATACCTTCTGCCTATAGAACTGGATTGGATCCAAAATGTTAAACTTTAATAATCTGCAGATGAGCAAAAAGAAGAAATGATTCCCAGTCAATAGTTTGAAATCTTGGCCCAGAAATTCGTCTCGGGCGGTGGAGCAAAACTGGCAGAATCGGATCGGCCGCCCGCGATACGCAGCCCCTGACATTCGGTTCTATTGCAGTCAGTGGAACTGAACGTCAGGCACTGCGTATAACGGGCGGCCGATCCGATAGCGCCCGTTTTGCTCCACCGCCTGAGACGAATTTCTAGGCCCTTGATTATTAACTCTTCCATTTGTGACTTGCCTTAAATCCTTACTGAGATTTTGTGCCATGGCATAAAGAAAGAGTTGAGAGGTCGCACAACACCAGGTTATAGTCCAACAGTTTTATTTGAAATCACAAGCTTTCGGAGCTATCGATTTGCTCCTTCCTCAGGTGAAGTAAATTAGATACAGAATCTCCAAAGCATATATAGATGGAAAACAAAGAATGTGTACTTTACAATTGCAGACCAATAAATTAAATCATCCTGACTATCTGCCGAGGTGTGATAAAGTTAATTAAGTCAGCCAGGAAGGTACCACATCAAAGACATAGCAAGATACAACTGAGACAATGAGGTGTAGTCGCTAGGGTTCTAACGTGTCAAAAGCTGCCGTCTGTATGTAAAACGAAAAGCTTTAACATTTTTTTACTTTTTTACTGGGAAAATTTTTACTTTTTTTACTGGGAATCACATCTGTGAACAAGCTAACGACGACTCGAGTCCGGATCACGTCATGTATCGTGACATAAACCCAAGATCCCGATTGAGACCGTCTTCATGAGTGCGGAACTTGGCTATCAGTTTCTGCTCGATGATTTTGCGTTGTCGTGTGTTTCTAAGGTTGCCTTGGAGAACGCTTACCCGCAGATCCGAGGCTGAATGTCCTTGACTGCTGAAGTGTTCCCCGACTGGGAGGTAACAATCCTGCCTGGCGATTGTTGCGCGGTGCTCGTTCATACGTTGTCTCAGTGTCTGCATGGTCTCGCCGATGTACCATGCCGCGGTGCATTCTTTCCTGCAACGTATGAGGTAGACAACGTTGGCCGAGTCACATGAGTATGTACCATGTACCTGGTGGGTAGTGTCCTCACGTGTGATGGTGGTATCTGTGTTGATGATCTGGCATGTCTTGCAGAGTTTGCCATGGCAGGGTTGTGTGGTGTCGTGGTCGCTGTTATCCTGAAAGCTGGGTAATTTGCTGCGAACGATGGTACTTCTGAGGTTAGGCGGCTGTTTGAAGGCAAGTAGTGTGGGCGTGGGGATGGCCTTAGCGAGGTGTTTGTCGTCATCGATGACATGTTGAAGGCTGCGAAGAACATGGCGTAGTTTCTCCGCTCCGGGGAAGTACTGGACGACGTAGGGTACCCTGTTGGTTGTGTCCCGTGTTTGCCTTCTGAGGAGGTCTATGCGATTTTTCGCTGTGGCCCGTCGGAACTGTCGATCGATGAGTCGAGCGTCATATCCCGTTCTTACGAGGGCGTTTTTCAGCGTCCGTAGGTGTCCATCGCGTTCCTCCTCGTCTGAGCAGATCCTGTGTATTCGCAGGGCTTGTCCATAGGGGATGGCTTCTTTAACATGGTTAGGGTGGAAGCTGGAGAAGTGGAGCATCGTGAGGTTGTCCGTGGGCTTGCGGTAGAGTGAAGTGCTGAGGTGTCCGTCTTTGATGGAGATTCGTGTGTCCAGGAATGAGACTGATTCTGAGGAGTAGTCCATGGTGAGTTTGATGGTGGGATGGAACATGTTTATGTTATCGTGTAGTCTTTTCAGTGATCCTTCACCGTGGGTCCAAAGGAAGAAAATGTCGTCGATGTATCTGGTATACAGCGTTGGCTGGAGGTCCTGTGCAGCGAAGAAGTCTTGCTCGAACTTGTGCATGAAGATGTTGGCGTATTGGGGTGCGAATTTGGTCCCCATGGCTGTTCCGTGTGTTTGGGTAAAAAAATGGTTGTCGAAGGTGAAGACATTGTGGTCAAGGATGAAGCGGATGAGTTGTAGGATGGCGTCTGGAGATTGGCTGTTGTTGATGTTGAGTACTGAGGCTGTTGCAGCGATGCCGTCATCGTGGGGGATACTGGTGTAGAGTGCCGATACGTCCATCGTGGCAAGGAGTGTTCCTGGTTCAACTGGTCCGTGGGTGCTGAGTTTCTGTAAGAAGTCTGTAGTGTCGCGACAGAAGCTGGGGGTTCCCTGTACGATGGGTTTCAGAATGCCCTCGACGTATCCAGAGAGGTTCTCACACAGGGTTCCATTGCCTGATACGATAGGACGTCCGGGTGTGTTGGCTTTGTGTATCTTTGGGAGGCAGTAGAAGTCTCCCACGCGGGGATTACGTGGGATGAGAGCGCGTAGGATGTTTTGAAGGTCTGGATCGAAGGTCTTGATCAGTCTATTGAGTTGGCGGGTGTGTTCTTTGGTCGGATCTGCGGGTAGCTGTCTGTAGTGTTCCTGGTTGTCCAGTTGTCGGTATGCTTCTTTACAATAGTCCGTTCTGTTCTGTATGACGATGGCTCCTCCTTTGTCCGCTGGTTTGATGACAATGTTGCGGTTGGTCTTGAGAGCGTGGATGGCGTTGCGTTGTGCTCGGGTGACATTCTGGACTGTCTTGTGAGTGCGGCTGATGAATCTGGCGTTGATGCATCTCCTGACAGCTTGAGCATACATGTCAAGCTTGGGGCAGCGACCCTCCGCATCATAAAGAAAGAGCCCAAGGGTAATATCAGAGGTTGAGTGTAGGTATGGAGTACATGGGCCACACTCACTCATTTATGGTACTAGCCAAGGCCAATATGTCTGGCATTAACATGTCTGAGTACTGACATGAACAAAAGTCTAATTTTCTCAGGAAAGCACACAGCGGAAATACAAATCCAATTTCAATCCACAATCAGCAGACCTCAGTGTTAATTTTGCCCATTTGTGTTGGGATTAAGAGAGTGCCTAGAGTGATGATTGATAGCTTGTAAAATACAGCGCACCCACGATTTTGCGAAAAGCCACCTGCTCTGTGTGAGGCGCCACCAGTGGTGCAGGATCTCAGGAGATTTCTCCCAAAGGGCAGATCCATTTGGAGAACTGAGGCCTAGATTTTGCAATCTGGTGGGAATTTCCCTGGATTGGTGGCAGTTTCTAAAAATCCATTCTCGGGATGTGGGCATTGCTAGAAAAGTCAGCATTTATTGCCCATCTCTAGTTACCCTGAGAAGGTGGTGGTGGGCCACCTTCTTGAACAGGTTTGATACAACTGAGTGCTTGGTAGAGGGCAAGTAAGAGTCAACCACATTGGTGTGGGACTGGAGTCATAGAAAGGCCAGACTGGATAAGGACAGCAGGCTTCCTTCCCTACAACAATCCAAAAGCTTTATGATGCCAGCTTTTTATTTCCAGATTTTTTTAAACTAAATTCAAATTCACAAGCTGCTACTGGATTATTAGTCCAGGTCTCCGGATTATTAATCCAGGAAGATAACCACTACACTACCATACCCTCCAGTGCAGTGGCTCATTACTAATCTTCAGATGAGGTAAACATGGAGGAGGAGGAGTGGGAGGATGAAGATGGGGTAGCCATCACCAGACCAGCCACTTACAGTGCTGCCCGGGATGCCAGAGATGCCCTAATATCGCAATGGTTCACCTAATGTGAAAAATAAAAATTAAATCCTGCAGTTCGCTCCTTCACCAGCACCAACACGCATCCCCCCTCCTTTGCACTAAACAGTCCTCCAACCACTCATCCACCAATTGCACATCCGCCCAATGGCTCCCGGTATGTATTGACATTCATCATGAAACAAGTGAAAGGGCGAGCTGGCCCTTGGGACACAATAATGGGAAAGATGTGAAAGTGGTGCCAATCATTAAATTTTATGTGGCATTATAAAAAGAAGGACATTTAACAGCATAACATTTTGTCAAACACCCATGTGCATACCTCGATGAATTACAATTTCTTTAACTTAAGCTTCCTACCACTTCTACGTGGTGCATCCCATGTGCCTTCAGTAGAGGTAGAAGGAGGCTGCTCAGATCCCTGCCCTGACTGCTGAGATACTTTTTGGCCTATGCCCACTGGGTTTTGGAGCCCCTGAGGGCCCTGCCAAAGGCTGTTCCACCTGCACCTGTGCAGAGGCAGACTTGGCCATCAGAAGATGAGGCAGCATGTCAGGTACTGGCTGAGGGGCGGCAACGGGTGAGAAGTGGGAGCGCTTTGAGTGGAGTTCCCACTTCCATGTACCCTTTTGCCATCTAACCTCTCCTGGGCCAGCACCACATCACTCCTACCACTCTGTTGTAGACCAGATTGGTGAAGATCAGTGACACATTGTAAGGCCACGGATAAGGTATCTGTCATCATGTTTAAGGTGGCAGACAAGTTGCCATCCAAAGTCTGCACGGCTATGGTCGTGGCCTGCATGGCCTCATTTGAGAGCCTTGCTTAAAGCTCCATGGAGGTGGACTCTCTCTCCATGACAGACATTCTCGCCTTGCCCTGCGCCACCAATGCACTAGTAATTGAATTGGACTCCTCCATCCTCTTCGCTATTGTGGAGAGTGTGTGTGGCACATCTGTCAGTACCTGGCGAAGTTGCTGATGCTAATCTAGCATTCTCCTTCTCAATAATGGCCCCAAGTTCAGCATCTGTGTCCAGCTGAGCAGAGCTTGGAGAGGATTGCACCCTCTGAAACCGACTCTCCACAGCTGTGCTTGCCACCAATGCCAGCTCGTACGCACTTGTGAGGTGTGAATCACCAGGTGAAAACCCAACTAACTCTTTAACTGGACCCACTGAAGTGTGAGTATCTGTGCTGGTGCATGGTTGTAGGCGCACCCTCAGAAGGAATGAGGAATCGTCCTCATGGATGTCCTGTGAGACTTCCTGGATGTGTGAAGGGCCTGGAAGACAAAAGACAAAGTCACAATCTTGACAATCACCATATACAGTCTTCTCATAGTTCAGTCATTGATGAAATTAAGTCAGAGATATTTGTAATTCTGTTACCAGCTATCTGTGAACTCACTGTCTCTCCAGCTCCAGCTGAGAGGCACACAGATGTGCCACTTATCCCCATCGCGTCCTCCTCTGCATCAGTGAGCTGGACTATTTGTGGTGGTCCACCTCCAGTCCTGTCCCTCTCCCTTGCGTTTCGCGCTCTCTTCCCCTGCAAGAAGTGAAAAAACAGACCTATGAGTGAGTGAAGGTCAGATATTCACCCGATGGATGCAGTGTATTTGGTGAGCGTGACTATGAGACACATGCATCACATGGCATAAGGATTGGGGTGAGTGTCAACAGTAGATGGTAAATGGGGAGGTGATGAAGTGCATAGAAAGTGAAGGCTGGTTGCTGCTGAAAGTTGAGTGGGTGTGAGGAGTGATGTGATGGCGAACGCTTGTTAAAACAGAGTGAAAGGTGGTGGTGGGGGTGGGGGGGGGGGGGCTAGGGGGTGGCGGCTAAAGCACAGGATATAGTTGAATCAGCAAATGTGCTGACTTTTCCAGACCTGGTTAGGTCATTAAACCGCTTTCTACATTGTATCCATGATCTGGACACAACGCTCCTGCTGCTCACCTCCTCAGATACCTCCAACCACGCCTTCTTGGTGAGAGCAGCAGGTTTCTTCCTCTCATTGCTGGGGAAAAGTACCTCCCTCCTCCTCCTCCTCCTCCTGACTGCACCCAGCAGTAATTCCAGTGAGGCATCATTAAATCTGGGTGCTGCATTTTCTCTATGTCCACCATCCATCCTGAATACCTGCAAGTTCCACTGTGGACTGTCCCTTTAAATTCAGCTGAAATCGCGTCATGCAGGTGCGCATCATGCCCGCTGCTCAGCTCGGAGACAGGAAACCCGGAAGTCAAAATTAATTGGTACAATTGAGGTGAGAGCGCAGATTCCGACCCATTCAGATGACTTCCAGGTTTCCCCCATGCAATTCCACCCCACCCCCGCACGGAAGCCGCTTTCTGATTAATATCGGGGCCAGTGAGTCCCTGGCCAAAACTTCAACTTAACTCGACTGAATTGCTCATAAAATCTGAACAAAAACTGATTTTCTTTGAAAAGCTCCATTCAGGCTCAGATTTTCTTTTTAAATAGAAAGATATAATTATGCTTCTTCAGCACTCTGTTCATGAGCCAGATTCATGAGATGAAGTTTGTATTTAAATCACATGAGCTTTGGTTTGACACACATAAAACACTGTGAACATACATCAGCATTCAGGAAATGAATTGGCCATGCTGGGCTTTACATCACAACAGATGTTGTCCAATTAATAACTGCTCTAAATTAATTGCAAAAATGGTTGAAAATGTATTTAACACAAATGCATTTTAGTAAGAATTTTGTACGAACAAAATAATACTACCAGTAGAGTTACCTTACCAACTAATTGCCACACCACTTCACAGACATCCAGTTTATTGCTTTAGTGTCTCAAACTTTAATAGCTTGTTAGGCAAAATCCCTGGTAGGTGAGTTTAGCTTATTAATTCTTGCCCATGTCTTAAAGGCCTACAAATTTGTTGGTGCCGCGCCCGTTTTGCAGACGTAAAACGAGCATCTAAGCGTTCAATGTGATGCGTGCGGAGTGAACGCCTGGCCCGTGCTGCAAGTGTACTGCCTGCCATATTGGATTGGACTCTTCTGTAGGTGCCCTGGGTGCACACTGAAGTATGTTAATCATTAATTAAAGTATTTAAATAAGTGTCCTACGCTTGTTGTAGGATCCTTTTGAAAAATTGGGCTGCCCCAGCGGCCGACTCACAACATGAGAAACTTGCTCAGCAATACGTGGCACTAACAGGCAACAAAGACCCTTCAGTAGTGCAAGATACAGGCTAATTGCTGGTTTGTCCTTTTAGACTGCTGGTTAACCTTTGGACGTCTCACTTCTATAACTTATTTCTGACCTCTGAGAAGAAGTTTTTGCTGGTGCTGCATTGCTTTTAGCTGCTTTCAAAACAGTTTTACTGCAGTCATGGCTAGTCTGGTAGGACTGCCTTTGGGGCTGGAGGATGAGGGGGAGCAGTCAAGAAGACAGGAGAGAGCAGGAGAAGCTGGGACAAGAGGGATGAGGAGGGCATTGCGCAGGAGGCCATACCCACAGAGGAACTTCAAGGAACACTTCTCCAAATGAACTTCACTGAGGAGCAATGACTCAGGTGCCTTTGTTTCACAAAAGAGTCAGAAGGTTGTGGGTTCAAGTCCCACTCCAGGGACTTGAGCACAAAATCTAGGCTGACGCTCCAGTACAGTACTGAAGGAGTGATGCACTGTTCGAGGTGCCTTGTTTCAGAAGAGACATTAAGCCGAGGCCCCATCTACCCTCTCAGGTGCACGCAAAAGATCCCATGGCAATATTTCAAAGAAGACCAGAGGAGTTCTCCCCAGTGTCCTGGCCAATATTTAACTTTCAACCAACATCACTAAAACAGATTATCTGGTCAGTATGACATTGCTGTTTGTGGGATCTTGCTGTGTGCAAATTGGCTGCCATGTTGCCTACATTTCAACAATAACTACACTTACAAAGTACTTCATTGGCTATAAAACGCTTTTGGATGTCCTGAGGTCAAGAAAGTCGCTATATAAATACAAGACTTTTCTTCTTTATCACCGAGCTATGTCACCTGCTACAGCAACAACTCAAGCTTCGTACCAGGCCATGGACAGCACTGCCTGTGGCCTCCAAAAAGCTGACAACTCAAGAACAGCTGTAAGTATTAGCATGTAAAAACAAATAGTTGCATAGACTTTGCAACTTAGGCTATAAGTATATCTAACATTCCTTTTACTTGTATTAGCGGGAAAAAAATAAGTATATGAAGGTTAAAGTGAGAAATCAAAATGTTGAAGGCAGAAATTGGTGATTCATTTTCAGGGAGTATACTCCCCAGAAAATTTGACTTTGTGCATTAAAATGGTTCATTTTAAGCATTTCAATATTTCAAAACTGACTAACCACTTGTTGGTAGGGTTCAACCAACACAGAAACACAAGAGGCAGGTGCACCAGCAAAACATATACATGGCAACAGTCAGCATTTGATGCTGAGTCAGCATTATTGGGTACCCAGTCCACGTGTCTGTTGACAAAAAGCAGCATGGATGGGGCCCTCTCTCCTATCCCCTCTGGGGCGGTCCTCAAGTCCTACTACTAATGAATGTGATCCTGGTCGCTGCATACTGATGGCAAATATTCTCGTAAGAGCAGCAGCTCCTGCCCATAGTGTACAGCAACTAAATCACTGCCACCGCACTATGACTTCTGATTATCATATTGGCTGGTCTTTGGTCAGAAGGTGGTTGACCCAACCCCCATAGCAGGAGTTTAGGGTGATAATCTGAATTGATGCTCTAAGGCAATACTGAGTAAGTGTTATATTGTCAGAGGTGCCATATTTTGGGTAAGGTATTAAACCAAGATCCTATTGGCCTGCGCTGGTGATTCAGAAAGATCTCATGTCACTATTTGAGAAAGATAGGGGGTTCTCCTTTCATGGTCAACATTCCTTTCTCAACTAGCTCCATCAAAAACAGATTAACTGTTCATTAACTGGTCATTCATCTCATTGCTGCTTGTGCAATCTTGCTGTGCACACAATGGCTTCTAGCATTTCCTACATAACAACTATAACTGCACTTCATTGTATATAAAGCATTTTGAGATGTTTATAAGATACAGCAACCTGAACTTGGACGTATATAGTGCCTTTAACATACACGATATTCCACAGCACTTCACAAAGAATAATAATGGAAGCGGGCACCAAGCTATGTGAGAGAGGTTTGGGGAAACGACTGAAGGTTAAGTTGAAAAGGTGCTTTTCAATGAGCTTTAAAGGAGGTCAGAGGAAGCTGGAGTCAGAGAACCAAAAGGTGTGACAGGGGTTGTATGGCTGGAAGAGGTTACAGAGGTAGGGAGATGCACGGCTGTTGAAAACAAGGACAAGGATTTTCAATTGGATGCATTGAAGGACAGGGAGCTAGTGTAGGTAAGTAAGGATAAGAGTGATGGAGGATTGGGACTTAGTGCAGTACACAATGTAAAAAATTATATTTTGGCAAATGTGGAGGTTGGATGATGGGAGCCCAGTGAGGAGAACACTGGAGTAATCGCACTTGTTCTTGGAAAAAGCATGGGTAATGTTGAGGAGGTGGAAATCAGTGAACTTAGTGATGGAGAGGAAGTGGGGTTTGAAGCTCAGAAAGGGAAACGTGACAAAGGGGTTCACATCGTTTTATTTAGTCTATGCACGTGGCCAGGTAAAGGAATGTCATCAGTGCCAAGGGAATGGAACTTATGACTGCCACTGAAAAATGCAACTTTATGGAGCTCAGGTGAATGTACAATCAGTTTTAGCTGTGACATTACTTACGGTCACGTAAGTAGCATATCCTCTTAAAAATTCACATCTGTAGGAGACAAGATGAAAAAGCAGATGGAAAAAATTGGCATAAATCTGAATTTAGTGCAATTCAAGTGACTTTGATTGGAATGTTTAAGTCCCTTTAATAAAATGCTAGTGTGTGTGCATGACAAGTCTGAACAGTCCAGATATGGTCATTTCGTTTCATTGATAGAGACCCGGATTTGGCTCAACTTAACATACTTTGTATCTGGACAGCCCTATCTTTTTTATGTGGCATAATGTCCTTCTGTGGATGTGCAATGTCAGATTCCATATTCTAATATTGTATTGCAAATGTGCTGAGAAACAAAATGACCTTTTACATTTAGAATCCTATCAATATTCTTCTCCATCCTATGTCTGTAGAGGAATAAAATGTTGGTAGTCTAGCAATCTAACATAATAAACTTCAATTGAAGGTGACAACATCCTTCCTAACAAGTTTGGTCTGCCTCCAACTGAAAATTCACATCAAGCTGCGAATGACGTACTTTGGAAAATTGAAGAGTAGTCCATTACTAAGGATACATTCTGAGACTGAAATGGCCCAAATTCTACTATTCCTATATGATGTCAGAAGGATATTTCCACTAATAGTTGCTGAAGACACTAAGCATGTTGTCATGTGATCAGTGTAACATATAATGGGGGAGAAATTCAACTCACGGCCGCCCATTTCATGCCTGAACAATGGGCGACCAGCAGTCAAAAATCAGAAGAGCACGTTGGTTGCCTGTTTGATGTCCAAGGCCTGGCTGATGCAATTTTTAGAACATAAGAACATCAGAAACAGGATCTGGAGTAGGCCATTTGGCCCTTTGAGCCTGTTCCGCCATTCAATAAGATCATGTCTCATCTTCTAACTCAACACATCTTTCCTGCACTTTCCCCATATCCCTTGATTCTCTTAATATCCAAAAATCTATTGATCTCTGTCTTGAATATACTCAATGACTGAGCCTCCACAGCCTCTGGGGTAGAGAATTCTAAAGATTCACCACCCTCTGAGTGAAGAAATTTCTCCTCATCTCAGTCCTAAATGGCCGACCCCTTATTCTGAGACTGTGACCCCTGGTTCTAGACTCCCCAGCCAGGGGAAACATCCTCCCTGCATCTACCCTGTCAAGCCCTGTAACAATTTTGTATGTTTCAATGAGATCACCTCTCATTCTTCTAAACTCTAGAGAATATATGCCTAATTTACTCAATCTCTCCTCATAGAACAATCCCCCCATCCCAGGAATCAGTCTGTTGAACCTTCATTGCACTCCCTCTATGGCAAGTATATCCTTCCTTAGGTAGGAGACTAAAACTGTACACAATAATCCAGGTGTGGTCTCACCAGGGCCCTCTTTAATTGCAGTAAGACATTTTTACTCTTATACTCAAATCCTCTTGTAATAAAGGCCAACATACCATTTGCTTTCCTAATTGCTTGCTGTAGCTGCATGTTAACTTTCAGTGATTCGTGTACAAGGACATCCAAGTCCCTCTGAACACCAACATTTCCCAATCTCGCACCATTTAAAAAATACTCTGCTTTTCTGTTTTTCCTACCAAAGTGGATAACTTCACATTTCTCCACATTATATTCCATTTGCCATGTTCTTGCCCATGCACTTAGCCTGTCTATATCCCCTTGAAGCCTCTTTGCATCTTCCTCACAACTTATATTCCCACCTAGCTTTGTATCATCAGCAAACTTGGATATATTACATTTGGTCCCCTCATCCAAATCATTGATATAGATTGTGAATAGCTGAGGCCCAAGCACTGATCCTTGCGGTACCCCACTAGTTACAGCCTGCCAACCCGAAAATGACCCGTTTATTCCTAGTGTCTGTTTTCTGTCCGTTAACGAATCCTCAATCCATGCTAATATATTACCCCCAATCCCATGAGCCCTAATTTTGTTTAATAACCTCTTGTGTGGCACCTTATCGAATACCTTCTGAAAATCCAAATACACCACATCCACTGGTTCCCTCTTATCTATTCTGCGAGTTACAACCTCAAAAAACTCTAACTGATTTGTCACACACAATTTCCCTTTCACAAACCTGTGTTGACTCTGACCAATCCTATTATTATTTTCTAAGTGCCCTGTTACCACATCCCTAATAATAGATTCTAGCATTTTGCCTACTACTGATGTCAGGCTAACTGGCCTATAGTTCCCCATTTTTTCTCTTCCTCCTTTCTTAAATAGTAGGGTTATGTTTGCTACCTTCCAATCCTTGTTCTAGAATCTAGAGAATTCTGGAAGATTAATACCAGTGCATCCACTATCTCTGTGGCTACCTCTTTTAAAACCCTAGGATGCAGGTCGTCAGGTCCAGGGGATTTGTTGCCACTTAGGGGGCGATTTTCTGACGTTGGAGGAGGCGGGTTTGGAGGCGGGAAAGGCGGGAAAATCAGAATCGAAGAGGTCAAGTTCGGAACCCGCCTCCAAACCGCCTCCGCGGGATTTTGCCAGTGCCGGTTTTGGAGGTCGGGAAACGCTCCCCCTCCAGCTGGCCATTGCGCTATTAAAGATCCTTAAATGCTCGTTAAGGGCCTCTCTAAGCCTATTTTGAGAGGCCCTCGTGATTTTTCCAGCATTTCGGCGTGATCCACACACCTCCTAAACCACGCCAGGTAAACCTGGTGGGTTGACTCGTGGGTGCCCTCCTCACTGCTGCAGGTCCAACAAGACATCGTTTATTGCAGCAAGGATTACTTGCAGGTGCCAGACCTTGGCTTTCAAAGGTCTCTGAGCACTTTTAGAAGGCCTTCCGGAGTCAGAGGTGCTGCAGCTTGACTCCATCAACTGTGGGACCTCCTTGGAAGAACCTCTCCACGCTTGCAATGAGCGCTTCCGCAGTCTTTTCCAGTCTGATTTTATGGCTTCTTGCTCCCTTGGCTCATTCTGCGTCTCCTGCACCACCTCCAACATCTTTTGAGAAACCACTATGTCCAATTCCAAGGCAAGGGCCTCCCCGAGGTTCTCGGATGAAGCGCTGCAAATGTTGGTTGAGGGGATGAGAGCTAGCAGGGAGGTGCTCTTCCCATTATTTGGGAGGAAGAGGCCTCCCAAAGAAACCAAGGCTGTGTGGGTCCAGCTGGCAAGGGATATAACCTCCAGATCTGTGTGTAGATTGGGTGAATGTTTATGTGTATTGATGAAATGCCATCCCTGTTGGAAAACATAAAAATGATTTGATGGCAAAATGTTGGCGTGATGGCATCTGTTCTTTCGCCTTAGGCAGCTCCACATTGCGGGCTCCACGACACTTGCGTTGTCAGGTTGGTAGCCAGAGTGAAAGGATGCCAGAGAGTCATGTCCATTTTCTATCATGTCTTAAGATGGAGCCAAGGACATGTGCCAACAAGGGAAACCTATGCAAATCTGGCCAGGATAAGTGCATCCCTTACATCATGGGCAGCCATATGCTCGCGTGCTGCGGCTGCTGCTGGCCGATAGACCGGCGCTCGGTCCTCCTCCTGCTCCTCCTCCTCCTGCTCCCCCTCCTCCTCAGCCCCCTCCTCCTCCTCCTCCTCCTCCTCCTCCTCATCCTCATCCTCAATCTCATCTGAGAAGGGCTGGAACTGAGCCACTTGCTCATCAGGAAGCTACAAGCCATGACGATGTGCCATGTTGTGCAGTGCACAGCAAACCATGACCATTCTGGAGACCCTGGCTGCTGAATACTGCAGGGCTCCACCTGATCGGTCAAGGCATCGGAAGCGCATCTTCAACAACCGAATGGTTTGCTCGATGATGGACCTGGTCGAAGTGTGGCTGGCGTTGTAGCGCTCTTCAGCCTCATTAGCTGGCCTCCTGATCAGCATCATTAGCCACTTCTTCAGGGGGTAGCCTTTGTCACCAAGGAGCCATCCGTTAAGTTGGTTTGGTGGATTGAAAAGCGGAGGAACACTAGAGTTCCGTAGGATGAAAGAGTCATGGCAACTACCACAGAACTTGGCGCAAACATGCAAAAACTCCTTCCTGTGGTTACACACCAGTTGTACGTTGAGGGAGTGGAAGCCCTTGTGGTTGACAAAGATAGCTGGGTTGTGATGGGGTGCCCTAAGGGCCACATGTGTGCAGTCTATGACACCCTGCATCATTGGCAAGCCTACCATATTTGCAAAGCCAAGTGAACGCGCGGTGACACTTGCTTGATCCCTTGAGAAGTGGATGTAATTGTGCGCCTTTGCAAAAAGGGCATCAGTAAACTGCGTGATGCAACTGTGGGCGGCCGACTGGGAGATGCTGCTGATGTCTGCTGATGATCCCTGGAAGGAGCCCGAGGCAAAAATGTTGAGTGCGGTGGTGACTTTGACAGCCACTGGTAAGGGGTGTCCACCCGTTCCTCTGGGCACCAGGTCTTGGTGCAGCAGTGCGCAGATGTCTCCGACAACCTCTCAAGAAAGTCTCAGCCTCCTTTGGCACTGCTGCTCACTCATGTTGAGGTAGCTCATCCTCTGTCTGTAAACCGTCTGTTGAGGGTATCTCCTGCGGCGAGGTGCCTCGATGCGCTGGCGCCTTCTGCCCTGTACAGCATCAGGTGGCTGAGCAGGAGGTTGGGGCTCCTGCCTGCTGCTGTTGAGCTGCCTGGTTCTGCTGCTGCCGTGGCTGCTCCTCATCCGAATCTGAGCTCCATGGTGAAAGGAAATGAATGGTTCCCATGCTGCTTGCAGATGCCTCCGTTGGGGAAGCGCTCATTGCAAGCGGGGAGAGGGTCTTCCAAGGAGGTCCCACAGTTGATAGATTCAAGCTGCAGCACCTCCAACTTCGGTAGGCCTGCTAAAAGTGCTGAAAGACCTTTTAAAGCAAAGTTCTGCCACCTGCAACTGCTCCCTGATGAAAGCTCCGTTTTAATGGTGGAGCTGCAGCTGTGAGGAGGCCACCCACTTGTCAACCCGCCAGGTTTAGCTGGCGTGGTTTAGGAGGGTCGTGGAACACACTGAAAATGTGGAAAAATAACGAGGCCCTTAACAACCTCTCTGGACTGCTGGAGGCGGGACCTATTTGTACCCTTCAAAACCGCCTCCGGCAAAATTGCACGGAGGAGGGTTGGAGGCGGGTTCCGAACCCGCACTCAGTTTTTGCGATTTTCCCGCCTTTCCCGCCTCCCAACCTGCCTCCTCGGGGCTGGGAAAATCGCCCCTCAAGGGTCTAGAGAGAATGAGGAACTTAAAGAAATCAGTATAAGTAAAGACATAGGGGGCAATTATGGGAAGGCAGGTATGGAGGCAGGACTGCCGGGAAAATGGCAGAATTTGGGGGCGGGTGCCCAATTTGGGGGCATGCCATCTTGCCAGGAGGCGGGTAGCCGTCCCGCGCCGGGTCCTATCTCCTTGGAGGCGGGCAGGGATTAAAGCCAATTAACTGCCTGTTAACAGTTAGTTAACAGACAGAAAATAGGATTATCCCCTTTTTGCCCTCACAAGTGCGGGCTTCCCGAAGGTGCCGAAATCCGCCAGGTCAGTGAGGCGAGTAGTGGGTCAGCGGGGGTCGGAGGGGTCTAAAAGTGTGCTGTGGAGGTGAGTGATGGGTGCAAGTGTGGAGAGGTGAGTATCTGAGGTAAGTGCAAAGTGTTAGAAAAAGTGTACTTAACTTTGTTTCTTCCTGCAGGCTTCAGTCGGTGGGTATGTGGAGAGTCTCGCACCTCCGCGGTCGAGATGACAGCTGGCCGTTGCATTCTCCAATGCAACAACCATCTAATTTCTGCATAAGATAGATGTTTGATGAGGTCTTGAATTCAAGTCCTCATCAAACTACAGAGAATGTCAGTGTTTGACAGCTTCACTGTAATTTTTGATAGACGAAACGCCATACATTGACGTTCTCTGTAACCGGCTTCCCCTTAATTGGCCTGCTAAGCCCACTGGACAGGCTTAACAAGGTCAATCAAGGGAAAATAGCCTGGGTTAGCCAGAAGTTGATGGAGGCGGGACTGAAACCCGACAAGTGGGAGTCCCGCCTCCAAAAGCTCCCCATTGGCAAAATCACCCCAAAGTATTTGTTTAATGTCTCTGCCATTTCCTTATTGCCCATTATAATTTCTCCCATCTCTGCCTCTGATGGGCCCACATTTACTTTCACTAATCTCTTCCTATTTACATACCTATAGAAACATTTACAATCTGTTTTTATGTCTCTTGCTAATTTACTCTCATATTCTTTTTTCTCTTTCCTTATCAATTTCTTGGTCCTCCTTTGCTGAATTCTAAAATCCTCCCAATCCTCAGGCTTACTACTCTTTTTGGCAAAATTATAAGCCTCTTCCTTTGATCTAATACTATCTTTAACTTCTCTTGTTAGCCACGGTTGGACCACTTTTCCTGTGGGGTTTTTGGGGTAAAAATTGAGTCGCGCCCCATTTGGGGCGCTAACCTCGCCGGGGCGCGACTTTTAGCGCCCCGAAAAAATTAGCGGCCCCGCGCCGGAACTTCAGTGGTTGCGCCCCAAGAGGGAAGCGGGGCGCCACTGGAAGCACCCCGCATCCCTCTTGGGGCGCTGCGAGTGAATATCCTGGCGCTACGTGCCGCAGCGCCACGTGCTGCAGCACGTCGCGCCGCGGTATTGCAGGCCTTCCTCCCCTTCTTAAAGGGGAGGGACCCTGCGCAGCGCGAACCGGGGCCCAGCTGGGCCCCCAGGGATCGGGAGTGCCGGCAAAAGAGCCCGGCACTCAAGAGAAGTGCCGGGCTCTTGGAGCGCAGCCGGCACTTCACGGTGGGGGGGCTTCACGGGGGCCGGGGACAGCAACGGGGGCAGGTGCTGGCAGGCGGCCAGCAACAAAAATGGCCGCCTGCCACCTCCCCTTTAAATATCGCCGCCCCGGCCGCACGTACGCCTCCCTGAACCCGTCGGACATAGCGTCTGGCGGTAAATCAGGGGGCGCGACTGAAGATCACGGCCGGGGCGCGAGCGGGGTGCTGCGCACGGTGATGACGTCATCGCCGGCGGCGCAGCGCCACAGGGCGCTACCGGCTGCCGCCGCCGCTAACCTCCCACTAAATTTTTCGGGAGGCGTGGGCGGCGCTGCGCCCGGGCGTTAGCTGCTTTACGCCCCATTAGCGCCCTCTTAAGGCGCTAACGGGAGGCGCAAGCAGCTGAATTTTTCCCCCTTTGTGTCTTAAAGGAATGTATATTTGTTGTAAATTATGTATTAATTCTCTAATTGCGAACCATTGCTTGTCTACCGTCATACCTTTTAATGTAGTTTCCCAATCTACCTTAGCCAACTTGCCCCTCAGCAATCCTGCCACATCCAGTCATGAATAGAGGTGGGCCATTCAACAACTAACGGGAGGTGGAGGCTCCATGAATATCTCCATTTTCAATGATGGCGAAGTCCAGCACGTGAGTGCAAAACACAAGGCTGAAGCGTTTGCAACCATCTTCAGCCAGAAGTGCTGAGTGGATGATCCATCTTGGCCTGTTCCTGAGGTCTCCACCATCACAGAAGCCAGCCTTCAGCCAATTCGATTCACTCCAAGTGATATCAAGAAACGGCTGAACGCACTGAATATATCAAAGGCTCCGACAACACCCCGGCTGTTGTGCTGAAGACTTGTGCTCCAGAACTAGCCGCACCTCTAGCCAAGCTATTCCAGCACAGCTACAACACAGGCATCTACCCGACAATGTGGAAAACTGCCCAGGTATGTCCTCCTGTCCACAAAAAGCAGGACAAATCCAAACCAGCCAATTACCGCCCCATCAGTCTACTCTCAATCATCAGCAAAGTGAATGAAGGTGTCGTCGACAGTGCTATCAAGCGGCACTTACTCACCAATAACCTGCTCACCGATGCTCAGTTCGGGTTCCGAAAATTGAAGTCAATGGGAATCAGGGAAAATTCTCCACTGGCTGGAGTCGTACCTAGCACAAAGGAAGATGGTTGTAGTTGTTGGGGGTCAATCACCTCAGCCCCAGGACATCGCTGCAGGAGTTCCTCAACACAGTGCCCTAGGCCCAACTATCTTCATTTGCTTCATCAATGACCTTCCCTCCTTCATAAGTTCATATGTGGGGATGTTCGCTGATGACTGCACAGTGTTCAGTTCCATTCGCAACTCCTCAGATAATGAAACAGTCTATGCCCGCATGCAACAAGACCTGGGTGACATTCAGGCTTGGGCTGATAAGTGGCAAGTACCAGGCAATGACTATCTCCAACAAACGAGAGTCTAACCACCACCCATTGACATTCAACGGCATTACCATCACCAAATCCCCCACCATCAACATCCTGGGGGTCACCATTCACCAGAAACTTAACTGGACCAGCCACATACATACTGTGGCTACAAGAGCAGGTCAGAGGCTGGGTATTCTGCGGCAAGTGTCTCACCTCCTGACACCCCAAAGCCTTTCCTCCATCTACAAGGCACAAGTCTGGAGTGTGATGGAATACTCTCCACTTGCCTGGATGAGTGCAGCTCCAACAACACTCAAGAAGCTCGACACCATCCAAGACAAAGCAACTCGCTTGATTTCCACCCCATCCACTGCCTTAAACATTCACTCCCTCCATCACCGGCGCACCGTGGTTGCAGTGTGTACCATCTACAAGATGCACTGCAGCAACTCACCAAGGCTTCTTCGGCAGCACCTCCAAACCCGCGACCTCTACTACCTAGAAGGACAAGGGTAGCAGGCGCATGGGAACACCATCAGCTGCAAGTTCCCCATCAAGTCACACACCATCCTGACTTGGAAGTATATCGCCGATCCTTCATCGTCGCTGGGTCAAAATCCTAGCACTCTCTCCCTAACAGCACTATGGGAGTACTTTCACTGCAGAGACTGCAGTGGTTCAAGAAGGCGGCTCACTACCATCTTCTCAAGGGCAATTAGGGATGGGCAATAAATGCTGGACTTGCCCGTGATGCCCACATCCCAAGAACAAATTTTTTAAAATCTTCCGTCTTTACCTGGTCCGTTCTGTATGTGACTCCCATCCCACAGCAACATAGTTGATCCTTAACTACCCTCTGCAAGCCACTCAGCTGTATCAAACTGCTCAAATACTCAAAAAGAAGTCCCAATATCACCTTCTCAAGGGCAACTAGGGATGGGTAATAAATATTGGCCTTGCCAGCGAAGCCCATATTCCAAGAATGAATTAAAAGTTGCAGAAACAGCTAGTTGGTACTAACGTCAATGGCAGATCTGTACCATTGTTCAGCCCTGCACAATTAACAGTAGGCACCGCCTCTAAACTCAATGTACTCCAATAAACCAACCATAGTACTGATACATGTTTATCAGGGTTAACCATGGGTCTTCTATATCCCTTGCAGTTGGAAATGTAGGGTACATCTACAACCAATGTGCATAAGGAAAACATATTAAACACATACACCACTAATCACCTTTAATGCTGCACAATTGTATAAAATTCTTCCACATTTACTATATCTCAGTCTTGAGTCTTTCATTGTAGTAAAGGGAAAGCGTCGGTTCTCATAAATGCAAATAAATGAAGTGGCTCCTGAGATGTCCACTGTTGCCTGGAAGGGTCTCATAGAATTAAAGTTGAGGGCAAGGGTGAACTTCACTGCAACTGATATTGCATTGTAGATGATTGGCTTTCTCTGCAGGTCTTGGTAGATCTATCTTGTCAATGCCTAAAATTAATCTTGACCAGTTCTCCTCCCAGATAAAACTTTCACTCCATAGATTACAACTATACATCAGTACCCATGAATGCAAACTGATTTCTGCACAACATCCTGAATCAGTCTCAGACCGAAAGAGCTGTCAGGGCACATTCTAGTATCAGTCAATGCAACTTATAGTAACCCTCATAGCCTACAGCACTGTTGTATTCTGTGTATTTTGCTCTGGTGTTTCCGCTTAGTCAAGTGTATAGTGTCTGTCTTCTAATTCCTGACCTTGTATTTGTTGTAAGTGCTTCCCAGGAGGGGGACAAATGAGATGGAGCGCTGCTGGATGTCAGTACTTGCTATTCAGAGATGGAGATGGCTCAGTCCCTATTTCTGCAGGATCAAAAGATTGCCCTGCAAGTGAAGGCCCTACCGCTAGTGACGAAGTGGCTGCCTGGGCATGTACAATTGCTAACTCTACCACAATCATTTGAGTGGAACAACCGTGAGCTTGAGAGATAACTTTGGTGAGTTGCTGCAGTGCATTATGTAGATCATACATTCAGTCACAGTGATGGAGGATTTGGATATTGAGTCCTGTTGCAGGGTTCATATCTAGTTAACTGCTCTATCCTGGATGGTGTACAGCTTCTTGAATGTTGTTGCACCCATCCAGACAAGTGGCTTGAGCCTTATATATGGTTGATAGGCTTGGAGGGTTCAGGAGGAGAGCCACTCATTGTAGAGTACCCAATCCGTGCCTTGCTCCTTTGATCACCTTATTGATATGTCAGGTCTAGTTAAGCTTCTGGTCAATGGTCAACCTTAGGATATTGATTCTGGGGAACTCAGTTTCAGCTCCGCCAGGGTCACATGGCTCCAGACCTCATTACAAAGGTGATCAAAACATGGATGCAAGACCTGAATTCCAGAAGTGAGTTGAGAGTGACTGTCCTTGTCATCAAGTCAGCATTCGACTGAGTGTGGCACCAAGGAGCTCCAATAAAACTGAAGTCAATGGGGTCTAGGGGGGAAACTCTCCAGTGGCTGGAGTCATACCTGGCACAAAGCAAGATGATTGTGGTTGTTGGAGGCCAATCATCTCAGTCCGAGGACATCGCTGCAGGATTTCCTCAGGGCGGTGTTCGAGGCCCAACTATCTTTATCGATGACCTTCCCTCCATCAAAAGATGAGAAGTGGGGCTGTTCGCTGATGATTGTAGATCTCAGCTCCATTCACAATTCCTCAGATATTGAAGCAATCCATCCTTACAGGCAGCAAGATATGGACAACATCCAGCCTTGAGCTGATAGGTGGCAAGGTACATTCACACCACACAAGTGCCAAGCAATGACCATCTCCAACAAGAGAGAGCCTAACCACCTCCTTTTGACATTCAATGACATTACCATCACCAAGTATTACACCATCAATAACATGGGGGTCACCATTGACCAGAAACTCAAATGGACATGCCAGATAAATGCGTGGCTATTAGAGCAGGTAAGAGGCTGGGTATTCTGTGACATGTGGCTCACCTCATGGCTGCGCAAAGCCTCTCCACCACTTACAAGGCACAAGTCAGGAGTGTGATGGAACACTCTTCACTTGCTTGGATGGGTGCAGTTGCAAAAACGCAAGAAGCTCATCACCATTCAGGACAAAGCAGTCCATTTCATCGCACTTCATCTACTAGCCTAAATATCCGCCCCCTCCACCAATGGTTTACAATAGCTGCAGTGTGTACAATAGCTACAGGATGCCCTGCAGCGCCTGGCAAACCCGTGACCTCCACCACCTAGAATGACAAGTGCAGCAGGTGCATGGAAACACCGTCACTTCCAAGTTCCCTTCCAAGTCACACACTATCCTGACTTGGACATATATCGTCATTCCTTCATCAGTGCTGTGTGAAAATCCTGGAACCCCATTGAGGGAGCGATACTGGAATACTTGGGTTAGGTGAGCGGCTAATTCTGGTGCACAGGTCTTCAACACTACAGCTGGGATGTTGGCTGTGTCCCATGCATTCAGATACTTCTTAATGTCACGTGAAGTGATCTGAATTGGTTGGACACTGAGGCCTAGAAATTGCAGTACGCCGGAAATCTGCCGGTAACAGCTTCGGCCAAGGCTAACGGCCGCCCGCAGAGAGAGCGCAGGCAGCACCAGTATTCTGGTGCTGCCTGGTAATTAATATCAGGGGTGCGGAGAATTTGCATTTTTTCCAGCGCTAAGCTCAGCAGGAGGCTGAAGGTCATGTCTGTTTCCAGCTTGCAATGAAGGAGAACAGAGAAGAAACAAGCGAACCTGTGGACCATGTACAGAACAGTTGCCGTATTGTTACAACAGTATTACCTGCCACCCGCTCACCAATCAATGTTACAGGCAAATTGTTTATGCATTTGTGGGGAGTCTGTCGACTGCGCGGGAGAAGTCTGTGGTTTGATCGGACTTCGGGTTTTATGGGATCAAAGGAGAAGGGGGAGGGTGTGGGCGTACAACAGGGCAAATTAATTCTCAGAAGTCTGTACCTCTCATAGCGATGAAGAAGGCATGCAGCATTCATTGTTGTTAAAGGGACCACAGTTAATTTTTTTTGACATTGAGCCAAGGTGGGCCATGTAATGCTTTCAAGGACTCTCCCCTAGCACTTTACTCACACATGTCTTTCTAAAGGAATAGTGACTAAGCCAAGCTCTTTATTTTAAATGCTTGTTTCAATTTTCATGTAGCAAGAAGAAAAAGATATAGGACAGGAACAATCAAATCCAGCGCTTTGTAGTGTTTGAAACCGTTACACTGTAGTCATAATTTCATTGATATGCCGAGGTCACTTTAGTCACTGGCTTAGGAGGGTCTGACAACTGAGGGCTTTTTACTATTCCATGCTGAGGGCGGAGTACTCATATCTGATAACTTAAACAATTGAATTCACACTTCAGATTTCAAAACACTGAACATCCATAGGTGAATCCTAATCCAAACTTAAAGCTTACTCTTCTAGTCACTCAGAAGTAATCACCTGCAATATTCTGCATCTTCCCAGTTGTTACATGCAGTATTACAATTTCAGGCTGGACAGTTTCAAATAAGCAAACCACCGAAGAAAAATTAAACTTTACCTACAAATCTCAAGGGTTAGCTCTCAAGACCTAGGCTTGCGATTAATATAAACACTGCTACGTGGAGATAATAGTCCTGGCTGTTTACACTGCTGAAGCGCTTTTAGCGGCTGCACGCATGGATGTGCTTTGGAGAGGGCGGCAAGAGAGTGACGATATCCAAAATGGATGAGCAGGCATCAACTCGGTGTTGCACGTTGATTGACGTCATGCTCCGACTAATAACAATACTTTTGGTGAGCGCAGGCAACAGCAGTGCTGCCGACCTGCCGAAAATGGCAGCCACCACGGGACCCGTTGGCAGTGGGCGGAAGTGCGGCGACCGCCATTTTCTTCCCTGAGATGGGCCTTAACGTCCAGCGGTAAGACTGCGAATTTCTAGATTCTGAGATTCATAATGTAAACCTTGAGAGGAGGCTGAGTATAAACATCCATTCAGCACTTTTTGCTGAAGGCACTTCAGCTTCTCTCTTGCACTCAAGTGCTGGGCTCCACCATGGTTGAGGATGGGGATGTTTATGGAGCCTCCTCCTTTGATTAGCTGCCTGTTTGATCACTAACATTCTCAACTGGATGTAGTAGAGTTACAAAGCTTTGCTCTGATCATGCCTCTGCATTTACAAAAATCAGCAGTTGGCAGAGTCCCTTCTGTGTGGGTCTACTAAGTTTACAATAAAAATCAATAAAGCAGCTTAAAAAGTAACCTATTAAGATGTTGTCACGTGTTTTCTCACTTATTTTGGCAACCTGGTGTAGGCCAAAAAATGTTGTTGCTTACCTTGACCCAGGTTTTGGCCACAGGTGAGTCTGCATTGATACATGCTGTCCCCTCTATTCATACTGCTCTGGCTGAACTCTTTATTGCAGGATAGCCACCAACTGAGCCAACCTTTACTGCAGGACCCTGTGCAGTCAGACTTTTGAAGCCTGGGTACAGAATGAGTTGATTCTGCTCCAACCATTTTTCAGTCTAAAAGGTATATACACCTTAAAGGAGATTCCACCCCGCTCAAATTTGGCATCATGATTGCGTGCTGGCAAATTTTACTAATGAGCTAACGTAGCATTATGGGGCGAGATAAGTTTGTTGGAGCACAGATCTGGCCAGTGGACAATGCGCTGCAGTCCTAACAGGTTGAAAAGCCTTGGAGATTTCTCAGAATAAAAATAAAGTTGGGATCCAGATTTTCTTCCTTTACACAACTGCCATTTTTATACAATGAATGGACCTTTTAGATGACTTGCTGTTATTGCTTGGGATTTCTGTGGAATGTGCCTTGCATTTGTAGGCAGGAAGCAGCACAGTGGCCAGGTGGGACAGTGAGAGGAAATGTAATAGAATCTATTCTCTTTCATTAGGTTTATGCTTTAAATGAAGTTGGCAGTGATTCAGATGCAGTAGTTCCCAGAATTTATTGTCTCTACAGGATTCTAAGTGCATTAGTAAATCTTGCCTATTTGCAAAACTTGCTTTACCAGTAGTGAGATGCTATGCCTTATGTATTTTTTTTTAATTGAAATTGTGGTGCATTCTTATGTAAAATAGATCAATGTGTATTACATACAGAAAATAAAATTTGTTCTTTATTAAAAAGGAGTTTATACAGAAATATGAAAGATCCAACACTGAAACCATGGTACACTAACAGACAGATTATTATATATTTACAGCTATACCTGAATGATGTTCTGTTTAATCTGATAAGAAATAACCTTGTGCAAAGAGAAATTTCAATACACGGTGCATTTTTCAAATTTATTTTTCAAAGCAAAATCTGTCATCGGTAAAATCCCTTTTGCGTATTTTTCTTTTGTGCGTTAACCCTTACATAGCTGCCAGATCCAAGGATATGACTGCATCCCTGAGCTGAATGGTATTGTGAGCTTTCATCCCAGGTACTGTAGTGCTGAAACAAACTACTATTGTATTAATAAAGCTACTCAAAAGTCAGGAGCAGTTTTCTTACTGTCATATTCAGCACTCACAGACCGCTTATCAAATGGTCCTCAAAATGGCTCAGGTCTCTCACCAAGGACACGAGATGGGCTATACAATCACACTGTCCACCTCCCACCCAATCTCCGCATAAAGTGAAAATCATCCCTCATCCCCTTATTTCTTCCTACCTTGTTATCCCCTTTCTCATTTTATTCTATCTCCCATCCCATTTCCTTTCTGTTGAATTTTATTTTTTCTTTAACTTTTATCTTACTATTTTTCAACATACTTTTTTTCTATTCTTTTAACTTTAAAAAAGCTGCTTTAAAACATTGTACTTCCTTCTTTCTTTATCCTGCTGATTGCATCGTTTCAAAGTAGATTTTGATTAAAAAAAAGCTTCAAAGGTTGGGTTCTATTCCAATAAAAAGCAGGAAAAGTGTCTGTTGATAAATGCATCAAAATAGGAAGGGGACAAGTAAACTCATCAATGGTCAACAGGGGGACAACAAACATTATTTACATTTATGTTATTTTATTTATTAAAATCATTTACTATTTTTAGTTCATGAACTTATTTTGTCCAAATCGCTTTGAATAAAATGAGCTGGATGGGCTGAGTGGCCGCCCTCATTCGTACTTATAGAATCAAAGAATGATATAGCACAATAGGAGGCCACTTGGCCCATCGTGCCTGTGCCGGCTCTTTGAAAGAGCTATCCAATTAGTCCCATTCCCCTGCCCTTGCCCCATAACCCTGCAAATTATCCCCCATCAAGTATTTATCCAATTCCCTTTTGAAAGTTATTATTGAATCTGCTTCCACCACGCTTTCAGGCAGTGCATTTCAAATTGTAATAACTCACTGTGTAAATTGTTTTTTCCTCATGTCGTCTGTGGTTCTTTTGCCTATTACCTTAAATCTATGTTCTCTGGTAACTGACCCTTCTGATGCTGGAAACAGTTTCTCCTTATTTACTCTATCAAAACCCTTCATGATTTTGAACTCCTCTATTAAATATCCTCTTAACCTTCTCTGCTCTAAGAAGAATATCTTTGTGATAAGCCGGCACTAAGCATCCGACCACATAACTTGCTGTAAGCAACAGATTTTTTAATATTACTTTAGTAGTACACATCTATATGCCATTTATGAATAGTATAGACAGCAAGAGATCTGGACCAGACCCATGTGAAACTCCAGTAGTAAGAAAGAGTAAATTCAATTTATTATCACCTTCAGCTTTCAATTACTAAATCAGTTTTCAATCTAGCTCTCTATTTTCCCATCAATTCCAGGAACATCAATCTTTCATGGAAGCTTACATGTGGAACTTTATAAAATGCTTTGGCTCACTAGTTGTGTTCACCCCTTGCATCACCTCGACCATTTCACCACCAGATGCCACAGCTCCATTCGCTTCACTTACTTATTCTTCATATCGGACATCAGTCTCTGCTTTTAATAGCTCAACCTGAGGAATCCAGCACTATATACTGTACCTGTTAATAGTCTCCACTGCAGCAATATCTACTGAAAATGTACTTATTGAGGCTCTGCAGAACTGAAGGAAATCCTTAGATACCACAACTAATTTTGGTAAAACCTCCCATCTGCCAAAAAGCAACTAAAATATTTAAACCAGAATAACATAAGAAAAGTCATGACTGAGAAAAGGTCATCTGACCATTAAAGCGTGTCCCTCTAGTATCTCTGATCACAAAGATCACAAAATCAAGTACAGATGACAGAGTCCATTCAGCCCGTCAAACCTATCCTTTGGTAGAAACCTCCAGTTCCTCCATTACAGCGTCTAATTGCCTCTTGAATGATTCCAGAGTTTTAGGAAGGATTTTAATCTCAAGGTTGTCTGATTTTCAAGGGCTATTCTGGCGGACAGGGATGGAAAATGGAGTGGAGAGCCGTTACATCGGATCCACACCCATTGTTATGACTGTCAGATTTTGCAGCTTCACTCCTTCCAGATGCCAGAAGCTTCCACCCAAATATTAGTGGGAAATTTAATTGAGGTGGTACTGAAGATATGATGTGGCCACCTTTCAGAATCTTTTGACTATTTTTCCACAGAAAGGTTTTGGGAAAAGAGTTATTTTAAACATTTAGGGGTAAAAATTCACTTGGTTGCGCCTCCCGTTAGCGCCTTAAGAGGGCGCTAATGGGGCGTTAAGCCGCTAACGCCCGGGCGCAGCGCTGTTTGCGCCGCTCGAGAACTTAACTTGAGATTGTGCGGCGGCGCTAAAACTTACCGCTGCGACCACCTGCGCGCGCAGATTGTGACGTCATTCCATGGTGCAACGCCCTTGGGGCGCCCCGGAGCGGAAATTGAGTGGCGCCCCCTGCCTTACCGCCTGGCGCTTCCAACGACCGGAAGACTGGAACGTTATCAATCGGTGTGGGGCTGGGGGGGGCGCTATTTAAAGGGGGCCTCTTCCTGTCTTTTTCTGTGGTCGACATTTATGCACCACTCGTTCTGAGAGAGAGAGAGAGATTCGGAGAGAGAGAGAGAGAGACTTCTACATTGACTCAACGCTTTGTGAGGTAGTTTTGCCTATTCATCCTAACTTTGTTGCTACTTTAGTTGCTGTACCTCATTACTTTTCTGGCAAAGAGAATATGGGGGCTGCAATGATTGGGGGCGTCGTCCTGCTCCAGCTGAATCGGAGGATAGTGAGACGCAGACAGAGAGTGGCAATGATGGCCAGACGGAGGAGGGCCATCAGGCGCATGTACAGGAGAGCTTACCCTCCCAGGGTATATCGTGAACAGCTCTCCTACATCCATATGTCCGAGGAGCTGTGTTTGCGAAGGCTGCGATTCAGCAAGGAGGTGGTCACTGAGCTCTGCCACCTGCTGCAGCCAGATCTGCAGCCTCAGCTGAGGTCCAGGACGTCTCTGTCGGTGGCAGTGAAGGTCACAGTGGCTTTGAACTTCTACGCCACTGGCTCATTCCAAGTTGCTGTTGGGGACCTCGCCAATATCTCCCAGTTTGCGGTGCATCGCTGCATCCGGCAGGTCACCAATGCCCTCTTCAGAAGGAGACGAGACTTCATCTCTTTCCCTATGACCCCAGACAAGCAGCGTGACCGTGCTATGGGCTTTGCGAGGGTAGCGGGCTTCCCCATGGTGCAGGGCGCCATTGACTGCACGCATGTGGCTTTGCGTGCTCCGCGAGAGAATGCAGAGGAATTCAGGAACAGAAAGGGGTTCCATTCCTTGAATGTGCAGTTGGTCTGTGACCACAGACAGGTGATACTCGCTGTCAATGCCCACTATCCGGGCACCTGCCACGATGCTTTCATCCTGCGCCAGACTACTGTGGCAGAACTTTTCGAGGCACCGCATCAGCCAGTTGGTTGGCTTCTGGGGGACAAGGGGTACGCATTGAGCACCTGGCTGATGACACCGCTCCGTACGCCAAACACCCCTGCTGAGCTGCGGTACAATGAAAGCCATCAAGCAACCAGGAACATTATTGAGCGCACAATCGGCGTGCTGAAACAACGGTTCCGCTGTCTGGACCATTCCGGAGGAGCCCTGCAGTACTCGCCTGAGCAAGTTTCGAACTTCGTAGTCGTGTGCTGCATGTTGCACAACATGGCAATCCTCAGGACCCAGCCAATGCCACCAGGCCTTGTAGCACCACCAGAGGAGGAGGAGGAAGAGGAGGAACAGGACGAGGACGATGATCATCAGCAGCACCAAGGCGGGAGGGCGGCCCACAATGGTCAAACTGCAAGGGCCGTCCGTCAACGACTAATAGCAAGCCGCTTCTAGGGCCCCTGCCATTGCTACAAACACTAATCAACCCAGCACGCAACCCCTAAGCCGGCCAAGGCACCAATAATTCCAACCACCAGCCATGTATATTTTGAATACAGAAACTTATTTATTTTACAAACTCTGTGTGTGTCAATTCCTCATGACAAACTCATAGAAATAAACACAAAAAAACAGTCAATAACATAACTGGTTCTCACAACCTGGAGATAATGTCCAAAACACTAAACAAAAGTTGGACCATGAACCTCGGCCTTTAATAAAAAAATGACCAGCATTTTGTCACACCTCCTACTTTTTGCCCTTCGAGGGTGATCTCCTTCCCTTGCGCACTTCCTCCCTTCTAACCCTACTGCTCCTCCGTAATGGGACCTCAGTGGCTGCAGCAAGGCTGGTGGAAGGCTGCTGCTCGTCAGACCCTGACACTGCAGATGCCCCTGAAGGACGGCCTCGACCACTTCTGGGCCTGGAGGGCCCGGCTGCAGACTGCACCAACTCTGCATGGGCGGCAGCAGTCTGTCCTACAGGCGGTGGCAAGTGCAGTGGAGAAGTGACAGTGTTGGCAGCAGGAATGCTGTCATCGTGAGAGAGGACAGCAACTCCCTGCTCGCCCGACACACTGGCACTCCCACGGGGCAGCACTTCAGCATCCGGAGCAATTTGCCGGAGAACAGATTGCTGGCCTGCTGCGGCGCGGTGACAGCCCCGGGGACATGTGCACGAACCATCGAGGATGGCAGCAGTCAGTGCTCGCGTGGCCTCAATCTGAGTCTGCATGAGAGCAGTCTCAGATGGGTTCCTGGCAGCCAGTGACTGAATTGCAGCACTAAGCTTCAGTCTGGCATCCGCCTGTGCTACAGCGAAGTGCTCCACACTCCTTGCCAGTGACTCAATGCATTCGGGCACCCTTCCCACTGCACCCATGAGCTCAGTGTGCATGCCCACCGCCTGGCTGTTCATTTCTGCAATCAGCCGCTCCTCCTCTGCGTCCATTGCAGTAGGAGTGTCTGGCATACTCTCCCTCTGGGGAGAAGGCTCCCGTTCTTCCCTCCCCCCCCATGGCGTTGCTGCAGCCCGCTGGGTCCTGGAGCTTCACCATCATCAGCCCCTTCCCCCCTGCTCCCCTCCGGGGAAGGCGTGTTCCCAGTGTGGGCATGGGCTTCCTCGGGAGAGGGTGGCACTGATGCTCCGGCTTCCTCTTCCTCCTCAGCTGCAGCATCACTCCCAGTGGCAGCTTCAGGGCCCGTCTCCTCAGCTGGTGAATCACCATCTGAAAGCAGGGAGGTACAAGAGTGGCTTTAGCGTGAGGACAGGGTGGCAGTAAGGGAGGAATAAGTGCAGCGAGTTAGCAAGTTGGATTGAAAGTGTCAAAGGCTGGTATTGTGAGGGACAAGTGGAAGGACAGAGGACAAAAAGGTGATGACCTTACCATTGCTGTGCACAACGGGGTCGGCGTCTCCAGTGGCGACGGGACCGATCACCCGGCTTGCCACAATCCTGTGGACGCGCTCCTCCAGATCGCTGAGGGGTTGCAGCTGAAGCCGCCCTCCACCCGTCCGTTGCTGCTGTCTCCGATTATGAGCCAGCTTAGCCTGCAAGAAAAAGGACAGCATCTGAGTAAATATACAGCCATGGTCTTGCCTGATGTGCCTCCCATAGGTGAATAGCCCTTACTGTATACAGCCATGGTCTTGCCTGATGTGCCTCCCATAGGTGAATAGCCCTTACTGTATGCAGCCATGGTCTTGCCTGATGTGCCTCCCATAGGTGAATAGCCCTTACTGTATGCAGCCATGGTCTTGCCTGATGTGCCTCCCATAGGTGAATAGCCCTTACTGTATGCAAAGTGTGGAATGTGTGTGTGTGTTTGATGAAAGGGCCATAGGTGTTGGATGAGTGTTGTGCATTGGGGTTTTAAGACCCTCTGGCCATAGAGTGAGGTTGAGATGGAGGGATGGAGAGGTATTGAGAAAAAGCCACTCACCCTGACGACCCGAGTGAGGTCGTTGAACTTTTTGCGGCATTGAACATGGGTCCTGGGCACCATGCTCCTGGAGGAGACGCTCTGAGCCACCTCCCTCCACACTCTTCTGAACTCGCGTGGCAAAGGCCTCCTGCCACTCTCCGGGAACAGCATGCATCGTCTGCGCTCCACTGCGTCAACCAGAGCATCCAAGACCCGCTCGGTGAAGCGATGAGCGCGTTCTCTCACCCTCTCCATGCTTGGCAGCAAAATGGATTACAGGTCTCTCCAGGCTGAGATTCAAGGCTGCAATGAGCAGGGTGTGGCTGGGGAGCAAGTGGCCCCCCCCCCGCTTTAAGAAGTGTCCGGCACCATTGTGTCTGTGTTCCCTCGCTAACTGGCAGCAGCTGTGCTGCGCTCGTGCGCTGAGTTAGCGCCTCACTCCTTGGCCTTTGCGCCTTAAGAGAGGTGTGCAGCGCCTAATTTAGCGCTCCACTCACCTCCCGGGGCGGTAAAAGTGAAGTTTCCTGTCAGTGCCGATAATTAGCGCCAGGCGCTAATATTTGCGCCCGGACGATATTTGCGCCCCAAATGGGGCGCGACCTAATTTCTACCCCTTAGGTAGAGTTCCCGCTTTGGGTGTAATTGGGAATTCCGCCGCAAATTGCGCCCTTTTTGAAAAGTGTCTTTTCGCCCCGAGTTTCCGCTCAAACTCATTTGCATATCGTACAACACAAAACCAGCACAATCCGGCAGCATTTTAAAACATGTTTTTTTTAAATTTTGCTTAGAAAAATGTTCCTTGATATATTTAAGAGTGGTAACTTGGTAAAGTTTGATTAATCCAGCTGAAAATAGGTTTATCACAAAAAATAAGCATTTTAACTCACAGTGTCAATCCATCACCTGTGAGTAACCCAATTTTAAATGACTGAAAATGACTTTTAAAAGATATTCAAAGCTATTTTCAGGTTAGAATGGGGTACAGCAGTCAATTTCTTAGTTAATTAAAAAAAACATTCAGAACATACCTATTAGTGTCCTTGCACCCAAAAGATCCAGCTTAATTTTTGGAGCCTCCTTGAAGGCCTGCAAACGAGCGCAATTAGCGGAAACTCCCAATGGTGATTAATTCATCCTGGAGACGTGGTCAGTTCTGTGGGCAGGGCCTGCTTCTAGTGCGATGTTGTTAAAACTAGCACAAAGATCGCGGAAACTTGAGTTGCACTGAACATAATTTGCGCTTAAAAGTTACGCCGATATCGGATGAATTGCACTGAAAAAACTAGCACAATCGAGTGGAAACTCCAGGCCGACTGTGTTTTAAAGCACGGTGCATTCATGCAAAACTTTTTATTATTGTCCTTCATTTCTCTTACCATATTCAGTTCAAAATTTTTGTTTTCTATTCTGATGCCTTTTTTACACTTCTGGCATGTCTTTTGGTATTGAGACAATCATAATTCGGTTCCATTTTCCATCATGAGCTTAAGTGCTTTTTTCTTTCTTCTTTATGGGATGCTTGGTAGTTCGGTTCAACTAGGCAGGAGTGCCTTTAAGCTTGGCACCTTTGCTTTGTTAGGATGCACATTGGTCCATTGCATTCCAAATCACCTCCTTGAAGGTAGGTCCTCCACATATTCAATGGCTTTCATATGGAACTTTATCAAACGGTTTTGAAAGTTTAGAAAAACTAAAACATAAAGGGGGAGAAATTCAGTATCACCCCATTTGGGGCGCAATTATCGGCCGGGCGCAAAGATTAGCGCCTGGCGTTAATTATCGCCAGCGACTGCAAACTTGACTTTTATCTCCCCTGGAGGTGATTGGAGTGCTAAATCAGGCGCTTCACACCTGTCTTAAGGCGCAAAGGCCGAGGAGCGAGGCACTACCTCAGAGCGCTGGCGAAGCTCATGTAATGTCAGTCAGCAATGGAACACACACACAATGGCACGGGTCAGTTCTTAAAGGGGATGGTTGATCTTGCTTTCCATCCACATCCTGCTCATTGCAGCCTTGAATCTCGGCCTGGAGAGACCTGCACATCAAATCTGCTGGAAAGAACAATGGAGAGTACCAGGCAAAGAGCTCAGAGTGCATCCCCCACAGTCTCTTCTAAATCGATACAAGGAATGGCAAATCAAAATGAACCTTCAAAGTGCTGCTCAGTACCCAAAACTCCTTCACACAACGTTGAATCTCTCCAGAAGTCTCTCTCACTCTCTCTCAGAATGCGTAGTTCAAAAATGGCACCAACAATAAAAGGCAGGAAGCGGTCACCTTTAAATAGCGCTCCCCCTTTCCCTTCATGACTGCAGAACGCTCCTATCAACCTGTCGTTGCTAGCGTCAGGCGGTAAGGCAGGGGGCGCCACTCAATATCCGCTCCGGGGCGATACCGGGGCGTTGCGCACTCGTCTGACGTCACGATCTGCCGGCGCAGGAGATCGTGGCGGTAGTGTTTAGCGCCGCCGCAAAATGTCTAGTTAATTTCGCGAGCGGCGCAAACTTCGCCGCGCCTGGGCGCTGGATGCTTTGCGCCCCATTAGCGCCCTCTTAAGGCGCTAACGTGAGGCGCAACCAACTGAATTTTTCCCCCAAAGACTTCCACTGCTTACTTTATTGGTGAGATTTCAGAAAGAACAAGAAGGATTGTCAGACTGAATCTTCCTCTTCTAATTCCATGCTGCCTGTTATTATTTATGTGAGAAGTCGCACAACACCAGGTTATAGTCCAACAGCTTTATTTGAAATCACAAGCTTTCGGAGCGCTGCTCCTTCGTCGGCATCTCACATCATGTTTTTATTTAGTTATTGCTAGCACCAGTCTCCTTAAGCTTACTCCTTATATAGTTTCCATTAAGAACATAAGAATTAGGAGCAGGAGTAAGCCATACGGCCCCTCGAGCCTGTTGCTTCATTCAATAAGATCATGGCTGATCTTCAACCTCAACTCTACTTTCCCACCCGATCTCCATATCCCTTGATTCCCCTAGAGTCCAAAATCTATGCATCTCAGCCTTGAATATACTCAATGTTTTATTTTACTTGTTATTGATGTTAAGCTGATGGATAGTTACCTGGGTCAGATACCTGGGTTAAATACAGGTATTGGCTGCAAAATTGCACCTCTTACCGCCGGCTGTTAAAGCCGGTTTTGTCAAAAAATGGTGGCCACCTCACTTCCACCCACTTCCAGTGCGGTTTGCGAAAGCCACCATTTTGGGGAGGTCGGCAGAAGGCCGTTGCCTGCGTTCGCTGGAAAATTGGTAATGAGGCAGATCGTGACGGTAATCAGCATGGAACGCCGAATTGATGCATGACCTGCTAGTTTGGGCGTCGCCGCTCCACTCAATGTCCTCTCCAAAGCAGGCACAATTGAACGTGCGTTCAACTGTACGGCGAAACCCCCATCAGCACTACTTAAAGGGACACACGCAACTTTGAGCTAAGTTTTGATTTTTGCTTTTGTACTGGTTCCTGTACATTTTATTTGAGTAGTGTCATAGAGTCATAAGGGGAAAAATTCAGTATCACCCCGTTTGGGGCGCGATTATCGGCCGGGCGCAAAGTTTAATGCCTGGCGCTAATTATCGCCTCCAACTGCAAACTTGGCTTTTATCGCCCCTGGAGGTGATTGGAGCGCTAAATCAGGCGCTTCACACCTGTCTTAAGGCGCAAAGGCCGAGGAGCGAGGCGCTACCTCATAGCGCTGGCGAAGCTCATGTGATGTCAGTCAGCAATGGAACACACACACAATGGCACGGGCCAGTTCTTAAAGGGGAGGGTTGATCTTGCTTTCCATCCACATCCTGCTCATTGCTGCCTTGAATCTCGGCCTGGAGAGACCTGTACATGAAATCTGCTGGAAAGAACAATGGAGAGTACCAGGGAAAGAGCTCAGAGTGTAGCCCCCACAGGCTCTTCTAAATCGATACAAGGAAGGGCAAATCAAAATGAACCTGCAAAGTGCTGCTTAGTACCCAAAACTACTTCACACAGCGTTGAATCTCTCCAGAAGTCTCTCTCTCTCTCAGAATGCGTGGTGCAAAAATGTCACCAACAAAAAAAGGCAGGAAGCGGTCGCCTTTAAATAGCGCTCCCCCAGTCCCTTCCTGACTGCAAAACGCTCCCCTCAACCTGTCGTTGCTAGCGGCAGGCAGTGAGGCGGGGGGCGCCACTCAATATCCAGTCCGGGGTGCTACCGGGGCTTTGCACACTCGACTGACATCACGATCTACCGGTGCAGAAGATCGTGGCGGTAGTGTTTAGCGCCGCCGCAAAATGTCTAGTTAATTTTGTGAGTGGCGCAAACATCGCCGCCCACGGGCGCTAGTTGCTTGGCGCCCTGTTAGCGCCCTCTTAAGGTGCTAACGGGAGGCGCAAACCAACTGAATTTTTCCCCCATAGAGTCATAACGGCACAGAAGGAGGCCATTCGGCCCATCGAGTCTGTGCCGGCTCTCTGTAGAGCAATCCAGTTAGTCCCATTACCGCGCTCTATCCCCATAGCCCTGCAAGTTTAATTTCCTCAAGTGCCTATCCAGTCTCCCCTTGAAAACATTGAATGTCTCCGCTTCCACCACTTCCGTCGGCAGCGAGTTCCAGGTCCTCACCACTCGCTGTGTAAAAAAGTTATTCCTCTCAACCCCTCTGTATCTCTTACCCAAAACCTTAAATCTGTGTCCACTAGTCCTTGTACCATCAACTAGTGGGAACAGCCTTTCCCTGTCTAGCCTATCCAAACATGTCATAATCTTGTACACCTCTATCAAATCACCTCTCAACCTCCTTTGCTCTAATGAAAACAATCCAGCTTCTCCAACCTGTCCTTGTAGCTAAGATCCCCCATCCCGGAAACCATTCTGGTAAATCTCCTCTGCACCCTCTCAAGTGCCTTCACATCCTTCCTAAAGTGTGGTGACCAGAACTGGATGCAATACTCCAGTTTTGGCCTAACCAGCGCTTTATAAAGGTTCAGCATAACTTCTCTACTTTTGTACTCAATACCTCTATTTATGAAGCCCAAGATCCCATGGGCTAAAACGGGGCGCTAACTTCGTGGGGGAGCTACTTTTAGCGCCCTGGAAAAATTAGCGCCCCCGTGCCGGAAATTGAGTGGTTGCGCCCCAAGAGAGAAGCGGGGTGCTACTGGAAGCGCCCACTTGGGGCGCTGTGAGTCAATAACGCGGCGCTACATGCCACAGTGGGGAGGGTCCTTAAAGGGGAGGGGAATTGCACAGCGCAACCCGGGGCCCAGCTGCACCCCAGGGGATCGGGAGTGCCGGCAAAAGAGCCCGGCACTCAAGAGACGTGCCGGGCTCTTGAAGCCCAGCCGGCACTCCGTGGGGGGGGGGGGCAGTTCAGGAGGCCGGGGACGGGAGCGCAGGCAGGTGCTGGCAGGCAACCAGCAACAAAAATGGCCACCCCGCAACTCGCCTTTAAATAGCGCCGCCCTGGCCATAGGTAGGTCCCCCTGACCCCGTCGGACATAGCGTCCGGCGGTAAGTCAGGGGGCGCTCCTGAAGATCACGGCCGGGGCGTGAGCGGGGTGCTGCACACAGCGAAGACATCATCGCCGGCGGCGCAGCACCTCGGGGCGCTACCGGTTAGCGCCGCTGCTAACCATCAGCTGAATTTCGCAGGAGGCGTGGGTGGCGCCGCGCCCGGGCGCTAGTTGCGTTGTGCCCTGTTAGCGCCCGCATTTCTCCCCCCATATGCTTTACTAACCACTCTCTCAATATGTCCCGCCACCTTCAGGGACCTATGCACATTAACTCCCAGATCCCTCTGTCCCTGCACACTCTTTAAAACTGTGCCATTCAATGTATATTGCCTCTCCCTGTTACTTCTGCCAAAATGCATCACCTCACACTTCTCTGTATTAAATTCCATCTACCACTTGTCTGCCCATTCTGCTAGCCTTTCTATGTCCTGTTGCAGTCGATTGGTATCATCTCACTGTTTGCCACACCCCCAAGTTTGGTGTCATTGGCAAATTTAGAAATTCTACTCTGTATTCCAATATCCAGGTCATTTATATATATCAAAAAAAGCAATGGCCCCAGCACTGATCCTTGGGGAACACCACTGATACCATCTTCCAGTCTGAAAAACAGCCATTTACCACAACTCACTGTTTTCTGTCCTTAAGCCAATTCCTTATCTAAGCCGCCACTGACCCACCTATTCCATGAGCCTCAATTTTGTTAACCAGCTTTCTATGTGGTACTTTGTCAAACGCGTTCCGAAAATCCATGTGGACAACATCCATTGCATTCCCTTCATCAATCCTCACTGTTACTTCATCAAAAAATTCAATTAGATTAGTCAAACACGATCTGCCTTTGACAAATCCGTGTTGGCTCTCCTTAATTAGCTTAAACCTCTCCAAGTGCCTGTTAATTTTTTCCTTGATTATTGTTTCTGAAACTTTACCCACCACTGATGTTAAACTGACCGGCCTGTAGTTACTAGGATTGTCCTTACACCCTTTCGTGAACAATGGTGTCACATTTGCCACTTTCCAATCCTCAGGCACCTCCCCCGCAACTAGGGAAGATTGGAAAATTATGGCAAGCTCTTCCACTATCTCCTCCCCCAATTCCATTAGCAACCTGAGATGCAAGCCATCTGGACCTGGCGACTTATCCACTCTAAGCATACCCAGCCCTTCTAGTACATCCTATCGATCAATTTTCACCCCTTCCATTGCTTCTACCTTTTCCACTTCTAACGATATTTTGTCAGCATCCACCTCCTTAGTAAACATCAATAAAAAGTAGTCATTGAGTATTCTAGCCTTGCCCTGCGCCTCTAAGCATATATCACCTTCTTTGTCTCTAATAGGCCCCACCCCGCCTCTTACTACCCGCTTACTGTTTACATGCCGGTAGATGATTTTTGGGATCCCTTTTATGTTAACCGCCATTCTATTCTCATATTCTCTCTTTGCCAATCTTATTTTCATCTTCACTTCCCCTCTCAACTTATTGTATTTGGTCTGGTTCTCCTTGAAGAATTCACCTGACATTCATCATACACCTTTTTTTGTTTCATCATCTTCTCTATCTCCCTCGTCAGTGGCTTGGTGTAAGACATTTAAAAAGTTGTTAAAAGTGTGCGGGAAGTGCTGTTGGATGTTCACAAGGCTTTGGCTCAAAGGAAGCCCTCTGAGACATCACTTACTCCCAGACATGGGAGCTCTAGTTGCAGGCCCCCTTGGGCTGCAAAATGACATGGAGATGGAGCAGAGGCAGTAAAGGGGCAAGCTGCTTGCAGAGGGAGGAGGAGAAGGAAGAGGAAGAAGCGGAAGAAGGGGAAGCAGAAGAGGAGATAGCGGAAGAGGAGGAAGTGGAAGGAAGGAGGCAACCAGGACAGCCCCTTTCTGGCCGGGTTATCCGGGATCGAATCATCTGATCTGTGGTATCAGTGAACACAACCCCAATTCCTCTTTCAACATTTGGTCCATAATTTATCTTCCCTCTGTTACTGACCATCACAGCGTCCTCTTGGCCACAATGCTGAAATAAAAGCCACCACAAAGCAAACTTCCAATCCAACTTTATCCATATATGCATCCAATATTACATCAAAAAATCAACTAATCACCCTTGTGCATTCCCTTAGTGACTGTCTTGCATGTGTCTTTGCTTATCCTAGTGCTCCTATGCAGTGCTACTCCAGTGGCTACAGCATGGCTGGTGGAAGGTTGTTGACTTTCAGTGGGGGAGGCTAAAGATGGCCTTGCAGGATGACATCCAGGAGCTGGTGACTGGGAGTGTGGAATCGAGTGACAGTGTTTCTTTTTCTTTACTCTCCTCTCCCTCTTCTTGTTGACCCACTGGCTGGGCAGACTGGATTTCTTTGTCTGAAATGTGGAAGGCACAAAGGTAGGTTTGTGGTGAGGGGAGGAGGGTAAAGCAAGAGGTGCATGCCTACACCATGTGCAGCTTGTAAATCAGAAGATATTGTGGGATGAGGGAGATGTGAGAAGGAGGATAATGTATGAGGATACCGGCATCTTGTATTCTTTCAGCACCGCCGCTGGCCACGAGCTCAGCCATGCCCCTGCCAAGAATGGCCAGCACCGTCTCCTCCAAGAGGGTGAGGTGATGCAGGCGAGCCTGTCCCCCACCGGTTAAGGTCTGCTGGCACCAGTTATGCACCACCTTTTCCTGCAAGAGAAAGCGAAGTGTGTCAGTGAATGTGGTGTAACGTGTTTGGGAGATGTGGCTGTCATGGTTGAATAACTAACAGTGTGTTCAAGCTGTGAGTGTGAGGATTGCAGCAGTGGTAAGTGTGTGAGGGTGAGGTGAAGCTAGGAATGTGAGGTGCGCCTCGTGATTGGTAGAGACTGTTGATAGGTGAGTGATGGGGTGGTCGTGCATTGAGCAGTGTGTGAGGCTAGTCGTGCAGTTGGTAGGAGATGGCTTTTGAAGATGTATTCACTGGCCTTAACCACTCGTTTGAGATCATTATACTTCTTCGGGCACTGGAGCCCGTGCTGCGTCCCAGACCCTGGGTGCTCTTTCCCTGGCCTGTTGAGCCATTTGGGTTAGTGCTGAAGCAGAGGTAACATTTTTCATCACCATAAGGCAGCTCACCTTTAAGAGGTGCAGACTGCCTTTAAGAGGCGCAGGCTAGCTTTATGTAAAGCTAGCATTGTGTGAACATCGTGAACTTCAGCCCCCTGCTGAGCACACAGCCTGTCAGCAGCGCATTCAGCTTAATCAAATTTAACTGCCACTATGTTTACTTGCTTCCAGCCCTGTGCAACATCACCAGTATCTGATGATTCCTTCATTACAATGGCCAGACTGGGATCCATCAACTACAATGCGTAGAATATAGCACCAAAATTTGGAATATCTCAAGGTTCTGGCTAATTGTTGAGACATGTGCATACTTATGCTTGTTGATAACAAGTATAATTGGAAAATACAATATAATTTTTAAAAATTGAGATTAGTATGATATTTGCTGATATAAATGTGCTCCTAAATGTGAAATATTAGCAGATGATTTATTGAGATAAATATGGGTCTGAGATTAGGTTGAAACAGCTGAGTGAAGGAAGTCTTTCTGTGATCTATGTGAAACATTATGACTCAATGTAGACCTTAGAGCTTCCAAACATATTAAATAGAAGCACTTGAAATGGAAAAGATTCTGGATTTTATGACTGCCAGTGCTATACAGCCTCTGCTGTTCAGAGTGTGAGTTGGATTTCAGAGCGCCAGCTGCACTATTTTGCTTTACCATCTTACTTTTTTCCCTCAAGTCAGATAAAAAACTGGACATCTGTAGTTGTTTAAAACTTGTGATTGTGATTCCCCTTTTCTGACAGGAATGGTTGAGGTGAGTAGGCAGCCTGTCCACCACCAGAAAAAAAGGTGCTGGGTAACAGCACCTGTGCATTTGTCTTGTTTAATATTTCCCTGATGATTCCTACCCCTTCAAAAATGACTTAACATTGGTGAAAAAGTAATTTTTATGCTTGTTAAGGCCCTGTTAAGATCATTAATGAGGACTCATGCACCATTACAGTCAAATCAAAAATAACTCCAGGTCAGACATGCCATTACTGAGCTAACTAAATGAGAAGGCTCCAAAATTTAACCACAGGTATTAACTGATGCATAGGAGCAACTTGTACATCCCTCTATTGGCCAGAAATTGGGCTTGCTGCATACACTAATGGAGAAGAGAAAAACAAAAGAAACATTAAAAGAAATGTTGATTAAGCTAACAAATTGATGGAAGTTCTATTCTACTTTAAAAGCAAATGGCCAGTCTTGGCAAATCTAAGAATTTCTGAAGGGGCAATGCAAATGTTGATGATACAAGATTCAATTCTTTGGGAGGTTCATGGGCAGAAAATGTAGATTTCTTTGACACTCTGGTGCTGATGATTTGTGGCCCTGCTGGTGCACTTCCATTGTAATTCTAGTGGCGGTGTGGCAGAATTGTTGTAAATTAGGCCAAGACCTGGATATACTAGGTCCTGGCCTTCTGTTGCTGTTTCCTGATATTCTTGCAAGCCTCCACGTGCCCCAAACAAAGCCATCCGTGTGTGGGGAGATGGGCCATGGGTGGGGACTTCCAGCCAAGTGAAGCAACATGGTTGGAATGAAAATATATGGGGGACGAAACGTTTTGTGCACCATGATTGACAAAGAACAAAAGAAGAAAATAATCGATGGAAAGGAGAAAAACAGAGATTTAACCAAAGAATAAGATAAAGTCCCACAGTTTACGAATGAGGAAACAAACCATTGCTGAAAATTCAATGAAAAAATTGATAGACATCTACTATGAACATGATAGTGTTGATTTTAACCCTGTCCACCTGGCAGAAACTGAGCAGGCTGGCAGTTAAAATTGTCTGGGATACTTACCCCGCAATGTCCCACTCCCTTCCTGCAGTTTTGAATTTTAACCTGCTCTACTGAGATTGATCTTGGGGTGTCCTGCAATATAGTCCCACTAGGGTCTCAAGGATTGTGTACATGCACTGCCTGCTGCACAGCTTTACCTTATAAAAAAGAAAGATTTGCATTGATATAGCAACTTTAACGGCCTCAGGACGTCCAAAGCGCTTTACCGCCAATGAAGTACTTTTGAAGTGTAATCACTGTTGTAATGTTACAAAGAAGCATGAACATTGAGGCCCAAAAGAAGAAGGGTTCCCATGAGTGGTGGGGGATTAATAAGAGGCGCAGCACCTGAAGAAGAAACAACGGACTAGTTGTTGCCAGTTGCAAGAAACATTCATGCAATTTTCAACTATCTGTTAGCTCTACTATATTGAGTACCTTAAATTAACTGTCTTTGGCTTTATATTAACTAGGGTACAAAATTCCAGTATGTATACACAATTACAATCAAATGAATACCATAGCCATAATTTTCCAGTATTCAGTAAGAGGTGAAGATTTCCTCTGTTCACCTATTGTAATAAATCTGTAAATGCATTCTATATACACACAGTTGCACTTTCACTAAAAATAGCAAATAGAGCATATATACCCACTGTGGTAACACAATACAGCTTCCTGTGACTCGAACTTTATTACATCACTTCCTGTGATTAGTCCAGGATAAATACTGGGCTGATCAGTTGGATCCTGGAGAGGCATAGAGTAAGACCTCTTTTGTATGTAGCACCTTTTTAGTTGATTAAAGCTTACTTTAAGTTCACCACGCGTAAGGCTCATTCTTACGACAATTTAATCAACTTTGAAAAACTTCGCACTCAAACTTTTTGGACGAACTCGGAACTAAGGATCCAGGGAATCACCCATCATGGAAAACATCCTTAAACCATCGCGTCTTGACTTGGACCCAAACACCCCAGCAGCCGGTAAGGTGTGGAAACACTGGTATCGCACGTTTGACAATTTTCTCGAATATTGCAAGGCTGATGATGACTCAAAATTGCGGATACTCATCAACTGTGTCACCCCGAATGTATTTCAGTATGTCGAGGAATGGGGCAGTTACGAGGAGGCAATTCGGACGCTTAAAAGACTATATACTAAGACACCGAATGAGGTCTATGCCAGACATCTACTAGCTACAGCCCAACAAGGGCCGGAGGAATCCATTGATAAATTCCTCCAAGAGCTTCGCAGACTTAGTATGGACTGTAACTTTCAGGCGGCCTCAGCTGAGCTGTACCGTGAAGAAATGATCCGTGATGCTTTCATCTGCGGGCTTGCCTCCCCATTTATACGCCAGCGTCTACTGGAAAGTAAGACACTTGAGCTTCAGAGAGCTTATGACATGGCTTGCTCTCTAGATCTGGCAAAAAGAAATACAGACCTTTATACAGTGCCCAGACCTCGGTCTGCTGCCTTAACTACAGTCAGGCAATTTAAGAGGCCACAGGTGAACTCTATTAGGGAGGACTTTATCCCTGACGATCAATCTGATGACTTCACTGATGAAGAGGATGATGACCCCACTGTGGCAGCCTCTTGGCAATCTAAGAAATGCTTCTTTTGTGGTGATGAGTTTCACCCTCGGAAATTCTGCCCTGCTCGCAATGCGTTTTGCAGTCATTGCAACAAAAAGGGTCATTTTGCAAAGGTTTGCCTATCAAGAGCCTCTACGAGGGCTTATCAAGCTAAGTCCTATCGAACTGCCCCGGTAAGGGCCTATCAAGATGTTCCGGCTAAAATCTATCGTGCTTCCTCTCGGGTTTTCTCTCGAAGAAACACACCTAGAGTTTCAGCCACTCTTTGTGCAACGACACCAATTACAGCTGCTTGTCCTCAGAACCTATTCCATGCAGCTACAAAAGCATCAATTAATGGACATTAATGGATGCCTTAATTGACTCAGGTAGCACTGATAGTTTCATTAGGGAACAGATTGTTGCAGAGTTAAAGCTACATGTTTTCCCATCGGACCAGGCAATTGCGATGGCTCAGTCATCACTTAATACCAGAATTTCTGGCTTTTGTATGGTTGAAATAACACTTAATGGTCACAGGTATCCCTCCACCCGGCTTTCGGTGCTCAAGGACTTATGTAGTGATCTTATCTTAGGGCTAGATTTTCAAAAGCAGCATAAGAAGCTCACCATTGAGTTCGGCGGATCCAAACCTGAACTCACTATTTCTAATATACGACCTCGATTACCGTTCTGTGCATTGTCAGCAGCTTCACTGGATGAACCCTCACTGTTTACCAGTATCCCTCCTCGATGCAAACCGATTATAACAAAGTCACGACGTTTCAGTCAGGAAGACCAGTCTTTTATTGCGGCTGAGATTTCTCGGCTTTTAGCAGAGGATATCATCGAGCCTTGTTCGTCGCCATGGCGCGCCCAGGTCGTTATTGTTAAGAACCCTCTACAACCTCACAAGAAACGGCTGTGCATTGACTATTCACAGACCATCAATCAATATACTGACTTGGACGCATACCCATTGCCGCGCATCGATGATATGGTTAATAAACTGGCTGAGTACACGGTGTTCTCAACATATGATCTGAAAAGTGCCTATCATCAGGTACCCTTGAAGGTCTCAGACAAGCAGTATACGGCCTTTGAAGCCAATGGACGGCTGTATCAATTTCGTCGCCTCCCCTTTGGGGTCACTAATGGAGTGGCTGTCTTCCAGCGAGCAATGGATGACCTGGTCAAACAGGAAGACTTAAAGGATACGTTTCCTTATCTGGACAATATTACTGTCGCAGGTCGCAATCAGCGGGAACATGACGCCAATCTCCAACGATTTTGGGATGCACTCCAGCACCGTAATTTGACATTAAATGCGGCTAAATCCATTGAGTCACAACCAACCATCAACATCCTTGGCTATTGTGTGGGCAATGGCATCATTAAACCTGACCCTGAAAGGCTTCGCCCACTCCAAGAACTCCCGCCACCTAAGAATCCGGCCTCCTTGCGCCGGGCCCTCGGCCTGTTTGCATACTATGCTAAATGGATTCCTAACTTCTCGGACGGAATCCAACCTCTACTGAAGGCCAGCACATTCCCACTAGACACAGCGGCTGTTGCAGCCTTTAACCTCCTGAAAAAACAGTTGGAGAAAGCGACTCTTCACTCCATCGATGAGAGTCTTCCTTTTGTTGTTGAGTGTGATGCCTCGGAGGTGGCGATCTCGGCCACTCTGAATCAGGAAGGTCGTCCGGTGGCATTTTTGTCCAGGACTTTTCAAGGGGCTGAGCTACATTATCCTCCAGTCGAGAAAGAAGCTACAGCCATCATAGAGGCAGTACGGAAGTGGACTCATCTCCTAGCTCGCCAGCACTTTACCTTAATCACGGACCAGCGATCGGTCGCCTTCATCCTCGATAATCGAAAACGGACCAAAATTAAAAATAATAAAATCCAGCTTTGGCGGCTGGAATTGGCCTCTTTTGGTTACACCATCCACTATCGACCTGGCAAGGAGAATGTGGCTCCGGATACCCTCACACGAGCATTCTGCTCCACCATGGCACCCTCTACGCTCGTAGACATCCATGATGGGTTGTGTTATCCGGGCGTTACTCGCATGCTACACTTCGTGCGGTCCCGAAATCTCCCATTCTCTACCGGGGATGTAAAGAAGATGTGCTCGGACTGCAGAGTCTGTGCGGAATTGAAACCTCAGTTTTTCCGCCCCTCGGGTGGTATACTCATACATGCGACCCAGCCAATGCAAAGGCTTAGCATCGATTTTAAGGGGCCGTTGCCCTCTTCAACTCGCAACCCTTATCTATTGACCATGGTCGATGAGTATTCCCGTTTTCCATTTGCCTTTCCCTGCCCCAGTATGCTGACGACCACGGTTATCAGCTGCCTTGAGCAGGTATTTGCTTTCTGTGGCATGGCATCCTATGTTCATTCGGATCGGGGCCCTTCTTTTATGTCAGGAGAACTCAAGGCCTATCTCTCGGAACAGGGTATTGCTGCCAGCAGAACAACGCCTTATCATCCGGTCGGGAATGGGCAAGTCGAGCGTTTTAACGCTATCATCTGGAATGCGGTACGTCTGGCTTTGAGATCTCGGGGCCTACCCAACCAGCAATGGGAAGCAGTACTTCCAGACGCATTACACTCCACACGGTCCCTCCTTTCGACCGCCACAAATACGACGCCTCATGAACGGTTCTTCCGATTTCAGCGTCGCTCATCCTATGGGATATCTCTCCCGTCGTGGCTGACTGCACCGGGACCAGTGCTACTCCGAAGATATGTTCGGGCGTCTAAGAATGACCCCCTGGTAGATGAGATTGAGCTCACTGACGTCAACCCAACTACGCCTATATTCGGTATCCTGACGGTCGGGAATCTACCGTGTCATTGCGGGATCTGGCTCCCTGCCCGCCGAAACATAGAGGGACACCAGGGGATGATATTGTACCAGGCACATCTCTGGGCTCGCCAGGTGCCTCTCATCACGATCTGGATCTGACGCCGGCTGGTACCTCACTCCAGTGTGCCGACCTGGGGCAGACTGACTATGAGCCCGTCGGGGCTCGCACGCGCAGCCACGATCCACCCCGTACCATACGCTCGGAAACAGATCTGCCACAGCCCTGCCCGACACCCGTTCGGGCACCAGTACACAGTCAGGATCGTCCTGACCCCTCACAGAGCGGGCTGGATCACTCGGACTCTGGTCCACGGCCCGCGGCGGGTAAACGGGCTAGGGGCCCTCTACCGCTACGAGAACCCAAACGGGTGCGGCTCTCCCTCGTCCAGCGGCTACGAAATGGAGGGAGAATGTGGTAACACAATACAGCTTCCTGTGACTCGAACTTCATCCCGGCCTCCTAATCTTTTGGGGGGGGAGAATGTGGTAACACAATACAGCTTCCTGTGACTCGAACTTTATTACATCACTTCCTGTGATTAGTCCAGGATAAATACTGGGCTGATCAGTTGGATCCTGGAGAGGCATAGAGTAAGACCTCTTTTGTATGTAGCACCTTTTTAGTTGATTAAAGCTTACTTTAAGTTCACCACGCGTAAGGCTCATTCTTACGACACCCACACAGTTACAATTGCATGAATGTTATATTCATGTCTTCCACAATTATGTTAAGCAAGTCGATTACTTAATTACTTTGTCATGTAGAGTAATAGAGCTCAGGACTACAATCAACTAAGAGATTCTGTACCTGAATCAATTAAATATGGTACATGCTATAGATTTTTGCTACATTTTAGTTTTTGGGGTTATCCTCTTAATCACGCTGAAAATATCCAAAATTTCAATCTAATTAAAAAATTGGCACATCATATTTGCCTTTGATACATAGCCTTATTGTTAATGGATTACATTTCTAAAAAAAATATTAAAAAGCTATAAAATTAAGTTATTTTTTTGCTATCCGTCAAGCTCAAAACATGCAGTGACTGGAGTGCTTATATTATGGGTTGTTCATCTTATCCAACAATGGTCACTGACCTACATTGGCTATACCAACAACGCCTCAATTTTAAAATTCTCGTCCTTCCATGGCCTCGCCCCTCCCTATCTCTGAAACCTCCTTCAGCTTTACAACCCTCCTCCAATTCTGGCCTCTGGCACATCACTGATTTACATTGCTCCATCATTGGCGGCTTTGCCTTCGGCTGCCTCGGACTTAAGCTATGGAATTTCCTCCCTAACCTCTCTGCCTCTCTACCTCTCACTCCTTCTTTAAGTCGCTCCTTAAAACCTACTTCTTATACCAAACTTTTGGTCATCTGTCCAAATATCTCTTTATGTGGCTCAGTGTCAAAGGCTGTCTAATAACACTCCTGAGAAGCACCTTGGGATGTTTTTACTGTGTTAAAAGTGTTATATAAATGCAAGTTGTCGTTATTGTTGAAATTCAGTGAACTGCATCGTTGGAACGTGGCAATTTTGAATAATAATAATGAAACAATTTTAATGACCTAGAAATTGGACCATGTAGGGCTTGTTTTTCAGGTGCTCCATGGGCTACTAAGGCTCCAAAATGGCAGGCAGGAATTGCGCACACACTTCCCACCAGAAGTGCGCAACCCGCCATATTTGGTTAGGAAAACAAGAGGCGTGCTTTACCCATGCCTGAAGCAAGCATTAGGCTCTTTCCATATGCACATAAGAGACCTAACGCCTGCTTGAGGTCCCTGCTCCAACATTGGTTTGCCCTGAGCTGCACTCAGGGAAACCAGCCCTATGGAACATCTACAACACAGAAAGTAAATAATTTACCTGAATGTGGATTCGGAGGAGCAGGAGAGCTCCTCACATTTAACCACCATCTTGATCGCCACTGCTCCCTCCTCCCCTGGCCCCAAGATGCCCTATTTTTTAGCAGTCCTCTCCAACTTCGCCAGCTGTAGACCATGCCGGCTCTATGACAATATTAGTTTTATCACATGGATTCTAAGCTTTGCTCACAAGTTCCATAAGAGAAAAAAATTACTATGGGATAAAAAATGTATTGCACTGGTATACGTGTTCATTTCAATTCAAATCTACTTCTATAGACGTTTTTTTGGGAGATAGTGAAAACATAACCTTTTTGCTATATAGAATCAAAACAATTGTTTTCTGTAAATCAATGATGAGAAATTCTAAAGTGGAATTTGACAACTTTTGATATTCTTGCAATGAGTTAAAAATATAGGGGTGAATTTCTATGGGGTTTCTCTTGTAACTTTGATAGAAGAACCACAAAAATCACAGGAATCTGTAAATGGTGCTGTGCCATTTTTCCAGGGGTTTCTGTGACTCTTTCGCCAAAATTATGATGAGCAAGTGGGAGAACATCTGTGGAAATTCACCTCATATGAATTTTACTGTGTTATTTTAGTTTAGGGTTCAAATCATCTTTGAAATATTCAACCAAAATGAAGATAATTCTCATCGCAGTTCTCAAGACTCCTTTGGCTGTCAGGACAGTGGTGTCCATTCTGAACTGGAATCTGCTGGGATGCCAGTGACCCAAAGGACTGGCGCAGGATTAAAGAGTCATGACTGCTGCCAGGATAGCGGCCACTGACCTGCATAATGCGCTGCATGTGGTCGCCAACCAGTTGGATGTTGAGGGAGCGGAATCCTTTATGATTGATAAAGATGCCAGGCTGGTAATAGGCGTAAGTCAATATGTCTGCAGTCTATGGAACCTTGCACCCTGGGGACGCCTGCCACTGTGGGTATTGTTAATTGTATTTTTGTGGCGTATAGCAATTGGGTGTTAATTGTATTCAGGTGAAGGGACTCTCTTGTGCACATATATATATGGGAGTAGACTGGGGAAGGGGTGCAAGCTGATCTTGGGGTGCACAGTATGTACTGTGTGTCTGTGAATAAAGGCTTCTAAATAGCTTTAGTTGTCCTACTGGCTCTACTAGAAAGCAGGGAGAAGGGGAGCAATTTGCTTGCTTGCTTGTGGGCTCGCCGTTTTGAGAGAGTGAGGAAGAACCACAACTACAACTTCTACAACAACTGGAAGAAAATAACATCTACTTGGAAGGAGAGAGACTTCTACCAACCAAAGATCAACATAAGGTGGGTGTGGGTGCACTTTCTTTTCAAGACTATTACCTGTAGGTGAGGGGAGGAAAGAAGATAAAGGCTGAAAGATTGTGAGGGGTGTGTGTGTGTGTGTGCGCTGTATCAAAATCAACTAGACCGCACACACTTATAAACACCACCCCCCATTGCCTGGCCCGGGACCGCTGGAGCTGCCTGGGTGAAGATCTTCTTTCTATTCCCATTAACAAGATTTGGTGGAAGACTGTGCCTGGCCAGTTCCAGCTGTCCTGGGTGAAGACATCTCCTCCCCATACCAGGAAGATCCTAAAGACTTGTATTTAACAGCTAGACGGAGCAGCAGGAGTGGCTGTAGCTGCCATGCCCGCGGATGTCCTTGCTTGCCCCGTCACCAGTGAAGATGGAGTTACCATTGTTGTTAATAAAGGGCTACACTCACCCCAAGTTTTAGGCCTGACTAATATGGCCTTTCCTTCAAACATGGAGCAGTTCTGTGCAACAAATTGTTAAGTAGGTTCACGGACTCCCAGGCTGCCTGCAATGTCTGCGGCCTGGAGGAGTCCGTGTTCCATGTATACACAGAGTGTGAGAGGTTGCAGTTTCTCTTCCAATTTTTGAAGGGATTGTTCCTGAATTTTTGGCTGCACTTCAGTCCCACGCTCCTGATCTTTGGGCACCCGGTGTGGAAGGGAGCGGGCAGATCAGAGGAGCTCCTCATAGGACTGCTCCTGGGCCTGGCCAAGGTGGCCATTAACTGGTCCAGGCAGCGGGTGGCTGAGGGGGTCGTTTGGCCCAACTACCTGCCTCTCTTCTGCGGCTATGTTCGCGCCCGGGTGTCCCTGGAGCTGGAGCCGGAACGCTAGAGGCCTTCCGTGACAGGTGGGTACCGGAGGGACTGGAGTGCTTCATCACCCCCGGAGTCAAAATTCTGAGTCAAATTTCATTTAAATTCTGTTTAATTTGCGGTTTATTGGTTGTGACCCTTTAATAGGGGGCACGTGCTTCCATTTTTTATTGGTGATGGCACCAGCCGTCAATCACTGAAATCAACATATAAAAGGTGTAAATAATTAAAGACTAGGCTCTAGTGTTCTATCCTTCACCACCTGGCTATCTGACTTTAACAGGTATAGTCTCATGTGCAATGTTCTCCTTCTCCTCCCTTTTCTGGCAGCTGCTCTGCTTTTTTGTGTCTTCCTTGCTGCTCCCCTTTGTCCTTTAAACCCAAAGGCAACTCCATGTGACCATTGTGAGGCAGCTGTGGAATGATTGGAATTAGAAGATTAAGGTTTGCACACAGTAAAACTTTTATTTTCAATTGTAGATTTGCTGGCATAATTTGTTAGGTTTATTGACATTTGCTGAGTAATTCTGGTGTCAAAATTTACTCAGATTTCCCAAACTTCACCTTTGATGCTGGAACAGCAGGAATAAATTTTGCTAAAATGCCTTGGGTACACCCTGAAATTGCATTGAAGTAAACTGAATTTGACAAACTGGTGCACTTGGCTGAAATCTTGGGAAAGCTCTCAGAGGTTTTGCTCTTTTGTTTGCTAGATTCTGCTGTTCCTGTGCAGTGCAATCAGTGGTTGTAACCTGGGGAATTTTCAATAGACGTGACGCTGCATACAATGGTCCTTCCTAAGTGAACAATGCTGCTAATGCCATTAATTGTCAGTGTCGGTAAATATCCTCAAGCTGTGTTTCACATGGATTTAGCACACACCTTTTCACTCTGAAAGAAAAATCAATATTCTTTATTTTTCACCATCTATCGTAACTACAGTAATAGATTTATATTAGCGTGCTGGCCATTTATCTGTTTACACTAAAAAGCATAACTTAAAAATGCTTAATCAGAATTAAGCAGCACCTTAATCTATCCCGATGTGTCTTATTTTTATCAGAGAACCATATCCTTTAGAAAATAAGGATGCTGGGTGTGTACACACTTCATGTGGAACCAAAGCCAAAGGTTGAGTACTGAGCCAAATTTTGAACTGGATATAATTCCAAATGGGAAATATTTTGCTGATTATCTGTCTCGAAGCTTTGCCACTGTGAGTAACCAGTTGCTGTTTAAGGGTGGAGTCACAACATAAACAGTAATTAATTTAGAAAAATTACCATTCATACCTTATCCAGACAGTATGGCGGCACAGTGCATTAACGCTCCAACACGTTGTGCCATGCATTCGTAATTTGAAAGTTTTCACCCACAGAGCTCCCAATGTGGTGAATTTGCAATTCAGTGATGCTCTCAGAATAGTTACTGAGCTGAAGCCAGATGCTTCTCAGATAGAGGAGAGAAAGGTAGAATATGAATCGCCCTGAGTCACCTAGCAGCTGTTTAAAAAAAAGTTTAGGTGTGGATTACTGATCACCCTCTCAGCTCAAGATGGTGCTTAGCACAAGGGCTTAGAAATTGAATTAAGCCCATATCGGGGCGCGATACAGTGCAGCAAACGCGCCTGAAGAGGACGACATCAGGTTCAGACTAATGGGGCTGCAGGCGAGCTGCGGACACCACTCGTGGCCCCAGAGGCAGTTTTCCGATTTTTAAAAATGTTTTAAAGTTTGTTCATGATATTAATACAAGGGGGTAAAAATTCACTTGGTTGCGCCTCCCGTTAGCGCCTTAAGAGGGCGCTAATGGGGCGCAAAGCCGCTAACACCCGGGCGCAGCGATGTTTGCGCCGCTCGAGAACTTAACTTGAGATTGTGCGGCGGCGCTAAAACTTACCGCTGCGACCACCTGCGCGCACAGATTGTGACGTCATTCCATGGTGCAACGCCCTTGTGGCGCCCCGTAGCGGAAATTGAGTGGCGCCCCCTGCCTTACCGCCTGGCACTTCCAACGACCAGAAGACTGGAACGCTATCAATCGCTGTGGGGCTGGGGGGGGCGCTATTTAAAGGGGGCCTCTTCCTGTCTTTTATTGTTGGTGGCATTTTTGAACTACGCATTCTGAGAGAGAGAGGGAGAGACTTCTGGAGAGATTCAACGTTGTGTGAAGGAGTTTTGGGTACTGAGCAGCACTTTGCAGGTTCATTTTGATTTGCCATTCCTTGTATCGATTTAGCAGAGACTGTGGGAGCTGCACTCTGAGCTCTTTGCCTGGTACGCTCCATTGTTCTTTCCAGCACATTTGATGTGCAAGTCTCTCCAGGCCGAGATTCAAGGCAGCAATGAACAGGATGTGGATGGAAAGCAAGATTAACCATCCCCTTTAAGAACTGGCCCGTGCCATTGTGTGTGTGTTCCATTGCTGACTGACATTACATGAGCTTCGCCAGCGCTCCGAGTTAGCGCCTCACTGCTCGGCCTTTGCGCCTTAAGAGAGGTGTGCAGCGCCTGCTTTAGCGCTCCACTCACCTCCCGGGGCGGTAAAAGTGAAGTTTCCTGTCAGTGCCGATAATTAGCGCCAGGCGCTAATATTTGCATCCGGACGATATTTGCGCCCCAAATGGGGCGCGACCTAATTTCTACCCCAAGGAGTCTTGCGAGTAAGGCAGATGAATTGAAGGTGTTGATGAACACATGGGAGTATGATATTGTTGCTATCACAGAGACATGATTGAGGGAGGGGAAGGACTGGCAGCTCAATATTCCGGGGTATAGAATCTTCAGGCGAGACACAGGGGGGTGTAAAAGAGGAGGGGGTGTCGCAATATTAATCAAGGAGTCAATTACTGCAGTAAGGAGGGATGATATCTTAGCAGGGTCCTCTAATGAGGCCATATGGGTAGAACTGAAAAACAAAAAGGGGGCAAGCACTTTGCTGAGAGAGTACTATAGGCCCCCAAACAGTCAGGGGGAGATAGAGGAACAGATATGTAGGCAAATCTCAGAGAAGTGTAGAAATAATAGGGTAATAATAGTAGGGGATTTCAACTTCCCCAATATTAACTGGGATAGTCAGAGTGTGAAAGGCTTAGAGGGTACGGAATTCTTAAAGGGCATCCAGGAAAGCTTTTTGAGCCAGCATGTAGAAAGACAACAAGAGAGGACGCGGTACTGGACCTAATTCTAGGGAATGTAGCCGGGCAAGTGGTAGAAGTGTCAGTAGGAGAGCATTTTGGTGACAGTGACCATAATTTGGTGAGATTTAAGGTAGTCATGCAAAAGGACAAAGATGGACTGGAAATAAAGGGGGAGAAATTCAGTATCGCCCCATTTGGGGCGCAATTATCGGCCGGGCGCAAAGATTAGCGCCTGGCGCTAATTATCGCCACCGACTGCAAACTTGACTTTTATCGCCCCTGGAGGTGATTGGAGCACTAAATCAGGCGCTTCACACCTGTCTTAAGGCGCAAAGGCCGAGGAGCGAGGCGCTACCTCAGAGCGCTGGCGAAGCTCATGTAATTTCAGTCAACAATGGAACACACACACAATGACACGGGCCAGTTCTTAAAGGGATGGTTAATCTTGCTTTCCATCCACTTCCTGCTCATTGCAGCCTTGAATCTCGGCCTGGAGAGACCTGCACATCAAATCTGCTGGAAAGATCAATGGCGAGTACCAGGTAAAGAGCTCAGAGTGCAGGCCCCACAGTCTCTTCTAAATCGATACAAGGAATGGCAAATCAAAATGAACCTGCAAAGTGCTGCTCAGTACCCAAAACTCCTTCACACAATGTTGAATCTCTCCAGAAGTCTCTCTCTCTCTCGCTCAGAATGCATAGTTCAAAAATGGCACCAACAATAAAAGGCAGGAAGCGGTCACCTTTAAATAGCGCTCCCCCTTTCCCTTCATGACTGCAAAACGCTCCCCTCAACCTGTCGTTGCTAGCGTCAGGCGGTAAGGCAGGGGGCGCCACTCAATATCTGCTCCGGGGCGATACCGGGGCGTTGCGCACTCGACTGACGTCACGATCTGCCGGCACAGGAGATCGTGGCGGTAGTGTTTAGCGCCGCCTGGGCGCTAGATGCTTTGCGCCCCATTAGCGCCCTCTTAAGGCGCTAACGGGAGGCGCAACCAACTGAATTTTTCCCCCAAAGGTTCTAAATTGGGGGAAGGCGTATTTTAATATGATATGGCAGGATCTGGCAAAAGTGGACTGGGATCAGCTACTTGTAGGAAAATCCACATCAGAGCAGTGGGAGTCTTTCAGAAAGGAAATAGAGAGAGTACAACGCCAACATCTTCCCGTAAAGGTCAAGGGTGGGACCAACAAGCCCAGGGAACTATGGATGTCAAGGGATATACAAGAATGGATTAGGAAAAAAAGGGAGGCTTTTGGCAGATACAAAGGACTAAAAACATTGGAAGCCCTAGAGGAGTATAGAAAGTGCAGGGGGGTACTTAAAAAAGAAATTAGGAGAGCGAAGAGGGGGCATGAAAAAACACTGGCGGGCAAAGTAAAAGAAAATCCCAAGGTGTTTTATAAGTATATTAAGGGCAAGAGGATAACCAGGGAACGAGTAGGGCCCATTAGGGACCAAAGTGGCAATCTGTGTGTAGAGCCGGAAGATGTAGTTGAGGTTTTAAATGAATATTTTGCATCTGTGTTCACTATGGAGAAGGACGATGTAGGCATAGAAATCAGGCAGGGGGATTGTGATATACTTGAACAAATTAGTATTGAGAGGGAGGAGGTACTAGCGGTTTTAACGGGCTTAAAAGTGGATAAATCCCCAGGTCCAGACGAGATGTATCCCAGGCTGTGTGTGAGGCAAGGGAGGAGATTGCAGGGGCTCTGACACAAATTTTCAGAACCTCTCTGGCCACAGGGGAGGTGCCAGAGGACTGGAGAACAGCTAGCGTAGTACCATTATTCAAGAAGGGTAGTAGGGATAAACCAGGGAATTACAGGCCAGTGAGCCTAACATCAGTGGTAGGGAAATTATTGGAAAAAATTCTGAGGGACAGAATTAGTCTCCACTTGGCGAGGCAAGGATTGATCAAGGATAGTCAGCATGGCTTTGTTAGGGGGAGATCATGTCTAACCAATTTGATTGAATTTTTCGAGGGGGTGACTAGGTGTGTGGATGAGGTTAGTGCAGTTGATGCAGTCTACATGGACTTCAGTAAGGCTTTTGACAAAGTCCCACATGGGAGACTGGTCAAGAAGGTAAGAGCCCATGGGATCCAGGGCAATTTGGCACATTGGATCCAAAATTGGCTTAGTGGCAGGAGGCAGAGGGTGATGGTCGAAGGTTGTTTTTGTGGCTGGAAGCCTGTGTCCAGTGGTGTACCGCAGGGATCGGTGCTGGGTCCTTTGCTGTTTGTAGTGTACATTAATGATTTAGATATGAATGTAGGAGGTATGATCAGTAAGTTCGCAGATGACACGAAAATTGGTGGAGTGGTAAATAGTGAGGAGGGAAGCCTCAGGCTACAGGACAATATAGACGGGTTGATTAGATGGGCAGAACAGTGGCAAATGGAATTTAACCCTGAAAAGTGTGAGGTGATGCATTTTGGGAGGACTAACAAGGCAAGGGAATACACAATGAATGGTAGGACCCTAGGAAGGACAGAGGATCAGAGCGACCTTGGTGTGCATGTGCATAGATCCCTGAAGGCAGCAGGACAGGTAGATAAGGTGGTTAAAAAGGCATATGGGATACTTGTCTTCATTATCCGAGGCATAGAATATAAGAGCAGGGAGGTTATGATGGAGCTGTACAAAACGCTAGTTAGGCCACAGCTGGAACACTGTGTGCAGTTCTGGTCGCCACACTATAGGAAGGATGTGATTGCATTGGAGAGAGTGCAGAGGAGATTCACCAGGATGTTACCTGGGCTGGAGCGCTTCAGCTATGAAGAGAGACTGGACAGGCTGGGGTTGTTTTCCTTAGAGCAGAGAAGGCTGAGGGAGGACCTGATTGAGGTGTACAAAATTATGAGGGACATAGATAGGGTAGATAGAAAGGAACTTTTCCCCTTAGTAGAGGGGTCAATAACCAGGGGGCATAGTTTCAAGGTAAGGGGCAGGAGGTTTAGAGGGGATTTGAGGAAAAACTTTTTCACCCAAAAAATGGTTGGAATCTGGAACTCACTGCCTGAAAGGGTGGAAGAGGCAGGAACCCTCACAACATTCAAGAAGCATTTAGATGAGCACTTGAAACGCCATAGCATACAAGGCTACGGACCAAGTGCTGGAAAATGGGATTAGGATAGATCGGGCTTGATGGCTGGCGCGGACATGATGGGCCGAAGGGCCTCTTTCTGTGCTGAAAAACTCTATGGGCTTGATTTTGCCAGGCCCGAGGAGGTGGGATTGGAGGTGTGTGAGTTGTTAAAATCGCCAAAAATGGCGGGCAGGGCCCGATCCCGCCTCCATTCCGCCTCCGAGCAATTTTCCCAAAAGCGTGTTTTCTGACCCCCTTTCCATCCTGCCTCCAAGAGGCGGGATAGGCCCTTAAGGCCCTTAACAACCACTTAATAGCCTCTATAATCACATTTTGAGAGGCCTTTCCAATTTTTAGTCATTCCCTCCCATCCCTCATGCCTCCTGTGGAACACAGCAGATAATGCTGGCGGCCTCACAAGTGGATTGCTTACGAATAGCTGCAGCTCCACCATTACAAAGGAGTTTTCACCAATGATCATTTGCACGTGGCAGAACTTTGTTGTTTCAGGTCTGGGGGAGCTTTTAGCAGGCATACTCAGTGTTGTGGAAGTTTAGAGCCTGACACCCATCTCCAGTGTGAAAACCTGGGAAACCCCTCTCCCCACCTTAACTAAGCGCTTCCTCAACTGAGGCATATACCAGAAGAATGGCGACCATTTAATTCCTTTCCTCCTGGATGAAGACTAGCCGCGGCAGCAGCAGAACCATGAGCAACAGCAGCACCAACAGCAGGAGCATCAACAGGAGTGCCAAGCTGCTGCTCACCCACCTGAAGATGCACAGGCCAGAGGTTGGCAGAGCACGACCATATTGCTGCCCGGGATGCAAGGGATGCACTCATGTTGGTCACATTTGCTTAGCCTGTACAATCAAACACTTTTGCCTCGCACCTTCTTACCAGAGCATCGACAATGGACAAGAACCTACGGATTCCTATCACTCTGACCACCATACTGACAATTGCAAGTCGCTCTAAGCCCTCAATGTGGAAGTCCCATTTGCGAAATGACACAGGCCACAGCTTCAACAGTTTGCCATCAGAATTTTTTATCACAACAAGCAACTGGTGGCATTTCAAAAATAAACACAACATAACACCCAAGTGACTACCCTTGTGACTACGTGTGCATTATCTGCCTCTTATGCGTGCTCCTACGTGGTGCTTCCCCTGTGACTTCAGCAGATGTGGAGGCCCCTTGCTCACTTTCTTGCTGCTCCTGTCTCAACACCTTTGGCGGCCGTCCTCTGGGGTTGCGAACCTATGAGGGCTCGGCAACAGTCTGCTGCTCCTGCAGCTGTGCAGGGGATGAGACACCCATCTCAGTTGGGTGAGGACTCTGGTGGTGCTCTGACTGAGGGCTTTGCAGTGGCATGGTCGTTTGAGCGCTTGGAGAGGAGCCCCCACTTCCTTGTTGTCTGCCACCAACATCCCTCTCATGGGTCAGCCCCACTTCAGAGCTAGCAAGTGGATTGACAGCACCTTGCTGCACTTCAGGGGGGCCATGAGGACCCATTTCTGCACTGGAAGTCCTACTCCAGAGGACTTCCATGAAGGTCTGGTTTCTATGCTCAGTAGCTGACCATCGCTCCTCAAGAGATGCCAGTCTATTCTGAACAATGACCATGTTTTCTATACTCTGGCGACTTAGCTCCTCCATGGCCGTAGCCATCCTCTCCTCTACCGTAGCCATCCTCTCCTCTACGGTAGCCATCCTTTCCACGGAGGTTGCCATCCTTTCCGTGGTGATGCGTTCATGCACCAATGCCTCCACAAAGGCTCTGCTCATGTTCACGATGGACTCCTCCATTCGCTTGACACTTGCAGCGACCCTGGAGACAAAACCTGCCAGAGACTCCTGCACCTGTTCCTGGAGTTCCAGCACCGCTCTCCTTCTGGATGGACCCGGAAGCACAGGGTCGACATGAAGCTGAGCCGAGCTGGCAGAGTCCTGCGCCCGCCAACGAGGACTCTCCACTGCTGTCCCTGTCTCCAACAGCTGCTGATGCTCACTTGTGCGCTGTGATACACCAGGTGTCAACACTACTCTATCTCGCGAAGGTCCCACCGAGGTGTGAGTGTCAGCGCTGGTGCTGGGTGCGCTGAATTCTGCTGAGGCTGCGCCCTCAGAGGTTGCAGCTTCCTTTGAGGATTCTGGAAGCTCAGGCTCTTCCTCCTGGACAGTGGGGACGGGGGCTTTCGATGGTCCTGTGGGGGAGTAAAGGAAAGAGTTAGAGATGTGAGGTCAAGGCTACATGAACATTGAATAGTGCAGATGATCATAAGTCAATCTGTTAGAGCATCAGATTCATTATCAGTGACTCATGCAATGTCAATGAGAGAGATGCCAAACTATTCTGTCACCAGCTTGCTGCGATGCGCCCATCTGTCCGTTCCCCACTTGGGAATCCTCCTCGATCCCGGCGATTTCCAGGGCCGCCTCCTCCCAGGCGATGAGCTGGGCTACTGAGGGTGGCCCTCCTCTTGTCATAGCTCTTTCCCTCTTATTGTGGGCTCTCATTTCCTGCAATGAGGGACACAAGTGGAGTTTGAGTGAGAATGAAGGAGTGAGTGTAGATAATCCATAGCATAGATGCTTAGAAGGATACAAAGGACCATCCCTGTGTGTTGAAAGTTGTTTTAGTCATGGCCTCACAGTGATAGGGAGTGTGAGGGCTGCATGGTCGAATAGTTAAGTGAATGTGACCTTCGAGAGAGAGGGAATGGGTAAGGGTACAGGCATGTAAGTGTCAAGTGGCATGTGGAGGAAGAGGTTGGCAAAGCAGAGTGCTGGTGAGGAGAGGCGATGGGGATCAGATTGAGGGTGATGGGAAAGTCATACTCACTTTTCCTGTGCGGAGAAGATCATGAAACCTCTTCCTGCATTGCAGCCAGGTTCTGCGGCTCAGCGAAATGGAGTTGACCTCCTGGGCCACTTGCAGCCACACAGCTTTTGTCTGCTGGGGTGGCTTTTTTCTCCCTGAGGAAGGGAACAGCACCTCCTTATTACATCTGGATCCGTGCACCAGAGCTTGGAGGGTGGACTCATCAAACCGAGGTGCACACCTTTGCTTGATCGTGGACATTGTCGGGAAATCAACACCTTCATACAATTTGCAGAGCCTTTGCAGTCTCCAGAGGAAGCAAGGCTGCTTGCAGGTCTTAAATCCAGCAGCATTGATGACATCATCAGAGGCGACTTTCTGTATGAAAAGACTCATTGGGCCAGGTGTTCCCACACGCAGGAAATCAATTGCCCAATTAGGGGAAAATCCCACTTTTTCAGCACTTCACTTCGGAGTCGGGGTCCTGACACGATTTGCACCTGACACGCCCCAGCCCGCCCACACTGACAAAATCCAGCCCAACTCTATTCCAGCTTCTACCTTATCCCCATGTGAAAGTCCCAATCTATATTTCGCTCTCTGTAACATTTTTAAAAAGTGAGGATAAAAACTGCTTTTCATTTCCTGGTTTGCTGTCTGTGAGAATTCTTCAATGTGATTATCTGCTTAGACAGCTTGTTGATGTCACTGCAGCTCTTTGCTGGGAATTCCCATTACTCAGTGCTACAATCAATTTCATGAGGTCTCTGTGGACAGCTTTCTTCGAGGCCAGCAGCAAGGCAAGCGCCTTTGCTTCGCCGCTGGCCGCAAATTACAGGCCATTAAGTCTTTTCTTGATTTTAATCAAATTTCATAAATGCCTACTCATCTAATACCTTCCATTTCACAAATAGGCATACTGGGAATTGTGAATGTGCGAGTGATTTCCAGGACCAGTTCCTTATTGAAAATATAAGATTATAAATAATCATGACAAGTGACTTACTTTGGAAATGAGTACATTGGGAAAAGTCTATGAGGTAGATTTTCAACTTGCCACCACCACCTTCTCTGAGAAACATGGGATTGTAAGAATAAGCCATTTGCTGTAAGAATTTGCTATAACTTGAACAAACTTAAAGTTGACCAAATTTAATATCCCAGCATGCTTCGGGAGGTTGAGAGGTTGGTTCCTGTGGGAACTTTGTACGAAAGCTGTTACTCAGATAAGGAAGTGACAGACCCTGAGCAGGAACAAACGTTATAGGGCGTTACAAAGACAGGAACATCTTCAGGCAAATGGTGTGAAGGGCCTTTGGGCCCACTGATAAGAGGAAAACAGCTGCAGACCATTTATCACACAGTTTGGGACACATACGCATTGAGGAGCCTGCCCAGGTTTTTAGGGTATAATAGATGCTGTTTTAAGACACTCGGGGCTGCTGCAGTCAGAGGCAACTTGGTCAGTTGCCAGTTAAAGTCGTACATCTAGCCATCGCCGAACTGACCACTCGCTGGTGTTAGTACGTACGTAATGTTGGCTTATAATCATTTGAGCTTAAAGTAAGGGAATAAAACCTGTGTATGCTGAGATATAATTGGGAGTATTATATGCAACAGTTTTTTGTGAGCGTACTTGTAACCTCTTGCTGATTTTAAGTAAAAAGAAAGTTATTCTCGAATCCTTGTGTTTTGTGTTGTCTGGTCGATGGGTCTGAACTTTGGAAACTGTTGGACGGGTTAAAGGACAAGGGTGAATTCAAATGTCTTACAGATTTTGGCACCTGAACAGGGACCTGTTCAGAGCAGACAATGGCAAAGACAATGGATGAGTTAGTCATTAAGTATGTGGCAGGGAAGTTACCTCTCTGGATGAGGTGGATACGGATCATTATTGATGGTGATGATCTGGTTTATGAGGCCGAATAATGGACACAAGGGTCCACATGTCGGCAGCAGATAATAAAAGCCGTCTGGTTGTTAGCCTATCAAAGGCAGGTTCAGAACGATGAGTGTGAAAAGATTAAGTTACGAAAGGAAATAGAGGATATGGCAGAAAAAGCCAGTGACAGAGAAGCAGTGGTAAACCAACTTCTGAAGGAATTAGAGGAAGAAACGGAGAATAGAAAGAAGGAGGTAGAGGAAGTGAGGGAAAGGAAGAGAAAGCTCGATGAAAAATTTGAGAAGGAAAAGGAAAGGTGGTGTAATAAAGAGCAATATCTCGAGTGCCAGGGCATTAATAATCAGGATCAGTGTGATGCCTTGTCAAAAGGACTATTCAATCATAGACATCGGGCAGAACAGGCACGGAAAGCTAATAAGGACCTGAAAGCTGTATATAGGGTTGTTCAGAAACAGGTTTCTGAAGATAGGGGTGCTCGAGGGGATCACACCGAGTGCAAAAGGAAGATTAAGGAGTTGGTGGATAGGTTACGGGTTCAGAGGGGTATTGTGTGCGCTATGACTCCTTCGTCAGGAGGAGAAGGGCTGGACGATGGAGAAAGGGATAGTGAAGGTGAGGAAGGTGACGCGGAGTTAGAGCAGGGACCAGGCTATGGCCCACCGGAGGGAATTTGGCCCCCACCTATGGCCCCGATGTGGCAAAAGCAGGCGCCGGGCGAGGGTGCGGAGGCAGAAGCCTTAGGGCTGCTAGATCGGTAATTTGTGGTCCCGTATAATACTGAGGAATTAAGGAAAATTTCCAGTGATATGAAAAAGTTGGAGCAGGGAGGGGACCCCCAAGGGCACTATTTAGAGGTGGAACAAATGGCCGCCTTAAACGGCCTTGCTGAGGAGGAGAGGAAGAACTTACTGCTATTCACCCTGAGCCCCGGAGTTTTTGCCGGATTCCCTCCAGAAAGCAAAAGAGCGGGAGGCGATTATGAGGGGTTGAAGGTGAAAATTGCCCAGGTAATGGAACAGGGAAAAGGGGATCCTTTTAAAGCTATAGCAGATGTGGAGCAGGGTCCAAATGAGACTCCGGTGGCATTTGCAGACAGGCTGTGGCCCACATATCTAGCAGCCATGGGAGGGGTGCTGGGAGATAGAGGACAACTAGTGGGAGCCCCGCATAACCACGGGTTGCGCACTTTGATTTCTCACAGTCTGCCCTATCTACAAGCTGCGATGTCTGATTATGAGCCAGAGGATGCGGGTGACAGAAATACCGAAGCTAGGGCAGTGAGGAAAATGACCCTGCACTTCCAGGCACATCAGGCAGATAAAAAGAATACTGGAGTAATGAATAAGCCGAGAGGCAAGGTATGTGAAATGAGAGGTGGGACCTCTCGAAAATGGCAACAGGAAGGGACCAGAAAGGGGAGGGGGTCAGAAAAAGCTGCTGAGACGACAATTTAAAAGAAGGAAAAAGAAGAGAAACTTAAAGTTTTACCGACACGGAAGTTATCAGCTTTTGTGCCGAGACAAATAAAACACAAGATTTGTTGAGTGAAAGGAACCTTAAAGGATGCTGGAATTTCAGTTTGTGTGAAAGTGTGGAAGTTTTCCGGACTATGAATTTTAAGGAGTTACAGTATTCCTTTTGCCTGAAAGTCTGTCTTTGAAAGAAAGTGTCTGTTGTGCTTGTTTTAGCTCCACCCACTTTTCTGTGCAGAGAGCTAAAAGCTGTTTAACCCTTTGTACTCTTGTCTTGAACGTTGGGCAAGCATGTGCTGTTTTAAGTTTGTTAATTGTTTTATGTATGTATACACATGTATTATTTGAGAGATACTTGAGCCATGTTTTTGGTTTTTGAACTGATTTAGCACTTCGAGTTCATAACCCATTACAGGGATCAATATTTCTAAGTTGTGTGAATGTGGTTGTTTAAGTATGTGTAGAATTCGCAATATATCGCGATTTTATAAATAAGGAGAAAACACATAGGGGTAGAAATTAGGTCGCGCCCCATTTGGGGCGCAAATATCGTCTGGACGCAAATATTAGCGCCTGGCGCTAATTATCGGCACTGACTGGAAACTTCACTTTTACCACCCCGGGAGGTGAGTGGAGCGCTAAAGCAGGCGCTGCACACCTCTCTTAAGGCGCAAAGGCCGAGCAGTGAGGCGCTAACTCGGAGCGCTGGCGAAGCTCATGTAATGTCAGTCAGCAATGGAACACACACACAATGGCACGGGCCAGTTCTTAAAGGGGATGGTTAATCTTGCTTTCCATCCACATCCTGTTCATTGCTGCCTTGAATCTCGGCCTGGAGAGACTTGCACATCAAATGTGCTGGAAAGAACAATGGAGAGTACCAGGCAAAGAGCTCAGAGTGCAGCTCCCACAGTCTCTGCTAAATCGATACAAGGAATGGCAAATCAAAATGAACCTGCAAAGTGCTGCTCAGTACCCAAAAACTCCTTCACACAACGTTGAATCTCTCCAGAAGTCTCTCCCTCTCTCTCTCAGAATGCGTAGTTCAAAAATGCCACCAACAATAAAAGACAGGAAGAGGCCCCCTTTAAATAGCGCCCCCCCCCAGCCCCACAGCGATTGATAGCGTTCCAGTCTTCTGGTCATTGGAAGCGCCAGGCGGTAAGGCAGGGGGCGCCACTCAATTTCCACTCCGGGGCGCCCCAAGGGCGTTGCACCATGGAATGACGTCACAATCTGCGCGCGCAGGTGGTCGCAGCGGTAAGTTTTAGCGCCGCCGCACAATGTCAAGTTAAGTTCCCGAGCGGCGCAAACATCGCTGCGCCCGGGCGTTAGCGGCTTTGCACCCCATTAGCGCCCTCTTAAGGCGCTAACGGGAGGCGCAACCAACTGAATTTTTACCCCATAGTTTCGTTCAAACAGCTTTATTTCAGCAGAATGCTGTCAGGTTTTCAAAGTGGACACAAGCAGCCTGTAAAATGGCCGCCACGCCTCGTGGCAGAACATTCTAGACTTTTCGATAAGCAGACAAGATGGCGTTCCAATAAACATTTGTACGAGATCGATGAAGACTCAGCACATTTGAGATAATACACGAGACATCATGGGTTTGCAGTATACACATAAATACTGAAATCGGTCTCCCAGGTGCGAATAAGGGCTATTGTACCAAGTGATCAAGAACCCATCCAAAGACATTAATATGCAAAATCCCCACGACTCTACGATGAGAGAGCCGTTAGCGGGTAGTTACAGAAAACATTTGGAAGCCCCAAAACCCCTCCAGGGAGAATACCGACTGGTTACACATTGGGAAAAGTATTAACAGGTACTCAGACAGTTACGAGTATCCCCGAAACCCATTAAAACGGAGATCACCCTATACAAGAAATTTGAGCGCCAAAACCCTAACAAAAGAAAAGACATTAAGGTTGGGCGGGAAAAGAAGAGTTTTTGCACTATAACTGTAAGCTACAACCGTCCATCTTTCTCTTATTCTCCTGCCTCTTGCCGCTTGCCTCGTGTCTCTGCCTCTTGCAGCTTTAAAGACTGTTGAACTTTACGATCCGCCAGGATCTGCCTCGTGGCTTGCCGCGAAGATCTGTGTGGAACTGGGCTGTGAAGCCTTGGAACGGGCACACCATCCCGAGAAGTCGGTAAACGGTGTTGGAACCGAAGGCCCGAGATGAGATGAGATGAGATGAGATGAGAAGAGAAGAAGATGACCATACGTATCGCCACGGTCAGTAAGCCCCGACCGCGCCTGTAGGTCGAAGAGACACTTTTTCCTTGCCCAGGAAGACTATTCTTCGAATTTTATCGCATCCCTGCGAGGGCACAGGAAGACTCTTTTTTGAGTAGAGTCGGAACTCCGAGGACAACACAGATCTTCATGACAGCAGACGGTCCAGCCTGCTAGCCGGAGCAGAAACGAGTAAACAAGTGGGGTACAGAGACCCCTGATCAACACATGGGTGATCAGGTGCTGCGGTGAAAAACATCCGATCAGAGTTTTCGGAACTCTCCGAGTTATCACGAGTGGTGAGCATGAGTCTCGATCCTACAAATCTAGTTTAGAGCAGGTATTGATAGGGGAGGGTTTAAGTTTTAAGGATAACTGTAATGTGTGCCCCCATTTACGATGTGTCGTTCGTTCCTCGTTTCCCTGAAATTAGTTACATAACTGTGTGTAAGATTGTACTGTCATTAATCTGTGCTTATGACATGTATTTCGTAATCTTGAATAATATGCAATAAAGATTTTCCATTTCGTACCATTCAACCGGGTCTACCTGAGTTTTCTCTCCATTATTGCTCTCGCATCTAAGTCCAGTGTCAGAACCGTAAGGGTGAGTGGGTCGAACCACTCACAGGTGTCTAGTGCTCCCAGACTGGCTGGAGACCAGAACAGGCAACAAGGCCTAACCTCGCACTAGCCCCCAGGCTGAGCACAGAGCCACACGGGTCAAAACCCTTACAGAAAATGGCGACTGCGGCAGGACACTGGCAGCGAGAGGGTAATGTGTTAGACTTTGGTATGATTGGACGAAATGTCATGGAAGAGAGAATAGCAGACTATGTGTTCGGAAAAGTAAATTTAACTAAGAAATGGATAAGTGACCTGCTGGTGGATAAGTGTCCACTAGAGGCAGCCGAGAGGTGGACAGATAGCAAGGAACACAAAAAGACAGTGGAGAAAGCGGTCTGGCTGATGTGCTATAAAAGACAAGTCCAAATTTCGGACCAGGTCATTACAGCACAAACAGCTCGGATCAGGCATTTAGAGGTGGAAATGGACGAGAAGGTCACTGGGGGGCAGTTGCTCATTACGAATTTAAATGCGTTGCACCAAGAACGCCAGGTAGTCACCAGCCACCATAAAGCAAAAATAGATTACCTCGAGTGCCAGGTCACTGAGGCAAAGTTAAGTGAGGGCAGACTAAAGGAACGATGTGCCCGTCAAGCTGCCCAAATAAAAGCCCAGGAAGAGAGCTTAACGGGGGTTAGGGCGGCATATAAGATGGCCCTTGAGGATAAATTTCAGGGGGCCGATCATAGCGTCTGCCAAAAGGAGATAGAACACCTTAAAAGGGCCGTGAACAAAGCACACGGTATGGTGTGCCTTATCAGTCCGTCAGCACACCAGCCGCTAGTGGATGAGGAGTTTCAGAAATTCCCACCAAACAAAGCAGAGGAAGTATTAGCCACTACGCCCTCCGCGCCACCCAGCTATTCGGAAACCTGGGTAAGGAAGAAAGTGGTAGAAGTAACGAAAGAGCCCACCGAGGTAGAAGTGGAACCGGGACCGTTGTGTCCGGTCACGAGTATCAAAAGGGGCCCGAACAGAGACGGTGGGGAACAAGGAGATCTCCTCAACCAGCTTGTGTTGCCTCACAGCTCACACCAGCTGAGGATTATGATCAGTCACGTACCGAAGCTGGCCGAGTCAGACGACCCTTCCGTACATTTTAGGGAAATAGAGCAAACCGCAGCCATTAACGGCTGCGACGATGGGGAAACAGCAAAGATGCTGTTATTCTCATTAGGTAGTTCGATCCTTCAGTGTCTCTCAGACGAGAGCAAGAGGGGAACTAAGGCCTATGGGGCACTAAGAAATGAGGTCCTAGAAGTATTGGGAGCGGACGATGAAGGTCCGTTTGTTAGACTGGGACAGACAGTGCAGATGGAGGGAGAACCCCCGAAGGTTTTCGCCGACAGGCTGTGGCCAGTATACCAGCGTAGCTGCCCAGGTGCGCCAGAGCGCGCCGATGTGGCAGACACCGGTTTAACTCATTGGCTCAGGTGTATAGTAACCAACAGTTTGCCAGCCGTCAGGGAGCAGGCAAAAGCGTGGTTTGATCCCACTGACCCCGCCACTACAGAGGAGTCGGTCCTAAATCGACTCACGGTGGGGTACCGTAATACCAGAAGTATGGGAGCACGTCCCCTTAAGGGAAAGGTGCATGAGGCACGACCCGCAGCCCCGGCTCAAAAGGAGTGGCATCAGGAGGGTAACCGCGCCCCGCAGGCCAGTAATGCTTGTTACGGGTGTGGGAAGACAGGGCACTGGCGCAAGAACTGCAGGAACCCTTGGAAGGATTCCAGGGATAAAAATCCCGCAGCCCGAGCCCAGATGCCTGTCTCTGATAGGGAAGCTAGTGCACCCATCCCTCCCGACGCGATCGAAACAGTGTTGGGAGCCATGCGTAACCTCATGAGTGCGCATGGAAAGGTGGCGGTTGCTACTGGCCCCGCAGGTGCCACAGGCCCGTCTAATAGTACCCAATGACTAGAGCTCGCGCAGCCCGTCTACCTGTGTCCGCTCAGCTATGATGCGTGGAAGCGACCCCTGGTGGAAATGGAGGTAGAGAAACAAAGGGGTAGTTATTTGTTGGACACGGGAGCTTCTTGCACTGTGATTCATACAGATAGCCCTTTTGACTCACCGCTATCTACCAAGGTCCCATTCACATTAGCGGGGTTCACGGGAAAAGAACAGGCTGGCGCGTTCTCCCTTCCGCTATCCATTCGTTTAGGAGCACTCCACATCAAGTGGAAGTGCATACTGATGAAATGGCATGAGGGGGGTGGGAGAGGTATCCTCGGGTCCGATCTCCTATCAGGGCACGGGATCCTCGTGGACCTCAGGAATCACTGTCTCTGGGGGGCTAAGGGTGGAGACGGCGAGGTAGTGGTAATTCCGGGGGAGGAAGAAACAGGGGTCCTGTGTACCATGAAGCCATCCGGAGGCTACGACCTCGGGCTTATGGTCGCGGATGTCCCAACGGACATGCAAACGTACGTGTCAGATAATATGCACGCGTTTGCAACCCACAAGCACGATTGTGGGAGGGTTGCCGGGTTTGAGGTCAGCGTAGATGGGGACCCCATGACCCGACCCCAAAAACAGTATAACTTCCCCAAAGAAGCAGAACCCGACATGGAGACAGCAATGTCCTCCTTGGTGCAGCAGGGCGTGTTGAGGCCGATAGCCACACACGTGAACTCCCCATTATGGCCGGTTAGGAAGCCGGATAATTCGTGGAGGGCCACGGTGGACTACAGAGTCCTTAACAGTAACATTCCCGCCTGCGCGCCCACGGTAGCAGCAGTTGCTGACCTAATAGGGAGTATCCCAGCGTCCGCGACCACGTTCACGGTGCTGGATATCTCGAACGGTTTTTGGTCCATCCCACTGCGGCGAGAGGACCAGTACAAGTTTGCCTTTACTTTCAAAGAACAACAGTACACATGGAACTGTCTGCCACAGGGTTTCCACAACAGCCCCAGTATTTTCCAACAGTGTATGGCAGGAAGTTTAAAGGAGTTTAGTCAGCCCAATCAGATAGTGCAGTACGTGGATGATTTGCTCCTATTTACGGACTCAAGGGAGGAGCATGGACCACTGCTGGCCGAGTTATTGGAGCGGCTAGCGAGAAAGGGTTTTAAAGTGAACCCTAAGAAAGCACGTATTGGTCAGGAGGAAGTAAAATTCCTGGGGCTGACCATTCGCGCTGGGGAAAGAGCCATAGATAAAGCTAGGAGGGAGTCGGTGCAAGAGTTACCGATTCCCAACACCATAAGGGGTGTGAGGTCCTTTTTGGGACTGACCGGTTACTGCAGGGATTTTATCGAAGACTATGCGGCCACAGCGGCGCCGCTGCTCCGACTCCTCCATAAGGGAGTGGAGTGGTCTTGGGACGAGGGCTGCCAAGCAGCCTTCGAGAAGTTAAAAAGGGATCTGCAGACCGCGCCAGCTTTAGGGGCCATAGATGGGGTGAAGGAGTTTTTCCTGGAGGTAGCTGCCAGCGGGGACAGCTTAAGCGCTGTGCTGCTCCAAGAGCGTCACGGCAAGCTGAGGCCGGTTGTCTATTCGTCCAGGGTGTTAACGGATGTGGAGAGAAGTTTCTCCAATTGCGAAAGGCACCTTTTAGCCACGCATTGGGCTGTGAAAAGATCAGCGATCTTCACAGGGCTCTCTCCCATCACTCTCCTCACCCATCACACACCAACTAAGATGCTTCTAGATGGGAGGATTAAAGATGGGACCGTAAGCAGCGTGCGTATTGCGCGCTGGACCCTTCTTCTTTCCCAGATGGATCTTCGAGTTAAAGGTCTTTGCGAGCCCAGGCTTGCGGCCAATTTGGTATACCCCGGTACAGCCCACCGGTGTTCGGTGGAAGGGGTGTGGGAAGTCAACATAGGTTTGCGGGCCGGGATACATCCCACTGGGCGCGAGATTTATGTTGATGGTTCCAGCACAGTATCTGCTGGCGAACGACTCACAGGGTGTGGAGTTTATGACCCTGCGGCAAACCTTGCCCTGGCGATTAAGCTCCCCAGCACCATGAGCGCGCAGCAGGCTGAGCTGTCTGCAGTGGTGTACGTCGTTACCCACCCAGAAATTTTCCCAACCCCATACACGATTTGCTCGGACAGTATGTTCACATGCAATTCGTGTACGAAATACTTGGCCATTTGGTCCCGCCGTGGATACACCTCCGCGGACGGGCGACCTTTAACGGTGAAGCCCTTGCTGGAAAAGATCCTAGCAGCAGTAGGGGAGGAAGGGGAGATTTTCATCCATAAGGTGAAGGCTCACTCCTCCACAGAGCCCCGTGGGGAGGGCAACCAGCAGGCGGATGCGCTAGCCAGGGAAGGTGCCCGCAACGGCATTTTCTGGGACCCCTATGGGCCCAGACCCATGGCAGCGATCCAAGGCAGGGACGGGAATCCCGGGAACACCAGGGTAGCATTGCCCCTAGACCTTAAGACCGTCCAGAACCAGGATCCCGCCCTAAAAGCAGTCCTCAAAACCCTTGCTGAGGGGAAGCAGGTAGAGGGTCCGTACAGTACGGCAACCCTCTCAGTTAAGGAAGGCATGCTGTTCCGCGAAGAGCAGTGGGTTGTGCCGCAGCAGCACAGGAGGGAATTCCTCCAGTTGGCTCACGAGGGACCAGGGGCAGGGCACCCCGGGCCCGAGGTTACCTGGCAACGGGTAGAGCAAGCGGGATGGTGGCCGGGGCTCAGGGAACAGGTCCGCGAGTTCTGTGCAAGCTGTCTCGTGTGCGCTGCAAACAACCCAGACCCCCAGAAAAGGAAAGTGCCCATGGGGCACGTCAGAAGGGTAGAGGGACCATGGCAGTCGATACAGATCGACTATATAGGGCCCCTGCCCACCACCCAGGGAGGCTATAAATACTGCCTCGTCTTGGTGGATGTGTTTTCCAAATGGGTGGAAGCCTTCCCCTGTCGAACAGCTACGGCACTGGGTACTGCAAAAATCTTGGTCCGGGAAGTGTTCTCGCGGTGGGGACTCCCCCGTTTTGTGGAGTCAGACCAAGGGAGTCATTTTACCGGCCAGGTGATGCAGAACACCCTCATGCTTTTGGGCATTGAAGGGAAATGGCACGTAGCACACAATCCCCAGTCATCCGGGATTGTTGAACGCATGAACCGGACCCTGAAGGAGAAATTGAGGAAAGAGACTATGAACTCGCCCCAAAAATGGGCGGAGGTTCTGCCTTTAGTCCTCATGGGGGTCCGGGCCAGTCAGTCGAAAAGTACGGGGTATTCCCCGCACGAAGTGATGACTGGGAGGATCATGCGAACCCCCACCCATGTGCTAGCGCCGGTGCTCACTGAGGGTCAGCTCCAAGAGATAAGCAGGGACAAGTTCGCCCAGACCCTCTTGGAGCGCCTGAAGCAGGTTTATGAGCAGGCGGCTGGGAACATGGGAAGGCAGCATCAGGGCAATCGCCTGTTGCAGGAACCCCGCAAAACGCGGGAGTGGGAAGTAGGAGACCAGGTCATGGTCAGAAACTATGCCAGAGTAGGGAGTCTGGAACCACTGTATATGGGACCCTACAACATTGTAGATAAAGCGAGTCCCATGGTATACGCCGTAAAAGTACCTCGGCGCACTAAGTGGTTCCACGTAAACCAGTGCAAACTGTACAAGCCAGGTGCACAAGGGCCAACCACAGGGGCAAAACCTGCGAGTGGGGACTCGCAGCCCCAGGTAGGACCACAGGGCACACAGGCAGGCAAAGCAGCTTGCATCAGGGAAGGGGACACCCTGGAAAATTGTGAGACATTTTTGTGGGGTTGGGAGTCAGATGAGGGAGGGTTCGAGGAGCTCGACGAAGATGAGGATAGTGAAGGTAGTGACGAGGAAGAGCTGGAATCGGAGGACGAAAGGGTCGCCCCCGATTCAGGTATAGGGGGGACAGGGGCTGCAGATAGAGATCCACACAGGGTGGAAACCGAAGCTGCAGGTCCCGAACGCAGGGGGGAGGAGCCAGGGGAGGCGGAGCCAGCCGCTGTGGGACCACAGGGCGTGACGGTGGAAGCCTCAGAGCCCGAGCCGCCCGTCTTGAACGTCCTGCCCTCGGGGGAGGTAGGGACTGCGAGTGAAGGGCCGCCTGCTGGGCCGAGTAGGGCGGTGCCACAAGCTGCAGGTCCCGAGTTCAGGGAGGCGGAGCCAGGAGAGGCGGAGCCAGCGACTGTGGAGGGACCACAGGTCGCCACAGTGGAAGTCTCGGAACCCGGTCCGTCGGTCCTGGGATTCCTGCCCCCGGTAACTCTCCGTAGGTCAGGTCGGATACCCCAGCCCAGGAAGATATGGTCAAGTCCCCAGACTGTCCCAAGGCGTAGACTCAAGGTTAAGGCAGCCCAGGAAGAGCCCAGTCCCAGCGCAGCAGCAACAGGCTGCGGCAGATCAAAGGGAGGGGTCAATGCCCTCCCACCGTCGGGAAGAGCTCGCGGCAGCCTTTTCAGAATTTAAAGGGGCCGCCCTGGGAACGGGCGGCGCTGTACAGTAATAAGTTTAGGATAAGTTTCTAAGTTTATAGTTCAAGGTTAAGGTTAAGTATAAGTTTATAGTTTTAGATAAGGTTATGAGGTTATAGTTTTAAATCGGTTTAAGTTGGTAGTTAAAATTTTGTTTAATAATAAAAGGAAGTAAATGATGGGAGTTTTAGAGATAGGTTTAGTTAAAGTTTATCCAGCGAACATTGAAGTTTACGTGAGGCGAGGGCAGGGGACCCGCTCACCCTTCACAAAAGCCAGAGACTCTTGCGAGGCTGGCTACCTCATTCTATCTGATCACAGGAACCAAGGAAGGATGGAACGAATTCTAGTATTGCTCGCGGCAATCGGATGCGGATTGGCCTATCGAGGACGCACCAAGGATGTCGTGGTGTTTGGATGCTCCGGGGACACGGCCCCCATCGCGGTGGATGGGACCGGAAGACGGGAGGCTGAGGAGACCACCACCTATTTCCACAAGGGAAGGTGGCCAGGATGGCTGGGAACGAACTCAACGGAGTATTCCAGCACATCGGGGTTTGCCTACCAAGAGACTTCTTTACTGTGCCCCAAAGTAAGGATCATCGCACCCAGGATCAGCGTCACCGTCAGCAAACGGATTTGTTTGACTTGTAGTGGGAATGTCCCATTGAGCCGATGGTGGTGGCTGCGAAAGCTGAGCAAAAACACGAGGAACTCTTCGGTCGAGTGGGAACGACTGGGTAATAATACCCATCGGACAATTACGGGGACAAACGGACAAGTGAGAGTCTGTTGGGACAAATGGTGGGAACCGGATGAGGGAATCTATGTATGTATGTGGGGGTCAAAGTACGTTTGCCCAAAAGGCATCTCCATATTTTTCATTAATCAATGGCAGGATAACGGACAGGGGATGAGGTGGGATGGGAGCACCAGGGGGTGCGGGGCCCCATTCTCCCCGATCCCAGTAAATGCCACTGAACTCATTACGCGCCCACGCAAAGCCCCGCTCACGATTCCGGTGGTTCTAGCTAAGGAAGAAGGGTGCCCTAAAACCAGTAAGGGACCCGGGAATGGTTTGGTACTGGTCCCCACAGACCAGATACTATTTCAGGGGGTACATTACGCGGTGGCCTCGGTGATTTTAAATCTCACCGAGGTGCGGTTACCAGAGTGGTGCCCCAAAAAGACGGAACAGTTGTATCAGGTCCTGTTGACCAAGATGTTCAGACAATTCTATGAGTTCAATTTCGCGGAAATTGATAAAACAAGTTTGTACACCGCACCACATGAAGTCTTTGATCAGGTGGGGAGGCAAAGAAGGGGTGTTGTGAACGACGCGTTCACTGCTTTCAACACAGGTACATCTGTGGTCAACGCTCTAGACAGCGTGGAGCTGCAGACCCAGATTAATGGCTTAAAAACGCAATTAAAAGACATTCTCACAGATGAAAATAAGGTGGTTGGGTCGGGTTTACACGAGGACCAAGCCATGACTCTCCATTTAAAAGAAATAATAGCTGAACTAGAGAAACACGCGAGAACGGTAAATGCCCTGATTAGGGAAGATCGGAATGCATCCGATCAAGCTGCGCAGAACGAGGTGTGCGTGCTTTACGGGGCGTGGTTACTGGGCGAGGGCCGCAGTAATTTGGAGGATTTAAAACAAGGTTTGGTCCCGTCCTGGATAAGTAACAAACACCTGCGGGCGCTCCACCCTTTTCAGAACGCATTAAGCCCGTGCCAGCTCAGGCTAGCTTCAGAAGCATACCCAGTCCCCGTGGACTGTGGACGATCAAACCATACTATCATGGGTATAGTACTACGTATGCCGGTTTTGGGCGACACAGCAATGCCCGCCCCGGTGTATCGGGTAGAGAACATTGGTGTCATTCAGGGGGGAGCCCACATTCGCTATGCAGCGGTTCCACCCTACGTCATCCGCTGGGAGCAAACGATGACAGGTACAGATCTCTCTGGTTGTCGTGGCAGGGGAGCACACATAATACTGTGTCCCCAGCACTTGAATGCCTTTTTAACACCACAGTGCGGGTTCAGAACGGCTGGCGCCAAGTCCATGAATTGCACCATGGAGGCCATGGCACAAGATCATGTGCCTCCGCAGGTAGCATACATCGGGGGTGGAACATATTGTGTTACCACTGCAGCGCAACACTACCAGCATGGAAACCGTAGCCGGTGTCCGGTGAGTGACAGCAGTTTCTGTTTCAAACCCAGGGCGGAAGTTCAAGTAGCACAACAGCGAATTGCCCAATCCCTGAACCATCCACGGTTCATCTCACCGTAAAAGAGAACTTCACCGACCTGCAGCGATTCGTCGCGCATTTCGGATACCTCATTCCCCCTCTCCCTGAACACCTCACCAAGCTTTTAAAAGCCGTCGCGGTGTCACAAAAACATTTTTACACACTAGAGCAGAAAACTGTCGAAATAGGGACAGACATTCTGGACATAGTAATTCCACCGTGGTGGAATCTGTTCACCAACATTGAAGTGCCTTCCTGGATTAGAATAGCCTCCCACATTTTAGTTGTATGCCAAGTGTTTATTGTGGTATACTTATTGGTCGTACATTGTAAGAGAGGCAAACGCCTCACCAAGAACGAAAACACGGGAGAGTGGCGAGAACGTTACGTGCGCGTGCACGATGAAAGCACCGTGTAATCGGAAAATGGCGTCACTCCCGTTTGCCACGTGCGCCTCGGAAGTGTTGTAATTGATCGTGATTTTTCAGAAACTGTAATTACGTTTGGAACTCGACATGTTTAAGAGTTGGTTTTGATTATTTTGGTGATGGTGTTGTTGTTAAATATGATTGTTTGGTTTTGTTTTGTTTTTCCTTTCCCTAAATAAAAAATGTGAATATACAGGTGATACGAGAGGCATCGGCCTGGTTACGCCTGGAAGGAAAACAAGTGGTGTAAGTTTAAAGGCAAATAATGCCTGCGGTGTTATAAGAATGTAATTTTCCTGGGAAATAAGGACGACGCAAAGACCCTAGATAGTTTAAGTTATGGGGATTAATTTTCTGGATCTGGAGAAATCGAGATAATATTGCTCACCACAATATTTTTGATACGATAAGCGGAGTTATTCGCATCAACAGGAGGGACTGTAGAATTCGCAATATATCGCGATTTTATAAATAAGGAGAAAACACATAGTTTCGTTCAAACAGCTTTATTTCAGCAGAATGCTGTCAGGTTTTCAAAGTGGACACAAGCAGCCTGTAAAATGGCCACCACGCCTCGTGGCAGAACATTCTAGACTTTTCGATAAGCAGACAAGATGGCGTTCCAATAAACATTTGTACGAGATCGATGAAGACTCAGCACATTTGAGATAATACACGAGACATCATGGGTTTGCAGTATACACATAAATACTGAAATCGGTCTCCCAGGTGCGAATAAGGGCTATTGTACCAAGTGATCAAGAACCCATCCAAAGACATTAATATGCAAAATCCCCACGACTCTACGATGAGAGAGCCGTTAGCGGGTAGTTACAGAAAACATTTGGAAGCCCCAAAACCCCTCCAGGGAGAATACCGACCGGTTACACATTGGGAAAAGTATTAACAGGTACTCAGACAGTTACGAGTATCCCCGAAACCCATTAAAACGGAGATCACCCTATACAAGAAATTTGAGCGCCAAAACCCGAACAAAAGAAAAGACATTAAGGTTGGGCGGGAAAAGAAGAGTTTTTGCACTATAACTGTAAGCTACAACCGTCCATCTTTCTCTTATTCTCCTGCCTCTTGCCGCTTGCCTCGTGTCTCTGCCTCTTGCAGCTTTAAAGACTGTTGAACTTTACGATCCGCCAGGATCTGCCTCGTGGCTTGCCGCGAAGATCTGTGTGGAACTGGGCTGTGAAGCCTTGGAACGGGCACACCATCCCGAGAAGTCGGTAAACGGTGTTGGAACCGAAGGCCCGAGATGAGATGAGATGAGATGAGAAGAGAAGAAGACGACCATACGTATCGCCACGGTCAGTAAGCCCCGACCGCGCCTGTAGGTCGAAGAGACACTTTTTCCTTGCCCAGGAAGACTATTCTTCGAATTTTATCGCATCCCTGCGAGGGCACAGGAAGACTCTTTTTTGAGTAGAGTCGGAACTCCGAGGACAACACAGATCTTCATGACAGCAGACGGTCCAGCCTGCTAGCCGGAGCAGAAACGAGTAAACAAGTGGGGTACAGAGACCCCTGATCAACACGTGGGTGATCAGGTGCTGTGGTGAAAAACATCCGATCAGAGTTTTCGGAACTCTCCGAGTTATCACGAGTGGTGAGCATGAGTCTCGATCCTACAAATCTAGTTTAGAGCAGGTATTGATAGGGGAGGGTTTAAGTTTTAAGGATAACTGTAATGTGTGCCCCCATTTACCATGTGTCGTTCATTCCTCGTTTCCCTGAAATTAGTTATATAACTGCGTGTAAGATTGTACTGTCATTAATCTGTGCTTATGACATGTATTTCGTAATCTTGAATAATATGCAATAAAGATTTTCCATTTCGTACCATTCAACCGGGTCTACCTGAGTTTTCTCTCCATTATTGCTCTCGCATCTAAGTCCAGTGTCAGAACCGTAAGGGCGAGTGGGTCGAACCACTCACAGGTGTCTAGTGCTCCCAGACTGGCTGGAGACCAGAACAGGCAACAAGGCCTAACCTCGCACTAGCCCCCAGGCTGAGCACAGAGCCACACGGGTCAAAACCCTTACATATGTTTATTTCAATTTAAGCTTGTGCACCCAAAATTGAATTACATTTTAAGTTAAAGACGCAGGTGTGAATTTATTTTGACTGTGATCTATGCAGCTTTGAAATGCACAAAAGACAGTTTGTTTTTCAAAAGATTAGCTTCAGCCTTGAAGTTACAGTTGCCATGGTTCCCAGAAGATAAAGAATTTAAACATTTACACAGCATGTGTGAATGTTTCTTTGTTAGTGTGGCTGTGACTTCTCCCTCTTTTTCAAGTGATACTAGTTAGTTTAAGATACTGGGCTGAATTAAATTGGAGTTATTGAGGTTAATTAACCTATTAAAACCAGACTTTTATTATGGCCATGGTGAAATTCTGGTTGGTGTAAATTGTGTAAAAGCCTTTAGTTCTGGACATGAGGCAATCACATCAACAATTGGTATTTTTAAAATTCCTGACCAATTTCAAGCATGATGCGGAGATGCCGGTGTTGGACTGGGGTGGCCAAAAATGAGAAGTCGCACAACACCAGGTTATAGTCCAACAGTTTTATTTAAAATTACGAGCTTTCGGAGCGCTGCTCCTTCTTCAGGTACAAGTACAGTGAGGGAATACAAATCGGCAGTATATATACACAGAGAGCAATTTGTCTGCAGAGATACAATCTGTTAGGAAGGCATTACATCAAAGACACATCAGAGTACAGCTAAGACAATGAGGTGGGTCACAGGGGGTCCAACGTGTCAAATGTTGCCGTCTGCAGTTGAGCTTTTAACTTTTTTTTTGGTTTTTTGGGGGTTTTTTGGTTGTTTTTTTTATGTGTTTTTTTTTAAAACTGGAAAGACAATTTCAAGTATGTGTGACCAGGGGGAAAGAAAGGGAATGCTATTGCGTGTGGCGTTGTTTCACAAAAATGTTTGTAGTGGTGATACTAATGATGTCTGATGTTTTTACTTGCTGAATTGAATAGATCAGGATCTTTGCAAATTTTAAAGGCACAAAGACTTTGCAAAAGTAATAGATTTTTTTTGACGAGTTTTTAAATTTACTTGAAAGCTACGAGAAGCTGTGTGACACAAGCTGACAATGATTGATGATATTTGTGTTTGTCTTCTTTTGAAATGCAATAAAAAAGTTAACTCTTTTCACAAGCAGCTGTGTGTTTTTGTAAACATTTTGGGCATTGTTAAATTTTTAAGGTTTTCAATTTGAGTGCATGTTTCCCCACAGTGATAGAAGGGAATCAGGAATTGCTCTGGTATATTTTGAGGAATAGAAGGTCCAATAAGAGGTTAAATGGTAATAATCATATTGGCCCAAAAATTCGTCCGTTCTCGGGTGAGTACTCAGTATGTACTCACCTGTATTCGTTCCCGAAGTGCCGGTTTCCTGCATGCACTGAAGGGGGCGGTTCCTAGGTGAACCGCGTGCGCACTAGAGGCTGCGCGCACGCAGCACACTTAGGTTTTTTTTCTGGTTTCAATGCGAGGGTAAGTATGGAAGATTCGACACAAGTAAAAAGGAGGCGTAAGACCCCTTTTGAACAAGGTAAGTAGTTAATTAAGTATAATTTTAAATTTTTTTCAACAGGTTTATCTTTTTAGAGACTTTAAAGAAAGGTAAGTTTATTTTTATAACTTTAAAATTTTTTTTAAATTTTTTCAAAAATTTAAGTTTTTGTTTAAAGTGGTTAATTTATTTAACTATAGTTATTTTATTAATGTGATGGTTTTTTTTAAAATTTATTTGAGGTTTAGCTGTTCTTTTGGGGCCGATTTGAATTCACAGATTTGACAGGTCTCCTGTCAAATCTATGAATGAAAGATGGTCTACTGCCATTGGCTCTCCATGGCCCACGTGATCCCAGGGGTCGCATTGCACTAACTGCGCCCCTGGGACACGCACACACTGCGCACCGGCACTAGGGAGAGGCCCAGGACCCGAAGTTCCTGCGGGGGCAAACAAGAATGGCAGGCGCGGTAGGTGATATCGCGCGCGATCCTTACCCCCGTGGCAAGCCTCCGAGTCAAATTTCTGGGCCATTGTATTGCATGGTAAAGTTTCTCCAGGGCTCATGAATGAGATGAAATGGTAATAAATGGGAAATGGGAATTCTTTCTAAAATCATTTTTCCTAAGTGGTTATGGGTGAATTTCAAGAATTCAAACAGGGATAAATTCCTGAATTACCTTTGGGAACTTTAAAGGAACTGAACTTGAGGGCTGCCCACAACATTGGGAAGGCACACCAACGCAACTGACTACACTTGGCTCCGAGTAAACCCCAGGAGTGGGAGGTGGGAAGCCAGGTGATGGTACGGAACTATGTGAGGGTGGGAGTCTTTGAAACCCTGTACAAGGGATCGTATAGTATTGTTGACAAAGCCAGTCCCATGGTGTACATGTACGCTGTTCGGTTACCTAAGAAAATCAAGTGGTTTCATATTAGCCAGGTGAAGCTTTTTCAGCCCACCAGCAGGTCAAGAAGACAACAAACCACAATCATGAGAATGGTGCGACTGATTCGCCCTTTTCAGTGGGATGATGAAGAAGGGGTGCCTGATGGGGTACCCCCACCCAATGAGGCACCTCCGCCTGAAGTGGTGCCTCCCCAGGTACAGTATGGCATGAATGAAAGTGGACAGGATGCGCGAGCCGTAGAAACGCCCCCGGCCCCAGGTCCAAAACCGACTCCTGTCCACGAACAAACCCAACAGACCCCTCCTAAACCACGACATAGTAAAAGAAAAGGACGCCCCGTAGATATCAGTGGTAGAAGCGGGAACGGCCAATGGTGGGGTGAAGGGATGCAGGACCGGGAGTAATACTTCATTTTTGTCCCCTTCCCCTACAGGCAAGGACCAGGCAAGGGAAGATAGGGAGATTATTTTGGGTGCTGTGCGGTATAGTGCTCCACCTCTGAGAGGCAACAGCAATGCACGGGGAGGCGTCCAACAGTTCGAGTTACAACAGATTACTATTGTCCCAGCAACATCACCCCTCGGCACCGCTCGGGAGGTCACTCTCCAGGCCATTATGGGTACATGTGAAACCAGTTGTTTGGGAAGGATATGGGTGACCACTCACAAGATTCAAGAGGGAAAAGGGGTAAGGGGTATGTATAAGGTGCTAGAGTGGAACCGCGAGTCAACCACTTGTATGGTTCCTCCGAACAGAGGCCGGTACCATAACGAGGTACCACCAGATAGGGGACCCTCGGGGGAACCCCGGCAGTCCGACTCAATCAGAAAGCATTGGGGAAACTATGCTATGTTGGCCACGATGGTGGCAAGAGCATGAGGGTATATATGGATGCGTAAACCCTTGACCAGGCCCACTAAAGAGTTGGGTCAATTTTAGGTTCGAATTCCCGGTTTGCAGCCTTTCTCCTGCGTTCGTGTATGGTGCAGAAAATTACCCCCCCTTATCGATGGATGCTGGATGAAAAGGAGGGAGGGCTATGTCAAGAAATGTGTGCTACTTATCATGTATTGGAATGCGTAAACTGAACCATAGAGGCCATAGAATTAAAAGTGAAAGTTCGCCCGAAAATCCCTTCCCCTACGAATAAAACATAACCGCAGGAATAACAAGAAACCCGGGTTGTCTGCCCTAAACAGATTCCGGGACCGACAAATGGATTAGTGGTAATCCCAACTCGGATGATATTGTACCATGATGTGCATCACGAGGTGGTGCCAGTAATATTGAATCTGACCAAGGTGAGACTGCCGAATTGGTGCAAGTCAGAGACAGTGTGGTTGTATGGGAGAATGGTGCGGGAATTAACAGAGGGATTTTGGGAAAGGGCCAGTACAAACCTGGCGGAATCGGATTTAGAGCTGTTATATCACATGGGGCCTAACAAGGGTACTGGATTTAACAATACCTTTGGGGAAAATAGTACCGAGCTCATTGACGAAAATGATGTCGGTTATGGGATTAAAGGGGACCATATCATAAGAACATAAGAGCATAAGAAATAGGAGCAGGAGTAGGCCATTTGGCCCTTCGAGCCTGCTCCGCCATTCAATAAGATCATGGCTGATCTTCTACCTCATCTCCACTTTCCTGCACTATCCCCATATCCCTTGATTCCCTTAATATTCAAAAATCTATCGATTCCTGTCTTGAATATACTCAACAACTGAGCCTCCACAGCCCTCTGGGGTAGAGAATTCCAAAGGTTCACCACCCTCTGTGTGAAGAAATTTCTCCTCATCTCAGTCCTAAATGATCGACCCCTTATTCTGAGACTGTGACCCCTGGTTCTAGACCACCCATCCAAGGGAAATATCCTCCCTGCATCTACCCTGTCAAGCCCTGTAAGAATTTGGTATGTTTCAATGAGATCACCTCTCATTCTTGTAAACTCTAGAGACTATAGGCCTAGTCTACTCAATCTGTCCTCGTAGGACAATCCCCCCATCTCAGGAACCAGTCTGGTGAACCTTTGTTGCACTCCCTCTATGGCAAGTATATCCTTCCTTAGGTAAGGAGACCAAAACTGTACACAATACTCCAGGTGTGGTCTCACCAGGGCCCTATATAATTGCAGTAAGATGTCTTTACTCTTATACTCAAATCCTCTTGTAATAAAGGCCAACATGCCATTTGCTTTCCTAATTACTTGCTGTATCTGCATGTTAACTTTCAGTGATTTGTGTACAATGACACCCAGATCCATCTGAACACCAATATTTCCCAATCTCTCACCATTTAAAAAATACTCTGCTTTTCTATTTTTCCTACCAAAGTGGATAACTTCATATTTCTCCACATTATATTCCATTTGCCATGTTCTTGCCCACTCACTTAGCCTGTCTATATCCCCTTGAAGCCTCCTTGCATCCTCCTCACAACTTACATTCCTACCCAGCTTTGTATCATCAGCAAACTTGGATATATTACATTTGGTCCCCTCATCCAAATCATTGATATAGATTGTGAATAGCTGAGGCCCAAGCACTGATCCTTGTGGTATCCCACTAGTTACAGCCTGCCAACCCGAAAATGACCCGTTTATTCCTACTCTCTGTTTTTTGTCCGTTAACCAATCCTCAATCCATGCTAGTATATTACCCCCAATCCCATGAGTCCTAATTTTGTTTAATAACCTGCAGAAGGCGACGAGGTCTGATAAATGATGCAGCCACTGTTTTTAACACTGGAACCGCCATGGTTAATAGCCTTGATTTGGTTAGCTTAGATCAGTCTGTAAAAGCGGTCAGAAATCGCTTACGGAAAATTTTGAATGACATGAATGGTCTAGAACAGGAGGAATTGGAAGAGAGCCAAATTATGACCATTCATCTGCAGGATGTGGTTAAATATTTAGAATCCCATGCTAAAAAGATAAACCAAATTCTAAAGGAGGACCGGAATGCTTCTAACGAGGCCGCACGGAATGATGTTTGTGTAATGTATGGATCTTGGTTAGTGGAACAAGCCCCTGAAAACCTGCAGCGCATTGTTGAGGGGAAGCTCCCCTCGTGGGTGACTGATCGACACCTGAGGGCAATGTCCACTTACCAATTTACCATGAATATGTGTAAAGTCAGGGGGTTGGTACAGGTCTACCCGGTGAAACATGAACCCCATTTGCAGGAACAGAACAACATCACCCTGTTAGGGATGGTATTATACTATCCCGTTTTGCCCAAAAAGGCGACCCCAAACCCTCTGTTTCGTGTGCAGAACATAGGCGTACACCAGGGAGATGTCTTGATGAACCCCCAAAGTACGTGACCCGAGTGGATGGGACAACATGGGTGGCCCCAAATCTTACCAAGTGTGTGCAAGCTCGAGACACATTCATCTGCCCTTACGACGTGGTAGAACATGCAGCCCCTGCCTGTGGGTTTGATTGGGATGGGATAGAATTGAACTGCAATATGAAATCATGATGTGGAGATGCCGGCGTTGGACTGGGGTGGACAAAAATGAGAAGTCGCACAACACCAGGTTATAGTCCAACAGATTTATTTAATTTTACAAGCTTTCGGAGCAGTTCGCTCCTTCGTCAGGTAAGTTAGCAGTGAGAGAATCTCCCAGAATTCACAATTTAAACACAGACAAAATATATTCAAATCTTTCCCTACATCAAAGAGCACAGCCAAGACAATGAGATGTGTCCCAGGGGGTCCAACGTGTCAAACCACCTGCTGGCTGCATATCCTGTCAATCTGTGTAGGTTCTTGTGTTAGTCTTTTTAAAAAAAAACACCTGGGAAGACCGGCCATGATGTCAAGTCACGTTCTGTATCGTGACATGAACCCGATATCGCGATTGAGGCCATCCTCATGAGTGCGGAACTTGGCTATCAGTTTCTGCTCTATGATTTTGCGCTGTCGTGTATCTCGCCTTCGAGATACACGACAGTGCAAAATCATAGAGCAGAAACTGATAGCCAAGTTACGCACTCATGAGGATGGCCTCAATCGCGATATCGGGTTCATGTCACGATACAGAACGTGACTTGACATCATGGCCGGTCTTCCCAGGTGTTTTTTTTTAAAAAGACTAACACAAGAACCTACACAGATTGACAGGATATGCAGCCAGCAGGTGGTTTGACACGTTGGACCCCCTGGGACACATCTCATTGTCTTGGCTGTGCTCTTTGATGTAGGGAAAGATTTGAATATATTTTGCCTGTGTTTAAATTGTGAATTCTGGGAGATTCTCTCACTGCTAACTTACCTGACGAAGGAGCGAACTGCTCCGAAAGCTTGTAAAATTAAATAAATCTGTTGGACTATAACCTGGTGTTGTGCGACTTCTCATTTTTGCAATATGAAAGTGATGGCGGGACAGCATTTCCCTGTACGATCTGCGTACCGAGAGAAGGGTGAATATTGTGTCACTATAATGCAACGGGAGTATCAGTACGGTAACAACCTGACTTGTCCTATTGCGGCAGGAACCTTTTGTATAACCCCAGTCCAACCTGTAAGACTTGGGGCACGGGTTTTGTTAAGTATTTATTCACATAGGCAAGTAGATATTGATGTAAAAGATGAGGTAAGGGATCAATTACACCAGTATGTAACTCAGTTCGGCTATGACATTCCACCTCTGCCAGAACACTTGCTAGAGTTAATGAGGCGCGTTAGTCAGTCCCAAAAGCACTATTGTACCCTATCCCAGAAAAAACGTGAACTGCGTGTAAAAATATCTAAAGAAGGGGACGATTTGTCCTGGTGGGATATTGCTACGAATATCGAGATTCATCCTTGGATAAGGATTATTTCCCATGTTTTGGTCATGATTTAATTGGTGATTGTGTTATATCTATTGACACTAACCTGCCATGTTAACAGGCGACGCAAGCAACGAGAGTGGATCAAATTGTTGAGAAGACGCCAAGGGAAGAAGACAATGCCTACAAACTGTAAATGCCTGTGGCCCGAAGATTCGGGTGCACAGCCACTTGAGGGTGGACTGTAAGAATAAGCCATTTGCTGTAAGAATTTGCTTTTACTTGACCAAACTTAAAGTTGACCAAATTTAATATCCCAGCATGCTTATGGGAGGTTGAGAGGTTGGTTCCTGTGGGAACATTGTACAAAAGCTGTTACTCAGATAAGGAAGCGACAGACCCTGAGCAGGAACAAATGGTTGGCATTACAAAGACAGGAACATCTTCAGGCAACTGGTGCGAAGGGCCTTGGGGCCCACTGATTAGAAGAAGAAAACAACTGCAGACCATTTGTCACACAGTTTGGGACACATACGCATTGATGAGCCTGCCCAGGTTTTTAGGGTATAATAGATGCTGTTTCAAGACACTCGGGGCTGCTGCAGTCGGAGGCAACTTGGTCAGTTGCCAGTTAAAGTCGTACATCTAGCCATCGCCGAACTGACCACTCGCTGGTGTTAGTACGTATGTAGTGTTGGCTTGTAATCGCTTGATCTTAATGTAAGGGAAAAAACCTGTGTATGCTTAGATCTAATCGGGAGTATTATATGCAACAGTTTTGTGCAAGCTTACTTGTAGCCTCTTGCTGATTTTAAGTAAAAAGAAAGTTATTCTCGAATCCTTGTGTTTTGTGTTGTCTGTTCGACGGGTCTCAACTTTGGAAACTTTTGGACGGATTAAAGGACAAGGGTGGATTCAAAAGTCTTACAGGATGGGCAATAAATGCTGCTTTGCCAGCGACGCCCACGTCGCAAGAACAAATAGAAAATATGTGTGAATCCACATTGTGAAAGAGAAATCAATAGAAATGATTCGCGCAGCTTCTATAACCGGCGGCCAATCCACATCACCAGTCGGTAAATTGAAAATCTATCCATTTGCATTTTAAAAGTATCAAGTGAGCATCTGATTAATGTTAACAACCCTTAAAATTACTGAAGCATACAGCTTTTTGTTGGACAAATAGATAACTTTCCTCAAGCCCACAGGAAATCTGATGCAGTTTGTAATAACTCAAAACATGGATCAAATGGAAAGATAATACAATTTTTTTTTACTTTAGACTTTTTTTCTCAGAAAAGAAGGACCAAATGACTCATTCTAGCCTTTTTTGACGCATTTATTTGTACTTCACAGTAGACAATAGCACACAACCTAAAGAAAGTGACACTGTCAAAAAATGTTGCACTCACCCATTTTCCAATTAGCAGTGACATTTGTTAGTCTGCATGTATTCTCTTGTGGTTTATGACATCATCTGAACCCTTGGGTGAGATTACTGCTTTGTAATCACTGCCAAGTATCCATTATTCTCTATTTAAATGAATGCCCTACACTGCTGCTAACAGGTAATTGCTGTTTTACATGTGTTTCAATTTTACACATGTTAAATTTTAGTCGTGTAGTTCAGTGAGATCAGTAATCTTGCTCATTGGGAACCTGGATTGTTATTTCTGGTGAAACATTTAAAAAGGTGAAGAAAAGAGTTAAGCTGTGATTTTATTCAGGGAATATTTTATATCAAATGGAATAATTAGTGTTTTAGTTAAATAGGATATTCAAGGATAAGGGCAAGTTTATTATATAATTACAATGTGCTCGACAGTGGAAATGTTGTGTTTTGCATTGCTGATTACAATGAGAAGCAAAGATGTCTATCGCCAATATGGCTAGATTGTAAAACACCACTATTGCTGGGTGTTTTAGGGATTTTTATTGAGAAACTCCTTTCAGTTGTATGATAATGAACATGCTATCAATGTGGTCAATAGATCGAGACCCAGAGGAGGTCTTGCATGCAAACTCATCCGTCAATACACATGACCATAGTTTTAATCTTCATATGAGCTGCCAGGTGAAGCACCCCAGCTTCTGGTGAAAAACTGACAATCTGTTTAGCCTCAGGAAAGTGTGTCTGCTGTGAGCTGAGCCACGGCAGTATCAGGGATTCTGGAAGAGCATGCAGTCAATCCATCCACTCTCTCAGCTGCTGGAACAGACCATGGTGCACAGAAAGGAATTAAATAGTGAAGAGCAGAAGAAAAAGGGTCTCATCAAATTCCTTTTAATAAAATGCCTGATAAGACTATTTAAAGCCCGATCCTGGAAAATTTCTTTCAGAACATAGCCTTTGCTAATTCTTGTTCTTTGGATTAGAAAATGGATGTTAAAAATGTGCGCATGCATGGTGACTGCATCCTCATTGGAGGCTCGATTTCATATCATTCCCCAGCTACGTAGAGACTGAGGGAGCTGAAGCTCGATGGTTTGCTGCTCAGCTTCATGATGCACAAAAAAGGTACAACAAAACAGTTAAGCAAATTTTAGTTAAAAGTTGACTCCATTTGTGATTTCTGATTGGTCACAAAGTTATCCTCAAGTTTAAGATTGATGAATACTCGCTAAGCATTAAGCTCCTCCCCTCCCTGGTTGTTGTACAGTGCACCCTGGAAGGAGAAAGATGGAAACAGGATGCGATTATTTTATTAATGTTATTAGTAAATTGTGTATTTTTTCTCAGAGCTTATAATATTAAAAATAAAACCACATCTACGGGTAGTATTGATATAAATGACTATTTTACATTATTGATTTACTTCACTGAACTACCACTGATCCCACCTGAAAACAACAAGGAAAATATAAATTAAAAATTGAACATGAAAAACAGTACAATTGAATCACAACGATAGACTTCCAGTCAAAAAGTAGGTTATAGCTGGCAGCAGTTTAATTGAAAAACATAACCTTAGATCTTATCCTTCAATCATGCTACCAATCTTTCATTCCAAGCTGTTGTACTCCCACACATCCATTTATTGCTTAAATATTAGTTTGAACAATTATCCATTGACCCTGCCCCTACACTCTTATCTGACTGACTTCATGTATATCTTATTTAACCCACAGCAATCACATGTCAATTAAATGTTCCCGCCCTTCTGACATCATTTCCACTGCCTCCAGAACGCTGATCTCAGACTGTTCTGCAAACTGAAATTTCAGGATATTGCTTCTACAAAAATAACTTTAATATTTCTAAAGTGTGTAGGCCTGTGTGACGTCAAAGCAGGAGGAAAAAGTTCAGCTGCATTCTTCACATCCCATATTTTTATTGCTTTGCAATGGTCTCAATTATAAATGTGTGCCCTGCAATATAATGCAAAAAACTATACTGCTGAGTTAGAGAAAATTTCAACACCCACGCCCTGCCTTGGTGGACTTATTTGATGGCCTATTAACCACCCCATAGGAATGATCATTTTCTTAGTGATAGGAGGATTTTGCCAATTAACCCTATACCTATCTCTGACAGAAACACAAAAAAGTCATCAGATTTGCCCTCTAAAGGGAGCACAACAGCGCCTGGCAGTATTATGCTAATTAAACCATCTTCTGACAGCTAAGAAGTTCCACATTTAACACCACTTCCAGCAAGCATTGTGTCTAATCCAGCTCATTAATTGTGGGACACACAAACTAAAATATATCTTTAATACTTCATTCCAAATGAATGAATGTGTTACATTAAATGACAAATTATGAAAGTTGGATGCATTTGAAGTTACCTGTTCCATGCTGACTCCCGAAAGTTAATATTTAGAGAATGCATTGATTTAGATGATTGATGCGTAGGTAAAACAACTCAACTCATTTCAAAAGTACATTCGATGATGGAGCTATAGTAAAACATAGAGGCCTAGAAATTGGACAAGGCCCAAAAACGGGTGGGGGCGTCGCGCAGCACGTTCAAAATTGTGCAGGCAGCACCCAGAATTCGTGCTGCCTGCTCATTATAATGAATGCAGCGCTGATCTCAGCGCTAATTGTGCTGCTGATTGGCTTAGAGCTGAACAGGGGGACCAATATCGGGCGCAGTCTACTGGCCAATAAATTTGGCCTAGGCCATGGTCCATCAACCAAGGGAAAGGGCAGGGAGATTTTTGGATGTGGCACTGGAGGCCTTGGTTTAAGAGGTACAAAGTCACCGTGAGGTCCTCTGCCTGCAGGGGGGCAGGAGGACTTCAAGGCTGAACACCAGAAAGCTGTGGGAGCAGCTTGCTCAAGCCGTCACTGCGACAAGTGTTGTCCCCAGGACCTGGATCTAGTGCCACAAAAAGTTTAATGACCTCACACGAGTGGCCCAGGTGAGTGAATGCATCATCAAATGTCATATCCCACCATCTGTACCACAAGCCTCACACACTGCTCAATGCACTACATCCCATCACTCACCGACCAACAATCTCGAGCAATCACCACTCATACCTCACAATCAGAGCTTCACTTCACCCTCACACACTTACCACTGCTGCAAGACTCACACCCACATCTCACACCTTGCACACACTTTTGGCTGTTTAACCATGGCAGGCACATCACCCAAACACATTGCACCACACTCTAACACACTTCCCTTTCTCTTGCAGGCAAAAGTGGCTCACAACCGCTGGGAGTAGCAGCAGACAGGTGGAGGGGAAGCCAGACTTCAGAACCTGTCAGAGCAGGAGGAAGCAGCCCTGGACATAATTGGAGGGGCACTCACAGAGTCTGTGGCGAGCAGGAAAGTTGAAAGCATTGCTGATGATGATGGTATGCTCATACCCTTTAAATGAGAGGCAAGGCGTTCTCCACTTGCAGCAACACTCCCTGTCACCTCAGCAACTTTGAACAACTCTAGATGCCTCCAAACAGTTCCACAAATTACACAGAGCCAGTAGAAATGAAAAAGCAAGTCAGCTGCAATTTCTTGATGATCCCTTTAAGTAGCACTGCTGGGGGGTCCTTCCTGCTGCTGAATGCATGGTCAGCTGGTCGTGATTAGGAGAGGGCATTAAATGGAGCTGCGACGTCCAAAATGGCAGATCGTGCGTCAAATCAGCATTGCGCACTCATTGATGTCACGATCTGCCTCATCGAAATATCTGCAGCAAGTGCAGGCAACGGCAGTGCTGCCGACCTGCCCAAAATGGTAGTCGGAAGCGAGGCAGTTGCCATTTTTTCTTCCAAACCAGCCTTCATGGCCGGCGCTAAAGGCTCCAATTTCACGGCCAGACTGTAATACTTAAGATCATTTTGTAGCCCTAAAATCAAAACACACAGGGACTAATTTTAAATTTCCAGGTGGAAATGGGGAGGTAACACTGTGAAATTTGCGGTGCTGCACATACCGCCCTGTGCTCAACATGGGAGTCATCCTGGCCATCAACTCTGGCTGATAGAGCATGAGGGAGAGGAGGAAGCTGAGAACAGCATCAGGCCAGGGAATCTCAGGCTGTTGCAATTAGGGCTGTAAGGAGAACACAACGGAGAAGGGTTGCTCGTAGACATCCTTGCACTAACTATAGGTCTATGGAGCAGAGTCACCTACCTCCATATTTCTGAGGAGAGGTGCGATAGTAGGCCTCCCTTCTCCAGAGATGCTGCCACAGATATGTGCAGCCTTTTACAACAAGACTGAAACCCACTCTCTTAGTTGGCCATGCATTGTCTGTGGCAGTAAATGTAACTATGGCCCTCAATATGTTTTTGCTTTGGGCACTTTACAGGCTGTAGAAGGTGAAATCACTTGTATTAGTCAATCTGCAGTCCATGCCTGCTTCATGCAGGTTACTGATGCTCCCTTTGCCAAGGCCGACCAATTTATAATGTTCCCCATGAATGCCAGCAGCCAATAGGAAATGGCTGTAGGGAATAGACCTAGCTAAAGGGAGAAGGAGCAGCATGGCATGGAAAGATTAGTCATTAACAGATGATTAGCAGTGCTATACAACACCAGATTGCCATGCTGCCTGTGATTGCTTGAGGAAAGAGAAAAGGTAAGATTAATATAGGCAGACACCCTGCTGAGCATGGCCTCCAACCTCACCATTGTCGATGCTCCGCAAGCTGCCGCTCCAATTATCTGAATGGCTTCTTCCTCCATCTGGATGAGGGCCTGGAATGAGGCTGTCCCTCTTCCAGCCGATTGGTCATCTGCCTTCACATTATAGATCAGCTTAGGAGTGAGTTAGTGTGTGGCTCTTGTTGCAGCTTTATATATTGTGCATCCTGATAGGGAGAAGCATCAAGCTGTGAGCAGGATGGGGAGGTGGATATATGCAAGAAAGTGGCTCCAGTGTGAAATGTGAAAAGCAATTAGAAAAGGAGAAAAATGTTACCAGGTAAAAGCAGAATGCAGACTTAATTTCACTATCATGCTTGCTTGTGAGTTATCAGATCAGTTCATCATGTGATACAGATCCCGTTGACTTTCTTGTATCTTCTGCATAATGTTAGGTAAACCAGATATATTGTAAAGCGTTCATCTCATTTTATATACCAGAGTAGTTTGAGATTTCATCCTTTCTTGAATTATCAAGACAATACCTGTTCAAAATCATTCTAACTCAGTGTCAAACTACTGTTGCAAATTACAAATAGTAATCTTTCTTAATACAATCACAGTAGATAACAAATGTATAAATTTGCAACATTGGAAAAGGATATCATTTTGCTTAAAACCAATTTGCTTGTGATATTAAATTGTTTAATGTCTTTTTCCTGTCTTGGGGTACAGTTCCATGATCAACACCAGCATCAGCCAGCACCTAGGTAGTAAGTGTTGGGAAGGCACCACAGCCAAATCTGACCTTCTCCTCACTGAGGGTCCATATATGTTTACAATCCACTAGGATGCCAGGGTGGAAACCTTGGATGACATTTTCCCTCCCTTATCTGGGAATACTTAGGCAAATAAAATAACTTTTAATTCGGTAATTTTATAATGCTGCGATGGCCTCTGGGAAACTAAGATATTCACATTCTATAGTTGCAGTGTTGCAACAGCAGTATGGTAGATGTGAAAGGGGTACAGAGTAAAATTGTTGCAGGTAATTATGACTTGTGACTCCTGTAATCCATTTGTGCTGTATTTTCCCATTAATATTTGCCATCTGTTTATAATTTTGATTACGTTTATGCACTACCAGCACTTTAATACATGTTTAAAATAGTTATTTGATTTGTGAAATAAAACAGTAGCTTAAAATCAGATCAGCACATTTATTTCTTCAGGCTTAAAACAGAACAACTGGATACATTACAGTTCTCTCTCGGTAACTGAAAGCCCTCAGAATAGGCTTACAGCTCTTACCTCTCAAGTTGCCAGATTCTTTCTGACTCCAGACTTCAACAGTCTGGCTTCTTTCAGAGGCATGTTACCATAGTTACTAAAAGCTAACAGTAATAAATAAATTTTCTGACATACACAAAATGTGATGATCCTCTGTGCTCATCTTCCCAAGGACAATATGTGTTGCAGGGTTCAAATCTTTAAATGCCACACCTTGCAATATATCTTCAGGCTATTACAGTATCCTCATTCCTCTTCTAATTTCTGTAACCTTTGGACTTGTATCCTCCAAAATTCTCAGGTTAACTTCGATCACAATTACTTCTGGAATTATGGGCTGAATTTTGCCGGCGCTCAGAGGGTGGGTTCAGAGGCGGGTCCGCGGTCAAAATCAAAAAGATTGACAGTGGGGCGGTATCTCGCTCTAAACCCGCCTCCTTGTGAGTTTCCCTAGTGCCGGCTCTGCCTGCGCTTTGTAGACCTGGCACTAAGCGGCGGGTCAGGCAATTGTGCTCGTTCAGAGGATGTTCAAAGCAGTTTAATCACCATTTTACCAGGCACAAAGCATTTTCCCAAGTTTTCCATGAGGTTCCCGTCACTCGGGGATCACGCCAGGTGAGTATGTCGGGTTCTGAACAACTCTCCATTTCTCACAACCCCTTTCACATCTACCATACTGCTGTTGCAACACTGGTTCTGAACAACTCTCCATTTGCCTGACCTGCTGAGTGTCTCCAGCATTTTCTGTTTTTATCTCCATTTCTTTGGATAGGTGACAGCTGCAAAAGTGGTCTAAAAGCTACCTTTTTACAGCTGGTCATTTTCCAACGTCAGAAGCTGGAGCATTAATGATTTGGAACCCACTTTTGAGCTTTATGCACTTTTGAAGTGTTTGGAGTAATCTCTCTATCCACTGTCACCTCCTTGGAACAACCTCTCTGAACACTGACAGATTACTCCTGTCATCTCAACCTCACCTGCCATCTACTCCATCAGCATCGGTGCCCTTGAAAAAATCTCACCTTGGTCCTCAGAATCCCAACATGATCAACCCCAAAACCAGCAGTACCAGGCACACCAGCAGCACCTACATCCACACCAACAATCTCCGCAATCAACTGATGCTGCACTGGACACAGGGCATAATCACCCATGCACATTGCTGCCCGGGATGCCAGCGATGGCTTCACAATGTCCAGATTTGCTTCATTTAACACTGTACACCCTGGCTGCCACATGATGCACCAAGATGGCACCACCCCACACCAGCACCATAAAGCATCCCTACAATGTCCAAGCCATTCCTTTCACACTCATCACCATTGGGGATGGGGGGGCGGGGGGGGGGACGTTATGTCTCACCATTCACTGCAACTCACTAAGCCACTTCCAAAGGTGCACACAAATCTGTCCAAGAACACAAAGGGGTAAAAATTCAGTTGGTTGCGCCTCCCGTTAGCGCCTTAAGAGGGCGCTAATGGGGCGCAAAGCCACTAACGCCCGGGCGCAGCGATGTTTGCGCCGCTCGGGAACTTAACTAGACATTGTGCGGCGGCGCTAAACTTTACCGCTGCGACCACCTGCGCGCACAGATTGTGACGTCATTCCATGGTGCAACGCCCTTGTGGCGCCCCGGAGCGGAAATTGAGTGGCGCCCCCTGCCTTACCGCCTGGCGCATCCAACGACCGGAAGACTGGAACGCTATCAATCGCTGTGGGGCTGGGGGGGGCGCTATTTAAAGGGGGCCTCTTCCTGTCTTTTTCTGTGGTTGACATTTTTGCACCACTCGTTCTGAGAGAGAGAGAGAGATTCGGAGAGAGAGAAAGAGAGACTTCTGCATTGAGTCAACGCTTTGTGAGGTAGTTTTGCCTACTGATCCTAACTTCGCTAGTACTTTGGTTGCTGTCCTTCATTACTTTGCTTGCAAAGAGACTATGGGGGCTGCACTGATTGGGGGCGTCGTCCTGCTCCAGATGCTACTGGCTCATTTCAAGCTGCTGCTGGGAACCTCGCCAATATCTCCCAGTTCGCGGTGCATAGCTGCATCCGGCAGGTCACAAATGCCCTCTTTAAAAGGAGATGAGAGTTCATCTCTTTCCCCATGACCCCAGACAAGCAGCGTGACCGCGCTCTGGGCTTTGCGAGGGTAGCGGGCTTCCCCATGGTGCAGGGCGCCATTGACTGCACGCATGTGGCTTTGCGTGCTCCACATGAGAATGCCGAGGATTTCCGGAACAGAAAGGGGTTCCATTCCTTGAATGTTCAGTTGGTCTGTGACCACAGACAGCTGATACTCGCTGTCAATGCCCACTATCCTGGCAGCTGCCACGATGCTTTCATCCTGCGCCAGACTACTGTGGCAGAACTTTTCGAGGCACCGCATCAGCCAGTTGGTTGGCTTCTCGGGGACAAGGGGTATCCATTGAGCACCTGGCTGCTGACACCGCTCCGTACGCCCAACACCCCTGCTGAGCTGCGGTACAATGAGAGCCATCAAGCTACCAGGAACATCATTGAGCGCACAATCGGCGTGCTGAAGCAACGGTTCCGCTGTCTCGACCATTCTGGAGGAGCCCTGCAGTACTCGCCTGAACGAGTATCCAACTTCGTAGTTGTGTACTGCATGTTGCATAACATGGCAATCGTCAGGACCCAGCCAATGCCACCAGGCCTTGGAGCACCACCAGAGGAGAAGGAGGAAGAGGAGGAAGAGGACGAGGAGGATGATCATCAGCAGCACCAAGGCGGGAGGGCGGCCCACAATGGTGAAACTGCAAGGGCCGTCCGTCAACGGCTGATAGCAAGCCGCTTCTAGGCCCCTGCTGTGGAAATGGCTTCTGCCATTGCTAACAACATCAATGAACCCAGCACGCAACCCCTAAGCCGGCCAAGGCACCAATAATTCCAAACACCAACCATGTATATTTTGAATACAGAAACTTATTTATTTTACAAACTCTGTGTGTGTCAATTCCTCATGACAAACTCATAGAAATAAACACAAAAAAACAGTCAATAACATAACTGGTTCTCACAACCTGGAGATAATGTCCAAAACACTAAACAAAAGTTGGACCATGAACCTCGGCCTTTAATAAAAAAATGACCAGCATTTTGTCACACCTCCTACTTTTTGCCCTTCGAGGGTGATCTCCTTCCCTTGCGCACTTCCCCCCTTCTAACCCTACTGCTCCTCCATAATGGGACCTCAGTGGCTGCAGCAAGGCTGGTGGAAGGCTGCTGATCATCAGACCCTGACACTGCAGATGCCCCTGAAGGATGGCCTCGACCAGTTCTGGGCCTGGAGGACCCGGCTGCAGACTGCACCAACTCTGCATGGGCGGCAGCAGTCTGTCCTACAGGCGGTGGCAAGTGCAGTGGAGAAGTGACAGTGTTGGCAGCAGGAATGCTGTCATCGTGAGAGAGGACAGCAACTCCCTGCTCGCCCGACACACTGGCACTCCCACGGGGCAGCACTTCAGCATCCGGAGCAATCTGCTGGAGAACAGATTGCTGGCCTGCTGCGGCGCGGTGAGAGCCCCGGGGACATGTGAATGAACCATCGAGGTTGGCAGCAGTCTGTGCTCGCGTGGCCTCAATCTGAGTCTGCATGAGAGCAGTCGGAGATGGGATCACGGCAGCCAGTGACTGAATTGCAGCACTAAGCGTTAGTGTGGCATCCGCCTGTGCTACAGCGAAGTGCTCCACACTCCTTGCCAGTGACTCAATGCATTCGGGCACCCTTCCCACTGCACCCATGAGCTCAGTGTGCATGCCCACCGCCTGGGTGTTCATTTCTGCGATCAGCCGCTCCTCCTCTGCATCCATTGCAGTAGGAGTCTCTGGCCTACTCTCCCTCTGGGGAGAAGGCCCCCGTTCTTCCCTACCCCCATGGCGTTGCTGCAGCCCGCTGGGTCCTGGAGCTTCACCCTCATCAGACCCTTCCCCCCTGCTCCCCTCCAGGGAAGACGTGTTCCCAGTGTGGGCATGGGCTTCCTCGGGAGAGGGTGGCACTGATGCTCCGGCTTCCTCTTCCTCCTCGGCTGCAGCTTCACTCCCAGTGGCAGCTTCAGGGCCCGTCTCCTCAGCTGGTGAATCACCATCTGAAAGCAGGGAGGTACAAGAGTGGCTTTAGCGTGAGGACAGGGTGGCAGTAAGGGAGGAATAAGTGCAGCGAGTTAGCAAGTTGGATTGAAAGTGTCAAAGGCTGGTGTTGTGAGGGACAAGTGGAAGGACAGAGGACAAAAAGGTGATGACCTTACCATTGCTGTCCAGAACGGGGTCGGCGTCTCCAGTGGCGACGGGACCGATCACCCGGCTTGCCACAATCCTGTGGACGCGCTCCTCAAGATCGCTGAGGGGTTGCAGCTGAGGCCGCCCTCCACCCGTCCGTTGCTGCTGTCTCCGATTATGCGCCAGCTTGGCCTGCAAGAAAAAGGACAGCATCTGAGTAAATATACAGCCATGGTCTTGCCTGATGTGCCTCCCATAGGTGAATAGCCCTTACTGTATGCAAAGTGTGGAATGTGTGTGTGTGTTTCATGAAAGGGCCATAGGTGTTGGATGAGTGTTGTGCATTGGGGTTTTAAGACCCTCTGGCCATAGAGTGAGGTTGAGATGGAGGGATGGAGAGGTATTGAGAAAAAGCCACTCACCCTGACGACCCGAGTGAGGTCGTTGAACTTTTTGCGGCATTGAACATGGGTCCTGGGCACCATGCTCCTGGAGGAGACGCTCTGAGCCACCTCCCTCCATACTTCTCTGTACTCGCGTGGCAAAGGCCTCCTGCCACTCTCAGGGAAGAGTATACATCTTCTGCGCTCCACCGCGCCAACCAGAGCATCCAAGGCCCGCTCGGTGAAGCGCTGAGCTCGTTCTCTCACCCTCTCCATCCTTGGCAGCAAAATGGATTCACAGGTCTCTCCAGGCTGAGATTCAAGGCTGCAATGAGCAGGGTGTGGCTGGGGAGCAAGTTGGCCCCCCCCGCTTTAAGAACTGGCCGGCGCCAGTGTGTCTGTGTTCCCTCGCTAACTGGCAGCACCTGCGCTGCGCTCGCGCGCTGAGTTAGCGCCTCACTGCTCGGCCTTTGCGCCTTAAGACAGGTGTGCAGCGCCTGATTTAGCGCTCCACTCACCTCCCGGGGCGGTAAAAGTGAAGTTTCCAGTCAGTGGCGATAATTAGCGCCAGGTGCTAATATTTGCGTCCAGACGATATTTGCGCCCCAAACGGGGCGCGACCTAATTTTCCCCCCAAAGTCTTCAAAATAAAGATTTCAATGTTTGACAGCACATTAACATAAACTTCACATGAACATTGGCTAAACCACCCAAGTGCCTACCCTTGTGTGCTCTTAGTTGGTATGCTTGCAGTAGGATGAGGGAGAGTGTGAGGGGTAGCTAGTGAGATGGGGAAGTGATAATGTAGATAGAGAGGGATGGGTGGAGGTGCAAGGTAAGTTGGTGTGAGTAAAGATGTGCAGGAGTATGGTAGGGAAGGCAGAGTGATAGGGATGTGATGAGTGGGACAGCAGGATGAGGTTGAGTGTGGCTTTGCAGTAACGTTTCGTGATCTACTGAGATAATTGAAAGGTTTGCACCACTGCAGCCTGGTTCTCCTGAAGACATCCCTGCTTGTGACCTCCTGTGCAATGTGCAACCAGGCTGCGTTGGTCTCCTGGGGAGGTGTCTTCTGCCCATGGGAAAGGAAGAGAACCTCCCTGCACGCTGTGACTCCCTCCATAAGCATATGGAGGGAGTCATGGGAGGGCCTGGGTGCAGCCGTGCACCTTTGTGCAGTGATTGTCAGTGTTTGCAGCACCTCAAGGCTTCAGAATACTGACAGCACAACTGTCAAAATCAATGTGGACATGGCCCCTTTAAGGAAACCGGCTGATGACATGTCATCAGATGACGCGTCATCAGACCCACTTCCTTTTAATTGGCCAGGAACCTCGCATGGCGGCCTTAACAAGCCCAATCAGGGGAAAATCACTTGGAGGAGGCGGGATGAAGACGGGTGCGGAATTTGAGGCCGCTGTCTGAACCGGCCGCACTGGACTCGCCATGGCAGGCGAAATCACGGCCTATGTGTGGGAATCAGTCTGAATTGATTCATAAATTACTTTAGCTTGATTTTAATACATTCTGAAGTTCTTGTCCTATAATGCATGACCTATATTTTCCATGCAATGGAACATAGCACATATGTAGTCTTGGCAAAATGACTAGCAAGCATAGTTTTTCTTGGCCTAAAATCAACCTTTATGTATACAACTGAGTTTTGGTAACACATTTTAAATACGCAACATTGCAATTATGAATGTCACCACAAATGTTTTTAATGGTACTACAAAAGGGCAGAGCAGAGCATAGAACTCCATACATAATATTCCATTATATTATCAAGATGACAACTAGGAAAATAGCAGATTTTACTCCTTGCATAAACACTATTATCTTTTTAGATGTCACTATTCAGTGATTTGAAGCCATGTGATTTTATTAGGAACATAGAACAGGAGTAGGCCATTTTGCCCTTGAGCCTGTTCCGCCATTCAGTGAGATCATGGCTGATCTGCGACCTAACTCCATATACCTGCCTTTGCAGCACATCTCTTAATACCTTTGGTTATCAAAAGTCTATCAATCTCACATTTAAAATTAACAATTGATCTAGCATCAATTGCCGTTTGCGGAAGAGAGTTCAAAACTTCTACCACCCTTTGTGTGTAGAAGTGTTTCCTAATTTCACTCCTGAAAGGCCTGGCTCTAATTTTTAGACTATGTCCCCTAGTCCTAGACTCCCCAAACAGCGGAAATAGTTTTTCCCTCTATCTACCCTATCTGTTCCCCTTAATATCTTGAAAATATCAATCAAATCACCCTTTAACCTTCTAAATTCCAGGGAATACAACTCTACTTTGTGTGATCGCTCCTCGTATTTAACCCCTGGAGTCTAGATATAATTTTGGTAAATCTACGCTGCTCTCACTCCAAGGCCAATATATCCTTCCTAAGGTGTGGTGCCCAGAACTGCTCGCAGTACTCCAGGTGTGGTCTAACCAGGGCTCTGTATAGCTGTAGAATAACTTCTACCCCCTTGTATTCTAGTCCTCTAGATATAAAGGCCAGCATTCCATTAGTCTTTTTGATTATTTTCCGTACCTGTTCATGCCGTTTTAATGATCTATGTACCTATTAACCCAAATTTGTTCAAATATTAAAAAGCTCATACCAATCACAGACAAAGTTTTGAAAGACCAAATTGAGACACAACTGGACCAGCCACATATTATGCCGTGGCCACTAGAGCTCACCAACTCTTCACTGACACTTGTCTGCAGTGCTTTTTGGGGTCTAAAGTATCCGAAGAAACCACCATGTATTTGATTAGTGAAGCTATGGAAATGAGCCCTCAGGAGCTTTGATGGACATTATATTTGCGCTGATAAAAACATCAAGGAAATTTGCACTTAGTACAATAACAGTGCATAAGTGGCGTAATGCACTAAAACACAAATTTCCCGATTTTTTCCAGTGCTTTAACGGCATAACTACGGTGTTATCTGCTGAACATCACAAGGAATTCCACCCCCTAGCTAACCCTAGCTGTCTTGGTTTTTGACCCTAGTTTGACAGCCTGGTCCACGAGCAGAACATCGCTACACAGGCCCACATATCTACCAGACTGGTCACCAAGAGGAATATGAGTTCTAAAGGCAAGGGTTTGCTACCATGTCAGATCAATATGGTGCTGCTGTATGCTACCAAGCAGGTCCTACACATTGTGGTTACTTGCTGTGCCTTTCAAACTTCATGATTGAGAAAGGACTGGATGTGGAATGGCAGAAGAAGGCTTGCCTAGATGCTGAGGAGCCTGGAGCTCAACATCAGGAGGCTCAGTACTCAGACTATTCTTCCACATCAGCTGCCAGGAATATTCATTAAGAAAGAAAAGAAGGACTTGCATTTATATAGCGCCTTTCACGACCACCGGAGGTCCGAAAGCACTTTACAGCCAATGAAGTACTTTTTGACGTGTAGTCACTGTTGTAATGTAGGAAACGTGACAGCCAATTTGCGCATAGCAAGCTCCCACAAACAGCAATTTGTAATGGCCAGATAATCTGTTTTAGTGATGTTGATTGAGGAATAAATATTGGCTAGGATGCCGGGGATAACTTCCCTTCTCTTCTTTGAAAATAGTGCCATAGGATCTTTTACTGTAACAGCAGATGGGGTCTCGGTTTAACGCCTCATCCAAAAGACAGCACCTCCGACAGTGCAGCACTCCCTCAGTACTGTACTGTCGTGTCAGCCTAGATTTTTATGCTCAAGTCTCTGGAGTGGGACTTGAACCCACAACCTTCTAACTCACAGGCAAGGGTGCTACCAACTGAACCATGGCTGACACTTCATTGGGAGATAATTAGTATTACTTTTTCCTCAGATTAAGGTGGTATCTTTTTGGTATATGATCACAAAATTCCCCAGCCTTCCTGCCAATTCCAATTATTCCAAACATAAACATCTGCCTTTCTGGCTCCAATACCAAAAATAACATGTCACCTTTACCAGACCTTGCAAAACCTCTCTCATGATCTCTGCAATGAGGAATAAGCTTCCCTAATATTGCTGCATGTGAGGGCAGTGGACCAAGACTCCTGTCATATGCTGCACATTCTGGGAGAGTGACCTCAGTGCCTGTACATAGTTGTGTTGTTCTTTGAGCATCCTTCTTTTCACTGTTGGACCAATGAAATCCAGGTCTGTGACCTGCTCAGTTGTGAGAAGATATCACCACAGCCTCTGCTAGGCAATAGCCAAGTTTGTTTTTTATTTGTTCATGGGATGTGAGCATCGCTGGCAAGGCCAGCATTTATTGCCCATCCCTAGTTGACCTTGAGAAGGCAGTGGAACCACTGCAGACCTTGTGATGAAGGTACTCCCACAATGCTCCTTATCCACTCCTTATCCACTCCTTGTTCTTTTGGCTCTCTCATTCTCAGTAAGCCCCCCAGTGCAATATTCTCATGCCCACTATCTTAATCCCCCTGACTGAAAGGCTCTGAGTTGGTACGTGAGGCAAATAAGGTGGATGCTGAAGGTGGTGTAATAGATAGAGAGGGGGCAGGAGTACCAGAGGTGTAAGGACTGTCATCATCATCCTCCTTGTCATCATCATCATCATTGTCATCATTATTACCATCATTATCTCTCAACAAGTAAGGACTTCCTTCCTTCATCCTCTTCCTCTTCTTTTGCACCCCCATCCCCTTGCTGTGCAGGACCTGCTGATTGTGCAGGACCTGCTGATGAAGCAGGCACAAACTGCAACACAGATTTTCGAGACCAATGTTTGACATTTCCAATCAAGTTCCTATCTTATAGAGTTCAAGAATTTCAATGATTGCTTGTTAATGTGCTCAACTGTGACAATTACATTGATTAGTTCACTGAACTTTATAAGTAGTGCGTATCATAGTGCTAGTCAGAGGAATCTTTGGTGCCTTCAGAGTTTAGTAAATTGTTTTTCTTGCACAAAAAAGTCCTCTGTTAAAGGGCCTAAAGGTCAACACCTGACAAATCGTCTCTATAGATTGTACGCTGATTGATTACTCACTGAACTGTTCATCACCGTTGTTTGGAGTATGGCTTTAAGTTTCACTGAGGGAGCAGTTAGTGGGCTGTAGTACTGTTCTACGTGCAGAAAATTCACATATCGGCATATTGCGAACTGAAAGCTTTCACTGTCCTGGAACAAGAGATCAAGATCCAAAATGTGTCTTTCTATATTTCATGTACAAAATTATTCTCTGAGTTAATGTAGTTGTTACTTTCGACCATCTGTGTTCTCTAATTATAATCATAAAATTCAAATGATAAATGTGATCCAGACATTCCACAGACTTGCTTTATAAAAAAAAAACATATTGCTGATGGAATTCCCAAGTTGATGTGATGTGAGCATTTTCCAGTTTTGGAGAGCATACAGATTGAGGCCTAGCAGAGTAAATGACAGAGCATCAGACTCTGTGATGGCAAGTTACAGTCCTGAGAGGAAGATGATCTTGGGGTTAACTTACAGTAAATTTGGATCTGAGGAAAATGTCAAACGTAGAAGGGACAAAGCCAGTCAAGTTGTACAACAACAGCCTTTTAAAGGAAGAAGTCATCAGAGAGGATATACTGTCAGCTGAAAGGCTTAGTTTGGAAATCTGTTGGGGGAAAATCTGATTTGCATAAATGAATTCTACACCTTGAAATTTTTGGATCTTGGGTCTGGTAATTTTATGGGTAAATTATATATGTTAATGTTAGTTTTAGAGGCAATTAATATTAATATTAGGTTCTATACACTTCAAAATACTGACCTAGAAATCCAATTTACTAGACCAATATCTTTGTGGCTGTGTGACCTGATGAATGCTGGCAGAATGAAATGCATTTTTAACTTTGCTTATCTTTTTCAGAGAGCATAGGAAGTCTAACCTATATATGTTTTCAGGTAGTAGTGTAAAGGAGATTATGTAGGAATAATATACTTCTGAATAGTTCTGTTCGGTAGATAAACTAAGTCTATCATATCTAGGAAAGGTAGTTCAACTTGTGAGAAGTGCTTGCAATTTGATTAGTGTAGAACTTGGTAATTAGTTGGTAGACATATTTCAGCTGCCCTCAGAGGAAAGGTGACCGATGTCTATGATACATTTTCATGTGTGAAGTTAAACTCCCATAACTCCCATAACTAGTTGGCTAAGGAATTTTACCAGATTGACGATAATTTTGAATTGCAAACCTTTTCCCAATATTAGAAGCCATGCCATAGTCAGACTGGATTTTCCGAGGGGTCAGTGGGCGTGATCGGTGTCGGGTCGGGTGGGAAAGTGTTTTTTTTTCCCCCAGTGGGTCGGGACCCTGCTGTGAACCTGCCGCCACGTGCCTTTCCCTGATGTCGGGTCTGTCAGCGCTGAGCAAACCCAACACACAGCGGAGGGGGATGCAATTCAGGTTATACTGACCTTGTTTAGCAATGATTAGGAACACATTTGAGCTCACCTTTGGAATTTACGTGCTCGCCCACGGGGTCCTCGCTGCTCGGGGATCACGTCTGTTAAGCTGAGGTGGGAGTTCAGTGGCCATTGAATCAGCTGTTGAGTTGACAGCTTCAAATGTAAAGTAAAAGCTCCCACCTTACAGAGATATCTTCCCTCAGCCACAAGCTCTTCCTCACTGCATTTCACCAACAGATTTACCATGCTATTTTTTTATTATTTGTTTATGGGATGTGGGCGTTGCTGGCAATGCCAGCATTTATTGCCCATCCCTAGTTGCCCTTGAGAAGGTGGTGGTGAGCCACCTTCTTGAACCGCTGCAGTCCGTGTGGTGAAGGTACTCCCACAGTGATGTTAGGTAGGGAGTTTTGACCCAGGTAGGGATTTTGACCCAGCAACGATGAAGGATCGGTGATATACTTCAAAGTCACGATGGTGTGTGACTTGGAGGGGAACTTGGAAGTGGTGGTGTTCCCATGTGCCTGCTGCTGTGTGGAAGAGTTTGCGGGTTTGGGAGGTGCTGCGGAAGAAGCCTTGACGAGTAGCTGCATTGCATCTTGTAGATGGTACACACTGCAGCCACGGTACGCCGGTGGTGGAGGGAGTGAATGTTTAAGGTGGTGGATGGGGTGCCAATCAAGCGGGCTGCTTTGTCCTGGATAGTGTCGAGCTTCTTGAGTGTTGTTGGAGCTGCATACATCCAGGCAAGTGGAGAGTATTCCATCACACTCCTTACTTGTGCCTTGTAGATGGTAGAACGGTTTTGGGGAGTCAGGAGGTGAGACACTCGCCACAGAATACCTAGCCTCTGACCTACTCTTGTTGCCACAGTATTTATGTGGCTGGTCCAGTTAAGTTTCTGGTCAATGGTAACCCCCAGGATGCTGATGGTGGGGAATTTGGCGATGGTAATGCCATTGAATGTCAAGGGGAGGTTGTTAGACTCTCGCTTGCTGGAGATACTCATTGCCTGGCACTTGTGTGGCGCGAATGTTACCTGCCACTTATCAGCCCAAGCCTGAACATCTTCCAGGTCTTGTTGCATGTGGGCATGGACTGCTTCATTATCTGAGGAGTTGTGAATGGCGCTGAACACTGTGCAGTCATCAGCAAACATTCCCATTTCTGAACTTATGTTGGAGGGAAGGTCATTGATGAAGCAGCTGAAGATGGTTGGGCCTAGGACACTGCCCTGAGGAACTCTTGCAGCGATGTCCTGGGGCTGTGATGATTGACCTTCAACAACCACAACCATCTACCTTTGTGCTAGGTATGACTCCAGCCAGTGGAGAGTTTTCCCCCTCATTCCCATTGACTTCAGTTTTACTAGGGCTCCTTGATGCTACACTCGGTCAAATGCTGCCTTGATGTCAAGGGCAGTCACTCTCACTTCACCTCTAGAATTTAGCTCCTTTGTCCATGTTTGGACCAAGGCTGCAATGAGCTCGGTAGCCAAGTGGTCTTGGCGGAACCCAAACTGGGCATCAGTGAGCAGGTTATTGGTGAGTAAGTGCCGCTTGATAGCACTGTTGATGACACCTTCCATCACTTTGCTGATGATTGAGAGTAGACTGATGGGGCGGTAATTGGCTGGATTGGATTTGTCCTGCTTTATGTGGACAGGACATACCTGGGCAGTATTCCACATTGTCAGATAGATGCCAGTGTTGTAGCTGTACTGGAACAGCTTGGCTAGAGGCACAGCTAGTTCTGGAGCACAAGTCTTCAGCACGACAGCTGGGATGTTGTCAGGGCCCATAGCCTTTCCTGTATCCAGTGCGCGCAGCTGTTTCTTGATATCACGTGGAGTGAATCGAATTGGTTGAAGACTGGCTTCTGTGATGGTGGGAACCTCAGGAGTAGGCCGATATGGATCATCCACTCGGCACTTCTGGCTGAAGATGGATGCAAACGCTTCAGCCTTGTCTTTTGCACTCACGTGCTGGGCTCCACCATCATTGAGGATGTGGATATTCATGGAGCCTCCTCCTCCCGTTAGTTGTTTCATGGTCTACCACCATTCACGACTGGATGTGGCAGGACTGCAGAGCTTTGATCTGATCCATTGATTGTGGGATCGCTTAGCCCTGTCTATAGCATGCATGTAGTCCTGTGTTGCAGCTTCCCCGGGTTGGCACCTCATTTTTAGGTATGCCTGGTGCTGCTCCTGGCATGCTCTTCTACACTCCTTATTGAATCAGGGTTGGTCCCCTGCCTTGATGGTAATGGTAGAGTGAGGGATATGCCAGGCCAGGAGGTTACAGATTGTGGTGGAATACAATTCTGCTGCTGCTGATGGCCCACAGCACCTCATGGATGCCCAGTTTTGAGCTGGTAGATCTGCTCTGAATCTATTCCATTTAGCACGGTGGTAGTGCCAAACAACACGATGGAGGGTGTCCTTAGTGTGAAGACGGGACTTTGTCTCCACAAGGACTGTGCGGTGGTCACTGCTACAAATACTGTCATGGACAGATGCATTTGCGACAGGCAGATTGGTGAGGACGAGGTCAAGTAGGTTTTTCCCTTGTGTTGGTTCTCTCACCACCTGTCGCAGGCCCAGACTGGCGGCTATGTCCTTCAGGACCCGGCCAGCTCGGTCAGTAGTGGTGCTACTGAGCCACTGTTAGTGATGGACATTGAAGTCCACCACCCAGAGTACATTCTGTGCCCTTGCTACTCTCAGTGCTTCTTCCAAGTGGTGTTGAAAGTGGAGGAGTACTGATTCATCAGCTGAGGGAGGGCGGTAGGTGGCAATCAGCAGGAGGTTTCCTTGCCCATGCTTCACCTGAAGCCATGAGACTTCATGGGGTCCAGAGTCAATGTTGAGGGCTCCCAGGGCCACTCTTTCCCAACTATATACCACTGTGCCACCACCTCTAGTGGGTCGCTCCTGCCGGTGGGACTGGACATACCCAGGGATGGTGATGGAGGAATTTGGGACGGTGGCTGAAAGATATTATTCTGTTAATATGACTATTGCTGACGATTGACTAGTCTGTGCGACAGCTCTCCCAATTTTGGCACAAGTTCCCAGATGTTGGTGAGGAGGACTTTGCAGGGTTGACTGGGCTGGGTGTGCCATTGCTGTGTCCGTAGCCGGTGCCGAGGTCAATGCCGGGTGGTCCGTTGGTTTCATTCTTATTATTGTGTTTCGTAGCAAATTTTTTACAACTGAGTGGCTTGCTTGGCCATTTCAGAGGGCAGTTAAGGGTCAACTACATTGCTGTGGGTCTGGAGTCACATATAGGCCAGACCGGGTAAGGATGGGAGATTTCCTTCCCTAAAGGACCTTAGTGAACCAGATGGGGTTTTTACGACAATCCGATAGTTTCATGGTTACCATTACTGATACTAGCTTTTTATTCCAGATTTATTTAATTAACTGACTTTAAATTCCCTAGCTGCCGTGGTGGGATTTGAACTCACGTCTCCTGTAATCATTAGTCCAGGCCTTTATACTAGCTCAGTGACATTACCACTATGCTACCGTTCCTGCAAGTCTTTACACACGTCTCCATCCAGTCTGACCTCATTACCTCTCTCACCATTGACAAATCGCTTCTGTCATCTCTACTTCATTTGCCATCTATTCCATCAGCATGGGTGCCCTTTATACTCTCTCACCTTGGTCCTCAGAATCCCACCACGATCAGCCCCAATACCAGCAGCACCAGGCACACCAACAGCACCAACAACACCAGCCTTATCCACAATCAACTGATGCTGCACAAGACACAAGGCATCAGCACCTGACCACATTGCTGCCCGGGAGGCCAGGGATGGCCTCACCATGGACAGATTGAGGGGACCCTGCTTGTGCCCCCCTCTGCAATGTGCAACCAGGCTGTGTTGATCTCCTAGGGAGGTCTTTTCTGCCCATTGGAAGGGAAGAGAACCTCCCTGCATGCTGTGACTCCCTCCATAAGCATATGGAGGGAGTCATGGGGGAGCCTGGGTGCAGCCCGGCACCTCTGTGCAGTGTTTGTCGGTGTTTGCAGCACCTCAATGCTGGAGAACACTGACAGCGACAATGTCAAAATAAATTTGGCTATGGTCCATAAGAACATAAGAAATAGGAGCAGGAGTAGGCCATTTGGCCCCTCGAGCCTGCTCTGCCACTCAATAAGATCATGGCTGATCTTCTACCTTAACTCCACTTTCCTGCACTATCCCCATATCCCTTGATTCCTTTAATATCCAAAAATATATTGATTTCTGTCTTCAATATACTCAACGACTGAGCCTCCACAACCCTCTGGGGTAGAGAATTCCAAAGATTCACCACCCTCTGAGTGAAGAAATTTCTTCTCATCTCAGTCCTAAATGGCCAACCCCTTATTCTGAGACTCTGACCCCTGGTTCTAGACTCCCCAGCCAAGGGAAACATCTTCTCTGCATCTACCCTGTCAAGCCCTGTAAGAATTTTGTATGTTACAAAGAGATCACCTCACATTCTTCTAAACTCCAGAGAATATAGGCCTAGTCTACTCAATCTCTCCTCATAGGACAATCACCCCATCCCAGGAATCAGTCTGTTGAACCTTCATTGCACTCCCTCTATGGCAAGTATATCCTTCCTTAGGTAAGGAGACCAAAACTGTACACAATACTCCAGGTGTGGTCTCACCAGGGCCCTATATAATTGCAGTAAGATATCTTTACTCTTATACTCAAATCCTCTTGTAATAAAGGCCAACATACCATTTGCTTTGTTAATTGCTTGCTGTAGCTGCATGTTAACTTTCAGTGATTCATGTACAAGGACACCCAGGTCCCTCTGAACACCAACATTTCCCAATCTCTCACCATTTAAAAAATACTCTGCTTTTCTATTTTTCTTACGAAAGTGGTTAACTTCACATTTCTTCACATTATATTCCATTTGCCATGTTCTTGCCCACTCACTTAGTTTGTCTATATTGCCTTGAAGCCTCTTTGCATCCTCCTCACAACTTACATTCCCACCCAGCTTTGTATCATCAGCAAACTTGGATATACTACATTTGGTCCACTCATCCAAATCATTGAAATAGATTGTGAATAGCTGAGGCCCAAGCACTGATCCTTGCAGTACCACACTAGGTACAGCCTGCCAACCTGAAAATGACCCGTTTATTCCTACTCTCTGTTTTCTGTCCGTTAACCAATCTTCAATCCATGCTGGTATATTACCCCCAATCCCATGAGCCCTAATTTTGTTTAATAACCTCTTGTGTGGCACCTTATCGAATGCCTTCTGAAAATCCAAATACACCACTTTCACTGGTTCCCCCTTATCTATTCTGTTAGTTACAACCTCAAAAAACTCTAACAGATTAGTCGAACACAATATCCCTTTCATAAATTCGTGTTGACTCTGCCCAATCCTATTATTATTTTCTAAGTGCCCTGTTACCATGTCCTTAATAATAGATTCCAGCATTTTCTCTGCTACTGATGTCAGGCTCACTGGTCTGTAGTTCCCCGTTTTCTCACTCCCTCCTTTCTTAAATAGTGGGGTTACATTTTCTACCTTCCAATGCGCAGGAACCATTCTAGAATCTATGGAATTTTGGAAAATGACAACCAATGCATCCACTATCTTTATAGCCACCTCTTTTAAAACCCTAGGATGTAGGTCATCAGGTCCAGGGGATTTATCGGCTTTCAGTCCCATTAATTTCTCCAGTACTATTTTTTTACGAATACTAATTTCTTTCAGTTCCTCATGCTCGCTAGACCCTTGGTTCTCCACTATTTCCGGGAAGTTTTTTGCGTCTTCTTCCGTGAAGACAGACACAAAGGCTGCGATTTTCTAAGCGGTGTCAGGATGGGGGGAAGGTCAGCTGGTTTCTGGGTTCCAGTCCCGACCCCAGCTGCCTCCGCTCTGCAGACGTGATTTTCCCTTGATTGGCCTTGTTAAGCCCACCCTGCAGGCTTACCGGCCAACTAACAGGAAGCGGGTCTGATGACGTCATTTGATGATGCGTCATCTGCCGGTTTCCTTACAGGGACCATGCACAATTTTATTTTGACAGTTGATTTTTCAGTGTTTGACAGCATTGAGGTGCTGAAAACACTGATACTCACTGCACCAAGGTGAACTCTTGCACCCGTGCCCTCCAATGCCTCCCTCCATATGCTTATGAAGGGAGTCACAGTACGCAGGGAGGTTCTCTTCCCTTCCAAGGGTGGAAGAGACCTCCCCAGGACACCAACTTACCTTACACCTCCACCCAACCCTCTCTATCTACTTTATCACTTCCCCATCTCACTAGCCACCCTTCACACTCACCCGCATTCCACTGCAAGCATACCAACTAACAACACACAAGGGTGGGCACGTGAAAGGTTTAGTCAATGTCCATGTGAAGTTTCTGGTAATGTGTTGTCATACAGTGAAATCTCTTTTTCAAAAAGTGCCCCTTATTGGACTGATCTGAGTGCACATTGAGAAGTGTCTTACTGAGTTTCAGTGATTGTTCAGTCATTATTCATTCAGTCAGAGTCCTGGCGAATCGAATAACTAGGGCTGTAGAGAAGGCTTTAAACTAATTAGTGGGGGGGAGGTTTCAAGAGAGCAAAAAATAAAAATGTCAGCGGAGAAGGCAATAGAGCAAAGTAGCAGTGGGGTAATTAAAAACCAGAGCGTGTCAGGAAGGGACAGAATATATAAAGATAAAGGTAAAGTAGTAAAGGGGGTAAAAGCAGGAATAAATTGTCACAAAACATATTTAAAAGTTCTTTATCTGAATGCACGCAGCATTCGTAACAAAATAGACGAATTGACGGTACAAATAACTACGTATGGGTATGATCTTGTGGCCATTACAGAAACATGGCTGCAGGGTGACAACGACTGGGAATTAAATATGCCAGGGTATTTAACAATCAGGAAGGACAGACAGGAAGGAAGAGGAGGTGGGGTAGCTATGTTAATAAAGGAAGGAATCACTGTATTACAGAGAAATTATTTTGGGTCAAAGGATCAGGATAATGAAACAGTTTGGGTGGAGATAAGGAATAATTGTCGTAAGAATGAGCCTTACGCGTGGTGAACTTAAAGTAAGCTTTAATCAACTAAAAAGGTGCTACATACAAAAGAGGTCTTACTCTATGCCTCTCCAGGATCCAACTGCTCAGTCCAGTATTTATCCTGGACTAATCACAGGAAGTGATGCAATAAAGTTCGAGTCACAGGAAGCTGTATTGTGTTACCACATTCTCCCCCCCCAAAAGATTAGGAGGCCGGGATGCTCCCTCCATTTCGTAGCCGCCGGACGAGGGAGAGCCGCACCCGTTTGGGTTCTCGTAGCGGTAGAGGGCCCCTAGCCCGTTTACCCGCCGCGGGCCGTGGACCAGAGTCCGAGTGAAAGAGCCCGCTCTGTGAGGGGTCAGGACGATCCTGACTGTGTACTGGTGCCCGAACGGGTGTCGGGCAGGGCTGTGGCAGATCCGTTTCCGAGCGTATGGTACGGGGTGGATCGTGGCTGTGCGTGCGAGCCCCGACGGGCTCATAGTCAGTCTGCCCCAGGTCGGCACGCTGGAGTGAGGTACCAGTCGGCGTCAGATCCAGATCGTGATGAGAGGCACCTGGCGAGCCCAGAGATGTGCCTGGTACAATGTCATCCCCTGGTGTCCCTCTATGTTTCGGCGGGCAGGGAGCCAGATCCCGCAATGACACGGTAGATTCCCGACCGTCAGGATACCGAATATAGGCGTAGGTAGGGTTGACGTCAGTGAGCTCAACCTCATCTACCAGGGGGTCATTCTTAGACGCCCGGACATATCTTCGGAGTAGCACTGGTCCCGGTGCAGTCAGCCACGACGGGAGAGATAGCCCATAGGATGAGCGACGCTGAAATCGGAAGAACCGTTCATGAGGCGTCGTATTTGTGGCGGTCGAAAGGAGGGACCGTGTGGAGTGTAATGCGTCTGGAAGTACTGCTTCCCATTGCTGGTTGGGTAGGCCCCGAGATCTCAAAGCCAGACGTACCGCATTCCAGATGATAGCGTTAAAACGCTCGACTTGCCCATTCCCGACCGGATGATAAGGCGTCGTTCTGCTGGCAGCAATACCCCGTTCCGAGAGATAGGCCTTGAGTTCTCCTGACATAAAAGAAGGGCCCCGATCCGAATGAACATAGGATGCCATGCCACAGAAAGCAAATACCTGCTCAAGGCAGCTGATAACCGTGGTCGTCAGCATATTGGGGCAGGGAAAGGCAAACGGAAAATGGGAATACTCATCGACCATGGTCAATAGATAAGTGTTGCGAGTTGAAGAGGGCAACGGCCCCTTAAAATCGATGCTAAGCCGTTGCATTGGCTGGGTCGCTTGTATGAGTATACCACCCGAGGGGCGGAAAAACTGAGGTTTCAATTCCGCACAGACTCTGCAGTCCGAGCACATCTTCTTTACATCCCCGGTAGAGAATGGGAGATTTCGGGACCGCACGAAGTGTAGCATGCGAGTAACGCCCAGATGACACAACCCATCATGGATGTCTACTAGCGTAGAGGGTGCCATGGCGGAGCAGAATGCTCGTGTGAGGGTATCCGGAGCCACATTCTCCTTGCCAGGTCGATAGTGGATGGTGTAACCAAAAGAGGCCAATTCCAGCCGCCAAAGCTGGATTTTATTATTTTTAATTTTGGTCCGTTTTCGATTATCGAGCATGAAGGCGACCGATCGCTGGTCCGTGATTAAGGTAAAGTGCTGGTGAGCTAGGAGATGAGTCCACTTCCGTACTGCCTCTATGATGGCTGTAGCTTCTTTCTCGACTGGAGGATAATGTAGCTCAGCCCCTTGAAAAGTCCTAGACAAAAATGCCACCGGACGACCTTCCTGATTCAGAGTGGCCGAGATCGCCACCTCCGAGGCATCACACTCAACAACAAAAGGAAGACTCTCATCGATGGAGTGAAGAGCCGCTTTCTCCAACTGTTTTTTCAGGAGGTTAAAGGCTGCAACAGCCGCTGTGTCTAGTGGGAATGTGCTGGCCTTCAGTAGAGGTTGGATTCGGTCTGAGAAGTTAGGAATCCATTTAGCATAGTATGCAAACAGGCCGAGGGCCCGGCGCAAGGAGGCTGGATTCTTAGGTGGCGGGAGCTCTTGGAGTGGGCGAAGCCTTTCAGGGTCAGGTTTAATGATGCCATTGCCCACACAATAGCCAAGGATGTTGATGGTTGGTTGTGACTCAATGGATTTAGCCGCATTTAATGTCAAATTACGGTGCTGGAGTGCATCCCAAAATCGTTGGAGATTGGTGTCATGTTCCCGCTGATTGCGACCTGCGACAGTAATATTGTCCAGATAAGGAAACGTATCCTTCAAGTCTTCCTGTTTGACCAGGTCATCCATTGCTCGCTGGAAGACAGCCACTCCATTAGTGACCCCAAAGGGGAGGCGACGAAATTGATACAGCCGTCCATTGGCTTCAAAGGCCGTATACTGCTTGTCTGAGACCTTCAAGGGTACCTGATGATAGGCACTTTTCAGATCATATGTTGAGAACACCGTGTACTCAGCCAGTTTATTAACCATATCATCGATGCGCGGCAATGGGTATGCGTCCAAGTCCGTATATTGATTGATGGTCTGTGAATAGTCAATGCACAGCCATTTCTTGTGAGGTTGTAGAGGGTTCTTAACAATAACGACCTGGGCGCGCCATGGCGACGAACAAGGCTCGATGATATCCTCTGCTAAAAGCCGAGAAATCTCAGCCGCAATAAAAGACTGGTCTTCCTGACTGAAACGTCGTGACTTTGTTATAATCGGTTTGCATCGAGGAGGGATACTGGTAAACAGTGAGGGTTCATCCAGTGAAGCTGCTGACAATGCACAGAACGGTAATCGAGGTCGTATATTAGAAATAGTGAGTTCAGGTTTGGATCCGCCGAACTCAATGGTGAGCTTCTTATGCTGCTTTTGAAAATCCAGCCCTAAGATAAGATCACTACATAAGTCCTTGAGCACCGAAAGCCGGGTGGAGGGATACCTGCGACCATTAAGTGTTATTTCAACCATACAAAAGCCAGAAATTCTGGTATTAAGTGATGGCTGAGCCATTGCAATTGCCTGGTCCGATGGGAAAACATGTAGCTTTAACTCTGCAACAATCTGTTCCCTAATGAAACTATCAGTACTACCTGAGTCAATTAAGGCATCTAAAGTATGTCCATTAATTGATGCTTTTGTAGCTGCATGGAATAGGTTCTGAGGACAAGCAGCTGTAATTGGTGTCGTTGCACAAAGAGTGGCTGAAACTCTAGGTGTGTTTCTTCGAGAGAAAACCCGAGAGGAAGCACGATAGATTTTAGCCGGAACATCTTGATAGGCCCTTACCGGGGCAGTTCGGTAGGACTTAGCTTGATAAGCCCTCGTAGAGGCTCTTGATAGGCAAACCTTTGCAAAATGACCCTTTTTGTTGCAATGACTGCAAAACGCATTGCGAGCAGGGCAGAATTTCCGAGGGTGAAACTCATCACCACAAAAGAAGCATTTCTTAGATTGCCAAGAGGCTGCCACAGTGGGGTCATCATCCTCTTCATCAGTGAAGTCATCAGATTGATCGTCAGGGATAAAGTCCTCCCTAATAGAGTTCACCTGTGGCCTCTTAAATTGCCTGACTGTAGTTAAGGCAGCAGACCGAGGTCTGGGCACTGTATAAAGGTCTGCATTTCTTTTTGCCAGATCTAGAGAGCAAGCCATGTCATAAGCTCTCTGAAGCTCAAGTGTCTTACTTTCCAGTAGACGCTGGCGTATAAATGGGGAGGCAAGCCCGCAGATGAAAGCATCACGGATCATTTCTTCACGGTACAGCTCAGCTGAGGCCGCCTGAAAGTTACAGTCCATACTAAGTCTGCGAAGCTCTTGGAGGAATTTATCAATGGATTCCTCCGGCCCTTGTTGGGCTGTAGCTAGTAGATGTCTGGCATAGACCTCATTCGGTGTCTTAGTATATAGTCTTTTAAGCGTCCGAATTGCCTCCTCATAACTGCCCCATTCCTCAACATACTGAAATACATTCGGAGTGACACAGTTGATGAGTATCCGCAACTTTGTGTCATCATCAGCCTTGCAATATTCGAGAAAATTGTCAAACGTGCGATACCAGTGTTTCCACACCTTACCGGCTGCTGGGGTGTTTGGGTCCAAGTCAAGACGCGATGGTTTAAGGATGTTTTCCATGATGGGTGATTCCCTGGATCCTTAGTTCCGAGTTCGTCCAAAAAGTTTGAGTGCGAAGTTTTTCAAAGTTGATTAAATTGTCATAAGAATGAGCCTTACGCGTGGTGAACTTAAAGTAAGCTTTAAAAAACTAAAAAGGTGCTACATACAAAAGAGGTCTTACTCTATGCCTCTCCAGGATCCAACTGCTCAGTCCAGTATTTATCCTGGACTAATCACAGGAAGTGATGCAATAAAGTTCGAGTCACAGGAAGCTGTATTGTGTTACCACAATAATAAAGGGAAAAAAACACTAGTGGGAGTAGTATATAGGCCTCCTAATAGTTGCAACTCTGCTGGAAGAAGTATTAATCAGGAAATAGTTGGGGCATGTAATAAGGGAACAGCTATAATTATGGGGGATTTTAACTATCATATTAACTGGACAAATCAAATTGGGCAGGGCAGCCTTGAGGAAGAGTTTATTGAGTGTATTAGGGATGGATTTCTTGAGCAGTATGTAACTGATCCTACAAGGGGGCAAGCAACCTTGGACCTGGTCCTGTGTAATGAGTCAGGATTAATTAATAATGTCCTAGTTAAGGATCCTCTTGGAATGAGTGACCATAACATGGTTGAATTCCATATCCAATTAGAGGGTGAGAAGGTTGGTTCTCAGACAAGCGTACTGAGCTTGAATAAAGGAGACTATGATGGTATGAGAGCGGAATTGATTAAAGGGGACTGGGAAAATAGATTAAAGGGTAAGACGGTACATGAGCAGTGGTGTTCATTTAAGGAGTTATTTTACAACTTTCAAAAAATATATATTCCACTGAGGAAAAAAGGGTGTAAAAGAAATGACAGCCATCCGTGGCTAAGTAAAGAAATTAAGGATAGTATCCAACTAAAAACAAGGACATATAAGGTAGCCAAACTTAGTGGGAGGATAGAAGATTGGAAAGTCTTCAAAAGACAGCAAAAAGTAACTAAAGGATTGATTAAGAAAGGGAAGATAGATTATGAAAATAAATTAGCAAAAAATATAAAAACAGATAGCAAGAGTTTCTATAGTTATATAAAAAGAAAAAGGGTGGCTAAGGCAAACGTAGGTCCCTTAGAGGATGAGACCGGGAAATTAATGGTGGGAAACATGGAGATGGCAAAAATGCTGAACAAATATTTTGTTTCAGTCTTTACGATAGAGGACACTAAGAATATCCCAACACTGGACAAACAGGGGGCTCTAGGGGGGGGAGGAGCTAAATACGATTAAAATCACTAAGGAATTGGTACTCAGTAAAATAATGGGAATCAAGGCGGATAAATCCCCCGGACCTGATGGCTTACATCCTAGGGTCTTGAGGGAAGTGGCAATAGGGATTGTGGATGCTTTGGTAATAATTTTCCAAAATTCCCTGGAATCAGCAAAGGTCCCGGCAGATTGGAAAACTGCTAATGTAACACCCTTATTTAAAAAGGGTAGTAGGCAGAAAGCTGGAAATTATAGACCAGTTAGTCTAACATCTGTGGTGGGTAAAATTTTGGAGTCTATTATTAAGGAGACAGTAACGGAACATTTAGATAAACATAATTTGATAGGACAAAGTCAGCATGGCTTTATGAAGGGGAAATCATGTCTGACAAATTTGCTTGAGTTCTTTGAGGACATAACGTACAGGGTGGATAAAGGGGAACCAATGGACGTAGTGTATTTAGACTTCCAGAAGGCATTCGACAAGGTGCCACATAAAAGATTATTGCTCAAGATAAAAAATCACTGGATTGGGGGTAATATTCTGGCATGGGTGGAGGATTGGTTATCTAACAGGAAGCAGAGAGTTGGGATAAATGGTTCATTCTCGGACTGGCAACCAGTAGCCAGTGGTGTTCCGCAGGGGTCGGTGCTGGGTCCCCAACTCTTTACAATCTATATTAACGATTTGGAGGAGGGGACCGAGTGTAACATATCAAAGTTTGCAGATGATACAAAGATGGGAGGGAAAGTAGAAAGTGAGGAGGACATAAAAAACCTACAAGGGGATATAGACAAGCTGGGTGAGTGGGCAGAGATTTGGCAGATGCAATACAATATTGGAAAATGTGAGGTTATGCACTTTGGCAGGAAAAATCAGAGAGCAAGTTATTATCTTAATGGCGAGAAACTGGAAAGTACTGCAGTACAAAGGGATCTGGGGGTCCTAGTGCAAGAAAATCAAAAAGTTAGTATGCAGGTGCAGCAGGTGATCAAGAAGGCCAACGGAATGTTGGCTTTTATTGCTAGGGGGATAGATTATAAAAACAGGGAGGTATTGCTGCAGTTATATAAGGTATTGGTGAGACCGCATCTGGAATACTGCATACAGTTTTGGTGTCCATACTTAAGAAAAGACATACTTGCTCTCGAGGCAGTACAAAGAAGGTTCATTCGGTTAATCCCCGGGATGAGGGAGTGGACATACGAGAAGAGGTTGAGTAGATTGGGACTCTACTCATTGGAGTTCAGAAGAATGAGAGGCGATCTTATTGAAACATATAAGATTGTGAAGGGGCTTGATCGGGTGGATGCGGTAAGGATGTTCCCAAGGATGGGTGAAACTAGAACTAGGGGGCATAATCTTAGAATAAGGGGCTGCTCTTTCAAAACTGAGATGAGGAGAAACTTCTTCACTCAGAGGGTAGTAGGTCTGTGGAATTTGCTGCCCCAGGAAGCTGTGGAAGCTACATCATTAAATAAATTTAAAACAGAAATAGACAGTTTCCTAGAAGTAAAGGGAATTAGGGGTTACGGGGAGCGGGCAGGAAATTGGAAATGAGGCTGAGTTCGGATCGGTCGAGGCCCTGTGGGTGGCATAGCGGGCCCAGGGGCTGAGTGGCCGGGTCCTGCTCCTACTTCTTGTGTTCTTTAGATTTGAGGTGATGATCAGATCAGCCATGATCTTATTGAATGGCGGAGCAGGCTCGAAGGGCCGATTGGCCTACTCCTGCTCCTATTTCTTATGTTCTTATGTTCTTATAACTCCCCCCCCCACCGCCCCGCCCCTGCCTTGCTGTAGTGATGTGTGTGCATGGAATGGCTTGGACACTAATGGAATGCTTTACAGTGCTGGTGTGGGATGGTATCAACCTGGTGCATCATGTGGCAGCCAGGGTTTACAGCATCAAGTGAAGAAAGTCTGGCCATGGTGATGCTATCCTGGCCAACAATTTTATCAAGGGCTGATGCCATTTGTCCAGTGCAGCATCAGGTGATGGCGGCGAAGGTTGGTGATTAGGTTGGTGATGTTGGTGTCGGGGATGATTGTGGAAGGACTCGGAGGACCAAGGTCTGATTGTTTCATTGGCTCCGATGTTGCTGGAATAGATGGCAGCTGCAGGTGAGGTGACAGAAGTGATCTGTCACTGGTGAGAGAGGTCCTTCCAATGAGATGGCACTGGACATACAGCTGGATTTAAAAACTTGTAAGCTAAAGAAATCTGTATATGTAGTAAAAATGCAGTAACCAACATTTTCTGTGCTCTGAAACTCACCATGTGCAACATGGTATCCTTAACACCACTTCTGCAACTGTCATCTTTTCACAAACATCAGACCAGACTCAAAACACGCCAGGTTGAGCTGGTGTGTTCCCCGAACAGCGGGTAACCAGTGGGGGAGAAGGTAAAATTACAAGTAAGCCTCAAAAGACTCTTAAATTGGCTCTTAACAAGCCATTTAAGTAGTTGATTTGTATCCCCCGCCGCTTGGTGTCGGGTCAGTTCTGCGCTGACAGACCCGACACCTGGGAGACTCGCGTGGAGGCAGGTTGACAGCGGGTTTCCTACCCGCTGTCAATCTTTGCGATTTTGACAGCGGTCCCGCCTCCAAACCCACACTCTGAGCACTGGCAAAATTCCGGCCAAAGTATTTGTTTAATTTCTCTGCCATTTCTTTATTCCCCATTATAGTTTCTCCTGTCTCAGCCTGTAAAGGACCCACATTTACTTTCGCTAATCTTTTCCTTTTTACATACCTATAGAAGTTTTACAGTCTGTTTTTATATCTCTCGCTAGTTTACTCTCATATTCTATTTTCCTTTTCTTTATCAATGTCTTGGTCCTCCTTTGCTGAATTCTAAAATCCTCCCAATCCTCAGGCTTACTACACTTTTTGACAACATTATAAGCCTCTTCTCTTCCATTGATCTAATACTATCTTTAACTTCTCTTGTTAGCCATGGTTGGACCATTTTCCTGTGGAGCTTTTGTGCCTTAAAGGAATGTATATTTGTTGTAAATTATGTATTAATTCTTTAAATGCTAGCCATTGCTTCTCTACTATTATACCTTTTAATGTAGTTTCCCAATCTACCTTAGCCAACTTGCCCCTCATATCTACGTAGTTTTCTTTGTTTAGATTTCAGACACTAGTTTCAGATTTAACTGAATCACTTTCAAACTTAATATATCATTCTATCATAGTATGGTCACTCTTCCCTAAAGGCCCCTTTACTACAAGGTTATTAATTAACCCTTTCTCGTTGCACAATACTAGAACTAAAATAGCCTTATTCCCTAGTTGGTTCCTCAACATACTGATCTAGAAAACTATCTTGCATACATTCCATTAATTTGTCCTCCACAATATTACTGCAAATTTGGTTTGCCCAGTCTATATGTAGATTAAAGTCCCCCATGATTACTGTATTACCCTTGTTACATGCGCCTCTAATTTCCTGATTTATACTCTGCCCTACATTACAACTACTGTTTGGGGGCCTATAAACATCTGCCACCAATGTTTTCTGCCTCTTGCTATTTCTTAGCTCCACCCAAACTGATTTTACATCTTGATTTTCGGAGCTAAGATCCTTTCTTTCTACTGACTTTGTCCCAACCTTTATTATCAGGGCTACCCCTCCACCTTTTCCATTTTGCCTATCTCTTCTACAAGTTAAGTATCCTGGAATATTTAGTTCCCAGCCTTGGCCACATTGCAACCACGTCTCCGTAATGGCTATTAGATCAAACTTCTTAATTTCTATCTGCGCTATTATTTCATCTATTTTGTTGCGAATGCTTCGCACATTCAGATATAGTGCCTTTAATTTTGACTTATTTCTCTTTTTCCCTGATGTCACCTTAGTCACTGATGCCTTATTACCTTTGTTACTCTCTCTGTCCCTTCCTGACCCACTCTGCTTATTTTTACCCAAAACCCTACTCTGCTCTAGAGCCTTGACAGTTCTCTCGCTGCTTTTAAATTTAATCTTTCCTGAATCCTCCCACCACCCTCTTCATTAGTTTAAAGCCCTGTCTCTTTAAGTAAACCAGCTGATGACACATCATCAAATAATGTCACCAGACCCGCTTCTTCTAATTGACCGGGAAACGTGCTGGGTGGGCTTAACAAACCCAATTCATTTCAGAGGCCAGGATGGAGCCAGCAGCGGGGTCAGGTCCCACCACTGACGCCGCCCACGACAGATCCGCTGAAGTTAGTAAAATTGCGGCTGTAGTCTTTGATCCCTGGGTGCAGAGGTCTCTTGTTTGGGTTCATAACCAGCAGTAGTTACAACAGAATCAGGTTTGATGTACCTATCTCTATGCGCACAAGGGTTTGAGTGAGGAGGCCAAAGTCTAAGAGATAATTACACAAAGCTGCATTATTCTGTCACAGTAATAGTAATCGATCAGATTCACAAGTGGGTATGGTATGCTCATGGTTATGGTGCTTGCCTAGCAATCCAGTGGTTCTGTGTTTAAATCCCACCATACTAATCTGTGAAATTAAATTCAATGACTCATGTAATTTATTCGCTAGCACCAGCAAAATAAGCACAAAAGCTGTTGGGTTGTCATAAACATCCTGCTGGTTTATTTATGTCCTTTAAGGAAGAAACCTGCCACCCCTACCTGGTCTGGTCTACATGTGATTCCAGTTCCACTCTCTCCAGATGACTCTTAATACCCTCCAGGCAAGTAGCATGGTCAATAATTATTGCCTTGTCAGTGGTGTCATTATCCAAAGACCAAATGAAAATAATTTGTACACTTTTTATTTGTATTACAGTATTACTGACTTTCTTGGTAATTGGAGTCATATTCTTGGCAATTTAGAAATGTAATGGAGAGGGCAGGTGAAGAAGAACATGGAAAAAGCTATAGGAGAAACATGTATAGAGAAAGAGAGCAGAACATTATAGAAAACAATGAGATAGACAGACAATGAGAAAATACTATGGGTGGCAGAAGCAACAGATAGAAACAAATTTAATTGGGAGATAATATCTAACCAATCGAACATCTGTTTTAATTGGATTATTTTGTAAACTTGTACTCCATCCATTCATTCCCATAAAGAAAGTGGAGACCTGAATCGTTCAGTTCTACCTCTGAGTGTCATAGGCCGAGGTTAGTTCACATGAACTGAACCAATCATTCAGGCCAAGTTTGCTTATTCACCCTGGCTTTGTAGTAATCTGTCTGATTGAACCATTTTTATTTTATTCTCCAATTTTGAAAACTCCTTCAGTCGCCCATAATATAACTCTCTTACACATGAACTTTGTACTCAATTAACTGATAAATATACAAAATGATGGAGTAGAAAATTTAATCGCATGATTACTTTCCCTGACTATAAGCATTTTGTCAGTAAGGTCTATTCTGCTGTTAAAAGTCACAACCACACACATAAGAAACATAGTAGCCATATTTAGTTATAACATTTCTTTGGCATCATCCTTCATCGTGACTGGCAACAACTTGCAATTATCATCACTTCTTTCATTCAACTGCTGATGCCACACAATATAATTTAAACAGTCTAGCCTACAATTCCATTAGAAATAAATATTATTATATTTGGAGATTCTGTGCTTTTTCCAATAGGAATTTCTTTAAACTGAAGATGTGCTGCTATTTTTTATGGAGTAAATTACTAGACTTCTATTTTATAGGTTCTGCAGCTATTTCTAAGATTATGTAGTTACCACAAACCAATGAGGCTTGCAATTAAATGGTGCCATTTTTGCAATTGCAGGCTAAGTGCATCATATTGATGCTGGTAATTAAAGGAATGGGGTGTATCATATATTAAATGCAATTGAAAGGGGAAAAAGTATAACTTGCAGTGAACAAATAGCACATTTCCCTCCCCTTCCAAAAAAGATGACACTAAATATAATCAGAAATATTATACCTCTGAGTAGAATCTCCTATATTTTGGCCTGATCCCCAAGCTTTAGCTAATAATTCTGTAGTTTTTGTTTTTACTGCATGGCGTAAGGCAATTTCAATCTGGGGGCACTTTTAATAAATTGATTGCTAAAGTTAAATATTGTGATACAGCCTGAAATGCAGCAGTTTGATATGAATGCTTTCAGAACCTGGAAAGACCTGACCTAACGTAGAACAGCTGGGGTGCTAAAATTGGCCTCAGTAACCCTGGCTTAGAGAGGGAGCAAAAAAAGCAGCCACTGATTCCCAGTCCTGATTACTAATCAAAAGTGCGCATGTGTCAACATCAGATGACGACAAGCTTATCTACCATCAAAAAGCCTGTTAACGCTCATTATCCAGGCTCACACATGCAAAATAGCCACTTTGGCAAGGTACCAGAGGACGTCCAACGCCCATGGAACTGTATGCAGACATGAGTCACCACCTTCAGGAAAGAATCATAGAATCATACAGAACAGAAGGAAGACATTCGGCCCATCGTGCCTGTGCTGGCTCTTTGAAAGAGCTATCCATTTAGTCCCACTCCCCTATTCTTACCTCATAGCCCTGCAAAATTTTTCTTTTCCCTTTTCCTTATCGAATTCCCTTTTGAAAGTTACTATTGAATCTGCTTCCACCACCCTTTCAAAGAAGGGTTGCAAATTGAGGGAAGAAAGGTTTTAAAAATAAATGAATGGGGAGGTTTGAAATAAAAAAAACTTCAGAGGAAATTTATTATTAGACCATAAGTACCATTGAGGTATGTGAAAAATGGTGTTCTGAAACCCAGCTTTCTCAGAAAGCACTGTCATATTATCACTATGCTTTGTACCGTGTAATAATAGAATCATAGAAAGTTACAGCATAGAAGGAGGTCATTTGGCCCATTGTGCATGTGCTGGCTCTTTGATAGGGAAGTTGTGCTTAGTCCCACACCCCGCTTTTTGGCCATAACCCTGTAAGCTACTCATCTTCAAATACTTGTCCAACTCCCTTTTAAAATTATTCATGGAATCAACTTCCACCATCTTTTCAAGTAGAGAGTTCCAGATCCCAACAACTCTCTGAGTGAAAAAAAATTCTCCTCAGCTCTCCTCTAGATCTTTTGCCAAAGATTTTAAATCTATGACCTCTGGTTATTGACCCACTCGTCAGAAGGGATAGTTTTTCTCTATCTGCTCTATCAAAACCTTTCATCATCTTGAAAACCTCTATTAGGTCACCACTTAACCTTCTCTGTTCCAAGGAGAACAGTCCTAACTTTTCCAACCTCTTCTCATAACTGAAGTCCCTCATCCCTGGTAAAATTCTGGTAAACTTCCTCTGTACCCTTGCTAATGCCTGTACATCTTTCCTGAAATGTGGTACCCAGAAATGTCCATAATACTCCAGCTGAGGCCGAACTAGTGATTTATACATTTCTAGCATAATCTCTTTGCTTTTATCTTCTATTCCTCTATTTATAATCCCAAGTAACCCACACACTGTTTTAACCACCTTATCAACTTGCACAGCCACCTTAAAGGATTTGTGTATATAGACACCAAGGTCTCTCTGCTCGTCTACACTGTTCAAAATTGTGCCATTTATACTATACATTTTAATCGTTCATGTGGACGTCCCTTGCAAGGCCAGCATTTATTGCCCATCTCTAGTTGCCCTTGAGAAGGTGGTGGTGAGACACTCGCCGCAGAATACCTAGCATCTGAACTGCTCTTGTTGCCACAGTATTTATGTGGCTGGTCCAGTTAAGTTTCTGGTCAATGGTGACCCCCAGGATGTTGATGGTGGGGGATTCGGTGATTGTAATGCCGTTGAATGTCAAGGGGCAGTGGTTAGACGCTCGCTTGTTGGAGATAGTCATTGTCTGGCACTTCTGTGGCGCGAATGTTACCTGCCACTTATCAGCCCAAACCTGAATGTCATCCAGGTCTTGCTGCATGCGGGCATGGACTGCTTCATTATCTGAGGAGTTGTGAATGGCACTGAACATTGTGCAGTCATCAGCGAACATCCCCACTTCTGACCTTATGATGGAGGGAAGGTCATTGATGAAGCAGCTGAAGTTGGTTGGGTCTAGGATACTGCCCTGAGGAACTCCTGCAGCTATGTCCTGGGGCTGTGATGATTGACCTCCAACCATCTTCTTTTGTGTTAGGTATGACTCCAGCCAGTGGAGCATTTCCCCCCTGATTCCCATTGACTTCAGTTTTACTAGGGCTCCTTGATGCCATACTCAGTCAAATGCTGCCTTGATGTCAAGGGCAGTCACTCTCACCTCACCTCTGGAATTCAGCTCCTTTGTCCATGTTTGAACCAAGGCTGTAATGAGGTCTGGAGCCAAGTGGTCCTGGCTGAACCCAAACTGGGCATCACTGAGCAGGTTATTAGTGAGTAAGTGCCGTTTGATAGCACTGTAGACGACACCTTCCATCACTTTGCTAATGATTGAGAAGAGACTGATGGAGTGGTAATTGGCCGGGTTAGATTTGTCCTGATTTATGTGGACAGGACATACCTGGGCAGTTTTCCACGTTGTCAGATAGATGCCAGTGTTGTAGCTGTACTGGAACAGCTTGGCTAGAGGCGCAACTAGTTCTGGAGCACAAGTCTTCAGCACGACAGCCAGGATGTTGTCGGGGCCCATAGCCTTTGCTGTATCCAGTGCATTCAGCCATTTCTTGATATCACGTGGAGTGAATCGAATTAACTGAAAACTGGCTTCTGTGGTGGTGGGGACCTCAGGAGGAGGCCGATATGGATCATCCACTCGGCACTTCTGGCTGAAGATGGTTGCAAACGCTTCAGCTTTGTCTTTTGCACTCACGTGCTGGGCTCCACCATCATTGAGGATGGGGATATTCACGGAACTTCCTTCTCTCGTTAGTTGTTTAATGGCCCACCACCATTCACGACTGGATGTGGCAGGAGTGCAAAACTTTGATCTGATCCGTTGATTGTGGGATTGCTTAGCCCTGTCTATAGCATTCTGCTTCTACTTTTTATACTGTCTTTCCATATTAGTCCTCCCAAAGCCCATCACTTCACACCTCTCCACATTGAATTCCATGGGGTAAAAATTCACTTGGTTGCGCCTCCCGTTAGCGCCTTAAGAGGGCGCTAATGGGGCGTTAAGCCGCTAACGCCCGGGCGCAGCGCTGTTTGCGCCGCTCGAGAACTTAACTTGAGATTGTGCGGCAGCGCTAAAACTTACCGCTGCGACCACCTGCGCGCGCAGATTGTGACGTCATTCCATGGTGCAACGCCCTTGGGGCGCCCCGGAGCGGAAATTGAGTGGCGCCCCCTGCCTTACCGCCTGGCGCTTCCAACGACCGGAAGACTGGAACGTTATCAATCGGTGTGGGGCTGGGGGGGGCGCTATTTAAAGGGGGCCTCTTCCTGTCTTTTTCTGTGGTCGACATTTATGCACCACTCGTTCTGAGAGAGAGAGAGAGATTCGAAGAGAGAGAGAGAGAGACTTCTACATTGACTCAACGCTTTGTGAGGTAGTTTTGCCTAGTTCATCCTAACATTGTTGCTACTTTAGTTGCTGTACCTCATTACTTTTCTGGCAAAGAGAATATGGGGGCTGCAATGATTGGGGGCGTCGTCCTGCTCCAGCTGAATCGGAGGATAGTGAGACGCAGACAGAGAGTGGCAATGATGGCCAGACGGAGGAGGGCCATCAGGCGCATGTACAGGAGAGCTTACCCTCCCAGGGTATATCGTGAACAGCTCTCCTACATCCATATGTCCGAGGAGCTGTGTTTGCAAAGGCTGCGATTCAGCAAGGAGGTGGTCACTGAGCTCTGCCACCTGCTGCAGCCAGATCTGCAGCCTCAGCTGAGGTCCAGGACGTCTCTGTCGGTGGCAGTGAAGGTCACAGTGGCTTTGAACTTCTACGCCACTGGCTCATTCCAAGCTGCTGTTGGGGACCTCGCCAATATCTCCCAGTTCGCGGTGCATCGCTGCATCCGGCAGGTCACCAATGCCCTCTTCAGAAGGAGACGAGACTTCATCTCTTTCCCTATGACCCCAGACAAGCAGCATGACCGTGCTATGGGCTTTGCGAGGGTAGCGGGCTTCCCCATGGTGCAGGGCGCCATTGACTGCACGCATGTGGCTTTGCGTGCTCCGCGAGAGAATGCAGAGGAATTCAGGAACAGAAAGGGGTTCCATTCCTTGAATGTGCAGTTGGTCTGTGACCACAGACAGGTGATTCTCGCTGTCAATGCCCACTATCCGGGCAGCTGCCACGATGCTTTCATCCTGCGCCAGACTACTGTGGCAGAACTTTTCGAGGCACCGCATCAGCCAGTTGGTTGGCTTCTGGGGGACAAGGGGTACGCATTGAGCACCTGGCTGATGACACCGCTCCGTGCGCCAAACACCCCTGCTGAGCTGCGGTACCAGGAAAGCCATCAAGCAACCAGGAACATTATTGAGCGCACAATCGGCGTGCTGAAACAACGGTTCCGCTGTCTGGACCATTCCGGAGGAGCCCTGCAGTACTCGCCTGAGCAAGTTTCGAACTTCGTAGTCGTGTGCTGCATGTTGCACAACATGGCAATCCTCAGGACCCAGCCAATGCCACCAGGCCTTGTAGCACCACCAGAGGAGGAGGAGGAAGAGGAGGAAGAGGACGAGGACGATGATCATCAGCAGCACCAAGGCAGGAGGGCGGCCCACAATGGTCAAACTGCAAGGGCCGTCCGTCAACGACTAATAGCAAGCCGCTTCTAGGGCCCCTGCCATTGCTACAAACACGAATCAACCCAGCACGCAACCCCTAAGCCGGCCAAGGCACCAATAATTCCAACCACCAGCCATGTATATTTTGAATACAGAAACTTATTTATTTTACAAACTCTGTGTGTGTCAATTCCTCATGACAAACTCATAGAAATAAACACAAAAAAACAGTCAATAACATAACTGGTTCTCACAACCTGGAGATAATGTCCAAAACACTAAACAAAAGTTGGGCCATGAATCTCGGCCTTTAATAAAAAAATGACCAGCATTTTGGCACACCTCCTACTTTTTGCCCTTCGAGGGTGATCTCCTTCCCTTGCGTACTTCCCCCCTTCTAACCCTACTGCTCCTCCGTAATGGGACCTCAGTGGCTGCAGCAAGGCTGGTGGAAGGCTGCTGCTCGTCAGACCCTGACACTGCAGATGCCCCTGAAGGACGGCCTCGACCACTTCTGGGCCTGGAGGGCCCGGCTGCAGACTGCACCAACTCTGCATGGGCGGCAGCAGTCTGTCCTACAGGCGGTGGCAAGTGCAGTGGAGAAGTGACAGTGTTGGCAGCAGGAATGCTGTCATCGTGAGAGAGGACAGCAACTCCCTGCTCGCCCGACACACTGGCACTCCCACGGGGCAGCACTTCAGCATCCGGAGCAATTTGCCGGAGAACAGATTGCAGGCCTGCTGCGGCGCGGTGACAGCCCCGGGGACATGTGCACGAACCATCGAGGATGGCAGCAGTCAGAGCTCGCGTGGCCTCAATCTGAGTCTGCATGAGAGCAGTCTCAGATGGGTTCCTGGCAGCCAGTGACTGAATTGCAGCACTAAGCTTTAGTGTGGCATCCGCCTGTGCTACAGCGAAGTGCTCCACACTCCTTGCCAGTGCCTCAATGCATTCGGGCACCCTTCCCACTGCACCCATGAGCTCAGTGTGCATGCCCACCGCCTGGCTGTTCATTTCTGCAATCAGCCGCTCCTCCTCTGCGTCCATTGCAGTAGGAGTGTCTGGCATACTCTCCCTCTGGGGAGAAGGCTCCCGTTCTTCCCTCCCCCCCCCCATGGCGTTGCTGCAGCCCGCTGGGTCCTGGAGCTTCACCATCAACAGCCCCTTCCCCCCTGCTCCCCTCCGGGGAAGGCGTGTTCCCAGTGTGGCCATGGGCTTCCTCGGGAGAGGGTGGCACTGATGCTCCGGCTTCCTCTTCCTCCTCAGCTGCAGCATCACTCCCAGTGGCAGCTTCAGGGCCCGTCTCCTCAGCTGGTGAATCACCATCTGAAAGCAGGGAGGTACAAGAGTGGCTTTAGCGTGAGGACAGGGTGGCAGTAAGGGAGGAATAAGTGCAGCGAGTTAGCAAGTTGGATTGAAAGTGTCAAAGGCTGGTATTGTGAGGGACAAGTGGAAGGACAGAGGACAAAAAGGTGATGACCTTACCATTGCTGTCCACAACGGGGTCGGCGTCCCCAGTGGCGACGGGACCGATCACCCGGCTTGCCACAATCCTGTGGACGCGCTCCTCCAGATCGCTGAGGGGTTGCAGCTGAAGCCGCCCTCCACCCGTCCGTTGCTGCTGTCTCCGATTATGAGCCAGCTTAGCCTGCAAGAAAAAGGACAGCATCTGAGTAAATATACAGCCATGGTCTTGCCTGATGTGCCTCCCATAGGTGAATAGCCCTTACAATATGCAGCCATGGTCTTGCCTGATGTGCCTCCCATAGGTGAATAGCCCTTACTGTATGCAAAGTGTGGAATGTGTGTGTGTGTTTGATGAAAGGGCCATAGGTGTTGCATGAGTGTTGTGCATTGGGGTTTTAAGACCCTCTGGCCATAGAGTGAGGTTGAGATGGAGGGATGGAGAGGTATTGAGAAAAAGCCACTCACCCTGACGACCCGAGTGAGGTCGTTGAACTTTTTGCGGCACTGAACATGGGTCCTGGGCACCATGCTCCTGGAGGAGACGCTCTGAGCCACCTCCCTCCACACTCTTCTGAACTCGCGTGGCAAAGGCCTCCTGCCACTCTCCGGCAACAGCATGCATCGTCTGTGCTCCACTGCGTCAACCAGAGCATCCAAGGCCCGCTCGGTGAAGCGATGAGCGCGTTCTCTCACCCTCTCCATGCTTGGCAGCAAAATGGATTACAGGTCTCTCCAGGCTGAGATTCAAGGCTGCAATGAGCAGGGTGTGGCTGGGGAGCAAGTGGCCCCCCCCGCTTTAAGAAGTGTCCGGCGCCAGTGTGTCTGTGTTCCCTCGCTAACTGGCAGCAGCTGCGCTGCGCTCGTGCGCTGAGGTAGCGCCTCACTCCTAGGCCTTTGCACCTTAAGAGAGGTGTGCAGCGCCTAATTTAGCGCTCCACTCACCTCCCGGGGCGGTAAAAGTGAAGTTTCCTGTCAGTGCCGATAATTAGCGCCAGGCGCTAATATTTGCGCTCGGACGATATTTGCGCCCCAAATGGGGCGCGACCTAATTTCTACCCCCATCTTTCATGTTTCTGCCCATTTCACTATCCTGCCTGTCATCATGAAGTTTATAACTATCCTCATCACTAGCTACTATTTTGCCGAGTTTCGTATCATCTGCAAACTTTATAATGCTGCTCCCTACACATAGAAACATAGAAACATAGAAGATCGGAGCAGGAGTAGGCCATTCAGCCCCTCGAGCCTGCTCCGCCATTCGATGAGATCATGGCTGATCATCCAAACTCAGTACCCTGTACCTGCCTTCTCCCCATATCCCTTGATACCTTTAGCTTTAAGAAATATATCTAACTCATTCTTGAATATATTTAATGACTTGGCCTCAACTACCTTCTGTGGTAGAGAATTCCACAGGTTCACCACTCTCTGGGTGAAGAAATTCCTCCTCATTTCTGTCCTAAATGGCTTACCCCTTATCCTTAGATTATGACCCCTGGTTCTGGACTCTCCGACCATCGGGAACATTCTTCCTGCATCTAGTTTGTCCAGACCTGTCAGAATTTTATATGTTTCGATAAGATCCCCTCTCATTCTTCTATACTCCAGCGAGTATAAGCCCAATCGACCCAATCTCTCCTCATATGTCATTCCTGCCATCCCAGGTATCAACCTGGTGAATCTTCGCTGAACTCTTTCCATGGCAAGAACATCCTTCCTCAGATAAGGCGACCAAAACTGCACACAGTACTCAAGGTGTGGTCTCACCAAGGCCCTGTACAACTGCAGCAGGACATCCCTGTTCCTATACTCAAACCCTTTCGCTATGAAGGCCAACATACCATTTGCCTTCTTCACCGCCTGCTGCACCTGCATGCTTACCTTCAGCGACTGGTGCACAAGGACACCCAGGTCTCATTGCACTTCCCCTTCTCCCAATCTATTGCCATTCAGATAATAGTCTGCCTTTCTGTTTTTGACACCAAAGTGGATAACCTCGCATTTATCCACGTTATATTGCATCTGCCACGCTTCTGCCCACTCACCCAACCTGTCCAAATCATCCTGGAGTTTCTCAGTATCCTCCTCGCAGCACACACGCCCACGCAGCTTTGTGTCATCTACAAACTTGGAGATATTACATTTAGTTCCCTTATCTAGATCATTAATGTATAATGTGAATAGCTGGGGTCCAAGGACCGACCTGTGCGGTATCCCACTAGTCACTGCCTGCCACTCGGAAAAAGACCCATTAATTCCTACTCTCTGCTTTCTGTCCGCCAACCAGTTCTCTATCCATTTCAATACCTTGGCCCCAATCCCATGTGCCTTAACTTTACACGCTAATCTCTTATGCGGGACCTTATCGAAAGCCTTTTGAAAGTCCAAGTACACCACATCTACTGGTTCTCCCTTATCTATTTTCCCAGTTACATCCTCAAAAAATTCCAGTAGATTATTCAAGCACGATTTACCTTTTGTAAATCCATGTTGACTTTGTCCGATCCTGCCACTGTTTTTCAAGTGCTCTGCTATTACATCCTTTATAATGGACTCTAGCATATTCCCCATTACCGATGTCAGGCTTACCGGTCTGTAATTCCCCGCTTTCTCTCTACCACCCTTTTTGAATAGTGGGGTAACATTAGCTACCCTCCAATCCATGGGTACAGTTCCAGATTCCATCGAATGTTGGAAGATGATCAGCAATGCATCTACTATTTCTAGGGCCACTTCCTTAAGTACCCTAGGATGTAGATTATCAGGCCCTGGGGATTTATCGGCCTTCAATCCCTTCAATTTCCCTAACACCATTTCCCTGCAAATACTGATTTCTTTCAGTTCCTTCCTTTCATCAGACCCTATGTTCTCCAACATCTCTGGGAGGTTATTTGTGTCCTCCTTTGTGAAGACAGAACCAAAATATGCATTTTATTGGTCAGCCATTTCTTTGTTCCCCATTATAACTTCCCCCGCTTCTGACTGCAAGGGACCTACACTTGATTTCACTAATCTTTTTCTCTTCACATAACTATAAAAGCTCTTACAGTCAGTTTTTATGTTCCCAGCAAGCTTACTTTCATATTCTATTTTCCCCTTCTTAATTAATCCCTTTATCCTCCTTTGTTGAATCCTAAACTGCTCCCAATCCTCAGGGTTACCGCTTTTTCTGGCCAATTTATATGCCCTCTCCTTGGATCTTATGCTATCCCTAATTTCCCTTGTTAGCCACGGTTGAGTCACCCTTTTTGTTTTATTCTTATGCCACACTGGGATGAACAAATTCTGTAGTTCATCCATGCAGCCTTTGAATGTTTGCCATTGCCTATCCACTGTCAACCCTTTGAGTGACATTCCCCAATCAATCCTACCCAATTCGCGCCTCATACCATCGTAGTTTCCTTTATTTAAATTCAGGACCCTAGTCTCTGATTCAACTACTTCACTCTCCATCCTAATGAAGAATTATATCATATTATGATCACTCTGACCCAAGGGGCCTCGTACAACAAGATTGCTAATTAATCCTTTCTCGTTACATCGTTACACCTGAGTCTAAGTCGTTTAGAAAAATTGCAAAGAGTAATCAACCCAATACTGACCCTTGGGGAACACTGTAAACCACCTCCCAATCTGAAAAACATCCATCCACCACCACCCTTTGCTTCCTGTCACTGAGTCAATCTTTTTAATTCATTCATGGGATGTGGGCGTCGCTGGCAAGGCCAACATTTATTGCCCATTCCTAATTGCCCTTGATGATGGTGGTGAGCTGCCTTCTTGAACCGCTGTAGTCCGTGTGGTGAAGGTACTCCCACAGTACTGTTAGGGAGGCAGTTCCAGGATTTTGACCCAGCGACGATGAAGGTATGGCGATATATTTCCAAGTCAGGATGGTGTGTGACTTGGAGGGGAACTTGGAGGTGGTGGTGTTGACATGGGCCTGCTGCCCTTGTCCTTCTAGGTGGTAGAGGTCTCGGGTTTGGGAGGTGCTGTCGAAGTAGCCTTGCCGAGTTGCTGCATTGCATCTTGTAGATGGTACACACTGCAGCCATGGTGCGCCGATGGTGGAAGGAGTGAATGTTTAAGGTGGTGGACGGGGTGCCAATCAAGCGAGCTGCTTTGTCCTGGAGGATGTCGAGCTTCTTGAGTGTTGTTGGAGCAGCACTCATCCAGGCAAGTGGAGAGTATTCCATCACACTCCTGACTTGTGCCTTTTGTATCCATACTGCCACTTTCCCCTTAATTCCATGGGCTTCCATCAGTGGCTGCAGCATGGCTGGTGGAAGGCTGCTGACTTTCAGTGGAGGAGACTGCAGATGGCCTTGGAGGACGACCTCGAGCAGCTCTTGACCCAGTAGCAGACTGCACCATCTCGGCATGGGTGGCAGCAGTCTGGGCTGGCTGGCTGACAGGGAACAGCAAGGGAACTGGCGGAGTGGCAGGGGTGGGAGCACGAATGCTGGACAGCAGGATTGTGCTCCATGAAGCCACTGCCACTCCCCTGGGTGGCGTCTCAGCAATCCTAGTAATCTGTCGGAGGACAGATTGCTGGACTGCTGTGACACCCTGGAAGCCCCTTTGAACCCTGGTATCCAGAGCCACGATGGAAGAAGTCTGAGCTTCCACTGCAGCACTCAGACGTTGGGTAGCTGCTGCTTGTGCTACAATGGAAGCTGAGATATCGGCCATCAGACACTGCATCATGGTTGGGTCCACAAGTGTGTTTTTGGACTTGGCCATCAGTTCCATGTTTGAAAGGATGGGCTCCAAACTCTGTGTAAAGCCCTGTGCCAAGTTGGTGCCGGACTCCTCCATGCTCCTTGACATTGAGCACAGGCTTTCTGGCAAGCTTCCCAATACACCAAGCATTTTGGTGTGTGCACCCTTCAGCCTTTTTCTGTAGCCTGGCCTATCGAAGTCCCCATCTGATACCTCTGCAGCAGAATTCATGTGCGACCTCACCCTCCGGCAAGCTGGTGCACTATACTTGCCCTCTGCCCTGTCTGCAGCGCACTTGTGCCCGGTGTCTCACCACCATAGCAGATCCCCCTGCTATGCTATCCTCTAAGATACGCACAGTGTCAGGATCTGAGCTGGTGGTGGCGAGTGTGAAATCAAGTGACAATGTTTTTTTATCATCACTGCCTTCTTGCTGTTACTCCACTTCCTGGGCAGGTTGCAGTCCTTGGGTATCTCAATGGAGAAAGGGATAAGGATAAGATTGGGGTGAGGGGAGAGGAGAAAGTAGGAAGTGCATGCTTACACCATCTGCAGCTTTTAAGTCAGAGGGATTGTGGGATGGTGGGGAAGTGCGATATGAGAAGGAGGATTAGGTATGAGGATGCTGTCCTCTTCAATGGATTCAGCCCCGGCGACGGTCATGGCAATGGCCATTTCCATAATGGTGAGCACCGTCTCCTCCTTGGGGGTCAGAAAATGCAGGCGCACTTCACCCACTCCAGTTAGTTCCTGCTGCCTCCGGTTGTGTGTCATCTTCTCCTGAAAGAGAGAGCGAAGGGTGTCAGTGAGTGTCATGCAATATGTTTGGGTGATGTGGCTGTCATGGTCGAATAGCTGGCAGTGTGTGCAAGCTGTGGGATGTGGGTGAGAGATTTGCAACAGTGCTAAGTGTGTGAGGGTGAGGTAAAGCATATGAATGTTAGCTATGAGTCCCGATTGATAGAGATTGATAGCAAGTGAGTGGTGGGGATGTGGTGATTTGAGTATTGGCTGAAGATAATGGTGCAGTTGGTAGGATATGGCATTTGAAGTTGCATTCACTGGCATTGACCACTTGTGCGAGGTCATTAAACATCTTGTGGCACTGCATCTAGGTCCTTGAGCTAAACTCCTGGCATTGACCTCTGTGGCTATCTGTTCCCACTGTCTTCTTATCATGTGTCTGGAGGGCTTCCTGCCCCATTGCGGATACAGGACATCTCTCCTCCTTTCCACCTTCTCCACCAAGACCTCCAGTGCAGCATCTGAAAACCGTGGTGCACGTGCTCTCCCATGGCCAGCCATTGTTGATTGTTGCACATCACACTATTCTTAATGATCTCAGTACCACCAGCAGCCACAATACACCTTCCCTTTAAGAGGTACAGGTAGCTTTAATCAGTTCAGGCTAGCTTTAAGTAGTACTAGGAAGTAACAATGTTGGGCCCCCTGCTGATGCGTGCAACCAATGAAATGCGCAGTTAGCGTTGGCTGCACGCAGAAATAATGAGCAGGCATCATGAAGTTGTCCGGCTGCCTGCATTACACTGAATGGACGCGGGGTAATCGCGCACCGTGATCCACGTGCCTATTTTCGGGGGCTATCCAATTTAACCCCCAGTGTGTTATTTTCAGCGTGGTGGATGAATAGGGCGTTGTAATTTCCACATGGAACTGAATCAGCAAGGAGTTACAGGTCACCTTTAACAAATATTCTCCTTCAATGGCAAGGCATTGTATTCAAGGACAATCATTTTGAAGTTTTTATTTGAATAAAACTGCAGAGAAATCAAGTGATAACACAATGCTTTCTGAAGGGCATGCACTGTATTTAAACAGTCTTGTGTGGCCTGGAAGAGTATTCTGTGTGCAGACGGACAACTCTAAAGTATAGCTGCCACGTGCGCTTTTTGTCTATGTCTTTGGAGTTGACAGCTTTGCTTAAGAAATCAATAAAAGAAAGGCTATTTCATGCCAACTCCAAGTAGACCTACACAGCACAACGACTGTAGGCAGAATGCCATAAATATTAGCTGCTGCTCAAGTGAAATTCCTGTAAATGGAAATTAAAGAAAACCACTTTGGATTTGGCTGAGCTGAGCAAAAGTAATGCGTTTGTGTACTTTTAATACCATAAATCACCTTCTAGAGCTAAATCACTGCCTGTTTAATTAATATTTGGTTGCTGCTACAAAGCAAAGGGGCACGAAGGATGGAACTGATAGAATCCGTAAGCTGATTTTAAAAATTGGAGCGTATAGTTTAACACTGACACAAATTTATTTATCAGGGGGAATTTTAACCCTACTCGCTCAGCAGAAACCTGGGAGGTGGGCAATTAAAATCGCCCTGGCTCTTACCTGTCCAAAAGTCGCCATGATCGCAACATCTGCAATGGCTCCCAGTTAAGCAATGCCTCGATCTTAAAACTCTCATCTTGTTTTCAAATCCCTCCTTGGCCTTGCCCCTCCCTATCTCTGTAATCTCCTCCAGCCCCACAACCCCCCGAGATGTCTGCGCTCCTCTAATTCTGGCCTCTTGAGCATCCCTGATTTTAATCGCTCAACCATTGGTGGCCGTACTTTCAGCTGCCTAGGCCCTAAGCTCTGGAATTCCCTGCCTAAACCTCTCCGTCTCTCTACCTCTCTTTCCTCCTTTAAGACGCTCCTTAAATGTACTTCATTGATCAAGCTTTTGGTCATCTGCCTTAATATCTCCTTATGTGGCTCGGTGTCAAATTTTGTTTTATATCACTCCTGTGAAACACCTTGGGACGTTTTACTACGTTAAAGGTTCTATATAAATACAAGTTGGTGTTGTTGTTGTTGTATTTGTAGGCGCGTCACAGGGGCGTAATCAGATAAAAACTGACGTCAAGCCAAAGCGGAGTCATGAGGGCAGGTGACAAAATGTTTGGTCAAAGAGGTTAGTTTTAAGGAGCATTTCAAAGGAGGAGAGAGAGGTGGAGAGTTTACAGGAGGGAAATCCACAGCTTAGTTCCTAGACGGCTGAAGGCACAGCCACCAATGGTGGGGCGAAGGAAGTGGGTGATTCACAAAAGCCCAGATTTAGAGAAACGCCGAATTCTCAGAAGGTTGTAGGGCTGAAGGAAGTTATAGATATCGGGAAGGACGAGGCCATGGAGGCATTTGAACATGAGGATGAGAATTTTAATATCAAGGCATTGTCGGACCGGGAGCTAATGTAGATCAATGAGCACAGGGATGATGGGTGAATGGGACTTGATGCAAGTTAGGATATGGGCAGCATTGTTTTGGATGAGCTCAAGTTTATGGAGGGTGGAAGATGGGAGGCTGGCCAAGAGAGCATTGAAATAGTTAAATATGAAGGTAACAAAATCATGGATGAAGGTTTTAGCAGCAGATGGGACTGTGGCAGAGGTGGAGACTGGTGATATTACAGAGGTGGAAGTCGGCAGTCTTTGTGATGAAGAGGATATGGGGTTGGGTGCTCAGCTGAGGTTAAATAGGACGCTGAGGTTGCATACTGTCTATTTCAGCCTGAGACAGTGCCAGGGAGCGGGAAGGGATTGGTGGTTAGGGAATGGATTCTGTGGCAGGGGCCGAAGACAATGGCTTCGGTCTTCACAATGTTTAATTGGAGGAAATCATTTTTAATCCAAAACTCCACCCTCAACTCCAACAACAAATGCAAAGAGCTAATGGATTTCTTCATTTCAAGGACTGAGTTTTTCTGTGTAGGTGCCTCTGCTGTGACCTTCCCTCCTCTCCATTCTGTTTGTGACCACCCCTTTGTTCCTCCCATGCTACTCCCCAAGCTGTAGTTTTCTCCCATCTCTTGCTTCAACTGCTTCAAGCTCATGCCTTCCATACGGCACATCTCCTACTCTCTCATATCCTTCCCCAACCTACAACTGATCACTCAATTACCTCAGTTAATGACAATGATGACAAGTTACAATAATTACTGAGTTTGTTGGTTTAAAGGCAGTTTCTGGAACAGCTCCTAAGGTGATGTTAGTACCATGCAAGGGTATAGCTACTACCCCTTCTCCTTATTGGGGCCAAAGAACAAAGAGTAGAAAACTGGAAATTGAAACAGATCCACCATCAGTGCTTGCACAGCAGATACAATAGTTAGCTGAACATAGTATGTAATTATCTGGCAAAATTAATTAATTATTTTGTTGCACTTTTAGGAATAATGGAAGACTGTGAACAGATTCTTGGGTTTAGAATTTCTGTAGAATTAGTTTCTTTATAACTTATATTTTTAATTAAGAAAATGGTGAGGCAACGGGCTGATTAGTTAAATCAGCTTAAGCAATGTTTCACTCTATTTTCTCCAGTTATGTCGTTTCTTTTAGATGGGAGTACAAGGTTTGGCAGCTGATTCACTTTGTGTGTGGGCCACAGTAAAGGTTTCCAGCTTTGACAACATGGATTTATTTAGATTAACACAAGTTAGAGTGCACAGATGTCTCCTCACAGAGTGGAACAAGAATTACAGGGAATGCTAGAAATATATGGATTCAATAACTGAAGCCACATCTTCATGGAAAGCAAATATGTAGCCCACCTCCTTCTTTCAGTGTGGTATTTATCAAAATCCCACTATATTCCAAGACTGTTCTAGAATAGCCATTTTCTTGCCAGGAGCCACATAATAAAACGTTTGAATCTCACTGGGCATAATGACCTCGTTATATATTTAATTCTAAATCTTAAAGTGACATGTTTTATATGGTAAAACTCGGCTTTCCCAAAGGTAACATGAACTTTTGGTTGTGTAAGAAATCAATATTTTTTTTGCAGTTAAATTGCTGAACTTATGCAAGCATGTTTAGATACTTATGCCAGGGTAATCATCTATGTAGATACTTCAGTTGCCTTCCCACAATTCATCAGTGCTGCTTAAGGTAATTATAGAGCAGCCTTTCATCATATCCACATAAACACTTCCAGATGCAGTCAATATACTTACAACTGTGGACCACGTACTTTAAGCAATGTTCTACATGAGCAAACCCAGCTTACTGAACAGTGAGAGAGGTCTGTGAATGGAGCTGGGTCTTAGTGCAACCATGGTTATTTCATTGGCAACCTTGTTCCATTTGTATTTTTTACAGATTCCACAAGATCTTTATATTAGTCCTGAAATGAATATGGTTGGCAGTTAGAGCCTGCTATTTAATGGTATTATAATTTTCTTAATTGCAATCCTGGCACTGTGCAACAATATTAATGAAACCTTAAATCTTGGAACAATTCTCCTACTTGTGGCACTAATTTTGCAAGATTAGGGACTGAGGCTCACCTATGAGAGAAATGCTGACACAATGGGGGTAATTTTAACACCCCAGGGCAGTTGGAGTGGAGGAGGGGGGTTAAAAATGTAAAAACAGGAACCCGAAGCCAACCCGTCCACTTTCAGTTTTAACGGAGATGGGTTTGGGGGTGGGCTCTCAGGAGACGGGTCGGTCAGTACATGGCCCAAAAATTCGGCCGTTCTCGGGTGAGTACTCAGTGCGTACTCACCCGTATTCATTCCCGAAGTGCCGGTTTCCTGCATGCACTGCGCATGCGCGGGAAACCGGCACTTCTGGTATGGCGAAGGGGGCGGTTCCTAGGTGAACCGCGTGCGCACTAGAGGCTGCGTGCCGCAGCACACTTAGGTTTTTTTTCAGGTTTCAACGTGAGGGTAAGTATGGAAGATACTACGCTAGCAAAAAGGAGGCTTAAGACGCCTTTTGAACAAGGTAAGTAGGTAATTAAGTATAATTTTAAATTTTTTTCAAAAGGTTTATCTTTTTAAGAGACTTTAAAGAAAGGTAAGTTTATTTTAATAAGTATTTTAATTTTTTCAAAATTTTAATTTTTGTTTAAAGTGGTTAATTTATTTAACTATAGTTATTTTATTAATGTGATGGTTTTTTTAAATTTATTTGAGGTTTAGCTGTTCTTTTGGGGCCGATTGCAATTCACAGATTTGACAGGTCTCCTGTCAAATCTATGAATGAAAGATGGTCTGCTGCCATTGGCTCTCCATGGCCACGTGATCCCAGGGGTTGCATCGCACTAACTGCGCCCCTGGAACACGCACACACTGCGCGCCGGCACTAGGGAGAGGCCCAGGACCCGAAGTTCCTGCGGGGGCAAACAAGAACGGCAGACGCGGTGGGTAAGAGCGCGCGCGATCCTTACCCCCGTGGCAAGCCTCTGAATCGAATTTCTAGGCCAATATTTTAAGGAAGCTGGGTGACTCCCTCCCCCACGCCCCAACCCCACGATCGGTTGACCCCCACCCTCCCCAAAGATAGCCGACCCAACCACCCACGATGCTCAATCCCCCTTGCGATGTCCGATTCCCCTACACTCCCGCGATGTCCGATTCCCCTACACTCCCGCGATGTCCGATTCCCCTACACTCCCGCGATGTCCGATTCCCCTACACTCCCGCGATGTCCGATTCCCCTACACTCCCGCGATGTCCGATTCCCCTACACTCCTGCGATGTCCGATTCCCCTACACTTCCGCGATGTCCGATTCCCCTACACTCCCGCGATGTCCGATTCCCCTACACTCCCGAGATGTCCGATTCCCCCCCACCCCCGGGATGTCCGATTCCCCTACACTCCCGCGATGTCCGATTCCCCTACACGCCCGCGATGTCCGATTCCCCTCCACTCCGCGATGTCCGATTCCCCTACACTCCGTGATGTCCGATTCCCCTACACGCCCGCGATGTCCGATTCCCCTACACTCCGCGATGTCCGATTCCCCTACACCCCCGCGATGTCCGATTCCCCTACACTCCGCGATGTCCGATTCCCCTACACTCCGTGATGTCCGATTCCCCTACACTCCGCGATGTCCGATTCCCCTACACTCCCGCGATGTCCGATTCCCCCCCACCCCCGTGATGTCCGATGCCCCCCCACCCCCGTGATGTCCAATTCCCCCCCACCCCCACGATGTCCGATTCCCCCCCACCCCCATGATGTCCGATTCCCCCCCACCCCCGTGATGTCCGATTCCCCCCCACCCCCATGATGTCCGATTCCCCTACACTCCGCGATGTCCGATTCCCCTACACTCCGCGATGTCCGATTCCCCTACACTCCCGCGATGTCCGATTCCCCCCCACCCCCGCGATGTCCGATTCCCCTACACCCCCACGATGTCCGATTCCCCTACACTCCACGATGTCCGATTCCCCCCAACCCCGCGATGTCCGATTCCCCTACACTCCGCGATGTCCGATTCCCCCCAACCCCCGTGATGTCCGATTCCCCCACTCCGCGATGTCCGATTCCCCTACACTCCCGCGATGTCCGATTCCCCTACACTCCGCGATGTCCGATTCCCCCCCCACCCCCGCGATGTCTGATTCCCCGACACTCCGCGATGTCCGATTCCCCCCCCACCCCCGCGATGTCTGATTCCCCAACACTCCACTATGTCCGATTACCCCACTCCGCGATGTCCGATTCCCCCCCACCCCCGCGATGTCTGATTCCCCGACACTCCGCGATGTCCGATTCCCCCACTCCGCGATGTCCGATTCCCCTACACTCCCGCGATGTCCGATTCCCCTACACTCCCGCGATATCCGATTCCCCTACACTCCCGCGATGTCCGATTCCCCCACTCCGCGATGTCCGATTCCCCTACACTCCCGCGATGTCCGATTCCCCCACTCCGCGATGTCCGATTCCCCTACACTCCGCGATGTCCGATTCCCCCACTCCGCGATGTCCGATTCCCCCACAATCCCACGATGTCCGATTCCCCCCAACCCCCGTGATGTCTGATTCCCCCCCAACCCCCGCGATGTCTGATTCCCCTACACTCCACGAAGTCCGATTCCCCTACACTCCACGAAGTCCGATTCCCCTACACTCCACGAAGTCCGATTCCCCTACACTCCCATGATGTCCGATTCCCCCCCAACCCCCGCGATGTCCGATTCCCCTACACTCCCATGATGTCCGATTCCCCTACACTCCCGCGATGTCCAATTCCCCCCCACCCCCGGGATGTCCGATTCCCCCAATCCCCGCGATGTCCGATTCCCCTACACCCCCACGATGTCTGATTCCCCTACACTCCGCGATGTCAGATTCTCCCCCAACCCCCACGATGTCCGATTCCCCTACACTCCCACGATGTCAGATTCCCCCCCAACCCCCGCGATGTCCGATTCCCCGACACCCCCGCGATGTCCGATTCCCCTACACCCCCGCGATGTCTGATTCCCCTACACTCCGCGATGTCCGATTCCCCTACTCCCCCGCGATGTCCGATTCCCCTACACTCCACGATGTCCGATTCCCCTACACTCCGCGATGTCCGATTCCCCTACACCCCCGCGATGTCCGAATCCCCTACACCCCCGCGATGTCCGATTCCCCTACACTCCACGATGTCCGATTCCCCTACACCCCCGCGATGTCCGATTCCCCTACACTCCCGCGATGTCCGATTCCCCTACACTCCCACGATGTCCGATTCCCCTACACTCCCGCGATGTCCGATTCCCCCAATCCCCACGATGTCCGATTCCACTACACTGCCGCGATGTCCGATTCCCCTACACTCCCCGAAGTCCGATTCCCCCAACCCCCACGATGTCCGATTCCCCTACACTCCGCGATGTCCGATTCCCCCCCAACCCCATGATGTCCGATTCCACTACACTCCGCGATGTCCGATTCCACTACACTCCCGCGATGTCCGATTCCCCTACACTCCATGATGTCTGATTCCCCTACACTCCCACGATGTCCGATTCCCCTACACTCCATTATGTCTGATTCCCCTACACTCCCACGATGTCCGATTCCCCTACACTCCCACGATGTCCGATTCCCCTACACTCCGCGATGTCCAATTCCCCTACACTCCGCGATGTCCGATTCCCCTACACCCCGCGATGTCCAATTCCCCTACACTCCGCGATGTCCGATTCCCCTACACTCCACGATGTCCGATTCCCCGACACTCCCGCGATGTCCGATTACCCAACCCCCACGATGTCCGATTTCCCCCCCACCCCCGCGATGTCCGATTCCCCTACACTCCCGCGATGTCCGATTCCCCTACACTCCGCGATGTCCGATTCCCCCCCACCCCCGCGATGTCCGATTCCCCTACACCCCCGCGATGTCCGATTCCCCTACACTCCCGCGATGTCCGATTCCCCTACACTCCACGATGTCCGATTCCCCTACACTCCGCGATGTCCGATTCCCCTACACTCCGCGATGTCCGATTCCCCTACACTCCGCGATGTCCGATTCCCCTACACTCCGCGATGTCCGATTCCCCTACACTCCGCGATGTCCGATTCCCCTACACTCCGCGATGTCCGATTCCCCCCCCACCCCCGCGATGTCCGATTCCCCTACACTCCCGCGATGTCCGATTCCCCTACACTCCGCGATGTCCGATTCCCCCCAACTCCCACGATGTCCGATTCTCCTACACTCCGCGATGTCCGATTCCCCCCAACTCCCGCGTTGTCCGATTCCCCTACACTCCACGATGTCCGATTCCCCTACACTCCGTGATGTCTGATTCCCCTACACTCCCGCGTTGTCCGATTCCCCTACACTCCACGATGTCCGATTCCCCTACACTCCGTGATGTCCGATTCCCCTACACTCCGCGATGTCCGATTCCCCCCCCACCCCCGCGATGTCCAATTCCCCTACACTCCCGCGATGTCCGATTCCCCTACACTCCCGCGATGTCCGATTCCCCTACACTCCGCGATGTCCGATTCCCCTACACTCCGCGATGTCCGATTCCACTACACTCCCGCGATGTCCGATTCTCCTACACTCCGCGATGTCCGATTCCCCTACACTCCGCGATGTCCGATTCCCCCCAACTCCCGCGTTGTCCGATTCCCCTACACTCCCGCGATGTCCGATTCCCCTACACTCCACGATGTCCGATTCCCCCCCACCCCCGCGATGTCCGATTCCCCCCATCCCCGCGATGTCCGATTCCCCTACACTCCCACGATGTCCGATTCCCCTACACTCCCGCCATGTCCAATTCCCCCCCACCCCCGGGATGTCCGATTCCCCCAATCCCCGCGATGTCCGATTCCCCTACACCCCCACGATGTCTGATTCCCCTACACTCCGCGATGTCAGATTCCCCCCCAACCCCCACGATGTCCGATTCCCCTACACTCCCACGATGTCAGATTCCCCCCCAACCCCCGCGATGTCCGATTCCCCGACACCCCCGCGATGTCCGATTCCCCTACAACCCCGCGATGTCCGATTCCCCTACACTCCGCGATGTCCGATTCCCCTACACCCCTGCGATGTCCGATTCCCCTACACTCCACGATGTCCGATTCCCCTACACTCCGCGATGTCCGATTCCCCTACACCCCCGCGATGTCCGATTCCCCTACACCCCCGCGATGTCCGAATCCCCTACACTCCCACGATGTCCGATTCCCCTACACCCCCGCGATGTCCGATTCCCCTACACTCCCGCGATGTCCGATTCCCCTACACTCCCACGATGTCCGATTCCCCTACACTCCCGCGATGTCCGATTCCCCCAATCCCCACGATGTCCGATTCCACTACACTGCCGCGATGTCCGATTCCCCTACACTCCGCGAGGTCCGATTCCCCCAACCCCCACGATGTCCGATTCCCCTACACTCCGCGATGTCCGATTCCCCCCCAACCCCACGATGTCCGATTCCACTACACTCCGCGATGTCCGATTCCACTACACTCCCGCGATGTCCGATTCCCCTACACTCCATGATGTCTGATTCCCCTACACTCCCACGATGTCCGATTCCCCTACACTCCATTATGTCTGATTCCCCTACACTCCCACGATGTCCGATTCCCCTACACTCCCACGATGTCCGATTCCCCTACACTCCGCGATGTCCAATTCCCCTACACTCCGCGATGTCCGATTCCCCTACACCCCGCGATGTCCAATTCCCCTACACTCCGCGATGTCCGATTCCCCTACACTCCACGATGTCCGATTCCCCGACACTCCCGCGATGTCCGATTACCCAACCCCCACGATGTCCGATTTCCCCCCACCCCCGCGATGTCCGATTCCCCTACACTCCCGCGATGTCCGATTCCCCTACACTCCGCGATGTCCGATTCCCCCCCACTCCCACGATGTCCGATTCCCCCCACCCCCGCGATGTCCGATTCCCCTACACTCCCGCGATGTCCGATTCCCCTACACTCCCCGATGTCCGATTCCCCTACACTCCGCGATGTCCGATTCCCCTACACTCCGCGATGTCCGATTCCCCTACACTCCGCGATGTCCGATTCCCCTACACTCCGCGATGTCCGATTCCCCCCCCACCCCCGCGATGTCCGATTCCCCTACATTCCCACGATGTCCGATTCCCCTACACTCCGCGATGTCCGATTCCCCCCAACTCCCGCGATGTCCGATTCTCCTACACTCCGCGACGTCCGATTCCCCCCAACTCCCGCGTTGTCCGATTCCCCTACACTCCACGATGTCCGATTCCCCTACACTCCGTGATGTCTGATTCCCCTACACTCCCGCGTTGTCCGATTCTACTACACTCCACGATGTCCGATTCCCCTACACTCCGTGATGTCTGATTTGCCCTACACTCCCGCGATGTCCGATTCCCCTACACTCCCGCGATGTCCGATTCCCCTACACTCCACGATGTCCGATTCCCCCCAACCCCCACGATGTCCGATTCCCCTACACTCCGTGATGTCTGATTCCCCTACACTCCCGCGATGTCCGATTCCCCTACACTCCCGCGTTGTCCGATTCCCCTACACTCCACGATGTCTGATTCCCCTACACTCCGTGATGTCTGATTCCCCTACACTCCCGCGATGTCCGATTCCCCTACACTCCCGCGTTGTCCGATTCCCCTACACTCCACGATGTCCGATTCCCCCCCCCCCCCCGCGATGTCTGATTCCCCTACAGGACCGCGATGTCCGATTCCCCAACACTCCCGCGATGTCCGATTCCCCACACCCCCACGATGTCCGATTCCCCTACACTCCCGCGATGTCCGATTCCCCTACACCCCCACGATGTCCGATTCCCCTACACTCCCGCGATGTCCGATTCCCCTACAGGCCCGCGATGTCCGATTCCCCTACAGGCCCGCGATGTCCGATTCCCCTACACTCCGTGATGTCCGATTCCCCTACACTCCGCGATGTCCGATTCCCCTACACTCCCGCGATGTCCGATTCCCCTACAGGCCCGCGATATCCGATTCCCCTACACTCCCTTGATGTCCGATTCTCCCCCACCCCCGCGATGTCCGATTCCCCCCATCCCCGCGATGTCCGATTCCCCTACACTCCGCGATGTCCGATTCCCCTACACTCCCGCGATGTCCGATTCCCCTACAGGCCCGCGATGTCCGATTCCCCTACACTCCCGCGATGTCCGATTCCCCCCCACCCCCGCGATGTCCGATTCCCCTACACTCCCGCGATGTCCGATTCCCCTACACTCCATGATGTCCGATTCCCCTACACGCCCGCGATGTCCGATTCCCCTACACTCCCGCGTTGTCCGATTCCCCTACACTCCGCGATGTCTGATTCCCCCACACTCCGCGATGTCCGATTCCCCCCCACCCCCACGATGTCCGATTCCCCCCATCCCCGCGATGTCCGATTCCCCTACACTCCCGCGATGTCCGATTTCCCTACACTCCCGCGATGTCCGATTTCCCTACACTCCCACGATGTCCGATTCCCCTACACTCCGCGATGTCCGATTCCCCTACACTCCCGCGATGTCCGATTCCCCCAACCCCCACGATGTCTGATTCCCCTACACTCCGCGATGTCCGATTCCCCCCCACCCCCGCGATGTCCGATTCCCCTACACTCCCGCGATGTCAGATTCCCCTACACTCCCATGATGTCCGATTCCCCTACACTCCCGCGATGTCCGATTCCCCTACCCTCCCGTGAACTCACCCCCACGCCTCTTCCTAGCTCCAAGTTAGAATAGATCTAGCCTAAAATGATAAAGGACCCAAAAGTGTAACATTCATCTTAGTTTTTGTTGGTGGTAGCAGAAAAACAAATCATGTTAAACACTAGCAAAGGTCTTAAACGATGTTGGGGGTGAAATTCAACTTCAGTGGGGGTGCGAAGTGGGAGGTAATGAATCGGCCACCCATTATTCACCCTGCCTGAAAATTGGGCGGTTTATGTAACAGGTGACTGATCCATCACTGCCTGTTTTGTACCCACTGAAATTGACTTTCACTCCCCCTTCTTATTTTAGTCAAATATGCATAAAAAGGAAATAGGAAATTAGAGGCTCAGAATGGAGTTACCTGTGGAGGTTGGCTGTTAAAACACTTGAGCTAACTTAGCATCCAAAAAAGCAACAAAATGTAAAAAAATAAAGTTGTGTAGACTCCAGAAAGTATCTCAATAATCTAATAAGGGTGGTGTTGTTTAAGTGGCCCACTAAAGATCTATGAGCTGAAACCCAGGCTCGAGCTGCAACCACTTACGAATTCTAAACTATTGCCAGAAATTTTCTCCTGGGTTCTCCCAATCGGGCACCGTGACTTTGGTGGGAGATCGGCCGAATCTCTATGCAACGTAAATATTGATTCCGCTGATCTTCAACTGAAATTATGAGCGGGTTCAATCATGTGTGGGTGATCTGTTCCGCCAGTCTGCTGACCAAGCAGCGAAGATTAAAATGACCCCAATATTCTTGGATATTACACTGTGTGATAGTGTCGTCTGCACACTGAATACGTATCAAACTCCTCCGTACACTATTTTAATTGAGGCATTAATCTATTTATTTTAAACATTGTTCAAACAGGACCATTTCCAGTCACTCCCTATTCTTGTTCCACTTGTACATTCCCTTGCCTACACCAACCCTTCTACCTACTCATTCTGTCCCTGGAAAAAAAGCTATGGGAGAAAAATTGAGTGGCGAATTTTAGCGCCCCGAAAAAGTTTACGCCCCTCCGCCGTAAATTCAGTAGTAGCGCCCCAAGTAGGAGGTGGCGCGCTACTGGAAAGGGCTCCACCTCCTGCTTGGGACGCTACTACTGAAGTTTGCTGCGCTACGTGCAACTGCGCCACGCGCGGCGGCACATAGCGCCGCGTCATTGCAGGCCTCCTCCCCTGATTAAAGGGGAGGGGCTGTAGAGTTTCGCAATTATCGCGATTCAAAACAACATGAGAGAAGCAGATTCAATTGATCATTTTTATTAAACGAAATGCTGTCCTGATAATAAAGGACACAGAAGCCTGTAAAATGGCCGCCGCACATCGTGGCAGAAGCTTCCAGAGATACAGTGGGCAGACAAGATGGCGTCGAATATACATTCAGTATCAGATTGGATCGTACTCGGTACACATTGATAAAGACAGGATGCAACCCGTTTGCATTTTGAACAATAGCAATGATATAAGTGCTGGAATCGTTTCCTACGCACAGTAAGGATCATTGAACTGGGCCATCGAGAACCCATCTAGACACATCAATACACAAATACCCCCCCGGCTCAACAATGAGAGAGACATTGGCGGGTGATTAAGCCAGTATTCGGGGGGCCCCAAAACCAGTCGAGGAGACGATTCATACACATCCTGGCTGGCTCAACAATGGAGAAGGTATTAACGGATAGTTGGCCAGTTTCAGGTGCTACCGAAACCCGTTAAGAAGATAATCGCCCCATGCTGGGAGTTTTGAGCGCCAAAATCACACAAAGGATAACATTTAGATTTGAGCGGGAGATAAGGCCGACATAACAGTATAACTATAGAGGACAAATGTCCATCGGTCTCTTGACTCTCTTCCTTGACTCTGGGCTCTTGATTTTGTCTGGACTCTTCCTGAAGCTCTTGCTGGTCTCTCTTGACTCTTGACTCTTAGCCGTGCTGGTCGGTTATTCGAGTGTTGGGTGGAGCTCAATCGGAACGAGCCGCCTCGATAGGGCAAGTAACAGGGTACACCATCCCGAGTGTCGGTAAACGGTGTCCGGACCCGGAGGCCCGAGTGACGAGACGAAAGACGAGAAGAAAGACGAGAAGAAATTCCACGTGCCGCCACGGTCAGTAAACCCCGACCGCGCCCGAAAATATAACGACAGAACTCATCTTTGAATTCTACCGACTTCTACATGTACCGTTTCCTTTGAATTCTACGAACTACTTCATGATCCGGTTTGAGTCCATCGACTGCTTCATGACATCAGGGAGTCTGGCTTGCCTTTCGCGGCAGCGAGAGTAAACGAGTGGGGTGCAGAAACCCTTACAACCACGTGACAGTCAGGCGCTGCAGCGAAACGAGCTGAGTGCCTCACTTTTTAAATTTCCGAAGTAAGCCGAGTGGTGAGCATGTTTTCCGATCCTACAAATCCAGACGTAGTTTAGGTATATTGTTAAGGGAGGGTGGTTTTTAATAAGGTTAAGGTATAATGTGTTCCCCTTTTTACGATGTGCCGTGTGTTCTCCATTTCCATAGACCAAGTTTTATGAACGTGTGTATACTTGTACTCTCTTTGATCTGCGCCTATGACATGTATTTCATGATTTTAGACGCCATGCAATAAAGATATTCATTTTGTGCTATTCAACCGGGTCTATTTGAGTTTTCTCTGCATTACTGCTCCTTGCATCTAAGTCTAGGTGTCAGAACCGTAAGGGCGAGTGGGTCGAACCACTCACAGATGCTTATTGCAAAAAGGCTGGCCGGAGACCAGAGCAAGCAATAGTATAGGCAACGAAGGCCTAACCTCGCACCAGTACCGTTGACCCCTTACAGGGCCTAGCACTGCACGCACCGGGGCCCTGCTGGACCACCGGGGAGCGGGGTGCCGGGAAAACAGCCCGGCACTCAAGAGGAGTGCTGGGCTGAGCGATCCCGGCCAGCATTCCGAGGAAAAAAGGGAAAGGGGGCAGGTGCTGGCAGTCGGCCAAAATAAAAATGGCCATCCGGCACCTGCCCTTTAAGTAGCACCGCCGCCGCTGCAAAAACGCCCCCTGATCCTGTCGGACATATTGTCCGGCGATAGGTTTGGGGCGCAAGTGAAGTTTGCGGCTGGGGCACAAGCGGTGCGTTGCGCATGGCGATGATGTCACTGAGTTTCACGGGAGGCATTAGCTGTGCCGCGCCCGCACGCTAGTGGATTTGCGCCCCGTTAGCACCCCCAGGGGTGCTAACGAGAGGCACAAACCAACCAAATTTTTCCCCCTATATCAATATTGCTGTATCTTGGTATACATAGTTTATCCCCTGTGACCTTAAGGTGTGAATATAATTGACAACTGCATGTAGTTAGTTAAAAATGGCTGAGCAAAAAACAGTACATATTTGTTCGCTCTGAATTCTTTTCTTGTTTGTTACTGACTGACATTAATAACAAATGTTACTAAAACTACCACAAGGCCCCACTCAACTGCTCTCTCGAACTACCAGTTCTTTCTTTTCTGGGCCTCCACCTATGCTAATAGTGACAGCTCTGGCAATCTATTCCACAGCTGCCTTGCCTTTACTTTCTATGCTCTCATCCCACTGGTTCTCAGGTGGTTTCCCACCTCTACTGTTCTCCCTGGTGTAATAGCACCTCCATAGTCAATAAATAGAGTTACAGGATCTCATACTTAGGCCAGCGAGTGTATTTGCACTTGCCCCTCGACCACCTCCCCGCCCCCCCGCCCCCCCCCACACTTCCACCCCCATCCCCCACCTTTCCAACCTGTTTGGGGTTAAAATTGACTTCATCATTTCTGGGGCCACTGCTATATCTACTCCCATTTCCCTCAGGATCCTTGGATATATCGCATTAAAGCCCAGCACTTGTCCTCCTGTAACTAACTTCTCTAATACTTTCCTTTTATTTATTATAACGTCTCTCCTCCCACTTCTAACCAATTCAGGATTTACACCCTCCCAAATATCCTTGTCTTTTTTAAACAATTATGTGAAGTACTTGTTAAGTATCCCCATCAATTTTTGCTTGTCCTCTCCACTCAGAGGTCCCACATCACATTTAACAATTCTCATTTTATTGAAATATTGTAGAAAACGTTAAAGTTCATTTGAATATTTTTGAGATTCTCTCCTCATACTTTCTTTGCTTTCCTGATCCTTACAGTAATCTTATATTTTCTGCAATAAGTTAAACACAGCAATAATGCATTATCATGCTAATGATTAAAATACAACTTAAATGAATAATTGGAGAAAGGGTTAGCTTTAAGTAAGTTGACAGGATGGTTTCCAAAAACCTTTTTTTGTGTGTAAACGTACATTGTTAGACAAGTGCTTAGTTCCAAATTTCCCATACATGTTATATTATATATGGAACTGATTCATAAAATAAAAATTAATTTAATTCACAGTATTTATTATGATGCTACAAATGCATTTTGTGATTAATAAGAAATCTCTAATAATGTTAAAACAACTAATATGAGTGCATTAAATTACTTTACAGTAAGACAGAGATACAATTTGCATTCTATTTTGACAAATTACTCAGCATAAATCAAGCCATCTTCATGTGACACAAGAACAATCTGGAGATTGCCACCCTTGAGGTTTTTCAGTTTAGAGCCTAACTCGTTAACCTTCCTCTGCAAGACCTCAAATGTACCTCTAGTTATATCATTGTTTCTAACCCAGTATGACTGTTCTGGCACTAGGGAGGCAACATCAGAAGAGGTTATCTATACCCCTGACTATAGAATCTCCCATTACACCACTTTCCTATTCTTGTAGTCTACCTGCCTCTCACCCCCTTGGGTAGTCCCTTGCTCCACAGTGTCGTAATGCTACTCAAGACCACCCTCCTCTAAGTGATTTGATTGATTCATCATTTTAGAATGTCTTTTATTGTTAGTTTCTACTGACTGGTTATCCGGGGATTGGTTATTTTCATAAGTCCTTAGTAGTTTATGATTGGAAATTTTCCAGCTGCTTTCCTTGCATTTGATTCACAAGTTACCTACCTTTTCAGTTCTGATTCGCTGCAGTTGTAATTTGAGCCTATCAACAAAGTGTGTCAAGGAAACTGTGATTGGAAAAATGTCACAGGAAGTAGATGCGACACTTACAGAAAGTAGGCACTACACGCAGGACTTTTAATATGTTATTGGTAGAAAGATACTGTTCATTAATTGATACAGCAAAATAATTCATGCAGTAAATATGTTGCAAGTGTTCTTACAAACATCTGTAGTGTACCAGTACCAGAGAAGGCATATAATTTGACATATAGCCTGCAGGCCCCTGTACAAAGGATGTAAGCACTCTAAGGCATTCTTTAACAATAGTATTACACCAATGATTCAAATTTGTATATTATCCGTCATGACTTTTAAAAAAATTCACCTGAAATGAAAGCTCGACACACTGTAATATACCTTCAGATTAATACAAGTACACACATATGTGGCTGCAGAGAATGTGTTGATATTTCCCATGGCAGTGTGCCCTTCTGATAACCTCTGCAATATTCGTAACGTGCATAAATAATGTATGCTGACATTTATAGCTGCAGTATAGGTAAAGAATCTTGGTTGATGGTCAGGTTGTTTTATTAGTGCCATTATAGTGAATAAAATCAAAGAAAACTCTGATTGTTATTTCTTCTTATTGGGCTTCTGTGGCTGTAAGGTTTGGAAAAGGAGATTTTAAGAACTGCCAGTTTAGAACAGAATGGTTATTTTGCTAATAATGTTGGTTTTTGCATAATTACATGGAAATTACAACACAGAAACAGGCCATTTGGCCCAAACAGTCTGTGCTGGTGTTTATCATCTACATGAGCGGCAGTCCTTAGCCCATGTGACTGCCCTATTCCCATATCGTTTTATCCGTCTTTCTTTCAACCACCTATCTAACTTGTTCTTAAAAGATGACATGATAATATCTCCTCCAATCATTAGCTCTGGTTCTGCATGCCTTAGCCTCACAAAACTGTGTAAAAAGTTTCGCCTGCACTCTGTCCTAAATTACACATTTAATCAATTGTCTATATCTATGTTTCTATCAATCGTCTCCCAACCCTTCATTATTTTAAACATCTATGAACATATGAAAAATGAAGGACAGGAAAAGACCTATAGATGCATCCTGTCCCATATAATTGTGATGTCTTATAATACATACACATCCCACCGTACCCGGAAACCATGTAATCTCCTTGGAGACATGAAAAAACAGATTAAAAACCCAGGCCAATTAGGGAAAAAATCCCTTCCAAAATTTGTTTTGAAAGTATCACCAGTTATTTATGAACAATACATTATTGTTTTTACAGAATGATTAATCTATATCTGAATTTTTTCAATAAATTCTGCTCCTTTCCCAAGCACAGGAGTTAAACCAGAGAACTTTATCTCGCATCTTCTACCTTTGATTTTGGAGCTGATCCTCATGTAAATGACTTTTAAGGCCCTTATGTTATTAGTCCCTTTGTCATTTACTCCTAGGTGGGCTACCACCACTGAATCTCTTCTTGACCCCTTTAATATTCATTCTATCCTTTCCTCAGTATGTCCTGTTCTAGTTCCAGATATATTATGCTTCAGTCTAATTTTGCTGAGAGTCATGACTCCCTTGTGGTCTGGTTGAAACCTGACTGTGCACAGCCCTATCCAAGGTCATGTACTGATTCTCCAGCTTTTTACACCTGCTCACAAAGAGCAGTCCAGATTTAGGTGCTGTATCTATGCTTCTCGAAAGTACTTCCTCTGCCCATCACACGTGTTTTGCAGACTTCCCAATTGCTGGCATGACTCACACCTTTGTCCAGCCCGGCAATATTCTAATGGGCTAACCCTGTGATTTCTGGTGGGACTTGGGCGTGCAGAAGTCCCATTCTGCCGCACGATTGGGGCAGGAATCTCTCCTTCAACAGATAAATATAAATGTTTAGAACATACGTTCTTAGTCACCAGATTACCAGTGAATATTAATAGACTATTTGACTGCAGGGCATCACACCGACATCCACTTATGCACATTTTGCAGCTGCGGGTCACCAGACAGCGATCAGAGCTGGGAAGGCTCCCTGGTTTCCCCCTCTATATCTGATGGACACTAAGGACAATTGCAAAGCCCACCAGCTATCCTCGCTGCGGTGAACTAACTCAGCAAAGACCAGGAATCGAACTTGGGGCTTTCTGGTTTTATAGAGCCAGACGTGCCAACCATTCACATTTCACACTGGCAGTCAATGTTTTCTGAGTCCTGTCTGCCTTTTAGCTTTGCTAATGGAAATCAGCACTTATTACTGCCTTTGGCACTTCTTGGTAAGTCACTGCAGAATGCCACAAAATTTGCTTTTGCTGATATCAGTATCTCTTAAGGTGGTCCTTCAGGTTGTCATAATACACGTATCAGATACTTTGAAGGCCGGCAGGCAATCAGAAAGGAACAGGCACTGTGCACTCAGGAAGGATTGGCCGGACAGTTTGTGGCTTTTTCGAGATCACAGAACATCGTAAATCTAAAAGGGAACCTCACTTGCACTGCTGTCATTCACTTTGGTAAGCTTTTTGACCTAGTGCCTCGTGCAGCCCTCATAAAAAAGCTAAAGCTAATGGGAGTAAAAGGCCATCTTGGATTTTATCCAGGATATGTACTCCAGCTCCAAGGTCCATGTAAAATCAGATGGGAAACTGAATCTTTTTCTCTAGCAATAGGAGTAAAGCAAGATTGCCCACTGTCCACCATTTCATTCGATGTCTTCATCAGTGATGTGTTGGGTGACATTGGACAGGACAGCTTCAGAGTGTTTGTTCTGGGCATTTCTGAAACGTGCTCCTTTTAACATACAGCATTGTGTTGTTGCCAGCTCACCTGGAGATCGAGTGAGCTCCACTCACCGTCATGTTTTGTTTCAGAAAAGCATCAAAATGTGTCAAAAATCACATTTTTCTGGGCAGAGCATACCCCCAGACCTACCTTAGAAAATACATTTTGCATCATCACTTACCCCTTCAAAAATTTCTAAACCCACCATTGCAGAAATTGCACTTATATGTGCTTTACTTATTTCCTATAACACAACTGAAGCTCAAATCATGACAAGTTCATATCCCACCCACTCCCGTGTAACTGCTTCTAAATCAAAATCACTAAGGAAGTGGTACTCGGTAAAATAATGGGACTCAAGGCGGATAAATCACCTGGACCTGATGGCTTACATCCTAGAGTCTTGAAGGAAGTGGCGGTAGGGATTGTAGATGCATTGGTAATAATTTTTCAAAACTCCCTGGATTCCGCTAAGGTCCCGGCAGACTGGAAAACTGCTAATGTAACACCCTTATTTAAAAAGGGCAGTAGACAGAAGGCTGGTAACTATAGACCGGTTAGCCTAACATCTGTGGTAGGTAAAATTTTGGAGTCCATTATTAAGGAAACAGTAACAGGACATTTGGATAATCATAATTTAATAGGACAAAGTCAGCATGGTTTTACGAAGGGGAAGTCATGTTTGACAAATTTGCTGGAGTTCTTTGAGGAAGTAACATATAGAGTGGATAAAGGGGAACCAGTGGACGTAGTGTATTTAGACTTCCAAAAGGCATTTGACAAGGTGCCACACAAAAGATTATTGCTTAAGGTAAAAAATCACGGGATTGGGGGTAATATTCTGGCATGGATAGAGGATTGGCTATCTAACAGAAAGCAAAGAGTTGGGATAAATGGTTCATTCTCAGACTGGCAATCAGTAACTAGTGGTGTTCCACAGGGGTCAGTGCTGGGACCCAACTCTTCACAATCTATATTAACGATTTGGAGGAAGGGACCAAGTGTAACATATCAAAATTTGCAGATGATACTAAGATGGGAGGGAAAGTAGTGAGTGAGGAGGACATAAAAAACCTGCAAGGGGACATAGACAGGCTAAGTAAGTGGGCAGAGATTTGGCAGATGGAATACAACACTGGAAAGTGTGAGGTGATGCACTTTGGCAGGAAAAATCCTAGAGCAATTTATTATCTTAATGGCAAGAAACTGGAGAGTACTGAAGTGCAAAGGGATCTGGGGGTCCTGGTGCACGAAACTCAAAAGGTTAGTATGCAGGTGCAGCAAGTGATTAAGAAGGCAAATGGAATGTTGGCTTTCATTGCTAGGGGGATAGAATATAAAAATAGGGAGGTATTGCTTCAGTTGTACAAGGTATTTGTGAGACCGCACCTGGAATACTGCATACAGTTTTGGTGTCCTTACTTAAGGAAAGACATCCTTGCTCTCGAGGCAGTGCAAAAAAGGTTCACTCGGTTAATCCCGGGGATGAGGGGGTGGTCATATGAGGAGAGGTTGGGTAGATTGGGACTCTACTCATTGGAGTTCAGAAGAATGAGAGGCGATCTTATTGAAACATATAAGATTGTGAAGGGGTTGGATCGGGTGGATGCGGGGAGGATGTTCCCGATGACGGGTGAGACGAGAACTAGGGGACATAGTCTTAGAATAAGGGGCTGCTCTTTCAAAACTGAGATGAGGAGGAACTACTTCACTCAGAGGGTGGTAGGTCCATGGAATATGCTGCCACAAAAAGCTGTAGAAGCTACAACATTAATTAAATTTAAAACAGAAATAGACAGTTTCCTAGAAGTAAAGGGCATTAAGGGTTACGGGGAGCGGGCAGGAATTTGGACATGAGTCTAGGTTCGGATCGGTCATGGCCCTGTGGGTAGTGGAGCGGGCCCAGGGACTGTGTAGCCTGATTCTGCTCCTATTTCGTGTGTGCAATTCTGTTAGATGCAGGAGATGGTTCTGTGATAGATAGTAGATTGGCGGTTAGGATCAGATCAGCCATGATCTTATTGAATGGCGGAGCAGGCTCGAGGGGCCGATTGGCCTACTCCTGCTCCTATTTCTTATGTTCTTATGTTCTTATGTCTTGTGAGGCTATTGGCTTTCAGTTTTCACAGAAAAATTAACTGAATTGCAGAATGTGATCCCAAAAACACTAATAAAAATCCTCAAATCCAATGTAATTAAAAAAAAATTTTTATTCAGGCACCTTGAAGCAGTGACCTTGGTCATGGAGCTATATTGAGGGGTGCTTTTCAGCTGCATATTTTTAGAAGCTGTTTGCAGGTTTTATGTGTTTTGTACGTTGGCCTGTATGTAGGAGACAGGTACTTTTGCACACATCACACTGTTAAGGTGGTAACTGAAGGCTTGTTTTGCCATTCACCCAACTACATACATTTCAACCATGACCATGAGCAGCAGAGGGAGGCAAAACCTACCAAGCTTCCTCAAGGCACAAGCCACAATGGACTGTACACCTGTAGCCATTCAGGTGCTTACCAACAACCTAAAGGCATTTTTTTTTAATTCATTTATGGGATGTGGGCATCGCTGGCAAGGCCAGCATTTATTGCCCATCCCTAGTTGCCCTTGAAAAGGTGATGGTGAGCCGCCTACTTCAACCGCTGCAGTCCGTGTGGTGAAAGTACTCCCACAGTGTTGTTAGGGAGGGAGTTCCAGGATTTTGACCCAGCGACGATGAAGGATCGGCGATATACTTCTAAATCAGGATGGTGTGTGACTTGGAGGAGAACTTGAGGTGGTGGTGTTCCCATGCGCCTGCTGCCCTTGTCCTTCTAGGTGGAAGAGGTCGCGGGTTTGGGAGTTGCTCCAAAGAAGCCTTGGCGAGTTGCTGCAGTGCATCTTGTAGATGGTACACACTGCAGCCACGGTACGCCGGTGGTGGAGGGAGTGAATGTTTACGGTGGTGAATGGGGTGCTAATCAAGCAGGCTGTTTTGTCCTGGATGGTGTCGAGCTTCTTGAGTATTGTTGGAGCTATAGTCATCCAGGCAAGTGGAGAGTATTCCATCACACTCCTTACTTGTGCCTTGTAGATGGTTGAAAGGCTTTGGGGAGTCAGATACCTAAACAGGAAGAGCTCTTATTCCATCAAAATGCATATGGGGGGCGATTTTGCCAGCCCTGGGGAGGCGGATTTGGAGGGGGGACTGCCGGGAAAATGGCAGAAACTGGGAGCGGGTACCGAACCCGCCCCTAACCCGCCTCCATGCCATCTTCCCAGGAGGCGGGTCCCCGCTTGGGCTGGGACTCATTCTCCTCGAGGCGGGAAGGGGATTACAGCCACTTAACTGCCTGTTAACAGGTAGTTAACAGGCAGTTGAGAAGATTATCCCCATTTTTCCAACACAAGTACGGGCTTCCCGACATCGGGAAACCCCACCAGGGTCAGCGAGGTGAACAGTGGGTCTGCGGGGGTCAGAGGGTTTGAAAAGTGCGCTGTGGAGGTGAGTGATGGGTGCAAGTGTAGAGAGGTAAGTATGTGAGGTGAGTGAAAAGTCTTAGAAAAAGTTTCCTTACCTTTGTTTCTTCCTGCAGGCTTCAATGATTGGGGATGCGGAGGCTCCGGCATCTCCACGGCAGAGATGACAGAATAGCTGCTGCATTCTCTGATGCAACAGCCATCTGATTTCTGCTCAGGAAATAGGTTTGGTGAGTCTTGAATACAAGGACTCACCAAACAACAGAGAATGTCGGTGTTTGACAGCTTCTCAAAGCTGTCAAGCGATGGCAATTCATCTGTTAAACATTTTGACCGATGAAACGTCATACGTTGACGTTCTCTGTCACCGGCTTTCCCTTAATTGGTCGGCTAAACCCGCTGGGCGGGCTTAACAAGGTCAATCAAGGGAAAATAGCGTGGGTTGGCCGGATGTCAATGGAGGCGGGACTAAAACCCGACAAGCTGCAGTCCCGCCTCCATCACGTCCCCATTGGCAAAATCACCCCCATGGCGTATGACTCCCTCACAAAAAATAATGACCATACACATTATGCATATTGCTTTCATTCTGAGGCAATCAAATGTCATACAGCTACTTAAAGCAAAAGGACAGATGGACATTCCCTCAGGGAATAAATATATATGTATTTCTTCCACTGTTTGTTTACAAGAATCCTCTTGCCTTCCCTTTGCTCTCCAAATGATAGACATTAATTACATATAATTCTGTTGTTGAATTTCTCGCGGCCTGCCTCCATGTCTTGTTGGCTTTTTTTGTACCAGAAAAGCCCTATGGTTTCTCCATTACACAATCCACTAGGGACAGTCGGATCTTGGTCTGTGAAACAACAATAACTTGAATTTCTATAGCTCCTTTAACATTGTAAAACTTCCCAAGGCGCTTCACAGGAGCGTTATCAGACAACATTTAACACCGAGCCAAATAAAGAGATATTAGTGCAGATGAACGAAAGCTTGGTCAAAGAGATAGATTTTAAGGAGCATCTTAAAGGAGGAAAGAGAGGTAGAGTGGCGGAGAGGTTTAGGAAGGGAAATGCAGAGCTATAGGCCTAGGCAGCTGAAGGCACGGCTGCCAATGGTGGAGCGATTAAAATCGGGGATCCTTAAGAAGCCAGAATTGGAGGAGCGCTTGAGATCTTGGAGGGTTGTAGGGCTGGAGGAGATTACTGAGATAGGGAGGCCATGGAAGGATTTGAAAACAAGGACGGGAATTTTAAATTCAAGGCGTTACTTAACCGGGAGCCAATGTAGGTCAGCGAGCAAAAGGGTGATGGGTGAACAGGACTTAGTACGAGTTAGGACAATGGCGGCAGAGTTTTAGATGACCTCAAGTTTATGGAGTCTTTGCAACCTTGATGCTGAAGTTCTGCTCCTGATGTCGGCTCTAGTGTATTTTACCCAGCAAGGGTGGTGCAGTGGGAAATTCTTTGGGGGAGAAATTCGGTTGCGCCCCATTTGGGGGCGGTAACCAAATTAGTGCCAGACATTTAGCACCTGGCGTGGGAGTACCGCCCCGGCCACTAAATTGGGCATACCGCCCCGGCAGGGTAGCAGAGTGCTATCTTGGGCGCTCCACTTCCTCTAGGGGTGGTGTCTGGGGCGCAAAGCGCGGTAGCGCCGGAGCACTATGCGGCTGCTCCGCATAGCGCTGACGCATTTCATCGCCCCTCCCCTTCCGTTAAAGGGGAGGGATGCTGCGCACTCTGTAGTCCATTGACATTGTCTGTGGCAGCTTCGCGGGGCGCAGCCGAATTTCTGCTGTGGGGCGATAAGGGACCGCGGTGGGGTGCTAAGGGGTGGCGTCGCTCGGCGATGACGTCATCGCCAGCGGCACAGCACTGCGGGGTGCTACCGGCTACCGCCGCCGCTAACCTCCCGCTGAATTTTGTGGAAAGCGTTAGCAGCGCCGCGCTTGGGCACTAGGGGATTTGCGCTCTGTTAGCGCCCCCTGGGCATGCTAACGAGAGGCGCAAACCAACCCAATTTTTCCCCCTTTGGGGTTTCCACTGTCCCTTTTTTATTTTGTTTAAGTTTGTGCATCTTTATTTTAGGTTTGCCTTTTCCCCATGCGAGAACCCCAATCTTTCTTTTGCTCTCTCTAACTATTTAAAAAAAGATAGAATTTTAAGAGCTTACTCACTTCCTTGGTCACTGTCTGTGAGAATTCTGCCTTATGATTGGCTGTTTAGACAGCCTGTTGACATCACAGCAGTTCATAGGATATACGGCACAGAAACAGGCCATTCGGCCCAACCAGTCCATGTCAGCTTTTATGCTCCTCTCGAGCCTCCTCCCGTCTTTCCTCATCTAAATCTATCAGCATAACCCTCTACTCCCTTCTCCCTCATATGCTTGTCTAACCTCCCCTTAAATGCATCTATACTATTCGCTTCAACTACTCCCTGTGGTAGCGATTTCCACATTCTCATCACTCTCTGTTCGAAAAAGGGGATCCCAATAAAGGTCCGTTGAATTGAATTCCAGGTCAGAAAACCCAAAGTTCTCGATACAGGGATTGCGAGATCCTTGTGCAGAGCGTACTTCGGGGCCAGCAGCGAACACAAATTCTGGGTATCTAGTTGAGGTGCATTGATTCGGTTTGCTGATTCAGCCATTTTGCAAAAAGTTGATTGTTTAAACATCGCAAGCATTTGCTATTTTATCAGTGGTTCATGAATAACAAGTAAAACAGGTTAATCTGCCCTTCAGTCACTAAGAACAATTTCAACCCTTAGAAGATGTGGTGAGGCATAAATTAATGTTCAATGTTTTTTTTTCTACTTTTACATTTAGATTAAATATAGTTTCAAAGGAAAACTGGTAACTAGCCTGTGCTTTACCAAAAAAAAATTGTTACTTTGCAAGGTTTAACTTAACCCACAAGGGCTTGCCTGAGAGGAAAATTACACTGGGTTTACTTTCCTATGTTTGCTAATTTTAGTAAAAGAGAGGAAAGTATAAGGTGCTGTTTCCCACTTTATAGTCACATCTGCTTTTTCTCTAAAATTATCAAATAAAGGACCATGAAACTCATAGGGGGGAAAAATTCGGTTGCTTTGCGCCACCCGTTAGCGCCCCGAGGGAAATTCAGTGGGAGGTTAGCGGCGGCAGTAGCCGGGCGCAGCGCCCCACTCACGCCGCAGCCGTAAACTTGGCTCGCGCCCCCTGACCTACCGCTGGACACTATGTCCAACGGGGTCAGGGGGGCGTTTTTCTGCGGCGCAAATTAAAGGGCAGGTGCCGGGCGGCCATTTTTTTTTGGGCCGCCTGCCAGCACCTGCCCCCTCCCACCTCCTCCTGCGGGGTGCCAGCTGCAATCCGGCTCTTTTCCCGGCACCCCGCTCCACGGTGATCCAGCAGGGCCCCGGTGCGCGCTGCGCTAGGCCCCTCCCTTTTAATCAGGGGAGGGAGGCCTGTAGTACCGCGGGGCTACGTGTCGACGCGCGTGGCGCTGCTGCACGTAGCACCGCGATATTCAATGGGAGCACCCCAAGAGGGAGGGGGAGCGCTTACAGTAGCGCCCCGCCTCCTGCTTGGGGCGCTACCATTGAATTTCGGGCACGGGGGTGCTATCTTTTTCGTGGCACTAAAAGTAGCGGCCCAAAGGGGCTCGAGCCATTTTTTCCCCCATAGGTTCTTAAAGAAACACAAATCATATCAAACCGCAGCAAGAGGAGTTTGCTTATTATTGGTAGGGTTTGAATTCCATTCAGCACTATTTTTATAGAACTGTTTAAATTTCCATTCTATGTTATTATCGAAGAATCATTAACCCACCAGTTAGCAAACTTCTTAAAATATTGAGCATAGGACTTTTACCCAAGCGTGCTAGCCAATACATTAAGTACAGTTTTCAGCCGAATTTCAACCTCTATTTGTAAGATGCAGTATAACGTGGATAAATGTGAAGTTATCCACTTCGGTAGGAAAAACAGAAAGGTAGAGCATTATTTAAATGGTGCTAGATTGGGAAATGCTGATGTACAAAAGGATCTGGGTGTCCTTGTACACCAGTCACTGAAAGTAAACATGCAGGTGCAGCAAGCAGTTAGGAAGGCAAATGCTATGTTGGCCTTCATTGCAAGAGGATTTGAGTACAGGAGCAAGGATGTCTTACTACAGTTATACAGGGCCTTGGTGAGACCACACCTGGAGTACTGTGTGCAGTTTTGGTCTCCTTATTTAAGAAAGGCTATACTTGCCATAGAGGGAGTGCAGCGAAGGTTCACCAGACTGATTCCTGGGATGGCAGGACTGTCGTATGAGGAGAGATTGGGTCGATTAGGCCTGTATTCACTAGAGTTTAGAAGAATGAGAGGGGATCTCATTGAAACGTATAAAATTCTGACAGGGCTAGACAGACTGGATGCAGGGAGGATGTTTCCCCTGGCTGGGGTGTCTAGAACGAGGGGTCATAGTCTCAGGATACGGGGTAGGACATTTAGGACTGAGATGAGGAGAAATTTCTTCACTCAGAGGGTGGTGAACCTGTGGAATTCTCTACCACTGAAAGCTGTAGAGGCCAAGTCACTGAATATATTTAAGAAGGAGATAGATAGATTTCTAGATGGAAAAGGCGTCAAGGGGTATGGGGAGAGAGTGGGAATATGGTATTGAGATAGAGGATCAGCCATATTGAATGGCAGAGCAGGCTCAAAGGGCCGAATGGCCTACTCCTATTTTTCTATTTTTCTATGTTTCTATTCTGTAATTCTGCCACACATCCTTCACTTACAACAAATACATATATAAAAACATTTCTTTTTTCTGCTATTTTGAAATAAAAATCCAAACTTTTCAGTTCTATTGTACCACCTTAAAAACACAAATGCCTTGCTACTGCACATGATGGTGTCCTATATTGTCAAATAAAGAAAGCAACACAATAGGCACGTCAGCCAGTGAAATCTGGTAGCTGAATAAGGCTCATATGACTGCAGCTTTCTGCCGAAGGCAAAATGCTGGGTGGTGATGTCTTACTTTGTTCAGCTGTCACTTCTATGAAACTTGCATTATATCATGAAATACCATGGAAACACTTCAAAAAGACAGGTACTGTGGTGAGTATAAAGCTCCTACCCTTCTCTAGAAAGTCGATGTCTCATGCACTAAAATGCTCTTTTCTCCTAAATTGTTGACACATTCTCGTTTCATTGTCCCTTAGGATCTTTTGCATACAAGGTCAGGAGCTCAAAATAAAGTAAAGCTTGTTTGTTCCTAGTATTTATTTTGAAATTGAAATTGTAGTCCTTTTACCCTAGTTCTGAGATGTAATTTTTTTCCCCTGTGCCAGTCCTTTTTGCCAATGAAGGGGAGATCTAGCTAAATTCAGTAGCCTAACAGTAGTCATGTTTATTTTATGTTTCTCTTCAAATAAGAGTCGGGTTAAATCTGGGTTGCTTATATAGCAGATACAGAGAGGTCAGTGACAAGTCAGTTCAGTTACAACAAGGGCCGGGCAGCCAATATCAACCATTGTGAATTGTGGAGGAAGAGGAGTCGAGACAGGAGTGGACAGGCCATCAGAGGAGGATACACAGACCACATCCCATCTGCAGGCATAAGGTATACCATACCCAAGGTCAGCGCTTTGGGGCAGTCAGAGGGGCAGTGAACATGAAGGCTCAGAAGGAAGTCTGTCACTAACACATGGCACCTCTTATAACAGAACCTGCAGATTCTGTCAGCACTCGTGTCCCACTGGCAGTTAAAGTTATGATGCGGAGATGCCGGTGTTGGACTGGGGTGGACAAAATTGAGAGGTCGCACAACACCAGGTTATAGTCCAACAGTTTTATTTGAAATCACAAGCTTTCGGAGCTATCGATTGCCCCTTCCTCAGGTGAAGTAAATAGAAACAGAATCGCCAAAGCATATATAGATAGAGAACAAAGCATGTGTACTTTACAATTGCAGACAACTAAATTAAATCATCCTGACTATCTGCCGAGGTGTGATAAAGTTAATCAGGTCAGCCAGGAAGGTACCACATCAAAGACATAGCAAGATACAACTGAGACAATGAGGTGGAGTCGCAGGGGGTCTAACGTGTCAAAAGCTGCCGTCTGTATGTAAAACGAAAAGCTTTAAAATTTTTACTTTTTTACTGGGAAAATTTTTACTTTTTTACTGGGAATCACATCTGTGAACAAGCCAACGACGACTCGAGTCCGGATCACGTCATGTATCGTGACATAAACCCAAGATCCCGGTTGAGACCGTCTTCATGAGTGCTGAACTTGGCTATCAGTTTCTGCTCGATGATTTTGCGTTGTCGTGTGTTTCTAAGGTTGCCTTGGAGAACGCTTACCCGCAGATCCGAGGCTGAATGTCCTTGACTGCTGAAGTGTTCCCCGACTGGGAGGTAACAATCCTGCCTGGCGATTGTTGCGCGGTGCTCGTTCATACGTTGTCTCAGTGTCTGCATGGTCTCGCCGATGTACCATGCCGCGGTGCATTCTTTCCTGCAACGTATGAGATAGACAACGTTGGCCGAGTCACATGAGTATGTACCATGTACCTGGTGGGTAGTGTCCTCACGTGTGATGGTGGTATCTGTGTTGATGATCTGGCATGTCTTGCAGAGTTTGCCGTGGCAGGGTTGTGTGGTGTCGTGGTCGCTGTTATCCTGAAAGCTGGGTAATTTGCTGCGAACGATGGTACTTCTGAGGTTAGGCGGCTGTTTGAAGGCAAGTAGTGGAGGCGTGGGGATGGCCTTAGCGAGGTATTTGTCGTCATCGATGACATGTTGAAGGCTGCGAAGAACATGGCGTAGTTTCTCCGCTCCGGGGAAGTACTGGACGACAGCCTTAAATCTTTATGTTAAATGGTCTTTCCAGTGTCTGTCAGGGGATATCTCTGAATCCACCAATTTGTACTTCACTGTGTCATCCGGTATGTAACTGATGTCCTATTTTCACACACAGCCACTTATATACAATTGTGTGTACAACAGCAGAAGCAAAGGCCAAAAGATTTTTTCGTAAATGGTAGCTTTCCCAAGGTCCAAGGTGTCATTGGCCCTGTAGCCCACCATGCACCTGTAGATCATGTTATGGCATATGTGAACAGAATGGGATATTACTTCATGAATGTCCAGGTGATCTGCAGTGCTTATAAGAGAATTATGCGTGTGAGCATTAGATATTGGGGTGTTAACATCACTCCTTCACCTGGCTACAATTAAATCTACTGGAACTCTTTGAGGTAGAACAAAGATTGGACAGATGACTCCCAAGATATCTGCCTTACCTGCTGTATGTGATGATGCGGAGATGCCAGTGTTGGACTGGGGTGGACAAAAGTGAGAAGTCGCACAACACCAGGTTATAGTCCAACAGTTTTATTTGAAATCACAAGCTTTCGGAGCGGCTGCTCCTTCGTCAGGTGAAGTAAAGGAATACAAAATCGACAAAGCATATATAGATAGAGAACAATGCATGTGTAACTTACAATGGCAGACGACTACATTTAATCCTCCTGATTGTTTATCTGCCGAGGTGTGACAAAAGGCAATCAGGTCAGCCAGGAAGGCACCACATCAAAGACATAGCAAGATACAACTGAGACAATGAGGTGGGGTTACAGGGGGTCTAATGTGTCAAAAGCTGCAGTCGGTATGGAAAACGATAAACTTTAAAAATTTTACTTTTTTACTGGGAATCACATCTGTGAACAAGCCAACGACGACTCGAGTCTGGATGACTCTACGTCATGTATCGTGACATAAACCCAAGATCCCGGTTGAGGCCGTCCTCATGAGTGCTGAACTTGGCTATCAGTTTCTGCTCGATGATTTTGCGTTGTCGTGTGTCTCTAAGGCTGCCTTGGAGAACGCTTACCCGCAGATCCGAGGCTGAATGTCCTTGACTGCTGAAGTGTTCCCCGACTGGGAGGTAACAATCCTGCCTGGCGATTGTTGCGCGGTGTCCATTCATACGTTGTCTCAGTGTCTGCATGGTCTCGCCGATGTACCATGCCGCAGTGCATTCTTTCCTGCAACGTATGAGGTAGACAACGTTGGCCGAGTCACATGAGTATGTACCTGCTGTATCAATGGCTTCTCATACCGCTGCAAAATCCCCAGAGCCCAGTCGAGACCAAATACAATTAGGCTTGTGTGAGTTCAAGGAGAGATCAATAAAGTAGTCCCTGCCAGCACCACCAGGGTCATAACTGTTCACATGTTCCCAGCTTTTGCACACAATTGAGCTGACCTTGTACTATAATGCAAATTAAGCTCATTTAAATATTTTTGCAGCACTGTCAGTATGTAGCTCATGCTGTGCTGATAGTCCCAAGGAGGTGGACTGCACTGAGCCCATTGGACATGTGGGAGGCCTCAGGCTTCCATGCCTGATGATACAGGCACAGCCATCACATTATCAGTCCTGGAGAATCATATAGCAGATCTTTGGGATGTTGAAGCAACATGTTTGATGTTTGGTTCACTCCAGAAAGAGTTGGCAAAATAATTGTAGTCTTTTTTGTGTTCACAGTGTGGCCCTTGGTTGTACACAGTATTACCCTGAAAGTTAATAAGCTGCAACTACAAAAACAGGAAGGTGATGAGGAAGATGGTGCATGGAAGCATTCAACAATTCAACAGCCACTTCTGCAGGAGTGCACCAGACACTGAGGGGAGACCTGCACAGAGCTTCTCCAATGGGTCAGCATTAGAATGACTGAAATTCCGCAACAATCTTGTTGTCCTTATCTGGCTATTTTCCAATGGAGGGGGACTATAGCCATGCAGACATTGACACTATCCATAAAGCAGTAAATAAACCTGAGGATTCTGTGAAGTCATGAGTGCTTAGTATACTAACAATGAGTGTCTCTAGTGTGTTTGTAATGTGATGGCCCACTGCACTTTCTGTGAAGTGATGCCCTATTGCATGTCTGAGCTGTGAATTAGTTTTGTGCAGGTTTTTAATGGAAGGTGTAAGTGTGGAGGCTTCCTGCGAGCTGTACTCTGCACAGCTTTTGGTTTCTGCTGGCACCTATCTTTAACTGCTTGTGCTATTAAAGGCTTAGCAGATATGCCAAGAATGTCCTGTGCCATTCCTTCAAGGGCATTACTGCTTCCAGGAACACCGGTGACACTTTATGCACAGTCTAGTGGTGACACATTCCTGGCACTGACATGAGAGACAGATGTCTATTCTGATACTGCTGCACGCATGCACTGCTTCAGGCTCAATTCTCATTGTACTCATTTTCATAGAATTACACAGAAAATGACAACCAGTCCATGTTGGGGTTTATCCTTCACATAAGTAGTAGGCCTAATCCTAATGCAACTGTGTTTACTCCTATTTGTATTTCCTCACCCCATGCAGCATCCTAGTGATTCTGCTCTGTACTCTCTCTATTGCCTCAACATCTTCCTATACTGTGGAACACAAAACTCCACACAGTCCTCCAACTGTAGTCTTACAGTAGTTTTCTATATCGTCACCATGACATCTCAACTTTCGTATTCAATACTTCTTGCCTTATCCATCTGTACTTTCAATATCCCTGCTATTCTTCTGCTTGCAGCAAGAAGTGACATTTAATTAGCAGGAATAGACTGGAACAGGCAGTGACCTGAAGCCATTCAAGAGTTAGACTCCTTTCAAGGCGGCTCTCCTTGACATCACTGGCTAAGAGAGAATCAAGGGAGTGGGAGATGGTGAAGCTGGAGGCTGCCCCTGAGGTCATGACTAGTAACAGAACATTCAGATCCTGTAACATTGTCCCACTGAGTGACTGTCAAGCAGGCACACGCTGAAAGTGAGTGACATCACAAAAAGATGTCATGTAATGAAACTAGTGCTTGGAGGTGGTGACAAAAGGCAGCACTTTGATATTTTATTCTCTTCTATTTTACTCATAAATGGAAGTAAGTCAAGTCGCAGTCAGTGTCCCAGAGAAAACCAAACCTCACAGCACCTTGCATCACTATCATCACTTCTGACAGGCAGCAGTTACAGTTACACATACCTCAAATGATATTGATGAAAACCAGAGTGAGTCAAAGGCTATGGGTGAGAAGGAGAAAGTGGTGTTGGCTCTTCAAGGCCAGGCACCTACTGGCTCCAAGTCCAGCATGCTTCTTACTTCTGCTCCAGAACCTAGTAATTCAGACCTTACATGATTTGAGTACAAAAGGAAGGAAATTGTTGTCTGACTCACTTGTGTCCAGGCAAAATACACTGCAAGGTCTTGGAAAGAGTATGGAAGAGTCCACAAGCCAGATCTCTGCAGTTACCGTGTTCTATGCACTTCAGTGTGCCATGGAGAGCATGGCAATTCCTGTGGCATCTGCCATGACCCTGAGTGGCACAGGTCATAAGTACATGTGGAGCATCTATCATGAATGCTCACACTGTTGAGATAGAGGCATCGGGTTCAAATCTTAAAGATTCACTTGTAGAAGCAACTTTGAGACAGGGATGAGGTCTTCATATTAACACACTAATGAAGCTACTGAAACACACAAAAAATAATTTTATAGGTAAGTTTAATCTTGTTATTGTGAAATAAGTAAGTTTTTCATGCTTTTATTTCATTTAAATTCTTATTTTGGGCATTTGAAATTTTAGTTACTGCAAGAAAATAGTGGATGAAAGGACTTAAAAATTTTTGGTTCAGCAATTCGATTAGTTCACTTGGCTGTCCTTCAGCTGTTTAACAAAGTAATATATTATTGAATTCCAATTAATAAAGGTCGCCTCTCCTGCTTTCAATTGTGCTCCCTCACCTTTACCGATGTCAAGCCGTCAACACATTTTGACAGCACTGGACATGGCTGGCGTAGATGTTCAGCCATCATAATGAACAGTACAAGGAGATCTAGGGCTGCTAGACTGACAGCAGGCTGACGGTGAAACCTTGCAGTCAGCCATCACACTTATTTCTTCCATACCAGAATCACTAAGGAGGGGTACAAGGTGAGGTGTTACACATCACAGACAATTCACCTGCATAAAGGCAAAACGCAATCGCAAAACACAGGAACTACTGGCACACATCAGACAATTAATTAAATAAATGCACTGCACTTGATCTGATCATTTTGATGAGTACTTGTACGTTTTTTTTAATTAAAACAATACAGGAGTCCAGAAAAAAATGGGAATAGATGGTATGTGAGTAACTGCACAGGGAAGTGTAGACCGGGAAGATAATTTGAAGATGCAGATTGCAGCTTTAAGAAATGTGGCAACTCTGGCACTCATTGGAAGGTACCCTGAATCAATGCCTGGTGCACCATCTTCCTCGGTGCATTATTAATTGAGCAGCAAATTCCGAGTTGTCACTTTCATCCACATGTTCTGTCATGGCTCTTCATTTCAACATCCATGGTGAGTACTCTTTGGAGCATGCACCAGGCAGTAATCATTTGTGAGACCCTGGAGGGGATGAGGCACTGTTAGGTACATTCTGATCAATTGAGATATCTGATATGCTGCTGTAAGATTCCAATGGTATGGCAGATAATCATTCTAGTTGTAACCTCCTTGCACCCACGCTCTGCTTTTATCTGTGGTTGATGCAAGTGGGTCATAAACCATGTCTGCAAACCCATAGGGGGTGATTTTGCCAATGGGGGCGCGTTGGAGGCGGGACTGCTGCTTGCCGGGTTTTAGTCCCGCCTCCATCGACGTACGGCCAACCCACGCTATTTTCCCTTGATTGACCTTGTTAAGCCCGCCCAGCGGGCTTAGCAGGCCAATTAAGGGGAAGCCGGTGACAGAGCTTTGTGAAGCTGTCAAACACTGACAATCTCTGTTCTTTGGTGAGTCCTTGTATTCAAGACTCACCAAACCTATTTCCTGAGCAGAAAGCAGATGGCTGTTGCATCGGAGAATGCAGCAGCCATTCTGTCATCTCTGCCATTGAGATGCCGGAGCCGCCGCATCCCCAACGATTGAAGCCTGCAGGTAGAAACAAAGGTAAGGAAACTTTTTCTATCACTTTTCACTCACCTCACATACTTACCTCTCCACACTTGCACCCATCACTCACCTCCACAGCGCACTTTTGGACCCCCGCAGACCCCTGCAGACCCACTGCTCGCCTCGGTGACCCTGGTGGGGTTTCCCGACATCGGGAAGCCTGCACCTCTGCTGGAAAAATGGGGATAATCCTCTTAACTGCCTGTTAACTACCTGTTAACAGGCAGTTAAGTGTCTGTAATCCCCTTCCCGTCTCCAGGACACGGGACCCGGCACGGGTCGGGTACCCGCCTCCTGGGAAGATGGCATGGAGGCGGGTTGGGGGCAGGATGGGTACCCACCCCCAGATTCTGCCATTTTCCCGGCAGTCCCGCCTCCAAACCTGCCTCCCCAGTGCTGGCAAAATCGCCCCCACAGTCTCCAAGAAGCCATCCTTTTACTCTTTCGTAACCTTTGAATGAGGGTGGCATGATTGTCTTAAAATGGCGGCATTGTGAGAGCCCCTTAGAATATAGACATGCATTATTCTGTTCTGGTGGTTGCGTATCAACTGGACCTTATGGTTCATATCAGACACAACATTGTATGTAAGGGTCCAAATAGTAATATGGGTGTAATGAATGAGGGCCTGGATTGAGGAAAGCAGCTGACTGTATAATTGTGTTGTGCCCTCATACTGCTGCTGCTGGTCAGTGGCGAAAGCGATGACGTTGTGGGCCTTGCTGTACAATACGTTTGTGACCTTGATGCTTCTATAGGCAGCAAATTGGCTGGCACTAAAGATGCTCCCATTGTAATGTCACAAAAATCAAGGGCCGACATGACTAACCACCACTGGCAGTGTCATACAGATGATTGATTGTGTCTGAGAGTCTGAATCCCAAACACTGCTGCCCATATCCTAATTCGCAACAAGTCCCGTTGACCCATCACCCCAGTGCTTGCTTACCTACATTGGCTGCCGGTCCAGCAACACCTCAATTTTAAAATTCTCATGCGTGTTATCAAATCCATCCATGGCCTCGCCCCTCCCTATCTCTGTAACCTCCTCCAGCCCTACACCTCTCTGAGATCTCTGCTCTCTTCCAATTCTGGCCTCTTGCACATCCCTGATATTAATCGCTTCGCTATTGGTGGCCGAGCCTTCACCTGCCGAGGCCCTAAGCTCTGGAATTCCCTCTCTAAACCTCTCCGCCTCTCTACCTCTCTCTCCTTCTTTAAGCAGCTGCTTAAAATCTACTTATTTGACCAAGCTTTTGGTCATCCGTCCTAATATCTCCTTATGTAGCTCGGTGTCAAATTTTGTTTCATGACGCTCCAATGAAGCACCTTGGGACATTTTACTTGGGTAAAGGTGCTATATAAATATAATTGTTATTGTTGTTGTTGAAGTGGCACTGATCCATTAGAGCCTTCCTGCTAAGCCTCTTATAACACACATTGATTCTATTCTCAAGTAGTTGTGCCTGGGATGGGAGATTTGAAATATTGTATACCCACAGGACCTGACGGTACAGCCTTACATGCCAGCTGACATCTACTGCAGTCTTTTCATTCCCTTGCAAGCCTTCAGCAACCAAGTGCAATGCTCAATGAAGCACTAAATTCAATTCCTGCAGCGAATAGCTCAACTGTGCAGCAGTTCTCCTATTAATCCCGAGAACAGTACACAGCCTCTGCTGCAACACTGTTTTCATTGAAGGGCTAGCAATGCACTGCATGGCGTGAGTTTCTGAGCATTGTCTACTTTCGAAATGAATGAGTTAGTATGCCAGTAATAATGTCCTGAACAAGACTATCACACATCTTCACCCATTTCCTCTGAACAGCAATCAGAAGCGATGAAATCTAAGCACACCCAATATTACAGCTCTGTAACCCTTGCATCCTGCAGCTAACTAACAGTGACAGTAATTTCCAGGTTATATTATTCTTTTTCAAGTTTATTATATCAGTTCATTCTTTGAACTTGGGAAATTTATAGAATCATAGGGGGCTAAATTGGGCTGTGTAGTGCCTATTTCTTTAGGCGCTACGCAGCCACCTAACGTTCGAAAATGGGGTCTGAGATGCGCATGCACACACATCCGATGGGAAGTGCGCAGGACGCCATCTTGGTAAAGGGGTTTGCATGTGCCTAACGACTGCCGGGAGCATGTAGAGCAGCAAGATGATGTGCAATGTGGATTTCACACCAGCGCTGTCATTTTCCAATTGTACACTCCAGCCTTAACCTCGCACTGCTGAACAGATTGAAGGACACCCCACCAGCGCTAGTTAAAGGGATTATGAACCACTTACAGGTTAGTTGATGGATTATTTCTCTGGCTGCTGGTGCATTGTATGTTTTGGAGCTTTCCTATACTTGGCTAAAGTTTGAATAGTCTACAGGAAGTGGTCTGGCTGGTGCTCAAATACTTTTTTGTTCATTTAGAAGCTTGTGCTGAAACAAGTTGCTTCCAGACATTGGTGGCCTGGTAAGGCTTCCTCTGGGAATTGAACATGACTGGGAGAATTAAGAGAGGCCACGCAGAGCAGGACAACCTGCGAGAAGAGGGGAGAGGAGGAGGAGGAGAAGGGCTCTCAGCAGGAGGTCATATCCGCAGAGGGTCTTTAGGGAGCAATTCTTTTACCTCAACATCAGGGAGGACCAATACATGAGACGTCTTCGCTTCACAACAGAGGTTGTGACTGAAATCTGCCGACTCCTACAGCCACAACTTCAAAGTAGGGCACGGACAAGCCTGTGCCTGACAAGGTGACCATTCGGTTGCATAGTGCCCGTTGTTTGGGCGCTACGGGTGCCGATGTGGTGTGGGTCGTGTCGGATAGAATCTTGGTGAGGGTGGTAGGGCGGCTGTTAGGAGCGTGCGCTGGAAGTATGGTAAGTAGGGAGATCATGATGTCAATCAGCGTGCAATGCTGATTTGACGTCAGTGCTGCCATTTTCGTCATCATCGCTAGAACTAACGGCCTGTATTAACCTCGCAGAGTTGAACAGCGTTCAGCAGCAGTTGATCAGAGACAGCTAGCATGGATTTATGAAAGATAGATCATGCCTGACAAACCTGATTGAACTTTTTGAGGAGGTGACTAAAGTAGTAAACAGGGGAATGTCTATGGACATTATTTATATGGACTTCCAGAAGGCATTTGATAAAGTCCCACATAAAAAATTGTTAACTAAGGTAGAAGACCACGGAATTGAGGGCAAATTATTGACCTGGTTAGGAAATTGGCTGAACGGCAGAAGAAAGGCAGTAGGGATAATGGGTGGGTACTCAAACTGGTAGGATGTGACTAGTGGTGTCCCGCAAGGATTTGTGTTGGAGCCTCAACTATTCACAGTATTTATTATTGCGAATGGAACTGAACACTGTGCAATTATCAGCGAACATCCCCACTTCTGACCTTTTGATGGAGGGAAGGTCATTAATGAAGCAGCTGAAGATGGTTGGGCCTAGGACACTGACCTGAGGAACTCCTGCAGCGATGTCATGGGACTGTGATGATTGGCCTCCAACAACCACTTCCTTTGTGCTAGGTATGACTCCAGTGGAGAGTTTTTGCCCTGATTTCCATTGACTTCAATTTTACTAGGGCTCCTTGATGCCACACTCGGTCAAATGCTGCCTTGATGTCAAGGGCAGTCACTCTCACTTCACTTCTGGAATTCATATCTTTTGTCCATGTTTGGACCAAAGCTGTAATGAGTTTTGGAGCTGAGTGGTCCTGGCGGAACCCAAACTGAGCATCGGTGAGCAGGTTATTGGTGAGTAAGTGCCACTTGATAGCACTGTCGATGACACCTTCCATCACTTTGCTGATGATTGAAAGTAGACTGATGGGGCGGTAATTGGCCAGATTGGATTTGTCCTGCTTTTTGTGGACAGGACATACCTGGGCAGTTTTCCACATTGTCGGGTAGATGCAAGTGTTGTAGCTGTACTGGAACAGCTTGGCTAGAGGCGCGGCTAGTTCTGGAGCACAATTTTTCAGCATGACAGCCGGGATGTTGTCAGGGCTCACAGCCTTTGCTCTATCCAGTGTGCTCAGCCGTTTCGTGATATCACGTGGAGTGAATCAAATTGGATGAAGACTGGCTTCTGTGATGGTGGGGACCTCAGGAGGAGGCCAAGATGGAACATCCACTCGGCATTTCTGGCTGAAGATGGTTGCAAACGCTTCAGCCTTGTCTTTTGCACTCACGTGCTGGGCTCCACCATCATTGAGGATGGGGATGTTCATGGAGCTTCCTCCTTCTGTTAGTTGTTTAATGGTCCACCACCATTCATGACTGGATGTGGCAGGATTGCAGAACTTTGATCTGAGCCGTTGGTTGTCGACTCGCTTAGCTCTGTCTATAGCATGCTGTTTCCGCTTTTTAGCATGCATGTAGTACTTTGTTGCAGCATCCCCAGGTTGACACCTCACTTATAGGTACACCTGGTGCTGCTCCTGGCATGCTCTTCTACACTCCTTATTGAACCAGGGTTGGTCCCCTGGCTTGGCAGTAATGGTAGAGTGAGGGATATGCCGGGCCATGAGGTTACAGATTGTGGTGGAATACAATTCTGCTGCTGCTGATGGCCACAGCACCTCATGGATGCCCAGTTTTGAGCTGCTAGGTCTGTTCTGAATCTATCCCATTTAGCACGGTGGTAGTGTCACACAAAACAATGGAGGGTGTCCTCAGTGTGAAGACGGGTCTTTGTCTCCACAAGGACTGTGCGGTGGTCCCTGCTACCAATACTGTTATGGACAGATGCATCTGTGACAGGTAGATTGGTGAGGACAAGGTCAAGTAGGTTTTTCCCTCATGTTGGTTCTCTCACCACCTGCTGCAGGCCCAGTCTGGCAATTATGTCCTTCAGGACTCAGACAGCTCGGTCAGTAGTGGTGCTACCGAGCCACTCTTGGTGATGGACATTGAAGTCCCCCACCCAGAGTACATTCTGTGACCTTGCTACTCTCAGTGCTTCTTCCAAGTGGTGTTCAACATGGAGGAGTACTGATTCATCAGCTGAGATAAGGTGGTAGGTAGCAATCAGCAGGAGGTTTCCTTGCCCATGCTTGACCTGAAGCCATGAGACTTCATGGAGTCCAGAGTCAATGTTGAGGGCTCCCAGGGCCGCGCCCTCCCAACTGTATGCCACTGAACCGTCACCTCTGGTGGGTCTGTCCTGCCGGTGGGACCTTTGGCTGAAATGTATGATTCTGTGAGTATGACTATGTCAGGATGTTGCTTGACTAGTCTGTGCGACAGCTCTCCCAATTTTAGTCAGATGTTAGTGAGGAGGACTTTGCAGGGTTGGCTGGGCAGGGTGTGCCTTCGTCATGTCCAAAGCCGGTGCCTAGTTCGATGCTGGGTAGTCTGTCCGGTTTTATACTTATTATTGTTTTCCGTAGTTATTTGGTACAACTGCTTGGCTTGCTATGCTCTTTCAGAGGGCAGTTAAGAGTCAATCACATTGCTGTGGGTCTGGAGTCACATATAGGCCAGACTTGGATGGCACAGTTCCTTCCCTAAAGGACATTAGTGAACCAGATGGGTTTTTACGACAATCTGGTAGTTTCATGGTCACCATTACTGATGCTAGCTTTTTATTCCAGATTTATTTTTCAGCCCTTCTTTTAGCCATGGTTAAGTAATAGCTATGATATCACACTTCCACGTGTCTATCTGTACCCTCAGCTCATCTGCCTTATTCATTAGACTTCTTGCATTGAAATATATACCATTAAGCACTGCCAAACCCCTTTGTTGTCTATTTTCTAGCCTTTGTTTCCTCTGCCTTCCAAACTCACTTACTAATTTTCTGCCTTCCATTTCCAGCTTTGCTTCTCTCCACTCTGAATCCACGCTCAGGTTCCCATCCCCCTGTCAACCATTTTAAACCCTCCCCAACATGATTAGCAAACCCTGCCACGAGGATATTGGTCCCGGCCCTATTGAGGTGCAACCCGTCCAGCTTGTACAGGTCCCATCTCCCCAGAACCAGACCCAATTCCTCAGGAATCTAAAACCCTCCCTCCTGCACCATCTCTCCAGCCATGCATTCATCTGCTCTATCCTTTTATATCTGTACTCACTAGTGCATGGCACCAATAGTAATCCAGAGATTACAACCTTTGAGGTCCTGCTTATTAATCTCTTTCCTAGCTCCCTAAAATCAGCCTGCAGGACCTCATCCCTCTTTCAACGTATGTCATTGGTACCGATATGGACCACGACCTCTGGCTGTTCACCCTCCCCCCTCAGAATGTCTTGCAGCTGTTCGGTGACATCCTTGACCCTGGCACCAGGGAGGCAACATAACATCCTGGAGTCACGTCATGAAGGCGAGCCTGTCCCCCACCAGTTAAGATCTGCTGGCGTCGGTTATACACCACCTTTTCCTGCAAGAGTGTGTCAGTGAGTGTGGTGTAATGTGTTTGGGTGTTGTGGCTGTCATGGTTGAATAGCTGGCAGTGAGTGCAAGTTGTGAGATGTGGGTGTGAGGCTTGCAGCGGTGGTAAGTGTGTCCGAGTGAGGTGAATCTATGAATGTGAGGTGTGAGTCGTGTTTGGTAGAGATTGTTGGTAGGTGAGTGATGGGGGCGTGTTGCATTGTGTGAGGCTAGTGGTGCAGATGGATGATATGGCATTTGAAGATGAATTCACTGACCTTGACCACTCGTGTGAGGTCATTAAACTTCTTCCTGCACTGAGTTAAGGTCCTTGGGGTTAAACTGCTGGCATTTACCATAGTGGCTATCTGCTCCTACTGCAGTCTGGTCTGTTGGCTGGAGGGCCTCCTGGCCCCCTGTGGAAAGAGGATCTCTCTCCTGGGGTTGACCTCCTGAACCAAGGCCTCCAGTGCTCCATCTGAGAACCTTAGAGCTCTTTCTCTGGCCTGTTTAATCATATTTCAGTAGTCTTCGTTCTGAACCTTGCCTTCACAACGAGTTCCAGCAGCAGTTGCAGGCAGAATGAACCTCCCCTTTAAGAGGTGCAGACTGCCTTTAAGAAGTGGAGCCTAGCTTTACATGGAGCTAGCCTTGCACGAACTTCGGCCCTTTGCTGAGCGTTCAGCCACTCAGCGGCGCAATTAGTGCTGGGCTGAATGCTACAATCATGTAAATTAGCAGACAGCACGAAGTTTGCGTGTTGCCTACAGTCCTGCAAATGGGCGTGCGTTGATAGTGCATCGCGATCCCCGTGCCCGATTTTGGGCTTTATCCAATTTCTAGGCCCATATGGCTCTTAACTTTAATGCATCTGGCTCTTTCCGGGCTGCTTCTGGAGATATAAGCAACATCTCGCAGTTTGCAGTACACTGCAGCATAAGGGACATCACTGAGGTTCTCTATACACAGATAGACAGCTTCATTTCATTTCCAATTTTCAAAGACAAGCAGGCGGAGCGAGCACAAGGTTTTCATGGATTGCAGGTTTCTCCATGGTTCACGGTGCCATTGACTGCACACACATTGCCTTGCATGTGCCTTTACAGCGCATTATGCAGTTGAATGCCCGCTATCCGGGCAGCAGTCACGATTCCTTCATTCTGCGGCAGTCCTCTGTGCCACCTGTATTTGACCCACTATGGCTAGTCAAAGGCTGGCTACTGGGCAACAAGGGTTATCACTCAAGGCATAGCTCATGACTCCGGTCCAGAACCCGCGCACACGTGCACAGCAGGCCTGCAATAAGAGCCATGCTGCCACAAGGAAGATTACAGAGCGCACCATCAGGGTCCTCAAGCAATGCTTCCGTTGCTTGGACTGTTCGGAGGAGCCCTGCAGTACTCAGCTGAGTGGGTATCAAGATTTGTGGTGGTCTGCTGCATGCTGCACAACCTTGTCGTTATGAGGGAACAGCCCTTGCCACCACCGATCGGGCGAGAAGCTGAGGAGCAGGAGCATGCGGAAGAGGAGGAGCATGAGGAGGAGGAGGAGGAGGAAGTGGAGGAAGTAGAGGAGGAGGAAGTGCAACTGAAAGTGGAGGAATAGGATGTGGAAGGGAGGCTACAATGCAGACAGCCCCTTTCTGCCCGGGCTCTACATGATTAAATAATTCATGATCAACAATCCCACACTCCTTACCGTTCCTCTATCACTGACCATCACATTGTCATCTTTCCGACAACACAAAAGTAAAAACCACCAGAAAATGCACATTCCAATCCAATTTTATAAGTTCTCTCATTACATAATGCATACAAAATTAAATTAATCACCCTTGTATGTTCCCTTAGTGCCTGCTTTTCATGTGCCTTTGCCTATGCTAGTGCTCCTATGCGGTGCTTCCTCAGTGGATGCAGCATGGGTGGTGGAAGGCTGCTAACCTTATATTGCGGAGACTGCAGACGGCCTTGGTGGGCAACCTTAAGCAGCTCTGGGCCTAGAAGGCCCGGCTTCAGACTGCACCATCTCAGCCTGGGCTGCAACAGTCTGGCCTGGCTGGCTGTCAGGCAACAGCAAGGACATTGATGGAGTGTCAGAGGTGGGAGCAGGAATGCTGTAATCCTGAGCAAGTACTCCAGCTGAGGCCTAACCAGTGTTTTATAAAGAGTTAGCATAGCTTCCTTGCTTTTGTACTCTGTGGGCTGGATTTTGATACTGGGGCGGGTTGGGGTCGTGTCATCCACTTTTCGTGTTATCCACCCGACTGCAATTGGATGTGGGAGATTGATGCGATTTTCACCTAATTGGGCAATTGAGTTCCAGCATGTGGGAACCCATGAACCAATTAGTGTTTTTAGTCTGAAAGTCGCCTCTGATGATGTCATCATTGCTGCTGCATTGAAGGTCTGCAAAGACTGCCTGGCCTTTACTGTGAGAGGACCTGGATGCAAAATGAGCAGCAGCAGCCCTAAGTCTGCTCCCAGATATTTTTGCACCACCACTCCCAGATATGTCTCCCATTCACCACCACTCCCAGGCCGGCCGGCCAGCTGGCCAGCCAGCCAGCCAGATGTGCTCCCACCAGGTTTCACATTCGTGGTTCAGAACAGGCGTGCTTCACGTAGAAAAAGGGTTAAAATCACAAAGGCCTTTCAAAATGGCATTATAGAGGCAATTTAGTGCTTGTTAAGGGCCTTAACAGCCTATCCCGCCTCTTAGAGGCGGGACAGAGTTGGGACCAGCAGACACGATTTAATGAAAATTGCGTGGAGGCGGGATGGAGGCGGGCTTGTGCCCGCCCGCCAATGTTTTCGCAATTTTAACCCCCCACACGCCTCCAAACCCACCTCCACGGGTCAATGAAAATCCAGCCCTATGCCTCTATTAATAAAGCCAAGGATCCCATATGCTTTTTTAACAGCTTTCTCAACTTGTCCCGCCACCTTCAAACATTTGTATATCTACACCCCTAGGTCTATTTGTTCCTACACCTCCTTTGAAATTGTAACATTTAGTTTATATTGCCTCTCCTCATTTTTCCTACCAAAATGTATCACTTCACTCTTCTCTGGGTTAAAGTTCATCTGCCATGTGTCTACCCATTTCACCAGGCTATGTCCTCTTGAAGTCTGTTACTCTCCTCCTCACCGTTTCCTACATTTCTGAGTTTCGTGTCATCTGCAAACTTTGAAATTATGCCCTGTATACCAAAGTTTATGCCATTAATATATATCAAAATGAGCAGTGGTCTCAGTACCGATCCCTGGGGAACACCACTGTACTCTTCCCTTCAGCCTTAAAAACCACCGCTCACCATTACTCTCTGCTTTCTGTTCCTTAGCCAATTACGTAAACACAGAGCCACTGTCCCTTTAATCCCATTGGCTTCAATTTTGCTAACAAGTCTATTATGTGGTACTTTATCAAACGCCTTTTGAAAATCCATTTGCACAACATGAACTGCACTACCCTCATCAACCCTTTCCGTTACTTCATCAAACAACTCAATCAAGTTGTTCAAATGCGATTTGCCTTTAACAAATCCATGCTGACTTTCATTTATTAGCCCATACTTTTTCAAATGCCAATTAATTTTGTTCCACATTATTGTTTGTAAAAGTCCCCTCCACCGCCCCCTCCCCCACCCCCGCACCCTCCCACACCTCCCCACCCACCTACGGTAGGCTGACTGGCCTGTAATTGCTGGGTTTATCTCTCTCCCCTTTTTTAAACCGTAACCTAAGATCGATCCCATCCGGAGCGGGCGACTTTTCTACTTTGAGTACTGCCAATCTTTAAGCACCTCCTCTTTATCTAATTTTATCCCTACTATATCACTACTACCTCCCCCTTTCCTGCTACATTGGCAGCATCCTCTTCTCTAGTGAAAGACAAATGTAAAGTACTCACTTAGTACCTCAGCCATGCCTCTGCCTTCACAAGAAGATTTCCTTTTTGGTCCCAAATAGACCCCATCCTTCCTTTAACTACTCTTTTACTATTTATATGTTTATAAAATACTTTTGGGTTCCCTTTTAAGTTAGCAGCTAATCTATTCTCATGTTCTCTCTTTTCCCCTCTTATTCCCTGTTTTAGATCTCCTCTGTACATTCTATATTCAGCTTGGTTCTCTACTATATTATCAGCCTGACATTTGCCATAAGCCTCCTTATTCTGTTTCATTTTAATCCCTATATCTTTAGTCAACCAGGGAGCCCTAGCTTTGGATGCCCTTCCTTTACCTGTCATGGGAATGTGTCTACTCTGTACCCGAACTATCGCCTCTTTGAAGGACTCCCATTGTTCAATTATTGTTTTGCCGACCAATTTTTGATTCCAATCTACCTGGGCCAGATCCTTTTATAATTCGCTGAAGTTAGCCCTCCTCCCATTAAGTATTTTTACATTTGATTGTTTCTTGCCCTTTTCCGTAACTAATCTAAACCTGATGATATTATGATCACTGTTCCCCAAATGCTCCCCCACTGAAATATGCTCCACTTGCCCCAATCATTCCCCAGAACTAGATCCAGTACTGCTCCTTCCTCATCAGGCTGGAAACACACTGATCAAGAAAGTACTCTTGTACACATTTCAAGAATTCCTCCCTCTCTTTGCCCTTTACACTGTTACTATCCCAGTCTACATTAGGATAATTTAAGTCCCCCATTATCACTACTCTATAGATCTTGCATCTTTCTGTAATTTGCCTGCAAATTTGCTCCTCTATCTCCTTTCCAATCTTTGGTGGCTTATAGCAGTGGTTCTCAAACGTTTTTGGTTGAAGAACCCTTTTTCAAATGGATTAGTAATCACGGACCCCCAATCTAAATTATTATTGCCCCCTTGTATTGGTACTCTACCAGGATCTTCTGACAATGAATTTCAATATAGCTATGGTGACATTTACAAAACAGGAATCCCTCAAGCATGTATCTATAAAATGATAGTCATTTTAAAGCATTGATTTTTTTAAATTACAAATGCATTGGTTAATCAGTGTATTCCAGTACTGTCCGGATTATTATGACAGATTTGCTCCTTGGCCAGCCCCTGACCCTGGATAGACAGATCGAATGTATGTCCGACTTACGGGGCCTGTTCCTTTTGGCCATATTCTGGCGCTGCTGCAGCCGGCTGGTAGTCGGGATGGGATCTTTGTTTACAGACGGTCGGTTCCTCTCCGAACAGCTGCCCCTGCATTTTTCCGCCTCCTACTCCTGTTGCTGGTGGCGGCATTGCAGCCCCTGCTGGCCCACAGTCTTATTCCCTCCCTCCTTCTCTTTTTTTTCATAAGTAATTAGATTAAATTCTCTTTGATGGTAAATTGCCCAGCTAAACTGGATACACATGGCATGTAGTGTTCCACGATAATCTTAAGCACAGACCAACTGTAATGTTCTAGTCTTTAGTTGGAACTGTTGGGAGGATCCTCTGATGTTTGCTCCTGCCAGTGTGATGAAGCGGAGGGCAGCACCTGTGGATGTGACTCCTCATAGCCAGCATGGTGTGGTCTGAGGAGTGTACTTGCCTTCCTTTATTATCTTTTTCTTTTGTACTCTGATTTCATACAGCCTCTTTTGCAATTTCTGCCGGTGCATACATTCATAGAAATCATTCAGCTCCAGTTTACACTCCTTCTTGGCTCTGGTTGTCCCAGTTCCACACGCACATTCAATCTACTCCTTCTCAAATACATGGCAACAAGCTGCACGTTTGTTGGGTTATACATCACTTTGGATCAGCAGCCATTTGTCAATATTGATGTCTAGCTTTTCTTGGCGATCAATCAATGGCATGGCTGTGGGACTCCCAGCCGTCTTCTGCACTTGTCCTCTTCTTCCTTCAGCACAAAGCCGCTGCAGCCGCCGCCATGGTAACCATTCATCGCCATGGTCAGCAGTGCCCGGCCCCTTGACATCGGCTCGCTCTCCATCACCAATTGGGCTTTTTCGCGGACTCCCTGGAAAGTCTCCACTGACCCCCAGGGGTCCGCAGACCTCAGTTTGGGAGCCACTGGCCTATAGTATACACCCAGTAGCATAATAGCTCCTCTATTGTTCTTTAATTCTAACCAAATAGATTCTGACTTTGATCCCTCAATTACATCATCCATTTCCAAGTGCTATAATAGTTTACAATACTGCCACCCCCTCCTTTTTTTTCCTTCCCTATCTTTCCTGAATACTGTGTAGCCAAGAATGTTAAGTTCCCAATCCTCCCCTTCTTTGAGCCTGGTGTTATTGCCACTATATCATAGTTCCATGCGGTGACTTGTGCCTGAAGCTGACCAACCTTATTTGCCACGCTACCTACATTTATGCACATACTCTCCATGTCTGATTCCTTCTATTTCAGAACTATTTTTTACTCTAATGCTATTTGTCTCTCCCAATTCTCTGTGCACCTTACTTTTCTTCTCAAATGTTTCATCCTGATGCCCATCCTCCTGCCAAATTAGTTTTAACTATTCCCCCACAGCACTAGTCAACCTTCCCGTGAGGACATTGGTCTCAGCTCTGTTGAGGTGCAACCAATGTTCCCCCTAAGGTGTGCGGCCAATTGCAAGGTCCCACGCAGGCCGCTCACCAGCTCCTGCTGCTGGAAGAGATACTGTGCATGCTCAGCCACGTGAATTTAAAGGGACCATGCATGAAATTTTTTTTCGAGGGAACATGGGTGCAACCCAGAACATGGGTGCCCCAGAAATCTGAAGCCCACCCTCCAGCACCATTTCTCCAGCTATGCGTTAACCTGTTTTATCCTACTATTCCTGTACTCACTAGCACATGGCACTGGGAGTAATCCATAGATTACTACCTTTGAGGTCTTGCTTTTTAACTTCCTCCCTAGTTCTTGAAACTCTGACTGCAGGACTTCAACCCATTTCCTTCCTATGTCATTGGTCCCTACATGGACCATGACTTCTGGTTGTTCCCCTTTCCCCTTCAAAGTGTTCAGCACCCTCTCAGTGATGTCATTTTACCTGGCACCAACATGCAGGACTCACATTGTTGATTGCAGAAACGCCTGTCTGCTCCCCTGACTATTGAATCCCCTATAACCACTGCATTCCTACACTTTGCTGCACCCCTCTGTGCAGTCCTTTGTCCCATGGTGCCATGCTCTAGACCGCACTCCTTCGAGGTGTTGTCACCCTCACCAGTATTCAATACTGAAAAACGGTTAGTGAGCGACGCACGCCCAGAGGATTCCTGCACTGCCTACCTCTTCCTACTGCTGGATGGCCACCCACTTACTGTCCTGAGCTTTCTGTGGCTGTGGGGTGACCACCTCCTGGAATGTACGATCCAGGAAATTTTCAGCCTCTGTAGGATCGATTCCTGCCCCCGAACGGTAAAAATATTGGACTATGAAATATAAAAACCCAGAACTGCAGAGCCCACAAAAAGGGCTCGGCAATAAAGGGTTAATTCAAACATTGCAGCCGAAACTACGACTGGATCACAGACAATCTAAACTCTGAACAAGAACATTCGCATATTCATGTACCTTAAGAGGTTACATTGTTCACCTTAGACCATGGCCCCCGAATAAACAATATCAGTGCAGGCCTAGACAATGGGCCGGGCCTTGAACTTTTTGAATACGAATGCTAACAGAAACCAACAACTTTGCATATGCAGTCACTTTGGGAAGGTTGCATTGTCAGAAAGGTATCTAATTCACACATTTGAAACGGCCATCGTATGCTCAGGAGGGGGCCAGGAAATGTGTGTCAAGATACTGCATGTTGGTTTTGGTTTAAAGTAAGATCACTTCGAAGACAGTGGTGTGGGAAGATGACAGCAGAACAGCGAACAGAAAGATTCAGGCCTACAATCAACACCAAGAGACAGCCGATCGGGAGTGGTGATTGTATGTTTCAGTCAAATCATAGAGGAGGCTTTTGTGATTGAGTCTGAGCAAGTTTGTAAGTTTCAGTCAGATCACAATAAGGGTTTTGTGATTGAGTCTGGGTAACTTTATATGTAACAGTCAAATCGCGGACGGGTTTAACTCTGTCATATTGTGTCGATGCAAATGACCCTTGCGTAGGGGTTGGTATTTTGGGGTTGTTAGTCTAATATAAATCGTAGAGATTTATACTGGGGAAGTAATTGTGTGTGTGTGTTCAATAAACAAACAAATCAAAGGTTGAGCCAAAACTCTGTGCCATGTGTATTTTGTTCTTATAAATGCTGACATCCAAGAACTGTGTGAAATGGGGGACCAGTATCGGAGAAAACCCCTTACACCTCCCGTATGCCCTGCAGTGATTCCAGCTGCATCACAAGCTCAGAAATGAGCTTGAGCTTGAGCAGTTGGAGGCTGAAGTGTCCTGGAGTTCCGACATGAAGCAGGAATATTTCTTTATTTAATATTTATTATACCAGATTATTATTTAACACAATTTTGGATCCCTTTAGTGTTAGTATCCCCTACTTAGTTTATTTTATCCCCTTAGATCTAATTAATTACTCTGATTATTTATTTATATATTTATTATTTAACTATTAGTAAATAGATATAATGTGATTTGGAATTAGTAATTAATTAACCTGATTATTTTTAACCAATTCTTAATCTACTTAACCTTTTATTCCGGGACACTCAGAGCTCCTCCTCCGTGTTTACTGTGATGTTACTTTCACAAATGTGACATCAATTTCTCAAATCCCCTCGGTGTTCATTGTTCTCCATGCTCTGCCGATTCTGCTGCTGCTCTGTGCTCTCTTCGGCCACGATTTCTCCTACCTCGGCGGGTCCGTGGCGGGTCTCGGCCCCACAGCTGGCTCCATCCCGGCCTCCGAAATGACTTTCCGATGATAGGGCTTGTTAAGCCCGCCCAGCGAGTTTCCTGGCCAATTGAAGGAAGCAGGTCTGATGATGTCATTTATGACGTGTCATCAGCCGGTTTCCTTAAGGCGACCACGCCCAAATTTATTTTGACAGTTGTGCTGTCAGTGTTCTACAGCATTGCGGTGCTGCAGACACTGACAATCACTGCACAGAGGTGCACGGCTGCACCCAGGTCCTCCCATGACTCCCTCCATATGCTTATGGAGGGAGTTACAGCACACAGGGAGATCCTCTTCGTTTCCCATGAGTGGAAGAGACCTCCCCAGGACGCCAACGGAGCCTGGTTGCACATTGCACAGGAGGGCACAAGTAGTGATGTTGTCAGGAGGACCTGGGTGCAGTGGCGCAAACCTTTCAATGATCTCAGTAGATCACAAAACGTTACTGCAAAGCCTCAACCTGCTGTGCCTCTCATCACATCCCCATCACTCTGCCTTCCCTACCCTACCCCTGCACATCCTTATTCACACCAACTTACCTTGCACCTCTGCCCATACTTCTCTATCTACATTATCACATCCCCATCTCACTAGCCACCCCTCACACTCACCCTCATCCTAGCGCAATCATACTAACTAACAACACACAAGGGTAGGCACTTGGGTGCGTTAGCCAATGTTCATGTAAAGTTTCTGTTAATGTGGTGTCAAACATTGAAATCTTTATTTTCATCACTGTGTTCTTGGACAGATTTGTGTGCACCTTTGGAAGTGGCCTAGTGAGTTGCAATGAACGGTGAGACATAACGGTACCTCCCGCAATGCTGATGAGTGTGAAAGGAATGGCTTTGGCTTTGTAGGGATGCTTTATGGTGTTGGTGTGGGGTGGTGCCAACCTGGCGCATCATTTGGCAGCCAGGGTGTTCAGCATCAAGTGAAGTAAATGTGGTCAGGTGCTGATGCCCTCTGTCCTGCACAGCATCAGGTGATTGGGGAGAAGGTTGGTGTTGTTGTTGGTGCCGCTGGTGTGTCTGGCGATGCTGGTGTTGGGGCTGATTGTGGTGGGATTCTGATGACCAAGGTGAGAGAGTTTCAAGGCCACTGATGCTGATGTAATAGATGGCAGGTGAAGTAGAGATGACAGAAGCGCTCTGTCAATGGTGGCAGAGGTAATGATGTCAGATTGGATGGAGACTTGTGTAAAGACTTGCAGCATCCTGAATCTGTAGTGAAAATGTAGTTTAGATAAGCTAGTGGTTAAGGGACCATATCTCAATCAGCTGGGAGCTTTGACTTGACATTTGAAGCTGTCAACTTATCAGCTGATTCACTGACCTCCTGCCTCAGCTTCACAGACGAGATCTAGGCACAGTGGGAAACCGGTGGGCGACCTGTCAACTCCAAAAAGCTGGGACAAAACCATTGATAAGTGGCTGTAAACAAGCCACTAATTGATTTTAATTGATTTTAATTGCCTCCCCCGCCACTGCCTGTCAGGTCTGCTCAGTGATGGCAGACCCGACATCGGGAAAGTCCAGTGTGCACATTTTGACAGTGGGTTCCCAACCCACTGTCAATCATTTTAAATTTAACAGCTGATCCGCCACCCATCCCGTCTGTGGAGCGCTGGCAAAATTCCGGCTTTAGTGTATATACATCATTATTCCATCTTGACAACAGAAAAGGACTGAAACTATTCCAGAAATTCATGAGTTGGATCATCTTGGATTCAAAAATTCATGACTACATAAGACTGTTAAGGATAATTGCTTGTAATTGCTCTAGATAAGATAATTACTATGGTTTCTCATGATAAAACAGCCGATTGCACATATAAATAATTTGAAATGCAAATCAGCAGTGATGAATACTGCAGCACTGCTGCTGTTGATTACGCCTTTTAATTACGAATTTGCTTAAATTAAATTCACATTTTAAAATTTATTCAAACGAATGCACAAACTCACTGTTGCAAATTTGTTCAAACCGCATCTTTAAAAATACACTAGTTGATCTCCTAGGGACAAATGTATAGCCTCAAAGTTCCTCCATTGTGGAATTAAACAATCTAGGTGGGCAGAGGGAGAGCAGTTTGGGGCAGAACCGAGTTCTGCTGGGTCTCCACCCATTTCTTTTTGCGTTTTTATATTCTGCCAGAACTGGATGTCACTGAAAGAAGCAGGAGTGGCAGGATGACAAGGCTTGTCAAAATTCTCACCCATTCATAGAATTACATAGTATTTACAGCCCAGAAACAGGCCATTCGGCCCAGCTGGTCTGTTCTGGTGTTTATGCTCCGCACGCGCCTCCTCCCACCTTACTTCATCTAACCATATTAGTAAAGCCTTCTATTCCTTTCTCCCTCATGTACTTATATAGCTTCCCCTTAAATGACTCTATGCTATTTGCCTCAACCACTACCTGTGGCAGCAAGTTCCACATTCTCACCATCGCTGAGTAAAGAAAGTAAAGAAGTTCCACCTCAGTTGCCTTCAATGTGATGTATGCCTGCATGAAGCAAGGGTATCTGCAGGACAGGGATCTAATCCCGGTGGAAGTGAGCCCACTGCAGTGAAAATCCACCCCCTCACCGCCCCCGCAGTACTGAGGTGTGCTCTCACTTGAGCTGAAAATGGTGCGAGCACCCATCCACAAGACTTGGGACAAGGTCAAGGTTGCAGCTATGGGGCAGCATTAAGTTCCGGCCAGCCCCAGATTCAAGGTGGGGCAGAGGCCAGTGCAAGAACATAAGAACATAGAAATTAGGAGCAGGAGTAGGCCATATGGCTCCTCGAACCTGCTCCGCCATTCAATAAGATTATGGTTGAACTTTGACCTCAACTCCACTTTCGTGTCAGATCCCAATATCCCTTGATTTCCCTAGAGCCCAAAAATCTATCTATTTCATCCTTGAATTTACTCAACGACTGAGCATCCACAGCCCTTTGGGGCAGAGAATTCCAAAGATTCACAAGCCTCTGAGTGAAGAAATTCTTCCTCATCTCAGTCTTAAAAGGCCGAACCCTTATCCTGAGACTATGCCCCCTCGCTTTAGACTCTCCAGCCAGGGGAAACAATCTCTCAGCATCTATCCTCTCAATTCCCCTCAGAATCTCATATGTTTCAATGAGATCACCTCTTATTCTTCTAAACTCCAGAACGTATAGGCCCATTCTACTCAATCTGTCCTCATAGGACAATCCTCTCATCCCAGGAATCAATCTAGTGAACCTTTGTTGCAGCGCCTCTAAGGCAAGTATATCCTTCTATAGATAAGGAGACCAAAACTGTGCACAGTACTCCAGGTGTGGTCTCACCAAAGCCCTGTACAATTGTAGCAAGACTTCCTTACTCTTATACTCCAGCCACATTACAATAAAGGCCAACATACCAGCATGCTAAAATTCTGCGTTTCCTGTACGAGGACTCCTAAATCTCTCTGATCACCAACATTTAATAGTTTCACGAAATATTCTGTTTTTCTATTTTTCCTACCAAAGTGAATAACCTCACATTTCCCCACATTATACTCCATCTGCCACCTTATTGCCCACTCACTTAACCTGTCTATATCTCTTTGCAGACTCTTTGGGTCCTTCTCACAGCTTACTTTCCCTCCTGGCTTTATATTGTCAGCAAACTTGGATACATTACACTTGGTCGTTTCATCTAAGTCATTAATATAGATTGTAAATAGTTGAGGCCCAAGCACTGATCCTTGCGGCAGCCTGGTTACAGCCTGCCAACCTGAAAATTAACTTCGAGCTTCATCTCACCGTTCCTGTAAAAAAACTGTTTGTTTCTCATTCTTTATTTCTTTGGCCCCGATATTTACTCAAGCCATGAAAAGAGCGGGGTGGGGTATTTCCGGGCAGGAAACCCAAAAGTACGTCCTTCAGAAATTATACACAGGATATCTTTTAAATTGCTTCAGCAGTTTTCCCGACTTACAGCCAGTCAGATTGACACGATGGCTGGGGAGCGTATGTCAGGGGATCAGACATCTGAGTCCCAGGAATTACGGCCTCCATGTCTTAAAAGTAAAAATGCTGTTAAAATGGAGGCTCGCATCCTGCTGAAAAGATTTTAGTGGTCGAACTGCCTCCTGAGAGCGTGTTGGTCGCCCGCCCCCGAACCGCCTCAATTAAAGCAGAAAGTGGACGGTTTGGAGGCGGGTTGGGGTCAGGTTTGAGATTTTTTACATTTTCACCTTCCCACCCACCCGCAACCCACTCGTTCTTGGGGCTAAAATGCCCTCCCCCCCCCCCCCCCACTTTGTATCTACTGTAGAAAGACATCTTTAGGAGCATCTCTTACAACAGCACTAGTAGCAAGATAGAAAGAAGTCATTGTTGCCGAAACAGCAGCCATATCCATGCCAGAAGCTTTAGCACCTGCCAGGAAACTAAAGCAGTAGCTTTAGATCCATAGTAGAGACTGTAGCAGTGGTGAAGCAGTTGTTATGGATTTGGATTGTTTACCATTTTATGAACGGTGGAAGTTGCTATGGTGGTTTCTGAATCCAGTTTAGCTCAGTTTCTTCAAGTGTCCCTCAAAGTATCATATGAGGAAGGCTGTTTCTCTGTATATCGCAAAGATGTTGAACTTGAATATTTTAAAATTTTTAGAGTTGCTGCCAGTTGCTTTTTCCTTATGGTTGAAGCCTATCTGTTACATAGGACATTAGATCATAGCAGTATTCTTGTTACAGATGCTAGTTTTTGGTCCTTTACTCATTTTGATTGGTGGCAAGGTTACAATGACAACATAAGATTGTTTTTTGTCAAATCCTGAGAAACTAAAATAAAGCTAAGTGCCTGTTTGTTTTCTCACAGCCTGACAAATGAGGTATTCCACTCAGATTTTACTTAGATGATGATAATTTCAATATAATTTGGTAATGGTTTCGAGCAGGAATAATGGATTTCCTCCTTAAAAAGTCAGCTGCTTTGTCAAAATCGGAATCCAAGCCAAGTTTCTCAGATTCAAACTCAGCTTTGATCCAAACTATCTGAACTGATCCTCTTGGATTCAATTTAGGCATTGGGCTGAATCCCGAATAATCTCTGCTAGAATACATAATTATTATTCAGTGATTCCATTATTAAACAAACTTGAAAACAATAAGGTAAAGAGTCTTTGCGATCGGGGGGGTTATTTCTGCCTTGTGCGTAAATCAACTAGGCGGAGTAATTGGCATAAGAACATAAGAAATAGGAGCAGGAGTAGGCCAATCGGCCCCTCGAGCCTGCTCCGCCATTCAATAAGATCATGGCTGATCTGATCCTAACCGCCAATCTACTATCTATCACAGAACCATCTCCTGCATCTAACAGAATTGCACACACGAAATAGGAGCAGAATCAGGCTACACAGTCCCTGGGCCCGCTCCACTACCCACAGGGCCATGACCGATCCGAACCTAGACTCATGTCCAAATTCCTGCCCGCTCCCCGTAACCCTTAATGCCCTTTACTTCTAGGAAACTGTCTATTTCTGTTTTAAATTTAATTAATGTTGTAGCTTCTACAGCTTTTTGTGGCAGCATATTCCATGGACCTACCACCCTCTGAGTGAAGTAGTTCCTCCTCATCTCAGTTTTGAAAGAGCAGCCCCTTATTCTAAGACTATGTCCCCTAGTTCTCGTCTCACCCGTCATCGGGAACATCCTCCCCGCATCCACCCGATCCAACCCCTTCACAATCTTATATGTTTCAATAAGATCGCCTCTCATTCTTCTGAACTCCAATGAGTAGAGTCCCAATCTACCCAACCTCTCCTCATATGACCACCCCCTCATCCCCGGGATTAACCGAGTGAACCTTTTTTGCACTGCCTCGAGAGCAAGGATGTCTTTCCTTAAGTAAGGACACCAAAACTGTATGCAGTATTCCAGGTGCGGTCTCACCAATACCTTGTACAACTGAAGCAATACCTCCCTATTTTTATATTCTATCCCCCTAGCAATGAAAGCCAACATTCCATTTGCCTTCTTAATCACTTGCTGCACCTGCATACTAACCTTTTGAGTTTCGTGCACCAGGACCCCCAGATCCCTTTGCACTTCAGTACTCTCCAGTTTCTTGCCATTAAGATAATAAATTGCTCTAGGATTTTTCCTGCCAAAGTGCATCACCTCACACTTTCCAGTGTTGTATTCCATCTGCCAAATCTCTGCCCACTTACTTAGCCTGTCTATGTCCCCTTGCAGGTTTTTTATGTCCTCCTCACTCACTACTTTCCCTCCCATCTTTGTATCATCTGCAAATTTTGATATGTTACACTTGGTCCCTTCCTCCAAATCGTTAATATAGATTGTGAAGAGTTGGGGACCCAGCACTGACCCCTGTGGAACACCACTAGTTACTGATTGCCAGTCTGAGAATGAACCATTTATCCCAACTCTTTGCTTTCTGTTAGATAGCCAATCCTCTATCCATGCCAGAATATTACCCCCAATCCCGTGATTTTTTACCTTAAGCAATAATCTTTTGTGTGGCACCTTGTCAAATGCCTTTTGGAAGTCTAAATACACTACGTCCACTGGTTCCCCTTTATCCACTCTATATGTTACTTCCTCAAAGAACTCCAGCAAATTTGTCAAACATGACTTCCCCTTCGTAAAACCATGCTGACTTTGTCCTATTAAATTATGATTATCCAAATGTCCTGTTACTGTTTCCTTAATAATGGACTCCAAAATTTTACCTACCACAGATGTTAGGCTAACCGGTCTATAGTTACCAGCCTTCTGTCTACTGCCCTTTTTAAATAAGGGTGTTACATTAGCAGTTTTCCAGTCTGCCGGGACCTTAGCGGAATCCAGGGAGTTTTGAAAAATTATTACCAATGCATCTACAATCCCTACCGCCACTTCCTTCAAGACTCTAGGATGTAAGCCATCAGGTCCAGGTGATTTATCCGCCTTGAGTCCCATTATTTTACCGAGTACCACTTCCTTAGTGATTTTGATCGTGTTTAGCTCCTCTCCCCCTATAGCCCCCTGTTTGTCCAGTGTTGGGATATTCTTAGTGTCCTCTACTGTAAAGACTGATACAAAATATTCATTCAGTGTTTTTGCCATCTCCATATTTCCCACCATTAATTTCCCGGTCTCATCCTCTAAGGGACCAACATTTACTTTAGCCACCCTTTTTCTTTTTATATAACTATAAAAACTCTTTCTTCCTGTTTGCCAGAAATTATGTATATGTGAAAAAAAGAAAGAATTTTGCATTTATGTAGCTCCTTTCATGTCCTCAAGACCTCTGAAAGCACTTCACCGCCAATTACTTACTTTCGAAGTGCTGTCACTTGTTTTGTAGGCAAATGCAGCAGTAAATTCCCCTACAGTAACATTCCACAAACAGCAAAGAAATTACTGACCAGTTAATCTATCTTTGGTGATTTGCTTGAGGGAGAATTTTTGACCACGTCGCCAGAAGAACTTCCTGCTCTGGAATCTATTATGGCCATCTGAACAGGGAGAGGCAGCCTTGATTTAATGTCTAATCCCAAAGTTGACACCTCTGACAATGCAGCACTTCCCCAGTACTGCACCATAACATATAAATACAAGCAAATCCACAAAATTGCAAGTTCCTGTTCAGTTCTTGCTTTTTGCAAAAATGTTTTGTTTGTAGCTGCAACGCACTTCAGTGGTTTAAGTTGACTTCATACGTTGGCAATCTGGACCTTTAAACAGTAATTATACTAGTCATGTGCCGAAACCCATAATAATATAGAATATCAGCTGTATAATGGCATAGTAGAATGGAGTATCAAATTTTAAAAAATTCTCAGGATGTGGGCATCGCTGGAAAGGCCGGCATTTATTGCCCTTCCCTAATTGCCCTTGAGAAGGTGGTGGTGAGCCGCCTTCTTTTACCACTGTGTGCATGTGGTGAAGGTGATCCCACCAATTCACAGAATCTTGGAATGATAAGGTGGGAGGTCATGTTTGTCTACTTACCGCATACTCAATCTTAGCCTCAGCAAATTGCTTAAAAGGACATGGCATTTCTCAAACTGTGAGCGAAAGTCATCCAACCATGGCTAACTAAAGAAGTTAAGGATAGCATTAGATTGAAAGAAGAAGCTTATAATGTTGCAAAGAATAATAGTAAGCCTGAGGATTGGGAGAGTTTCAGAAACCAGCAAAGGTTGACCAAAAAATTGATAAAAAGGGAAAAAATAGAATATGAGAGAAAACTAGCAAGAAATATTAAAGCAGATTGTAAGAGCTTCTACAAGTATGTAAAAAGGAAGAGAGTAGCAAATGTAAACGTTGGTCCCTTAGAGGCTGAGACGGGAGAAATTATTATGGGGAATAAGGAAATGGCAGAAACATTAAACAAATATTTTGTATCTGTCTTCACAGTAGAAGACACAAAAAGCATACCAAAAATGGTGGGGAACCAAGGGTCTAATGAGGGTGAGGAACTTAACATAATTAATTTAAGTAGAAAAATAATACTAGAGAAACTAATGGGACTAAAAGCCGACAAATCCCCTGGACCTGACGGCCTACATCCTAGGGTTCTAAAAGAGGTGGCTGAAGAGATAGTGGATGCATTGGTTTTGATCTTCCAAAATTCCCTAGATTCTAGAATGGTCCCAGCGGATTGGAAGGTCACAAATGTTACACTGCTATTCAAGAAAGGAGGGAGAGAAAAAACAGGGAACTACAGGCCAGTTAGCCTGACATCAGTCGTCAGGAAAATGCTGGAATGCTGGAAAATGCTAAGGAAGTGATATCAGGGCACTTAAAAAATCACAACATGATTAGGCAGAGTCAACATGGTTTTATGAAAGGGAAATCATGTTTGACACATTTATTAGAGTTTTTTGAGGATGTAACTAGCAGGGTAGATAAAGGGGAACCAGTGGATGTAGTATATTTGGATTTCCAAAAGGCATTCGATAAAGTGCCACCTAAAAGGTTATTACATAAGATTAGGGCTCACGGGTTTGGGGGTAATATAGTAGCATGGATAGAGGATTGGTTAACGGACAGAAAACAGAGAGTAGGGATAAACGGATCTTTTTCAGGTTGGCAGGCTGTAACTAGTGGGGTGCCGCAAGGATCAGTGTTGGGGCCTCAGTTATTTACAATTTATATTAATGACCTAGATGAAGGGACCGAGTGTAATGTATTCAAGTTTGCTGATGATACAAAGCTAGGTGGGACAGTAAGCTGTGAGAAGAACATAAAGAGTCTGCAAAGGGATATAGATAGACTAAGTGAATGGGCAGTAAGGTGGCAGATGGAGTATAATGTAGGGAAATGTGAGGTTATTCACTTTGGTAGGAAGAATAGAAAAACAGAATATTTTTTAAATGGTGAGAAACTTTCAAATGTTGGTGTTCAGAGAGATTTTGGTGTCCTTGTGCAAGAAACACAGAAAGCTAACGTGCAGGTACAGCAAGCAATAAGGAAGGCAAATGGCATGTTGGCCTTTATTGCAAGGGGGTTGGCGTTTCAGAGTAAGGAAATTTTGCTACAATTGTACAGGGCTTTGGTGAGACCACACCTGGAGTACTGTGCACAGTTTTGGACTCCTTATCTAAGGAAGGATATACTTGCCTTGGAGGCGGTGCAACAAAGGTTCACTAGACTGATTCCTGGGATGAGAGGGCTGTCCTTTGATGAGAGATTGTGTAGAATGAGCCTATACTCTCTGGAGTTTAGAAAAATGAGAGGTGATCTCATTGAAACATACAAGATTCTGAAGGGGATTAACAGGGTAGATGCCGAGAGGTTGTTTCCCCTGGCTGGAGTGTCTGGAACTAGGGGGGCATAGTCTCAGGATAAGGGGTAGGCCATTTAAGACTGAGATGAGGAGGCATTTCTTCACTCAGAGGGTTGTGAATCTTTGGAATTCTCTGCCCCAGAGGGCTGTGGATGCTAAGTCGTTGAGTATGTTCAAGGCTGGGATAGATAGATTTTTGGACTCTAGGGGAATCAAGGGATATGGAGATCGGGCGGGAAAGTGGAGTTAAGGTGGATGATCAGCCATGATCTTATTGAATGGTGGAGCAGGCTCGAGGGGCCGTATGGCCTACTCCTGCTCTTACTTTTTATGTTCTTATGTTCTTATGAAGTTGCTCTTTCAACTTTCTAGCACTCAATTTTAAAGTGATGTTGGTTGAGGTCAGGGAGTAATTCATCCAGAGATGGGGACAGTGCATGACATGGGAAGACCAAATGAGGGGAGAAAGAGGGAATTACCTTAATCACAAAGACGGACACTTCTTCCATAGTTATTACTTAGTCTTCATTCAATCATTTCTTGGCTCAAAACTATTACTTTCCTTCTCAGCAGGCAATTATTTTTAAAAATCATCTTATTATAACCTAAAATGTAATGGATTTTTAAAGTTGGTCAGAATCCAGTAAAAAGTGTCAAGCAACCTTGAAGAAGACAAAAAATTTGCAGCTTCCATTAAAATTCAGGAAATCCTAATGATTTAGACCTGTTGATTCATCTTGCATCGATTGATTGCTGACCCTGATTTGACCATTTAAACATTACCATAGCAGCACCTCTCAGTGATGCTGGATGCCTGTTCTGTTCTGGTATTCTTATCATCCAGCATTACTGAGGTAACAATAATTGAAAGTATGACGCATGATTTCACTTTGTCATTATCGCCTTATATGAATGCTCTCCTAATCCCACTGTCCTACTTTCTTAGGATGGTACCCAGGCATGTCAAAGAGAGCAATACCCCTTTGCGGCACTTCCAGCAAGAGGACTTACAAAGAAGCATCAGAAAATAAAGCAGTCGTGCTCCTGGTCTAGCCATGACTTCAGTTGTGCATTGCAACCAATCATATAGTCCCTTTAAATAGAAGCTGCACCCTTTAATCACACGAAATGGTACAATTTTGCAGTTAAACAAGATTGCTGTTATATGCATAACCCGATATTAATTCACATTAAAATCCATCGACCATGTCACAGCCCATCTACAATAATTGGTCCAAGTCTTTCTGAAGATAATGGCCCGGATTTTGAAGTCAGCGGTGAATGAAAGGCACTCGCTGTTCATTACGCTTACACTTGCACACAGAATTTCTATGGGCTTTTACACTGCGATTTGCAGTGAGCAGACAGTGAAAACAGCGCATCACCCTTTACAGGGGATCTGGGACCTGTGTGAACAGAGCAAGCAACAGCATGTCTCTTCAACCAATCAGATTGAAAATTCCTTACTGAGGCATGCAGGCTGGGAAATTAAACCCGATAGCGCTGGTAGTTTTAGAGGTGTTTTATAAAAATGGCGTCCGCCTCGCTTCCGCCCACTTCCGGCATGGCCTGTGCTGTTCGCCATCTTGGTGAGGGCGATAGCGCAGGCGGTACGTGCATGCGCCGGCAGTATACAGAGTAGGCAGATCATGACGTCATTTAGCGTGTAACACTGATTTGATGCAGGACCTGCCATTTTCGATGTCACCACTCCATTCAACACCATATGTTCAGCTGATCGAGGGCACCCCCGCCCCCCGCCCCCTCACCAACTAGTGCTAATTAAAGGGATACATCCAACTTGCATGTAAGTTGCTTATTACTTTTGTACTGGCTCTTGCAGAGTTTGTAGGAGTACTGGGTTGCTGTAAGAGATTTCAAAAGTTTTTAAAGTCTGAAGGGAGTGCTGCTGAACATTGCGAAGGCGTTGGCTGCTACTGGAAGGCATCTGACTACACCACTTGCTCCCAGTCATGGGGGGCGCTAGTTGTCGCTGCAGCATGACAGGGAGATGGAGCAGAGGCAGCAAAGAAGACAAGCTGCTCGCAGAGGGAGTAGGAGCAGGGGGAGGAGGGCTCTCAGCAGAAGGCTTTACCCACCTAAGGACTTCAGGGAGCACTTCTCCCCCCTGCACCTAAGCCAGGAGCAGTGTATTAGGAGGCTTCACTTCACCAAGGAAGTGGTCACAGAACTCTGCCACCTCCTGCAACCAGACCTGCAGCCTCAGAGCAGGTTAACAACAGCACTGCCAGTGGCAGTCAAGGTCACCGTGGCCCTCAATTTTTTCACCACCGGATTTTTCCAGTCTGGAGCAGGCAACATAGCAAACATCTCCCAGTTCACCATCCATCGCTGCATCCGGGAGGTCACAGAGGCTCTCTACTCCAGGAGAAGGGACTTCAATGTCTTCTCTCTGAACCGAAAAAAGCAGGAGTAGTGCGCACGTGGCTTTGCCAGGATAGCAGACATCCCCATGGTGCAGGGTGCCATCGACTGCACACACATGGCTTTGTGGGTGCTACATCTCAATGGTGAGATGTTCCGTAACTGCAGAGGATTCCACTCACTTAATGTGCAGTTGGTATGTGATCACGCCCAGAACGTCATGCTGTTGAATGCCCGGTATCCCGGCAGCAGTCATGATGCCTTCATCCTGCGCCAGTCCAGTGTGCTAGCAATCTTCCAGTCACCACGTTGAACACGAGGGTGGCTGCTCGGCAACAAGGGCTATCTGCACTACACCTGGCTGATGACTCCCCTCTGCAACCCCACCACTTGTAGCCTGCACTCATATAATGAGAGCCATGCTGCCACAAGGAACGTCATCGAGCAGACCATCGGGGTGCTGAAGCAACGTTTCCACTGCCTTGACCACTTGGAAGGAGCTCTCCAGTACTCGCTTGTGCTGGTGTCCCAATTCATGGTGGTCTGCTGCATCCTCCACATCTTGGCTATCATGAAGGCGCAGCCCTTGCCACCACGGGTTCCGCAACCACCTCAGGAGGAGGAGGAGGAGGAGGAAGCGGAGGTGGAAGAGAAGGAGGAGGAGGAAGAAGAGGAGGAGGTGGAAGAGAAGGAGGAGGAGGAAGAGGAGGAGGAGGAGGAAGAGGAAGGGAGGAGGCAGCTTGCACAGCCACATTTGGGCGGGCTGTCCGTGAGCGCCTCATCAGACTCTGGTACCCCTGAATGAAACCCCAGATCCCCATTGCTCAACACTCCCCCACCTTACTATCCCTCTGTCATGGAACATCACAGCATCCCCTTGGCCACAATGCTGAAATGAAAACCACCACTACCCTTTCCCCCTGCCCTGGCTGCAGGCCACTCATGCCTGGTGACTCACCACGTGCAGATCCCGCCTCTATATTACACTCTAAAGTATGCGCAGTGCCAGTTTCTGAGCTGGTGCCTGCGAGTGTGAGATCGAGTGATGGTGTCTCTTCTCAATCACTCTCCTCTTGCCTTTCCTGTACTCTGGCCAGGTTGGAGTTCTTGCGTATCTGAAAGGAGAATGGCACAAGGGTAGGGTTGTGGTGAGGTGGGGGGGGGGGGGGGGGGGGAAGCAAGCTTGTAAATCAGAAGGGATTGTGGGATGAGGGGGAAGTGAAATTTGAGAAGAAGGATTAGGTATGAGCAAAATAACAACAGAAAATGCTGGAAAAACTCAGCAGGCCAGGCAGCATCCGTGGAGAGAGAAACAGAGTTAACATTTCAGGTCGAAGACCTTTCGTCAGAACTGGAAAAAGGCAGGAAATGAAATAGATTTAAAGCAAGGATAAAGCTGGGAAAAGGGGGAGGGGATGAAAGAACAAAAGGAGAGATTAAGAGACATTGGCCCAGAAATTTGACTCCGAGTCTTGCCGCGGGGGTAAGGATCCCCCGCGATATCACACTCCGCGCCGGCCGTTGTGTTTCGGGCCCACAAGAACTTCAGCTCCTGGGCCTCTCCCTAGTGCCGGTGCGCAGTGTGTGCGTGTCCCAGAGGCGCAGTTAGTTCGATGCGACCTCTGGGATCACGTGGGGCATGGAGAGCTAATGGCAGCACAGCATCTTTCATTCATAGCTTTGACAGGAGAACTGTCAAAAGTATGAATACAAATTGCCCCCAAAAGAACAGCTAAACCTCAAATAAATTTAAAAAAAACCATCACATTTATAAAATAACTATAGTTAAATAAATTAACCACTTTAAACAAAAATTTAAATTTTTGAAAAACTTTAAATTCTTTTTAAAAGTTATAAAAATAAACTTACCTTTCTTTAAAGTCTCTAAAAAAGATAAACCTGTTGAAAAAAATTTAAAATAATACTTAATTAACTACTTACCTTGTTAAAAGGGGGTCTTACGCCTCCTTTCTTCATGTGTAAAATCTTCCATACTTACCTTGGCGTTGAAACCTGAAAAAAACCTAAGTGCGCTGCGTGCGCACAGCCTGTAGTGCGCACGCGGTTCACTTAGGAACCGCCCCCTTCGCCATAACCGAAGTGCCGGTTTCCCGCGCATGCGCAATCCATGCAGGAAACCGGCACTTCGGGACTGAATACGCGAGAGTGCACAGTTCGTACTCTCCCGTATTCGGCCGAATTTTTGGGCCATTGAGAGACATTAAGAGATGATCAAGGCAAGAGGAGGTGTTAATGTGACAGGTGGAGGCTAAAAGCAGTGTGAAATGCACTGGCAGAATGAAGGACAGCTGCCAGCTTCTGGGAGGGAAAAAAAAGGGGGGGCCAAACAAAAGGGTGGATGAAAAAATAAAATATAAATGTGATAGGGGCTGAGGTTATGATCTAAAATTGTTAAACTCGATATTGAGTCCAGAGGGCTGTAGGGTGCCTAAACGAAAGATGAGGTGCTGTTCCTCGAGCTTACGCTGAGCTTCCGTGGAACAATGTAATAGGCCGAGGACGGTGAGGTCAGAGTGGGAGTGGAGCGGAGAATTAAAGTGACAGGCCACCTGGAGCTCGGGGTCCCCCTTACGGACTGAACGGAGGTGTTCCGCAAAGCGGTCACCCAATCTGCGTTTGGTCTCCCCAATGTAGAGGAGACCACATCGTGAGCAGCGAATACAGTATACTAAATTGCAGGAAGTACAAGTAAATCGCTGTTTCACCTGGAAGGGGTGTTTGGGGCCCTGGACAATGGGAAGAGGGGAGGTATAAGGGCATGTGTTGCATCTCCTGCGCTTGCACGGGAAGGTGCAGGGCGAAGGGGAAGGGGTGCTGGGGGTGGTAGAGGAGTGGACTAGGGTGTCGCGGAGGGAGCGGTCCCTTCGGAATGCTGAAAGGGGAGGTGAGGGGAAGATGCGTTTGGTGGTGGGATCACGCTGGAGGTGGCGGAAATGGCGGAGGATGATCCGTTGAATGTGGAGGCTGGTGGGGTGAAAGGTGAGGACAAGGGGAACTCTATCTTGGTTCCGGGAGGGAGGGGCAGGGGTGAGGGCAGAAGTGCGGGAGATAGAACGGACATGGTCGAGGGCCGTGTCGACCACAGTAGAGGGGAATCCTCGGTTGAGGAAAAAGGAAGACATGTCGGAAGCACTGGTATGGAAGGTGGCATCGTCAGAGCAGATGCGGCGGAGACGGAGAAACTGGGAGAATGGAATAGAGTCCTTACAGGAGGCAGGGTGGGAGGAAGTGTAGTCCAGGTAGCTGTGAGAGTCAGTGGGCTTGTAGTGAATGTTAGTCAATAACCTATCCCCAGAGATGGAGACGGAGAAGTCGAGGAAGGGAAGGGAAGAGTCGGAGATGGACCATGTGAAGGTGAGGGAAGGGTGGAAATGTTCTAGTTCAGGGCGAGAGCAGGAGACGGCACCGATACAGTCATCAATGGACTGGAAAAAGAGGTGAGGGAGGGGACCCGAGTAGGACTGGAACAAAGAGTGTTCCACATATCCCACGATAAGGCAGGCATAGCTAAGACCCATGTGGGTACCCATAGCAACACCTTTGATTTGGAGGAAATGGGTGGAGTCAAATGAGAGCTTGTTCAATGTGAGAACAAGTTCAGCCAGGCGGAGGAGGGTGGTGGTGGATGGGGACTGGTTGGGCCTCTGTTCAAGGAAGAAGCGGAGCGCCCTCAGGCCATCCTGGTGGAACAATTTATATTTTATTTTTTCATCCACCCTTTTGTTTGGCCTACCTTTTTTTTCCCCTCCCAGAAGCTGGCAGCTGTCCTTCATTCTGCCAGTGCATTTCACACTTCTTTTAGCCTCCACCTGTCACATTAACACCTCCTCTTGCCTTGATCATCTCTTAATGTCTCTCAATGTCTCTTAATCTCTCCTTTTGTTCTTTCATTCCCTCCCCCTTTTCCCAGCTTTATCCTTGCTTTAAATCTATTTCATTTCCTGCCCTTTTTCAGTTCTGACGAAAGGTCTTCGACCTGAAACGTTAACTCTGTTTCTCTCTCCACGGATGCTGCCTGGCCTGCTGAGTTTTTCCAACGTTTTCTGTTGTTATTTCGGATTTCCAGTGAAGTAAGATATTAAAAATTGGATATAACCAGGGCAATTCGGGCATGACTCATTTGCAGAAAGCCAGGCCTTTAACGAGATTTGTTTCAAGTCACACAACACCTTACAAGCTTTCGGAGTCTACCTCCTTCAACGAGATTTACAGATAGCATTGTATGTAACTTTTACAGCCACCCTCGGATAACGAGATCCCCATAAGGCGAGACAGAAATGTTTGCTAACCAAGTAACTTTTAAACCTAATTGGATCTCTGTAAAGGCAAGACAGAAATATTTGTAAAACGAGTAATGTGTTTTTTTAGACCTAGCATTGTGTGTAACTTTTAAACCTGATTGGATATAAATATGTGTGTTTTCATTAGCTCGGTGGAGTTGTACTCATGTAAGCGACATGAGAGGTTCTCCCCAGGCCTGTAATAAACCGTTGTGACTTCAATTACTTGGTCAGTCTTTCTTCCAACAAGCCAGTAGCGTCGACCTTGTATATCACTGGGTCCGCACTTTGGGAGCTTACATCAATTGGCGACGAGGGTGGGATGCGCGATCTGAACAAAACTCTCGGACAGCGATAACCTAAGACGGGTGAGTACGTTTAAATTACCACCTGTAAAATTAGAGGTTAATCGCTGGCGAGACGTTAAGTAAGATTGACGTACAAAAGAACTATAAAAAGAAAGACACCTTTAATTGAAGGCGGTTAACACTGCCGGACTGCGGTACCGGAAAACAAGGGTTTAGAAACCTGATAGGCCCACGAGGTGCGGCTCCTAAGTAGTAGTTAAAACGGGGAGTTTTAACACGGTGGAGGACGAGTCCTTCTGGCCGAAAAGTAAACTTAAGTAGGAGTTAAAACGGGGAGTTTTAACACGGTGGAGGGCGAGTCCTTCTGGCCGAAAAGTAAACTTAGGTAGTAGTTAAAACGGGGAGTTTTTAAAATAAACAAACAAGGGTTTAGAAACCCGGTAGGCCCACGAGGTGCGGCTCTTAAGAAGTAGTTAAACAGGTTGTTTTAACACTGGGTGAAGGACAAGTCCTTCTGGCCGAAAAAGAAATAAATAAATAAATAAATAAACTATGGCTAGCAAAGAGGATAAGGAACCCTGGGGAGACCCAGAGTCTGTAACACGATATGTTTACGACAAGAATAAAAAATTAATTGAGAAAATGAGAAAGGCAGGGTGGAACCAGGACGATAAACCAGACACACAAAGGGACTGGTGGAGGAAACAAACCAAAAATAAATTGGAGAAAGCGTGCATTATCGTAGCGGCACGATACGATCGGGAACGTATGCTCCAGCGCGGAGCCCTTAAAACATATCCAGCAGCTGCAGCCAACCCAAAACCGGGTAACTCCCAGGAAAGGTTATACCCGGAGCTGCCCCAGGGGGGGCCGACTGGCTGTCCTCCCCCATATACAGGACACCAGTCGGCAGCCCCGGAGCCTGTTCCGATGGCACCAGTGACACTGCAATATAGGCCAGCAATCCCCGCGGTTCCGGAAATTCCGGCGGCAGGGGGGAATCCGGCCGTCCCGGCAGTACCGGGCAGGCCGGCCACCACAACGTTGACCTACACACCGTTAAGCCTGCAGGATCGGGTGATTCTCCTCAATGAATTACCAGCCTTAAAACACCGCCAGAATAATCAGACATTCTGGCACAAACTGCGCGAAGTACGCATAAACCATGCCCTACATAGTATAGATATCGATCAATTGGTACGAGCTAAATGTCCCGAGGAACAGTGGAGATTAGTGCAGGGCAACCACGGAAATGGCCAGTGGGCCACAAATACAGGACAGACAATCCAACAATTAAACACTGAGTTCGACCAATTCAAGGCCGCTGTGGAAGCAGCAATGGGACAGGCCCCCGTAAATTGGGCAGCTATAAGCGGAATCACACAAAAAAAGGGAGAAAGCGCTATCGATTATGGAAAACGAAAGTGGTCCGCCTTTGAGGGTAACTGTGGGATCCCAGGCCCCTTAAACAAAAACAACGCTTGTTTTCTGCAAACATTTAAACAGGGACTAAGTCCAATGCACCAGAATGCAATAAAAATGGGGCTAGTGGTCCACCATAATTGGGAGGACTTAATTCAGGTCCAAGAACAAGCCAAACCTAAAATAGCTGCCCTAAGGACGGATAGCGACAATGAGGATGCATTAAGTGTGGCGGCATGCTTCGGTTGCGGACAGGAGGGCCACATGAAAAGGGACTGCCCGAGGCAACAGAACAAAGGGGATAATCAGACATCTCAGCAAAAGGCTTCCTGTCATAATTGTGGAAAACCAGGGCATAGGAAACAACAATGTTGGAATAAAGGAGGAGGAAGGGAAGGTCAGGGACCTAGACAGGGAGGAAAACCGGGGTCAAGTATTGGAAGGTCAGAGAATAACGAGGAAAGCATGGCGAAACTGATCAGGAAGGGAATGCAAGACTGGGAGGATGACAGAGAAAGAGAAGAAAGGAAGAGGAGAAAGAGTAGGAAGTATAAGAGAGATGATTCCTCAGACACCTCCGACGAGGAAGACATAGTGGAGCTGACAAGGAAAATGGAAAAACTGGTCAAACAGATAAAAAAAAAGGCAACGCCTGAAAGGTAGCGGCCCTCGGAGACCCGGTAAAGGGAGACCCTAGAATGTTTATTGAGGCACTGGTAGGGGGCCGACAGTGCAGAATGCTCATAGACACCGGGGCAGCAATATCTCTAACAAACGTACCCTTGCCGCGAACCAAGGAAAATATTTTTATATCTGGGATAGGGGGAGTAAAAATTAAAGCATGGAAAAGTGAGACAGTATTACTAGAATTGGGAAAAATCATTATACCTACATGTTTCTGGATCTGTGAGAATACTGAGGGAACCATCCTGGGTATAGACATACTAAGGGAAGTGGGAGTTTTAATAGACCCCAAACAGGATAAGTTGCTATGGCCCGATAACCACAAGGAAGGGAGACATAACTCAAAGGGATCCAAGACAGCATGTGCCATCAGCGCTATCCAAATAATAGACCCCAAATGGGACGAAAAGGGAGGGTGGGGGGCAATTTGCCACCGATTCCCCGAACTATGGGCCAAACACAAGCAGGACTGCGGACTGGTTAAGATGAACCCAGTCAGAGTCCCCGGGCCAACCCACCGACCCCATAAACAATATCCCCTAAAAGTGGAGGCCCAGACAGCCGTACGGAGTATAGTATTGGAACTCGTGAAACAGGGAATTCTGCGAGAAACAGTGTCCGGCACTAACTCTCCAGTATGGCCCGTAAAGAAACCTGATGCGTCATATCGACTTACAATCGATTACACAGCCTTAAATAAAGTGACCCCAAAGGAATATCCAATTGTAGCAAGCCCAGCTACTATCTTTAACGGTTTAAAACCAGAACACAAAATATTCACCGTGTTAGACATCGCAAACGGGTTCTGGTCCATTCCCCTGCATGAGGAATCACAGGAAAAGTTCGCCTTTACAATAGGCGGCAAACAGTATACATGGACACGGGTCCCACAAGGATTCCATAACAGTCCAGCCATTTTTCACCGCCATATGGCCAGAGCTCTTGAAGACCTAGACTTAGAGGGTGAAAATAGTACCCTCTTACAATACGTGGATGACCTCCTAATAGCGTCAGAAACGAAAGTGGGACATAGGGGGCCCTGGTAAAGGTCTTTTCAACCCTACGGGAGGCGGGTTTTAAAGCAAACCCAGCCAAAGCCCAGGTAGGAAAATTGGAAGTCACATACCTCGGGTATAGGGTCAGTATGGGAAAAAGGGCTATGCCAGAGGAAAGGAAGGAGGCAATCAGCCAAATGCCAAGGCCCATAAACGTGAGAGGAGTACGACAGGTACTCGGTCTCTTTAACTTTAGCCGGAACTCTCCCAGGGGATAAATCTGCCCAGGTCGCAGAACTAACAGCCTTAACGGAAGCCCTGAAACTGGCTATGGGAAAAAGGGTTAATGTATATACCGACAGCCGCTACGCCTTCGGAATAGTACATGATTATATGGCCGCATGGAGTAGGAGGGGGTACATCACCTCTGGGGGAGCCCCCATCCAACACCTGGACGTAGTAAAGTCCTTGGTGAATGCCGCGCGCGGACCAACGGAGTTAGCAGTAATAAAGGTTAAAGCGCACACCAAAGGAAAAACTCCACAAGAACAAGGTAACAGAGCGGCAGACCTGGCCGCCAAGGTTATGACGGAGGCGCCCTGTGGCAATGTAACACCGATAGGGGGAGCCCCAGTCCCATTAATACCCCTTGAGTATAATATTGTTAAGTTACATCAAGGCATACCAGAACCTGAGCTGAACATTTGGGAAAAGAAGGGAGTAATGCTATCCAGAGATAAGGTCTGGAGGAAGGAGGGACGGGTCTGTGCACCGGAGTGTATCCAACAGGAACTAATGAGGTTGTATCACGGACAAGCCCATACAGGGGCCAGCCGAATGATAAATAACATAGGCCAATGCTGGTGGTGGCCCGGACTATCAAGCAGTATAAGGAAGTATTGTAAGGATTGCCACATTTGTGCGCAATGTAACACCGGAAAACCAGTAAAGGTAAAATGGGGTAGACAGCCAAGACCCAAGGGACCCTGGGAGAAACTACAAATAGACTTTACAGGACCATTAACCAAAAGCAAAGGAAAAACCTACTGTCTGGTAATAATTGACCAATTCACAAGGTGGGTGGAAGCTTTTGCCACCCGAAACTGTACCGCCAGTACAGTGGCCCGGATCTTGGCAGAAGAAATAATACCCCGGTGGGGAGTCCCATTACAAATAGATTCAGATAATGGAACACACTTTACCGGAAAGGTAATGAAAGAGGCTTGCGCCCTGTTGGGCGTAAAGCAGAAATTTCATATACCTTACCATCCCGAAAGTTCAGGAATGGTGGAACGAATGAATCGGACCTTAAAACGATCTCTCACAAAGGCCATTGTGGAGACGGGGCAGGGATGGGCGGAACTGTTACCCACAATCCTAATGAGACTAAGGGCCACACCAAATAGCACCACCGGACTGACCCCTTTTGAATTAATGACGGGACGGGCAATGGCGCTTCCCGAAGGAGTAGTGACCGGAGGGGAAGATGTGGGACCTTTAAAGGACAGAATCAGAAGGTTCATAAAGCAATTATGTGCGGAACTGCACGGGCTGAGACAGGAGGCTAGAGACCAGCAGATAATCAAGGATCTGGAGAGGGATACCGAGGAACAAAAGAAAGTCATACCTGGGGTGGGAAGTCAGGTAATGTCTAGAATAATTCCAATAAAACCTGGGTTACGGCCCCGGTGGGAAGGACCCTATTTGGTATTAATGACCAGCGACACTTGTGCATGCATAGACCTGCACGGCACTGGAAAGGGAAGATGGAAACACTGGACACAATTAAAATTATACAAAGAAGCTGATGAATAACCCAGAAATCATATTGTACAAGGAAAGCAAGGATTATTTGCATAGGGTCCAAAGGGACAGGACATCCTTGTATTCACGTTAATATGATCCTGTTGCATTATGATAGTAACATTCTTCGTGGTCTGTATGTTTCAATAGATCTGGGAGACTGGCAAAGTAGTAAGAATGGAATAACTAACTGCTGGTGACGACCAGCCTTGTATTTCCACAGGACAAATTAGAAGAACGACGGAAGAAGGGACGGCTGACAAAAAGGAAGATAATCAAGTATCTGCTTATATATGGCCTATATAACACCGGAAATGATATTTTGGTGATTGGGGGTCAGGATGGTCGGGGACGTTGGGCGCCTCAGTGGTGCAAAGCATAATGATATTCCTCGTGATTGTTATTACAATATACTGTGTATTCTTGCTGCTCAAAGATTAGGTAAAGCCATGATGGTGTAAGACCCGATCTATAGCCCTAAAATTACAAGGGATGAATTGGACATGGTAATTAATAACCAGGCCGGCCAACCGTAAGACGGGAGTGGCAGAAACAGGATTGGTGAGTGATGACAGTCTCGAAAGGACACGTCACGCACCCACCGAGGGAATGGAGGACGAGCTCGAACCAGAAGCTCGAACCAGAAGCCCAAACCATTGATGCAGGGCTCTTGGGCCCCGGGGATGGCAACATAGAACCAAGACAAGAAAATAATAAGTCCACATATACCGCGTGGGGTGAAACCGGCTTATAAATTGGTTTATGTCATACCCATGTATAACCTAGACTGGTAGAAGGCCAGAGAGTGCACGCTCAGGCAGACACCAGGCAATAGGAATACATGTTGACCTGTATTGGAACAGTTGTCCAATAGGTCAAAAGGGGGGAATTGAAGTAAGATATTAAAAATTGGATATAACCAGGGCAATTCGGGCATGACTCATTTGCAGAAAGCCAGGCCTTTAACGAGATTTGTTTCAAGTCACACAACACCTTACAAGCTTTCGGAGTCTACCTCCTTCAACGAGATTTACAGATAGCATTGTATGTAACTTTTACAGCCACCCTCGGATAACGAGATCCCCATAAGGCGAGACAGAAATGTTTGCTAACCAAGTAACTTTTAAACCTAATTGGATCTCTGTAAAGGCAAGACAGAAATATTTGTAAAACGAGTAATGTGTTTTTTTAGACCTAGCATTGTGTGTAACTTTTAAACCTGATTGGATATAAATATGTGTGTTTTCATTAGCTCGGTGGAGTTGTACTCATGTAAGCGACATGAGAGGTTCTCCCCAGGCCTGTAATAAACCGTTGTGACTTCAATTACTTGGTCAGTCTTTCTTCCAACAAGCCAGTAGCGTCGACCTTGTATATCACTGGGTCCGCACTTTGGGAGCTTACATCATCCAGCATCCGCAGTATTTTGCTATCGTATTAGGTATGAGCATACCATCATCTTCAATGGTTCAGCCTCGCTGATCGCTATGGCCTCAGTGACGGCTCCTCCAATAATATCAAACACGGTTTCCTCCAGCTGGGTCAGGATGTGCAGGCTTCCCCATCTGCTGCTGCCTGCAGTTGTGAGCCACCTTCCCCTGCAAGAGAAAGGGAAGTGTGTCAGTGAGTGTGGTGTAATGTGATTGGGTGATGTGTGCGTCAGTGAGTGTGGTGCAATGTGATTGGGTGATGTGTGTGTCAGTGAGTGTGGTGTAATATGATTGAGTGATATGTGCCTCAGTGAGTGTGGTGCAATGTGATTGGGTGATGTGTGTGTCAGTGAGTGTGGTGCAATGTGATTGGGTGATGTGTGTGTCAGTGAGTGTGGTGCAATGTGATTGGGTGATGTGTGTGTCAGTGAGTGTGGTGTAATATGATTGAGTGATATGTGCCTCAGTGAGTGTGGTGCAATGTGATTGGGTGATGTGTGTGTCAGTGAGTGTGGTGCAATGTGATTGGGTGATGTGTGTGTCAGTGAGTGTGGTGCAATGTGATTGGGTGATGTGTGTGTCAGTGAGTGTGGTGCAATGTGATTGGGTGATGTGTGTGTCAGTGAGTGTGGTGCAATGTGATTGGGTGATGTGTGTGTCAGTGAGTGTGGTTCACTGTGATTGGGTGATGTGTGTGTCAGTGAGTGTGGTTCACTGTGATTGGGTGATGTGTGTGTCAGTGAGTGTGGTGTAATGTGATTGGGTGATGTGTGTGTCAGTGAGTGTGGTTCACTGTGATTGGGTGACGTGTGTGTCAGTGAGTGTGGTGTAATGTGATTGGGTGATGTGTGTGTCAGTGAGTGTGGTGTAATGTGATTGGGTGATGTGTGTGTCAGTGAGTGTGGTGCAATGTGATTGGGTGATGTGTGTGTCAGTGAGTGTGGTGTAATGTGATTGGGTGATGTGTGTGTCAGTGAGTGTGGTGCAATGTGTTTGGGTGATGTGCCTGTCATGGTTGAATAGCTAGCAGTGCGTGCAATGTGTGAGATGTGGGTGTGAGGCTTGCAGCAGCGGTAAGTGTGTGAGGGTGAGGTGAAGCTATGAATGTGAGGTATGAGTATGAGTCGTGATTGATAGAGATTGTTGGTCGGTGTGTGAGGTTAGTGGTGCAGTTGGTAGGAGAACGGCTTTTGAAGATGCATTCACTGACCTTAACCACTCATGTGAGGTCATTGAACTTCTTTCAGCACTGAATCCAGGTTCTCGGGGCAAAACTACTGGCAGTGACTGCTTCGGCTATCTGCTCCCACTGCCTTCTGACTGTGTCTAGAGGGCACCCTGGCCCCCTGCAGGTAGAGGACCTGTCTCCACCTTTCTACTCCAAGCACTAAGGCCTCTAGTACTGCATCAGAGAACCTTGGTGCCCTTTCTTTGCCCTGTTGAGCCATTACTCAGTCACAGTTTCCTTGACAAGCACTTCCAGCTGCTGCTGAATGCAGAATGCACCTCACCTTTAAGAGGTGCAGACTGCCTTTAAAAGTGAAGGCTTGCTTTAAATAGAGCTAGCCTTGCACAAACTTCGGCCCCCTGCTGAGCACTCAGCCACTCAGAAGCGCACTCAGTGCTGGGCTGCACGCATCAAGTATGGTAATTAGCAGGCAGCATGAAGGCCGCGTGCTGTCTGCATTAGTTTCAACAGGTGCAGGCCCATTTTCAGGCCTAATCGAACGTTTAGACCACAGAGTCTGAACCAGGGAGTATAAGTTAAATATTTAAATCAATGTAAAATCTTGTACAGAAAGTGAAATAAAGATAGGGAAAGCAAGATGGGATTAAGAGAGGGAGCTAAGAGACAGAAAGAAAAAGTAAAAAATAATATTTTAATTTTTTAATTTTTTTAAATCTCCAACAATAATTAAAATCTGAAGGAATGAGACTCCACAGTTGTAAAAGTTAATTTTCAGTGCCGGAGAAGTTGTTTTGCAGTAATTAAGACTTATCAGGCCATTAAAAATTCACATACACTTGAATGGACAAGCCCTAACTTTTTCAGGTGAGTTTAGTGGGTATCTAGTGGGTAAGTATCACAAATTCATGCCATTCATCTGTTTGAATGCCAAGTCTTTTGGAGATGTACTGGTGTAGCGAAGCTTGTGAAGGAGCAGCGCAAATCGGACAGCAACTTCCTGATTTCTGCGATTAACTGCGCATGTGCAGATGCCAGAAGTTGCTGTCCAATTTACTCCTTAATAATGATGAGTACTGATAGACTCACTGTTCTTACCGCAGAATCCAGGCACATAACGCTCTTTTCACTCATTAGAAAATGTAAGAATACTGTTACAGGCATCAAGTTCCATTTGCAAATACTGTGAACAACAGGGATCCCAGAACAGATCCCTGTTTTCCGAGACAGAAGCCCTGAAATTTCTTGAGGTGGGGGCGTGCAAAACATTTTTTTTAAAGGTTCCTCTTCACAGATCTAAGCCATGATCCTAGCCTAAACCTCCAGATGATCCCTAGATTGCCATTTGGCAGGTAGGCATGCATGGCATTACCAGGTATACCTCCACTGGCCCAAGGCCAGGTCCCTCTGAAAGCTGGGAAAATGGGAATCCCAAGGTAAGGAGTCCCCCCCCCTCTGGGTCTGACCGTCTTACGCTGAGGGCCTTGTTTGGAGTGGGCGGAGGCTCTGCCTCCACAATGCCAATTGGGAACTTTCACATTAGGCCGGCACCTGCCACGTCCAGCTCCAGCATAACATACAGCCCCTCCAGCAGACTCCCACTGAAGTTCCAATGGGTGTGCATTGGAAGGGTCATGAATTTTCAGAGCCAGAATACTTTGCATTCAGCACCAGATGTTCTGTTGCTAAGCCAATTCTCAATCAATCGGGACAATTTGTCCTCTGTTCCATGAGCTTTAATATTCCCTACTAGTCTTGCATGAGAAACTTTGTCAAACATCCTTTGAAAATCCAAGTAAATACATCTACTGGATTAGCTTTGTCTATAAGTTTAGTTAGCTCCTCAAAGAATTCCATTGGGGTTGTAAGGCATGACCTATTACTTCTAAAACCATCCTGACTTCCCTGAGTGAATATTGAATTAGAAAGCAAAATGAATAAGCCTCAAACAACACTAGAGATTCGATAGAAAATGCTTTTCTCTGTATTAGTGAATATGTGAAACAGAATCATAACAAAAGCATTTAGTGGTGTGCTGATCCATTCTTTTAAAATAAGGTCCCTGAACTCCTGGGACCATTGACTGTGAAGCTGTGTTTAGGAGCTTTTCTATCCAGTTTTCAATCACCTCTCCTAAGTCTTCCACCATAGCTTGGTGTCCAGTCCTTTATCCCCTTTATTGATTATTTTTGTCCTTCCTCCCCAGCTCTATAGAATGTCTTTTCTACATTTATAAATGCAAATTGATCTGTTCCGAGAAGTAAATTGCAGGTTGTAAGATAAGATAGATATTTGGTAGATTCTCTCAATTACATTTGGCGGAAAGAATTTTTGCTGAGCTTCCCCTCAGGAAATAAGCATAGTAGAATTTGTCATGGGGCAAATTCTATACTGTATATGTAAGGGACAATCTAGTTTGGCCACATTACCTTTTCTCATTGTGTACTTTAACTTACGTTATGCCTTTTCAACTCCTCTCTTCTTAAACAAATAATGTATTCAGCTAAAGTGTAGAAACTGACAGACTAGTTGCAATGAAACTAAAAAGTGCTGAAAAGGATCTTTGCACTTTGAAAAGTAAGTGTAGCACTGGCAGCCCCATGCCGATTAGAATGATTTAGATCAATGCTCTCTCTCTCAGAAGGGAAATCAAATTTGTTTATGATTCTCAACGACTTTATGGCTTTTCCAAGCAATTGAAGAATAAAATGCCACAGAATTCACAGGTTATCAAATGTTACATTTACGCATATGAATATCATAGGGCTAGAAATTCGATGCATTTGCGCCACTCGTTAGCAGGGGGCATTAACGGGGTGCAAATGACTTTTCGCCCGGGCAGGGCGCTGCTAACAACTCCCGCTAAATTCAGCAGGAGTTTAGCGGTGGCAGTAACCAGTAGCGCCCCGCACCACTGCGCAGGCGATGACGACATCATCACCGTGCGCAGTGCCCCGTTTTTGCCCCGCCTGCAAAACTGGCCATTGCCCCCTGAATCTGCACCGGGCGATGACAGCGACCGATTCAGGGGGCAGGAACGAAACAGAAGGAGGCTCGCGGGGCGCTAATTAAAGGGGAGGGGGCAGGCGGGGGAAAAAAATCGGCTGACTTACTGTTGCTCGTCGCGTCTTTGAATGGGGTCCGTGCCGCAATCTGGCAGCCTGGCACTCCTCTTGAGTGCCAGGCTGCTGGCACGGCACTCCGCTCCCCGGTGGTCCAGGTAGGGCCCCGCAGAGTTGTGGGCTTGGGCCCTCCCCTTTAATGAGGGGAAGAGCCCTTCCATGCGGCAGCGTTTCGTGGCCCAGTGCGTAGCGCTGTAGAACGCACCACCCTGATATTCAAGGTTAGCGCTCTAAGAAGGAAGTGGAGTGCTTGAATTAGCACTCCACCTCCCTCTTGGGGCACTAAAACTGAAGTTAGCGATCGCCGGCACTATTTTTCGCCGAGCGCTAAATTTAGCGCCCAGGCGATGTTAGCGACCCAAAATGGTCGTGAACAAATTTTTACTCCTAATGTCTTAAATTCTGTAAAAACATATGAAAATTCCAGTCAAAAACATGAAGTGAATTACTGAAGGATTTTATTATATAGCAAGTGATTATTTGCGAGTTCACATAGTAGGTAATTGGTATCACAAATTCTTTTATTATTGTATTCCACTGCTGCCAGTAACACTGCTAGAATGGTAGAGCATCTCAAATGACTTAAAAACATAAAGCAGATAGTTTCATACTGAGCACCCAGGATTGAAAATGAGTGACAAACATGGAAGATATAATGCTTCAGTTACAACTATAATTATAAGGGTGGTTTTTCTGATGTAAACGTCTCTGGGACAGGAAAGGTGTGATGAAGGGCATTCTGCCAACTGCTTCGACCAGCTGTTCCTCTATATCTTCTGGGTTTGATCCTCATTGCGCACTCACTGTGAGCTCCCACACATGCAGCGGGCTACTGCTGGGTGTTGACAGAAAGGGAGGTTTCCTTTCCTTTGCTATACCTCCTGCATTAAAACATCCAATACTTCTTCCTCAAAAGGGGAAGTTCTCCCGATTTGCCCTTGACATATTGAAGCTTCGACCAAAGGAAAGCACTCTGTAAAGTTTCGCAATTATCGCGATTCAAAATAACGAAAGAGAAGCAGATTCGTTTGATCAGTTTATTTAAACAAAATGCTGTCATGATTATAAAGGACACTGAAGCCTGTAAAATGGCCGCCGCGCATCGTGGCAGAAGCTTCCAGAATTTCAGTGGGCAGACAAGATGGCGTTCGAATAAACATTTCAATATAAGACTGGATCATACTCGATAAGCACCGATAAAGACAGGATGCAACCTGTTTGCATTTGAAACAATAGCAAAGATATAAGTGCTGGAATCGTTTTCCATGCACAAGTAAGGACCATTGTATTGGGCAATCGGAGGCCCATCTAAACACATCAATACACAAATACCCCCACGGCTCTACAATGAGAGAGCCATTCTCGGGTGATTAAACAAGTATTCGGGGGCCCCCAAAACCAGTCAGGGAGACGATTCATACGATCCCGGCTGGGCCAACAAAGGGGAAAACATTAACGGGTAGTTGGCCAGTTTCAGGTGCTACCAAAACCCATTAAAGACAAGAATCGCCCCATGCTGGGAGTTTTAAGCGCCAATATTTCACAAAGGACAAACATTAAGATTTGGGCGGGAGATAAGGGGACACAGCACTATAACTATAGTAAAAAAATGTCCATCGGTCTCTTGTCTTGCTGCTGACTGCTGAACTCTTTTGCTCCTGATTCGGCCTCTTATTTCTCCGGGCTCTTATTCTCTTATTCGCTTGCCGTTTTATGGACTGGCTTGACTGGGGAGCTTCTGTGTTTTCTCTGGACTCTGTTGACTATGTTGGGTGGAGCTCAAACGGAATGAGTCGCCTCAACGAGGGCAAGTGACCGGGTGCACCATCCCAAGGGTCGGTAAACGGTGTCCGGACCCGAAGGCCTGAAGAGACCAGACGAGACGAGAAGAAGAAGAAGAAGAATCCACGTGCCGCCGCGGTCAGTAAACCCCGACCGCGCCCGAATATATACAACCCATTTCTTGAACTTTACAGGTTACTCCACGAACTGGTCAAAGACTCTTCTTCGAATTCTATCGACAACTGGTGTCGGTACAGGAAGACTTTTCTTTGAGTTCTACAGCCGGGCCCGATGTCTGTCGAGTTCTTCATGACAACGGGGAGCCCGGCCTGCTTGTCGCAGCAGCGAAGATAAACAAGTGGGGTACAGAGACCCCTCAAAACACGTGACAGTCAGGCGCTGCAGCGAAACGAGCCGAGTGCCTCACTTTTAAATTCTCCGAAGTATCACGAGTGGTGAGCATGTTTCACGATCCTACAAATCTAGATGTAGTGTAGGTATTGATAAGGGAGGGTGGTTTTATTAAGGATAAAGAATAATGTGTTCCCCTTTTTACGATGTGCCGTGCGTTCTTCATTACCGTAGACCAAGCTTTATGAATGTATGTATACTTGTACTATCGTTAATTTGCGCCTATGACATGTACTTCATGATTTTGGATGCTATGCAATAAAGATTTCCATTTCGTACTATTCAACCGGGTCTATTTGAGTTTTTCTCTGCATTACTGCTCTCGCACCTAAGTCCAGTGTCAGAACCATAAGGGCGAGTGGGTCGAACCACTCACAGGTGCTTATTGCAACGAGGCTGGCCGGAGACCAGAGCAAGCAATAGCTTTAGGCAACGAAGGCCTAACCTCGCACCAGCACCGTCTGCGATACAAGCACGACACAACCCCTTACAACTCCACTTTGAGGCAAGCAATGGGTCTTTAAGAGCTCCATTGGGTTAAATTTTCGTCTTCACTGCATGGACGATAACCTGGTGCCTTTCCATTATAGAACGGGGCCAACTTTCATCCCATTGATTTTAATGATAAGTAAATCGGACAGGTTCTATATATGGGCAGGCAATCTGCTCTGCTGGATTATCGCCCATGCAATGAACATAAATATTTACCTGCTTGGCTTTAAACTGGTTCCTAAAAAACAATTTCTCTGGCAGTACCTATGGTCTTCCCTAACTTAAATCCCTCCATTTCTTGCTTGGCGTCCATCTTTCTGTCATGTAAAAGGCTTTGAGACAGGGGTATGGTAGCATAGTGGTTATGCTACTAGACAATAATCCAGCGACCTGGACTAATGATCCAGAGGCATGAGTTCAAATCCCATCACAGCAGCTGAGGAATTTAAATTCAGTTAATTAAATAAATCTGGAATAGAAAGCTTGTATCAGTAAAAGTGACCATGAAACTACCAGATTGTCATAAAAACCTATTTGGTTCACTAAAGTCCTTTAGGGAAGGAAATCTGCCGTCCTTATCCAGACCCATTGCCCTCTGAAATGGCCTAGCAAGCCATTCAGTTGTACCAAACTGCTACGAAAAAGAATAAAGCCGGATGGACCACCTGGCATCGACCTAGGCACTGGCTTCGGAAACGACAATGGCACACCCATCCCAGTCAACCCTGCAAAGTCCTCCTCACTAACATCTAGGGACCTGTGCCAAAATTGGGAGAGCTGTCCCACAGGCTAGTCAAGCAACAGCCTGACATAGTCATACTCACAGAATCATACCTTTCAGACAATGTCCCAAACTCCTCCATCGCCATCCCTGGGTATGTCCTGTCCCACCGGCAGGACAGACCCACCAGAGGTGGCAGCACAGTGGTATACAGTCGGGAGGGAGTGGTCCTGGAAGTCCTCAACAGTGACTCCGGACCCCATGAAGTCTCATGGCTTCAGATCAAGCATGGGCAAGAAAACCTCCTGCTGATTACCACCTACCGTCCTCCCTCAGCTGATGAATCAGTACTCCTCCAATGTGGAACACCACTTGGAAGAAGCACTGAGGGTAGCAAGGGCACAGAATGTACTCTGGGTGGGGGACTTCAATGTCCATCACCAAGAGTGGCTTGGTAGCACCACTACTGACCGAGCTGGCCGAGTCCTGAAGGACATAGCTGCCAGTGGTGAGAGAACCAACACGAAGGAAAAACCTATTTGGCCTCGTCCTCACCAACATACCTGTCGTAGATACATCTGTCCATGACAGCATTGGTAGCAGGGACCACTGCACTGTCCTTGTGGAGACGAAGTCCTGTCTTCAAACTGAGGGCACTCCTCCGTCGTGTTGTGTGGCACTAACACCGTGCTAAATGGGATAGATTCAGAACAGATCTAGCAGCTCAAAACTGGGCATCCATGAGGCGCTGTGGGCCATCAGCAGCAGCAGAATTGTATTCCACCACAATCTGTAACCTCATGGCCTGGCATATCCCTCACTCTACCATTACCATCAAGCCAGGGGACTAACCCTGGTTTAGTAAGGAGTGTAGAAGAGCATGCCAGGAGCAGCACCAGGTGTACCTAAAAATTAGGTGCCAACCTGGGGAAGCTGCAACATAGGACTACATATGTGCTAAACAGTGGAAGCAAAAGAGCTAAGTGATCCCACAACCAACTGATTAGATCAAAGCTCTGCAGTCCTGCCACATCCCGTTGTGAATGGTAGTGGACAATGAAACAACTAACGGGAGGAGGAGGCTCCATGAATATCCCCATCCTCAATGATGGCGGAGCCCAGCACACGAGTGCAAATGACAAGGCTGAAGCGTTTGCAACCAACTTCAGCCAGAAGTGCTGAGTGGATGATCCATCTTGGCCTCCTCCTGAAATCCCCACCATCACAGAAGCCAGTCTACAGCCAATTCAATTCACTCCACGAAATATCAAGAAATGGCTGAGTGCACTGTATACAGCAAAGGCTATGGGTCCCAACAACATCCCGGCTCTTGTGCTGAAGACTTGTGGTCCAGAACTAGCCGCACCTCTAGCCAAGCTGTTCCAGTACAGCTACAACACTGGCATCTATCCGACAATGTGGAAAACTGCCCAGGTATGTCCTGTTCACAAAAAGCAGGACAAATCCAACCCGGCCAATTACTATCCAGCAGCCTACTCTCAATCATCAGCAAAGTGATGGAAGGTGTCGTCAAACAGTGCTATCAAGCGGCACTTACTCACCAATGACCTGGTCACCGATGCTCAGTTTGGGTTCTGCCAGGATCACTCGGCTCCAGACCTCATTACAGCCTGGGTCCAAACATGGACAAAGGAGCTGAATTCCAGAGGTGAGGTGAGAGTGACTGCCCTTGACATTAAGAACGCTCCCCATGTCCTGGAGAACCACATGTGCTGGAAGTGTCGTCAGCAGGAGGAGCTCAAGCTCCAGATTTCAGAGCTTGAGCAGCAGCTGGCGTCACTGCGGTGCATCCGTGAGGCAGACAGCTACGTGGATAGCACGTTTCAGGAGGTGGTCACCCCGCAGCGTAAGAGTATGCAGGCAGAGAGGGAATGGGTGACCGTCAGACAGACAAGGAGGACCAGGCAGGTAGTGCAGGAATCCCCTGAGTGCATCTCGCTCTCCAACCAGTATTCAGTATTCAATGAGGGCGATGGTTCCTCTGGGGAGTACAGCCAGAGCCAAATCCATGGCACCACGGGTGGCTCAGCTGTACAGGGGGGGAGGAGGAAGATTGGGAAAGCATTAGTGATAGGAGATTCGATAGTTATGGGAACAGACAGGCGTTTCTGCAGCCGCAGACGTGAGTCCAAGATGGTATGTTGCCTGCCTGGTGCCAGGGCCAAGGATGTCACTGAGTGGCTGCAGAACATTCTGAGGGGGGAGGGTGAACAGCCAGAGGTCGTTTTTTTAAAATTCGTTCATGGGATGTTGGCGTCGCTGGCAAGGCCAGCATTTATTGACCATCCCTAGTTGCCCTTGAGAAGGTGGTGGTGAGGCGCCTTCTTGAACCGCTGCTGTCCATGTGGTGAAGGTACTCCCACAGTGTTGTTAGGGAGGAAGTTCCAGGATTTTGACCCAGCAACGAAGAAGGAACGGCGATATACTTCCAAGTCAGGATGGTGTGTGACTCTATGGGCTGGATTTTGTCATTAGGGCGGGCTGGGGTCGTGTAATCCGCTTTTCATGTTAGCCACCCGACTCCAAGTCGAGGTGGGAGAATTATTCGATTTTCCCCTAATTGGGCACTTGAGTTCCAGCGTGTGGGAACCCATGGCCCAATTAGTTTTTTCAGTCTGAAAGTCACCTCCGATGACGTCATCATTGCTGCTGCATTTAAGGTCTGCAAGAAGACTTGCTTCTTCTGCAGACTGCCAACCTTTTGTCCTTTGCTGTGAGAGGGACCTGGAGGCAAAATGAGCAGCAGGAGACCTAAGTCTGCTCCCAGATTTGATGACGTCGCCCTGCAAGCTTTGGTGGAGGGAGCAAGAGTTAATAAGGAGGTGCTCTTCCCTTCTTCAGGGAGGAAGAAGCCTCCCCAGCAGACGAAGGCTGTGTGGGTCCAGGTGGCACAGGAGGTCAACTCGTTGTCGCTGATCCGCAGAACCTGGCTTCAGTGCAGGAAGAGGTTTCATGACCTTCTGCAAAATGGAAAAGTGAGTATGACTTTCCCCATCACCCTCAATCTGATTCCCATTGCCTCTCCTCACCAGCACTCAGCTTTAGCAACCTCTTCTTCCACATCCCACTTGACACTGACATCCCTGCACCCTTACCCAATCCCTCTCTCTGTATGTTCACATTCACCTAAATATTCGACTATGCAGCCCTCACACTCCCTATCACTGTGATGCTATGAAAACAACTTACAACACACAGGGAGGGCCCTTGGTCCTGTCACCTCACTCCATCTTTGACTCCTTCTGAGCATCTATGCTATGGATTCTCTACACTCACTCCTTCATTCTCACTCAAACTCCACTTGTCTCCCTCATTGCAGGAAAAGAGAGCTCACAATAAGAGGGAAAGAGCAAGGACAGGAGGAGGGCCACCCTCAGTAGCCCACCTCACCCCTTGGGAGGAGGCGGCCCTGGAGATCGTGGGAGTCGAGGACGATGCGCAAGTGGGGGACGGACAGACGGGTGCATCAGAGCAAGCTGGTGACAGAAGAGTTTTTCATCTCTCTCATTGACATTGCATGAGTCGCTGATAATGATTCTGAAGCTCTAACAGATGGACTTCTGACCATCTGCAATATGCACTGTGCATGTAACCTTGGCCTCACATCTCTGACTCTTTCCTTTACTCCCCCACAGGACCATCGCAAGCATCCGTCCCCACTATCCAGGAGGACCAGCCTGAGCCTCCAGACTCCTCAGAGGAAGCTGCAACCTCTGAGGGCGCAGCATCAGCAGAATTCAGCCAACACAGCACCAGCGCAGACACTCACACCTCGGTGGGACCATCGCAAGATAGAGTAGTGTTGTCACCTGGTGTATTACAGCTCACAAGTGAGCATCAGCAGATGGTGGAGACAGAGACAGCAGTGGAGAGTCCTAGGCGGAGGGCGCAGGACTCTCCCAGCTCGGCTCAGCTGCATGTCGACCCTCTGCCTCTGGGTCCATCCACAAGATCAGCGGTGCTGGAACTCCAGGAACAGATGCAGGAGTCTCTGGCAGGTTTTGTCTCCAGGGTCGCTGCGAGTGTGGAGCGAATGGAGGAGTCCATCGCGAACATGAGCAGAGCCTTTGTGGAGGCCTTGGCGCATGAACGCATCACCACGGAAAGGATGGCAACCTCCGTGGAAGGGATGGCTACCTCCATGGTGAGGCTGGCTACCGTAGAGGAGAGGATGGCTACGGTAGAAGAGAGGGTGGCTACGTCCATGGAGGAGCTTAGTCGCCAGGGTATGGAAAACATGGTAATTGTTCAGAATAGAATGACATCTCTTGAGGAGCGATGGTCAGCTATTGAGCATACAAACCAGACCTTCATGCAAGTCCTCAGGAGTAGGACTTCCAGTACAGAACCGGGTCCTCATGGCCCCCCTGAAGTGCTGCAAGGTGCTGTCAAGCCACTTGCTGGTTCTGAGGTGGGGCTGACCCATGAGAGGAATGTTGGTGGCAGAGAACAAGGAAGTGGGGGCTCCTCTCCAAGTGCTCACACGACCATGCCACTGCAAAGCCCTCGGTCAGAGCCCCACCAGAGTCTCCACCCAACTGAGATCAGCATCTCAACCCCTGCACAACCGCAGGAGCAGCAGACTGTTGCTGAGCCCTCACAGGCTCGCAACTCCAGAGGATGCCCGCCAAAGGTGTTGAGACAGGAGCAGCAAGAAAGTGAGCAAGGGGCCTCCACATCTGCTGATGCCAAGGGGGAACCACCACGTAGGAGCACGTGTAAGAGAAGGATACTGCACAAATAGTCACAAGGGTAGTCACTTGGGTGAAATGTGATGTTTAATGTTGAAAAGCCATCAGTTGGTGACTGTAAATAAAAATTCTGATGGCAACTGTTGCAGTTGTGGCGTGTGTCATATCGCTAATGGGACTTCCACATTGAGGACTTAGGATGACTTGCAATTGTCAGTATGGTGGTCAGAATGCTAGGATTCCGCTGGTTCTTGGCCATTGTCGATGCTCTGGTAAGAAGCTGCGAGGCAAAAGTGCTTGATTGGCTAGGCTAAGCAAATCTGGCCAAGATGAGTGCGTTCCTTGCATCCCGGGCAGCAATGTTCTCGCGTACTGCTGCCGCTGGTTGATGCGCCTCTGCAAGATGAGCGTTTTCACCCTCCTCCTCCTCATCCTCCTCCTCCTCATCTGAGGAGGATATGTGACGAGCCACTTGGTCCTCAGGAATCTGCAAGCCACGACGCTGTGCCATGTTGTGAAGGGAACAGCAAGCCACGACGATTCTGGAGACCCTGGCTGCTGAGTACTGCAGGGCTCCACCTGATCTATCCAGGCATCTGAAGTGCATCTTCAGCAAGCCGATGGTTTGCTTGATTATGGATCTGGTGGAAATGTGGCTCGAGTTGTAGCTCTCCTCAGCTTCGTTGGATGGGCTCCTAAACGGCGTCATTAGCCACGTCTTCAGGGGATATCCCTTGTCTCCAAGTAGCCATCCGTGATGTTGGTCTGGCAGACTGAAGAGTGGAGGCACACTAGACTGGCGCAGGATGAAGGAGTCATGGTAACTGCTAGGGTACTTGGCGCAAACATGCAAAATTTCCTTCTTGTGGTCACACACCAGCTGTACGTTGAGGGAGTGGAAGCCCTTGCGGTTGACAAAAATACCTCGATTGTGATGGGGTGCCTTAAGGTCCACATGTGTGCAGTCAACGACGCCCTGCACCCTTGGAAAGCCTGCCAGATTGTCAAACCCAACCGCCCGCGCATTTACACTGGCTTGATCCTTGGAGAAATGGATGTGATTGTGCACGATGGCAAAGAGGGCATCGGTTACCTGCGTGATACAAGTGTGTGCGGCCGCCTGGGAGATGCTGCTGATGTCTGCTGCTGATCCCTGGAATGAGCCTGAGGCAAAAAAGTTGAGTGCGGTGGTGACTTTGACGGGCACTGGTAAGGGGTGTCCAGCTGCTCCTCTGGGCTCCAGCTCTTGCTGCAGCATTGCGCAGATGTCACCCACTATCTCTCGTGAAAGTCGGAGCCACCTTTGGCACTGCTGCTCAGTTATGCTGAGGTAGCTGATCCTCTGTCTGTAGACCCTGTTTTGGGGGTATCTCCTGCGCCGACGTGCTTCCATGCGCTGCGCCCTCTGGCCTGTGCAGCTTCAGGTGGGTGAGCAGCAGCTTGGAGCTGCTGCTGTTGCTCCTGCAGTTGGTGCTGCTGGTGTTCAGGGTTCTGCTGCTGCTGCGGCTGATGTTCGTCCTCATCTGATGTCCAGGAGGAAAGGAAATAAATGTTCGCCATGCTTCTGGTATATGCCTCAGTTGAGGAAGCGCTCATTCAAGGTGGGGAGAGGGGTTTCCCAGGAATTCACACTGGAGATGGGTGTCAGGCTCCAAACTTCCACAGCAATGGCCATGCCTGTTAAAAGTTCCCCCAGACCTGAGACAACAAAGTTCTGCCACCTGCAAATGATGATTGATCAAATCTCTTTTTTAATGGTGGAGCTACAGCTGATAGTCAGCAATCCAATTCTGCTACCGCCAGGTTTCACCGTCATGTTTCAGAGGAGGCGTGCATCACGTGGGAAAAGGGTTAAAATCAGAAAGGCCTCTCAAAATGGGATTATAGAGGCAATTAAGTGGTTGTTAAGGGCCTTAAAGGCCTATCCCGCCTCTTGGAGGTGGGACGGAGACGGCATCAGAAACCACGCATTGGGGAAAATTGCTCGGAGGCGGGATGGAGGTGGGGTCGGTCAGGATAGATAGGGAAGGAAAGAAAGCAGGTGGGGTGTCAGTATTGATTAAGGAGAATATTACAATGCTGGAGAAAGAGGATTTCCTGGAGGAGTCAAGGAACTAATCTATTTGGTTAGAGTTGAGAAACAATAGAGGTGCAATTGCACTACTGGTGTATTCTATAGGCCACCAACTAGTGGGAAGGATATAGAGGAGCAAATTTGCAGGGAAATTACAGAGAGGTGCAAGAACTATAGAGTAGTGATAATGGGGGACTTCAACAATCCTAATATAGACTAGGATAGTAATAGTGTAAAGGGCAGAGAGGGGGAAGAATTTCTGAAGTGTGTTCAGGAGAACTTTCTTGATCAGTATGTTTCCGGCCCAACGAGGAAGGAGACATTGCTGGATCTGGTTCTGGGGAATGAGGTGGGTCAAGTAGAGCAAGTGTCAGTAGGGGAACATTTAGGGAACAGTGATCACATCATCATAAGGTTTAGACTAGCTATGGAAAAGGATAGGGAGCAATCTAGAGTAAAAATACTTAATTAGAGGAAAGCTAATTTCAGTGGGTTGAGATGGATCTAGCCCAGGTAAATTGGAATCAAAGATTGGCAGGCAAAACTGTAATCAAACAATGGGCTGCCTTTAAAGAGGAGATGGTTCAGGTACAGTCAAGGTACATTTCCATGAGGGGGAAAGGTAGGGAAACCAAAGCCAGAGCTCCCTGGATGACGAAAGAAAGAGAAAGATAAAGCTGAAAAAGGGCGCGTATGACAGATGTCAGGTTGAGAATACAAGCAAGAACCAGGCTGAATATAGAAAGTTCAGAGGGAACATGAAAAAGGAAATAAGAGGAGCAAAGAGATTATGAGAATAGATTGGCAGCTAACATAAATGGGAATCCAGAAGTCTTCTATAGGCATATAAGTAGTAAACGGGCAGTAAGAGGAGGGGTGGGACTGATTAGGGACCAAAATGGAGACCTACACATAGAGGCAGAGGGCATGGCTGAGATACTAAATGAGTACTTTGCATCTGTCTTTACCAAGGAAGAAGATGCTGCCAAAGTCATAGTGAAAGAGGAGGTAGTTGAGACACTGGATGGGATAAAAATTGATAAGGCAGAGGTACTAGAAAGGCTGGCTGTAATTAAAGTAGATAAGTCACCAGGACCGGATGGGATGCATCCTAGGATGCTGAGGGAAGTAAAGGTGGAAATTGCGGAGGTACTGGCCATAATCTTCCAATCCTCCTTGGATACGGGGCTGGTGCAAGAGGACTGGAGAATTGCAAATGTTACACCCTTGTTTAAAAAAAGGGTGTAAGGATAAACTCAGCAACTACAGGCCAGTCAGTTTAACCTCAGTAGTGGGGAAGCTTTTAGAAACAATAATCCGGGACAAAATTAACAGTCACTTGGACAAGTATGGATTAATTAAGGAAAGCCAACACGGATTTGTTAAAGGCAAATCATGTTTAACTAACCTGATCGAGTTTCTTGATGAGGTAATAGAGAGGGTTGATGAGGGCAATGCGGTTGACGTGGTGTACATAGACTTCCAAAAGGTGTTTGATAAAGAGCCATGTAATATAGGCTTGCCAGCAAAGTTGAAGGCCATAGAATAAAAGGGACAGTGGCAGCATGGATACAAAATTGGCTAAGTGACAGGAAACAGAGAGTAGTAGTGAAAGGTTTTTTTTCACACTGGAGGAAGGTATACAGTGGTGTTCCCCAGGGGTTGGAACTAGGATCACTGCTTTTCTGGATATATATTAATGACTTAGACTTGGGTGTACAGGGCACAATTTCAAACTTTGCAGATGACACAAAACTTGGAAGTATAGTGAACAGTCAGGAGGATAGTGATAGACTTCAAGATGACATGGACAGGCTGGTGGAATGGGCGGACATGTGGCAGATGAAACTTAATGTAGAAAAGTGTGAAGTGATACATTTTGGTAGGAAGAATGAGGAGAGGCAATATAAACTAAAGGGTACAATTCTAAAGGGGGTGCATGAACAGAGAGACCTGGGGGTATATGTGCACAAATCATTGAAGGTGGCAGGGCAGGTTGAGAAAGTGGTAAAAAAACATATGGAATCCTGGGCTTCATAAATAGAGGCACAGAGTACAAAAGCAAGGAAGTTATGATGAACCTTTACAAAACAATGGTTCGGCCTCAACTGTAGTATTGTGTCTAATTCTGGGCACCACACTTTAGGAAGGATGTGAAGGCCTTAGAGAGGGTGCAGAAAAGATTTACAAGAATGGTTCCAGGGATGAGGGACTTTAGTTACATGGTAGACTAGAGGAGTTGGGGTTGTTCTCCTTAGAGCAGAGAACTTTGAGAGGAGATTTAATGGACTCATGAGGGGGCGAGACAGAGTAGATAGAGAGAAACTGTTCCCATTGGCGGAAGGGTCGAGAACCAGAGAATACAGATTTAAGGTGATTTGCAGAAGAACCAAAGGCGATATGAGGAAAAACTTTTTTATGCAGCGAATGGTTAGGATCTGGAATTCACTGCCTGAAAGGGTGGTGGAGGCAGATTCAATTGTGGCTTTCAAAAGGGAATTGGTTAAGTACCTGAGGGGAAAAAAAATTGCAGGGTTATGGGGAAAGGGCGGGGGAGTGGGACTAGCTGAAGTGCTCTTGCAGAGAGCCGGCATAGGCTCGATGGGCCGAATAGCCTCCTTCTGCGCTGTAACCATTCTATGATTCTATGATTCTATGAGTAGCACAATTTCATTGTAAGTTTATTATGCAGAGCTCGGTCCAATATTACACCACACAAGTATTCAGATAATGTTGCTAGTGCCTCCAGCACTTCATTGATATGTTCTTTGTCCTCTCTATAGCAGCATGCCACCAAATCCTGCACTGTTACTAAAGGAATATTAAGATTTATTGCTTCTTTTCCATGTCAATAAATGTAGTAACACAGCTGACTGAGGAGCTAACAGTTTAGTACTGGCGCAACTATAATTTTTTTTTTGTAAATTAGCTTTAAACCAAATTAAATCTAATTAAATCTATAACCGCATTACAATTTAAACATTGCATGAAAATGAGCTATCTCCATCAACAGGCAGGGAAGAAGGCCAGAAGGCTGTGCATCAATTGAGTTGTAATGATATAACACACAAATGAGACAATAACTCACTGGTGCTTGGAAAATGCCCTTTAAAGAAGTATGCAGTTACCAGAGAATGCAGTTCGGAGTCAAACTGTTATACTCATGCGACTGGATTTTGTGTCCAAAACGCAAACATAATTTGTAAATGAGCAGCATATAAAGGAATACTGCTTGTACCTCTGCCAGGCCATCATCTTGATGCTTTGTTAACTCAGTCACCCAAGGACAGGGACAATGACATGCGCTGCTGAGGCTATTGCATTTGTCCCTGTACTTAATGGCGAATGACTGAAAAAGTGATTGTGGCTGGCTATTTAAATGCACACTATCCTTAAATAAAGTTTTAATTTTCTACAACAAAAAAAAACTTTAAGGCTATAAAGTAGAACGTTTGTAAATAAGGGGTTAGCTTTCCGTCTGGAGCCAGCCCACCCAAACCAAGAGGCCTGAACAATGGGCGCAATGCATACCAATTTCTATCCCAATTGTTCTGAATTTCCACAGAGGTTATCCTAATCTCCTGCCATAACTTTGGCGAGAAATCAATGGAACGCTGGAGAAATGACATAAACAACTGAAAACAGTTATTTCGACTACTTCCCACCGATGTCCCATGGGATCGGATGTACAGGCCAAAATGCAGGACCAATCTAACCATATATTGTATTAAAAAACTTGCATGGAAGGAGGTAGAAGGGGAGGAGATGGAGGAAGAGGAGAAGAGAAAAATGATGGGTAAAGGGAGAAAGAAGCAAGGGAAGGGGTGGGGAAAAGTGACAGTAGAATGGAGGGGAAGGAATAGGGAGATGGGGGGAGAAGGGGAGAAGCGGAGAAAGAGGAGGAGCAGAGAGAGGAGAAGGAAAGGAAAGAGGAGATGGAGAGGAAGAATGATAGGGGAAGGGGAAGTGGGATGGAAAGAGGGAGAGGATGTTGGAGTAGGAAGGGGAGGAATGGTAGGACAAGGAGGAGGAAGGAGGAGAAGGAAGTAAGTGGGAGGAGAATGGTGGGCAAGGAAGGGGGATGGGAAGAAAAGAAAGAGGGGAGGACAAGGAGAAGTAGGATGAGGAGGCAAAAGGGGAGAGAAGGGTAGGAAGGAAGAAAAAGGGAAGGAGGACTGGGAAAAAGGAGGGAGAGAGAAGATGATGGGAGGGGAGGATATATGGATGGGACATATAGTTCAAATGGAAATTGGTAAGGGATGGGATTATTTTAATATTGCCCTTCCATTCTTACTCACCCTTCTCTCGTCCAACTCTTTTCTCCCCCTTTCCTGTCCTACCCTCCCCTTCTATTCCCCATCTGACCCCCTCTTTCCCATTCCTTCCCCTCATCCCTTCCACTCTCATTTCCTCCTTTTTTCTCTGACTTGTACTCCCCACCACCTCTTGTGGACCTCTCCTTTCCTCCCCTTTCTCCCATTCCCTCCTCACCCTATTGTTTGAAAGTGGCTGTGGATTGTTCTGAATAGATTGTAAAAGACCATTATTTATTTTTGTGTTCTGAATAATAATTCCTTGATCTGTTAGAGGTTAAGTACACAAAACAATATGGTACCGAGCCATACTTACCAAGAAATTTCAGTTTTGATCCTGGTCTGTGCTGAATTAACTGATCATGGGCAAGGCAGCAGTAGAGGCATTTCAATTTGCCTCAGAACAATTGCAAGAAGAATGATAATATTAGCCAGGATTCACAGAGCTGATTGTTAAATGACAAACCCTGCTGGATGATGTACGTGTGCAACTTTTTACTGAAGACAGGATCAGGCTCAGTTGTGATGGTACTAATTGTTGAATAGCCTGCCAACAGTCAGTGTTTGGGCCCATGAATAATTGAGTGAGATACCAAGGAGCTACCTGTACCTGTGGAACCTCATGCCAGCGTGAGTCAGTGCCTTCAGGTGAGGGGGGAGAAATAAGGGAGCAAATGGGGGAGAATAACAAACCTTGTGCAAGTTTTCTGGATAATACTAGATTCAAGGTGTCACTTTAATTTCTTAATATATTAGATTTAAAAGCCATTGAGATGATTTGCCATGAACTGAAGATTAAAATGAGAAGTAGGTCACTCAGGACATACAGAATGTTATTATTGAAGAATGAAACTTGTGCCAAATATGATCCTACAATGCCAAAGAGAGTTTGTAATTTAGGTAAATGGATCTGATCCATCAAAATAATGAGGTGCAATTAAATTAATTTTAAACTTTTATATTCAAAAATGGTACGTGTGTAGCCATGTGACTTAAGCTAGCTCTGTGTTTTTTGTTTGTTCAATAATCAACCCTTTTACCGAACATGCACTGATGGTAATTTTGACGTAACATATGCAAGGGACCTGTTTTAGACGTCCACCCGGGAGAGTGATTTTCTGTGCATGCATTATCACTCTCCTCATTATATTGGCTTTTGCCACAGTTGCTTTCTCTCCTGCTAGCTCAGCCAACTTTCTGTTCTCCCAAAACAGCTGCTTTCTTTCTCCTGCTATTTCCCTGTTGATTTTCAACCAATCACTTTCAGGGTGCTCCAGTTGCTCTCGTCCTCTGAAGTGCTTTCAGCTCCAAACCTCAGCTCCCCACCAGTGATTCCAGAACCCAACCCCCAAAAACTCCCAGACTCCTCTACTTGCCAAGTTATCTTAGATCTCAGACCCAGAGTGCTCCCAGATTCCAGACTCACAGATCTTAGTCCAAGCAAATACTCTCAGCACCCCCAGTAATCCCAGTCCCCATCAAGTGCTCTCGAACCCCAGATCCCTCTTGTGGTCCCAGACACCACCTTATGAATATTCCCAAACCCTATGTTCACCAAGTGCTGGCCGAAACTCCAAATCTCCTGAATCCTCCCAACTCTCCCGCCCCCAAGTACTCACAGACCGCTGCCCTACTGTGTTCTTGGTGACCAACCCCAGACCTCAGCTGTCTGAGACCCCATCCCCAAAGGTATTCCTATGCCCTAAACTTCCCAAATTCTTTCTAGTGCAAGCTTCTTCTCCATTCACTCCCACTGAGTCCACAGCCTCCTTGTTTCTCCCCTATCCATGGGTGTTCACCACCTCCCAGACAGTCTGTCCACATCTGATCCTGGCACCTACCTCCCACATGGTAGATGCTGGCTTTAATAACCTGGGCTTTAAAAAGAGTAAGTGATAGAAATTGAGTACATAGCAAAGGAACATGTGTGACATAGAAACATAGAAACATAGAAAAATAGGAGCAGGAGTAGGCCATTCGGCCCTTCGAGCCTGCTCCGCCATTCAACATGATCATGGTTGATCCTCTATCTCAATACCATATTCCCGCTCTCTCCCCATACCCCTTGATGCCTTTTGTGTCCAGAAATCTATCTATCTCCTTCTTAAATATATTCAGTGACTTGGCCTCCACAGCCTTCTGGGGTAGAGAATTCCACAGGATCACCACCCTCTGAGTGAAGAAATTTCTCCTCGTCTCAGTCCTAAATGTCCTACCCCATATCCTGAGACTGTGACCCCTCGTTCTAGATCCCCCAGCCAGGGGAAACATCCTCCCTGCATCCAGTCTGTCTAGCCCTGTCAGAATTTTATACGTTTCAATGAGATCCCCTCTCATTCTTCTAAACTCTAGTGAATACAGGCCTAGTCGACCCAATCTCTCCTCATACAACAGTCCTGCCATCCCAGGAATCATTCTGGTGAACCTTCGCTGCACTCCCTCTATGGCAAGTATATCCTTTCTTAGGTAAGGAGACCAAAACTGCACACAGTACTCCAGGTGTGGTCTCACCAAGACCCTGTATAACTGTAGTAAGACATTCTTGCTCCTGCACTCAAATCCTCTTGCAATGAAGGCCAACATAGCATTTGCCTTCCTAACTGCTTGCTGCAGCTGCATGTTTGCTTTCAGTGACTGGTGTACAAGGACACCCAGGTCCCTTTGTACATCAACATTTCCCAATCTATCACCATTTAAATAATACTCTGCCTTTCTGTTTTTCCTACCGAAGTGGATAACTTCACATTTATCCACATTATACTGCATCTGCCATGTATTTGCCCACTCACTCAACTTGTCTAAATCACCTTGAAGCCTCTTTGAATCCTCCTCACAACTCACAATCCCACCTAGTTTTGTGTCATCAGCAAATTTGGAAATATTACATTTGGTTCCCTCATCCAAATCATTGATATATATTGTGAATAGCTGGGGCCCAAGCACTGATCCCTGTGGTACCCCACTAATCATCGCCTGCCACCCCGAAAAAGACCCATTTATTCCTACTCTCTGTTTCCTGTCTGTTAACCGATTTTCAATCCATGCCAGTATATTACCCCCAATCCCATGTGCTTTAATTTTGCACACTAACCTCTTATGTTGGGCTTTATCAAAGGCCTTGTGAAAATCCAAATACACCACATCCACTGGTTCTCCCTTATCTATTCTACCAGTTACATCCTCAAAAAACTCCAGTAGGCTTGTCAAACACGATCTCCCTTTCATAAATCCATGCTGACTTTGTCTAATCCCGTTGATATTTTCTAAGTGTCCTGTTATCACATCCTTTATAATAGACTCTAGCATTTTCCCTACTACTGATGTTAGGCTAACTGGTCTGTAGTTCCCTGTTTTCTCTCTCCCTCCTTTTTTAAATAGTGGGGTTACATTTGCCACCCTCCAATCTGCAGGAACTGTTCCATAATCTATAGAATTTTGGAAGATGACAACCCATGCATCCACTATTTCCATGGCTACCTCTTTCAGTACTCTGGGATGCAGATTATCAGGCCCTGGGGAATTATCAGCTTTCAGTCCCATTAATTTCTCTAGCACTATTTTTTTACTAATACTAATTTCCTTTAATTCCTCCTTCTCACTAGACCCTTGGTTCCTTAGCATTTCTGACAGCTATTCAAATGAAATTGGGAGACATCTGGAAGAGAGAGGAGAAACAGCAGAGATGAGCAACATAATGAGAAATGTGTGACAGCCATACAGAGAGAGAGGAAAAAGAGTTAAAGAGAAAGAGTGACAGAAAAATTGAGAGTGGAAAAGAACAAGACAATTTAGTTTTTGTTTTTCTCTATGAGCCACAGTAAATAGGAGATCAAATAATTTTCATTATCATTACCGCTTCTGTCCGTTATGCCAGTATTGCCAATTATTTGGAAAGTTACGGTAAGTAACCATTTACCAACAAGTTCACTTTGATTGCAATGTGCAGTATTGTGTTTTCACTGAACAATGGTAAAGGGTTGATACAAAAAAAACTTAAAATAAACTCTGATGCTCATAAAGCTCATAAACCTATTGTATATAAACAGTAAATGCTGGAAATGCACCACAGTCTGATCAACGTCAGAAAAAGATATATTTGGGTTTCAAGTGGCAGCTTTCAGCTCTCATTCAGATCCTGACCAATCTACTATGAATTTCCAGCATTTTTTATTTAAGTTATCAGAATTTGTGATTTGTTTTTACTATCTATCTAAACTGATATTGTTTCTGCTAACTGGGCCAGAAAAATTGCCAAAGCAAAGTATTTATGATGTTGCAAGAAGAAATGGTGTTGATGGGAAGTGTTTGTCGAGGATGTCACTTATCGTTCAATGGAGTCCCATTTATGTGTCTGTGAGCCATACAAATGGAACATGCTGGCAATTCAAGTGACATTTTTGCAGCAATAAAATGTCAACCTGAGGATTCTGACCTTGCCAGTGTTGAATAATTGCTTAGCTAATATTTTCTTTGTATCATGAATATGTCAGTCCCATAACTGAGTACAGTTCAGACCAGAAAGAAACAGCTTTTGAAATATTTATTTGAAACAGCATTTCTCCTTCTTACCTCTACACTGGACCACTCACTGTGTTTTTGACCATTGCTGTTAGCATCACTTTGTTGAACATTAAAAAAGAAAATTGCTCCTGGCAAATAGTCGTTTATAAGTCTTTCAACAATCTGTCACTTCAACATTCCCTACTAGGGCAAAAGTCTACTACAGACCTCCATTTGTAGTTGCATAATTTTTTTTAAAGTATTGCCAATTTTGTTTGTGCAACAGATGATAAATTATAGGAAACCCTAAACTGTTACGATGGTTATGGTTCCTTTTAAGCCTTGCCTGTAATATTTTAAATAACTTAAATATTAGTGTTATTTAAAACTAAGAAGTGATTTTTGTTTTGGAAGAACACTCTTTCATTAATGGGGTCCCAGGCACTACGATCATTACTGGGGGAAATCTGAAGCACAATTTAGTCTTTCACTCTCACTTGAAAAACTGCTACATACTTTTGCAATATTTTTTAAACAAGGGGATTTTTTTTTGCTGCTAATGCACATGAAGGTCATTGTTAAAATAATTGGAAAACTGATGATGAGATCAGGAATCAACTTTTGTTGCTGACCCCTACATGTAATAATAATAAATTATAATAACTTGCATTTATATAGTGGCTAATACAAATGTAAAATACTGCGGATGCTGGAAATAAAAACAGAAAATGCTGGAAATACTCAACAGGTCAGGCAGCATCTGTGGAGAGAAAAACAGAGTTAACATTTCAGGTCGATGACCTCTCGTCAGAACTGGAAAAAGTTAGAGATATAACAGATTTTAAGCAAGTGCAGAGGCAGGGAACGTTGGGGAGGGGAGGAAAGAATAAAAGGGAAGGTCTGGGATAGGGCAGAAGGCAGGAGAGATTAAAAGACAAAAGGGATGATGGTGCAAGGCAAAGGAGATGGTAATGGGACAAGTAAAGAATCAAAAGATGAGTCTAGAAGAGGTGTAAATGGGAATATCAGAATCATCATCAGCTGCCATCTGAAAAAATGGGGGCAGAGGTTATGATCTGAAATTGATTAACTCAATGTTGAGTTCGGAAGGCTGTAAAGTGCCTTTTTCTCAACTGGCACTATACTACAACTTTGAGGTTGAACAGCCAAAGTAGCATGAAGCAAGCTCTAGAAATATAATCAGCTATGGTATAAATAATATATGGCTGGGTGGGGCTATGTTCAAGGTAGCGGCACACTCTAGGGTTTTGGGCTATGTCATCCCATGAGTGTTTGTAGTATTGAAGCACACTCCCAGCCATCTGTTGTTCTCTATGTAGTGAATGATTCAACAGGTCTTCTGCTATAATGAGAGCTAAAGTGATACTTAAAGATCGAACTGAGGGTCTTTTACATATTATTCCACCAATTTTTTTCTGTTGATAGAAGAATTTTAAGTTTAATTTTAGAATGCTGCTCTTTTTATTCTGCTCTTTTGTGTTGACTCGTTCAGAATTAGTTTTTCAATCAAATTTCTTCCACAAAAATGATTGACACCTGGTAAATCATGATACTTAATTTTATTCAAACATGCTAATACAGTTATAATAAATCTCCTGAAATGTTTAATGCTGGAATAATGGAAAGAAAACCAATTAAAATATTAGGTACATCTCATGATTTAATCAACTTGAGGTCACTTATTGCAGTATTATACATGCCACCATGTTCACTGTGACCATCAGTAAACCCAGTAGATGGATAGATAGTGACTTAGCTGTTCAGCCATGGAAGCTAAACTTTTCTATTAATGCAGACTTACACAATGCACTAGTGCTGATTGTGTCAGCCAATAGGATTGCAAGGATTTAAAATATTTATCTACCACTTGAAACAGGAAGGCACTTCTGCACAACGGACTTGCTAAGCATGGAAGCATCAAAAAGGTATGTGGTTTGAGAATGCCATATGTACAACATACAATTGAAGGGTCGTTGTTATGTGGAATGATGTTTCTAGATCCTGAAGTGTACTTTTTGGAATTACAAAGGATATCTTATCCCATAAGCAATTAAAGACAAATGGTATTATTTCCATATGGTACCAATTCATTAAATATCTTCTTTAAAAAGAAATAAATTGAATAATTACCTCCTACCCAACTTAGGTTCTTGACCCAATTTTACTATCCTTGATCAAGAACATTTGCCTAAATGGCGCAGGGAGGCCTATTACTAAATCCTCATCCCAAAAGCTGATTGGGAGATTTTCCTCTAACCCCGCAAGGAGGTAGACTTCTTATGCAGCTGTCTGCTCACCTTGCCATATGTAAACGATGGCAGGAAGGCAGGACTTGCCACACAATCACATTTTCCCTGTTTACCACTCTGGCTCCACATTCTCAAACAATGCCAGCCTGGAGGTGCCCGTTGCTCTGAGCCGGGTGGTATTAATATGAAGTCAGCTGATTGGTTCTCTTCATCTCTTCAGCTGCTTTCTGGTACTCCCCATAAAAATTCTTCACAGCAAGGCCTCAAATTTATTTTGTTGCTCTGCATTTGGGGCCCTTTTGTCAGCCAGGCAGGTGCCAGCTGGTCCCTTTAATCTTCCTTTAAGGTATCAGAATTGGTAGCACACCCGCCTCTGATTCAAACGGTTGTGGGTTCAAGTCCCACTCCAGAGACTTGAGCACATAATCTAGGCTGGCACTTCAGTGCAGCACTGAGGGAGTGCTGCAATGTTGGAGGTGCCGTCTTTAGGATGAGACGTTAAACCGAGGCCCCATCTGCCTTTTCAGGTGGACGTAAAAGATTCCACAGCACTATTCGAAGAAGAGCAAGGGAGTTATCCCAATGTCCTGGCCAGCATTTATCCCTCAACCAATACCTAAAACGGATGATCTCATTACTCTTTGTGGGATCTTCCTGTGCATAAATTGGCCTCTGATGTAGTCTGAGATCAAATATCAACCAAGTCCAGGGTCTGTACAGTTCTCTTGGTTGATTCCAATGCGACAGCTATAGTTGCTAAGTTGTCTCAATGCCAAGTAATCTATTTATTTGCATTATTTTTGCTGATGTGCTTTTATTTGATTCTAAAATAGTCTATCAATCTTTAAGTTATTTTAATTGATATTGATCAGCAAAATGAAGTTAAAAAGGAATGTTATCCCACTGCTACTACAGTAGCTCTGTATAAATCAAGTGGTCATCACAGAAAACAAGCATCTTGTCTCTAAAAATCATTCTTCTTAAAAAAAAAGCCACTGATACCTTCGTTCAAATCTGCTCTGATCAACGTAATTCATCTCCTGGCACATCATCTCTGTTAATCTTTTAAATTTGCTGCAGAGCAACACTGCTGCAGAAATGAGCTTGGAAATGTAGATGTGCTGAGATGATGATTGGCTTGATAACTGAAAGCTGAGGTTTTAGTCTTTACTGGATGTCCTAATTTAACAAAAACATTCTCAATGCAAATACATAATTGCTATTCAATCATCTCTTACTTTTCCTTCACCAACATTTAATTTTGACATATATTCAAACCAACAAACAGCTCAGGGAGGTCAGGGCAGGCTCGTCTGATTAAATGCATTGTTGTGGCATCAGTAGATGCTAGGTTCCCTCAAATATGCTGTTCTAGCCATAGATGGAGATGTTATGGATATTCCTTTAAACAAACAGCTTTTAGTTATTCATCTGGATATGGCTGAACGTATTGGAACTCTGACCAATTCATTATGAAAAAGTTTCAATCTTCTTTATCTATGTTTCCCTTGTGTCCTGTCATCTTCTTGATCTTATGTAATTTTTATGCAACATCGTAAGGCGTTTCTCATGTACCTTGAGGCCAGCTCTGCAGTCATTCAGATTTTGGCAAAGGTTCAACAAATTTTCGCAGGATTATCAGTTGTATATCTGTAAAAACTGCAGAAACTAGCAGAAAACACAGGAGAAAACAACAGATAAAGACCTAGGCCGCGAAATTCAGCACCTTAGCGCTGGCAGTTAAGGTCAGTTTCAGGAAAAAAATGGCGACCATCTCGTTTTCACCCATGTCTGGCGCAGCGCGCGCTGTTCGCCATCTTGGTGTGGGTGATAGCATGAGCAGGGCGTGCGTGTGCCGGCAGTATTCAGAGTAGGCAGATCGTGATGTCTGTCAGCGTTTAAACTGAAGTGGCAGGGGGTTGGGCACCTGAGCAGGGAGACAGAGGAAAGCGTGTCAGGAAGGGACAGAAGGTATGGAGTAAAAGGTAAAGTGTTAAAAAAGGAAAAAGCAGGAACTAAGTGTCACAAAACATATTTGAAAGTTCTTTATCTGAATGCACGTAGCATTCGTAACAAAATGGACGAGTTAACGGCACAAATAACTACGTATGGGTATGATCTTGTGGCCATTACAGAAACATGGCTGCAGGGTGACAACGACTGGGAACTAAATATGCCAGGGTATTTAACAATCAGGAAGGACAGGCAGGAAGAAAGGGGAAGTGGGGTGCCTATGTTAATAAAGGAAGGAATCACTGTAATACAGAGAAATGATATTGGGTCAAAGGATCAGGATAATGAAACAGTTTGGGTGGAGATAAGGAATAATAAGGGGAAAAAAACACTAGTGGGAGTAGTATATAGGCCTCCTAATAGTTGCAACTCTGCTGGAAGAAGTATTAATCAGGAAATAGTTGGGGCATGTAATAAGGGAACGGCTATAATTATGGGGGATTTTAACTATCATATTAACTGGACAAATCAAATTGGGCAGGGCAGCCTTGAGGAAGAGTTTATTGAATGTATTAGGGATGGATTTCTTGAGCAGTATGTAACTGATCCTACAAGGGGGCAAGCAACCTTGGACCTGGTCCTGTGTAATGAGTCAGGATTAATTAATAATGTCCTAGTTAAGGATCCCCTTGGAATGAGTGACCATAACATGGTTGAATTCCATATCAATTAGAGGGTGAGAAGGTTGGTTCTCAAACAAGCGTACTGAGCTTGAATAAAGGAGACTATGATGGTATGAGAGCAGAATTGATTAAAGTGGACTGGGAAAATAGATTAAAGGGTAAGACGGTACATGAGCAGTGGTGTTCATTTAAGGAGTTATTTTACAACTTTCAAAAGAAATATATTCCACTGAGGAAAAAAGGGTGTAAAAGAAATGACAGCCATCCGTGGCTAAGTAAAGAAATTAAGGATAGTATCCGACTAAAAACAAGGACATATAAGGTAGCCAAACTTAGTGGGAGGATAGAAGATTGGGAAGTCTTCAAAAGACAGCAAAAAGTAACTAAAGGATTGATTAAGAAAGGGAAGATAGATTATGAAAATAAATTAGCAAAAAATATAAAAACAGATAGCAAGAGTTTCTATAGTTATATAAAAAGAAAAAGGGCGGCTAAGGCAAACGTAGGTCCCTTAGAGGATGAGACCGGGAAATCAATGGTGGGAAACATGGAGATGGCAAAAATGCTGAACAAATATGGTAGAGGACACTAAGAATATCCCAACACTGGACAAACAGGGGGCTCTAGGGGGGGAGGAGCTAAATATGATTAAAATCACTAAGGAATTGGTACTCAGTAAAATAATGGGACTCAAGGCGAATAAATCCCCTGGACCTGATGGCTTACATCCTAGGGTCTTGAGGGAAGTGGCAGTAGGGATTGTGGATGCTTTGGTAATAATTTTCCAAAATTCCGTGGACTCAGCAAAGGTCCCGGCAGATTGGAAAACTGCTAATGTAACACCCTTATTTAAAAAGGGTAGTAGGCAGAAGGCTGGAAATTATAGACCAGTTAGCCTAACATCTGTGGTGGGTAAAATTTTGGAGTCTATTATTAAGGAGACAGTAACGGAACATTTAGATAAACATAATTTAATAGGACAAAGTCAGCATGGCTTTATGAAGGGGAAGTCATGTCTGACAAATTTGCTTGAGTTCTTTGAGGACATAACGTACAGGGTGGATAAAGGGGAACCAGTGGACGTAGTGTATTTAGACTTCCAGAAGGCATTCGACAAGGTGCCACATAAAAGATTATTGCTCAAGATAAAAAAATCACTGGATTGGGGGTAATATTCTGGCATGGGTGGAGGATTGGTTATCTAACAGGAAGCAGAGAGTTGGGATAAATGGTTCATTCTCGGACTGGCAACCAGTAGCCAGTGGTGTTCCGCAGGGGTCGGTGCTGGGTCCCCAACTCTTTACAATCTATATTAACGATTTGGAGGAGGGGACCGAGTGTAACATATCAAAGTTTGCAGATGATACAAAGATGGGAGGGAAAGTAGAAAGTGAGGAGGACAAAAAAACCTACAAGGGGATATAGACAAGCTGGGTGAGTGGGCGGAGATTTGGCAGATGTAATACAATATTGGAAAATGTGAGGTTATGCACTTTGGCAGGAAAAATCAGAGAGCAAGTGATTATCTTAATGGCGAGAAACTGGAAAGTACTGCAGTACAAAGGGATCTGGGGGTCCTAGTGCAAGAAAATCAAAAAGTTAGTATGCAGGTGCAGCAGGTGATCAAGAAGGCCAACGGAATGTTGGCTTTTATTGCTAGGGGGATAGATTATAAAAACAGGGAGGTATTGCTGCAGTTATATAAGGTATTGGTGAGACCGCATCTGGAATACTGCGTACAGTTTTGGTGTCCATACTTAAGAAAAGACATACTTGCTCTCGAGGCAGTACAAAGAAGGTTCACTCGGTTAATCCCGGGGATAAGGGGGTGGACATATGAGGAGAGGTTGAGTAGATTGGGACTCTTCTCATTGGAGTTCAGAAGAATGAGAGGCGATCTTATTGAAACATATAAGATTGTGAAGGGGCTTGATCGGGTGGATGCGGTAAGGATGTTCCCAAGGATGGGTGAAACTAGAACTAGGGGGCATAATCTTAGAATAAGGGGCTGCTCTTTCAAAACTGAGATGAGGAGAAACTTCTTCACTCAGAGGGTAGTGGGTTTGTGGAATTTGCTGCCCCAGGAAGCTGTGGAAGCTACATCATTAAATAAATTTAAAACAGAAATAGATAGTTTCCTAGAGGTAAAGGGAATTAGGGGTTACGGGGAGCGGGCAGGAAATTGGACATGAGGCTGAGTTCGGATCGGTCAAGGCCCTGTGGGTGGCGGAGCGGGCCCAGGGGCTGAGTGGCCAGGTCCTGCTCCTACTTCTTGTGTTCTTTAGATTTGAGGTTAGGATCAGATCAGCCATGATCTTATTGAATGGCGGAGCAGGCTCGAGGGGCCGATTGGCCTACTCCTGCTCCTATTTCTTATGTTCTTATGTAATGCTGATTTGACGCACGACCTGCCATTTTGGACGTCGTCGTTCCAATCGACATCCTCTCATAAATACGCACGCATGAGGAACCCCCCCACCAGCGCTATTTAAAGGGATACTTCCAATTTGCAGGTAATTTGATTATTTCTCTTGTACTGGCTCTTGCAGAGTTTATCAATAAACCGGCTTGCTGGAAGAAATTTATAACATTGTTAAAGTGTACAGGGAGTGCTGCTGGACGTTGAAATGCGTTGGCTGCAATTGGAAGGCTTCTGACTACACTACTTGCTCCCAGTCATGGGGTCTCTAGTTGCAGTCCCCCTCGTGCTGCAGCATGGCAGCAAGATGGAGCAGAGGCAGCAAAGACAAGCTTCAGGGAGCACTTCTACTATCTGCACCTAAGCCAGGAGCAGTTTATTTAGCAGTTCCGCTTCAGCAAGGAGATGGTCACAGAACTCTGTCACCTCTTGCAACCAGACCTGCAGCCTCAGAGCAGGGAGACAACGGCTCTGCTCGTGGCCCTCAAGGTGACCGTGGCCTTAAATTTTTTTTGCCAGCGGATCCTTTCAGACTGGAACAGGCGTCATAGCAAACATCTCACAGTTCACCGTCCATCACTGCATCCGGGAGGCCGTAGAGGCTCTGTACTCTAGGAGAAGGGACTTCCTTGTCTTCTCTCTGATCAGAGAGAAGCAGGAGGACTGTGAATGTGGCTTCACCAGGATATCGGGCTTCCCCATGGTGCAGGGTGCCATCGACTGCACACACGTGGCTTTGCGGGTGCTGGATATCAATGCTGAGATGTGCCATAACCACAAAGGCTACCACTCATTTAATGTGCAGTTGGTGTGCGACCACGCCCAGTACATCATGATGGTGAATGCCCGGTATCCTGGCAGTAGTCAGGATGCCTTCATCCTGTGCCAGTCCGCTGTGCCAGCAATCTTCCAGCCACCATGTTGAACCCGAGGATGGCTGCTCGGAGACAAGGGCTATCCGCTCTGCACCTGGTTGATGACTCCCCTCCGCAACCCCACCACTCGTGCCAGCAATCATATAATGAGAGCCATGCTGCCACAAGGAACCTTATCGAGCAGACCATTGCAGACGGTTCCGCTGCCTTGACCGCTCAGGAGGAGCTCTTCAATACTCACTGGAATGGGTATCCCAATTTGTGGTGGTCTGCTGCATCATCCATAACTTGGCCATGATGAGGCCGCAGCCCTTGCCACTACGGGTTCCGCGACTGCCTCAGGAGAAGGAGGTGGAGGAGGAAGAGGAAGAGGAGGAAGAAGAGGAAGAGGAGGAGGAGGAGGAAGGGAGGAGGCAGCCTGCAAATCCCCGTTCCAGACGGGCTGTCCGTGAGTGCAACATTAGACTCCGATTTCCTTGAATAAATCCCCAGATCCCCGTTGCTCAACACTTCCCCACATTACCATCCCTCTCTCATGGAACATCACAGCGTTCTCTTGGGCGCAATACTGAGTTGAAAGCCACCACAAAACAAACATTCTAAACATAATTTATAAATGATTAATTCCAATATTACATTACAAAGTCAACTAAACACCCTTATGCATTCCCTTAGTGTCTGTCTTTCGTGTTCCTTTGCTTATTCTAGTGCTCCTACGAAGTGCTACCCCAGTGGCTGCAGCATAGCTAGTGGAAGGCTGCTGACTTTCCATGGGGGTCACTGCAGATGGCCTCGAACAGCTTTGGGCCTAGAGGGCCCGGCTGTAGACTGCATCAACGCAGCATGGTCGGCAGCAGTCTGGGCTGGCTCGCTGACGGGCAACTGCAATGGCACTGGCGCAGTGGTAGTGGTGGAAGTACGAATGCTGTCATCCTGAGAGAGAATAGTAGGTTCTTGCTCCACGGAACCACTGCCACTCCCTCGGTGCGGCGCCTAAGCATTCCTAACCATCTGTTGGAGGACAGATTGCTGGACTGCTGTGAGATCCTGCAAGCCCCTTTCCACACTCATAAACCCAGCCACGATGGCAGCAGTCTGAGCTTGCGTGGCAGGAAGCTGAGCCTGCATGAGAGCAGTCTCATCTTCCACTGCAGCACTCAGATGGTAGGTTGCTTCCACTTGTGCTGCAATGGAAGCTGAGACATCGCCCATCACACCCAGCATCATGGTTGGGTCCACAAGTGCCCTAATGGTGTTGCCCATCACTTCCATCCTGGAAATCATGGGCTCCAAGCTCCACTCAAAGCCCTGTGCAATATTGGAGCCAGACTCCTCCATGCACCTTGACACTGACAAGAAGCTCTCTGGAAAGCCTGCCATTGCACCAAGCATTTCTGTGTGCATGCCCATCAGCCTTCTTCTGAAGGCGCGCTCCATCGACGTCCTCATCTGAGTCCTGTGCAGCAGAATTCATGTGAGACCTCACCCTCTGGGGAGCTGGCACCTGTGCTACCCTTTCTCCCTGGCCTGGCTGTAGCCCACTCGTGCCCCGTGACTCACCACATGCAGATCTCGCCTTTATACTGCCCTCTAAAGTTTGCGCAGTGCCATTTACTGAGCTGGTGCCTGGGAGTGTTAGATCGAGTGATGCTGTCTCTTTTTCTCCATCACTCTCCTCCTCTACTTCTTCCTCCACAGGCTGGGCTGGTGGCAGTTCTTGGGTATCTGAAAGGAAGGTCGGGTTGTGGTGAGGGGAGGGGGTGAAAGTCAGATGTGCATGCTTACACCATCAGCAGCTTGTAAGTGAGAAGAGATTGTGGGATGAGCGGGCAGTGGGATGTAAGAAGAAGGATTAGTATGAGCATACTGTCACCATCAATGTTTTCAATGTTGCCGCTCACCATGGCCATAGTGACGGCCCCTTCAATTATCTCCAGAACTGTCTCCTCCAGCTGGGTCGGGTTCTGCAGCCGTCCTTGCCTCTCGCCTATTTGCTCCTGCTCGCACCGGTTGTGAGCCACCTTGGCCTGCAAGAGAAAGGGAAGTTTGTCAGTGAGTATGGTGCAATGTGTTTGGGTGATGTCCCTGTCATGGTTGAATAGCTGGCATTTTGTGTAAGGTGTGAGTTGTGGATGTGAGGCTTGCAGCAGTGGTAAGTGTGTGAGGGTGAAGTGAAGCTATGATTGTGAGGTATGAGTTGTGATTGCTAGAGATTGTTGGTAGGTGAATGATGCATTGAGCAGTGTGTGAGGTTAGTGGTGCAGTTGGTGGGATATGGCATTTGAAGATGCATTCACTCACCTTGACCACTCGTGTGAGGTCATTAAACTTCTTTTTGCGCTAGATCCATGTCCTGGGGAAAAGACTAGAGGCACTGACCACTTCAATGATCTCCTCCCACTGCCGCCTGCCCCCCTGCGGATAGAGCACCTGTCTCCTTCTGTAGACCCCCTGCTGCATCAGAGAACCGAGGTGCCCTTTCTCTGCCCTGTTGAGACATTGCTAACTTCCAGCTCCAGTCAGAATGAGGTACGTCTCTCACAAAGTACCTCCCCTTTAAGAAATGCAGACAGCCTTTCACTCTGCAGGCAACCTTTAAATAGAGAGCAGACTTCCCACGATATTGAGCCCCCTGTTGAGCGCTGAACCAATCATGTTAATGAGCAGGCAGCATGAATTTCGCGTGCTGCCTGCACTACTTTCAATGGGTGCGGGCAGATTGCGCATCGCGATCCCCTCGCCCATTTTTGGGCCTTATCCAATTTAGCCCCCATTAACTGTAACTTATGGACCAGGGACTGATGTACACTACAGAGAAGTTGAAAAATGGGAAGGGAGGTGAATTGAAAATAGAAAAAATAAATTAAATTGTAATTTAACATCTAGGGGGAGAAATTGGGCACCTTAGTGCCTCCCGTTAGAGCCTCTGGGGGCGCTAACGGGGCACTACCGGCTTTGCGACCGGACGCGGCGATAGTACCGACACCTGCGAAATTGAAGTGGAGGTTTGTGGCGGCGGTAACCACCAGCACCACAATCTCCTGCACCCGGAGATCGTGATGTCATCCGGGTGCGCAGCGCCCCAGCTCTGAAATTCACTGTCGCCCCCTGCCTGAGCGCCTGCCGTTAGCAACGACAGGTAGAGGAGGCCGAATGCAGTCAGATGAGCGCTGGAGGAGCGCTATTTAAAGGCATCAACTTCCGGTTTTTTTTGTCGGCAAAGAATGCTGCCTTGTCAGTTTGACAGAAGCAAACAAGCGTTTTGAGCGATTTGAGCGTTCTCAACTTGATGGAGTATTCTGGCTGAGAAAAATTTATCACTTTCATTTGGGTTACATTTGATAGTGCAAGATTTCTATTATTTAATGGGGGCTGTACTGGCATTGGACCTCGCCCTCCAGCATCACCATCGGAGGCAAAGAGAAAGATTGCAAAATGTGGCCAGAGGGAGGAGAGCCAACCAGGCTCTCAACTGGAGGCCTTACCCTCCTAGGGTATTCCGGCAGCATTTCTCCTACATCAATCTCACTTAGAAGGCTCTGCTTCACCAAGGAGGTGGTCACAGAGCTCTGCCTCTTCCTGCAGCCAGACCTCGAGCCTCACATCAGGACCACCACGGCATTCAGTGGCAGCCAAGGAAACCGCCGCCCTCAATTTCTACGCCAGCGAATCCTTCCAGTGTGCAACAGGAGACATATCTAACATATCGCAGTTCGCCGTCCATTGCTGCATTCGCGAGGTCACAGATTCTCTCTACAGAAGGAGAAGGGACTACATTTCCTTCCCCATGACCAGAGAGAAGCAGCGTGAGCGTGCACGTGGCTTTGCCAGGATAGCGAGCTTCCCCATGGTGCAGGGCACCATTGACTGCACATGTCGCTTGGCGGGCACCTCATAACAATCCTGAGGTATTCCGTAACCGCAAAGGCTACCACTCACTTAATGTGCAGTTGGTCTGCGACCACACACGGCGCATCCTCACCGTCAATGGCCGCTATCCTGGCAGCAGCCACGATGCCTTCATCCTCCGCCAGACCGGTGTGCCAGCACTCTTCCAGCCACTACATCAAGCTAGCGGATGGCTGCTGGGAGACAAGGGCTATCCGCTCTCCACCTGGCTCATGACTCCCATCCGCAACCCCAGCACTCGTGCCCAACACTCATACAATGAGAGACATGCTGCCAACAGGAACATCATTGAGCAGACCATCGGCATGCTCAAGCAATGGTTCCGCTGCCTTGACCGCTCGGGAGGAGCTCTCCAGTACTCGGATGAGCGGGTGTCCCTTTTTGTTGTCGTCTGCTGCATGCTGCATAACTTGGCCATCATGAGGATGGAGCCATTGCCACCAGGCATAGCCGCACCACCTCAGGAGGAGGAAGAGGGGGAGGGGGAGGAGGATGAGGAGGAGGAACAGGAGCACGAACAGCAGCGACGGAGGATCCAGCCACTTCATCAGCCTTGTGGAAGGGCAGTCTGTGACCGCCTCATCAGACTGTGGTTCCAATTAATTCGAGGCCACTTCCCGGTTGCTCATCCAGTCCCCATCATTCCATCAATTTCTCATTCCATACCACACCCCAAAGCTGAAATGAGACACAGCACCATTTCTGCAACATTCCAATAATAAATGTATACACAATCAGTAAGCACATATATACAACAACAATATTAACTAATCACCCTTGTGCAAACCCTACTTGCCTTCTTTACAGTGCCTTTTGCTAATCTAGTGCTCCTACGTAGTGTCTCCCCAGTGGCTGCAGCAGGGCTGGTGGAAGGCTGCTGAGTGTCGGTCCCAGAAACTACAGATGGCCTTGCAGGACGCCCAGCGATACTGGCAGCAATCAGAGCTTTTGTGGCATCAAGCTGAGACTGCATGAGAGCAGTCTGAGACTGGGTGGCACCAACCATTGGCTGCATTACAGCACTAAGACGTTGCGTAGCTTCTGCCTGTGCTGCAATGGATGCTGCCTCATTGCCATGAAATGCGGCATGAGGTCTGGATCCGCACGGTCTCTCAGGGAGTCCACCATCCTTTGCAGACTGGAAGTGATGGGCTCCATGGTGTGCGCAGAGCTGTGTGCAATGTTGGAGGTGGACTCCTCCATGCTCCTTACCATTGCCGACAGGCTCTTGGGCACCCTTGCCATTGCACCTATCATCTCGGTGTGCATGGCCATCACCCTTCTTGTGAATGCCTCTACATCGAGGTCCTCATCTGAGTCCTGCGCAGCAGAACTCGCGCACGAACTCGCCTTCCGAGGAGCTGGCTCCCAAGCTACCCTTTCCCCCTGGTCTTGCTGCAGCCCTTATGTCCCCGGTGTATCACCCTGGGCAGACCCCTCTACTAAACTTGCCTCTAAAGATCGCGTAGTGCCAGTATCTGAGGTGGTGCCTGTGGGTGAGAGATGCAGTGACGCGGTGCTTTGCTCCTCCTCCTCTTCTCCTTCCTCACTCTCAGTGGGAGGATCAGGGCCAGGCTGGTCATCTGGTTGCTGATTCTCTGAAAGCATAAAGGCACAAGACTTGCTTTAAGGTGACAGCAGATGGGCAGGAAGTGAGCAAGGGATGCAGACAGTATCAGGTGCTGGAAAGTGGGAAAGGCTTGTGGTGTGAAGGGGAAGTAGGATGAGAGAAGGAGAGGAGATGAACATACCGTTGTTGCCCCCAAGAGGGTCGACGTTGCCGATGGCCACGTGCCCACCACCTGCTGCCGAATGAATCGCAGCACTCGCTCCTCCAGGTCTGAGAGCTGCTGGAGCTGCGCATTACCCCGTCTGTTCTCTGCTGCTCCCTCCTATTGTGAGCCATCTTGGCCTGCAAGAGAAATTAATGTGTGTGAGTTAGAGTCCAGATATGTGTTTGGGAGATATGCCTGCCGTAGTTGAATAGCTGTGATTGTAGGCAAGGCGTGAGATGTGGATGTAAGTTTGAGTAGGTGCAGATGCTTGGTGGGTGAGTGGTGGGCGTGTGGTGGTTTGTGCAGTGTGTACAGACTGAGGTTCCGATGATGGTATGTAGGACCTGTTGAAGCATGTACTCACCTTGACCACCCGAGTGAGGTTGTTGAATTTCTTCTGGCACTGTGTCAGGCTGCGTACGACCACACTACTGGCCAAGACCTCCTGGGCCTCTTCCCTCCACATTGCCCTGAAGACCTGGGTCAATGGCCTCCTTCCAGTGTCCGGGAACAGCATTGCCCTCCTTCGCTCCACTCCAGCCTCCAATGCCTCGTCCGTGAAATGATGAGCTCGCTCCCTGGGAGTGGGATCAGCCATCACGATCAGGGGATTGAGTTCCTTGCAGGTCGCCTTCACAGCCAGCACTGCTGATAATGAGGATCTGCACAATGATGCAACCTCCCCTTTAAGAGCTGGAAGGAGCCAGTGTGAAGGATCATTCCCGATTGCATTGCACCTGAAATTTATTATCGCTCAGCTGGTAGTGCCCCTGTAGCATCCTGCTTAGATCATTCGCACTTGATTTAGCGCTCCAGCTCTTTCCAGGAGCACTAAAAGTCAATTTAGGGAAACCACAGACTCATTAGAGCCTGGCGCAAATTTTTCACAATTTCAAAATTTAGCGCCCCAAACGGGGCGATACCGAATTCACTCCCCTAACAGCTTACAAATGTTCTGTCAAGAATAATAGAAATAGGGCATCTTTGAGTGCTGGAGTGTTGGACTGTCAGCAAGATGAATTGAAACTGGGGTCGATTTTAACCTTTTCCGTTGGGCGGGAAACAGGTGGCGGGGGAGTCGACCACCCGTTTTTACACCCCGCCCGATTTTCCTTTCCATTGACTTCAAATCGGGGGGGTGTAAAATTGGGGTCAACTGCTGCTGCCCAGTGTGAACAGTTAAAATTGATCCCTGGCCAGTCTTGATCGTGACATTTTCTACACCATTTACAAGCTGAGTTTGAATGCTTGGAAGGGAGAGAATTTCATCCCTCAATCTTCAACTCTAGTTTGGTTAACTGAGGCTTTGGAACTGTCCATGGGCTGGATTTATCTGTACTAGAACACAGGTATGTGGAAGGAGGACAGAGAGATGAATATTTGAATATAATGGTTGGGTGCGGAGCCAATAGTCCTGAAAATCTGCAGCCATTCCACCAAAGGCTCTGGGGTGGATTACAGGGGGCAGAGCTTCTGCCCACTGCCACCATGGGCATCAACATAAGGGAAGGCAAGGCCAGGGGAGGCGAGAGACCTTGAACGTCAGTGTTCCCACATCCTGGGTCTTCAGTAGGACCCAATGTATGGTCAGCGCTGGTGGGATCAGGTGTACCAATTGACTCAATGGCACATGTAGATACAATGTGGAGATGCCGGTGTTGGACTGGGGTGGACAAATGTGAGAATTCGCACAACACCAGGTTATAGTCCAACAGCTTTATTTGAAATCACAAGCTTTCGGAGTGCTGCTCCTTCGTCAGGTGAAGTGAAGAGATACATATCGGCACAGCATATATAGTCAGAGAACACTGCCAGATGATTACAGTTAATCTTTCTAACTGCCCTTTATCACACCTCAGCAGAGAGATAATCACGGCAATCAAAGGTGTGGATGGTGTCCAAAGAGGTCAGTCAGGATTACCAAACAGGTTGCCGTGATTATCTCTCTGCTGAGGTGTGATAAAGGGCAGTTAGAAAGATTAACTGTAATCATCTGGCAGTGTTCTCTGACTATATGTGCTGTGCCGATATGTATCTCTTCACTTCACCTGACGAAGGAGCAGCGCTCTGAAAGCTTGTGATTTCAAATAAAGCTGTTGGACTATAACCTGGTGTTGTGCAACTTCTCACATGTAGATACAACCTGGAGAGCCGCCGGTGGGACCTGGAACATCTTTCCTGGAGCGGGGAGCCAACAACCTCCGCACCACCTCCAGTTAGGTCACTTACACTGCACTTTCCAGCTTGGGTTATATGGTGGGCATCCTAGATGCTCCCCTAGTGGAAAGGGCACCAACTATTTCCAGGTGGCCTGTGAATGTTCAGGGAGTATATTTGAGGGAGCTGATACGAGCCAATTGGGTGGGCGCAATTTACACCTGAATGGTTAGAAATGGGTTTTGTTCTAACATGAGTGGAATAGTGCTATTCATCCCCAATTTTACCAGGCCAGCTCAATATCAGAATCATGCCTATCTCCAAATACAGATTTGGATTATTGCAGGGAAAACACTCATGGAGGAATTGGAAAATTGTATGCAGGTAGAATTTAAAGGAATTGGGACAATTAAAGGGCAGTGTCACAATCGGGTGGAAAGGCTCAAAAAGCATCTCAATTCACCAGTAGCCTTTATCAAGGCTGAAGCGGAAAGGAAAAATGAATAGAATGGAAAATAAAGGTGCAGCTGTGAGTCTGCAGGTAAATGATGGAGTGGTCCAGCATACAAGCTTAAAATGGTGGTGGTGGTGGTGCACAGCTGGTGGTAAGGAGGGTTGCTCTCTGTTCCACTTCAGAACATCAACCCCATAAGCTAGCATTGCAACATGCCTGAAAGGAAGTAGGTCTAAGTTTCAGGCCGCAGTTAACCGTTACTGGCACTGAATATGCCAGGCCTATGCTGCATGGCAGCTAGATGTGCCCTTGCAGCAGATGGCACTGCTTTGCATGTGACTTTCTCATGATCCTGTGAAGACAGCTCCCATTGGTCATTGCCAGGCAGGTGTGTCAGGGCCTGCAGAGATGATGATGATGACAACTCATGAGTACAGACCATCAGGGCACACTAGCTAATGATCACCCTGCGGTGCCACTGAAAGCATGACAAACTATGCTTCCAAATAAGCATCTAACATTACAATGTGATCAGGCACTTACTTCTGCGAGGAAGTAACCAAATTACTGGATGATGGCAGTCCAGTAGATGCTGTACAACTTGATTTCCAGATAGCTTTCTGTAAAGGGTAAGATTTCACCATATGGGGTCAGAGATTATGCTGGATAGGCTTCAGGTTGCAATCTCATAGACAGAGACTCATCATAAATGGGAGTAGATTTGCATGGGCCCAGATTCCCAGTGGAGACTGGTAGGCATTTGTGTTCGAACCATTGCTGTTACCAGTTTTATAAATGATTTGGATGAATGCAAGGTTGCAGATGAGATAAAAGTGTGCACGGATGATGTGAACTTAGATCTAATATATAGGTTATAGATTGATTTAGATATGTTGGGGAATGGGCTCATGTGTGGCAGATGTCCTTCAATGTAGTAAAGGCAGTTTATGTAATTTGGTCTGGTAAACTCTAGGAATGTGTATACAATGCAAGGGTTATGACTAAAGGTTACAGAGCAGGATAGGGACCTGGGTAGGTGTGGTGGGGGTGCAGGGTGGGTGGGGGGGGAGTCATAGTTGGTAAACTATTGAAAGTCAACAAGCAGTGTGATGAGGTTATCCTTGGAACATTGCAGTACAAATTCCACCCCATGACCTCCAGTGGGGTCAGCGACATACTTCCCCGGTGAGTTCAAGCCCTGCCCCATCGGCATTACTACAACATAAACGACCCTGCAGATTTTTGGGCCTAAAAGCTTGCAGTAATGACCAGCACCGCGAATCCTTTAGAAAGTTTCAACTCCAGTACTGTTCAAAATCCACCACGTTAATTCCAATAGTGGAAGCCTCAGTGTCAGCGATTAAAATGACGACTTCCCTGGCCCACAGAGCACGGTTTAAGTGCGGACAAGAGGCACCTGGCCTGTAACCAGCAGAAGTGCAGGTTAGGGTGGCATCGCCGGGACGTGCATATTATTTTCATCCCAATGCCTTCCTGAGGTTCAATGACGTGCTGGCCATAAAACAGGAGGAAATACTATGGGTGCACAGACCGAGCACAACAGGACTGCTTCAATTGTTATAATGTACTGCACCCTGGAAATGGCCACTGTCAGAGTACAAAACCCAGAAATATCAAGCCTTAGTTGCTATACTTACACTTGCAAATCATGACTGCTCCCTGCTGGCTTCTGGCATATCAACAGTGGCTTGATTACGAACATCTCTGATCATTGCTGTACAGATTTTAATTACTTATTTCATACAATAAAGAAATGTATGTAAACCTGAAATCACCTTTAAACGTGGGGGTGATTTAAATGCGGGTGAGCGCATGGGTTTGAGTGCGGCTGCGGGGTGAAATCCAGGAAAAATGCGAGCATGTCGGGAAGCCGGCTCCAACCCACTGAATTCTGCATTTCACTCCAGCGTGTGAGGCTGCGTGTGTGCAACCCCCGAGAGAGAGAGAGAGGCGTGTTGTTAATTTCAATATGTTAATTGCTCAATTAGAGCGATATTTACGTGGGTTTTGCAGTTTAACTTTGGCTCCATGGATTTCCCGGGCTTCCTGGAACTAAGCAAGGGGAGGAGACAGTGGCAATTGAGGGGGCTGAAACCATGACAGGGAAATATGCCAATAAGTACTCAGTACACACGGCTGCCTTGTTACCTGCTTGTGGGAAAGGGTTTGTTCACAGTACTTGTGCTGAGAGGTTACTTTACACAATTTGGAGATGTCATCTACACTTTGGAGGTTTGGATGTCTGATCTGCACTTTGGAGCTCTGATCTATCAGATCAGCAGGGGTGCCATGTACGCTGTGTTACTTTGGACCTCAGATGAGGTTCAAGATGACCAGCAGCAGCAGCAGGAGCAGCGGGACCTGCACCAGCAGTAACAGGACCTGCACCAGCAGCAGAAGCAGGAGCACCAGCAGCACCAGCAGCAGTAGGAGCAGCAGAACCAGCACCAGCAGCAGTAGGAGCAGCAGGACCAGCACCAACAGCAGAAGCAGGAGCACCAGCAGCAGTAGGAGCAGCAGGACCAGCACCAGCAGCAGTCTGCTGCTCACAGACCTGTAGCTCCACAGGACAGAATGGATCAGCAGAGAGGTGCAGCTCGCTGGAGGCCATACCCCGCACACTGGGTCTGTCAGACCTGTCAGAACACCAGTGTCTCAGGAGGCTCAGGGTGTCGCATCAGGTGGTGGCAGACATTTGCAGCCTTCTGGAAAAAGACCTGCTGCCAGCTGGACCTGGAGGCCATTCTTTACCGGTAACAGTCAAAAGTCACCACCGCCCTCAACTTTTTTGCCTTTGCATTCTTCCAGGGCTCATCTGGAGACATTTGCAGGATCTCCCAGTTGGTGGCACACAATTGCATAAGATAGGTGACTGATGGCTTCTTTGCCAGGACCAGCAATTATGTCAACTTTGCCTGCAATGACGCCAATCAGAATGAGTGGGCGCTCGGGTTTGTGACTCTGGCTGGCTTCCCACAGGTGCAGGGCATCATCGACTGCACGCATGTGGCAATTCAAGCACCCATAGAACACCCAGGAGTGTTCGTCAACCGCAAGTGCTTCCACTCCATCAATGTGCAGCTGGTGTGCAACCACAAAAAGATCTTTATGCAGGTGTGCGTAAGATTCCCGGGCAGTTGCCACGATGCCTTCGTCCTGTTGAAGGGATAATTACTAGCCCTAGCCCCTTTAGGGCTACCCCAGATCAGGCGTATTCCTCAGACATTCACTTTCAACTAAAGTTTGAGGTAGCCGAATCCTAAAGACGCTTAATTGAATCTAAAGGTCCGGACTATCTCTTCCTAAAGGAAAGGAACAACCTGAAAATGTTATCGTCCTCCAGATAGCACTTTTAATAAGTTTAGCTAGACTGTAACGTTCCGGATATTATGAGGGTCTGGAAAACTCCCCCAGAATTCTGCAACTCCTCACCAGAGTGTACAGAAATTGAGTTTGCGAGTTTGATACAGAAGTCTTATGTGAGACAATTCTAAAAATATATAGATTTATTAAAGAACCAACATGTAGTTTACAGTTGGTGAGTCAATCGCAACATTAACAGTTCCAAAAAGAGAAAGCTTTACAATCTTATTATCAGAGATCCTTACTCTCAAATCTTTTACAGTTCTTAGTTTTGTACAGGATATCCACCAAAATCAAATACAGTACCTTTGATCCCCAAGGTACAAAGAGTTGGAGACTTACAGAGCCGCCTCTGATGCCTGAGAATCGCTTTGCCCCTTTACAGCGAGTCTACTATCCCATTTGAAAGTTCAATATTTATACCCTTTTCCAGTGGTATTTCCTTTAAGGTTTTCTGCTGATGTAAGCTAATTATCTCTAGTCATTTTTCTGCTGACTTCTGCAATTCTTAGTCACCTCAGCTGGTAGCATTACAGAATCATGTCTCTCCTCTAGGTGTTCTAAGTTTACCATAAAAAACGGTGTAACAGCAGGTGCGTTTTGTACTTGATGTCATTTTTACGAAGGCAGATGTTTGTGCTTCTTTACGAAGTGTAAATTAGAACACCTTGTACAGGGTGAACCATTATTTGTTCCCAAAGATTCAGACTGTCGGGAGCCTTTAACCTTCTGTTTCAATAAGGTTATTGATTCACTGTCAACAACTATCTTATCTCTATAGCCAGAATGCTATCACAGCTTTTTCAGTTAGGTTTCTAGATTTCCAGACCCAGTTTGTCATGTTTTAATAAGGCCAGAATTCTTTCATAGAATGGTGTATTTTTCTGAATAGGTTATATGGCTTATTCCTTCACACTGTGGCAGTCCATCCTCCCTGATTTCTTCACACCTTGAAGTAGAGTTACTGGGTGGCTGCTCAGAGACAAGGGATACCCACTTAAACGTGGCTGACGACACCTCTCAGAAATCCGAGGAATGAGGCACAGGAGCGATACAATGAATGCCATATGACCACCAGATGTGTCATTGAACAAGCCATTGGCATGCTGAAGATGCGCTTCAGGTGCCTTGACAGATCTGGAGGCACCCTTTAGTACTCACCAGCCAGGGTCTCCAGAATGGTCGTGGTGTGTTGCGCTCTGCACAACATTGCAAAGCAGCGAGGTTTGGACCTGCAGGAGCAACAGGGTGAAGAGCACAGAGCTTTCTTGAATGATTCCGAGGAGGAGGAGGAAGATGAGGAGGAGGGGTTAGAGGAGACGGATGGTGATGTGAGCAGTGCACCACCAGCGGTGCACATTGCTACCCGGGATGCCCTTATTATTGCGAGGTTCAGTTAGGTTCCATCAGTGCACCCATCTAACAACCACATGCAAACGCCATTTTTGCACCCTCCCCCCACCCCCCCACCGCCTCCACCCCACCAATGCCACAAACACAAAGCAGTCCTGCAAACAACCAAGCATCCATTTTACATCCTCCCATTGGTCGTCGTCAATTCAGGTCTTCCCATTCATCATCCCACAACTGAAAAGGCCACTTGCCAACCAGCAACCAAGAATGGGCAAGACGGGAAAGTGGTGCAAAATAATATTTATGTGGCTCACATATAAAACCGAATCTTACTATTCTAACAATGTGTAACACACCCATGTACATACCCTTATGCAACTACAAGGGGTAGAAATTAGGTCGCGCCCCATTTGGGGCGCAAATATCGTCTGGACGCAAATATTAGCGCCTGGCGCTAATTATCGGCACTGACTGGAAACTTCACTTTTACCGCCCCGGGAGGTGAGTGGAGTGCTAAAGCAGGCGCTGCACACCTGTCTTAAGGCGCAAAGGCCAAGGAGTGAGGCGTTAACTCAGAGCGCTGGCGAAGCTCATGTAATGTCAGTCAGCAATGGAACACACACACAATGGCACGAGCCAGTTCTTAAAGGGGATGGTTAATCTTGCTTTCCATCCACATCCTGTTCATTGCAGCCTTGAATCTCGGCCTGGAGAGACTTGCACATCAAATGTGCTGGAAAGAACAATGGAGAGTACCAGGCAAAGAGCTCAGAGTGCAGCTCCCACAGTCTCTGCTAAATCGATACAAGGAATGGCAAATCAAAATGAACCTGCAAAGTGCTGCTCAGTACCCAAAACTCCTTCACACAACGTTGAATCTCTCCAGAAGTCTCTCCCTCTCTCTCTCAGAATGCGTAGGTCAAAAATGCCACCAACAATAAAAGACAGGAAGAGGCCCCCTTTAAATAGCGCCCCCCCCAGCCCCACAGCGATTGATAGCGTTCCAGTCTTCTGGTCGTTGGATGCGCCAGGCGGTAAGGCAGGGGGCGCCACTCAATTTCCGCTCCGGGGCGCCACAAGGGCGTTGCACCATGGAATGACGTCACAATCTGCGCGCGCAGGTGGTCGCAGCGGTAAGTTTTAGCGCCGCCGCACAATCTCTAGTTAAGTTCTCGAGCGGCGCAAACATCGCTGCGCCCGGGCGTTAGCGGCTTTGCGCCCCATTAGCGCCCTCTTAAGGCGCTAACGGGAGGTGCAACCAACTGAATTTTTACCCCCAAATCTTTACTGTTACTTTTCCAAGCACTTCTACGTGGTGCAACCCCTGTGGCTTCAGCAGAGGTAGAGGCAGGCTGCTCAGATCCCAGCACTGACTGCTGAGATGCTCCTGGCCGACATCCTCTGGATTTTGGAGCCTGTGAGGGCCCCGCCAAAGACTGTTCCACCTGCACCTGTGCAGGGGCAGACTCGAGGACACGAGGCTAGAAATTGGCCACTTACCACTACGAGTTACCGCCATGATCCGGTCAAAAAATGGTGGCTGCCACTCTAGCGCCCTTCTCTGGTGCGGGACTCGGTGGCCGCCATTTTGGTGAGGGCCTTAGTGCTGCCAATAGCAGCACTGGCCCTGGAAACATAAATGAAGAGAGGGTGACATCAGTTGACAAGCAACGCTGACTTAACATCACCTCAGCAGACTTCAACCTTAGCGTCGAGTTCAGCGCTGGGTCCAAAGCTTGCCATGAATATCCACTGTTCAGTAGACTGACAGAGACGCTGCCAGCACCTCTTAAAGGGACACACACATCTTTCAGATAAGTTTGCATTTAAGCTTTTGGACTGGATCTTTTTTATTTTATTGAAGTAATGGCTTGCTGCAATACATATTAAAAGTTTTTAAGTATGCAGGAAGTGCTGCTGGATGCTTACAAGGCCTTGGATGGTAAAGGAAGGCCTCTGCGAAGAAAGAAAATGCTGGAAATACTCAACAGGTTAGGCAGCATCTGTGGAGAGAGAAACAGAGTTTACGTCTCAGGTCGAGATGTTGCCTGACCTGCTGAGTATTTACAACATTTTATACTTTTATTTCAGTTTTACAGCAACTGCTCACAGAGGGAAGAGGAAGATACAGAAGAGGAAGACGCAGAAGAGGAAGGAGCAGAAGAGGAGGAAGCAGAAGGAAGGATGCAACCCCGATAGTCCCATTCTGGCCAGGATATCCGGGATGGAATCATCCGCCCGTGGTACCAGTGATCACAACCCCAACTCCCCTTTCAACATTTGTCCCACACCTTAAGTTCTCTCTGTTACTGACCATCACATCATCCTCTTGGCCACAATGCTGAAATACAAGTTACCACAAAGCAAACTTTCCAATCCAATGTTGTACATCTATCCATCCAATATGACATCAATAAATCAACTCAACACCCTTATGCATTCTCTTAGTGACTGTCTTGTGTGTGCCTTTGCCTATCCTACTGATGTCATGCTGTGCTACCCCAGTGGCTGCAGCATGGCTGGTGGAAGGCTGCTGACTTTCAATGGGGAACACTGCAAATGGCCTTGCTAATCGACCTTGAGGAGCTGGTGGCTGGGAGTGTGAAATCGAGTGACGGCGTTTCTTCTTCTTCTTCTTCTACTTCACTCTTCTCTCCCTCGTCTTGGTCAATCACTGGCTGGGCAGGCTGCATTTCTTGAGTGTGTGAAATGAGGAAGGCACAAGGGTGGAGTTGTGGTGAGGGGCGGGCAGGAAAGCAAGAGGTGCATGCGAGAAAGAGGATAATGTTTGAGGATACCAGCATCTTGTATGCTTTTAGCCCCGCCGCTGGCAAAGGGTTCAGCCATACCCCTGCAAGAATATCCAGCATCGTCTCCTCCAAGGTGGTGAGGTGAAGCTAGGATATTGTGATATATGTGAGCTGTGCCTCGTGATTGGTACAGATTGTTGGTAGGTGAGTGATTGGGTGGGGGAGTCGTGCATTGAGAAGTTTGTGAGGCTAGTGGTGCAGTTGGTAGGAGACAGCTTTTGAAGATGCATTCACTGACCTTGACCAGTAGTCTGAGGTCATGAAGCTTCTTTGGGCACTGGAGCCAGGTCATGGGGGCAACACTGCTGGCAGCGATGGCCTCAGTAATGTGGTCCCACAGCATTCTTTCATGAGCCTCCTGGCCTCTGTGGGTAGAGGACCTCTCTTGCAGTGTTGACCCCCTGCACAAAGCTAGAGTGCTGCATGCGAGACCCTGGGTGCCCTTTTCCTGGTTTGCTGAGCCATTTGTGTTAGCGCTGAAGCACTTTTCCCATTTTTTTAGGTCTGGAAGGGAATTCAGCTTTAAGAGCTGAAGACTCCCATTTGGGAATTCTTTTTAGTGTTAATTTTTTTTCAGAAGGCAGTTGAGCTGTAAGGGCTAAAAACTGCATTTTTTTTTCATCTCAGAAGGCATTGCCCCTTTAAGAAACTGACAATTCTTTCTGAATTCACAGTCTCGCTTTCAGAGAGGATGTTCGAGCTGCAACTATGCTTTGGCCACGCTACACTGGGGCCTGCTGCCAGGACTAACACCACCAGGACGGCGTTGCACTATGAGTTAAGCACTGGGCTAATGTTAATTAGATCCCAGCGCCAATTTTTCGGTCCTGTCAATGCCACCATTTTTAGCGGCCGTTATCACCCAGCCGCGGTGGCACCGGCAGCTTTTGTAGCGGTCACGAATTTCTAGGCTAATGTGTCCTGTTTGACCTCAGCTTCAAACTTCACATCTGGTCTATTGCCAAGACTGTCCATTTCCACCTCTGCAACATCAGGCAACTCCATCCGTACCTCACCCCAAGTGCTGCTGAAATACTCAGTCATGGTTTATCACCTCCAATCCTAAGTTCTCTAATAGCCTCCTTGCTTTGTCTCCCCAATTCTACCCCACACAACGTCCAGCTCATCCACAACGTTGCCACCTGAATCCTACCCTGTATTAAATCCTAATCACTCAGCACACCAGCCCTTGCTGGCTTTCACTGTTCCATTGTATTGATTTCAAAATTCTCATCTTTATCTTTAAATGCTCTCTTCCTTTGCAAAGCACCTTTGGGAGTTTTGTTCTATTAAAAGGTACCATGAAGGTACAAGTTGTTATTGTTGTTTTCATGTACTGTGGCCCAGTAGCATCAAGGAAACAAATGGCTCAGGCTGTTGTGATCAATGTCACAGAGACTTCAGCATGCATATCATTACATAAATAAGACAAAATTGTTTATCATACTGCTTTTAGTAAATTGTAAGGTTTCTTTCACTTATAAATTTGCTGCTGCTGATGATGCACTGTCCTCTGTGTATGATATGAGTCTTTAATTAGTGTCTAAATTGATATTCAGATTGAGCTGATATTTAGCCTGAACATGCTTGAGGAATTTAAAGGTCAAATCTTCTTCAGACCGTCCATGTAAAATGCCTATCTCACGCATCCCAAGCTGCCACAGCGAGCCAGCGAGTCCCAGATTCACCTTCTTAAATAAAGTAACTGACTGAAGCCTGCTGAGTCTCATTGAACTTTGACTGACATTCAGACTAATAGAAAACCAGCTTGAGTTGCATTTGATTTTGCCAGATCAGCATCAGTGCCATTGCTGAGCTTATGCTGTTTCGCTGAAAGCTGTCAGGCAGTTGCCAGTAAACGGCCCAGGGCCTGCTGCGAGCATTCACAGCTTGAATCATCGCTTCAGATGACTATCTCCAGGCTATTACATGCTGCAGCCTTCCTACGTTACCATGCCATTAAAGATAATTGTCACTTTTCCCATCTGCCTGAAGCTATTAGTGAAGTTTCTTTCTGTAATGATCACATGTGATTGCACGTGAAGTAGTTTACCTGTTGTGAGTGTAAATTTTGATATTTCTGTTGGCACATCAGTGGTCATGTAGAAAGACTCATGCTGTAAAGCTGGTAAGTGACAAAAAGAATTTTAGTGGCATGGTGTCAGAGCATTAAAATTCTGTGTCAAAAAGAGCTGGATGACGTTTACGGCTGTAATTTCTTCACCCCTCCCGCTATGGCAAGTAGCCAATCTCAGCCAGACCATCTGGAATAACATTGTGTAGAAGGGAGACAATTCCTCACAGGGAGAGATGGGAAATTGGAGGACCAGTTAATCTGTGTCACATTTCTGCAGCCCCAAATGGCCAATGACGGAACAGAATTAACAGAGACACAGGAACAGCTTGTGTACTCATCTGTTCAGCGGCTGACGTACAGAGTCCTGAAAAATTTCAAAGAAAAATAACTCACAAAATTGTGGGGGGGGGAATAAAATATAATTTTATATTAGTGAATGTTCTCGGGGCAATTTTAAGTTTATTATTGTTGTGCCCTTCGCAGTAGTTCCTCACTAAAGAACAAAATGGTAAACACTCATTTACAAGTTATATTAATAATGTTAACCTGCCACACTAACTCCTGACTACACTACAACAAGAACAACCTAACTTTATATAGTGCTTTTAATGTAGAAAAATGTTTCAAAGTGCTTCATGGAAGAATAATAAAAAAAAGACACCGAGCCAAATAAGGAGATATTGGGCCAAAAATTCGGTACTTGCCGGGTGAGTACGCATTGTGCACTCACCCGTAAGGCCTCCTGAAGTGCCGATTTCCTGCATGCACTGCGCATGCGCGGGAAACCGGAACTTCCGGTCTCGTGAAGGGAGGGGTTCAGAGGTGAACCGCGTGCACGGGAGAGGCTGCACGCACGCAGTGAACTTAGGTTTTTTTTCAGGTTTCTCCAGGAAGGTAAGTATTGAAGAAGCTGCGCTTTTAAAAAGGAGGCGCAAGACCCGTTTTTAACAAGGTAAGTGGTTAATTAATTACAATTTAAAAAAATTTTCAACAGGTTTATCTTTTTTAGATACCTTAAAGAAAGGTAAGTTTATTGTTAGCAATGTTAAAAAGTATTTTAATTTTTTCAAAAATTTAAATTTTTGTTTAAAGTAGTTAATTTATTTAACTTATAGTTATTTTAAAAATGTGATGGTTTTAAAAAAAATGTATTTGAAGTTTAGGTGTTGTTTTGAAGCCGATTTCAATTCATAGATTTGACAGGTCTTCCTGTCAAATCTATGAATGAAAGATGGTCTGTGAAGGTGGTCCAGAAAGCAGGTAAGTGATTGGTTGGTGAGTATTTCTCTCTTTTTAAACTTAAACTCTGTGGTTTATAGTTTCTAAGCTCTCTGTGGTTTAGCGGGGACTGTTGGTAAACCAGGGCCCTTAAGTATATCATTTAACTGTAGTGTAATTGGTGAGATTGATTTGATTTAATTTAATTTGAATTAATTAAAGGGTAAGTCATGGCAGGAGAGCTCGGCCCCGTGGTATGCTCCTCCTGCGCTATGTGGGAGCTCAGGGACACTTCCTGTGCCACTGACAACCATGTGTGCAGGAAGTGTATCCAGCAACAGCTACTGGCAGACCACATTACGGTGCTGGAGCTGCGATTGGATACATACTGGACCATTCACGATGCTGAGGACGTCGTGGATATCACGTTTGAGCAGTTGGTCACACCGCAGGCAAAGGATGCACAGGCAGAAAGGGAATGGGTGACCAACAGACAGAGTAGTAGGCGCAGGCAGGTAGTGCAGGAGTCCCCTGTGGACATCCCCCTCTCAAACAGATATACCACTTTGAATACTGTTGGGGGAGATGGCTTATCAGAGGAAGGCAGCAGCAGCCAACTTCCTGGCACCAGGGGTGGCTCTGCTGCACAGGACGGGAGGAAAAAGAGGGGTAGAGCTATAGTGATAGGGGATTCTATTGTAAGGGGAATAGATAGGCGTTTCTGTGGCTGCAAACGAGACTCCAGCATGGTGTGTTGCCTCCCTGGTGCAAGGGTCAAGGATGTCTCAGAGCAGCTGCGGAACATTTTGGAAGGGGAGGGTGAACAGCCAGTTGTCGTGGTGCATATAGGTACCAACGATATAGGTAAAAAAGGGGATGAGGTTCTAAAAGCTGAATATAGGGAGTTAGGAGGTAAATTAAAAAATAGGACCTCAAAGGTAGTAATCTCCGGATTGCTACCAGTGCCACGTGCTAGTCAGAGTAGAAATAGAAGGATATTTCAGATGAATACGTGGCTAGAGGAATGGTGCAAGGGGGAGGGATTCAAATTCCTGGGACATTGGAACAGGTTCTGGGGGAGGTGGGACCAGTACAAACTGGACGGTTTGCACCTGGGCAGGGCTGGGACCGATGTCCTGGGGGAGTGTTTGCTAGTGCTCTGGGGGAGGGTTTAAACTAAAATGACAGGGGGTTGGGAACCTGAGCAGGGAGACAGAGGAAAGGGTAAAAAGGATAAAAGCAAAAGATAGGAAGGAGAAAAACAAAAGTGGCAGTTAGAGAAATCAACGGTTTAAATCAAACATGGCCACAGTAAATAATAATTCTAATAGGTCTAAGAGCGTTAAAAAAACAAGCCTGAAGGCTTTGTGTCTTAATGCAAGGAGCATTCGGAATAAGGTGGATGAATTAGCTGCGCAAATAGAGGTAAACGAATATGATTTGATTGGGATTACGAAAACATGGCTCCAGGGTGGCCAAGGCTGGGAACTCAACATCCAGGGGTATTCAATATTCAGGAAAGATAGGCAAAAAGGAAAGGGAGGTGGCGTAGCATTGCTGGTTAAAGAGGGGATTAACACAATTGTAAGGAAGGATATTAGCTCTGATGATGTGGAATCTGTATGGGTAGAACTGAAAAATACCAAGGGGCAGAAAACGTTAGTGGGAGTGGTATATAGACCTCCAAACAGTAATGCGGAGGTTGGGGATGGCATTAAAAGGGAAATTAAAGAAGCGTGCAATAAGGGCACAGCAGTCATCATGGGTGACTTTAATCTACATATAGATTGGGCTAACCAAATTAGTAACAATACTGTGGAGGAGGAATTCCTGGAGTGTATACGGGATGGTTTCCTGGACCAATATGTCGAGGAACCAACCGGAGATCAGGTCATCTTAGACTGGGTATTATGTAATGAGAAAGGATTCATTAGCAATCTTGTTGTGCGAGGCCCCTTGGGTCGGAGCGATCATAATATGACAGAATTCTTCATTAAGATGGAGAGTGAAGTAGTTGACTCAGAGACTAGGGTCCTGAATTTAAATAAAGGAAACTACGATGGTATGAGGTGCGAGTTGGGTAGGATTGATTGGGGAATGTCACTCAAAGGGTTGATGGTGGATAGGCAATGGCAAACATTCAAAGACTGCATGGATGAACTACAGAATTTGTTCATCCCAGTTTGGCATAAGAATAAAACAAAAAAGGTGACTTCACCGTGGCTAACAAGGGAAATTAGGGATAGCATAAGATCCAAGGAGAGGACATATAAATTGGCCAGAAAAAGCAGTAAACCTAAGGATTGGGAGCAGTTTAGGATTCAACAAAGGAGGACAAAGGGAGTAATTAAGAAGGGGAAAATAGAATATGAGAGGAAGCTTTCAGGGAACATAAAAACTGACTGTAAAAGCTTTTATAGATATGTGAAGAGAAAAAGATTGGTGAAGTCAAGCGTAGGTCCCTTGCAGTCAGAATCAGGGGAACTTATAATGGGGAACAAAGAAATGGCAGACCAATTCAATACATATTTTGGTTCTGTCTTCACAAAGGAGGACACAAATAACCTCCCAGAGATGTCGGGGAACATAGGGTCTGATGAAAGGGAGGAACTGAATGAAATCAGTATTTGTAGGGAAATGGTGTTAGGGAAATTGGCGGGATTGAAGGCTGATAAATCCCCAGGGCCTGATAATCTACATCCTAGGGTACTTAAGGAAGTGGCCCTAGAAATAGTAGATGCATTGCTGATCATCTTCCAACATTCGATGGAATCTGGAACTGTACCCATGGATTGGAGGGTAGCTAATGTTACCCCACTATTCAAAAAAGGTGGTAGAGAGAAAACGGGGAATTACAGACCGGTAAGCCTGACATCGGTAGTGGGGAAAATGCTAGAGTCCATCATAAAAGATGTAATAGCAGAGCACTTGGAAAACAGTGACAGCATCGGACAAAGTCAACATGGATTTACAAAAGGTAAATCGTGCTTGACTAATCTACTGGAATTTTTTGAGGATGTAACTGGTAAAATAGATAAGGGAGAACCAGTGGATGTGGTGTATTTGGACTTTCAAAAGGCTTTTGATAAGGTCCCGCATAAGAGGTTAGCGTGTAAAATTAAGGCACATGGGATTGGGGGCAAGGTATTGACTTGGATAGAGAACTGGTTGGCAGACAGAAAGCAAAGAGTTGGAATAAACGGGTCTTTTTCCGAGTGGCAGGCAGTGACTAGTGGGGTACCGCAGGGATCGGTCCTTGCACCCCAGCTATTCACAATATATATTAATGATCTAGACAAGGGAACTAGATGTAATATCTCCAAGTTTGCAGACGACACAAAGCTGGGTGGGCGTGTGTGCTGTGAGGAGGATGCCAAGAAACTCCAAGATGATTTGGACAGGTTGGGTGATTGGGCAGAAGCATGGCAGATGCAATATAACGTGGATAAATGCGAGGGTATCCACTTTGGTGTCAAAAACAGGAAGGCAGATTATTATCTGAATGGCAATAGATTGGGAGAAGGGGAAGTGCAACGAGACCTGGGTGTCCTTGTGCACCAGTCGCTGAAGGTAAGCATGCAGGTGCAGCAGGCGGTTAAGAAGGCAAATGGTATGTTGGCCTGCGTAGCGAGAGGGTTTGAGTACAGGAACAAGGATGTCTTGCTGCAGTTGTACAGGGCCTTGGTGAGACCACATCTTGAGTATTGTGTGCAGTTTTGGTCGCCTTATCTGAGGAAGGATGTTCTTGCCATGGAAGGAGTTCAGCGAAGATTCACCAGGCTGATACCTGGGATGGCAGGAATGACGTATGAGGAGAGATTGGGTCGATTGGGCTTATACTCGCTGGAGTTTAGAAGAATGAGAGGGGATCTCATTGAAACTTATAAAATTCTGAAAGGACTGGACAGACTAGATGCGGGAAGGATGTTCCCGATGGCGGGGGAGTCCAGAACCAGGGGTCACTGTCTAAGGATAAGGGGTAAGCCATTTAGGACAGAAATTAGGAGGAATTTATTCACCCAGAGAGTGGTGAATCTGTGGAATTCTCTACCACAGAAGGCAGTAGAGGCCAATTCATTAAATATATTCAAGAAGGAGTTGGATATATTTCTTAAGGCTAAAGGGATCAAGGGATATGGGGAGAAAGCAGGAACAGGGTTCTGATTTTGGATGATCAGCCATGATCGCATTGAATGGCGGAGAAGGCTAGAGGGGCCGAATGGCCTACTCCTGCTCCTATCTGCTATGTTTCTATGTTTCTATGCTGCCATTGGCTGTCCATGGCCCACGTGATCCCAGGGGACGCATCGCACTAACTACGCCCCTGGGATACACAAGCACTGCGCGCTGGCAGCTGCAGGAGGCCCAGGAGCTGAAGTCCCCGTGGCCCCAGATCAATGGCAGGCACGGTAGGTAGGTGCGCGCGGGATCCTTGCACCCGCGGGAAGCCAGGGAGCCTAATTTCTGGGCCATTAGGAGGGGTGACCAAAAGCTTGATTAAAGAGGTGGGTTTTAAGGAGGAGAAAGAGGTCAAGAGATTGAAGGAGGAAATTCCAGGGCACAGGCTCTGGGCAGCTGAAGGCGTAGCCACCAATTTCTGGGGTGAATGGAGGGGGGATGCACAATAGGTTAGAGTTGGAAGAATGCAGACTTCTGGGTAGCCAGCTAGGAGAGCATTGGAATAGTCAACTCTGGAGGTAACATGATGCGTTGATAGGATGAGATGAAGTCAGGTAGGAGGAGGTTCAGGTGGAGCATAAACACCAGCATAGACCTGATGGGATGAATAGCTTGTTTCTGTGCTGTAAATTCTATGTAATATGTAAAAGCATGTTTAAGGGCTTCAGCAGCAGATAAGCTGAGGCAAGGGCAGAGACGGGCGATGTTACATAGGTGAAAGTAGGTGGTCTTTGTGATAGAGAAGATATGGGTTGGAAGCTCAGCCCAGGGTCAAATAGATTACGAACAGCCTGGTTCAGCTTGAGACAGTGGCTAGAGAGGGGATGGAATTGAGGACGAGGGAATGGAGTTTGTGGTGGGACAGGGATGATGGGTGAGTGGGACTTGGCGTGGGATAGGATTTGGGTAGCAGAATTTTGGATGTTTATGGAATAGCCTGCTAAAATTCAATCCAAGATTCAAGTCTGAATATAAGGACAAGGTATCAAGGGTTGCCCTGCGTTGGTGGAACTGTAACTGTGGAAGGAGTCAACATTTTCAGTAAAATGCTAAGAAAAAATTACTTAGCCAGAGACTAAAACAGTACAGGCAAAAATAATGGTTCTTCCTGTTGAATATGATAGTATGGAATCAACAACATATTTCAATGGGTTGACTTCAGAGTCGATAATACAGGCCTGCTTCAGTTACGCAGGGTCAGCAGTGAATCAGGTGCCGTCCATGCCTGTGCTGAAAATGGGCCGATCTTGCATGATAACACAAGATTGGCTAATCCATGTACTGCAATGGTGCTCCCGACACCTAGTGCATGATGTGCTGGGAGCACCACGGGAACCAGGGCTGGAATGGTGCCTGCCAACAGTCATGGAAGGACTACCCAAATACGCTGCCTTTTGTTTTTTTTTAGATACTGTGGACTTAGCTATCCTTGCTAGATTTGGCCATTGAGGACTAAAAAAAAAAGTGACAACTAGGAAGGGTAGCCATATAAGGAAAGGGCCATCCAGGAGAAACAATCCCCCCCCCCCCCACCACACCCCCAAGGGCTTCCCATGAAATACCCTTTCAAACACTCAATAGGTATGCTCCCTAATTAAATAACTTCTGGGGCCTTAGATAATGTCGCCAAGGATATTGTGCACAGTCTCCCAATGCTTTATTTTCTGCATGGCCACACTGGACATGCCCAGCGCATCAGGCCTCAGCATCCCATAATACGGGGAGGCAGTGTCCAATGCACTTCAGCACGTCAGGCACCTGCTAGTGCATCAGTTTCCCATTGTATTTCTGCTGATCATTCCATCTATCTTATTTTATAATACCCCAGAGGAATGAGTAAAATGTTTCCAAAAGGATCGGAGATCACAAGTATGTTGTAAAATGCCAATTTCAAGTATCTTGATAGAATTTAAGAATTTACATCAGTAGCTTTATATTTGAGATAATCACAGTCAACTAGAGCAGCTAAACAGTACTGCTAAACAGAAGGCAGCAGTACAAATTCCACTGTGAAGTCCTTACTCATAGTTCATTCTTTCACCACACAGTGGCATGCATGGCACATGACATTATCAGAGTCTTTGTTGTACCCACAGGAAAGAGTAACCAATTATATTTAAGTAACTTACTGACAAAGCTTTACTTGAAAAAATGCATTTTATTTTAATAATGTGCGATACAAATTCAAAGGAAGAACTTGTATTTATATATAATTTAAATCCATGGCTGCTGCTTCAGTTGATTGGTTCCTTGGGGCTCCTCCCACTCCGTTGATGCAACTTCGCCAGGAGTTGGGACTTCAGGATGAGAGACTTCAGTTATGAGGAGAGGTTGAAAAAATTAGGACTGTTCTCCTTGTAACATAGAAGGTTAATTAGTGACCTAATAGATGTTTTCAGGATGATGAGAGGTTTTGATAGAGTAGATGGAGAAAAACTCTTCCCTCGAGCGACTGGGCCAATTATTACGATAGCAAAATACTGCGGATGCTGGAAATCCGAAATAACAACAGAAAACGCTGGAAAAACTCAGCAGGCCAGGCAGCATCCGTGGAGAGAGAAACAGAGTTAACGTTTCAGGTCGAAACCCTTCGTCGGAACTGAGAACAGAGCAGGAAATTTCCTGCTCTGTTCTCAGTTCCGACGAAGGTTTCGACCTGAAACGTTAACTCTGTTTCTCTCTCCACGGATGTTGCCTGGCCTGCTGAGTTTTTCCAGCGTTTTCTGTTGTTATTTGGGTCAATTATTAGCTAGTTTAAGAAAATACAAAGTTTTGCTTGCTCAGCTGGAAGATGGCACAAAGTGGAAATGCTGCTACCCCCTTTTTAAAAAAAGGTCACTACACATGGAAGTTGGATTCTAAAACCAGGATACGGAACCACGTTGCCAAGATTCTTCAGAATTATACTCGAGGTCATAGATTCAAAATCATTGGCAAAAGATCTAGAAGGGAGATGAGGAGAATGTTTTTCACTCAGAGAGTTGAAGGGATCTGGAACACTCGACCTGAAAAGGTGGTGGAAGCTGATTCCATAAATAACTTTAAAAAGGGAGTTGGACAGGTACTTGAGGATGAGAAACTTACAGGGTTATAGACAAAAAGCGGGGATGTGGGACTAAGCACAACTGCTCCTTCAAAGGGCCAGCACAGGTATGACAGGCCTCCTTCTGTGCTGTAAGTTTCTATCATTCTATGATTCGAAACCCTTTTCACGCACGTAAACGGGGTTTCCGGCGCACTTCCGGCAAAGTTACAGGTTTGGAGCGGGAGCAACTCCAAGGAATTTCTAGCAGAGTGTTCTGGTTTAATTTATCTCTATTTCCCAAGACTAGAATCTGGGCAGTGTGGAAAATCAGGAGGGATTTCTCCAACAAGAGATATAAATATTACCACTGCCAAAGGTTAAACGTAGGGGGGAAGAGGGGGCCGAGCAAAGATATCTATGTTGTAAGTGTCGGCCTTGTCTTAGTGGCATCACTCTTGCCTCTGAGTCAGAACGTTGTGGGTTCAAGCGCTATGCCAGAGATTTGAGCATATAATCCAGGCTGACACTTGGTTTAACGTCTCATCCGAAAGAGGTGCCCATCTCAGGTGGATGTAAAAGATCCCATGACACTAGTCGACGAAGAGCCAAGAGTTCTCTCTGGTGTCCTGGCCAACATTTAACCCTCAACCAATATCACTAAAACAGATGATCTGGTCGTTATCTCAAAGCTGTTTGTGAGACCTTGCTGTGCGCAAATTGGCTGCTGCATTTCCTACAACAGTGACCACACTTCAAAAGAACTTCATTGGCTGTAAAGTACTTTGGGACGTCCTGAGGTTGTGGAAGGTGCTATATAAATGCAAGTTCTCTTCTTTCTGTCCGAGTAAAACTAGTGATAAAAGGAGCAATCACAAGAAAACAAGTTGAACCTGCAGGTTTCCTAAAATATTAATTTCCCTATTAAACTCCTGGGTACATTTCAATGAGCCTTTCCTAACATCTCAATCAAAAACAATTAACATATCTCAGAACCCAAATGAGTAATTAGGTAATTAAAGTATTATCATTGGTTTCAGCACACCCAAGGGACTGCTTTGACACACGGTTCAAGATTTCGACAAATTAATACGTCCTTGTTCATTGTTGTCAACTGATTAAGGGTATGCTGTTTATATTTTTAATAAAGGTTTTGAATTTGTTTTTAATTCCTCCGATTGGTTGTCGCAGCTTCTCAGCAGCAGCTCTGATGTTGAATTAAATCATGTTTTCTTCCAGAGAATTATAATTGATTCTCGACAAATGAACAGCTTTGTTTCACTCATATGCATATAATTAATCTCTATTTTTCTAAATTGTTCAGTCAATATTTGACACAGGAAATGAGGGCTCAACTGATTTTGAAAGTCTATTAATGCAGCTGGATCCATTGTATTTGCAAGCTCCATGTTAGTGGCTTGCACTCGTTACTTTACTTTAAGGCTTTCCTTTTATTTCATTAACATTCTCAGCCATTCTGAGTCTTTGGCAACTCTAACATAGCAAATAAAGAAGTCATCCACAGCTCCTTTACCTATCGCTACCATGTGATTTATTTCATCGTTCATAGGACAATAGATGCAGGTTAAAAATATGCTGACCTTGACCTCTGATAACCTCAGACCAGGAAGAAGAACCGGTAAAAACAGTATTTGAGGTATAAAACCGAACTGTATTTGAAATAAAGGAAACATGACATTTTTATTGCTAGTGATCTAATTTCTAGTTAATCAAGCAAATGTTGTGACCTTTGGCCTTCCATAAACTTTACCTACTCAAGGACAGTGAGATTACACTATTGATATAATCAGTTTCTTTAACAAAAACAGAAAATGCTGGAAATATACAGCAGGTCAGTCAGCAGTCTCACACAGGCTATGACATTTTGGGTATGTTCTCTTCAGCCCTTCTGATGAAGGGTATACCAAAAACATCATAACCAGCACTGCATCGGAATAGTGCACCCGGAATCTGCTGCTCTTATTGAGCCAAGATTTCCTGTTTTGGGCCAACTCAATGGCCCAGAGGCAGCACCAGTGCAAACCTGCTTCCAGGCAGGGCTTAGCGGCAAGGGAACAGAAATAAAGGGAAGCTGCAGGCTTCTCGGGCCTGTAGCTGTGTGTTGAGCCTCGGAGATCGGACCCAATTCAATTGGAAGATTCAAGGTGTGTTCCAATAACTGAAGGTGGCTCTACCTTAGAGCCTTAAAAACAGGAGTAAGGGTTCTAAATTGGGGGAAGGCCAATTTTACTAGGTTGAGAAATGATTTAGCAAAGGTGGACTGGAAATAGTTACTTGAAGGTAAATCAGTGTCAGAGCAGTGGGAGGCATTCAAGAGGGAGATACATGGAGTTCAGGGTAAACATGTTCCCACAAAGAAAAAGGGTAGAACTGTCAAATTTAGAGCCCCCTGGATGACAAGGTGCATACAGGGTAAGATAAGGCCAAAAAGGGAAGCCTATACCAGATATCGTGAGCTCAATACTGCAGAAAGCCTAGAAGAGTATAGAAAGTGTAGGGGTGAAATTAAGAAGGAAATTCGGAAAGCAAACAGAGGGCATGAAAAAATACTGGCAAGTAGAATCAAAGAAAACCCAAAGATCTTTTATAATTACATCAAGAGCAAGAGGATAACTTAGGAAAGAGTAGGGCCTATCAGGGACCAAAATGGTGATCTATGTGTGGAGGCGGAGGTTGTGGGTAAGGTACTTAATAAATACTTTGCAGCTGTATTCACAAAAGAGGGGGATGATGCTGACGTTGAAGTTAAGGAGGAAGATAGTGAAATATTGGACGGGATAAACATAGTAAGAGAGGAAACATTAAGGGATTTAGCATCCTTGAAAGTAGATAAATTGCCAGGCCTGGATGAAATATATCCGAAGCTATTAAAAGAAGCAAGGGAAGAAATTGCAGAGGTTCTGACCATCATTTTCCAATCCTCCTTGGCTACAGGAGTGGTGCCAGAGGATTGGAGAACTGCTAACGCTGTACCATTGTTTAAAAAGGGAGGAAGGGATAAACCAAGAAATTACAGGCCAGTTAGTTTAACCTCGGTGGTGGACAAATTACTGGAATCAATTCCGAGGGGCAGTATAAACCTTCATTTAAAAAGACACAGAATAATCAAGGACAGTCAGCATGGTTTTGTTAAGGGAAGGTCGTGTCTGACTAACTTGATTGAATTCTTTGAGGAGGTAACAAGGAGGGTCAATGAGGGCAGTGCATTTGATGTAGTCTACATGGATTTTAGCAAGGCTTTTGACGAGGTCGCACATGGCAGGTTGATCAAAAAAGTAAAAGAAATACCGAGGGGCAGAAAACATAAGTGGGAGTTGTATACAGACCCCCAAACATTAATGCTGAGGTTGGGGATGGCATTAAATGGGAAATTAGAGACGCGTGCAATAAGGGCACAGCAGTTATCATGGGTGACTTTAATCTACATATAGATTGGGCTAACCAAATTAGTAACAATACTGTGGAGGAGGAATTCCTAGAGTGTATACGGGATGGTTTCCTGGACCAATATGTCGAGGAACCAATTAGAGATCAGGCCATCTTAGACTGGGTATTATGTAATGAGAAAGGATTAATTAGCAATCTTATTGTGCGAGGCCCCTTGGGGAGGAGCGATCATAATATGATAGAATTCTTCATTAAGTTGGAGAGTGAAGTAGTTGACTCAGAGACTGCGGTCCTGAATTTAAATAAAGGAAACTATGATGGTATGAGGCGCGAGTTGGCTAGGATGGATTGGGGAAGGTTACTTAAAGGGTTGACGGTGGACAGGCAATGGTAAGCATTTAAAGATCGCATGGATGAACTACAGAATTTGTTCATCCCTGTCTGGCATAAAAATAAAACAAAAAAGGTGGTGCAACCGTGGCTAACAAGGGAAATTAGGGATAGCATAAGATCCAAGGAGAGGACATATAAATTGGCCAGAAAAAGCATAAAACCTGAGGATTGGAAGCAGTTTAGGATTCAGCAAAGGAGGACAAAAGGATTAATTAAGAGGGGGAAATAGAGTATGAGAGTAAGCGTGCAGGGAACATAAAAACTGACTGTAAAAGCTTCTATAGATATGTGAAGAGAAAAAGATTGGTGAAGTCAAGCGTAGGTCCCTTGCAGTCAGAATCAGGGGAATTTATAATGGGGAACAAAGAAATGGCAGACCAATTAAATACATACTTTGGTTCTGTCTTTACAAAGGAGGACACAAATAACCTCCCAGATATGTCGGGGAACATAGGGTGTAATGAGAGGGAGGAACTGAATGAAATCAGTATTTGTAAGGAAATGGTGTTAGGGAAATTGAAGGGATTGAAGGCCGATAAATCCCCAGGGCCTGATAATCTACATCCTAGGGTACTTAAGGAAGTGGCTCTAGAAATAGTAGATGCATTGTTGGTCATCTTCCAAAATTCTATAGACTCTGGCACAGTTCCCATGGATTAGAGGGTAGCTAATGTAACCCCACTATTTAAAAAAGGTGGTAGAGAGAAAACGGGGAATTATAGATCGGTAAGCCTGACATCGGTAGTGGGGAAAATGCTAGAGTCCATTATAAAAGATGTAATAGCAGAGCACTTGGAAAACAGTGACAGAATCGGATAAAGTCAACATGGATTTACAAAAGGTAAATCATGCTTGACTAATCTACTGGAATTTTTTGAGGATGTAACTGGTAGAATAGATAAGGGAGAACCAGTGGATGTGTTGTATTTGGACTTCCAGAAGGCTTTTGATAAGGTCCCGCATAAGAGATTAGCATGCAAAGTTAAAGCACATGGGATTGGGGGTAAGGTACTGACTTGGATAGAGAACTGGTTGGCAGACAGGAAGCAAAGAGTTGGAATAAATGGGTCTTTTTCAGAGTGGCAGGCAGTGACTAGTGGGGTACCGCAGGGATCGGTGCTAGGACCCCAGCTATTCACAATATATATTAATGATCTAGAAGAGGGAACTAGATGTAATATCTCCAAGTTTGCAGATGACACAAAGCTGGGTGGGCGTGTGTGCTGTGAGGAGGATGCAGAGAAACTTAAGTATGATTTGGACAGGCTGGGTGATTGGGCAGATGCATGGCAGATGCAGTATAATGTGGATAAATGCGAGGTTAGCCACTTTGGTGGCAAAAACAGGAAGGCAGATTATTATCTGAACGGCAATAAATTGGGAGAAGGGGAAGTGCAACGAGACCTGGGTGTCGTTGTGCACCAGTCACTGAAGGTAAGCATGCAGGTGCAGCAGGCGGTTAAGAATAAAAATGCTATGTTGGCCTTCATAGCGAGAGGATTCGAGTACAGGAGCAAGGATGTCTTGCTGCAGTTGTACAGGGCCTTGGTGAGACCACACCTTGAGTATTGTGTGCAGTTTTGGTCGCCTTATCTGAGGAAGGATGTTCTTGCCTTGGAGGGAGTGCAGCGAAGATTCACCAGACTGATACCTGGGATGGCTGGAATGACGTATGAAGAGAGATTGGGTCGATTAGGCTTATATTCACTAGAATTTAGAAGAATGAGAGGGGATCTCATTGAAACTTATAAAATTCTAACAGGACTAGACAGACTAGATGCAGGAAGGATGTTCCCGATGGTGGGGAGTCCAGAACCAGGGGTCACAGTCTAAGGATAAGGGGTAAGCCATTTAGGACTGAGATGAGGAGGAATTTCTTCACCCAGAGAGTGGTGAACCTGTGGAATTCTCTACCACAGAAGGCAGTTGAGGCCAATTCATTAAATATATTCAAGAAGGAGTTAGATATATTTCTTAAGGCTAATGGGATCAAGGGATATGGGGAAAAGGCAGGGACAGGGTACTGAATTTGGATGATCTCATTAAATGGCGGAGCAGGCTCAAGGGGCCAAATGGCCTACTCCTGCTCCTATCTTCTATGTTTCTATGTAAAAGCCCATGGGATCCAAGAGAGAGTGACAAATTGGATCCAAAATTGATCAGTGGCAGTAAGCAAAGGGTAATTTTTATGGGGAGCTTTTGCAACTGGAAGGCTATTTCCAGTGGGGTTCCACAGGGTTCAGTACTCAGTCCCTTTTTGTAGTATGTATTAATGATTTAGACTTAAATGTAGCGGGCATGATAAAGAAATTTGCAGATGATACAAAAAATGGCCGTGTGGTTGACAGTGAGGAGAAAAGCTTTAGACAGCAGGAAGATATCAATGAACTGGTCAGTTGGGCAGAAAAGTGGCAAATGGAATTCAATCCAGAAAATTGAGAGATGATGCATTTGGGGAGGGGCAAAAAGGCGAGGGAATACACAATTAATAGGAGGATAGTGAGAGGTGTGGAGGAACAGAGGGACCTTGGAGTATATGCCCACAGATCCTTAAAGGTAGCAGGACAGGTCGATAAAGTAGTAAAAAGGCATACAGAATGCTTTCCTTTATTAGCCGAGGAATAGAATATAAGAGCAGGGAAGTTAAGAAAATAAGAACATAAGAAATAGGAACAGGAGTAGGAACAGGAGTAGGCCATTCGGCCCTTCAAGCCTGCTCCGCCATTCAGTGAGATCATGGCTGATCTTCTGCCTCAACTCCATTTACTGGCCGTATCGCCATATCCCTTGATGCCTTTACTAGTCACAAATCTATCGATTTCTGTTTTGAATATACCCAATGACTGAGCCTCCACAGCCCTCTGGGGTAGAGAATTCCAAAGATTCACCACCCTCTGTGTGAAGAAATTTCTTCTCATCTCAGTTCTGAATGGCCTACCCTTTATCCTGAGGCTGTGGCTCCTGGTTCTAGACTTCCCAGCTAAGGGAAACATTCTCCCAACATCCACCCTATCAAGCCCTGTAATAATTTTGCATGCTTCAATGAGATCCCCTCTCATTCTTCTGAATTCAAGAGAATACAGGCCTAGTTTACTCAATCTCTTCTCATACGACAGTCCCGCCATCCCAGGAATCAATCTCGTGAACCTTTGTTGCACTCCCTCTATGGCAAGTATATCCTTCATTAGGTAAGGAGACCAAAATTGTACACAGTACTCCAGATGTGGTCTCACCAAGGCCCTATATAATTGGAGTAAGACTTCTTTACTCCTGTACTCAAATCCTCTTGTAATGAAGGCCAGCATACCATTTGCCGTCCTAATGGCTTGCTGCACCTGCACATTCACTTTCAGTGACACCCAGGTCCCTTTGAGCATCTGCATTCCCCAATCTTTCACCATTTAGGAAATATTCTGCCTTTTTGTTTTTTCTACCAAAGTGGATAACTTCACATTTATCCACATTATATTCCATCTGCCATGTTCTCGCCCACTCACTGAGCCTGTCGAGATCCCCTTGAAGCTTCTTCACATCCTCTTCACAACTGACACTGCCACCTAGCTTTGTATCATCAGCAAATTTGGAAATGTTACATTTAGTCCCCTCATTGATATAGATTGTGAATAGCTGGGGCCCAAGCACCGATCCTTGTGGTACCCCACTAGTCACAGCCTGCCGTCCTAAAAAAAAAAGACCTGTTTATCCCTACTCTTTGTTTTCTGTCCGTTAACCAATTCTCAATCCATGCTAGTATATTAAGTTATGCTAGAACTGTATACAACACTGGTTAGGCCACAGCTTGAGTACTGCATGCAGTTCTGGTCACCACATTACAGGAATGATGTGATTGCACTGGAGATTTATGAGGGTGTTGCCAAGACTGGAAAACTTTAGCTATGAGGAAAGATTGGATAGGCTGGGGTTGTTTTCCTTGGAACAGAGGAGGCTGAGGGGAGATTTAATTGAGATGTATAAAATTATGAGGGGCCTAGATAGAGTGGATAGGAAGGGCCTATTTCCCTTAGCAGAGGGGTCAAGAACCAAGGGGCATAGATTTAAAGCAGTTGTTAGCAGGATTAGAGGGGAGATGAGGGAAATTAAATTCACCCAGAGGGTGGCGGGGGTCTGGAACTCACTGCCCGAAAGGGTGGTAGAGGCAGAAACCCTCATCACATTTAAAAAGTACTTGGATGTGCACTTGAAGAGCCATAACCCACAGGGCTACGGACCTAGTGTTGGAAGGTGGGATTAGACTGGGATCCGACCGGCACAAACACGATGGGCCGAATGGCCTCCTTCTGTGTTGTAATTTTTCTATGATTCTAAACCTTTCCCTTCACCCTGTAGCTTCTTCCCATGCCAAAAAAATACCACTGATACAGAGGGGGCTGGTTGGGGATCGTTCAGGCTTGTGAGTTCCTGTGTGCTCTGCCTCTCAGAGGCCCAGCAGATACTTGACAGCCATTACACAAAGTTAAAAGAGGTGTACCAGACCCTTCAGTGATATATGTGATCACCACTTGAGGTTCGGGGTCTAGGCCTGGACTCCTGAAGCAAAATGGTATGCATTTTAAAAATACTTGTTAATATGACCCCTTTACAAAGTGGGCCAAAGGGGACATTTTCTTTTTTCCCCCCAGAGTGTGTGCCAATTTTCTGGCCTCTTCACCATGGCAGGTGCCTAAAATGCACTCTTTATGGCACGGGCATTTGCCTCATGAAGGGACTTCCCGATGACCCCGTGAACCTTGGTTGGGTGAGCGGCAGTGGTCCCTGGCTGGTCTGATCGTGGCATAACTGTCAGGTTTGCTGGACAGCGCATTTTCAGGGCTAGCATCTTCGATAGCTGGCCAGACAATAGCCTTAATTTCCTGGGGAGTTGTTGAACCAGCAGAAGTACTGTGGGGCAGGACTTCCACCTATCATTTTGTAGAAGCATAAACCCCACCAGAAATTGCAGGGTCATCTCAGCTTAATATTCAGTTGTGTGCAGGCGATGTAACTTCAGCTGAAACTTCAGTTACACTGAGAGGGAGTGAAAGTATTTGGGGAGGACGATGTTAATCTAGAAATGCACCCTGAATAGTTAGCACACTGGAAGGGTGGGAGGAATGGAAAACCAGTTTGGGAGTGTTGGAGTCCTGTTGCATCAGCAGAATATAAAACCTGCTGCTACTTAAAGAATTAATGGCAGTACTGGAGGAAGAAACACAACTGGGAGCAACAGACATAGTGGGGAGCTTTCAACTTCAGCGACTCTAAGATCAATATTTTGCTGGGTGAGATTGAAAGACGGACGGATTGGCTACATGGGGCTGGGGCAAAAGAACTCTATGACAGGAATCCAAAGCTGTGTGGAGGGAGATTGCAACGGCATCCAATGCCTCATTGGTCGCACCCAGGTTTCCTCTCCAGTACCAAATTAAATTTAATGACCTCATCAGAACAGCAAAGGTTAAGAAGTGATCTCATTGAATTTTTTGAAGAGGTAACAGAGAGAATAGACAAGGGTAATGAAGTAGATGTAATTTATCTAGATTTTCCAAAAGGCCTTCGATAAGGTACCACATAATAGATTAATGAATAAGGTCAGAGAATGTGGAGTCAGGGGACAATTAGCAGAATGGATAGTTAGCTGGCTTCAAGACAGAAAGCAGAGAGTAGGGGTAAATGGTAGCTATTCACAGTGGCAGAAGGTGGGTAGTGGTGTTCCACAAGGATCAGTGCTGGGACCACTGTTGGTCACAATTTATATTAACGATTTAGACTTTGGGATCAAAAACACAATTTCTAAATTTGCGGATGACACCAAATTGGGGGGGGGGGGAAATAGTCAATACTGAGGAGGATGGCAACAAATTACAGGAGGACATTAATAAACTTGCAGAATGGAAATAAAATTGGCAAATTAAATTCAACACAGATAAATGTGAGGTATTACATTTTGGTAGGAAGAATCGGGAGATCACTTATTACTTGGAGGGTGCAAGTCTGGGTGGGGTAGAGGAGCAAAGGGATCTCGGAGTACAAATACACAAATCACTAAAAGTAGCGACACAGGTTAACAAGGTTAAAAAAAAGCAAACCAGTCACGAGGGTTTATTTCCAGAGGGATAGAATTGAAAAGTAGGGAAGTTATGCTAAACTTGTATTGAACCTTGGTTATACCACACTTGGAGTACTGTGTACAATTCTGGTCACCATATTATAAAAAGGATATAGAGGCACTGGAGAGGGTGCAGAGAAGATTTACAAGGATGATACCAGAAATGCGAGGGTATACCTATGAGGAAAGGATGAACAGGCTGGATCTCGTTTCACTTGAAAAAAGGCTGAGGGGTGACCTAATTGAGGTCTTTAAAATTATGAAAGGTTTTGATGGAGTAGATACAGAGAGAGTGTTTCCACTTGTGGGGAAGAGCATAACTAGAGGCCATTAATATAAGATAGTCATCAAGAAATCAAATTGAGAATTCAGAAGAAACTTCTTTACCCAGAGAGTGGTGAGAATGTGGACCTCGCTACCACAGGGAGTAGTTGAGGCAAATAGTATAGATGCATTTAAGGGGAGGCTAGATAAGCATTTGAGGGAGAAGGGAATAGAGGGTTATGCTGACAGAGTTAGATGAGGAAAGACGGGAGGAGGCTCGAGTGGAGCATAAGCGCCGGCATGGACTGGTTGGGCTGAATGGCCTGTTTCTGTGTTGTATATCCTATATAATTCTATGTAACCCTTCCCTGCACTCAATATATATGTTGGTGAAACCCGCTGTATTGAGCCTCAGTGTAGCTTCTGCATAAAGTGTCACACATCCATTACTATCAGCAACTGGCAGAAATGTCAACACCACGAGATTAATCATCACTCCTGAAGTGACATCTATTTTCATGCCTCTCCAAATGCCAATACTTTAGTTGTGCAGATGTCAGCTCCTGTCTGAAGATGATGAGGGATGGTTCTTTCAGAAGATGCTACACTGCCCTACTGTCAAGAAACTATTAATATTTTGGAACATAAACAGGAAATGCTGGAAGCACTCAGTAGGTCAGGTAACATCTGTGGAGAGAACAGGCAAGTTAATATTTCAGGTGCAACCCTTCAACAGAACTGTAAAACTTTACATGAGTAGCATTTAAAAAGGAACAGAAGAGAAAGGAGTCAAAAACACACACACAAAAACATACACATGGGGGACGATTTTGCCAGCCCTGGGGAGGCGGGTATAGAGGCGGGACTACTGGGAAAATGGCAGAATCTGGAGTGGGTACTGAACCCGCCCCCAACCCGCCTCCGTGCCATCTTCCCAGGAGGCGGGTCCCCGACTCGCGCTGGGACCTGTCTCCTCGAGGCAGGAAGGGGATTACAGCCACACAAGTGCGGGCTTCCCGACATCAGAAAACCCCGCCAGGGTCAGCGAGGCGAGCAGTGGGTCTGCGGGGGTCAGAGGGTTCGAAAAGTGCGCTGTGGAGGTGAGTGATGGGTGCAAGTGTGGAGAGGTAAATATGTGAGGTGAGTGAAAAGTCTTAGAAAAAGTTTATTTACTTTTGTTTCTTCCTGCAGGCTTCAATCGTTGGGCATCCGGAGGCTCCGGCATCTCCACGGCAGAGATGACAGAATGGCTGCTGCATTCTCCGATGCAACAGCCATCTGATTTCTGCTCAGGAAATAGGTTTGGTGAGTCTTGAATACAAGGACTCACCAAACAACAGAGAATGTCAGTGTTTGACAGCTTCTCAAAGCTGTCAAACGATGGCAATTAATCTGTTAAAAAATTTTGACAGATGAAACGTCATACGTTGACGCTCTCTGTCACCGGCTTTCCCTTAATTGGCCGGCTAAGCCCGCTGGGCGGGCTTAACAAGGTCAATCAAGGGAAAGTAGCGTGGGTTGGCTGGACGTCAATGGAGGCGGGACTAAAACCCGGCAAGCAGCAGTCCCGCCTCCATCAGGTCCCCATTGGCAAAATCACCCCCCATGCTTTCTCTCATACAACAGAGGAAGTAGAATAACCTGTGAAATGATAAAAAGTAAAACAGGAGGCGTTTAGATGTCTGAAATAATATCAAGAGATTTTTCCCCTCTCCCTTTCGTTGTTTCTGTTTCTTTTCAAATGCTGTTCATCTGTAATTCCTTCCAGTTCTGATGTAGGATTTATGTTGACAAATGTTCTACAGCCGAATTTTTGGTCTGGCTTCTTCTCTACATTACCACCCATTTTGAGGTGGGTTTGGACTAGTAAACAGAGAAAAATGTGTTCTTAAAGACTATTGTCTCAAAACCACCACAAAAAAAACTTGCACCTGCATTCTCCTCCCAGAAAACCGACAGCTTCCTTTAAGGCCAACCAGAAACACACTCTGCCACATTTAAATAGGTTATAGTCCAACAGCTTTATTTGAAATCACAAGCTTTCGGAGCGCTGCTCCTTCGTCAGGTGAAGTGAAGAGATGCATATAGGCACAGCATATATAGTCAGAGAACACTGCCAGATGATTACAGTTAATGGCCCGAAAATTAGACCTAATGCGGGAGAGTACGCACTGTGTACTCTTGCGTATTAGGTCCCGAAGTGCCAGTTTTCTGCATGTACTGCGCATGCGCGGGAAACCGGCACTTCGGGTATTGCAAAGGGGGCGGTTCCTAAGTGAACCGCGTGCACGCTACAGGTTGTGCGCACGCAGCGCACTTAGTTTTTTTTTCAGGTTTGAACTCGCAGGTAAGTGTTTAAGATTTTACACATAAAGAAAGCAGGCGTAAGACCCCCTTTTAACAAGGTAAGTAGTTAATTAAGTATTATTTTAAATTTTTTTCAACAGGTTTATCTTTTTTAGAGAATTTAAAGAAAGGTAAGTTTATTTTTATAACTTTTAAAAAGAATTAAAATTTTTTCAAAAATTTAAATTTTTGTTTAAAGTGGTTAATTTATTTAACTATAGTTATTTTATTAATGTGATGGCTTTTTAAAAAAAATTAATTGAGGTTTAGCTGTTCTTTTGGGGGCTTGTTGTATTCATAGTTTTGACAGCACTTGCTGTCAAAACTATGAATGCAAGATGGTGTGCTGCCATTGGCTCTAACTGGCACACGTGATCCCAGAGGTCGCATCAAACTAACTGCGCCTCTGGGACACGCACACACTGCGCGCCGGCACCAGGGAGAGGCCCAGGACCAGAAGTTCATGTGGGCCAAAACCATAAAGGTAGGCGCGGAGTGCGATATCGCGGGGGATCCTTACCCCCGCGGCAACCATCGAACTCCAATTTCTGGGCCATTGTTTCCAACTGCCCTTTATCACACCTCGGCAGAGAGATAATCACGGCAATCAAAGGTGTGGATGGTGTCCAAACAGGTCAGTCAGGAAGACATTACATCAAAGACAATGAGGTGGGGTCACAAGGGGTCAAATGTGGCAGATGCTGGAGTCTGTATGGAAAACAAAAAACTTTTTTTGCTGGAAATCACAGCAGGTCCGGCCGCATCTGTGTAGAGAGAACAAGCCAACGACGACTCGAGTCTGGATGACTCTACGTCAGGTGGGGTTACATGTAGCGTGACATGAACCCAAGATCCCAGTTGAGGCCGTCCTCATGGGTGCGGAACTTGGCTATCAGTTTCTGCTCGACGATTTTGCATTGTCGTGTCTCGAAGGCCGCCTTGGAGAATGCTTACCCGAAGATCGGAGGCTGAATGTCCTTGACTGCTGAAGTGTTCCCCAACTGGGACGGAACACTCCTGCCTGGCGATTGTTGCGCGGTGTCCGTTCATACGTTGTCGCAGTGTCTGCATGGTCTCGCCGATGTACCATGCTCCGGGGCATCCTTTCCTGCAATGTATGAGGTAGACAACGTTGGCCGAGTCACATGAGTATGTACCATGTACCTGGTGGGTGGTGTCCTCACGTGTGATGATGGTATCTGTGTTGATAATCTGGCATGTCTTGCAGAGGTTGCCGTGGCAGGGTTGTGTGGTGTCGTGGTCACTGTTCTCCTGAAAGCTGGGTAATTTGCTGCGAACAATGGTCTGTTTGAGGTTATGGACCCACGGTGAAGAATCACTGAAAAGACTACACAATAACATCAACAAGTTCCATCCCACCATCAAACTCACCATGGACTACTCCTCAGAATCGGTTTCATTCTTGGACACACGAATCTCCATCAAAGACGGACACCTCAGCACTTCACTCTACCGCAAGGCCACGGACAACCTCAAGATGCTCCACTTCTCCAGATTCCACCCTAACCACGTTAAAGAAGCCATCCCCTATGGACAAGCCCTGCGAATACACAGGAGCTGCTCAGACGAGGAGGAACGCGATGGACACCTACAGATACTGAAAGACTCCCTCGTACGAACGGGATATGACGCTCGACTCGTCGATCGACAGTTCCGACGGGCCACAGCGAAAAATCGCATAGACCTCCTCAGAAGACAAACACGGGACACAACCAACAGAGTACCCTATGTCGTCCAGTACTTCACCAGAGCGGAGAAACTACACCATGTTCTTCGCAGCCTTCAACATGTCATCGATGACGACGAACACCTCGCTAAGGCCATCCCCATGCCCCCACTACTTGCCTTCAAACAGCCGCCTAACCTCAGACCATCGTTCGCAGCAAATTACCCAGCTTTCAGGAGAACAGCGACCACCACACCACACCACCCTGCCACGGCAACCTCTGCAAGACATGCCAGATTATCAACACAGATACCATCATCACATGTGAGGACACCACCCACCAGGTACATGGTACATACTCATGTGACTCGGCCAACGTTGTCTACCTCATACGTTGCAGGAAAGGATGGCCCGGAGCATGGTACATCGGCGAGACCATGCAGACACTGCGACAACGTATGAACGGACACCGCGCAACAATCGCCAGGCAGGAGTGTTCCCTCCCAGTCGGGGAACACTTCAGCAGTCAAGGACATTCAGCCTCCGATCTTCGGGTAAGCGTTCTCCAAGGCGGCCTTCGAGACACACGACAATGAAAAATCGTCGAGCAGAAACTGATAGCCAAGTTCTGCACCCATGAGGACGGCCTCAACCGGGATCTTGGGTTCATGTCACGCTACATGTAATCGCACCTGACGTAGAGTCATCCAGACTCGAGTCGTCGTTGGCTTGTTCTCTCTACACAGATGCGGCCGGACCTGCTGTGATTTCCTGCAAAAAAAGTTTTTGTTTTCCATACAGACCCCAGCATCTGCCACATTGTCTTTGATGTAATGTTTTCCTGACTGACCTGTTTGGACACCATCCACACCTTTGATTGCCGTGATTATCTCTCTGCCGAGGTGTGATAAAGGGCAGTTGGAAACATTAACTGTAATCATCTGGCAGTGTTCTCTGACTATATATGCTGTGCCTATATGCATCTCTTCACTTCACCTGATGAAGGAGCAGCGCTCCGAAAGCTTGTGATTTCAAATAAAGCTGTTGGACTATAACCTGGTGTTGTGCGACTTCTCACATTTGTCCACCCCAGTCCAACACCGGCATCTCCACATCACATTTAAATAGGGTCAAGGACGAGTAGCTAGCCCTTCGCTCCTTTCATAGAATTACACAGAAATTACAACATACAAACAAAGAAAGACTTGCATTTATGTAGTGCCTTTCATGACCACTGGATGTCTCAAAGCGCTTTCCAGCCAATGAAGTACTTGTTGAAGTGTAGTCACTTTTGAAATGTGGGAAACGCAGCAGCCAATTTGCACACAGCAAGCTCCCACAAACATCAATGTAATAATGACCAGATAATCTGTTTTTGTTATGTTGATTGAGGGATAAATTTTGGCCAGGACACCGGGGATAACTCCCCTGCTCTTCTTCGAAATAGTGCCATTGAATCTTTTGCGTCCACCTGGTTTAACGTCTCATCCAAAAGAAGGCACCTCGACAGTGCAGCGCTCCGGAGCCTCAGCACTGTAGTGGAGTGTCAGCCGAGATTTTTGTGCTGAAATCCCTGGAGTGGGGCTAGAACCCACAACCTTCTGACTCAGGCAAGATGCTACCAACTGAGCCACAGCTGACACTTGAACAGGCTGAAAGCAAAATACTGCAGATACTAGAAATCGGAAATAAAAACAGAAAATGCTGGAAACACTCAGCAGGTCAGGCAGCAAGTGTGGAAAGAGGAAGGTAGAGTTAACATTTCTGATTGATGACCTTTCCCAAACAGCCTGTGTTGTTGTTTATTCTCCACATGAGCAATAACCCTAATCCCATGTGCCTGCCTTGTTCCCATATCCCATTATTTTCCTTTCCTTCAACCACTTATCTCAACAATTCTTAAGTGTTGGTATGGTCTCTACTTCAATCATTAACTCCAACAGTGCGTTCTATAGCTTCACAACCCTCTGTGCAAAAAAATGAATCTGCAATATATCCTCTCTATTGCCTCAACATCCTTCCTATATTCTGGAGCCCAAAACTGCACAGTACTCCAACTAAGTTCTTACCAAGGTTTTATATAGATTCACCATTACGTATCTACTTTTAAAAAATCAAAATGTGCCATCGATGGGCAACAAATGCTGGCCTTTCCAGCGATGCCCACATCCCATGAACGAATAAAAGAAATCTCACGTTAACTGACACTTTTCCGCCAATTCCACTATCTTATCAATATGCCTTTGTAGCTTCCTTTGGTCCTCAGAATTATTTACTGTGTCTCCTAATTTAGTATCAACTACAGATTTAGAGACCACTCCCTCTAGCTCCATATTCATTCCCATCCAGTCCCACCCCAAATAATTACTGCCACTGTATCAGTGGTGGTAAAAGCTGCTACAAGGTATCCCGAACAAGCACAGACCAATAATAAGCTTCCCACTGCTTGCCCAGATATGACCACTTTACCTTGTAAGGTTTGCAAGATTATCTGAAGCTGATTGGGAAGAATTCCAGTCCCCATTGACACAGCTTTCATTCCAAACTGGCTGATCGATCATCAACAGTACTGTGGATATAATAGCAAAATACTGTGAATGCTAGAAATCTGAAATAACAACAGAAAGTGTTGGAAACACTCAGCAGGTCAGGCAGCATCGAGGAGAGGAGAAACAGAGTCAACGTTTCAGGTCGAACCCTTCGTCAGAACTGGAAAAGGTTAGAGAGGAGAGATTTTTAAGCAGGGGCAGGGAGGAGGGGAGGAAAGAACAAAGGGAAGGTCTGTGATAGGATGGAGATTGAATGACAAAAGGGATGATGGTGCAAGGCAAAAGGTAATGGGAAATGTTAAGAAACAAAAGATGGCTCTAGATGATGTGTGGATGATGATGGCAGCAACATTAACAGCTACCATGTGAGGAAACAAGAGAAAAAAAAAGAAATTGCAGGGGCCAATTTATAGTCTGAAATTGTTGAACTCGATGTTAAGTCCGGAAGGCTGTAAAGTGCCTAATAGAAAGATGAGGTGCTGTTCCTCGAGCTTCGTTGGAACAATGTAAGAGGCCTCTCTCCTCCCTAACCTTTTAGATGCTGAGTGTTTCCAGCAATTTCTGTTGTTATTACAAGACTGCGGAATTCAGATGACTCATACCTGAGTCTGTCTGGTGAGTTGGCTTGTTTCCAACCTTCCTTCGCCAGGTGTGACATCTACAGTGGATAGACTATCCTACTCTGGTTTAATACACTCCTGTCATTGAAATTTGCCTTCTGATGATTTAGGATTACTTTCTCAGGAAACAGTGGCTTGGCAGCAATTGCAAAGTGCTGGAACCTCGCCTGACAATCACTTTAAGTGGAATATTTCAGCTGAGGTAGCACCAACTTCATAGATGACATACATCACCTTCGATTCTTTTACATAAATTTTTAGTTGTTCGGATTCAAATAGAAAACTACAGTGCGCTCAGTAACTTATAAGGGAGAGGGGAACAAGTTTTGACATTACTGTGGTAACTCTTAGCCAGGTATATTTAAACAGCATGAAAGCTACATAGACCAAATTTTTAAAAAAAATCAGTTTTTCAGAAATATTGCGTGAAAGCGCCACAAGCCAGATATTGTTTGGTTTCCCGTAAAAGGCGTGGTTTCTGGTACGCTGAAGGCTACGTCGTGACTGATCCTGAAAGGCGGAAGAGTCTTGAGTTTGGGGAATTCCTGTAACAAAGTGGTCAAAGACGCGTAGCTCCTTCGCTGGTGAATTTCCTTTCACAACAGTGGCGATAACATTCGACCTAAAACGAAGACGAAAGTGTCCTCAAGACTCCAAGGGCCGTGCAAACTCGTCCGCTGTGTTATGTTGGAGGGGCGTTAGCTTGTGAAAATGTGTTTTGTCCCATGGAACTGACCCGTCCTCAAGCGATGAGCAAACGCTGGAGGCACGGACTGAAGTGAGGGAGAAACAGATCTGTGTGCGTTTCTAAAATGATGGAGTATTCGCGGGGGAGCAGTTTCTCGACTATCTCATCCATCTTGGACGTGGTTCCTTACCAGAAGCTAGTGGACCTGCATTACATCAGCCGAGGAGGCTATGGCGTGGTGTTCAGAGCGCAGCACAGCGACTGGAGAATGACAGTGGCGGTCAAGTGCCTACAGTTCGACTCTCCAATGGGGGAAGGGTATGGTTTTATGGCATTGATCGTGCATGGGAGAGGGCAGAAGATGCTGCATGTTTATATATATCCCAGTTTCATTATACACTGCACCTGCTTCACAGCAAATTACTCGCAATTTGAGAGTACTTGTGTAGACCTATTATGAGTACTTTTTTGTCTCTGTGTCGAGTTGGCTATTTAAAGAATTGCAAGAATTCTTAAGTTTAGAAAAGGAGGATCTTGTACAACTGTGAATCAGCAATTCAAAAAGAAAAGAAAGACTTGCATTTATATAGCGCTTTTCACAACCACCGCACGCCCCAAAGCACTTTCCAGCCAATGAAGTACTTTTGAAGTATAGTCACTGTTGTAATGTAGGAAAGGCGGCAATTTGCGCACAGCAAGCTCCCACAAACAGCAATGGGATAATGACCAGATAATCTGTTTTAGTGATGTTGATTGAGGGATAAATAGTGGCCAGGACACCAGGGATAACTCCCCTGCTCTTCTTCGAAATAGTGCCGTGGGATCTTTTATGTCCACCTGAGAGAGCAGACGGGGCCTTGGTTTAACATCTCATCTGAAAGACAGCACCTCTAACAGTGCAGCGCTCCCTCAGTACTGCACTGGACTGTCAGCCTAGATTTATGTGCTCAAGTCTTTGGAGCGGGACTTGAACCCACAACCTTCTGACTCAGAGGTGAGGGTGCTACCAACTGAGCCACAGCTGACAGAATTCAATAGCAATTTTATTTGAAATATGAAGTGAATTTGCCCACGCTCTTAATCCTTCAGTGTGTGTGTTGTCATGCATACACCACTGCAATATGAATAGGTAATCAGCGAATATATCTCTTAATAATTTCAAGATTGTGATTTGTGTAAGATGCCATGTCTCATCCATGTGAACATATCATCCGAAACTCTGAATATTACTAATTTCCAGTCACTCCTAGCTAACTATTGAGGATCTATCTTTATTTCATTCAATAGTTTGCTACATCTGTAGCGTAGAGCATGTGTGTCTACATTCAGAGTGTGTAGAGTCGACTGATTTGAAGTTGGGTCTAAGGTTATTGTGATAAGTATTTTGGGCTTAGGATTTTCTTTATGTAAAGATGGATACAATGAGCAGTTGGTATGATGCACCTCCAGTAAGAGTTAACTGGCATTTTTTCAGACTTCACTTTAAAGAGCAAAAAGTATATTTTATTAATTCCAACTGGCAGCGTGGTTTCTAAGTTTCCATGGCTCTTTGGACAATCTGAAGTAGCAACCTGTTTGTATTTAATATGGACCTTCGCTGGGTTACACGAGGCATTTCAGTGGGACAGTCTAGAGGGACAACTCGAGGTAGGGAAATTGGTGTTTATACAAAAATAATTAAGTTCTGCTGATATTATTACCTGCATAAGATAGTGGAGGTACATTGAGCATTAAAAGACATCCTTCTAAATCTTGGACAGTTGTCAGACTGTATCACGCTGTTCCTGAAATAACTTTGAGCTCCATAGAGAATTTAAAAAGCAGACTTTTCTAGATAATGTTGCACATAAATTTAAGTTTGTGTATTTATTCAAGTTATGCCAAGTTAAAAAGTAAGGCCTAAAAATTCGGTTGCTTTGCACCTCCCGTTAGCGTAAAGCAACTAGCGCCTGGGCGCGGCGCTGCCAATGCCTCCCGCGAAATTCAGCGGGAGGTTAGCGGCGGCGGTAACCGTTAGCGCCGCCAGCGAGGATGTCATCGCCGTGCGCAGCGCCCGCTCGCGCCCGGTCACGATCTTTGGTAGCGCCCCCTGACTTACGCTATGTCCGACGGGGTCAGGGGGGCTTACCTGCGGCCGGGGCGGCGCAAATTAAAGGGGAGGTGCCAAGCGGCCATTTTTGTTGCTGGCCACCTGCCAGCACCTGCCCCCGTTGCCGTCCCTGGCCTCCTCTGCAGCCCCCCCGCGGAGTGCCGGCTGCGCTCTGTAAGCCCGGCACTTCTCTTGAGTGCCGGGTCCTTTTGCCGGCACTCCGATCCCTGGTAGCCCAGCTGGGCCCCGGGTCGCGCTGCGCTAGGCCCCTCCACTTTAAGAAGGGAAGAAAAGCCTGCAATACCGAGGTGCGACGTGCTGCAGAGCGTGGCGCTGCAGCACGTAGCGCCGCGATATTCACTCGCAGCGCCCCAAGAGGGAGGCGGGGCACTTCCAGTAGCACCCCGCTTCCCTCTTGGGGTGCTACCGGTGAATTTCAGCCGCGGAGGCGCTAATTTTTTCGGGGTGCTAAAAGTAGTGCCCCGGCGAAGTTAGCGCTCCAGAGGAGGCGCAACTCAATTTTTCCCCCTAAGTGTCATTAACAGCCAAGGCCAGCATCAATTTCATGCTAATGGAAGACGAGGTCACCCATACTCAGAATGAGACTGCAATTTAATCACTAAATTATAGAACATTTTCATCCTTGCTAAGCAATATGGGTAAACTCTGCCTCCATCAGTACAAATTGACGCAATCCACAGCAGGAATATATGCAACTGTTAAATTGTGTTGGGTCAATGTGATGTTGATTTGTAACATGTCAGGGCTGAAATGCTTAATGAACGTTGTCACTGCTATGAATATATTGCGCAGTGCAATAATTCAAGTTGTACCTCAGGAATGATTGAAAATCCAGCAACCAAGGATGGAGTTTTATTCTCCTATGGAGATTGAGGTTATTATGTGAACAGATACAGATCGCTAGCTGAAGGTGTTAAATCAATCCAGTGGGAATCTCCTTTTTGTTTTCTCATCTGAAGAACCTTTAGTTTCCCTCGAAATGCAAATCTTGGAAGCCTGCCTTACAAAAGGTGCCTTTGAACCCTCAAACTTGAAGATGTTATACAATTAATTGGAAATGAACACCTCAAAATATTGTACTTAATAGCTCCTCCTTGAGTGTAGACCATCTAAAAAGTATTTATTAAAACAGTAAGCAAATATGTCAATAAGTCACTTGTATTGTGTGACTGGAACTGTATGATTACCTTTATTTCTGTAAGTTCCCTGTATCTACAAATTTGGCATTTGAGGATGCTTCCAGGGTAGTATACTGTTACTGCATAAAACTCTTAAGCATGTCAGTGCTGGGAGGGAGAGGCAAGGCCGGGCTGGGATGGCCTAAGGAAAACTTGTGGCGCTCAGAGGAGCACTTCTGCGTCTCGTGGTCCGCAAGGATTCCACAGAAAAGTAATTTTTAAAAAGCTTATCTTGATCTTTTCTGGCCACTGTGTGAGTCCTGCCATGTTTTCGCTGTCGGGGTTGACCTCGTGTGGGCCTCTCGAATTCCAAAGTCAAAATGCTGTTTTGCGGAGATGACATCATTGGGCCTGCAGTGGGAGTCTCAGTCGACTGCAAAATCAGTGAAGATAATATATCGGCCGGCGGGAATATCTTCAGATTTGAACAATTTAACCTCCTCTTCCTCCTAGGCACCATTCGTACCGGGCATTGGGAAAACCAAAGCATTATGAAGCAAAACAGTAGGAAGAAGCGTAATATCTTCTGCCCTTGCCACCAACTCCCTCTCCTTCCTTTGCCACTGTTTCAAGCTGAACCAGATTGTTCGCAATCTTGGCATCCTATTTAACCCCGTGCTGACCTTTCAACCCCATATCCTCTTCAACACATAGACCCACCATTGACAGTCATGCATTCACCTGCCTAGGCTTTATGCTCTGAAATTCCTTCCCTAAACCGCTCCACTTTACTTCCTCATTTAAGATCCTCTTTAAAACCCGCACCTTTAGCCAACATTTTGGTCACCCCTACGTTGTTTTACTTGAAAGCGGGCTGTGTGGAGGTGGGAAACTAAGAGGTTGGGGAAATGGTGATCGTAGGGCGGAAGATCTCCAGAGGAAATGAGGTCAGTCTGAGAAATGATGGCTTGGTGTTCAGTAGTAGGATCATGGTCCAGGAGGAGATAGGGGACTTTGTCAGAATTGGCATTCAGCCTCAAGGTAGAGGTATTTCTACCATACAGCAACAGCAACCCCTTTGTCAGTAGGTTTGATGATGATGTTGAGATTATACCTGAGAGAACAGAGCACTGCAAGTCTGGAGGGAGATAAATCAGAGTGAATGAGGGGGAATGGAGAAATTGACATGACTGATATCACATTGGCAGTTCTCAATGTAAAGATTAAGAGAGGGTAGGAGGCCGGTGCAGGGGTTCAAAGTGGAGACTGAAGTCAAAAGAAAAGGTCCAATATGCAGGGAGAAGCTTGCTCGGCAAAAAAATTAGGTACGGAGGTGGTGGAGGAAGAACTCAACATCATTGTCAAGCTCAATATTCATTGAGGTGGGAGCATAGATGTTATGGACAGATTGTTCTGGGTCAGAGAAGGAAAAGTCAGACGAAGGGTCTGTGAAAATCCAATGGTGAGATTGGGAGGAGTAATGGATTTGGAAGAAAGTGAAGAGGAAGAGTGATCAGGAGGTAGGTTGGTGTCCAAGAATTGTTGAAGCTTGTGGTCCTTGTTATCTGAAAGGAAGAAAAGCAGGTTTGTTAAAATGCTGGATGAGACAAAAGATGAGACAAACTGAAGGCCAGGACAGACCTGAAATAAAATCAGTGCTGCTGAAGAGAGAGGTCTCGGACATGTATATAGTGGCACATAGAAAAGTGGGTGGATTGCTTGAAGTGGCAAGTGCAGACATTAGAGGAGCATTGAATATCAGAAGTATTGGTGATCATGGGTGGATCTGAAAGAAAAAGTGTGAAATTTGAAGTGGAAGCCATGTGGAATGAGTCGGAGCTGGAGGCAGGAATCTGTCTGTTCACTTTCATGCTCTGCCCAATGTAAGCTTGTAGATGTTCAGGTAACAAAGATTAATTCATCTCCCAATAGTATTGCTGTTGTCTTTAAGCCACATTAGTGGTAGAATTGCTACATTAGTAATTACTCAAATCATTCTCTGAATACATTTTCCTACACTTTAGATGGAGATACCTCATCATGATGGGTGTATACTGCAGTCTTTAAGCACTCTGGAATTTCTCTCTGCTGTCACCAGAACAGGTTTTAGCTGGTATTAACTGGTTGTATATTGTGTATCTTCGGAGGTACCAACAGCTGTAATGTTGATTTGAAAGATACATCTAACTATGTCTTTTCACCCGTCTTCTGAAATGCCCTATAATCCCACTTCGATAACCTGATATTTAAGACAGGTAGGTTTGCTAAATTATGATTGCCGTGAAGGCCTTTAATTTAATTTATTAAAAAGAAACACCATGAAAATGTCTATATTTTTGGTTGTGAGCGATCAGACATTTGTGCAAGTAGACATAGGGATCAAACTCATCATCTAGTAGCAAGGACAAGCACTGTATCAAAAAAACTTGTCCAGCATAAAGTTACTTCTCTTCACATCTCTATCCTCCCCCGCCACCACCCCCCCCCCCCCAAAAGAAAAGAAAATGAAAGATCCAGACTTCTGGGGAAAAAGTGTGCTAAAGTGTACTTGTGTAAATGTTAAAATGGAGCAGCACTTATAATTGGATGCATCATTTTTCTGGGTGGGGGTTGTGTAAGCTATGTAGAAGTTTTAGAAAATGTTTTCCATTCACTTTTCTCAGCTCAACCAAAGTTAAAGGAACAACTGCTTCCATATAGGACCTTCTCGCATCCTCAGGTTGTCACAAAGCACAAGTTGAAGTAGAGTCACATATATTTTCAAATATGGCTTCTAATTTCCACCCAGCAAATGGCGTTGCTGGTTGAGAGGAATGTTGCTCAGGATACAAGTCCCTGCTCACGATATTGCTATGGGATTATTTTTTTTACGTCACCTGAGTTTGGTTAAATATCTCATCGGAAAGATGGCACCTCCAACAGTGTAGCATTCCAACAATGATGCATTGAAGCATCAGCCGAGATTGTGCGCTCAAGTCTGTAGTGGGGTTGAACGTACAACCTTCGTACTTGGAAACAAGAGTGCTACCAATTGAGCCAAGCTGAGAATGTTTAGTAGCTGCATATTTTAAAAAGCAGCCAGTCTTTGTTCTTGTACATTGCTGACATGGTTCTGTATAAAATCAGAATTTTCAGATCCTGAAATACAAGTGTGTGGTTATGATTGCCTCACACCTGGCATTTTGACTTCAGTTCATATTAGGAAGAATATAATTGATATGTTCCAATTAATATCTTTTTGTGGAGGAGGGGCAATACCTGTTGTGAAAATTAACTTCAGTTGCCTCTGGGCAGGTAGAATTTACTTAGAACAGGATCTTTCTAATATTATTACCAGGACAGCTGTCCTTTTGTTGAATTATTTCTATTGTTCAAAGTTGGTGCCGCCCATACCTGTAAGCACTTGTTAAAATCCTGATTAAATTTATGTGAGTCAAATGATTCATTTTAAGGCATTTTTCACCAGTGTTGTCCCTTCCTTCAGTAGTTTCCTTGAGGCATTGACTTCCTGGTCAGTGTGGCTCAGCTGCATGCTTAGTAAATTCACAGAGCCATTGGGAAAGCTAAAAGGTTTAATTTTAAGGGGGGTGATAATGATTTCCCAGTGAAAAGTATCAGCTTGGCTTAGCACAAGCACATCATCTAAACTGATACTGCAATGCAACACTAAGGGAATGCTTTATGGTCAGAAATGCTGACTTCTTGGCCCGAAAATTAGACCTAATACGCGAGAGTACGCACTGTGTACTCTCGCGTTTTAGGTCTGCAATTGCCGGTTTTGCGCATGCGCGGGAAACCGGCACTTCGTGAACTCAAAAGGGGGCGGTTCCTAAGTGAACCGCGTGCGCGCTACAGGCTGCGCGCACGCAGTGCACTTAGTGCTTTGAACGCGCAGGTAAGCATGGAAGATTTTACACATAAAGAAAGGAGGCGTAAGACCCTCTTTTAACAAGGTAAGTAGTTAATTAAGTATTTTAAATTTTTTTCAACAGGTTTATCTTTTATGGAGACTTTAAAGAAAGGTAAGTTTATTTTTATAACTTTTAAAAAGATTTTAAATTTTTTCAAAAATTTAAATTTTTCTTTAAAGTGGTTAATTTATTTAACTATACTTATTTTATTAATGTGATGGTTTTTTTTAAATTTAATTGAGGTTTAGCTGTTCTTTTGGGGGTAAGTTGTATTCATAGCTTTGACAGTTCTCCTGTCAAAACTATGAATGAAAGATGGTGTGCTGCCATTGGCTCTAACTGAATCACGTGATCCCAGAGCTCGCACGAACTAACTGCATCTGTGAGTCACGCAAGCACTGCACAGCTGCAGCCTTGAAACTAAAGTTCGTGTGGGCCAGGAGGGAAAAGGTAGGCGCGCAGTGAGATATCGCGGGGAAGCCTTACCCCCGCAGGAACGCTCAGTGTTTAATTTCTGGGCCCTTATGTTTGCATGAGATGTTAAAACTGAGTCACCATCTGCCTGTTCAGGTGGACATTAAAGATCCATAGTACTATAAGAGCAGGCTGCGTGTCCAGTGTCCTAGCCAACATTCCTCCTTGACTAACATAAATCATTCATCCCATTATTGTTTGTGGAATCCTGTCATGTGCAAAGTGGCTGCCACATTTGCCTACCCAACAACAGTGACTGCAAAACTAATGGCCCGAAAATTAGACCTAATACGCGAGAGTACGCACTGTGTACTCTCGCGTTTTAGGTCTCCAATTGCCAGTTTCCTGCATGCACTGCGCATGCGCGGGAAACTGGCACTTCGTGAATTCAAAAGGGGGCGGTTCCTAAGTGAACCGCGTGCGCGCTACAGGCTGCGCGCACGCAGTGCACTTAGTTATTTTTGCAGCTATGAACGCGCAGGTAAGCATGGAAGATTTTACACATAAAGAAAGGAGGCGTAAGACCCTCTTTTAACAAGGTAAGTAGTTAATTAAGTATTTTAAATTTTTTTCAACAGGTTTATCTTTTTTAGAGACTTTAAAGAAAGGTAAGTTTACTTTTATAACTTTTAAAAAGATTTTAAATTTTTTCAAAAATTTAATTTTTTGTTTAAAGTGGTTAATTTATTTAACTATACTTATTTTATTAATGTGATGGCTTTTTTTTTTAATTTAATTGAGGTTTAGCTGTTCTTTTGGGGGTGTGTAGGATTCATAGCTTTGACAGCCCTTGCTGTTAAAACTATGAATGAAAGATGGTGTGCTGCCATTGGCTCTAACTGAATCACGTGATTCCAGAGCTCGCACGAACTAATTGCGTCTCTGGGTCACAGAAGCACTGCACAGCTGCATGTGGGACTGGCCTTGAAACTAAAGTTCGTGTGGGCCCGGAGGAAAAAGGTAGGCGCGGAGTGAGATATCGCGGGGAAGCCTTACCCCCGCGTGAACACTCACTGTTTAATATCTGGGCCAATATGTGTAAAGTGCTTTGAGATTTTGTTTAGACAGGTGATAAGGTGCCATATAAATGCAAGTCTATCATTTGGTCTTCCATTAGTATGAGATTCATGACTACAAAGTATAATTACAAGTTAACCAGTATGAGGGATAGGTATGAGGAATAGTGTGTAATACAGACAACATGATGTATGTGCATCTGGAGGCCCAGAACGTTGCCTGGAGAGGAGGTTTTGCTCCCTGCCTCTGGAGGCAAAGTGCCATTAAATGGCCTATCTGAAAGCATAAGCTCAACAGTGGCCTGAGCTGTTAGGCCAGTAATAGGATTTTTACTTTGAGCAAGGTTTGCTGTTAGATGTTTCAGGTTGCATGTGCTGTTGTTCCAGTGTTGTGCCTGGTTGTCTGAATCCACTGTATGGAGGTAATGGAGCAAATTCATAGTTTGCCACAGTGCTAGCAGCTTCACAAGATTCCAGAATTGGTTCTGTAATATAAATGTCCTATGATTTGCTGATATCCTAACTCGCACTAACTCACATTCACCAATCACCCCTGAGCTCGCTGACCTACATTGGCCCCCAGTCCAGCAACGCTGCAAATTTAAAATTCTCACCCTTGTGTTCAGTTCCCTATTTCTGTAACCTCATCCAGCCCTACAACTGTACGAGAACTCTGTGTTCCTCCAATTCTGACCTCTTGTGCCTCCCCAATTTGTTTTACCCCACCATTAGCGGCCATGCCTTTAGCTGTCTAGGTCCCTCCCTAAACCTGGAAATTCCTCCCTAAACCTCTCTACCTCTCTCTCCTCCTTTAAGATGCTCCTTAAAACTTACCTCACATGACCTAATAACTCCTTATGTGTGTCCGTGTCAAACTTTGTCTGATACTGCTCCTATGAAGCACATTGGGACGTTTTATTACGATAAAGGCGCTATATAAATGCAAACTGTTTTTGTTGATGGGGAGAGATGTAAGTGAATGTGAGAGAAATAGTGCAACAAATCCAGTATCTAGAGTAGATAAATATTTGAAGCGGAGGAAGATACAGGTTTATGGGGAGAGAGCAGGGCAGCAGGATTTGATCTGGATTGCTTTAGGAAAGAGTTTGCACATGCACGATGCACCTAATGGCTGCCCCTAATGCTGTAAACTTCTACGGTTAAACTGATTGCAGTGTGTGCCAACATGATTCTGTATGTGTTCTGTAGAGCAAGGCACACCCACAAAAAGGGAAACAAACTGACTTTCCACATTTCTCGGGGACTGATCTATCATGTGTGAATTATGTCTACTGGGAATGTACAAGGCAGGTGATGTAACTGTGGCTAACATAAAAATTGATCAATGAATAACAAGTAACTAAAACTCGTGCTTTGTAATTGGCTTGTGATCATAAGATAGGTTCTGGTGATTCTTAAAAAAAATTGAAGTAAAATTAATAGGATTTCACTTCTATTTCCTTTCAGAAACCACCTGGGGCAAATCCTTTCAATGAAATCATTAGTACTACAACAATAAGTGTTTGTATTTGTATGATGATTTCATAGAATCCTGGACCTCGACATTAACCCCACCATGATGGGCAGGAGAGGGCTGGGGTGTTAAAAATGTAAAAAGCGGTGAATGCGTCCCCAACCCGCCGCGTATAGTTTCATGGCGTACGAGTGTTCACCGTGGAGAGGTGGGACACTTCATTTCATTAAAATAGTTAATATGCAATTGGGAGCCTGATTTAAATTTAACAGATGCTGCACGGGTTTCCCAGGGCTCTTTGTTGGCCAAGAGGAGCAGGACTGCTCCCCCCGGCCCCTCAAGGAAGCCTTCGGCCTTCACCCTGCCACGATTGCCGTCCCCCCCCACCTCACGCCCCCTTCAGACCTGTTCTCTCTCCCTTCTGCGATGACCTCTTTTCACCCCTCCCCTCAAGCCCCGATCTCTTGCTCCCTCCCTCCCGCGATGGCTCTCTTCCCCCACCCCACGCCCCAATCTCTCACTCCCTTCCCTGTCCCGATTGCTGGAGACTGTCCATTAGAGCTCCCAGCTGCAGCCTCCTGTTGCTGGTTTTCCTGCCTGGCAACTGGCCAGCCTGTTAATCTGGTCGGGAAACGAAAGGAAAAATTATAATGAGGGTCTGCCATTAAATTCATCAGGACCTTCACGTCCCTGGTTTTGCTGGGATTTCCCCGCGCTTTCCCACACCCTCCTTGTCTCCCTGTAAGTATCGGGGCCTAAGTATTTTACAGTAAGAAGGAGGCCATTCTACCCCTTGTGTCTGTTCTGATAATCTGAAAGAGCTGTCTGCTAAGTCACATTCCACTGCCCTTGTCCATTCCCTTTTAAAATGTTCTTTTTCCAATGTTTATCAAGTTCTTTTAAAAGCTACTATAGATTAGAACTTAAGAAATAGGAGCAGGAGTAGGCCATTTAGCCCTTTGAACCTGCTTTGCCATTCAGTAAGATCATGGCTGATTTTCTACCTCAACTCCACTTTCCCGTACAAATCCCTTAAAGTCCAAAATTCTGTCTATCTCTGTCTTGAACATACTCTGACTGAGCATCCACAGCTCTCTAGGGTAGAGAATTCCAAAGATTCCCAACCCTTTGAGTGAAGAAATTTCTCTTCATCTGTAAGACGTGTACATTTTTACTCCAGTCTAAAAGTACTTAGAGTTCAGACAACTCGAGACAAAGATTTCAGGGTAACTATTCTTTACTTAAAATCAACGGCGATTACAAGCATACATACGTACTAACACCAGCGAGTGATCAGTTCGGCGGTGACTCGTAGGTTTTCTTCTCTGTGCGATCGATCAAGTCACCCGACTCACTGCAGCAGCCCTGAGTTTCTTTCGCCTGCACTTTTTATTCCCCAAAACTTAGCAGACCGCCCAATGCGTAGGTGTCCCAGACCACATTAACAATGGCCAGTAGTTGTTTTTCTTTCCTCTCCTTATCTGTTAGTCAGTGGGCCTCAAGGCCGGTTATGCCATTGTCTGAAGAATTTCCTGTTAACAATGGCTCGAAGGTTTGTTTTACAGAACTCTCAAGGCCCACTTCCTTATCTGTGAGTTTTACGGAATTTGGCCAGTAACACAGCCCTCAGTCTCTAAAGGTATGCCAGTCCATTAAATTTGGTCAACTTTGAGTTTAGCCAAGTTACTTTACAGCGATGATGCATTCTTACATTTCTCAGTCCTTACATGGCCGACCCCTTGTTCTGAGACAGTGACTCCTAGTTCTGGACTCCCCAGCCAGGTGAAACATTCTCCCAGCACCTACCTGTTAAGCCCCTTAAGAATTTTATATAGTTCAATGAGATCACCTCTCATTCTTCTAAATTCTAGAGAATAGAGGCCTAGTCTACTCAATCACTCCTCATAGGACAATCCCCTCATCCCAGGAATCAGTCTAGTGAACTTTCTTCTACTTCCACAACTGATTCTGGTAGAGCTTTCCATATCCTAACAACCCTCTGCATATATATCTATCTGCATATATATCTCTTGACCACATCCTTCATTCTTTTGGTGATTATCTGAAATGTATGCCTTCTAGTTACTGACTCACAGATCCACGGAAATATTTTTCTCTGATTTACCTTAACATGTTCCCTTATAATTTTGATCCCCTCTATCAGATTTCCTTTTAAACTTCTTTGCTGTAATGGAAAGAGTCCCAATTCCTCATAACTAAGCCCTCTTATCACTGGTATGATCTTAGTGAATCTCTTCTACACCCTCTCCTTGACATCTGTCAGAAAGGTGCCCCAAAATTGGGCACGTTACCTTCTTGCTTGGTATATCTGACTTTCTTTTAGCACTACAAAATGTCTTTAAACTTCAACGTGGAGAAAACAATCCGATTCTTTTATGATTTCCTTCCTGCCTGCACATTCCCATTTAAAGTTTTAAAGATGGAGAAAAGCGTATACTGTGTATGCATCGAAAGTACATAAAACGTGAAAGGAAATAAAAACTCTGCCTAAAAGATGTCATCTGTGCCTTGCCCACAGTTCTGTCTGTCCTTGAACGTTTTTTAAAATTATACAATAAATTAAAAATCTGTTACCTCCTCTGAATCTTTTGCACTACCTCATTGTAATTCTCTCCTTCAAATGTGGCGCATGTGGTAGTATTGTCTGCTTGATGGGTAATTATCTGGGCCATTGCTGGAACTCTTTTGGATTGCTTCGATAGAGCCATCAACTCCATTCAAATGTTCCAAATAAAAGCAGATTTTCTCTGAATTTACCTGGATTTCTGGGTTTCCAATTCCCCCGATTCTTAACACTAAAAATAGAACCTGAAATATACACAAAAACCTCAGGTTTGTAAATCAGCAATAAAAAAGTGACCTTAATGATCATCGAGTAGTTTGCTTTGGTTTCGGAATAGTAGCGCTGTTGCCAATCTGGGGCTTCATACTTACACTAGCACCAAGGAAGCACAGTACTGAAATAAAAACAGAAGATGCTGGAAACGCTCAGCAGATCAGGCAGCATCTGTGGAGAGAGAAACAGAGTTAAAGGGCAGAATTTTTCCGGCGCTCAGAGTGCGGGTTTGGAGGCGGGTCCGATATCAAAATCGAAGTGATTGACAGCGGGTTGGGAACCCGCTGCGAACCCACCTCCATGTAAGTTTCCAGAGTGTCGGGTCTGCGATTTCAGAACAGACCCGACACCAAGCGGCGGGGGAGGATTTAAGATACTTAACTGTTTGTTAAGTGCTTGTTTACTACTATTTTGTCAGCCTTTTTCTATTTTACCACATTTTAACAGGGTTCACTTCATTCGGAGATCACATCAGGTAAGTAGGTCGGGTTCTCTATGTCTTCCCATTGCTGTGAATAGGTGACAGCTGCAAAAGTGGTATGAAAGCTACCATTTCACAGCTGTTCACTTTCCAATGTCAGAAGCTTGAGCCTTCAGGACTTGGAAGAAACATTTGAGCTGTATGCAGTTTGCAAGTGTTTGGAGTAAACTCTCTATCCACTGTCACCTCCTTGGAGCAAGCTCTCCCACCTTTGACAGATTGCTTCTGTCATCTCAACTTCAGCTGCCATCTATTCCAGCAACATCGGTGCCCTTGGAAAAAATCTCACGTTGGTCCTCAGAATCCCAACACAATCAGCCCCAACACCAACATCACCAGGCACACCAACATCGCCAACTTCCTCCGCAATCAACAGAAGCTGCACAGGACACAGGGCATCAGCACCCGACCACATTGCTGCCCGGGATGCCAGTGATGGGCTCACCATTTCCAGATTTGCTTCACTTAACACTGTACACCCTGGCTGCCACATGATGCAGCAGGTTGGCACCACCCCACACCAGCACCATAAAGCATCCCTGCAATGTCCAAGCCATTCCTTTCACACTCATCACCATTGTGGGGGGGGGGGGAGATGTTATGTCTCACCATTCATTGCAACTCACTAAGCCACTTCCAAAGGTGCACACAAAACTGTCGAAGAATGCAAAGTGTTCAAAATAAAGATTTCAATATTTGACCGCACATTACCAGAAACTTCACATGACCATCGGATAAACCACCCAAGTGCCTACCCTTGTGTGTTCTTAGTTGGTATGCTTGCAGTAGGATGAGGGTGAGTGTGAGGGGTGGCTAGTGAGATGGGGAAGTGATAATGTAGATAGAGAGGAATGGGTGGAAGTGCAAGGCAAGTTGGTGTGAGTAAAGATGTGCAAGAGTATGGTCGGGAAGGCAGAGTGATGGGGATGTGATGAGTGGCATAACAGGATGAGGTTGAGTGTGGCTTGGCAGTAACGTTTCGTAATCTACTGAGATCATTGAAAGGTTTGCACTAGTGCAGCCTGGTCCTCCTGACGACATCCCTGCTTGTGCCCTCCTGTGCAATGTGCAACCAGGCTGCGTTGATCTCCTGGGGAGGTGTCTTCCGCTCATGGGAAAGGAAGAGGACCTCCCTGCATGCTGTGACTCCCTCCATAATCATATGGAGGAAGTCATGGGAGAGCCTGGCTGCAGCCATGCACCTTTGTGCAGTGCTTGTCTGTGTTTGCAGCACCTCAATGCTGCAGAACACTGACAGCACAAATGTCAAAATGAATGTGGCCATGGTCCCTTTAAAGAAACCGGCTGATGACGCATCATCAAATGACGTCATCTGACTTGCTTCCTTTTAATTGGCCAGCAACCCTGCAGGGTGGGCTTAACAAGGCCTATGAATGGAAAATCCTTTTTGCAGAGCAGCTGCAGCCAGGAGCGGGACCGGAACCTGCCAACCACCTCTCCCACCATGATCCCGCCTCCGCTGGCGAAATCGTGGCCAAAGTTTCAGATTGATTTTCATCAGTATTGAAACTGATAAATAGATAAAGACTATTATCAACATTGTGGCTGAACTCTGATTTCTTCTCTCTCTCTCCCCCAGCCCTAATACAGTGCTTTAGCTGAAGGAGAATATTGATGTATAACTTCCTAACAACTTGTGCAGCAATTTAACTCGAGTATTGAACATGAAAAGAGGCCTCTATAAACAGACTTTATGAAGCTATTATCATTTTTTGGAACATTTTTGTATCCAATAATATAGAATTTAGTTTTAACACTGAACAGCTGGTTTCATTGCATCCATCACTCTAAATTACTTTTTACCTTTACCCCTGCAATTCTGAAAGCAATAACCTAAAGAAAGACTATGAAAAATTCAAAAACGGGTTTAGAATGCATGTACGTAAACGCACAAAGTGTGGTGAATAAGGTTGGTGAGCTACAAGCACAATTAGCCGTGTGGCAATATAATGTTGTGGCAATAACGGAGACATGGCTTAAAAACGGTGGGGACTGGGCACTTAATAATCAAGGGTACAAGGTGTTCAGAAAAGATAGGGAAGGAAAAAGGGAGGTGGGGTGGCAGTGCTGATTAAGGAAGGCATTGTAGTGTTGGAAAGGAAGGATATTCTTAAGGGGACAAGGACAGAATCCATTTGGTTAGAGTTGAGGAGCAAAAATGGTATGATCACGCTATTGGGGGTATTCTATAGGCCTCCAAATAGTGAGAGGGAGTTAGAGGAGCAAATCTGCAGGGAAATTGCAGGGATATGCAAGAGCTATAGAGTGGTGATATTGGGGGACTTTAATTACCTAAATATCGATTAGGATAATGCTAGGGTAAAGGAAAAGGAGGGGGAGGAATTTCTGAAATGTGTTCAGGAGAATTTCCTTGACCAATATGTTCTTGGTCCAACTAGGAAGGAGGCATTGCTGGATCTGGTGCTGGGGCATGAGGTGGGCCAGGTCGACCAAGTGTCTGTGGGAGAACACTTGGGTACGAGTGATCATCGTATCATAAGATTTAGATTAGCAATGGAGAGGAGCAAGGAACAATCTAGAGTGGAGCTTCTAAACTGGAATAGGGCTAACTTCAATGGGATGTGAAAGGATCTAGCCAGGGTAAAATGGAACCAAAGACTGACAGGAAAAACTGTAACAGAACAATGGGTGATCTTTAAGCAGAAGATGTTCCAAGTACAGGCTAGGTACATTCCAACAAGAGGGAAGGGTAAGGGAACCAAAGCAAGGGCTCCTTGGATGACGAGGGAGATAGAGAAGATGATGAAACAAAAAAAGAGGGTGTATGATGCATGTCAGGTGAATTCTTCAAGGGAGAACCAGACCAAATACAGTAAGTTGAGAGGGGATGTGAAGATGAAAATAAGATTGGCAAAGAGAGAATATGAGAGGAGAATGGCGGTTAACATAAAAGGGAACTTAAAAACCTTCTACCGGCATGTAAACAGTAAGCAGGTAGTAAGAGGTGGGGTGGGGCCTATTGGAGACAAAGAAGGTGATATATGCTTAGAGGCGCAGGGCAAGGCTAGAATACTCAATGCGTACTTTGTATCGGTGTTTACTAAGGAGGTGGATGCTGACAAAATATCGGTAGAAGTGGAAAAAGTAGAAGCAATGGAAGGGGTGAAAATTGATAGACAGGATGTACTAGAAAGACTGGGTATGCTTAGAGTGGACAAGTCGCCTGGTCCAGATGGCTTGCATCCCAGGTTGCTAAGGGAATTGGGGGAGGAGATAGCGGAAGGGCTTGCCATAATTTTCCAATCTTCCTTAGATGCGGGGGAGGTGCCTGAGGATTGGAAAGTGGCAAATGTGACACCATTGTTCAAGAAAGGACAATCCTAGTAACTATAGGCCGGTCAGTGGTGGGTAAAGTTTTAGAAACAATTTTTTCCTTGATTATTAACAGGCACTTGGAGAGGTTTAAGCTAATTAAGGAGATCCAACATGGATTTGTAAAAGGCAGATCGTGTTTGACTAATCTAATTTAATTTTTTGATGAAGTAACAGGGAGGATTGATGAAGGGAATGCAATGGATGTTGTCTACATGGATTTTCGGAAGGTGTTTGACAAAGTACCACATAGAAGGCTGGTTAACAAAATTGAGGCTCATGGAATAGGTGGGTCAGTGGCAACTTGGATAAGGAATTGGCTTAAGAACAGAAAACAGCAAGTTGTGGTAAATGGCTGTTTTTCAGACTGGAGGATGGTAGACAGTGGTGTTTCCCAAGGGTCAGTGCTGGGGCCACTGTTTTTTTTGATATATATAAATAACTTGGATATTGGAATACGGAGTAGAATTTCTAAATTTGCCGATGACACCAAACTTGGGGATGTGGCAAACAGTGAGGATGATACCAATCGACTGCAGCATGACATAGAAAGGCTAGCAGAATGGGCAGACAAGTGGCAGATGGAATTTAATACTGAGAAGTGTGAGGTGATGTATTTTGGCAGAAGGAACAGGGAGAGGCAATATACACTTAATGGCACAGTTTTAAAGAGTGTGCAGGGACAGAGGGACCTGGGAGTTAATGTGCATAGGTCCCTGAAGGTGGCGGGACATATTGAGAGAGTGGTTAACAAAGCATATGGGATCTTGGGCTTCATAAATAGAGGTATTGAGTACAAAATTAGAGAAGTTATGCTGAACCTTTATAAAGCGCTGGTTAGGCCACAACTGGAGTATTGCGTCCAGTTCTGGTCACCACACTTTAGGAAGGATGTGAAGGCCCTTGAGAGGGTGCAGAGGAGATTTACCAGAATGGTTCCAGGGATGGGGGATCTTGGCTACAAAGACAGGTTGGAGAAGCTGGATTTGTTTTCATTAGAGCAAAGGAGGTTGAGGGGTGATTTGATAGAGGTGTACAAGATTATGACGGGTTTGGATAGGCTCGACGGGGAAAGGCTGTTCCCACTAGTTGATGGTACAAGGACTAAGGGACAAAGATTTAAGGTTTTGGGCAAGAGATACAGGGGCGACGTGAGGAAAAACTTTTTTACGCAGCGTGTGGTGATGACCTGGAATTCGCTGCCGACGGAAGTGGTGGAAGCGGAGACACTCAATGTTTTCAAGGGGAGACTGGATAGGCACTTGAGGGAAATAAACTTGCAGGGCTACAGGGATAGAGCGGGGGAATGGGACTGACTGGATTGCTCTACAGAGAGCCGGCATGGACTCGATGGGCCGAATGGCCTCCTTCTGTGTCGTTATGACTCTATGACAGTACATGTCCCATGGTCTTGCCAGATTTGGCGAAGGCCAGCGCTGCAGGTTTCAGGCGGACGCATTCTGGCACTTATGCTGCGAATGCAGCATTTGTGGGTTTTTGGCCACATTAACTTTGAAGAGAAAATGTACATATAAAAAAGTCTGGCTGAATATTAATTCAGCTCACTGGAGTTAATCGACGTGACAGTGTGAAGGAGGCTGTATAAAAACTCCTACTTATCCTATCCATCATTAGGATTGATCATCATCGAACTGAAGTCCCTTTTGAAGTGGACTCATTGTTGTCGACTTGCAAGAACTCTCCTTCCCCAGCTCACATTGCTTCAGAGCTGTTATTCGATTCTTGGATTTTTCCTTGTGGACAGAGTTGCTTCACTGTTGTTGTTCCATGAGAAAAAATTCTCAATTTTCATTGTTTAAGAAAAGCAGTTACCGATCCTAATTTGTAGCTCTGCCCTTTATTTAAATTTCACAACACAAATAAATTCCAGCATCATTACTTTTCTCCACAGTTTTGAGAAGTTCTGAATAAATCTTTTGGTTTTAGTTTTACAACTTTTACAGGAGCCCCAAACACACTGAGGAAATCCCCTTTATTTTCCCTTTGCAAATTCCATTGTGATGCAAGTACAGATGAGTTATGGGAAAATCCTTGTGTCACTGGAAAAAATTCAATCGGTTAGATGTATGGAATGTTCATCTGATAGCTCAGTGGGTAAATATTTCACGTGATGTGATTCTGAGCAACAGGGGGAAATTTTAACATAGGTGAGCGAGTGGGTGTGGATTTGGGTGGGGGGTTAAATGGGCAAAAATTCCGAGCGGGTCGGGAAGCCGGCTCCAACCCGCCGACTTCCAGGTTTTACTGAGGCGGGATAAGGGGCGGGCAGCAACCCGCTCCCAGGAGGCGGGTTGGCATTTTAAATATGTTAATGAGGCTGGAAGTGTTGGATATAACTTAACTTTGCAGGTTTTTCTGTGGCCAGCTGTGTTTCCCAGGTCTCGGGAAACCCGGCAGCTGCAGTGAAGCGATGACAACCTCGGAACAATCCTTGTAGGCCAGGAGGAGCAGGAATGCTTCCTCACGGCTCCCGAAGCTCCCCCACCACTCCCCGGGATTGCCCCCCCACCCCGGGGTCGGGGATCGGTTCCCCTTCGGGACCGGTTCCCCTTTGGGATCGGATTCCCCCACCCCCAGGGTTGGGGCTCAGACCTACCTGGTCCTGTGGCCTCCTCCGGAGTGCTTCCTGCCCAACTGCAAGCCAAGCTTGCCAATCAGACTGACTTCCGGGCGGAGAATCTGTCAGGGCCAAAAGACGCACGCTGTGGAGTTAAAACTCTGTCTGAAACTCCAGCCCCCGCCTACGCAACCTGCCCCAGTTTCCAGCCCATACAGTTCAGAAAGATCCCAGGATCAATCCCTGATCTGAGCTGGCTCAGCTGTTCTTAGTGGTGGCACTGTTGGAGACTATAATTAGTTTTGGTATTCCCAAGTTACAGTGGGAAACAATAAGCAATGGTTTCCACTCCTGATCTATAATTAGTGACCCTTGTTGAAAAGTATAGCATTGGGCTCGGCCTTGATGCACCCTATAGTTGAGTGAGGAACAAACGTCCATTATATAGTACTTTTCACATTTTCAGAATGTCCCAAAACACTTCACAGCCAATTAATTACTTCTGAAGTGAGGTCACTTTTGTATGTAGGCAAATGCGACAGCCAGTTTGCATAGAGTAACGTCCCACAAATAGCAACCAAAATGATTGACAGTTAATTTACAACCCGTCACCAATTGGTACAGTTATTCTATCCTCCACTACAGACCATTTGCAATGGCTCCCATCCTCACTAACCTAAACTAGTTGCCTGTCCCCTAACATCTCTAATTTAAAATCCTCCTCTTCATCTTTAAAACCCTCTCTGCCTCTGAACCTCTCTCTTCTAAAAATATCCTCAGAACTCATTTCTTTAACCAAGTTTTTGATCACCCCTCCTAATTGCTGCTTTCCTGCCTCGGCATCTGTTTGCGATATATCTATCTTTGAAGTACCATGGGATGTTTTAATGTTAAAGATGCTGTAAAGATGGAAGGTTGTGGTGTTTATCTGTTAATGGCGGTGTTGATCTGTTTTTGCGGCTGTTGATTGAGGGAAGAATTTTGGTCAGAAATCTGCTCCTCTTCGAAGTTTTTACATACACCTGAATGGGCTGATCGTGGGATGGGGAGGGGGTGGGGCGTGGTCTCAGTCTCATCTGAAAGATGGCAGTTAAAACATTACAGCACTCCCTGTGTACTGCATTGAAGATTATGTGATACTAGATGACCTGCTCAGGTCCTAGAGTGCAACTTGAACCAGTACCCTTTTGACTTGGAGGTGGGTGTACTTTGTAGCCAAGGATGGCTACATGTACTGAATAAAATTTCTCTACTGGCAAGTTAACTTCAACCTAATAGTTTGTCCCAAGCCTTTGTGAGGAATATCAAACTCATTCTACCTGTTGGTGGTGCATACTATAGAATTATTTGTATTGGAATATTTACACGCTTTTTGCGAGTCGGGCCACTCCGTGCAAATATCCTTATTGGGAATAATGCAGATCTATGTGCAGTGGTGCCTTTGGATGCTGCCAGTTGCATCTTGTCTACGGATTTACAAAATGTATTCTAATCATATGGTATGCAAGTTATATCTTCTGTAATCATGATTAGTTCAAATTTGTTGAATCACACTTTTATTTTTAAATGGTAGGTCATGTAAGCTTTGATATTCGCAGGGTACTGTGTTTTAAGTTTGTTCTAATCCTGTATGCTTAAGGGACATTATAACTAGTAAAGTGTCTTTTGAAAACTTTATTTTTCACTGTTGCATTGAAACATCTCACTGCATTACAAACATATTTTTGTGTTGTTTGGGTGTGATATCAATGCAACAACAATATATAACTCCTCTGGCTCTTTCCCTTCCCTCATAATCTCCCTTTGAGCGACAAAGGAAATGCTTCTGTGAATGGTTTCAATATTTCTTTTTCTTTTTTTCCTAAGGGAAAGGAACAGTCTATTGAAGGAAGCAGAGGTCTTGCACAGAGCCAGATTTTCCCACATAATCCAAATTTATGGTATTTGCAATGAACCTGAATTCATGGGCATTGTGACGGAATATATGAGCAATGGGTCTTTGGACCAACTTCTTCATCAGGTAATGTGTTCCAGTGAAGATGTTCCTGTGGTAGTTATTCTGTGCACATTGTTAACATGTAATTTCTTTTAGCAAACCTTGGAAAGAAATGATTAAAAAAAGAAAGACTTGCATTTATATAGCACCTTTCACGACCTCAGGCTATCCCAATGCATTTTACAGCCAATTAAACACTTTTGAAGTGTAGTCAGTGTTGTATTGTAGGAAGTGTGAAGGCCTAGTAAATGTGTGCAGTATAACACACTAATCTATGGGAAAACTTTGGCTTTAAAATGCATAATCAGAGCAGGATTTCCATCTTGACTATTAACTGGAGATTTAGATCTAAATCATTTAGTCTGGTTACTGGATTATCAGATGCCTAGTTAACATGAATGGCCAAATTAGTTTGATGTTCCATTGGATAATAATTTTCCTCTCCAGACTATTTGTCATTATCTTTGTTTGAAATTCTACAGAAGAGTGGATTTTAAATTCTTAGTGTAATCTTCCAATTGGAGTTTGTCCTTTGGCTCCAAAAATTTGTTACATTACATTGGTTACTGTTAGACCTTTCACTGCCAAAAAATTATTTCATAAAGTACCAAAATTGTGTCTTGAAGTAACATTTTGTTTCCACAGCTCATGTTTTAAGGTATGGGTATTTCAGATTATGCTACGGAGGTGCTGGGTATAGATTCGTACTACCTTCTCCGCGCCCCGGCACAACCCCCACCCCCCACCACCACCTCTTCGTTTCTGATCTCTGTGGTACTATTATGATGAGTGCCCTAGTATATGCTAGATACTTCCTCATAGAGGAAATGCACTTCCACACTCCTCCCTCTCTAGTGCCTCTCCCAGTGGCTGCTTTGAGACAGGCATTGGTTGGAGTGTTGGAGCAGGTTGCACACCAGCTCTCATTGAGAAGTGTAGGGGTGAAAAATACTTTAAAGAGTCTTGTGTGCCAGCAAGAGAAAAGGTTGGTGGAGGTGGAATACATTCATCTGTTAGTTGGTATTTGAAAACTGGATCCTCCAACTATATGTTTACAACTAATCATGAGATTTTCTGTGGCTGGGCTAACTGTTAACAGGCTAGACAACTTCTGCTTTTAACAAACTTAAAAATGTTAAATTCTATAGCGGAGTCGAAATTCTATAGCGGAGTCAGATGCACAATCATCTATCTTTCCAGATGAGGTCTCTTCTAAAAACAGACTTGTATTTTTCTGATGCAGAAAGATACTTATCCAACACTTCCTTGGTCATTGCGACTTCGCATACTATATGAAATTGCACTCGGCGTGAATTTCCTTCACAACATGAACCCACCATTGCTGCATCATGACCTGAAGGCACAAAATATTCTATTAGATGGTGAATTTCATGTAAAGGTAAGAAATGGTCTGTTCAATTATAATTCAGTATTATGCTATTATAATAGTTAATAACATAAGAAATAGGAGCAGGAGTAGGCCATTTGGCCCTTCGAGCATGCTCCGCCATTCAAGAAGATCATGGCTGATCTTCTACCTCAACTCCACTTTCCTGCACTATCCCCATATCCCTTGATTCACCTTAATATCCAAAAATCTATCGATCTCTGTCTTGAATATACTCAACGACTGAGCCCTCTGTGGTACAGAATTCCAAAGATTCACCACCCTCTGAGTGAAGAAATTTCTCTTCATCTCAGTCCTAAATGGCCGACCCCTTATTCTAAGACTGTGACCCCTGGTTCTAGACTCCCCAGCCAGGGGAAACATCCTCCCTGCATCTACCCTGTCAAGTCCTGTAAGAATTTTGTATGTTTCAATGAGATCACCTCTCATTCTTCTAAACTCTAGAGAATATAGGCCTAGTCTACTCAATCTCTCCTCATAGGACAATCCCCCCCATCCCAGGAATCAGTCTGGTGAACCTTCGTTGCACTCCCTCTATGGCAAGTATATCCTTCCTTCGGTAAGGAGACCAAAACTGTACACACTACTCCAGGTGTGGCCTCATCAGGGCCCTATATAATTGCAGTAAGATGTCTTTACTCTTATACTCAAATCCTCTTGTAATAAAGGCCAACATACCATTTGCTTTCCTAATTGCTTGCTGTACCTGCATGTTAACTTTCAGTGATTTGTGTACAAGGACACCCAGGTCCCTCTGAACACCAACATTTCCCAATCTCTCACCATTTAAAAAATACTCTGCTTTTCTATTTTTCCTACCAAAGTGGATAACTTCACATTTCTCCACATTATATTCCATTTGCCATGTTCTTGCCCACTCACTTAGCCTGTCTGTATCCCCTTGAAGCCTCTTTGCATCCTCCTTACAACTTACATTCCCACCCAGCTTTGTATCAACAACAAATTCGGATATATTACATTTGGTCCCCTCATCGAAATCATTGATGTAGATTGTGAATAGCTGAGGCCCAAGCACTGATCCTTGCGGTACCCCACTAGTTACAGCCTGCCAACCCGAAAATGATCCGTTTATTCCTACTCTCTGTTTTCTGTCCATTAACCAATCCTCAATCCATGCTACTACATTACCCCCAATCCCATGAGCCCTAATTTTGTTTAATAGCCTCTTGTGTGGCACCTTATTGAATGCCTTCTGAAAATCCAAATACACCACATCCACTGGTTCCCCCTTATCTATTCTGCTAGTTACAACCCCAAAAAACTCTACAGATTTGTTAAAAATGATTTCCCTTTCATAAATCCATGTTGACTCTGCCCAATCCTATTATTATTTTCTAAGTGCCCTGTTACCACGTCCTTAATAATAGATTCTAGCATTTTCCCTACTACTGATGTCAGGCTAACTGGTCTGTAGTTCTCCGTTTTCTCTCTCCCTCCTTTCTTAAATAGTGGGGTTACATTTGCTACCTTCCAATCCACGGGAACCATTCGAGAATCTATGGAATTTTGGAAAATGACAACCAATGCATCCACTATCTCTATAACCACCTCTTTCAAAACCCTAGGATGTAGGCCATCAGGTCCAGGGGATTTATCAGCTTTCAGTCCCATTAATTTCTCCAGTACTATTTTTTTACTAATTTCTTTCAGTTCCTCATTCTTGCTAGACCCTTGGTTCTCCACTATTTCTGGGAAGTTTTTTGTGTCTTCTTCCATGAAGACAGACACAAAGGGCTGGATTTTGCCAGCCGAGACGAGTTGGGGGCGGGACTACTGCCTTCCAGGTTCTAGTCCCGCTCCCAACGACGTCTGATGAATGCATGCTATTTTCTCTTGATTGGCCTTGTTAAGCCCGCCCCCTGCGGGCTTACCAGCCAATTAAGGAAAAGCCAGTGACAGATGACGTCAGCATATGACGTCGCCCTGAACTAGAACATTTCATTCACTATGCTTCCAATTTCCACCCTTCCCTCACCTTCACATGGTCCATCTCCGACTCTTCCCTTCCCTTCCTCGACTTCTCCATCTCCATCTCTGGGGATAGGTTATTGACTAACATTCACTACAAGCCCACTGACTCCCACAGCTACCTGGACTACACTTCCTCCCACCCCGCCTCCTGTAAGGACTCTATTCCATTCTCCCAGTTTCTCCGTCTCCGCCGCATCTGCTCTGATGATGCCACCTTCTATACCAGTGCTTCCGACATGTCTTCCTTTTTCCTCAACCGAGGATTCCCCTCTACCGTGGTTGACATGGCCCTCGACCGTGTCCGTTCTATCTCCCGCACTTCTGCCCTCACCCCTGCCCCTCCCTCCTGGAACCACGATAGGGTTCCCCTTGTCATCACCTTTCACCCCACCAGCCTCCACATTCAACGGATCATCCTCCGCCATTTCCGCCACCTCCAGCGTGATCCCACCACCAAACACATCTTCCCCTCACCTCCCCTTTCAGCATTCCGCAGGGACCGCTCCCTCCGCGACACCCTAGTCCACTCCTCTACCACCCCCAGCACCCCTTCCCCTTCGCCCGGCACCTTCCCGTGCACGCGCAGGAGATGCAACACATGCCCTTACACCTCCCCTCTTCCCACTGTCCAGGGCCCCAAACACCCCTTCCAGGTGAAACAGCGATTTACTTGTACTTCTGCAATTTAGTATACTGTATTCGCTGCTCACGATGTGGTCTCCTCTACATTGGGGAGACCAAACGCAGATTGGGTGACCGCTTTGCGGAACACCTCCGTTCAGTCCGTAAGGGGGACCCCGAGCTCCCGGTGGCCTGTCACTTTAATTCACCGCTTCACTCCCACTCTGACCTCACCGTCCTCGGCCTATTACACTGTTCCACGGCAGCGCAGCGTAAGCTCGAGGAACAGCACCTCATCTTTCGTTTAGGCACGCTACAGCCCTCTGGACTCAATATCGAGTTCAACAATTTTAGATCATAACCTCAGCTCCAATCACATTTATATTTTATTTTTTCCACCCTTTTATTTGCCCCCCCCCCCACCTTTTTTTTTTCCTCCTAGAAGCTGGCAGCTGTCCTTCATTCTGCCAGTGGATTTCACACTTCTTTCAGCCTTAATCTGTCACATTAACACCACCTCTAGCCTTGCATATCTCTTAATGTCTCTTAATGTCTCTTCATCTCCCCCTTTGTTCTTTTATCCCCTCCCCCTTTTCCCAGCTTTACTCTGGCCTTAAATCTATTTGATTTCCGGCTCTTCCCAGTTCTGACGAAAGGTCATCGACCTGAAACGTTAACTCTCTTTCTCTCTCCACGGGTGCTGCCTGGCCTGCTGAGTTTTTCCAGCGTTTTCTGTTGTTATGTCAGCATATGATGCTTCATCTGTTGAAAATTTTTTGACAGATGATTTGTCAGCGTTTGACAGCTTTGAGAAGCTGTCAAACACTGACAATCTCTGTTCTAAGGTGAGCCCTTGCACATAGGCTTACCAAGACTTCTCTCTCCAGCAGAAAGCAGATGGCTGCAGCATCTTAGAATGCAGCAGCCATTCTGTCATCTCTGCCCTTGAGATGAGGCACCTCTGGATCCTCAACGGTTGAAGGCTGCAGGAAGAAACAAAGGTAAGGAAACTTTTTCTAACACTTTACACACACCTCTCGTACTTGCCTGTCCACACTTGCACCCATCACTCACCTCTACATCTTACATTTCGACCCCTTTCACCCCCGCAGACCCACTGCTCACCTCGCTGACCCTGGCGAGGTTCGCACCTGCCAGGAAGCCCGCAGCAGAATGCCCAAAATGTGGAAAAGCCTCAAAACTGCCTGTTAACAGGCAGTTAATTGGCTCTAATCCCCTTCCCGCCTCGAGGAGACGGGTCCCTGTGCGACTCGGGGACCCGCCTCCCGGGAAGATGGCACGGAGGCGGGTTGGGAGCGGGGTAGGTACCCGCTCCCAGTTTCTGCCACTTTCCCGGCAGTCCCGCCTCCAAACCTGCCTCCTCAGGGCTGGGAAAATTCCCCCCAAAAGTATTTGTTTAATTTCTCTGCCATTTCCTTATTCCCCATTATAATTTCTCCTGTCTCAGCCTGTAAGGGACCCACATCCATAATACTTCATCTTGATGTATTTGTTAAATAATTTGGGTATTTTAATAACCTTTTAAAAGTTAGAATATCTGACACAGTTTTCAACAGTTCACTGTTGCCAATACTGGGAGCAATTTACCCTCCCCTGTGTAGCTGTTTTGGACTATTTTTTTGTTTCTGGATGCCAACATTACTCAGCTGGTTTAATGTCACTAAATTGACTTAACATTTTGCTACTGGCTAGTCAAGATGGGTAGAAAGAGAGTTTGATCACCTCAGTTAATGTATTCAAACTTCCTCTACTGTAATAGAGCTAGTGATCAAGTGGAGAACCATGATCTTATTCTTTGACTTCAGAACAAAAATGCTGTGGTGATTCTTGCTGGTGTATGGCTCCCTGAACACCAGCTGATCTCCAAGTGGCCATGCTGTAATGTGTGACCCCAGACAATAAGTGACAACAGACATTTGACCATGGGGTGCCCAGAGATGAGCCCAATCCTGTCATTACCCAACATCATGCACTTTCCAATGGGGGTTGTTCGATTACAATCAGGACTGAAAATCCTGGCTGATATTTCTTTTTCCTGCAGGACACTCTAAATGTCTATGCCACGCAGCTTAACGGGAACGTTGCAGGTGGCATCTTCTGGAAAGTTTGCGTGTGTATATCTATATCTACATATCGCATACTGGATGAGGGCAAGACCAGGGTCAACTGTAATGTTCCCATCCCCAGTGATAAAATAGCCTGCTGACTTTTGCTGTCTTGGGATACACATGAAGAGTAGCCATTGGAGAAAGGTACTGGAAAGCTGCCAGCATTAATACTCCAGAACTAGCCGCACCTCTAGCTAAGCTGTTCCAGTACAGCTACAACACTGGCATCCCTGACGAAGTGGAAAATTGCCCAGGGTTGTCCTGCCCACAAAAAGAGGACAAATCCAATCCGGCCAATTACCGCCCCATCAGTCCACTCTCAATCATCAACAAAGTAATGGAAGGTGTCGTCGGCAGTGCTATCAAGCAGCACTTACTTACCAATGACCTGCTAACCAATGCTCAGTTTGGTTCTGCCAGGACCACTTGGCTCCATCCTCATTACAGCCTTGGCCCAAACAAGGATCAAAGAGCTGAATTCCAGATGTGAGGTGAGAGTGACTGCCCTTGACATCAAGGCAGCACTTGACTGAGTGTGGCACCAAGGAGCCCTAGTAAAATTGAAGTCAATGGGTATCAGGGGGAAATCTATCCACTTGCTGGTGTCATATCTAACACAAAGGAAGATGATTGTGGCTGTTGGAGACCAATCATCTCAGCCCCAGGACACTGCTGCAGGAGTTCCTCAGGGCATTGACCTAAGCCCAACCATCTTCGGCTGCTTCATCAATGACCTTCCTTCCATCTTAAGTTCAGAAGTGCGGATATTCACTGATGATTGCACAGTGTTCAGTTCCATTCGCAACTCCTTAGATAATGATGCAGTCCGTGCCTGCATGCAGCAAGACCTGGACAACATTCAGGCTTCGGCTGATAAGTGGCAGGTAACATTCGCGCCACACAAGTGCCAGGCAATGACTATCTCCAACAAGAGAGAGTCTAGCCACCTCCCCTTGACATTCAACAGGATTACCGTCGCCAAATCCCCCACCATCAACATCCTGGGGGCCACCATTGACCAGAAATTTAACTGCACTAGCCACATAACTATTGTGGCTACAACAGCAGGTCATAGGCTGGATATTCTGTGGTGAGTGTCTCACCTCCTGACTCCTTAAAGCCTTTCCACCATCTACAAGGCACAAGTCTGGAGTGTGATGGAATACTCTCCACTTCCCTGGATGAGTGCAGCTCCACCAACAATCAAGTAGCTCGACACCATCCAGGACAAAGCAGCCCGCTTGATTGGCACCCCATCCACCACCTTAAACATTCACTCCCTCCACCACCGGTGCACCATGGCTGCAGTGTGTACCATCTACAAGATGAACTGCAGCAACTCTCCAGAGCTTCTTCAACAGTATCTCCCAAACCCACGACCTCTACCACCACCACCTAGAAGAACAAGGGCAGCAGGCACATGGGAACACCTTCACCTCGAAGTTCCCCTCCAAGTCACAAACCATCCTGACTTGGAAATATATCGCCGTTCCTTCATCGTCGCTGGGTCAAAATCCTGGAACTCCCTCCCTAACAGCACTGTGAGAGTACCTTCACCACACGGACTGCTGTGGTTCAAGAAGGCGGCTCACCACCACCTTCTCGAGCAATTAGCGATGGGCAATAAATGCTGGCCTTGCCAGCGATGCCAACATCCCGTGAATGAATAAATATTTTATTTTAAATCCAATCAAATAGCTGTTTTAATTCCTTCAAATCCCTTTTAGGATATTCAGACATTCTGATGTGCCTGCACTCTAAAGTCACAAGGTAACAATGTGATCTCATACTGTTCAAACAGAAGATTGATTTATTTTGTCATTAAAGTTTGAATATATTTGTTTAGCTGAATTCAGTAGTGGATTTTTATTGTTTATTTAGATTGCAGACTTTGGACTCTCAAAATGGCGCCGCTTGACTATGAGTAAATCATCAGGCCTTAAATCGCCAACAGCAGGAGGGACAATTATCTACATGGCTCCAGAGCAGTATGAGCCTAACAAAGCAAAGCGTGCAGATGTAAAACATGACATGTACAGGTAAAATTGGATGGTTTCTTTACACTTTACAGAACAAATAAAATGATTGTTTTGAATAGTTTCCCATCATTATCTCTTGCATGAGAGGGCCCGTAATGAAATTTGACACATGACTCCCTTTCTGTTCCCAGGTCAAAAAAAAATCTTTTGCCAGACCCACCTAATATTAGCCTAGTTTTGCAATGTAGTGTCTAACTATTGTTTTAATATCCCCGTATTCTATGTTCTGAACCATTTATTTTCTTGTAAGGTATCTGCTGGCACATGGTGTGCCTTTAGAAGGCAAATATTATCTGCTATTCTTCTTTCCTTCAGATCTTTATGTTTGTGATGTATGGAATTGTCTGAGATACAATAGCCTCGATTTTAACACCCCCCCCCCCCCCCCCCCCAGCGATGGGCAAGGAAAGGTCAGGCGAGGGGTTAAAATCTTGAAAATCGAATCCCGCCTCCAACCTGTTACATTCAGGCCATCGAGGGCGTACTTAAGATGCAAAAGTCGTGACCCATTGACTTCATCGGCGCTGTGACACAATATTAACTTAAACTAGGGGGAATACCAAACTGTTTACTGCTTGGCAGTGTGGGAACAGGATTCACACTACTTGGATACCTCGCTATTCTTTCTGCGCAGTCTGTGAGACCAGCACACGATGAGTTAAAAGTTAAAACCGCTTTCTGCTGAGCACGGGTTGTAAATTGGCTAAGAGGATTTTAAAGTAAGGATATCTTCACAGAAATCAAAATACAGGAAACTCTTTATTAACCGGCACTCAAATATCCGGAAATCTCTCTTAACCGGCAAAATTCTTGAGTAGGTAACCGGGGTTTTCCTTCATCTCTCGTTTAAAATTAACTTTAAAAAAAAAAACCCCGAGGCGTTTGCCTTGTATCGGAGCGTGTAGATTGGGAGGGGAATGTGCAGCCCGGGTAGGCAGCGGACACGACAGATGGTCAGCTGGCGGTCCCCGGGGAGACGGAGCTCCGAATGCAGGCACATGTCAATGTGTACGGGGCTCTTGTACGTTGAGAGATATAACTCTCCGTTATCCGGACTTTTTGATTAACCGGCACCACGCCGGTCCCGTCGGTGCCGGTTAATAAAGAGTTTCCTGTAGTAGAATGTGTAAGAGTCATTCAGCCATATCTGAATGTGTCAACTTGATCACTCTGTTTAGGGAATGGAGAGTTTTAGTACAGCAGTAGAACAATTAGAAGAGTTGAGTGCCTGGTTGTTCAGTTTATGTTGTTATTCTGTTTGCACTTGTACATATCTTTGAGAAACCATGATATTTTTTTATTCGTTTGTGGGATGTTGGCATCGCTGGCAAGGCCAGAATTTATTGCCCATCCCTAGTTGCCCTTGAGCAACGGTGAGCACCATTGTCCCCATTCTCTCACCCACTCCCCCACAGCCATGCAACCTCCTGGGAAAGGAAAAATAAAAAGAGAAAACAGCTGGAGTTTAGATTTGTGAGTCATGTCGGTTCAGTGAGTTCCACAGTACGGTGCAATCTCCCAGTTATGGAAATTCAGTGGAATTACACCATTTTGTGCCATGAGGTCCATGTTTTTAAGATTTTTGTAAGGGTTCTGTACTGTAGTTTGTTTCCTTTGACAAGCTGAGACATTTGTATCGAAAGGCATATTTTCAAAAATGTAATTTAAATTGTTTATCATTTCAGCTGTGTTGATATATTAGGACTTTCCGGTCTGTTGTAGCTTTTGGTGTGCTTAGAATGAAAGTAGTGCTGTGAAAATGTGTACCAGTGAATCTGTAAATTAGAACAATATATAATCGTGTGTTGAGCAAGTGTTGTCAAACCCAGCTGACCCCTCTATATTTTGTACTTAAACATGCCAACTTAGTTTAAAGATAGTATGGGAGTATCGTATATGAGAGCATATTCGCAAGCTGATTGACAGGCCGTGATGTGAACGCTCCTTCCATAGTCGTAACTATCTTTGTACCAGCTAATAGGGTGGTTAGTCTTTTACGACAGGACGGTTTAACGGGCTCCCATGACTCATATGATGAGAGGAGGCCACCCACACCCACCGGTCGCGAGTATCCCACTGGATGTCAACCCAGAATTCAGAGTCAGAGCTCGGGTCTCCATTGTCTGGAGCAGGGTTCAGGCCGTGTACCTTCTGGCTCACAGATGGGAATGCTACCACTAAGCCAAAGGCTCGCTCCATGGGAACATAATCCAGCCATCTTGAGGTCGGGGATTTTAACTCCCCTAAGACAGGCGGGGAAGTGTTGAGGAGGTTAAATCGGTAAATATGTGAAACCTGACCCCCAACTTGCCACAAACATGCCTACATCCGGTTTAACTGTGGCGGGTTTGGGGGCATCTGAGTAATCCACTCTGGAGAGGTGAGTCCATAATTATAATATGCTAATGAGGCTCCGTTCCTCAGATTTCGGGAGCCATTTAAATTTAATGGCTGTAGGCCGGGTTTCCCAAGGCTCGGGAAACCCGGCAGCTAAAAGGAGGCGGGAGCTGACGGATCCAGCAGTTAAGTGCTTTTCCAGCACTGCTTGTGGGCCAGGAGGAGCAGGCATGCTTCCCCCAGCCCCTCAAGCAAATCTTCTACTGCAATCTCTCCCTCCCCATGATCAACTGACAATCCCTCCTCATCTCTCCCTCCTTGTGATCGGCCAACCACCCCTCCCCCGCCCCATCACTCCCTTCCTGCGATCACTCCCTCCCTTCTCGTTGCTGCGCTCTAAACCCCCTCCCATCATGTTTCCTGGTTGCCAGGGACCACCCCAACGGTCTCAGCATGTGGCCTTGTACAGGTCTCTTTACCGCCCGGCAGCTGGCCAGCCTTTCAATCTAGCCGGCTGCCGGGCGGGAAACGGAGTAAGAAAATACGAATGAGTTCCTGCCGTTAAATTCAGCAGGACCGCCACGTTTCTGGGTTTTCTGGCTGCAAACACACACCCCAGCCTCCCCATAAATTTCGGGTGCTCTTGTGTCTTCTATTGTTAGTGGGAACTGCACTGGCAGAAGTAAATATTGGCCCAAAAATTAGTGCCGCTATGCGAGAGTATGCACTGTGTACTCTCGCGTATTCTGTCTCCAATTGCCGGTTTTCTGCATGCACTGCGCATGCGCTGAAAACTGGCACTTGGTGAATTCAAAAGGGGGCGGTTCCTAGGTGAACCGCGTGCGCGCTACAGGCTGCGCGCACGCAGTGCACTTAGTGCTTTGAACGCGCAGGTAAGCATGGAACATTTTAGACATAAAGAAAGGAGGCGTAAGACCCTCTTTTAACAAGGTAAGTAGTTAATTAAGTATTATTTTGAATTTTTTTTTAACAGGTATATCTTTTTTAGAGACTTTAAAGACAGGTAAGTTTATTTTTATAACTTTTTAAAAGATTTTAAATTTTTTCAAAAATTTAATTTTTTGTTTAAAATGGTTAATTTATTTAACTATACTTATTTTATTAATGTGATGGTTTTTAAAAAAAAATTAATTGAGGTTTAGCTGTTCTTTTGGGGGGTATAGTATTCATAGCTTTCACAGCCGTGCTGTGAAAGCTATGAATGAAAGATGGTGTGCTGCCATTGGCTCTAACTGAGTCACGTGATCCCACAGCTCGCACGAATTAACTGCGCCTGTGGGATACGAAAGCACTGCACAGCTGCTGTCCAGAACATCAAGTTCGTGCGAGCTGGGAATAAAAAAGCCAGCGCGCAGTGAGAGATCGCGGGGAAGCCTTACCCTCGCACGAAGGCTCACTCACTAATTTTTGGGCCATTATTGAACCAAGTGCAATTAAGGTCATGCATCATATGAGAAGGAGGAAGAGAAAAGTCCTATGAGCCCATCCCATCCAGATATGATGCAACCACATTCACCATCTGCACAACCTCTTTAGAGAGGCAAATCAATCAAATCAGAAAAAAAATCTACAGGAGAAATCCAGGGGAAATTCCTATCCAAATCCCGAGGGCAATCCGCAAGTTCCAGGGGATTGCAGTCGCCCAATTCTCATTATGTTCCTAGCAAACTTAACACCTTACCTTTCATAACTGGAAATATCCTTTTCACTCAGAACTTGTGAACTTCCTGTTTCAAGGACTGGAATTTGCTGTGTTCATGTTCTCTATTTAAATATTTCAAATGTGCTGAATTATTTTAACATTTTCCAAGAATCAGAGCATTTCTGAAGGGATTTATTTGTAGAAATATTCCACTGTAATTGAGTGTTTAAAGTTGCTTCAGGCAGAGCTTGCTACCGAAATGATTAGGTTAAATATCATTTGTGGTTGTTCGTTACCAGTTTATAAAATTTGTGCCTAAATGTACTTTGTTCCCTTCATAGCTATGCAATAATAATGTGGGAAGTCCTTTCAAGAAAACAGCCATTTGAAGGTAAGTTCTACCTGGTTTTGATTTCAGATCTTGTGTTGACTTTATGCTCTATAAATGTAATTGATAAATTTTAATCTATCCATTAACAGGTAACGCATTTCATTTTTATCAACATGTTTAATTGTCAGACTTGGCTCAGTGGTAGCATTCTCGCTTCTAAGTCAGATGATTGTGAGTTCAAGTCCCACTCCATGAGACTTGAGCGCATAATCTAGGTTGACACTTCAGTGCAGTACTGAGGGAGTGGTGCACTGTTGGAAGTGCCACCATAAAAGATCCCATCGCACTATTTGAAGATGAGCAGGGGAGTTCTCCTGGTGTTTGGGCCAACATTTATCCCTCAACCGATATTAGCATAACAGATTATGTGGTCATTTATTTCATTGCTGCTTGTGGGATCTTGCTGTGCGCAAATTTGCTGCCACAGTTCCCGACATTACAGCGGTGCAACACTTTAAAACAATCTCATTAGCCGTGAAGTGCTTTGGGACGTCGTGAAAAATGCTATGTAAATGGCAGTTGTTCTTGCGTCTTTTTCTACTTCTCAAAACTTTGTTCCTGATTACAAAGGGCTGTGTTTTGTGGTATGGGAAAAATTGTAAACCTCGAATTACGTCATGCCCAAGTTATTTCCAACAACTTTGATTAGCATTTAATGCTTTGTGTTGCTGAATCGTGTATCTTGGTAAAAACGATCTTTCAGGTCACTTAAATGAAATTATTCATCATTTTAAATGAAAATGCCTGCATGAAATAATTTACTTTGGTCCAGTCAGCACAGCCACAAGAGTGTAGGGCACAGGATAGTTATAAGGAAGCTTTGATTTTGTACCTTTTTGTAAAAATCTGTTGTCTATTTCTTCATTGTATAACATTTTACATTTTGAATGTAAAAGTTAAAGTTTCTCATCTACAACTCTTTTTCTCAGATGCTACAAACCCAGTGCAGGTCATGTTTAGTGTACTACAGGGTTCACGACCCGACACCAGTGAGGAGAGTTTATCATTGGACATCCCCAACCGCGAAACACTGCTTGAGCTAATGATTAGTGGCTGGTCTCAAGACCCCAATGAACGGCCTTCCTTTATTAGTAAGTTGTTACAAATGTGCAGTCTATGGAATGAAAGGATAACTGTACAATGGGTGATTGCAGTAAAATGGTGCCAACATAGGATGTGTGAAGCTCCTGCAGTGGATCCTTAATCCACTGCCAGCCGATATTCTTCATCACTTACAGTAATTATTCCCTGATTCAATCATTGCACGTTCCTCAGTGGGATTGGTACTGTATTGGTTTTAAACAGCCTTCCCCTTCTCATTTTCCTACTGAAGTTGGAACACTGGTCACTTGTTTGGAGCCTGGAACTACTTCCTGGCAGGAACTGGAAACAAACGCTTCAACAAAACCGACTTCCATAGCACTGCAGCACAAACCCAGCATGCTCCTATTGCCACACCGGTGGCCAGTTCTCCCAGATCAGAACCCCAACTGCCTCAGCTCCCTCTCTCAGTGAATATCTTACTTATTTTATTAATCTTTTTAACCTCTTTCCTGTTCCCTGTCTACTGTCCGCATGGCCAATCTTCAACCACTGGCCCATCTTGTCATTCTCCAGAATGTTGGTAGCCTTGCAAGCATGGCCCTTCCCATCCATGACCTCATCTTAGATGACTCTGTTAACATCCTGAGTCTGACATAAACCTGGGTCACGTGCAGTAACTCTTTCCCACACATCAAAGCTACTACACCCAGCTAAATAATTCCACAACATACCCCACCTAAGGTGCCAAGATAATGGCATAGCTCCATCACCAGATCATTTCTCGGCCTCTTCCTTGATCCTTTGATATCATTCCTCTTCCACCCTTTCTGCCTCTCCTATAAAGTCTTCATTGTGCACCAACCTCCAAAGCCCCAAGGTTATTTCCTCACTTTGTTCTCCTCCCTAATCCTTTGCACCAAGCAATGATTCATCCTCAGTATTTCAACTTTCAGCTAAATTCCCTTCAGCTCCTCTCCTCTGACATGTCTGCTGGCCTGTCCTCACTCAACCTTGCCCTGCATATTAATTCCCCAGCCATGGCCACTCTCTCCAATCTTGCCATCATGTGAAGCCTTAACACCTGCAAAGTAATTGTTGATATCTTTCTCATCTCTCTCGCTATCTAAATCTCCTTACCCACCACCAGTCCCATTGCTCTCACTCCTGGGAGGGAAAAGCGACTTCCTCCTGTAGTTAATGTCTCTCTTGAATACAATCACATATACATCGCTGAATTATTAACCTCACCTTGTCAGACCAGTTTAATGTCTACAACTCCCTCTAAACTGACATCATTAAAATATGATTTAAAATTGCAATAGTTTAAGGCGGTGTTATGTTTGAATGTTTCGTGCGCAATGAGTATGAACTACATTTGAATCAGTTGAAGACTTGACATTCTAACCATGCTTTTTGCCACTTTCTTGTAGATAATTCAGTCAGGTAAAGAAATTCCTGAGCACTCTGTCATTACAGTAGGTTCTGGAAATCGATCATTTGTGCACTAGCACTGAAACAAATTCTGTGACAAAAGTTATTTTGTATGAATTGCCATTCTCTATTTGTATTGTGGATTAAATGGTTAACAAAGGTTTTTACATGAAAAATGCAGTCTCCTATATATTTTTTAAAAACTATTAGACCACAGATTTTACAGAACTTGTGGTTATCTGGTCAGTCTGTCATGCACTGTTACCAATATGAATGAAAAATGGTATTGCAAGAAGAAGTACTTTCAAACTTTCCTCCTTCTGTGGTATTTAAAAGTTCTTTTACATGTTAAAAGAAATGCAGGTTTGCAGCCCTGTGATGTGCCAAAGCCTTGGGAAACTTGACGTGTTTTGGCAGAGGTAAATTTCCATTCAGCTGCTGTCAGCAATGGGTTGAGTCAGTCCATAGTTGTACTACAAAAATGACTATCGGTGACCCTTTCGGTGACAATCAGAGCAGCCATGATGGGCTGGGCAGATTATGTACCCACTCACCTCCCAAAAAGTTCAATTTTGTGGATCTTCTGCTGTCAGCTTCATTTGCCTAATTGCAGCAGGCCTACTGTGGTAACCCCCACCAAGTGGAGCTGCTTGCCTTTGACTGGAAGGGGCTGGAAAAGAGGAAATGTCCACAGCTGACATTTTGTGCCTGCCGCAGTATAGCATGGCCTGCAGCCTCCGAAATATGAAGGGAGCAGGGAGAAATTGGCCAGGTTTGAATTTCATGGGGCCGGGGAGTCCAATCAGTCACCCCGTGATTGAATTAAATTAAACTTTCATAACGATATTGAAAATTTAAATGGGTACGCTGAAAGAAACACTGCAACCTAGTGGAAACTCCAGCCCTATGTTCTACAAAACTGTACAGTAAGGAGAACAGGATTAATTATAGGGTTTCAAAATTTCAAGACAAAATGAATAACCGTTAATCTAAAACTTGTTTGTTTACAAAGAATGCCTCATGGAATTGGAACCAGTGGTTCGAGCATTTAATGAACTGAATCTACTTGAAGATATTTTGTATCTTAAAAGAGCAAAAGTAAGTGTGTTTGAATTTATTTCCTTCGGCCAAAAAAGTGTGGTTTGGACTTTTACCCTAATTGCCAGGATTAGTAAATATAAATTCGTTTTTACATTGACCATTATATCCAACGTGTAATTATTACTATAATCACATGGTCAGCGGCTTGTTTTGTTTGGGTCAATGCATTGCACTACCACAGCAAGTGATGCACATGCAACCTCCTGGTTGGTGGAGAGGTGGCAAATTCAGGCTTATTGTGAGATATGGGGAAGAAGACAGAATTAGAAGGACAGTTATCTCGTTCATACCTCTAAGCAACCAACTCAAACCAGCATTGGAAGCAACTTGCTTGCCTGTGGAGCTTGGGAAACAAAGACAAACAGAGGGATTTGAACAAAGCCAATAGAATGTTGAGCTATATCGCCAAACCAGCAGTGTACCATTCAGATAAAGTTATATTCAAACAGTATAGTGCTCTAATCAGACCACACTTTGACTAGTGTATTTAGTTCACATCATCTGAGATGCATGTACTGGAGGTAGTGCAGAGAATAGCCACAAGGTTGACACCAACTGTTTGAGGTCTGAGTTATGAAGAAAGACTAGAAAAGTTTGGGCTTTTCACCCTTGATGGGAGGTGCCTGATTTTTGTAGAGGAGCAGGAAAGGTAAATTTGGAAAATCACTTTAAACTAAATTTTAAGAGTAGAACTAGAGGATACAGATTTAAAATGATAAAAGCCAAATTTAGGACTGATATCGGGAAGTTCTCCTTCACACGAAGATTGATCGATACTGGAATAGACTTCCAGATAGAAAAGTGGAGGCAAATACCCTGGAATCATTTAAGAAACAATTAATTGCAGCAGCTGGAAACCTTTGGGTATTTCTGGATGGATGAAGTCAGATGGGCAGAACTGCTTTCCTCCTCTGTAATTATCTTGTGACCTGGTGTAATATTGTGAACTTCTCACCAAAAACCGTTGTATTTTCTGATGCATCTTGCAGTAAAGTAGGTTAAGAGCTAGCAGCGGGGCGCATGCCTGTTACCTTGAATGAAAAATGGTCACAGCATGGATGGAAGAATATAATGCAAACAAAATACAAACAAAAATAGATGACTTTACCGCCATATGGGTAGGGGGAGCAGAACTCCCACGTTGATGCTAGCCTGACTCACTGACCTACTATCAGTATGGTCAAACTGCTTGTTTAGTAACCTGGCAAAATCTATACGACCTTTCTTTGTTATTGAGCCTATATTTAGTTGTTTTCAAATTATAATTTTTATTATTATTATTATAGGGAAATTGTGACTCGGGCCTTTTCTCATCATATGAAAAACTCAATGGAGACTTAAAGTCACTTAATACACCAGTACAGGTAATAAATATATGCTTTATCCCAAGTATTTCCGTTTAAAAAGATATAGTAAACCTGAAGACATTTTTTTTTAAAAGCACTTACCAGCTTGCACGTTAAAACCTTGTCTATGAAGGTATGCGAGCAGAATTGAGTAGAGTGGATTGGGAAAATAGATTAAAGGGTAAGACGATACATGATCAGTGGTGTACATTTAAGCTGTTATTTTACAACTTCCAAAAAATATATATTCCACTGAGAAGAAAAGGGTGTAAAAGAAAAGACAGTCATCCGTGGCTAAGTAAAGAAATTAAGGATAATATTCGACTAAAAACAAGGGCTTACAAGGTAGCCAAATCTAGTGGGAGGACAGAGGATTGGGAAAACTTTAAAAGACAGCAAAAAATAACAAAAAGATTGATTAAGAAAGGGAAGATAGATTATGAAAGTAAATTAGCAAAAAATATAAAAACAGATATAAGAGTTTTTATAGTTATATTAGAAGAAAAAGGGTGGCTAAAGTAAATGTTGGTCCCTTGGAGGAAGAGACCGGGAAATTAATGGTGGGAAATATGGAGATGGGAAATTAATGGTGGGAAATATGGAGATGGCAAATACACTGAATGAATATTTTGTATCAGTCTTTACAGTAGAGGACACTAAGAATATCCTAACACTGGACAAACAGGGGGCTATAGGGGGGGAGGAGCTAAACACGATCAAAATCACTAAGGAAGTGGTACTCGGTAAAATAATGGGACTCAAGGCAGATAAATGACCTGGACCTGATGGCTTACATCCTAGGGTCTTGAGGGAAGTGGCGGTAGGGATTGTGGATGCATTGGTAATCATTTTCCAAAACTCCCTGGACTCAGCAAAGATCCCGGCAGACTGGAAAACTGCTAATGTAACACCCTTATTTAAAAAGGGCAGTAGACAGAAGGCTGGAAACTATAGACCGGTTAGCCTAACATCTGTGGTAGGTAAAATTTTGGAGTCCATTATTAAGGAGACAGTAACGGGACATTTGGATAATCATAATTTAATAGGACAAAGTCAGCATGGTTTTATGAAGGGGAAGTCATGTTTGACAAATTTGCTGGAGTTCTTTGAGGAAGTAACACACAGGGTGGATAAAGGGGAACCAGTGGATGTGGTGTATTTAGACTTCCAAAAGGCATTTGACAAGGTGCCACACAAAAGATTATTGCTTAAGATAAAAAATCACGGGATTGGGGGTAATATTCTGGCATGGATAGAGGATTGGCTATCTAACAGAAGGCAGAGAGTTGGGATAAATGGTTCATTCTCAGACTGGCAATCAGTAACTAGTGGTGTTCCGCAGGGGTCAGTGCTGGGTCCCCAACTCTTTACAATCTATATTAACGATTTGGAGGAGGGGACCGAGTGTAACATATCAAAGTTTGCAGATGATACTAAAATGGGAGGGAAATTAGTGAGTGAGGAGGACATAAAAAATCTGCAAGGGGACATAGACAGGCTAAGTAAGTGGGCAGAGATTTGGCAGATGGAATACAAAACTGGAAAGTGTGAGGTTATGCACTTTGGCAGGAAAAATAGTACAGCAAGTTATTATCTAAATGGCAAGAAACTGGAAAGTACTGAAGTACAAAGGGATCTGGGGGTCCTGGTGCACGAAACTCAAAAGGTTAGTATGCAGGTGCAGCAAGTGATTAAGAAGGCCAATGGAATGTTGGCTTTCATTGCTAAGGGGATAGAATATAAAAATAGGGAGGTATTGCTTCAGTTGTACAGGGTATTGGTGAGACCGCACCTGGAATACTGCATACAGTTTTGGTGTCCATACTTAAGAAAAGACATACTTGCTCTCGAGTCAGTACAAAGAAGGTTTACTCGGTTAATCCCGGGGATGAGGGGATGGACATATGAGGAGAGGTTGGGTAGATTGGGACTCTACTCATTGGAGTTCAGAAGAATGAGAGGCGATCTCATTGAAACATATAAGATTGTGAAGGGGTTGGATCGGGTGGATGCGGGGAGGATGTTCCCGATGATGGGTGAAACTAGAACTAGGGGGCATAGTCTTAGAATAAGGGGCTGCTCTTTCAAAACTGAGATGAGAAGGAACTACTTCACTCAGAGGGTGGTAGGTCCATGGAATATGCTGCCCCAAAAAGCTGTAGAAGCTAAATCATTACATAAATTTAAAACAGAAATAGACAGTTTCCTAGAAGTAAAGGGAATTAAGGGTTACAGGGAGCGGGCAGGAATTTGGACATGAGTCTAGGTTCGGATCGGTCATGGCCCTGTGGGTAGCGTAGCGGGCCCAGGGGCCGTGTAGCCTGATTCTGCTCCTATTTCTTGTGTCCAATTCTGTTAGGTTCAGGAGATGGTTCTGTGATAGTAGATTGGCGGTTAGGATCAGATCAGCCATGATCTTATTGAATGGCGGAGCAGGCTCGAGGGGCCAGTTGGCCTACTCCTGCTCCTATTTCTTATGTTCTTATGTTGTCAAGAATAAGAACATAAGAACATAAGAAATAGGAGCAGGAGTAGGCCAATCGGCCCCTCGAGCCTGCTCCACCATTCAATAAGATCATGGCTGATCTGATCCTAACCGCCAATCTACTATCTATCACAGAACCATCTCCTGCATCTAACAGAATTGCACACACGAAATAGGAGCAGAATCAGGCTACACGGTCCCTGGGCCCGCTCCACTACCCACAGGGCCATGACCGATCCGAACCTAGACTCATGTCCAAATTCCTGCCCGCTCCCCGTAACCCTTAATGCCCTTTACTTCTAGGAAACTGTCTATTTCTGTTTTAAATTTATTTAATGATGTAGCTTCTACAGCTTTTTGTGGCAGCATATTCCATGGACCTACCACCCTCTGAGTGAAGTAGTTCCTCCTCATCTCAGTTTTGAAAGAGCAGCCCCTTATTCTAAGACTATGTCCCCTAGTTCTAGTCTCACCCGTCATCGGGAACATCCTCCCCGCATCCACCCGATCCAACCCCTTCACAATCTTATATGTTTCAATAAGATCGCCTCTCATTCTTCTGAACTCCAATGAGTAGAGTCCCAATCTACCCAACCTCTCCTCATATGACCACCCCCTCATCCCCGGGATAGATCCGACAATGGCCTTGACTTCAACTACTTACTCCAAAAAAAATCCTCCTTGTTTAATTTATCCTTGACATCAAATTCAAGGTTAAGGTCACTGTAAAGTTTTGTGCTGGGGTATTTTTTAAGGCAGTTCCATTCCTTGAGTATGTTCCAGGACGTCTGCGGTGAAGACAGCATTATGCTTAATGGCCATTCATACCTTCCCACAACTAGATCAGAAATCTGCCAACGCTCAGTACAGAGTCATGTGAAAATAATAGCTGAAAATCCACCCAAATTCCTAATATGTGCTCCTGGCATGAAAAGCACTGCATTGGGATCGCAAATTTACAACATTTACTCTAATATCTGCAGATGATGGATTAAGAAATCAGACTGGAATGTTGGAACAAGGTGAAAATGTGTTGATCTGAGACAGACTGTAAAAATGCATTAGAATGACAAAAGTTCAAAAGGGAGTGGAATGTGAATGGGAGAAACTGGTAGGACAATGAAGGAGACAGCGGGGGTCATTTTCAACTCTGCTGCTTGGGCAATATCCTGGCGGAGCGGGTCGCCGCCCTTTACGGAACTCAATTTCAATGAAAAGAAAATCAGGTGTGTTATGTAATGGCAGTGAAGTTGAAAATTACTTTGGCCAATGTGATGTCACTAAAGCCATTGCTCAGACCAGAGGGTTGCAAGGTGCCCAGAGGAAGATAAGGTACTATTCTTGGTTTACATTCAGGACAGAAAAATCAGATAACAGTGAAAGGGAGAATTGAAGTGCTGAGCCACATGGAGGCCAGGATCATGCCTACAGACATAATAGAGATGTTAAGCAAAGCGGTTCCCCAATTTAGAGGAGGCCACACCACAAGCAGCAAATACAGTATGCTGAATTAGAGGAAGTACATTTAAATTGCTGTCTCACGGGGAAGGGTGTGACAGTAGTGTGGGGAGAAACAATGGGTACGTGGAAAAATGTCAGGGTGGACCAGGTAACAAGGGACAATGAGGGAATTGCAGAGAAACAGTCCCTCTGTAAAGTTAAAGAGGGAATGGAGGGAAAGATGTAGTTTGTAGTGAAATTATGTTGGAGATAAGTATAAATGAACAAGGCTAGGTAATAGAAGGTGAGGACAAGAGGGGCCATGTCATCGTCAAAAAGCAGAGAAGAGAGACGAGAGAAGAGGCAAGGGAAATGGACAGGTGCTGCCGTGGGCCTTGTCTCTCTCAGATGAGAGAAAACCTTAATATAGAGGAAGCAGTTAGTCCAGTTGCAATGTTTTGTTTGTATTATATAAGCTGCAATAGTAGGAATAGAAGGCTAATGGAAAAAAGGATTGTTGACAACTGGAAGTAATGGGAAAAGCTTTTTCAGTTATGTGAAGAGTCAGAGAACTGACAAAGACTGTATCGGGCCATTGAAGGATGTTCAAAGACAGGTTACAAAGGACTCATTGGGTATGCCGGAAATATTAAATGAGTACTTTGCATCGGTCTTCACCCTTGAAGATGATGCTCAACTACGGGAATTTAATAATGTTACTAACAAAACTAGTAATATAGATGAACATATTGTTTTAGAAAGAATTAAGAACTTGAAAATAGATAGAGCAGCTGGGCTGGATGATATCCACCCAATGGTGCTCAGGGAGATGGGGCATGAGCTGTGCGAGCTCCTAGTCTATATTTTTAATGGCCCAGAAATTCCGATCGCAGGCCTCCCGCGGGCGGAGGGCTGCGATCTGGAAAAATCTGCGCCAAGACTGGAGGGCTCCCGGGAGGCGCAGAGTTCCGCTGCTGGGCCTCTCCAAACTGCCGGTGCGCAGGGCCCACGTATCCCAGAGGCGCAGGTAGTTCGCAGCGTTCCTGGGATCACGTGGGCCATGGGGAGCCAATCAGAGAAGGGAATCTCCCTTCATACAGGTCTTCCTGTCAAATATATGAATAGAGATCACCCCCAAAACATAGTAAAACTTTAAATAAATTTAAAAAAACATCACATTTTTAAAATGACTTTAAATTATAATAAATTAAGTATTTTAAACAAAAATTTTATTTTTTGATAAAAATAATTAAACTTTTTAACGGGGCTAAAAATAAACTTACCTTTCTTTAAAGTATTTTTAAATGATAAATCAGTGGAAATTTTTTTTTAAACTTTTTTCAACTCTTATCCTGATAAAAGCAGGCCTTACGCCTGCTTTTACCAGGCGCAAGAATTGTAAGTGTTTTCTGCGGGCGGAGGGTCTCCAAAAAACGGAACTCTCCACCCGCAGAGGCCCTTCTCCCGGGCAGCCGGAGGATCTGTCAAGAGCTTTCTTGACAGATCGGAAATGCCGGTTTCCAGCGCATGCACAGTGCATGCTTAAAACCGGCATTTCCGATGTCCCTACGGGTGAGTACACAGCGCATACACACCCGTAGGGATCGGAATTCTGCACTCTGGAATGGTTCCTGTAGACTGGAAGGAGGCTAATGTAGTCCCCATCTTTAAAAAAGCTAACGAGACGGATCCAGGAAACTAGGCCATTAGTTTAACATCAGTAATAGGTAAGATGCTTGAAGGATGCAATATATTAATGCTTGGACAAGGAGGGGAATATTAGGGACACCCAACATGGCTTCATAAAAAGGAGGTTATGTCTTACAAATCTACTTGTATTTTTTGAAGCAGCTACAAGATTGGTAGATGAGGGAAGTCCAGTAGAAATTGTCTACTTAGATTTCCAAAAAGCTTTTGATAAGGTACCGCACAAGAGGCTTCTCTAAGATCGAAGCCTTTGGTATTAGTGGTCATATATTGAGCTGAATTGGCTGGCTGGCTGGCAGGAGGTAGGCAAAAAATAGTTATAGATGGAATTGGATTTGTTTGGAGACCGGTCACCAGTGGTGTCCCACAGGGATCAGTGTTGGAACTGTTGCTCCTTACTATTTTTATTAATGATCTGGATGTAGGTGTTTGGGACACGATCTGAACATTTGCAGATGATACTAAGATCTGTGTGATGCTAGTCTGCTTCAGGCAGATCTTAATGTGTTGGGTGATTGGGCTCATGACTGGCCAATGATGTATAAGTTGGATAAGTGCAGTGTTATGGATGTGGGCAGGGCAAATGCTCAACATTCATACACCCTTCAGGGAAAAGCATTAAAGAAGGTGGAGATAGAAAGAGATTTGGGATTCTAGTGCATACATCTTTAAAGGTACATAAGTAATGCCATGAAGCGATAACTAGATCAAATAGGGTGTTGGAGTGTATCCAGGACAATTGAGTACAAGCTGAGGCATACTATTTTTTCCTTGTACAAGACCTTGGTCAGGCCGCACTTGGAATACTGTGTCTAGTTTTGGTCTCCTCACATGGTGGGTGATATTGAGGCTTTGGAAAGTGTACAGAGGAGGGCCACTCGACTAATACCCAGTTTAAAGCATCCTAATTATCAAGATAGGCTAAAAGAGTTGGGACTCTACAATTTAGAGAAGCGTAGACTTAGAGGTGATCTGATTGAGGTTTATAAGATAATGAAGGGAATAGATTGTGTTCCCGCTGACAGTTTGTTCCAATTAAATAGGTTAGGGAGGACCATTTTATCACAAATTTAAGTTGTATAAGGCCAGATCTAGGTTAGATGTCAGGAGATGGTCCTTTTCCCAGAGAATAGTGGATCTCTGGAACAGGCTGCCGTCACGTGTGGTGGACGCGGACTCGCTGAATTCCTTCAAGCGAGAGCTGGACCTGTTTCTGGTTGGGGTGGAGATCACCTCTTACAGAAGGTTCGTACTGCAGGGAATTCAGGGCCAGAGTGATCTCCTGGACTAGTTTACGATCGCCTAGATGGGTCGGAGAGGAATTTCCCAGATTTCTTTCCCCAAATTGGCCTGGGTTTTTTAAAATCTTTTTTTGCCTCTCCCAGGAGATCACATGGTTTTGGGTGGGGGGGGAGAGTATATATTGTGATACACAAGGTATCGCAATTGTGTGGGACAGGCTCGATGGACCATTGTTCTGTCTATCATGGTTCGTATGTTCATATGTCATCCTCAGTTCCGAGAGACTGCCTAAGAAGGAGGAGATATGTTCATAGGTCATAAAAAGCTGTTTGGAAATGTGATGTACACTAGATAAATGAAATATTGAAAGTGCAATAGCTTATGACATTGGACTATTAATGAATAATGCCTTTGTGTGGTAAAATACAGATTCGATTTTCCCGTGTTTGGCCCTCAATCTCATCTGTGTAGCTGTAGTGAGTTTCTGAGTGAAGACGTTATGCTTCTTTCATGAGTGAGGGAAAACTGGATGTAGAATTATCCCTAGGTTGCTGTTCATCCTCGCTAGTTAAGAGTGCCATTGATACAGGCCAGAATTAAGTTGTTGCCCGCTCTCAAGTGCAGTTGGTGCACAACCAGGGAAGCAAACTAGTATTTGCCCAAAAGGGTGCAATATCCACAGTAATTTCATTGAAAGGGAAGCAGTTTTTTTTTATTGTAGTGCCGAGTATTATGTTCTGTCCAAGCAGTAGTGCATTTCAAATGGATTTATTGACCTTCAATATTTTGTGTTCACTGCACTTCTCTTTTGTTTTGTGACAAACCTTTTGGAACATTATGACTTCTTTAAATTACAGAGCTGCTTCAAAAAGAAGCATTTCTATCGTCTCTTTGTCTCCCGTGCTGTGGCATGCCCCCTGCCTGTGTATGATATGGGGTGGATTCTACAGCATTGAACAACAGAGAAACGGCCACAAATGTGTATATCTGGCTTGGCCTGCCCATGGTCAGATAACAAAGGTAGCAGTTGCTATCAGAGACACTAGCACTGTCATGTAAAATTACCGTAATTGGTAGATATTGTTTGTAAACTTCAAACATTTCAATCTCTCTCCTAATTTTGAAATAATTTGATATCTGTATAAATTGCTGTATTTTTCTCTCTCTCTTTTCCTGCTTAATTTGATTCTGTTGTGCTACAGGCAATGAATCTAGGTCCACGTACCTTATCCTCACATCAGGAAGATCTCCCCTTTCGGCAGTCAACAGTAGTGCTCCATCAGCTGTCGCCAACAGCTCCCTCGATATCTCCATACAACATTATGCCCACAGTATCGGAAAGCAGCGTTGATGTGTGCAAGGATATCAGTAAGTGAGAGTAATTTATTGATGTTGTGTGGCTGATATTAAACTCGGTAAGTGAAACAGATACAGAGGTGGGACAGCATGAGGTGCCTGTTAGAGAAATTATAAACAAAGAAGAGGCCGTAAGTGGATTACATTAAGAAATGGTAAGAGAGGTGGGAAGATCAGTAAAGTGACGCAGGGAACAGAGAACAGGTTCCACGTACTAAATGAAGTTGATGGTGGTGGTGGTGAAGGGGGTGAAGTTAATGAGGAGATGGTGAAGCTTGAGGGGGAAATGGAGAAAGAAGTAGAACAAGGGGAGAGGGATCTAAAGTTTTTTTTTGTTTCATCAGTCTCTGGTAAAAATCATGGCCTAGAAACTGGGTGGCTTATTGCCACCCTTAATGCCATAATCTGGTGAAAAAATGGTCAACTGATGGCGGGTCCCGCGGCGACCGCCATTTTGGGGTGGCTGGCAGTGCTGCTGATAGAAACGAACGCGGAAATCATTGAAATGAAGCAGATCGTGCGTCGGTGAGTGTGCAATGCTCAATTGACACCTGATCTGTGAGTTTGGACATCGTCGCTCCACTTACCGGCATGCCTTAATTACGATGAGCTGAGCAAGCGTTGACCAGCAGGAAGGAGGCTCCAGCAGCTGTATTTAAAGGGATCATCAGCAACAACTTGCACCTGACATGTTTCTTCAGTTTGACTGGCTCTGTGCAACTTTCTGCAACTCCAGCAGCTTTATTAACTTCTTTCAAGTTCCTAAGGTGACAGGGAGTGTTGTTGCAAGTGGAGAACGCCTTCATTATTATTTCAAGGCTTCTGCTCACAACACTTGCTCACAATCATGGGGGCTGTACTGGCAGTCCACCTCGCGCTCCAGGATCTTTGGGAGAAGAAGCGGAGGCAGCTAAGAAGACGAGAAGATGCGTGCAAAGGGAGGAGGAGGAAGGCCAAAAGGGCTCTCGAATAGGCCTTACCCACCTAGGGTCTTCAGAGAGCACTTCTCTTATATCCATTTAAGCGAAGAGCAGTGTATTAGGAGGCTCTGCTTCACCAAGGAGGTGGTCACACAACTCTGCCACCTCCTGCAACCAGACCTGCAGCCTCAGAGCAGGGTGTCCACAGCTCTTTCAGTGGCCCTCAAGGTCACCGTGGCTCAATTTCTTCGCCAGCGGATCCTTCCAGTCTGCAGCAGGAGACGTAGCTAACATCTCCCAGTTTGCCAGCCATCGCTGCATCCGGGAGGTCGCTGAGGCTCTCTACACCAGGAGAAGGGACTATGTTGTCTTCTCTCTGAGCAGAGAGAAGCAGGAAGAGCACGCATGTGGCTTTGCCAGGATAGTGGGTTTCCCCATGGTGCAGGGCGCCATCGACTACACCCACATGGCTTTGTGGTCGCCGTATAACAATCCTGAGATCTTCTGTAACCGCAAAGGCTGCCACTCACTTAATGTGCAGTTGGTGTGCGATCATGCCCTGAGATTCCTGATGGTCAATGCCCGCTATCCTGGTAGCAGCCATGATGCCTTCATCCTGCGTCAGTCCGCTATGCCAGCAATCTTCCAGCCATCACAGCAAACTGGAGGGTGGCTGCTTGGAGACAAAGGCTATCCACTCTACACCTGGCTCATGCCTCCTCTCCACAATCCCACCACTCCTGCCCAGCACTCGTAATAAGAGCCATGCTCCCACCAGAAACATCATCGAGCAGACCAATCGGGCTACTGAAGCAACGGTTCCGCTGACTTGACCGCTCGAGAGGAGCCCTCCAGTACACGTCGGAGCGGGTGTCCCATGGCAGCACTCGGAGCTTAGGTGGCATCACGCTGAGACTGCATGACAGTGGTCTGAGCTTGGGTCTCATCACACTGAGACTGCATGATAGTGGTCTGAGCTTGGGTCTCATCACGCTGAGACTGCATGATAGTGGTCTGAGCTTGGGTCTCATCACATTGAGACTGCATGACAGTGGTCTGAGCTTGGGTCTCATCAAGCTGAGACTGCATGATAGTGGTCTGACCTTGGGTCTCATCACATTGAGAATGCATGACAGTGGTCTGAGCTTGGGTCTCATCAAGCTGAGACTGCATGATAGTGGTCTGAGCTTGGGTCTCATCACACTGAGACTGCATGAGAGCAGGACCACTCGACTCCAGACCTCATTACAGCCTTGGTCCAAACATGGACAAAACAGCTGAATTCCAGAGGTGAGGTGAGAGTGACTGCCCTTGACATCAAGGCAGCAGTTGACTGAGTGTGGCATCAAGGAGCCTTAGTAAAATTGAAGTCAATGGGAATCAGGGGGAAAACTCACCATTGGCTGGTGTCATACCTAGCAAAAAGGAAGATGGTTGTGATTGTTGGAGGCCAATCATCTCAGCCCCAGGACATCACTGAAGGAGTTCCTCAGGGCAGTGTCCTAGGCCCAACCATCTTCAGCTGCTTCATTAATGGCCTTCCCTCCATCATAAGGTCAGAAGTGGGGATGAACGCTGATGATTGCACAGTGTTTAGTTCCATTCACAACTCCTCAATGAAGCAGTCCATGCCCGCTTGCAGCAAGACCTGGACGACATTCAAGGCTTGGGCTGATAAGTGGCAAGTAACATTCGTGCCACACATGTGCCAGACATTGACTATCTCCAATAAGAGAGCGTCTAACCACCGCCCCTTGACATTCAACGGCATTACCATCATCTAATCCCCCACCATCAACATCCTGGGGGTCATCATTGACCAGAAAATTAAGTGGACCAGCCACATAAATACTGTAGCTACAAGAGCAGGTCAGAGGCTGGGTATTCTGTGACGAGTGTCTCACCTCTTGACTCCCCAAAGCCTTTTCACCATCTACAAGGCACAAGTCAGGAGTGTGATGGAATACTCTCCACTTGCCTGGATGAGTGCAGCTCCAACAGCACTCAAGAAGCTCGACACCATCCAAGACAAAGCAGCCCGCTTGATTGGCACCCCATCCACCACCTTAAACATTCACTCCCTCCATCACCGGCGCACCATGGCTGCAGTGTGTACCATCTCCAAGATGTACTGCAGCAACTCGCCAAGTCTTCTTCGACAGCACCTCCCAAACCCGCGACCTCTACCACTTAGAAGAACAAGGGCAGCAAGCACATGGGAACTCCATCACCTGCACGTTCCCCTCCAAGTCACACACCACCCTGACTTGGAAATATATCGCCGTTCCTTCATTGTCACTGGGTCAAAATCATGGAACTCCCTCCCTAACAGCACTGTGGGAGTACCTTCACCACACGGACTGCAGCAGTTCAAGAAGCCGTCTCACCACCACCTTCTCAAGGGCAATTAGGGATGGGCAATAAATGGCTGGCCTTGCCAGCGATGCCCACATCCCAGGAACAATTTTTTTAAATGCATGAAGTCTGGTTAATAAGGTTGGTGAGCTGTAGGTGCAAATAGCCATGTGGGAATATGATGTAGTGACGATAACAGAGACCTGGCTCAAAAAAGAGGATAAGGAGCAATCTGGAATAAAAATACTTAACTGGAAGAGGGCTAATTTCAGCGATATGAGGAGGGATCTGGCCCGGGTAAATTGGAGTCAAAGACTGGCAGGCAAAAATTTAATGGAGCAATGGGCGGCCATTAAAGAGGAGATGGTTCGGGTACAGTGTAGGTACAATTCTACAAGAGGGAAAGGGAGGGCAACCAGAGCCAGAACTCCCCGGATGACAAAGTACTTGGAGAGTAGGATGAAGCAGAAAAAGGGGGCGTATGACAGATTTCAGCTTGATAATACAAGGAAGAATCAAGCTGAATATAAAAAGTACAGAGGAGAATGAAAAAGGAAATAAAGAGGCAAAGAGACAGTACAAGAATACTATAAGGTCTTCTATAGGCATATTAACAGTAAAAGGGTTGTCAGAGGAGTGGTGGGGCCGATTAGGGACAAAAATGGAGAACAAGTTGTGGAGGCAGAAGGCATGGCTGAGGTGCTAAATGAGTACAGTGAACTCTTTCTTATCCGGCACCTACGGGACCAGGATGGTGCCGGTTGATGATAAATTCTGGATAACAGAGAGGTATACCTACCAAGGCAATTTTTAACACAAACAAAAATAAAAACCACTGACTAACTCGGCCACCGCGGGAGACTCGGACTCGGCAAAACGTGTGCTGGATGGATTCAGCAAGATTACCGGTTATCTATTTTGCCGGTTATTAAAGAATTCCGGATGATTAAGTGCCGTTTAAACAAGAATTTACTGTACTTCGCATCGCTGTTAACCAAGGAAGAGGACTTTGCCAAAGTTATGGTAAATGAGGAGGTTGCTGGGATACTGGATGAGATAAAAATAGATAAAGCGGAGGTACAAGACAGGCTGGCAGTAATTAATGTGGATAAGTGACCCGGTCCGGATGGGATGCATCTTAGGCTGCTGAGTGAAGGAAGGGTAGAAATTGCGGAGGTGCTGGCCACAATCTTCCAATCCTCCTTAGATACAGGGGAGGTGCCAGACGACTGGAGGATTTGCAAATGTTACACCCTTGTTCAAAAAGGGGGAGAAGGATAAACCTGGCAATTACAGGCCAGTCAGGTGGGGAAGATTTTAGAAACAATAATCCAGGAGAAAATTAACAGCCACTAGGACAAGCATGATATAGCTCTACAATAAAGGAGAGCCAGCACGGATTTGTTAAGAGCAAATCGTGTTTGACTAACTTGATTGAGTTTTTTGGTGAGTGTGTGTGTGTGAGTGTGGATGAGGGCAGTGCAGTTGATGTTGTGTATACGGACTTTTAAAAGACGTTTGATAAAGTACCACATATGAAGGCGTGTTAGCAAAATTGAAGCCTATGGAATAAAAGGGGCAGTAGCAGCATGGATACAAAATTGGCTAAGGGATAGAAAACACAGTTGTGGTAAATGGCTGTTTTTTGGACTGGAGGGAGGTATACAGTGGCGTTCCAAAGTTCAGTACTAGGACCACTGCTGTTTTTGATATACATTAATGAATTGAACTTGGAGGTACCGGGCACAATTTAAAAATTTGCAGGTGACACGAAACTTGGAAGTGTAGTAAACAGTGAGGAAGATAGTGATAGACTTCAAGAAGACATAGACAGGCTGGTGGGCTGGGCAGACACATAGCAGATGAAATTCAACACAGAGAAGTGTGAGGTGATACATTTGGTAGGAAGAATGAGGAGAGACCAAAAACACTAAATAGTATGATTTTAAAGAGGGTGCAAGAACAGAGAGACCTAAGGTGCACAAATCTTTCAAAGGTAGCAGGACAGGTTAACAAAGCAGTTAATAAAGCATATGGGATCCTAGAGGCATGGAGTACAAAAGCCAGGAAGTTATGCTAAACCTTTATAAAACATTAGTTTGGCCCCAGCTGGAGTATTGTGTCCAATTCTGGGCCCCACACTTTAGGAAGGATGTAAAGGCTTTGGAGAGGGTACAGAAGAGATCTATTAGAATGGTTCCTGGGATGAGGGATTACAGTTACGTGGCTAGACTAGAGAAGCTGGGGTTGTACTCCTTGGAGCAGAGAAGGCTAAGAGGAGATTTGATAGAGGTGTTTAAAATCATGAAGGATTTAGATAGAGTAAATAAAGAGAAACTGTTTCCAATGGCTGAAGGGTCGATAATGAGAGGGCACAGATTTAAGGTGATTGGCAAAAGAGCCAGAGGCGACATGAAGAAAACCTTTTTTACACAATGAGTGATTAGGATTTAAAATGCACTGCCTGATAGGGGTGGTGGATACAGATTCAATCATAGCCTTCAAATGGGAATTGGATAAATACTTGAAGGAGAAAAAAATTGCAGGGATATGGGGAAAGAGCAGGGGATTGCTGGATTGCTCTTCGACAGAGCTGGTGCAGACTTGTTGGGCTCAATGGCCTCCTTCTGTGCTGTACTGTTCTATGATTCTATGTTAATCTGTGCCCATAATGCTTACCTGTATCTTATGGATGTTCCTGCATAGGTAACACAGATGAAAATGTACTGTCTAGTATGAAATGTCAAGAAGAAGAATTGTACACACCATCTTTAGTTGCACCCAGTGAAGAAGATAATTTGCCTCAGACTGCTATATGTCAACCAGACGACAACTTTACACCTAGAAGGGGAATACCTGAAAGTGAATCGGACTATGGACAGGGATTAATAGCTTTCCAGTCTTCCACTGGTGAGTACAGACATATTGTAATTCAGTCTATAGCGATCCAACTGTACAACCATGATTGAAGACACTGATATTTTAATATCTCAAAAAATACCAGCTGAATGCAAAATATATTATGTCAATGCTGATATTCATAAGTCTAGATTCACACCAACCCCATCAGACTATAAAAGCAAGAAATGCATGATTTAATGAGCCGGATTTTCCGACCCCCACGGGTGTGTACGAGGTGCGTGCGCACCCGTAGGGGCCTCGCAAGTGCCGGTTTCAGGCATACGAAATGCATGCACTAAAACCTGGCACTTGCGATCTGTCAAGAATCCTCTTGACCGATCATCCACCTGCCCAGGAAAAGGGCCTCCGCGGGCAGAGAGTTGTAACATCCGCTCGCTGAAAACCTTTAAAAATCTTACGCCTGGTAAAAGCATAAGAGTTTAAAAAATTAAATAAATATTTTTCACTCATTTATAATTTAAAAATACTTTTTAAAAAAGGTAAGTTTATTTTTAGCCCCATAAAAAACGTTAATTTTTTTCAAAAATTGAAATTTTTGTTTAAAACATTTAATTTAATGTAATTTTAACTAATTTTAAATGTGATTAAAAAAAATTTTTTTTTTTCATGTTTAACTTTTTTAAATGAACCTCATTAATACTTTTGACAGATCTGTGTGTAGAGAACTGTCAAAAGTGTGAAGGGGGATTCCCTTCTTTGGTATCCCAGGGATGCTTGCGAACCACATGCGCCCCTGGGATACCTGGGCCTCTGCGCATTTCATAGAGCAGAGGCCCAGGATCGTAAGTCTCGGGACCTACGGAGCCAGCAGGTAAGTGTGTTGATTTTTTTCCTATCGGAGGCATCCGCCGTCAGGATGCCTCCAATCGGAAATTCAGGGCCATTGTAACTACGTAAAAATGGAAAAGCTGTCGGGAAGGGCTGGCTGGGGGTAGAGAAGAGAGGGAGACTCCCCTCCTTGGTATCTAAGTTTTACCTTTTGCAGCAGAAGGGATGATAGTCTGGTCTGACTAATGACCTTAATAGGCTGGTATGGTATGTCTGTAATATTCTCTTTCCTTTGATCCAAGTCAAAATATACAGTGAATTGTTCATTTGTTGGGTTGCATGTTAGGCAAAGCTAGTGTAATAATATAAATATTCATATGGCTACAACTATCATGTGAATTGATCCCAGAATACATTAATACTTCACCAAATAATTGGATATTTGTTGGTTTTGAAATCTTATCCCACTTCCAACATGTAGTCATGTTGCAAATTATCACCTGATAGCATTCATACAAGGGAAAGCTATTTTCAAAATCTGAGTTTACAGGGTGATTCACAATGGCAGGTCAGGATAGGAGCATTTGCTTCTTAACCTGGTAGAATGATTTTTTGTAACATAATCAAGATCTCCATTGCAAACTCCATCCATGCAATTTTCAGATTGCTGCCTTATAATGACATTCCCCTGACATCAGTAAGGCTCTGCAGCCAGACATGTAAAGATGCAAATTCAGCTTTTGAACAGCTGCATATATGCAATCTTGTACTTGTGCAATTTCTTCTTCATTTCCGCTCGTAATCTCAATTCACCTCTCAATAGAATGGAAGCTCCAGCAGCCTTTCACACATTGAGGAATCCCTGGAGTTAGCATAGTTGCTTTCTTCTCAGCAGGTAAAGGTGGCTCCCAATTTTGATTGAAAGTGACCTCAAAATGATAACTGACAGTTTGCAAGAGTTAAGGAAGCTCGCCCTGAAATTCCTCTGGAGAGCCTTTGGGAGCAGATCTGGGCTAGAGTGGAACTTCTACTTGTAGCATCTTAAATCCCGGGGTCAGGCACATTTGCATATTGCAGACAGATTTCCACACAGGGAGGCCGCACTTGGGGTGCCCACCTCATCTAGGGGTGAGATTTAGCAGCTGAGCCTGGCTGCTGTGTAAGTGGATTGCTGGCTCAAGAAGATGAAAACATTCAGAAATGCTGCCACTTTCTCCGGAGATTGGTTTTCTTGCTTTCAGAAAACTGCTCCCTTAAAATTAAAACCTCCTCCTTCCATGCCCTTAGTAATGCTGGACAGCAGGAACATTCAGGCATCCCTGATGTCTATTTCTCTAATTTGCATGGTACCAAAATAAGAAACCCACTAATGGGTGTGCCTAACCCAAATCCATTGGAATTTCTAATGGTGGTAAATAGGGCAGAGACTTAGGATTCCTGATCCCACCCCAAATTCTATCCCTGCCCATCATAAATTCCAGAGTTCTCTGCACTTTGGACACTATTCCACGCTGTGCTCAGACATTGGGCCGTTTTTCTGTCACAAAATACCTTGCCAGATGTCCAGCCCCAAAAAAGTGCCAAGCACTACCATTGCAACTGTTTGTTCAAATGTCAGCCAATGTTGGTATATGATCCTCCAACCCCTGCACTGTTGCTGCTGTTTGTATTGGGCTACATTTACTGTTGTAAGTCTTATATGCAGGTTTCTTCACAGAGTTTGTCTCTCAAGGTGTGGCTCATCAGTGGATTCAAAGCAAAAGGGAGGATATCATCAATCAGATGACCGAAGCATGTCTGAATCAAACCCTGGATGCCCTGATTTCCCGTGACCTAATAATGAAAGAGGACTATGAGTTAATCAGCACCAAACCCACGAGAACAGCTAAAGTCCGACAACTCTTAGACACTAGTGACAACCAAGGAGAAGACTTTGCCAGAGTTATTGTTCAGAAGTTAAAAGACAATAAGCAGATGGGCCTTCAGCCTTATCCAGAACTATCTACAATATCCAGTCCACACTCTTTTATGAGCCTGATGTCGAACCAGTTCAAAAACAAGTGACTATTATTCAGATTTGTTTCTTCAGGTCTGCTGTTGTCCTGGGTCCTTTAAGCTATAATGTCTTGGTTCATTCATCTTCAGTGGTGTTTGTACTGCACTGCAGTTGCACCTAGTGACAGTACAATGTTTTAAAAGTTGGAATAATCTTCTTACAAGCCAGGAATTGTGAATTTTATCACGGACAGATCCCATTTAGTCAGGTTGCCTGCTCCACACTGTTGTCACAGTTTGGAAACACCAAATTGATGGTTGTCCAACAAGCAGAAAATTAATTCTAATAGTGTCTTACCAGGTTGTTACATTGAATGCCACCGCGAAATATAGCGTGTCACACCTGGAAGAGATTAGAGGCTGTTCTTCATTATGTTTTCTCAGCAAACTCCATTGATTGCCTCGTATTAGGATGACACTACAACCTAGATGAATTAATATGAGTGAAGTTTACGCCTGAAATTTTAGAAATGGTTTTTAGTTCAGCTCAAATAAAAGTGTGTTGTTCTCACCCAATTTTCCAAGGCTAGATCATTATTATTATAAATGTGCATACCTCCAGTTGTAGATTTGGGTTTATGCAGGGAGCACATTAGTGGTTGGAGGAGAAAATTGAATATAAGGGAAATTTAATTGTATGGGGACAATTAAAAGGGCAGTGTTCCAATAGGGCAACAAAAATTCTGAAAGCTTTTGGAAATGCTCAAAAAGCAACTCAGTCCGTTAATAGCTTTTGTCGAGGCTGAAGGGGAATGAGAAGTGACGGACAAAAATGAAGGGTGAGGAAACCAAGATGCAGGGATGAGTCTGCAGATAAGGGGTGGGCCTGCCAAGCATCCAACCCCCAATTTGGCTGCTGAAGTGGCGGTGGATGGAAGCTGGCCCTCTATATCACTTCATGGTGCCATTCCCATCGGCATTGCAGCATGCCTAACAGGAGCTTGAGCCAAGTTGCAGGCCACATCTAATCGTTACTGTCACTGGATGTGCCAGTTCTATCCTGAATGGTCACTGCTCTGCATTTGGCTTTCTGATCTGTACCCTATGAAAACATGGTTGTTGTTCAGTAGCGACTGCAGATATGGTTAGCGGCATCATATCAGGTGTGGCCAGTGATGGTACACTGGCTGTTGATCACCCTGGCAGTCCCACTGAAACATGGCATACTATGATTGGAGTATGTCATGTTTACAGATTATTACCTTAGAATTTTCTCTGATAAAGCTTCACCGATCACTCTCACAAGCAGACCAAATGTCCCCCAAGAGTGCACTACTTCTGAGCAATATCCAGGTAAACAATAACCAAGGTCCAGAGATCAGAACAGAGCGCCCTTATTCTCTGCACAGCCACTGGGATATATCACATGCTGCCACATTAATTCTCCTCTGGATATAATCAACATGGAGGCTTTGAACCAACAACTTGGTTTTATTTACATAATGTAGATGAATGAACAGTTTTAATGCTGTGAAATATTTATCTCTCTAAATGCCTTAATTATATAAAACAAGAAAAATGTAACTCGCTATCTCTCTAAAGGCTGGAAAGTCCAATAGAGGATACCTGTCCCAGTTAGCATTAGCTTTTTAAAACACAGACAGCCCTCTGGCTGCAAGACTCAGTCCCTGGCTGCCAGAAGACTGACAGACTCTGGCTGTGGACTACAAATATAATTCTGTAAGAGGTGGACAATGCCCTGGACTCTGTGTCGCAGAGGGCTCCAGCCAATCAATGGCATTGTCCACCTCTTAGAGACCTCCAACAGCTGTCAATCAAATTCATTACCCCAGACTGGAATCCATTCATAGATCTGTGTCCAGGGGGCTTGAAAGGAAGAAAGAAAGACTTGCATTTATATAGCGCCTTTCACAACCTCAGGAGGTCCCAAAGTGCTTAACAGCCAATGAAGTACTTTTGAAGTGTAGTCACTGTTGTAATGTAGTTTGCGATGCTCCTGGCACAAAAGCAGCAGATGATTTCATTGGAACAAACAGCCATTCATTAATATTGAACGCAGGCCATCATTGAGAATGGCAAAAATGCTTGTCATTGAATGTGGCAACTCTGGCCAGTTGACACCTTGAATTTGTTCCTCAACCTTTTCATTTATGAAAAACATTCCAGTCAGCTCATCCGGAACTGAACTAATGTGTTTTTCTCTGTTTGGTCCTGTTTTAACCTCTTCTAGTTCTAGTGATATAAATATTTTTTTAAATGAGCACAGAAAAAGGGTATGTTTTTGTCACAGGGTACTTCTGAGGAGGCACCCAACATTCTGGTTGGTCAGGCACTGACATACCTTAGTGGTGAGGTTGGTTCCAGGGTCCCAGTTTCCTTTGTGAACAGGACCTCCACCTGCACTAATGGCCTGCCAAAGTGAGATACATTCACTTCTGTCTGCAGAGAGGGTGTGTGGGTACTGGTGAATGGGCACAGACCAGCTCTTGTATAGCCTGGCATCCCTCAATAAGGGTATTCCGATTGGGAATTCCCATCTGCCACTAGTAATGTTGCTGGAAGCAAAATAAATTAGAACAATTTTGCACAAATGCTCATGAGAATCTAAGTGCAAGCAAGATCAAGAAATTACTGAAATATACCTTAAATCAACTTATTCTTTAAATCAACTTTGTATTTATCCAACAACCCTGGATGTTCAGTTCAATTATGCATGGATGTCTTGCACACATGAACATCGGGAAATTGCGTCCAGGATGTTCCCGCCCACATTTTAATATTTAAATGAATCTTCCAACAATCTCAAGAAGATGCGTCTTACTCCCAATGTATTACTTGCTGGAAATAGGTGCATAATGGAGATCCAGGGTAACAGATCTCCAACCACTTTTCTAACGAGGCATACCTGATCGGAAAATGCAAGGTCATTTATCAACAGAAGTTGAGCTGCCTTGACCTTCCAGCTGAAGAAATGTAAGCTTGGAGAGGGGAGGAGGTAGATTGGATTTGATTTGTGAAAGAAAGAAAAAGAGTAGAATATAAGTATAAATTTGACTCTTTTTAAATATCATCCTCCATTCAGCATCCTTTAGTCTGAGGATGAGCAGTCAAGACCAACTAACTCCACAATTGACATGGGACTTGTTCTGTTAATTAGCACTGGAAAGTTTGCATTATGGTGTTAACCTTTTTAGCATTTTTCATTGTCTACAGTGATAAGAATAATATGAGAGCTGCTATTCCCTATGTGAATTTGAAGAGATTTGTAGTGTGCATTGTTAAAATGTAATCTGCTGTGCATTTTTATTTATGAATTTATAAAAGTCCTTAAAAAGGTGGTGCTTTAACAGAATTATATTTGGATGTACTACAGTGTTTTTTAAGGATTGGAGTGGTGTTCTTTGCTGCGCAAGTGAGACTAATTCCCTGCTACCTAAGACGTATTTTCTTGCACAGATTGCTCTCTTTCCAGCTCTTAACACTATTCAGAGTTTCTCTGCTGATTTCATCAGTTGGTCTTTCATCAGTACAGTAATTAAACCATGCCAAAAACAAACTATAATTACAAAGCTTTATTGTAGCTCTGGCTTTTTATATTCTGAGCTATGTTGACTGTATACACACAACAGACTTCTTCAATTTTGATTTAATAGGTGCCATTGCTAGGTCAATGATGCTAATGCTCTGCCACATCTTAGTCTGACTTTATGATTTTATAAAAGATGTTCCTTTCTGCTTTGGAATATAATACAGAAACTGTAAAATGTGTGTGTTTTTTATTTGTCCATATTGTGGCTGTGCTGACTCACATAAACTTAAAACATGAATTCCATGAATTTTTCGTTTGACCTTCTATCATATTTTACAGTGGTTTAGTTTAGAGATTGGTTAGCTGAAAGATATTGATGCATGCTGACATGATTTGCAATACTGACCTAATATCTTCATTCCACATACTGTGTTGTAATAACAGATAAGAAAGACTTGTCAATAAATCACGCTGCATTGAGAGCATAGTTGGGCTTTCCTTATTGGCGAATCTAATGCTGGTTGATCCACATACAAGAATTGCCCATAAACCTAGATTTTACTAGGTGTTACTTTGCTGGCAGCAGTATTCTATTTATTTTAAATGGGTTAGCGCTGGTGTTATAATAATGCCAATTGGAAAATCTAGCCGATAGTGTCTTGTATGTCACACCATTTTAGAAAAAGTAATAGCTTCTAATTGTTCTCCAGCCAAGAACCATTATCTACTGGCATAATTGTACATAAGAACCTTTTATGCAGCATATTTTGTATCTTCTTATTCCATGCTCCTTTTCCTCAACTGTCCTGACCCTTGTGGAGGTGCTGTACCTCCAGTTCTTTCCAAAAACAAAGCAAAATGATATCTGAAGTAAAAACAGAATATACTGTGGCCTAGAAAGTTGGTCGGTGGCAGGTGCAGGGCTCAGTCCCTGCCCCTGAATGGTGAGGCCCAAGGCGGCCCCAATATTGTGCTGCGGGCCCCATTTCCATGAAGCGGGCGTACTGCGGAGAGTAAGGCCAAGATATTGCTCACCTCAGCGGGTCCGGTGCGGCTGGTGGCGGGGTGCGGCCCCGCTGCTGGCTCCATCCCACGGTTGAAAATGAACTTACCTTAATGGGGCCTATTAAGCCCACCCAGCACGTTACCCAGCCCAATGAGATGGAGCGGGTCTGGTGACGTCATTCATGACGAGTCTTGAGCTGGGATCCTTAAAGGGACCGTGGCCACATTACATTTGATGTTTGTGCTGTCAGTGTTCTACAGCATTGAGGTGCTGCAAACACTGACAATCACTGCACAGAGGTGCAGGGCTGCACCCAGGTTCTCCTATGACTCCCTCCATATGCTTATGGAGGGAGTCACAGCACGCAGGGAGGTCCTCTTCCCTTCCCATGGGCGGAAGAGACCTCCCCAGGATAGCAACACAGCCTGGTTGCACATTGCACAGGAGGGCACAAGCAGGGATGTCGTCAGGAGGACCTGGGTGCAGTGGAGCAAACCTTTCAATGATCTCATTAGATCAGGAAACGTGAGTACAAAGCCACACTCACCTTCATCCTGCTGTGCCTCTCATCACATCCCCATCACTCTGCCTTCCCTACCCTACTCCTGCACATCTTTACTCACACCAACTTACCTTGCACCTCCACCCATCCCTCTCTATCTACATTATCACTTCCCCATCTCACTAGCCACCCCTCACACTCACCCTCATCCTAGTGCAATCAAACCAACTAACAACACACAAGAGTAGTCACTTGGGTGTTTTATCCAATGTTCATGTAAAGTTTCTGTTAATGGGGTGTCAAACATTGAAACTTTTATTTTCAACACTTTGCGTTCTTGGACAGATTTGTGTGCACCTTTGGAAGTGGCTTAGTGAGTTGCAGTGAATGGTGAGACATAACGGTACACCCCGCAATGGTGGTGAGTGTGAAAGGAATGGCTTGGGCATTGTAGGGATGCTTTAAGGTGTTGGTGTGGGGTGGCGCCACACCAACACATCATGTGGTAGCCAGGGTGTACAGTGTCAAGTGAAGTAAATCTGGCCATGGTGAGACCATCCCTGGCCTCTCAGTTAGCAATGTGCTCAGGTGCTGATGCCCTCTGTCCTGTGCAGCATTAGGTGGTTGCGGAGAATGTTGGTGTTGTTTTTGGTGCTGCTGGTGGTGCTGCTGGTGTTGGGGCTAATCATGGTCAGATTCTGAGGACCAAGGTGAAACAGTATAAAAGGTACCCATGCTGATGGAATAGATGGCAGGTGAAGTTGAGATGACAGAAGCAATCTGTCAATGGTGAGAGAGGTTGTCCCAATGAGGTGACACTTGATGGAGAGTTTTCTCCAAACACTTGCAGCCTGCAGAAAGCTCAATCTGTGTTCCAAATGGAGTAAGCAACAGCTTCTGAGCTTGGAAAGTGAACAGCTGTGAGGCAGGAGCTTTTATAGTACATTTCAAGCTATCAACTAATCAGCTGATTCAATGGCCATTCAACTCCCACCTCAGGTAAACAGACGTGCTCCATGAGCAGCGTGGACCCCGTGGGCGAGCAGTTAAAGTTTAAAGGTAAGGTTAAAACCATTATTAAGGGTCTGTCAACAAGCCAATAATTGCTTTAATTGGGTCGCCTTCCTCTGCGGGTTGGGTCCGATCTGTGATCACAGACTCGCCATTGGGAAAGGCACGTTGCGGCTGGCTGACAGCAGGTTCCTGAACCGCTGTCAAAAAAAATCAAACTGGCAGGACAGACCCACCAGTGGTGGTGGCGCTGTGATATACAGTCAGGAGAGAGTGGCCCTTGGAGTCCTTAACATTGACTCCGGACCCCATGAAATCTCATTGCTTCAGGTCAAGCATGGGCAACGAAACCTCCTGCTGATTACCAACTCCCTCAGCTGATGATTCAGTACTCCTCCATGTTGAACACCACTTGGAAGAAGCACTGAGGGTAGCAAGGGCACAGAATGTACTCTGGGTGGGAGACTTCAATGTCCATCACTAAGAGTGGTTCGGTAGCACCACTACTGACCGAGCTGGCCGAGTCCTGAAGGACATACCTGCCAGACTGGGCCTGCGTCAGGTGGTGAGAGAACCAACACGATGGAAAATATACTTGACCTCATCTTCACCAATCTACCTGTCGCAGATGCATCTGTCCATGACAGCATTGGTAGCAGTGACCACTGCACAGTCATTGTGGAGACGAAGTCCCGTCTTCACACTGAGGACACCCTCCATTGTGTTGTGTGGTACTACCACCGTGCTAAATGGGATAGATTCAGAACAGATCTGGCAGCTCAAAACTGGGCATCCATGAGGCGCTGTGGGCCATCAGCAGCAGCAGAATTGTACTCCACCACAATCTGTAACCTCATGGCCCGGCATATCCCTCACTCTACTATTACCATCAAGCCAGGGGACCAACCCTGGTTCAATGAGGCGTGTAGAAGAGCATGCCAGGAGCAGCACCAGGTGTACCTAAAAATGAGGTGCCAACCTGGGGAAGCTGCAACACAGGTCTACATGCATGCTAGACAGCAGAAGCAGTATGCTATAGACAGAGCTAAGCGATCCCACAATCAATGGACCAGATCAAAGCTCTGCATTCCTGCCACATCTAGTCCTGAATGGTGGTGGACATTTAAACAACTAACGGGAGGAGGAGGCTCCATGAATATCCCCATCCTCAATGATGGCGGAACCCAGCACGCGAGTGCAAAAGACGAGGCTGAAGCATTTGCAACCATCTTCAGCCAGAAGTGTCATGTGGATGATTCATATCGGCCTCCTCCTGAGGTCCCCACCATCATAGAAGCCAGTCTTCAGCCAATTTGATTCACTCCACATGATATCAAGAAACGGCTGAGTGCACTGGATACAGCAAAGGCTATGGGCCCTGACAACATCCTGGCTGTCGTGCTGAAGGCTTGTGCCCCAGGACTAGCCGCTCCTCTAGCCAAGCTGTTCCAGTATAGCTACGACACTGGTGTCAACCCGAGGTGGTAAACTGCCCAGGTATGTCCTGTCCAGACAAATCCAATCCGGACAATTTCCGCCCCATCAGTCTACTCTCAACCATCAGCAAAGTGCTGGAAGGTGTCATTGACCGTGATATCAAGCGGCACTTACCAACAACCTTCTCACCGATGCTCAGTTTTGGGTCCGCCAGGACCATGGCTCCAGACCTCATTACCACCTTACATAAGAATATAAGAAATAGGAGCAGGAGTAGGCCATTCGGCCCTTCAAGCCTGCTCCGCCAGTCAATGAGATCATGGCTGATCTTCTCCCTCAACTCCATTTACCGGCCCTATCGCCATATCCCTTGATGCCCTTACTAGTCAGATGTCTATCGACTTCTGTTTTGAATATACCCAATGACTGAGCCTCCACAGCCCTCTGGGGTAGAGAATTCCAAAGATTTACCACCCTCTGTGAAGAAATTTCTTCTCATCTCAGTCCTGAATGGCCTACCCTTTATCTTGAGGCTGTGGCCCCTGGTTCTAGACTCCCCAGCTAAGGGAAACATTCTCCCAGCATCCATCCTATCAAGCCCTGTAATAATTTTGTATGCTTCAATGAGATCCCCTCTCATTCTTCTGAATTCAAGAGAATACAGGCCTAGTTTACTCAATCTCTTCTCATACGACAGTCCCGCCATCCCAGGAATCAATCTCGTGAACCTTCGTTGCACTCCCTCTATGGCAAGTATATCCTTCCTTAGGTAAGAGGACCAAAACTGTACACAGTACTCCATGTGTGGTCTCACCAAAGCCCTATATAATTGGAGTAAGATTTATTTACTCCTGTACTCAAATCCTCTTGTAATGAAGGCCAGCATACCATTTGCCTTCCGAATGGCTTGCTGCACCTGCACATCCACTTTCAGTGACTCATGTACAAGGACACCCAGGTCCCTTTGAGCATCTGCATTCCCCAATCTTTCAACATTCAGAAAATACTCTGCCTTTCTGTTTTTTCTTGGTCCAAACATGGACAGAAGAGCAGAATTCTAGAGGTGAGGTGAGAGTGACTGCCCTTGACATCAAGGCAGCAATTGACCGAGTGTGGCATCAAGGAGCCCTGGTAAAATTGAAGTCAATGGGAATCAAGGGGAAAACTCTACACTGGCTGGAGTCATACCTAGCACAAAGGAAGATGGTTGTGGTTGTTGGAGGTCAATCATCACAGCCCCAGGACTGCAGGAGTTCCACAGGGCAGTGTCCTAGGCCCAACCATCTTCAGCTGCTTCATCAGTGATCTTCCCTCCATCATAAGGTCAGAAGTGGGGATGTTTGCTGACGATTGCACAGTGTTCAGTTCCATTCATAACTCCTCAGATAATGAAGCAGTCCATGCCCACATGCAGCAAGACCTGGATGACATTCAGGCTTGTGCTGATAAGTGGCAAGTAACATTCACGCCACACATGTGCCAGGCAATGACTATCTCCAACAAGCGAGTATCTAACCACCGCCCCTTGACATTCAACGGCATTACCATCGCCGAATCCCCCACCATCAATATCTTGGGGGTAACCAGTGACCAGAAACTTAACTGGACAGCCACATAAGTACTGTGGCAACAAGAGCAGGCCAGAGGCTAGGTATTCTGTGGCGAGTGTCTCACATCCTCAATCCCCAAATCCTTTCCATCATCTACAAGGCACAAGTCAGGAGTGTGGTGGAATACTCTCCACTTGCCTGGATGAGTGCAGCTCCAACAACACTCAAGAAACTCGACACCATCGAAAACAAAGCAGCCCACTTGATTGGCACCTCATCCACCAGCTTAAACATTCACTCCCTGCACCACCAGTGCACCATGGCTGCAGTGTGTATCATCTACAAGATGCACTGCAGCAACTCGCCAAAGCTTCTTCGACAGCACTTCCCAAACCCACGACCTCTACCACCTAGAAGGACAAGGGCAGCAGGCGGATGGGAACATCATCACCTGCAAGTTCCCCTCCAAGTTACACACCATCCTGACTTGGAAATATATCACCGTTCCTTCATCGTCGCTCCCTCCCTAACAGCACTGTGGGAGTACCTTCACCACACGGACTGCAGCGGTTCAAGAAGGCAGCTCACCACTACCTTCTCGAGAGCAATGAGGGATGGACAATAAATGCTGGCTTTGCCAGCGATGCCCACATCATATGAACGAATAAAAAAAAATAATGAGCGTGTGCTTCCTGCCCGCTCTACAGAAGGCTTAGGAGGCTGTTTAGCAGCCAAAAGATGAGCGCTGCGTTGTCGAATTCCTCAGCCAATAAGTCCAGAGCATTTCAGTCAGCACTTGAAAGAGAAAGATATTTTAATATTACAGCAGAAGGACCCTTCAACAAAACTGTTTTCATGAATGTGATTGAGAGAGCCTGCAGATGCAATCTTCCAACTATCTAATTGGCAAGTGAGCAGTCTGCAAGTTATATTACTGAATCGCACATTTAAACAAACATTCTTCTTGATCTATGCTTCATAGGAACTGAAAGTAAAATAAACTGGAATAATTGGCAATTTGTTCACGTCAATGAACGCTAATTTGACCAGTTTTCAAGGGGGGAATTATAACCTAAAAAAACGGGTGGGTTGGGGTCGTGTGGAAAGTTAGTGTTAAAAATCTGAATCCTGACAAGAACTCGCCTCTAACCCATGCACTTCTGGTTTTAACGGGGGCGGGCAACCAACAGAAATTGGGACATCTTTTTAAATATTATAATGAGGCTGGAAGCCTCTGCTTTAACCTCCCTTTTGAATTTAAGTTTAGCTGGTCGGGTTTTGCAGGCCTTGTGAAAACCACCATCTAATGCAAGGTGAGGACTGCGGGATCCAGGAGGTAAGTGCCTTTACACCTACCTCCTGGATCCAGGGTCCCTACATAACCCACACCCTCGATCGGAGACTCCCACACGAGGCCTCCAATTTCCACCCCTCCCCCCCCCAACCAAGCCTCCGATCCCTCCCCCCCACCAGGCCTCTGATCCTCCCCCCATAGGCCTCTGATTCCCCCCCCCCCTCCATGAGACCTCCCCCCTCCCCCGTGCTCCTCTGGCCCCCGATCCTCATCCGACCCCCCACCCCCCACAATGCTGTTGCCGCCTCTGATCTTCAGCGACCCCCACAGCTCCTCTGGCCGCCCCCCCGGCCCTTCCACGATCCCTCTCTCCCTCCTCTCTGCAGCCTAGCGCCGCAGGCCTAACATGCCTGGAGCCAGCCAAACAGGTTTCCCATGGAAATCAGGCCCTGCTGCTAAATTCAGCAGGGCCTGTGGGAAACCTGTTTTCCTAGGTTTTCCGACCGCTTCAGAGCCTTCCCCCCGCTCCCAACTCCCAATTAAAATGCAACCCCATATCTCCATGATCCAAGTTGATCCTGAATTCTGGTATGTCCATTTTCTTTCAAATCAGTGGATGTGAAATCATGGAGTGGAAACAGCTTCAACACTAACTTACCCAATGCGTAAGTTGAAAAAAATCAATTACTAGAAAACATTAACCATGCAGATCATTTTCTCAATGTGTCATAAGCAGACTGTTACACAATATGGAGTTTTGTGGCCTAATCAGAGACATGTCTGAACTCTAAGGGGTAGAAATTAGGTCGCGCCCCATTTGGGGCGCAAATATCGTCCGCGCGCAAACATTAGCGCCTGGCGCTAATTATCGGCACTGACAGGAAACTTCACTTTTACCGCCCCGGGAGGTGAGTGGAGCGCTAAATTAGGCGCTGCACACCTCTCTTAAGGCGCAAAGGCCTAGGAGTGAGGCGCTAACTCAGCGCACGAGCGCAGCGCAGCTGCTGCCAGTTAGCGAGGGAACACAGACACACTGGCGCCGGACACTTCTTAAAGCGGGGGGGGCCACTTGCTCCCCAGCCACACCCTGCTCATTGCAGCCTTGAATCTCAGCCTGGAGAGACCTGTAATCCATTTTGCTGCCAAGCATGGAGAGGGTGAGAGAACGCGCTCATCGCTTCACCGAGCGGGCCTTGGATGCTCTGGTTGACGCAGTGGAGCGCAGACGATGCATGCTGTTCCCAGAGAGTGGCAGGAGGCCTTTGCCACGCGAGTTCAGAAGAGTGTGGAGGGAGGTGGCTCAGAGCGTCTCCTCCAGGAGCATGGTGCCCAGGACCCATGTCCAGTGCCGCAAAAAGTTCAACGACCTCACTCGGGTCGTCAGGGTGAGTGGCTTTTTCTCAATACCTCTCCATCCCTCCATCTCAACCTCACTCTATGGCCAGAGGGTCTTAAAACCCCAATGCACAACACTCATCCAACACCTATGGCCCTTTCATCAAACACACACACACATTCCACACTTTGCATACAGTAAGGGCTATTCACCTATGGGAGGCACATCAGGCAAGACCATGGCTGTATATTGTAAGGGCTATTCACCTATGGGAGGCACATCAGGCAAGACCATGGCTGTATATTGACTCAGATGCTGTCCTTTTTCTTGCAGGCTAAGCTGGCTCATAATCGGAGACAGCAGCAACGGACGGGTGGAGGGCGGCTTCAGCTGCAACCCCTCAGCGATCTGGAGGAGCGCGTCCACAGGATTGTGGCAAGCCGGGTGATCGGTCCCGTCGCCACTGGAGACGCCGACCCCGTTGTGGACAGCAATGGTAAGGTCATCACCTTTTTGTCCTCTGTCCTTCCACTTGTCCCTCACAATACCAGCCTTTGACACTTTCAATCCAACTTGCTAACTCGCTGCACTTATTCCTCCCTTACTGCCACCCTGTCCTCACGCTAAAGCCACTCTTGTACCTCCCTGCTTTCAGATGGTGATTCACCAGCTGAGGAGATGGTCCCTGAAGCTGCCACTGGGAGTGATGCTGCAGCTGAGGAGGAAGAGGAAGCCGGAGCATCAGTGCCACCCTCTCCCGAGGAAGCCCATGGCCACACTGGGAACACGCCTTCCCCGGAGGGGAGCAGGGGGGAAGGGGCTGATGATGGTGAAGTTCCAGGACCCAGCGGGCTGCAGCAACGCCATGGGGGGGGGAGGGAAGAACGGGGGAGCAGGGGGGAAGGGGCTGATGATGGTGAAGTTCCAGGACCCAGCGGGCTGCAGCAACGCCATGGGGGGGGGGAGGGAAGAACGGGAGCCTTCTCCCCAGAGGGAGAGTATGCCAGACACTCCTAATGCAATGGACGCAGAGGAGGAGCGGCTGATTGCAGAAATGAACAGCCAGGCGGTGGTCATGCACACTGAGCTCATGGGTGCAGTGGGAAGGGTGCCCGAATGCATTGAGGCACTGGCAAGGAGTGTGGAGCACTTCGCTGTAGCACAGGCGGATGCCACACTAAAGCTTACTGCTGCAATTCAGTCACTGGCTGCCAGGAACCCATCTGAGCCTGCTCTCATGCAGACTCAGATTGAGGCCACGCGAGCACTGACTGCTGCCATCCTCGATGGTTCGTGCACATGTCCCCGGGGCTGTCACCGCGCCGCAGCAGGCCAGCAATCTGTTCTCAGGCAAATTGCTCCGGATGCTGAAGTGCTGCCCCGTGGGAGTGCCAGTGTGTCGGGCGAGCAGGGAGTTGCTGTCCTCTCTCACGATGACAGCATTCCTGCTGCCAACACTGTCACTTCTCCACTGCACTTGCCACCGCCTGTAGGACAGACTGCTGCCGCCCATGCAGAGTTGGTGCAGTCTGCAGCCGGGCCCTCCAGGCCCAGAAGTGGTCGAGGCCGTCCTTCAGGGGCATCTGCAGTGTCAGGGTCTGACAAGCAGCAGCCTTCCACCAGCCTTGCTGCAGCCACTGAGGTCCCATTACGGAGGAGCAGTAGGGTTAGAAGGGGGGAAGTGCGCAAGGGAAGGAGATCACCCTCGAAGGGCAAAAAGTAGGAGGTGTGCCAAAATGCTGGTCATTTTTTTATTAAAGGCCGAGGTTCATGGCCCAACTTTTGTTTAGTGTTTTGGACATTATCTCCAGGTTGTGAGAACCAGTTATGTTATTGACTGTTTTTTTGTGTTTATTTCTATGAGTTTGTCATGAGGAATTGACACACACAGAGTTTGTACAATAAATAAGTTTCTGTATTCAAAATATACATGGCTGGTGGTTGGAATTATTGGTGCCTTGGCCGGCTTAGGGGTTGCGTGCTGGGTTGATTCGTGTTTGTAGCACTGGCAGGGGCCCTAGAAGCGGCTTGCTATTAGTCGTTGACGGACGGCCCTTGCAGTTTGACCATTGTGGGCTGCCCTCCTGCCTTGGTGCTGCTGCTGATCATCGTCCTCGGCCAGTTCCTCCTCTTCCTCCTCCTCCTCTTGTGGTGCTGCAAGGCCTGGTGGCATTGGCTGCGTCCTGAGGATTGCCATGTTGTGCAACATGCAGCACACCACTACGAATTTGGAAACTTGCTCAGGCGAGTACTGCAGGGCTCCTCCGGAATGGTCCAGACAGCGGAATCGTTGTTTGAGCACGCCGATTGTGCGCTCAATAATGTTCCTCGTTGCTTGTTGGCTTTCCTGGTACCGCAGCTCAGCAGGGGTGTTTGGCGCACGGAGCGGTGTCATCAGCCAGGTGCTCAATGCGTACCCCTTGTCCCCCAGAAGCCAACCGACTGGCTGATGCGGTGCCTCGAAAATTTCTGCCACAGTACTCTGGCGCAGGATGAAAGCATCGTGGCAGCTGCCCGGATAGTGGGCATTGACAGCGAGAATCACCTGTCTGTGGTCACAGACCAACTGCACATTCAAGGAATGGAACCCTTTTCTGTTCCGGAACTCCTCTGCATTCTCTCGCGGAGCACGCAAAGCCACATGCGTGCAGTCAATGGCGCCCTGCACCATGGGGAAGCCCGCTACCCTCGCAAAGCCCATAGCACGGTCATGCTGCTTGTCTGGGGTCATAGGGAAGGAGATGAAGTCTCGTCTCCTTGTGAAGAGGGCATTGGTGACCTGCCAGATGCAGCGATGCACCGCAAACTGGGAGATATTGGCGAGGTCCCCAACAGCAGCTTGGAATGAGCCAGTGGCGTAGAAGTTCAAGGCCACTGTGACCTTCACTGCCACCGACAGAGACGTCCTGGACCTCAGCTGAGGCTGCAGATCTGGCTGCAGCAGGTGGCAGAGCTCAGTGACCACCTCCTTGCTGAATCGCAGCCTTCGCAAACACAGCTCCTCGGACATGTGGATGTAGGAGAGCTGTTCACGATATACCCTGGGAGGGTAAGCTCTCCTGTACATGCGCCTGATGGGCCTCCTCCGTCTGGCCATCATTGCCACTCTCTGTCTGCGTCTCACTCTGCTCCGATTGAGCTGGAGCAGGACGACGCCCCCAATCATTGCAGCCCCCATCTTCTCTTTGCCAGAAAAGTAATGAGGTACAGCAACGAAAGTAGCAGCAAAGTTAGGATGAACTAGGCAAAACTACCTCACAAAGCGTTGAGTCAATGTAGAAGTCTCTCTCTCTCTCTCTCCGAATCTCTCTCTCTCTCTCAGAACGAGTGGTGCATAAATGTCGACCACAGAAAAAGACAGGAAGAGGCCCCCTTTAAATAGCGCCCCCCCCAGCCCCAGACCGATTGATAACGTTCCAGTCTTCCGGTCGTTGGAAGCGCCAGGCGGTAAGGCAGGGGGCGCCACTCAATTTCCGCTCCGGGGCGCCCCAACGGCGTTGCACCACGGACTGACGTCACAATCTGCGCGCGCAGGTGGTCGCAGCGGTAAGTTTTAGCGCCGCCGCACAATCTCAAGTTAAGTTCTCGAGCGGCGCAAACAGCGCCGCGCCCGGGCGTTAGCGGCTTAACGCCCCATTAGCGCCCATTTAAGGCGCTAACGGGAGACGCAACCAACTGAATTTTTACCCCTAAGAGTCATGGTCAAAAATAACAAAATGGTAGCACACATTTTGTTATGATTGATTTAAATGTACAAATGTAAAATTCTGCATCAATGTAACTCAGGATCAATGCACATTATCAGTTTTTTCGAAGTTTTAATGGAAATATGCTAATATTTCAAGGATTTTTCTGAAAAGAAAACTGATAAAGTATTCCATGATGAAATCAGTGAAACGGTTCAAAGGAAATATTTAGAATTATTTAATTAGTTTGTATTTTAAGATAATTGCAGGTTACAGATGTTGTTTTGATAAGTTTTATAAAGGTGCAAAGCTCCACTGTAGTCCTGCATTTTCTTTGCAGATTGTTTCCAGCTACAAAAATATTTAAATTTGACTTGCATGTAAATCATTTTTTGACTTGCTAGATGTCTATTTTTTCTCCAGTTTCTTTCATAAGGTATGGGTTCTCCAGTTTGGTAGAGCTCTTGGCTAATATTTTTATTCTTTGAGGAGAGAGCTGGTAAAGTTGGGCCCCTAATTTCAGCCGTTCCTACAGTAGTCAATACCAACTATATATTTTTAAATGAGAAGGTTGATGTAGAAGCAAATATTTTGATCTAAAAGCCTCTGGATGACCAATTCACTTCCGTAGCTTGTCAACAATACTCTAATGAGGCCCGAGGCCCAATTCTGGGTGAGCGTCTGACGCGCAATTCAAGCGCGCCGCCTATTTCAGGCCCGAAAACGGGCAGAAATTAATTTCCACTCCATGTTGTCTGACTCAACTACTTCCTGTCACAAAGTATTTCATGCTCTAACATCTCTCTGCATAAAGAAATTGAGAATGTGGGAATACGACTGTCTGGCTGAGCAATTGCAGTTCCAACTTTTCTAGAAGTGTGAAGATCTCGGGTGGCAAAATGTTTGGCAAAGTCTGTTACACAATCGTTTGGATGAACTGAAGTTTATGGAGGGTGGAGGATGGGAGGCCGGACAGGAGAACGTTGGAATAGTTGAGTCTGAAGGTGACATAGGAATGGAGGAGGGTTTCAGTAGAAGATGGGCTGAAGCAGGGGCAGAGACGGATGATGCTACGAAGGTGGAAGTAAACAGTATTTGTAATGGAGAGGATATGGGGTCGGAAGCTCAACTTGGTGGCTGGGGGGACAAATAAGACGTTGAGGTTGCGAATAGTCTGGTTCAACCTGAGACAGTGGTCAGGGAGGGGGATGGAAATGGTGGCAAGGGTACAGTGTTGGTGCTGGGAGTTGAAGACAATTGTTTTGGTTTTAGTCATAGAGTCATAGAGTTATACAGCACAGAAAGAGGCCCTTCGGCCCATCGTGTCCGTGCCGGCCATCAAGCTCTGTCTATTCTATCAAGCTCTGTCTATTCTTATCCTATTTTCCAGCACTTGGTCCGTAGCCTTGTATGCTATGGCGTTTCAAGTGCTCATCTAAATGCTTCTTGAATGTTGTGAGAGTTCCTGCCTCTACCACCCTTTCAGGCAGTGAGTTCCAGATTCCAACCACCCTCTGGGTGAAAAAGTTTTTCCTCAAATCCCCTCTAAACCTCCAGCCCCTTACCTTGAAACTATGCCCCCTGGTTATTGACCCCTCTGCTAAGGGGAAAAGTTCCTTTCTATCTACCCTATCTATTCCCCTCAATTTTGTACACCTCAATCAGGTCCCCCCTCAGCTCTGCTCTAAGGAAAACAACCCCAGCCTGTCCAGTCTCTCTTCATAGCTGAAGCGCTCCAGCCCAGGTAACATCCTGGTGAATCTCCTCTGCACCCTCTCCAATGCAATCACATCCTTCCTATAGTGTGGCGACCAGAACTGCACACAGTATTCCAGCTGTGGCCTAACTACCATTTTGTACAGCTCCATCATAACCTCCCTGCTCTTATATTCTATGCCTCGGCTAATGAAGGTAAGTATCCCATATGCCTTTTTAACCACCTTATCTATCTGTCCTGCTGCCTTCAGGGATCTATGTACATGCACACCAAGGTCCCTCTGATCCTCTGTCCTTCCTAGGGTCCTACCATTCATTGTGTATTCCCTTGCCTTGTTAGTCCTCCCAAAATGCATCACCTCACACTTTTCAGGGTTAAATTCCATTTGCCACTGTTCTGCCCATCTAACCAACCCGTCTATATCGTCCTGTAGCCTGAGGCTTCCCTCCTCGCTATTTACCACTCCACCAATTTTCGTGTCATCGGCGAACTTACTGATCATACCTCCTACATTCATATCTAAATCATTAATGTACACTAGAAACAGCAAAGGACCCAGCACCAATCCCTGCGGTACACCACTGGACACAGGCTTCCAGTCACAAAAACAACCTTCAACCATCACCCTCTGCCTCCTGCCCCTAAGCCAATTTTGGATTGTAAATTGCCCTGGATCCCATGGGCTCTTACCTTCTTGACCAGTCTCCCATGTGGGACTTTGACAAAAGCCTTACTGAAGTCCATGTAGACTACATCAACTGCACTACCCTCATCCACACACCTAGTCACCCCCTCTCAAAATTCAATCAAATTGGTTAGACATGATCTCCCCCTGACAAAGCCATGCTGACTATCCTTGATTAATCCTTGCCTCTCCAAGTGGAGACTAATTCTGTCCCTCAGAATTTTTTCCAATAATTTCCCTACCACTGATGTTAGGCTCACCGGCCTGTAATTCCCTGGTTTATCCCTACTACCCTTTTTGAATAATGGGACTACGTTAGCTGTTCTCCAGTCCTCTGGCACCTCCCCTGTCGTTCGCAGCAAATTACCCAGCTTTCAGGATAACAGCGACCACGACACCACACAACCCTGCCACGGCAAACTCTGCAAGACATGCCAGATCATCAACACAGATACCATCATCACACGTGAGGACACTACCCACCAGGTACATGGTACATACTCATGTGACTCGGCCAACGTTGTCTACCTAATACGTTGCAGGAAAGAATGCACCGCGGCATGGTACATCGGCGAGACCATGCAGACACTGAGACAACGTATGAACGAGCACCGCGCAACAATCGCCAGGCAGGATTGTTACCTCCCAGTCGGGGAACACTTCAGCAGTCAAGGACATTCAGCCTCGGATCTGCGGGTAAGCATTCTCCAAGGCGGCCTTAGGAAAACACGACAACGCAAAATCATCGAGCAGAAACTGATAGCCAAGTTCCGCACTCATGAAGACGGTCTCAATCGGGATCTTGGGTTTATGTCACGATACATGACGTGATCCGGACTCGAGTCGTCGTTGGCTTGTTCACAGATGTGATTCCCAGTAAAAAAGTAAAAATTTTAAAAGTTAATCGTTTTACATACAGACGGCAGCTTTTGACACGTTAGACCCCATGCGACTCCACCTCATTGTCTCAGTTGTATCTTGCTATGTCTTTGATGTGGTACCTTCCTGGCTGACCTGATTAACTTTATCACACCTCGGCAGATAAACAGTCAGGATGATTGAATTCAGTTGTCTGCAATTGTAAGTTACACATGCATTGTTCTCTATCTATATATGCTTTGACGATTCTGTATCTCCTCACTTCACCCGACGAAGGAGTTGTAACTCCGAAAGCTTGTGATTTAAAATAAAACTGTTGGACTATAACCTGGTGTTGTGCGACCTCTCAATTTTGACCTCCCCTGTGGCCAGACAGGTTCTGAAAATTTGTGTCAGAACCCCTGCAATCTCCTCCCTTGCCTCATACAGCAGCCTGGGATACATCTCGTCTGGGCCTGGGGATTTATCCACTTTTAAGCCCGCTAAAACCGTTAGTACCTCCTCTCTCTCAATACTAATTTGTTCAAGTATATCACAATCCCCCTGCCTGATTTCTATGCCTACATCGTCCTTCTCCATAGTGAACACAGATGCAAAATATTCATTTAAAACCTCAACTACATCTTCCGGCTCTACACACAGATTGCCACTTTGGTCTCCAATGGGCTCTACTCTTTCCCTGGTTATCCTCTTGCCCTTAATATACTTATAAAACACCTTGGGATTTTCCTTTATTTTGCCCGCCAGTGTATTTTCATGCCCCCTCTTCGCTCTCCAAATTTCTTTTTTAAGTACACCCCTGCACTTCCTATACTCCTCTAGGGCTTCCACTGTTTTTAGTCCTTTGTATCTGCCAAAAGCCTCCCTTTTTTTCCTAATCCATTCTTGTATATCCCTTGACATCCAGGGTTCCCTGGGCTTGTTGGTCCCACCCTTGACCTTTACAGGAACATGTTGGCATTGTACTCTCTCTATTTCCTTTCTGAAAGACTCCACTGCTCTGATGTGGATTTTCCTACAAGTAGCTGATCCCAGTCCACTTTGGCCAGAGGCCAGATCCTGCCTTGTCATATTAAAATCGGCCTTCCCCCAATTTAGAACCTTTATTTCCGGTCCATCTTTGTCCTTTTGCATGACTACCTTAAATCTCACTGAATTATGGTCACTGTCACCAAAATGCTCTCCTACTGACAATTCTGCCACTTGCCCGGCTACATTCCCTAGAATTAGATCCAGTACCGCCCCCTCTCTTGTAGGACTTTTTACATGCTGGCTCAAAAAGCTCTCCTGGATGCACTTTAAGAACTCCGCACCCTCTAAGCCTTTCACACTCTGACTATCCCAGTTAATATTGAGGAAGTTGAAATCCCCTACTATTATTACCCTATTATTTCTACACTTCTCTGAGATTTGCCTGCATATCTGTTCCTCTATCTCCCCCTGACTGTTTGGGGGCCTATAGTACACTCCCAGCAAAGTGCTTGCCCCCTTTTTGTTTTTAAGTTCTACCCATATGGCCTCATTAGAGGAACCTGCTAAGATATCATCCCTCCTTACAGCAGTAATTGACTCCTTGATTAATATTGCGACACCCCCTCCTCTTTTACACCCCCTCTGTCTCGCCTGAAGATTCTATACCCCGGAATATTGAGCTGCCAGTCCTGCCCCTCCCTCAACCATGTCTCTGTGATAGCAACAATATCATACTTCCATGTGTTCATCAACATCTTCAATTCATCTGGCTTACTCGCAAGACTCCTTGCATTAAAATAAATGCATCCAACCTTGTCATACTCCCTTGTGCCGTTACACATTTGCTCTGCCTTCCAGGCTGCCTTGTTTTTCCCTCTATATTTGGCTGTGCATCAACCCCTACTATAGCTCCACTCTGTATCCCATCCCCCTGCCAAGTTAGTTTAAACCCCCCCAACAGTACTAGCAAACCTCCCTGCAAGGATGTTGGTCCTGTTCCGGTTCAGGTGCAACCCGTCCGACTTGTACAGGTCCCACCTTCCCCAGAAGCAGACCCAGTGATCCAGGAAACTAAAGCCCTCCCTCCTGCACCAACTCTTTAGCCGCACATTCAACTGCTCTATCCTCCTATTCCTATACTCACTAGCATGTAGCACCGGGATATTTAACTGGAGGAAATGATGCTCTTCCCATTTTGGACAAGCAGTTTTACTTGTGCTATCTGTGATAATGGACTCTAGTAATTTCACACTGCTGACATTAAACTCACTGCCCTCCAGTTATCTGGTTAGTCTCTTCCCCTTCCTTAAATAATTTTTAATGCTTGGTAGCTTCCAAACTTCCAGTGCAATTATTAAAGCTTTGGAAGACTCTAATGGCAAACTTCTTTCCTAGGTTGTTTTAATACCACTGAGTGCAAATCATTTGGGCCTAGAGACTTGGCTGGCTTCAATCCCATTCTTTTATTCATTACAACCTTTGTTTATATTAATTTTTTTTAAATAATTAATTCTGGGGATATGGGCGTCACTAGAAAGACCAGCATTTATTGCCCATCCCTAGTTGCCCTTGAGAAGGTGGTGGTGAGCCACCGCCTTGAATCTCTGCAGTTCATGTGGTGAAGGTTCTCCCACAGTGCTGTAAGGATTTTGATCCAGCGAAGATGAAGGAATGATGATATATGTCCAAGTCGGGATGGTGTGTGATATGGAGGGGAAATTGGAGGTGGTGATGTTCCCATGCACCTGCTTCCCTTGACTTCTAGGTTGTGGTGGAGGCCGTGGGTTTATGAGGTGCTGTCAAGGAAATCGATGCTTCACTAATCTAGTCTCCCCTGTACCTCTGTTATTGTATCCTCCTTCTCCAGTATAAAGATGAAAGTAAAATATTCATTTAGCACTTCCTCGATGTCCTTATCCTCTACAACTATCATATCTGTGTTAATGAATCCACTTTCTGCTCTGTGGCAGAGTTCATGTTTAGTGAATCAAAGGAAGTGAAAGCAGAAGGATATTGACAAAAACAAAATATAAAACTCAGCAGTATTACAACACAAAATGGCTATCTCTGAAGACCTGACTTTTTCTGAGTCTTGATAAATTTAACACTGACTTGAGTTTCATGCAAAATATGTCAGACTTGGCCTCAGTGTTCCAGTTAGGCAGTATTAATGCCATTTTCTGATATGAATGTAATTCAGCAGTAAGTGCTTATTCCCAGTGGATTAAAAACACACATTGAGCCTATTAATGGGGAGCAAATCCAAATACGTTAAGGCATCACTTTTTGACACTGCTAAGCCTTCACGCCACTGTCGCTATAAAGTTACACTCACGCCAGATATGCATTATATTTGCATATTGTAAATTGAACATTAGAGAAATCCCTGATGGGAGCAAGCATACTGCAGCAATTGCACTCCAGGGTCTTCTCTTGTATTTTTTAAATTATATCTAGAATGTTCCAGAGAGTTTGAAATAAAATCCACATTACATTACCGCACTACCTGAGTGTTTATTTGGACACTGGGTACAGTAGTGTAGTGGTTATGTTACTGGACTAGTAATTCAGTATATCAATGCAAATTGATGTTGTAGTAATCCAGAGGCCTGCACTAATAATCCAGAGAATGTGAGTGCACATCCCACCATGGCAGTTTGAGAATTGGAATTCAGTTTAAAAAAAATCTGGAATGAAAAGCTGGTACCATGAAGCTGTCAGATTCTTGTAAAAATCCAACTGATTCACCAATGACCTTCAGGGAAGGTAACTTGCCATCCTTACCTGATATATGTGACTCCAGTCCTGCACCAATGTGGTTAACTGCCCTCTGAAGTGGCCCAACAAACCACGTAGAGGTATCAAATCACTATGGCATCTAGGGATGGGCATTAAATGCTGGACTTGTCAGCGACGCCCACATCCCAAGAATGAATAAAAGATAACAACACCAGGAGTTAATACTGCTGTTGGACTAAAGTTTGCTGGTTTGATGTGACAATGATTTTATGGCAACTGCCTTTGTAGTAGAGGAGGAGAATGAAAGGATAATGTAACAATAATAAGAGAAGAGCCTGGACCAGGCCATTACCCCCATGAAAGTGCATGCTGATTATATCTCAATTATCGGGATATGTCAGAGGAATAGTGTTTTTGGGGGCTCAGGCCCAGTAGGGAGGCAATAACTAAACTGTGTCAAATGATGGCACCTAATTTAGAGAGGTCCTGAGTTACTCCTAATGCGCAGTCGAGACGTAAAATTTGCAACAATTATCACTTTTGAGCCGTGGGCTCATTCTAGATACCAAAGAATAATTTTGCTGGTATAAGTCAGGTACCATGTCCAGTTCTTGTGTTTAGGAAGTTATCCCAGAAGGCTGACAGGTTCATTCATATCTTCAGGAATGCACATACATTGGTCACACGGCAATGATTATTCACTATTATTGGCTTCACAAGAATGTGAGTGTGGTGGACTATAAGGAACACCATCATTTATTGTAGACCTGCTATTAACTCAACAGCAAAATCTTCTAATTTACTAAGGATATTTCACTTTGAAGATAAACTTCCAAACAAGCCCAGATAAGATTAACTGCCAAAATAAATGTTATGTTTGTCTTCTTAACAACAATCACTGCACTCTAAAAGGAATTTATTGTGTGAAACACGTTGAGACATTTTAATGTGATAATGGTACTCTATAAATGTAAGTATTTCTGCTTCTTTGACATTGTATAGGTGATCAGCATTGAGTAGAGTGATGAGGCTAACCTTTAGAAACTCTCGCAACGAGCTATTGAGTGAGCAGCCAACATTTGCTGAGATTACATTTGTTATGATTACAAGATATAATTAATGAAGGACCTAGACAGGTATGTCCTGTCCACAAAAAGCAGGACAAAACCAAACTGGCCAATTACCACCCCATCAGTATACTCTCAATCTTCAGCAAAGTGATGGAAGGGGTCATCGACAGTGCTATCAAGTGCCACTTACTCATCAATTAACTGCTCATCGATGCTCAGTTTGGTTTCCACCAAGACCACTCGGCTCCAGACCTCCTTACAGCCTTGGTCCAAACATGGACAAAAATGCTGAATTCCAGAGGTGAGGTGAGAGTGACTGCCCTTGACATCAAGGCAGCATTTGACTGAGTGTGGCATCAAGGAGCCCTAGTAAAATTGAAGTCAATAGGAATCAGAAGGAAAACTCTCCAATGGCTGGAGTCATATCTAGCACAAAGGAAGATGGTTGTGGTCGTTGGAGGCCAATCATCACATCCCCAGAACATCGCTGCAGGAGTTCCTCAGAGCAGTGTCCTAGGCCCAACCATCTTCAGCTGCTTCATCAATAACCTTCCCTCCATCATAAGGTCAGACCTGGGATGTTCGCTGATGACTGCACAGTGTTCAGCGCCATTCACAACTCCTCAGAAAATGAAGCAGTCCATGCCTGCATACAGCAAGACCTGGACGACATTCAGGCTTGGGCTGATAAATGGCAAGTAACATTCGCGCAAGTGTCAGGCAATGACTATCTCCAACAAGAGAAACTCTAACCACTGGCCCTTGACATTCAACGGCATTACCATCGTCAAATCCCCCACCATCAACATCCTGGGGGTCACCATTGACCAGAAACTTAACTGGACCAGCCACATAAATACTGTGGCAACAAGAGCAGTTCAGAGACTAGGTATTCTGTGGTGAGTGTCTCACCCCCTGACTCCCCAAAGCCTTTCCACCATCTACAAGGCACAAGTCAGGAGTGTAATGGAATACTCTCCACTTGCCTGGATGAGTGCAGCTCCAACAACACTCAAGAAGCTCGACACCATCCAAGACAAAGCAGCTCACTTGATTAGCACCCCATCCACCACCTTAAACATTCATTCCCTCCACCACCGTTGCACCGTGGCTGCAGTGTGTACCATCTACAAGATGCACTGCAGCAACTTGCCAAGGCTTCTTCGACAGCACCTCCCAAACCCACGACCTCTACCACCTAGAAGGACAAGGGCAGCAGACGCATGGGAACACCACCACCTGCAAGTTCCCCTCCAAGTTACACACCATCCTGACTTGGAAGTATATCGCTGATCCTTCATCATCGCTGGGTTAAAATCCTGGAACTCCCTACCTAACAGCACTGTGGGAGTACCTTCACCACATGGACTGCAGCTGTTCAAGAAGGCAGCTCACCACCACCTTCTCAAGGGCAACTAGTGATGGGCAATAAATGCTGGCCTTGCCAGTGACACCCACATCCCTGGAACGAATAATAAAAATATTCATCATAAGCATTTACCCATGCAGACAATGTTCTATCAAAAAGTGACAATGGCTTTTGCACTTGAGTAGATATCAATTAGAAATCATTGATCAAGTGGTACCTGTGTAGTTTGGATTGCAGGATATCAATGTTCATGTGCTGGCTCCCTGAATTTATATTGCTAAAATCAGCTCCTTTATCCTAACATCATGAAAATATCTATTTATAGATCTACTATCAGGACAAGGGAACCAGTTTTAGAAATGTAGGCCCAGACAGCCAGTGCACAGACATCATACTGAACAAGTAGCAAATTTAAAAGCACATCAAATTAAACAGAACACAAAGGGAAACTGACATTCCAGCCAGTCTCTGATGACTGTAGAATTCTAGTTTTAATTTCAAGGGAATATAATGCATCTCAAATCTGTGTTGTAACAGTTCCAGTTTTAGGTTTCTTCCATTCTTCTTACTCTGCATTTTTTGGCTCCCATTTCCGTGGTAGGTGAATCCCAATTCCTTTTAAGAGTATCTGCACTAGCATCTATATCTTGATAAGCTTTCAGTAATATGCCAATGATAACAGACAGAATAATTTTTCTCAATTATTTTAGCTTGAATTTCTCTATGCCTCCATAGACTCTACCTCTTATCTGCAATTATTGGTAGAACATCATGTTAGTTTAAACTATGAAGTGAATTTATTTAACAAAAGTTATAAATTTATTCAACAAAAAATTTAACAAACTTACGTGATGAACAAGTAAATAACTTAACAATAATATAATAAGTTGATATATTTATAGTAGAAATACTTATATCCAGCTCTTCAAAAAGAAAACAATTAACAGGTCACATTCTAAATTTTAAGTTATTCTTTTGCAGATAACTTTTATAAATTCAGTGTTTCCCTTCATGTGTTTCTAATTACTGCAGAATCTGTGCCAGTCTGAACTTTATCTTGGAAGTTCCAAACTGACCGAAGAAAAAGTTACAGCTTCTTCATTATCGGCAAAAACAGTTGGCAAATACTTCCTGGATTTGAATAACTGTCGACCACAATCAAAGTGGCTGTCATATATTTAATTGAACAAGTCACACAGTCTGCGTTTGTTTGAAAGTAGCTTGACTCCTCCCTCAAGCTTGTGACAGGGTTCTGAGGAAGAGTGCACACCGAAAACATAGTTACGCATGCTGACTGACCTGCTGTGTATTTCCAGCATTTCCTGGTTTTACATACTAACATAGGAATTAGGAGCAGGAGTAGGCCATTTGGCCCCTCGAGCCTGCTCCGCCATTCAATAAGATCATGGCTGATTTGATCTTGGCATCAACTCAACCTCCCTGCCCACTCCCCATAACCCTTGACTCTCTTATCGTTCAAAAATCTGTCTATCTCCACCTTAAATATATTCAATGACCCAGCCTCCACAGCTCTCTGGGGCAGAGAATTCCACAGATTCACGACCCTCTGAGAGAAGAAATTCCTCCTCATCTCCATTTTAAATGGGCAACTTCTTATTCTGAAACTATGCCCCCTAGTTCTAGATTCCCCCACGAGGGGAAACATCCTCTCTGCATCTACCTTGTCAAGCCCCCTCAGCATCTTATATGTTTCAATAAGATCACCTCTCATTCTTCTAAACTCCAATGATATTAGGCCCAACCTGCTCAACCTTTATTTATAAGACAATGCCTTCATCTCAGGAATCAACCTGGTGAACCTTCTCTGAACTGCCTCCAATGCAAGTATATCCCTCCTTAAATAAGGAGACAAAAAATGTACGCAGTACATAGAAACATAGAAACATAGAAAATAGGTACAGGAGTAGACCATTCGGTCCTTCGAGCCTGCACCGCCATTCAATGCGTTCATGGCTGAACATGCTACCTCAGTACCCCATTCCTGCTTTCTCGCCATACCCCTTGATCCCCTTAGTTGTGAGTGTTATATCTAACTCCCTTTTGAATATATTTAGCGAACTGGCCTCAACAACCTTCTGTGGAAGAGAATTCCATAGATTCACCACTCTCTGGGTGAAGAAGTTCCTCCTCAGCTCAGTCCTAAATGGCTTCCCCTTAATCCTTAGACTGTGACCCCTGGTTCTAGTTTTCCCTACCATTGGGAACATTCTGCCCGCATCTAATTTGTCTAAACCAGTCAGGATTTTAAATGTCTCTATAAGATCCCCCCTCATTCTTCTGAACTCCAGAGGATACAAGTTCAGTTGACCCAATCTTTCTTGATATGTCAGTCCGGCCATCCCAGGAATCAATCTAGTGAACCTTCGCTGCACTCCCTCAATAGCAAGAATGTCCTTCCTTAAGTTAGGAGACCAAAACTGCGCACAATACTCCAGGTGTGGCCTCACCAAGGCCCTGTACAACTGTAGCATCACCTCCCTACTCCTGTACTCAAAGCCCCTTGCTATGAAGGCCATCATTCCATTTGCTTTCTTGACTGCCTGCTGCACTTGCATTCCCACCTTCAGTGACTGATGTACCATGACGCCCAGGTCTCGTTGCACGTCCCCTTTCCCTAATCTGCCACCATTCAGGTAATAGTCCGCCTCTCTATTTTTACCACCAAAGTGGATAACCTCACATTTATCCACATTGTACTTCATCTGCCATACATTTGCCCATCCACCCAACCTGTCCAAGTCACTCTGTAGCCTCCTAGCATCCTCCTCATTGTTCACACTGCCTCCCAATTTAGTGTCATCCGCAAATTTGGAGATATTACATTTAATCCCTTCGTCCAAATCATTAATATATAATGTAAACAGCTGGGGTCCCAGCACCGAACCCTGCGGTACCCCGCTGGTCACTGCCTGCCATTCTGAAAAGTACCCATTTACTCCTACTCTTTGTTTCCTGTGTGCCAACCAGTTCTCAATCCACGTCAACACATTACCCCCAATCCCATGTGCTTTAACTTTGCTCACCAATCTCTTGTGTGGGACCTTGTCGAAGGCCTTCTGAAAGTCCAAATACACCACATCTACTGGTTCCCCCCTGTCCACCCTATTGGAAACATCCTCAAAAAATTCCAGAAGATTTGTCAAGCATGATTTCCCTTTCACAAATCCATGCTGACTTGGACCTATCATGTCGCCACTTTCCAAATGGTCTGTTATGACATCTTTAATAATTGCTTCCATCATTTTACCCACGACCGATGTCAGGCTGACCGGTCTATAATTCCCTGCTTTCTCCCTCCCTCCTTTTTTAAAAAGAGGGGTTACATTGGCCACCCTCCACTCCTTCGGAACTGATCCAGAGTCTAAGGAATGTTGGAAAATGATCGTCAATGCATCCACTATTTCCAAGGCCACCTCCTTAAGTACTCTGGGATGCAGACCATCAGGCCCCGGGGATTTTTCAGCCTTCAGTCCCATCAATTTCCCCAATACCTTTTCCCGACTAATAAGGATTTCCCTCAGCTCCTCCCTCTTTCCAGATCCTCTGACCCCTTTTATTTCCGGCAGGTTGTGTGTGTCCTCCACAGTAAACACCGAACCAAAGTACTTGTTCAATTGATCTGCCATTTCCTTGTTCCCCATTACGACTTCCCCTGTTTCCGACTGCAGGGGACCTACGTTTGTTTTTACTAACCTCTTTCTTTTTACATATTTATAGAAGCTTTTGCAGTCCATTTTAATGTTCTCTGCAAGCTTCCTTTCATATTTTATTTTCCCTGCCCTAATCAAACCCTTCGTCCTCCTCTGCTGAGTTTTGAAGTTCTCCCAGTCCCCGGGTTTGCTGCTACTTCTGGCCAATTTGTATGCAACTTCCTTGGTTTTAATACTATCCCTGATTTCCCTTGTTAGCCAGGTGTGGTCTCACCAATACCCTGTACAGTTGTAGCAGGACTTCCCTACTTTTATACTAATTCCTCCTTGCAATAAGGCCAACATTCCATTTGCCTTCCTAATTACTTGTTGTATGGATCAGATCAAAGCTCTGCAGCCCTGCCACATCCAGTCATGAATAGTGATGGACCATTAAACAACTAACGGGAGGAGGAGGCTCCATGAATATCACCATCCTCAATGATGGTGGAGCCCAGCACATGAGTGCAAAAGACAAGGCTGAAGGGTTCGCATCCATCTTCAGCCAGAAGGTTCAAGTGGATGATCCATATCGGCCTACTCCTGAGTCCCCACCATCACAGAAGCCAGTCTTCAGCCAATTCGATTCACTCCACGTGATATCAAGAAACGGCTGCGCGCACTGGATACAGCAAACGCTATGGGCCCCAACAACATCCCTGCTATCATGCTGAAGAGTTGTGCTCCAGAACTAGCCGCGCCTCGAGCCAAGCTATTCCAGTACAGCTACAACACTGGCATCTATCCGATAATGTGGAAAACTCCCCAGGTATGTCCTGTCCACAAAAAGCAGGACAAATCCAAACCTGGGCAATTAATGCCCCATCAGTCTACTCTCAATCATCAGCAAAGTGATGGAAGGTGTCATCAACAGTGCTATCAAGCGGTACTTACTCAGCAATAACCTGCTCACTGATGCGCAGTTTGGGTTCCGCCAAGACCACTCAGCTCCCAACCTCGTTACAGCCTTGGTCCAAACATGGACAAAGGAGCTGAATTCCAGACGTGAGGTGAGAGTGACTGCCCTTGACATTTGACCGAGTGTGGCACCAAGGAGCCCTAGTAAAACTGAAGTCAATGGGAATCAGGGGGATAACTCTCCACTGGCTGGAGTCATACCTAACACAAAGGAAGATGGTTGTGGTGGTTGAAGGTCAATCATCACAGCCCCAGGATATCGCTGCAGGAGTTCCTCAGGGCAGTGTCCTAGGCCCAATCATCTTCAGCTGCTTCATCAATGACCTTCCCTCCAACATAAGGTCAGAAATGGGGATGTTCGCTGATGACTGCACAGTGTTCAGCGCCATTCACAATTCCTCAGATAATGAAGCAGTCCATGCCAGCATGCAACAAGACCTGGACGATGTTCAGGCTTGGGCTGATAAGTGGCAGGTAACATTCGTGCCACAGAAGTGCCAGGCAATGACTATCTCCAACAAGCGAGAGTCTAACCACCTCCCCTTGACATTCAACGGCATTACCATCGTCAAATCCCCCACCATCAACATCCTGGGGGACACCATTGACCAGAAACTTAACTGGACCAACCACATAAATACTGTGGCAACAAGAGCAGGCCAGAGGCTAGGTATTCTGCGGCGAGTGTCTCACCTCCTGACTCCCCAAAGCCTTTCCACCATCTACAAGGCACAAGTAAGGAGTGTGATGGAATACTCTCCACTTGCCTGGATAAGTGCAGCTTCAACAACACTCAAGAAGCTCAACACCATCCAGGACAAAGCATCCCGCTTCATTGGCACCCCATCCACCACCTTAAACATTCACACCTTCCACCACCGGCATACCGTGGCTGCAGTGTGTACCATCTACAAGATGCACTGCAGCAACTCGTCAAGCCTTCCTCGACAGCATCTCCCAAACCTGCGACCTCTTCCACTTAGAAGGACAAGGGCAGCAGGCGCATGGGAACACCACCACCTCCAAGTTCCCCTCCAAGTCACACACCATCCTGACTTAGAAGTATATCTTCGATCCTTCATCGTCACTGGGACAAAATCCTGGAACTCCCTCCCTACCTGTGGGAGTACCTTCACCATAGTTCAAGAAGGCGGCTCACCGCCACCTTCTCAAGGGCAATTAGGGATGGGTAATAAATGCTGGCCTTGCCAGCGATGCCTACATCCCATAAATGAATTTTTAAAAACCTGCATGCTAACTTTTTCATGTACAAGAACCCCCAGATCCCTCTTTACTGCAGCATTTTGTAATCTCTCTCCATTTAAATAATAATTTGCTTTTTTATTTTTCCTACCAAAGTGGATAACCTCACATTTTCCCACATTTTACTCCATCTGCCAAATTTTTGCCCACTCACTTAGCCTATCTATATCCCTTTGCAGATTCTTTGTGTCCCCTTCACAAATTGCTTCCCCACCTATCTTTGTATCATCAGCAAATTTGGCTACATTACACTCGGTCCCTTCATCCAAGTCATTAATATAGATTGTAAATAGTTGAGGCCCCAGCACTGATCTCTGTGGCACCCACTAGTTAAAATTTGCCAACTGGAAAATGACCCATTTATCCTGACTCCCTGTTTTCTGTTAGTTAGCCAATCCTCTTTCCATGCTAATATATTACCCAACCCCGTGAGTTCTTATCTTGTGCAGTAACCTTTTATGTGGCACCTTATTGAATGCCTTCTGGAAATCCAAATACAATACATCTACTAGTTGCCCTTTATCCACCCTGCTCGTTACATCCTCAAAGAACTCTAGCAAATTTGTCAAACATGATTTCCCTTTCATAAAACCATGCTGACCCTGCTTGACTGTATTATGATTTTCTAAATGTCCTGCTATTACTTCCTTAATAATGGATTCCAGCATTTTCCCAATGACAGATGTTAGGCTAACTGGTCTATAGTTTCCTGCTTTCTGTCTCCCTCCTTTCTTAAATAGGGGCGTTACATTTGCGGTTTTCCAATCCGCTGGAACCTCTCCAGAATCCAGGGAATTTTGGTATATTGCAACCAATGCATCCACTATCTCTGCAGCCACTTCTTTTAAGACCCTAGGATGCAGACCATCAGGTCATGGGGACTTGACCACCTTTAGTCCCATTATTTTACCGAGTACTTTTTCTCTAGTGATAGTGATTCTTTTAAGTTCCCCCCTCCCTATAACCCCTTGATTATCTATTATTAGGATGCTTTTAGTGTCTTCTACCATTAAGACTGCTACAAAATATTTGTTCAAAATCTCTGCCATTTCCCAGTTTCCCATTATTAATTCACCTAGTTCTAGACTCTCCAGCCAGGGAAAACAACCTTTCAGCATCTACCCTGTTAATCCCCTCAGAATCTTATATGTTTCAATGAGATCACCTCTCATTCTTCTAAACTCCAGAGAGTATAGGCCCAATCTACTCAATCTCTCCTCATAGGACAACCTTCTCATCCCAAAGATCAATCTAGTGAACCTTCGTTGCACCGCCTCTAAGGCAAGTATGTCCTTCCTCAGATAAGGAGACCAAAACTGTGCACAGTACTCCAGGTGTGGTCTCACCAAAGCCCTGTACAATTGTAGCAAGACTTCCTTACTCTTATACTCCAACCCCCTTGCAATAAAGGCCAGCATACCATTTGCCTTCCTAATTGTTTGCTGTACCTGCATGCTAACTTTCTGAGTTTCCTGTACGAGGACACCTAAATCTCTCTGAACACCAACATTTAATAGTTTGTCACCATTTTAAAAATATTTTGTTTTTCTATTCTTCCTACCAAATTGAATAACCTTACATTTCCCGTTATACTCCTTTGCCACCTTATTGCGCACTCACTTAACCTGTCTATATCCCTTTGCAGGCTTTTTGTGTCCTCCTCACAGCTTACTTTCCCACCTGACTTTGTATCATCAGCAAACATGGATACATTGCACTCAGTCCCTTAATCTAAGTCATTAATATAGATTGTAAATAGCTGAGGCCCAAGCACTGATCCTTGCGGCACCCCACTAGTTATAGCCTGCCAACCAGAAAATGACCCATTTATCCCTACTCTCTGTTTTCTGTCCATTAACCAATCCTCTATCCATGCTAATATATTACCCCCAACCCCATGAGCCCTTATCATGCATAACAACCTTTTATGTGGCACCTTATCGAATGCCTTTTGCAAATCCAAATATATTACATCCACTGGTTCCCCTTTATCTACCCTGTTAGTTACATCCTCAAAAACTCTAATAAATTTGTCAAACACGATTTCCCTTTCATAAAACCATGTTGACTCTGCCTAATCATATTATGATTTTCTAAGTGCCCTGTTACCACTTCCTTGATAATGGATTCCAGCATTTCCCAATGACTGATGTCAGGCTAACTGGCCTGTAGATCCTTGTTTTCTCTCCCTCCTTTCTTGAATAGCGGGGTTGCATTTGCTACCTTCCAATCCGCTGGGACCATTCTAGAATCTAGGGAATTTTGGAAGATCACAACCAATGCATCCACTATCTCTGCAGCCACCTCTTTTAGAACCCTAGGATGTAGGCCATCAGGTCCCTGGGATTTGCCAGCTTTTAGTCCCATTAGTTTCTCAAGTACTTTTTCTCTACTGATATGAATTACTTTAAGTTCCTCACTCTTATTAGCCCCTTGGTTCCCCACTATTTGTGGCATGCTATTTGTGTCTTCTACTGTGAAGACAGATACAAAATATTAGTTTAAAGTCTCTGCCATTTCCTTATAACCCTTTATAATTTCACCTGTTTCAGCCTCTAAGGGACCAATGCTTACTTTTGCTACTCTCTTCCTTTTACATATTTGTAGAAGCTCTTACAATCTGTTTTATATTTTTTGCTAGTTCACTCTCATTCTATTTTCTCCCTTTTTATCAATTTCTTTTGTCATCCTTTGCTGGTTTCTAAAGCTCTCCCAATCCTCAAGCTTACTAATATTCTTCACAATGTTATAAGGCCTAAAAATTCGGTTGCTTTGCGCCTCCCGTTAGCACCCTAAGAGGGCACTAACGGGGCGCAAAGCAACTAGCGCCCGGGCGCAGTGCCGCCAACGCTTCCCGCGAAATTCAGCAGGAGGTTAGCGGTGGCAGTAACCGTTAGCGCCCCGTGGTGCTGCGCCGCCGGCGATGATGTCATCACCGTGCGCAGCGCCCCGCTCGCGCCCCAGCCGCGATCTTCGGTAGCGCCCCCTGACTTACCGCCGGACGCTATGTCCGATGGGGTCAGGGGGGCCTACCTGCAGCCGGGGTGGCGCTAATTAAAGGCGAGGTGCCGGGAGGTCATTTTTGTTGCTGGCCGCCTGCCAGCACCTGCCCCCGTTGCCATCCCCGGCCTCCTGACCAGCCCCCCTCCGGAGTGCTGGCTGCGCTCCGTGAGCCCGGCACTTCTCTTGAGTGCCGGGCTCTTTTGCCGGCACTCCGATCCCTGATGGCCCAGCTGGGCCCCGGGTCGCGCTGCGCAAGGCCGCTCCCCTTTAAGAAGGGGAGGAAGGCCTGCAGCACGTAGCGCCACGATATTCCCTCGCAGCGCCACAAGAGGGAGGCGGGGCGCTTCCAGTAGAGCCCCGCTTCCCTCTTGGGGTGCTACCGAAGAATTTCGGCCACGGGGGCGCTAATTCTTTCAGGAAAGTAGTGCCCCGGCGAAGTTAGCGCCCCAAAGGGTGCGCGACTCAATTTTCCCCCTAAGCCTCTTTTAATCTAATACTATCCTTTTATTTCAGATTTCCAGCATTTATAGTTTTGCCATTTTATTTTATCTGCTGTAGTTGTTTCTTTAAACCCCTGTGACTGGTGCTGAATTAAAGGAAGCTCCACAAAGCTAAAACAAGGCAGAATGGGTTCATTTTTGTCACAATAACAACTTTTAGAGCTATATAAAAGCCTAATGATTAAATTTGCTGTTTTTTCTTGCACAAGATAAAACTATTCTCCACTTGATACAGTTACAAACAGCTATTGTGTCATTTCCAGCGTGGGGCTCTGGGGAATTTCCAATGGTCATGTTAACAAAAACACATGAACATTGTTCACTCCACTTAATTCCTAAAAGGCAGTGAGTAAGTAACCTATTTCCAAATGCTGCCTTTGGCACTCTGAACTGTCCAGAACAAGCTGAGAGTTAACTCAGCTTCCTCTACTCGTTATCCTGGAGGGTTGGCAATTCCTGTCTCCAGGAATTCAAGATTAATCTCTAAGACACTGCTGTGAGCAACCAGGGAGGAAAATCATAGGGCCGTGGGTTTTAAAACATTTCTGTTTACATTTTTGTTTATTAGTTATAAAAATATTGGAGATGGGAAAAAAGGCTGTTTGACTGGCAGTCAAGAATCATCCATGATGCGGAGATGCCGGTGTTGGACTGGGGTGGACAAAAGTGAGAAGTCGCACAACACCAGGTTATAGTCCAACAGTTTTATTTGAAATCACAAGCTTTCGGAGCACTGCTCCTTCGTCAGGTGAAGGTGAACTTCACCTGACGAAGGAGCAGCAGCTCCGAAAGTTTGTGATTTCAAATAAAACTGTTGGACTATAACCTGGTGTTGTGCGACTTCTCACAAGAATCATCCAATCAGGTAATGAGTCTATTAACTTTCAATTGGCATGGGAATTATGGGCATGTTGGGTGATCAATGGCAGGAGTTTGGGGGCGGTTCAAGGCAGGAGATCATGTGATGACACTTACGGGAATATGTCCAACCAGTGTTGGCAACCCTACTCCCTTTGGGAAGGCCAATAACCTTAGTTAGACGAAAGGTCATCGACCTGAAACGTTAACTCTGTTTCTCTCTTCACAGATGCTGCCTGACCTGCTGAGTGTCTCCAGCATTTTCTGTTTTTATTTCAGATTTCCAGCATCTGCAGTATTTTCTTTTTGTAACCTTAGTTCACTGACTGTCTCACACTCCCAGTTAAAGGAAGACACAGGAGCAATTCTTCAACTTTGCACTTCCGGCAGGGAGCCATACTTGCGGCGAGGCTCTCCTGCTGGGAGTGCAGACCGGAAATTTGGACACGTTATACGCACAATTCTCTGACTGTTAATTTAAATGGAAAACATTTAAATATCCAGAAGTTTAAAAATAACACTTGCAATCTCCACTCTCTGGCTGTGGGCCTTCCCATCTGGCTGTGCAAGATCTTTGCAGGGAAGCAATGTGAAAACTGTATTGTTGGCCATTATGGCTGCTGGCAGCTGGAACAAAATTGGCAGCCATTTTCAAGGCTACAGACGGCCATTTACAGTCCTGGAACACTTATGCAGCTGCCTCCAGTGTGAAACAAACATATGCTGTGGCAGAGGTGTTAGCATGCCCAAATTTCTAATATGCGTTTACAGAATGCCAAATTCGGAAAACTACCCCCTGGTGTGAGGAACCATGATCACAAAACTACATTCTACCAGTTTGTGGCACAGCATTTTCTACATTTCAGGAACCATTTCTGTAACAGTTTCAACATTGCATTTGTTGTAAATTAGAACTTTGTACTAGTAACAAAAATCATCGGGTAAATTCTCTGATTCTACCCTCCAAGCTTGTAGGGAGAACAGGTCGGAAAATTCAGTGGTACAGTGCCAGAGCCCTATCGCTCTTCGAGCACAGCTCTTCACCCTCACCTCTTTACTTGATGTTGGTAACGACTGAACTCACACTGAAAGCTTCTTGAGTGAAAAGGTAACATGCAAGCTATTTGCATTTCCAAACTGACTGAGCGAAATATAGTCACAAGCCACGAAAACCGCATGCTAAAGATAGAATTAATGCATACAGACAAGATGGAGTTACAACACAGCAATAAATTATGTGACGTCAAGCAGTCTGAGAAACCACAAGAGTAAAGTTTGAGTGATTTAACACATTAATTGTCAAGTAATATCATTTTATCTACCTCTTATCTATGATATGTTCAATAAACGATTAATGTTTATTCTTGTAAATTGCAAATTGCTCCATATAACCGTAATCAAATAAGTGTCCTTTATTTATTGGTTCATTCACTATTTTGTAAATCTTATGTTGCATTTACCTTACGGCTCATGCCACCAGCAGCCCTGATTTTTTTCAACATGGCTCTAAGGTGAAACAGATAACACGTCTTCCTCTGGTGGCAAGAAGTACCAGCTCTGGCGGTGTTTGTTTCACACTGGAGGCAGCTGCAGAAGTGTTCCAGGAAAGTAAATGGCCGACGTAGCTTTGAAAATGGCTGGCATTTTATCCAGCAGCTGGCACCCATACAGGCCAACAATACAGTCTTCACATTGCTCCACTGCAACGATATTCCACAGCTAGTTGAGAAGGTCCATGGCCAGAGAATGCGGTTTTTAAATATTTGGATATGCACACATTTACACAAATGCAGTTGATACTGTTTTCACAAAGGTGACAAAGTACAGATGAAAGAGAGCAGTTGGCCCATCTAGCTCATCCTTAAACAGAAATCTACAGTTCCCCTAGCGCGTTGAATGATTTCCAGAGTTTCTGCCTCCACTACCCAATCCAGAACACCATTCCAGGTATTACACACTCTTTGCATGAAGAAGAGCTTCCTGACATCTGTCCTGAACTTACGTTCCACCAGTTTGCAGGTAGTTCCTCTTATTTTGTTTCTCTAATTTAACGTGAAATGGTGCTTGCAATTGACATTTTCTTTTTCACTTAGGACTGCTATGCCAGCAGAAGAGTAACGGAGTGGAACCTCTCTTTGCATTTGCAGTAGGCCATAGATCCAAATCCCATCCTAAATTGGGAGGACTGGGTAATTTTGCATGATTGAGGCAGACTTCCAGCGGTGCCACCCACAACTGCTCCACCTAAGGTGCCCCCCGGCTGTTCTGAGCCAAAGATTAAAATAACCTTTGAAGTGTTGGCCCAGTGGCTGCAGCAGGGCTGGTGGAAGTGGGATGTGAGAAGAAGGAGTAGGGATGAACATACCATTGTTGTCCCTCAGGGGGTCAACATCACTGGTGGCCACAGCGCCCACCACCTGGCGCCCAATAATCTGCAGCACTCGATTCTCCAGCGCAGACAGTGGTTGGGTGTCGGTTTGTCCCCCGCCTGTGCGCTCCTGCTCCCTCCTGTTGTGAGCCACCTTAGCCTGCAAGAGAGAGGAATGTGTGTGAGTGAGTGTGGAGCAATGTGTTTGGATGATGTGCCTGCCATAGTTGAATAGCTGGCATTGTGTGCAAGGTGTGAGATGAGGGTGTGAGTGTTGCTATGTAGAGATTGTTGGAGGGCGAGTGCTGGGAGTGTGGTGCTTTGGGCAGTGTGTGAAGATTGTGGTACAGATGGTGATATGTAGCATTTGTTGAAGCATTCAGTCACCCTGACCACCCGAGTGAGGTCGTAAAATTTTTTCCTGCACTGTGTGTGGGTCCTTGGGACCACAGTGCTGCCCAAGACCTGCTGCACTACCTCTCTCCACATGGTTCGGAAGACTTGCAGCGAGGGTCTCCTGCCACTTGCCGGGTAGAGCACCGCCCTCCGTCTCTCCACAGCGAACACCAGCACCTCCAACGCTTGATCGCAGAATCTACGGGCTCTCTCCCTGGGGCATGGATCTGCCATGCGTACAGCTGCTTCAGTCCTCTGGCTCCTTCTCATTGTTCAGCTCCTGCTTGCTGAGGCAGCTGCACAGCCAGCAATGCTGAGAATGAGGTTCTGCAGCATCAAAGAACCTCCCCTTTAAGTACTGAAAAAAGCCTGTGGCAATCATGACTTGCGATTAGACTGCACCCGATATTGGTCCACCCTTTGAGTGTAACGCCAATGAGCTTGGGCTTTAAGGGGTAGAAATTAGGTCGCGCCCCATTTGGGGCGCAAATATCGTCCGGACGCAAATATTAGCGCCTGGCGCTAATTATCGGCACTGACAGGAAACTTCACTTTTACCGCCCCGGGAGGTGAGTGGAGCGCTAAAGCAGGCACGGCACACCTGTCTTAAGGCGCAAAGGCCTAGGAGTGAGGCGCTAACTCAGCGCACGAGCGCAGCGCAGCTGCTGCCAGTTAGCGAGGGAACACAGACACACTGGCGCCGGCCACTTCTTAAAGCGGGGGGGGGGCCACTTGCTCCCCAGCCACACCCTGCTCATTGCAGCCTTGAATCTCGGCCTGGAGAGACCTGTAATCCATTTTGCTGCCAAGCATGGAGAGGGTGAGAGAACGCGCTCATCGCTTCACCGAGCGGGCCTTGGATGCTCTGGTTGACGCAGTGGAGCGCAGACGATGTATGCTGTTCCCGGAGAGTGGCAGGAGGCCTTTGCCACGCGAGTTCAGAAGAGTGTGGAGGGAGGTGGCTCAGAGCGTCTCCTCCAGGAGCATGGTGCCCAGGACCCATGTTCAATGCTGCAAAAAGTTCAGCGACCTCACTCGGGTCGTCAGGGTGAGTGGCTTTTTCTCAATACCTCTCCATCCCTCCATCTCAACCTCACTCTATGGCCAGAGGGTCTTAAAACCCCAATGCACAACACTCATCCAACACCTATGGCCCTTTCATCAAACACACACACACATTCTACACTTTGCATACAGTAAGGGCTCTTCACCTATGGGAGGCACATCAGGCAAGACCATGGCTGTATATTGTAAGGGCTATTCACCTATGGGAGGCACATCAGGCAAGACCATGGCTGTATATTGTAAGGGCTATTCACCTATGGGAGGCACATCAGGCAAGACCATGGCTGTATATTGTAAGGGCTATTCACCTATGGGAGGCACATCAGGCAAGACCATGGCTGTATATTGTAAGGGCTATTCACCTATGGGAGGCACATCAGGCAAGACCATGGCAGTATATTGACTCAGATGCTGTCCTTTTTCTTGCAGGCTAAGCTGGCTCATAATCGGAGACAGCAGCAACGGACGGGTGGAGGGCGGCTTCAGCTGCAACCCCTCAGCGATCTGGAGGAGCGCGTCCACAGGATTGTGGCAAGCCGGGTGATCGGTCCCGTCGCCACTGGAGACGCCGACCCCGTTGTGGACAGCAATGGTAAGGTCATCACCTTTTTGTCCTCTGTCCTTCCACTTGTCCCTCACAATACCAGCCTTTGACACTTTCAATCCAACTTGCTAACTCGCTGCACTTATTCCTCCCTTACTGCCACCCTGTCCTCACGCTAAAGCCACTCTTGTACCTCCCTGCTTTCAGATGGTGATTCACCAGCTGAGGAGACGGGCCCTCAAGCTGCCACTGGGAGTGATGCTGCAGCCGAGGAGGAAGAGGAAGCCGGAGCATCAGTGCCACCCTCTCCCGAGGAAGCCCATGCCCACACTGGGAACACGCCTTCCCCGGAGGGGAGCAGGGGGGAAGGGGCTGATGATGGTGAAGCTCCAGGACCCAGCGGGCTGCAGCAACGCCATGGGGGGGGTAGGGAAGAACGGGGGCCTTCTCCCCAGAGGGAGAGTATGCCAGACACTCCTACTGCAATGGACGCAGAGGAGGAGCGGCTGATCGCAGAAATGAACACCCAGGCGGTGGGCATGCACACTGAGCTCATGGGTGCAGTGGGAAGGGTGCCCGAATGCATTGAGTCACTGGCAAGGAGTGTGGAGCACTTCGCTGTAGCACAGGCGGATGCCACACTAATGCTTAGTGCTGCAATTCAGTCACTGGCTGCCGTGATCCCACCTCTGACTGCTCTCATACAGACTCAGATGGAGGCCACGCGAGCACAGACTGCTGCCAACCTCGATGGTTCGTGCACATGTCCCCGGGGCTGTCACCGCGCCGCAGCAGGCCAGCAATCTGTTCTCCGGCAGATTGCTCCGGATGCTGAAGTGCTGCCCCGTGGGAGTGCCAGTGTGTCGGGCGAGCAGGGAGTTGCTGTCCTCTCTCACGATGACAGCATTCCTGCTGCCAACACTGTCACTTCTCCACTGCACTTGCCACCGCCTGTAGGACAGACTGCTGCCGCCCATGCAGAGTTGGTGCAGTCTGCAGCCGGGCCCTCCAGGCCCAGAAGTGGTCGAGGCCGTCCTTCAGGGGCATCTGCAGTGTCAGGGTCTGACGAGCAGCAGCCTTCCACCAGCCTTGCTGCAGCCACTGAGGTACCATTACGGAGGAGCAGTAGGGTTGGAAGGGGGGAAGTGCGCAAGGGAAGGAGATCACCCTCGAAGGGCAAAAAGTAGGAGGTGTGCCAAAATGCTGGTCATTTTTTTATTAAAGGCCGAGGGTCGTGGTCCAACTTTTGTTTAGTGTTTTGGACATTATCTCCAGGTTGTGAGAACCAGTTATGTTATTGACTGTTTTTTTGTGTTTATTTCTATGAGTTTGTCATGAGGAATTGACACACACAGAGTTTGTAAAATAAATAAGTTTCTGTTTTCAAAATATACATGGCTGGTGCTTGGAATTATTGGTGCCTTGGCCGGCTTAGGGGTTGCGTGCTGGGTTGATTAGTGTTTGTAGCAATGGCAGGGGCCCTAGAAGCGGCTTGCTATTAGTCGTTGACGGACGGCCCTTGCAGTTTGACCATTGTGGGCCGCCCTCCCGCCTTGGTGCTGCTGATGATCATCGTCCTCGTCCTCTTCCTCCTCTTCCTCCTCCTCCTCTGGTGGTGCTACAAGGCCTGGTGGCATTGGCTGGGTCCTGAGGATTGCCATGTTGTGCAACATGCAGCACACGACTACGAAGTTCGAAACTTGCTCAGGCGAGTACTGCAGGGCTCCTCCGGAATGGTCCAGACAGCGGAACCGTTGTTTCAGCACGCCGATTGTGCGCTCAATAATGTTCCTGGTTGCTTGATGGCTTTCATTGTACCGCAGCTCAGCAGGGGTGTTTGGCGTACGGAGCGGTGTCATCAGCCAGGTGCTCAATGCATACCCCTTGTCCCCCAGAAGCCAACCAACTGGCTGATGCGGTGCCTCGAAAACTTCTGCCACAGTAGTCTGGCGCAGGATGAAAGCATCGTGGCAGCTGCCCGGATAGTGGGCATTGACAGCGAGTATCAGCTGTCTGTGGTCACAGACCAACTGCACATTCAAGAAATGGAACCCCTTCCTGTTCCTGAATTCCTCTGCATTCTCTCGCGGAGCACGCAAAGCCACATGCGTGCAGTCAATGGCGCTCTGCACCATGGGGAAGCCCGCTACCCTCGCAAAGCCCAGAGCACGGTCACGCTGCTTGTCTGGGGTCATAGGGAAAGAGATGAAGTCTCGTCTCCTTCTGAAGAGGGCATTGGTGACCTGCCGGATGCAGCGATGCACCGCAAACTGGGAGATATTGGCGAGGTCCCCAGCAGCAGCTTGGAATGAGCCAGTGGCGTAGAAGTTCAAAGCCACTGTGACCTTCACTGCCACCGACAGAGACGTCCTGGACCTCAGCTGAGGCTGCAGATCTGGCTGCAGCAGGTGGCAGAGCTCAGTGACCACCTCCTTGCTGAATCGCAGCCTCCGCAAACACAGCTCCTCGGACATATGGATGTAGGAGAGCTGTTCACGATATACCCTGGGAGGGTAAGCTCTCCTGTACATGCGCCTGATGGCCCTCCTCCGTCTGGCCATCATTGCCACTCTCTGTCTGCGTCTCTGTATCCTCCGATTCAGCTGGAGCAGGACGACGCCCCCAATCATTGCAGCCCCCATATTCTCTTTGCCAGAAAAGTAATGAGGTACAGCAACTAAAGTAGCAACAAAGTTAGGATGAATAGGCAAAACTACCTCACAAAGCGTTGAGTCAATGTAGAAGTCTCTCTCTCTCTCTTCCCGAATCTCTCTCTCTCTCTCAGAACGAGTGGTGCATAAATGTCGACCACAGAAAAAGACAGGAAGAGGCCCCCTTTAAATAGCGCCCCCCCCAGCCCCACACCGATTGATAACGTTCCAGTCTTCCGGTCGTTGGAAGCGCCAGGCGGTAAGGCAGGGGGCGCCACTCAATTTCCGCTCCGGGGCGCCCCAAGGGCGTTGCACCATGGAATGACGTCACAATCTGCGCGCGCAGGTGGTCGCAGCGGTAAGTTTTAGCGCCGCCGCACAATCTCAAGTTAAGTTCTCGAGCGGCGCAAACAGCGCTGCGCCCGGGCGTTAGCGGCTTAACGCCCCATTAGCGCCCTCTTAAGGCGCTAACGGGAGGCGCAACCAAGTGAATTTTTACCCCTAAGTCTTGAATTAGGACTCCAATCACTTTTTTGATCACTGAGCACGAATTTTGCATGCTGTCTAAAGCATTTACGCCTGCCGCTAATTCTCCAACTTTTCTACTGATACCGCCCATTCCTGGGCTATAATGAATTTCTAGCTCTCCTTTGAAACTGGGAACTGAACATTCTGAGGAGAAGAGAGACAAAAATCAGCCCTCTTTTATAATTGAAGTGGTCCTGCCAACAAGCAAATAACCCCAACATAGTAACCAAATAATTGATTGTTTCAGGAAAAAAATCTTGCTTATATTTTAAACACATTCAAGGAAAGACAGCAAAGAAAGCAATAATCCAGTATGCTCCCAAAATCACAGCATCAATAAATCATATGAGTTCAGATGTGACATAAATGTGTTGCAAGGTGTTTGTTTTGTGATAAAAGGGTGTGTACAGCTCATTCCTGAAAGTGATGCTGAAGAAGATAATGTTGGTAGTTTGAATTAAACAATTATAAAATGATTCATTCTGTGGGGAGATAATGTAGAATTCGCAAAATTATCGCGATTTTATAAAAATAAGAAGGAGACATATAGTTTCGTATAAACAGCTTTATTTCAGCAGAATGCTGTCAGGTTTCAAAACGGACACAAACAGCCTGTAAAATGGCCGCCACGCCTCGTGGTAGAAAGTTCTAGACTTTCAGTAGGCAGACAAGATGGCGTTCCAATAAACATTTGTGCAAGATCGAAAAGATCCAACATGATGAGATAATGACAAAACGCGATGGGTTTACACTTTAAACATGAATACTGAAATCGGTCTCCCAGGTGCAAACAAGGGCTATTGTACTGAGCGATCAAGGACCCATCCAAAGACATTAATATGCAAAATCCCCACGACTCTACGATGAGAGAGCCGTTTGCGGGTACTCACAGCAAGCATTTGGAAGCCCCAAAACCCCTCCAGGGAGACTACTAGCCGGTTCCACAATGGGAGAAATATTAACGGGTACTCAGACAGTTACAAGTGTCACCGAAACCCATTAAAGACTGAGATCACCCCATACAAGAAGTTTGAGCGCCAAAACCCTGACAAAAGATAGACATTAAGATTGGGCGGGAAAAGAGGAATTACAGCACTATAACAGTAAAGTACAACCGTCCATCTTTCTCTTGCTGCTTTGACTCGCTGGAAGACTGCTGAACTTTTATTCTCTTGCCTGACGGCTCTGGACTCTGATCCGCTAGGATCAACCTCATGGCTTGCCGCGAAGATCTGTGGAGAACTGGGCTGTGAGGCCTGGAAGCGGGCGCACCATCCCGAGGGGTCGGTAAACGGTGTTGGAACCGAAGGCCCGAGAGGAGATGAGATGAGATGAGAAGAGAAGAAGACGACAATACGCATCGCCACGGTCAGTAAGCCCCGACCGCGCCTGTAAGTCGAATAAACACTTCTTTGAATTCTATCGGCTACTCCACAACTGGCCCAGGAAGACCTTTCTTCAAGTTCTATCGAACCGGTGTAGGGCACAGGAAGACTCTTTTTTGAGTAGTATCAGAACTCCGAGGGCAACACAGATCTTCATGACAGCAGACGGTCCAGCCTGCTAGCCGGAGCAGAAACGAGTAAACAAGTGGGGTACAGAGACCCCTGATCAACACGTGGATAGTCAGGTGCTGCGGTAAAAACATCCGAGCAGAGTTTCGGAATTCTCCGAGTTATCACAAGTGGTGAGCATGAGTCTCGATCCTACAAATCTAGATTAGGACAGGTATTGATAGGGGAGGGTTTAAGTTTTAAGGATAATTATAATGTGTGTCCCCTTTTACGATGTGTCGTGCGCTCCTCGTTTCCCTAAAATTAGTTTCATAACTGTGTGTAAGATTGTACTGTCATTAATCTGTGCTTATGACATGTATCTCGTAATCTTGAATAATATGCAATAAAGATTTTCCATTTCGCACTATTCAACCGGGTCTACCTGAGTTTTCTCTGCATTATTGCTCTCGCACCTAAGTCCAGTGTCAGAACCGTAAGGGCGAGTGGGTCGAACCACTCACAGGTGTCTAGTGTTACCAGGCTGGCTGGAGACCAGAACAGGCAACAAGGCCTAACCCCGCACTAGCACCCAGGCTAAGCACAGAGCCGCACGTCACCCCTTACAATAAAAAGAATGTTGTTCTTTTTCTGTGTGCACTCCCACAGGGAACTTTTCCTAATGGGAGGGAACGTTGAAAAATTGCAGGCACACTCCCCATGATTCGCTCTTCATTAATTGTAACAGATATAAAATCATGGCTGGAGCCTTGAATGAGGCCTGGCGACCTCTTCCCCATGATTCTCTGATCCAAGCTCCCATCAATTGAATCACTACACCAGGAGCCAGTCTCACAAAATTTACACTACAGAGATCATTCCATTCATTTCAAAGTCCAAGAGAAAAAAGTAGCTGGAATGGTTCTGGAGGTAGATTGCTGGGATGCTGGATTCAAATTTAATTCTCAAATGATGTACAAAGTTTTTATGTTCAGTTGATAAGCTCTCCTGCTATGGTCACCTCAGATTAGTGGAGCATCAAGGGCAGACTGGCCATATGGGAAATCGTGAGATTTCCCGAGTGCCTCTGTGAATGGTTCCGTAGGACCGTATTATCAGTACCCACCTTTTCTGTGAGAATCCTAAAGAAACCCTCTCCCTTTCAGGGGAGCCAGTTTTCTCCCGTGGTGCATTCTATGCCAAAGAGAGAGATCATTGGAGATGGGAAGAAATCTATCCTGCCACTGAGGTAGCACTAGACAAAGAACAAGAATAGACTTAAAAGGACGTATTTGGCATACGCAGCATCCATTGTTGATGACGCCACTGGCAAAGCCCATAGCAGCAGAGCACTGTGTCCTGGGAGCCTCAGCATCTGCTTGTAGACTGCTATCTCCACCATAAGGAAAGTGCATCTTGCACTTCAGGCATATTGCGCAAATGTGTGCAAAAGGGCATTGCTTATGCACAATGCTTGAAGTGGTACCCCCCAGAAGTATGGGAGTCTACACCTTGCAATTGAGCCCAAGGAGCTGAAGTTCACAGAACCTGGGTTTTAAAGGAAGTAGGTGAGCACATTGCAGATGCCCTAACTATAATCTTCCAAAGTTCTCGGATTCAGGAACTGTGCCTTTAGATTGGAAAATTGCACATGTCACCCCACTTTTTAAGAATGGCAAAAGAGGGAAACCAGGGAATTATAGACCAGTTAGCCTAACATCTGTTGTCGGGAAATTGTTCAAGTCTATAATTAAGGATAGGGTGATGGAACACCTCAAAAATTTTCAGCTGATCAGAGAGAGCTAGCATGGATTTGGGAAAGGTAGGTCATGCCTGACAAACCTGATTGAACTTTTTGAAGAGATGACTAAAGTAGTGTACAGGGGAATGTCTATGGATGTTATTTATATGAACTTCCAGAAGGCATTCGATAAAGTCCCTCATAAGAGATTGTTATCTAAGGTAGAAGCCCATGGAATTGAGGGCAAATTATTGACCTGGTTAGGAAATTGGCTGAGCGGCAGGAGACAGAGAGTAGGGATAATGGGTAGGTACTCAAATTGGCAGGATGTGACTATGGTGTCCCGCAGGGATCTGGTTTGGGGCCTCAACTATTCACAATATTTATTAACGACTTAGATGATGGCATAGAAAGTCATATATCCAAATTTGCTGATGACACAAAGATAGGCGGTATTGTAGGCAATGTAGATGAAAGCATAGAATTACAAAGGGATATCGATAGATTGAGTGAATTGGCAAAACTTTGGCAAATGGATTTCAAAGTAGGCAAATGTGAGGCCATCCACTTTGGACCTAAAAAGGATAGAACAGGGTACTTTCTAAATGGTGAAAAGCTAAAAACAGTGGATGTCCAAAGAGACTTGGGTGTTCAGGTACATTTATCATTAAAATGTCATGAACAGGTACAGAAAATAATCAAAAAGACCATTGGAATGCTGGCCTTATATCTAGAGGACTAGAATACAAGGGGGTAGAAGTTATGCTGCAGCTGTACAAAACCCTGGTTAGACCACACGTGGAGTACTGTGAGCAGTTCTGGGCACCACACCTTAGGAAGGATATATTGGCCTTGGAGGGAGTGCAGCGTAGGTTTACCAGAATGCTACCCGGACTTCAAGGGTTAAGTTACAAGGCGAGATTGCACAAATTAGGGTTGTTTTCCCTAGAATTTAGAAGGTTAAGGGGTGATCTGATCGACGTTTTCAGGATATTAAGGGGAACAGATAGGGTAGATAGAGGGAAACTATTTTCGCTGGTTGGGGATTCTAGGACTAGGGGGCATAGTCTAACAATTAGAGCCAGACCTTTCAGGAGTGAAATTAGGAAACACTTCTACGCAAACGGCAATTGATGCTAATCAATTGTTAACTTTAAATCTGAGATTGATAGCTTTTTGTTAACCAAAGGTATTAAGGGATATGGGCCAAAGGTGGGTATATAGAGTTAGGTCGCAGATCAGCCATGATCTCATTGAATGGCGGAACAGGCTCGAGGGGCTGAATGGCCTACTCCTGTTCCTATGTTGTTATGTTTTTAAAAGAAGAATTCTTTCTGAGCTTTCTGTGTTGATGGAATCATTGAGGACCTTTTCCAGTAACATGCAAGAGATGCCAACTCAGGTAGAGGAGTCCACTAGCCACATGTGGGCAGCCTTGCATGATGGCTTTGCAACACAGCAGTTCACCATGGAATGTGTGGAGACTCCATGGATATCTGTAGTGGAGCTCCCAATGCCAGAGGTCCTAAGACCAGTCAGCCATCTCACATTAATGCTCCGCCTGATGAGTTTCAAGGTGGAAAGGACTATCTCTTCTGGCTTCAATAAGCTTGGTGAGAACCAGAAGGCAGGGCACCTCCTTCAACTAGATGTGCTGGCCACTGCAGTTTCACCAGACTAAAGACAATGAAATTCCTGACCTTTGGTGTCTCCAGGCCCGGCTATGCACTTTCTGAAGAGACAACTTTATTTGGGGCAGAGAGTGATTCTGCCTCAAATAAGGTATCGTAGAAACTAGATGAGAAGGTTGGATTCGTAAAAAGTAGAGAAGGAAGCCAGCATTTCTGAATCCCCATGCAATTCCTGGGCCCACTGCCATACTCCAACTGGACTTACTGTGGGAGTGTGGTGATAGGAATCTCAGTGTCAAGCTGTATTATGTATAATTTCTCTGCATAAAGATTATTATATCAACTTTAAAAAATTCCCAAACTTTCCCAATGTCTAACGTATGCCTCAATGACCCTAGTTCAGCAAGTGATGGTTAACAGCATTTGAATTTCTTCAAATAATGAAGAATTCCAGACAGGAAAATTGGCATAGGAGGGGTTCCACACCTGGTGATGTTCAGAGATTAACCTTTAGTATTCTGAATGGATTTTTGGATCTATACAGAATGCTGCGGTGTATTTACTCTTTTGCTCCTGGCATAAACATAGGGCTCCGGTTTAAGTGCTCAGGCACGATGGGCCAAATGGCCTCCTTCTATGCTGTATGAGTCTCTGAACTTTTGGTGCTGCTACAGTCATGGACCTGAAGAGAATCTGGCCATGCCTCTACAATATTGTAGAAGAAAGACTCTGGCATGGTATCCTGGTCTACATTCTGTTGAATTATACTGAGATAGGGTAGTTATGGAGAAACTATTTCCTCTGGTGGGGAATCAAGAAATAGGGGACATAATCTTAAAATCAGAGCCTAGCCATTTAGGAATGAAATCAGGAAGCACTTTTTCACACAACGGATAGTACAAATTTTGAACTTTCTCTTCCAAAAAGCTGTGGGTGTTGGATTAATTGGGGCTTTCAAGAGCTTTCTTGAGAATTTTCAATCTTCCATTAGCTTTTAAAAAAAAACTAATTTGCAGCACATAATTGCCCCAGCATTGTCTGGGTAGAAGTACCCAGATAAAAAAAGTTTTTGTGACTGAACAGAACTTGTTGTAAAGTCGTGGGAACTGGAAAATATCTCAGCCAAGTTTTACGGACAGATTTAATAGTTGTTATTCAGATCTTATGCCTTTTTATGTCCAATACTCAAAGTGACATAATGGTTACAGTGATGTATTAATAGAAATGGCAATGCTCAGAAAAATTCAGGTTTAGTTGCACTGTAGCATGTATGCACTAATCCTGGTGGCTTATATAAACTGAAGGCTACAATGTTTATCCTTCAGGACAGCAATCATTAAGATGAAATACAGTGCCCAAAAAAATTCTTGTATTTTATCCTTTTTGTTCCAGGCTGTCTCAGTGCTGATGCTGATGTCTTCAGTTTGCAAGTATGCACAGGAAATCAATACCACCGCTAACTAGTCATAAACTCCTTGAGCCAGATACATTTCATAATTATTCAGCTAACCTTAACAGCACTAATCTAAGCAGTAATACAATCTACATGTAATGATTGCGTCATAAAGGGAACACTACCGTGAAATGGTATGGGAGACAGCAGTTAATAGCACAGCACCTTAGTAAAGAAGTTGGATCTTTTAATTTATCTTTACTTGCAGTACAAACCTAAATATAGCAATGCTGCCATGAGCAGTTGTGAAATAATATTAATGTTTTAAAATAAGGAGTGTTACCTCTTTTCTCTTTGGTTGTGCCATTATTTTGCAATTACATATCGGTGGCACTTGCAGTCTGACTCAGTTTCCTAGTTAATTTAAAAGGTCACTGAACAGTAATTTTCCACCTTTGAAGACATTTTCTGAATTATGGAATCAGAAGAACAAGTACAGATTTTAGAATCTAAGGGGCAAAAATTCGTGTACACCAAATGTGTCACTGGCAACTCAAGTTAGCGGCTGCTGAAAATAGCCGCAACACTACCGTTGAAAAATTCACGCTGGGGGTTGGCGATGTGAAGCGCAGCGCTAACTTACCGTGCAACGCCCTCCTGGTGGCGTTAATGGAGGCTTCCAACCCGAAGTTCCCGTCCACAGTCGGCGCTGCTGCTTCTTACTGCCTGCGGGAGCGAGGCTGTGGAGTTCGCAAGGCATTGTGGGCAATTAAAGGGGCTATGAATTAAAGGGACAATGCATTCAGAACTAATAAAAATTACAATGCAGTGAAAAAATGCAGCTTTCACCCCTTACTGCCTTTCAATAAAAAAATTACCATTAAAAAGAAGTCCCTAAAGGGATTCTTCAGCACTTAAAGCTGAATTCCCTTCCAAACCTCAAAAATTTGGAAAAGTGCTTTAGCACGAACACAAATCGCTCAGCAAGCCAGGGAAGGGGCACCCAAGGTCTCGCACGCAGCACTCCAGCTTTGTGCAGGGGGTCAACACTGCAAGAGAGGTCCTCTACCCACAGGGGCAAGGAGGCTCTCCAGAAAGAACAATGTGGGACCAGATCACCGAGGCCGTCACTTCCACCAGTGTCGCCCCCACCACCTGGCTCCAGTGCCCAAAAACGCTTCATGACCTCAGCCCACCAGTCAAGGTCAGTGAATGCATCTTCAAAAGCTGTCTCCTACCAACTGCACCACTAGCATCACACACTGCTCAATACACGACCCCCAATCACTCACCTACCAACAATCTGCACCAATCACGAGGCACATCCCATTCCTAGCCTCACCTCACCCCCTTGGAGGAGACGGTGCAGGCCATTCTTGGCAGGGGCATGGCTGAACCCTTGTCCAGCAGCGAGGCTGAAAGGATACAAAATGCTGCTATCGTCATACGTTATCCTACTTCTTGCATGCACCTCATGCTTTCCCGCCCTCCCCTCACCACAACTTCACCCTTGTGCCTTCCTCATTTCACACACCCAAGAAATGCAGCCTGCCCAGCCAGTGGGTGACCAAGAAGAGAGAGAGAAGAGTGAAGAAGAACAAGAGGAAGACGATTGATTTGACACTCCCAGCCACCAGCTCCTCAAGGTCGACCAGCAAGGCCATTTGCAGTGTCCCCCACTGAAAGTCAGCAGCCTTCCACCAGCCATGCTGCAGCCACTGAGGGCAGCACTGTGTGACATCACTAGGATAGGCAAGGGCACACACAAGACAGTCACTAAGAGAATGCATAAGGGTGATGAGTTGATTTCTTGATGTCATGTTGGATGGATAGATGTATAAAGTTGGATTGAAAAGTTTGCTTTGTGGTGGCTTTTATTTCAGCATTGTGGCCAAGAGGATGTTGTGATGGTCAGTAACAGAGGGAAGGTAAGGTGTGGGACAAATGTTGAAAGGGGAATTGGGGTTGTGGTCACTGGTACCGCGGGCGGATGATTCCATCCCGGATATCACGGCCACAAAAGGCTGTCTGGGTTACATCCTTCCGTCTGCTTCCTCCTCTTCAGCTTTCTCCTCTTCTGTGACTTCCTCTTCCCTCTGCGAGCGGATGCTGTAAATCTGAAATGCCAGCATAAAATACTGGAAATACTCAGCAGGTAAGGCTGCATCTTGACCTGAGATGTGAACTCTGTTTCTCTCTCCATGGATGTTGCCTGACCTGTTGAATATTTGCAGCATTTTCTGTTTTCTCAGAGGCCTTCATTTACCCTCCGAGGCTTGCAAGCATCCAGCAGCACTCCCTACACACTTAAAAATCTTTTAACATCAATTGCAGGAAGCCACTACTTCAATAAAGTCAAAAATCCCAGTCCAAGAGTTTAAATGCAAACTTACCTGGAAGATGTGTGTGTCCCTTTAAGAGGTGCTGACAGCTCCTCTGTCAGTCTCTTTGCACGCTGGGTTTGCCTGGCGTGGTTATGACCCAGCGCTGAACTCAGCACTCGGGTCAAAGTTGGCCGTGGTGACGTTAAGTGGGGGTTGCATGCTGACTGACATCACCAATCCGCCATTTTTTTTTGCAGGGCACTAATACTTACCGGCAGTGCTAAGGGGAGGTCCAAAATGGAGGATGCCACGGGACCTGCCACCAGCGGCCACTGCCGCTCTTTCGCCATTTTTTGATGGTAACGAGTGGCGTAAAGCCCCTGAATTTTTCGCCCTAACACTGTGAACTGGAGACGTCGGGCTTTTTTGAGTCTCCATTATATATACAAATTGCTATAAAGACACTGGCAGAATATGTCATTTCTGAACTGTGTTTTTTATTTTATATTTACACAATAATTACGTTTTATAAGAATTTCTAACATACCACAACATCTAATAAACATATTGGCACCCTGTCCCCTAATATATTGGCTTGGACTTTCCGAAAGTTGGACCCAAGAATACACCCAATGTTGCGTTAATTTTGCCAATATCAAGTTACACCTAAGCATAGTCCCAATCTCATTAGAATATGCCCAAACATAAAATGGGCATAAATCTGCATAAACAATCAGAGCCCAAGGAAAGCACTGAACCCACACATACATTTCTTCTTTAAGTATGAAAATTTAAGTTTCCTGTCAACCTCCTCTACCAATACCTCCAACGCAGCATCAGCAAAACAGGGCGGCCATGCAACTTCTCCTGTGCCTAGCATTATAGACAATCGTCAGTCACAGTACCCTGCAGCCAAAGTGCACCTCCCCTTTAAGAGGTGCAGGCTGCCTTTAAATGGAATCAGCATTGCGGAATATGAATCTCCTCCATTAGGCGAGCTGCCATGAAACAATGCAGTTAGTACTGGCAGCCTACCTATTCTATTTAAAATAGTCATGGGACCAATTTTGGATCTTAGTTGCGTCCATGTGATCAGATGCACTCTCTGAGCACAGCACCCACTCTGCACCCAAAAACTCGCCAAGGCTTCTTCAACAGCACCTCCCAAACCTGTGACCTCTACCACCTAGAAGGACAAGGGCAGCAGGCACAAGGGAACACCACCACCTCCAAATTCCCCTCCAAGTCACACACCATCCTGACATGGAAATATATCGCTGTTCCTTCATTGTCGCTGGGTCAAAATCCTGGAACTCCCTCCCTAACAGTACTATGGGAGAACCTTCACCACATGGACTGCAGCGGTTCAAGAAGGCGGCTCACCACCACCTTCTCAAGGGCAATTAGGGATAGAGTCATGGGCTGGATTTTCATTGACCCGTGGAGGCGGGTTTGGAGGCGTGTGGGGGGTTAAAATTGCGAAAACTGCCTCCATCCTGCCTCCACGCAATTTTCATTAAATCGTGTCTGCTGGTCCGGACTCCGTCCCGCCTTTAAGAGGCGGGTTAGGCTGTTAAGGGCCTTAACAAGCACTAAATTGGCTCTATAATGCCATTTTGAAAGGCCTTTGTGATTTTAACCCTTGTTCTACGTGAAGCACGCCTGTTCTGAACCATGAATGTGAAACCTGGCGGGAGCACATTTCGAAAGCTGACTATCAGCTGCAGGTCCACTATTACAACAGAGAAGTAGTAGGAGGAAAAATATCTGGGAGCAGACCTAGGGCTGCTGCTGCTCATTTTGCCTTCAGGTCCTCTCACAGCAAAGGCCAGGCAGTCTCTGAAGACCTTCAATGCAGCAGCAATGATGACATCATCAGAGGCGACTTTCAGACTGAAAACACTAATTGGTTCATGGGTTCCCACATGCTGGAACTCAATTGCCCAATTAGGTGAAAATCGCATCAATCTCCCACATCCAATTGCAGTCGGGTGGATAACACGAAAAGTGGATAACACGACCCCAACCCGCCCCAGTATCAAAATCTAACCCATAGAGTTATACAGCACAGAAAGAGGCCCTTTGGCCCATCGTGTCCGCACTGGCCATCAAGCCCTGTCTATTCTAATCCCATTTTCCAGCACTTGGTCCGTAGCCTTGTATGCTATGGTGTTTCAAGTGCTCATCTAAATGCTTCTTGAATGTTGTGAGGGTTCCTGCCTCTACCAGCCTTTCAGGCAGTTAGTTCCAGATTTCAACCACCCTCTGGGTGAAAAAGTTTTTCCTCAAATCCCCTCTAAACCTCCTGCCCCTTACCTTGAAACTATGCCCCCTGGTTATTGACCCCTCTATTAAGGGGAAAAGTTCCTTTCTATCTACCCTATCTATGCCCCTCATAATTTTGTATACATCAATCAGGTCCCCCCTCAGCCAAGAAATTCGTGGGTTTAGCGCCAGCCATTAAGGCCCATTTTGAAGAAAAAATGGCGGCCGACTCACTTCCGCCTGCTTCCGATGGGTCCTGCAGTGGCTGCCATTTTTGGCAGGTCGGCAGCGCTGCCATTGCCAGCAGCTGCTGCAGAAATGGAAATGAGGCAGATAATGACATCAATGAGCGTGCTACGCTCATTTAACACACGATCTGCCATTTTCAACGTCACTGCTCCAGTCACCACCCTCTCTTAATCACAACCAGCTGACCAAGCATTCAGCAGCAGGAAGGAGCCCCCAGCAGTGCTATTTAAAGGGATCATTAACAATAACTTGCAGCTGACATGGTTTCTCAGTTTCTGCAACTCTAGCAGCTTTCTAAACTCGTTTAAAGCTCCTGAGGTCACATGAAGTGTTGGTGCAAGTGGAGAAAGCCTTCATTCTCATTTGAAGGCTTCTGCTCACACCACTTGCTCACAGTCATGGGGGTTCTACTTGCAGTCCCCCTCGTGCTCGACTATCTTCGGGAGAGGAAGCGGAGGCAACGAAGAAGAGGAGAAGATGCTCACAGAGGGAGGCGAAGGAGGGCCAGGAGGGCTCTCAACCAGGGGCCGTGCCCACGTAGTGTCTTCCGACAGCACTTCTCTTACCTCCACCTTAGCTCCGCTTCACCAAGGAGGTGGTCACAGAACTCTGCCATCTCCTGCAAACAGACCTGCAGCCTCAGAGCAGGGTGTCCACGGCTCTCCCAGTGGCCCTCAAGGTCACCGTGGCCCTCAATTTCTTCGCCAGTGGATCCTTCTAGTCTGCAGCAGGACACATAGCTAACATCTCCCAGTCAGCCATCCATTGCTGCATCCAGGTCACAGAGGTTCTCTACTCCAGGAGACGGGGACTACTTTGTCTTCTTTCTGAAGAGAGAGAAGCAGGACGAGCATGCATGTGGCTTTACCAGGATAGTGGGCTTCCCCATGGTGCAGGGCGCCATAGACCGCACACACGTGGCTTTGTGAGCAACGTGTACCAAGCCTGAGAATGTTCCGTAACCACAAAGGCTACCAGTCACTTAATGTGCAGTTGTGTGACCACGTCCTGATGGTGAATACCCGCTATCCTGGCAGTAGTCATGATGCCTTCATCCTGTGCCAGTCCGTTGTGCCAGCAATCTTCCAGCCACCGTGTCAAACCTGAGGGTGGCTGCTCGGAGACAAGGGCTATCCACTCTGCACCTGGCTGATGACTTCCCTCCACAACCCCAACACTCGTGCACAGCACTCAAATAATGACCGCCATGCTGCCACCAGGAACACCATCGAGCAGACCATCGGGGTGCTCAGGCAATGGTTCCATTGCCTTGACTGCTGGTGAGGAGCCCTCCAGGACTTGGTGGAGCAGGTGTCCCATTTTGTGGTGGTTTGCTGCATGCTCCACAATTTGGCCATCATGAGGGTGCAGCCCTTGCCACCAGGGATTGCGGAACCACCTCAGGAGGAGGAGGAGGAGGGAGAGGAGGACTAAGAAGATGAAGAGGACAAGGAAGAGGGCGAGGAAAAGGAGGGAGGGAGGAGGCAGGCAGTAAATCCCAGTTCCAGACGGGCTGTCCATGAACGCCTCATCAAACTTTGATTCTAGTGAATGAAACCCCAGATCCCCATTGCTCACCAGTTCCCCATCATACGATCCCTCTATCACGGAATATCACAGCGTCCTACTGGGCACAAAGCTGAAATGAGAGCCACAATAAAACACACATTCCAAACAAAAATCATAAGTTTATCTGACTCCAATCATCATTACAATATCAACTAATCACCCTTGTGCATTCCCTTAGTGCCTGTCGTTTGTGTGCCTTTACCTACTCTAGTGCTCCTACGCAGTGCTCCCCCAGTGGCCGCAGCATGGCTGGTGGAAGGCTGCTGGCTTTCAGTGGGGGAGACTACAGATGGCCTTGCAGAATGACCTCGACCAGCTGTGGGCCTAGAAGACCCGGCTGTAGACTGCACCATCTCGGCTTGGGCGGCAGCAGTCTGGGCTGGCTGGCTGATAGGTAGCGGCAAGGGCAATGGTGGAGTGACAGTGTTGGGAGTAGGAATATTGTCATCCTGAGAGAGGACAGCAGGTTCTTGCTCCACAGACTCACTGCCACTATCCCGGGGCAGCGCCTCAGCATTCCTAGCAGTCTGTTGGAGGACAGATTGTTGGCCTGCTGCGACACCCTGCAAGCCCCTTTTGAGACTCGTAAACCCAGCAATGATGGCAGCAGTCTGAGCTTCCACTGCAGCAGTGAGACATTGGGTCGCTTCCGCCTGTGCTGCAATGGAAGCCGTGACATCGCCCATCACACACAACATCATGGCTGAGTCCACAAGGTCTCTCTTGGAGTTGTCCATCATTTCCACCCTGGAAATCATGGGCTCCAAGCTCTGTGCAAAGCCCCGCCCAATGTTGGAGCTGAACTCCTCCATGCTCCTTGACACTGACAAGAGGCTCTCTGGCAGGCTTGCCATTGCACCTAGCATTTCCGTGTGCATGCCCATCACCCTTCTTCTGAAGGCTGCCCCATCAAGGTCACCCTCTGAGTCCTGTGTAGCAGAACTCCTGTGCGAACTCGCCCTCCGGGGAGTTGGCACTCGAGCTACCCTTTCTCCCAGGCCTGGCTGCAGCCCACTCGTGCCCGGTGCCTCACCATGTGCAGATACCCTCTAAATTGCACACAGTGCCATTTTCTGAGCTGGTGTCTGCAAGTGTCAGATGCCGTGCCGATGTGTCTTCATCTCCTCCTTCACTCTCCTCCACAAGTTCAGGGACAGACTGGCCTCCTGGCAGTTTTGGGTATTTGAAAGCAGAAAGGCACAAGGGTCGTGTTGTGATGAGGGGAGTGGGGTAATCAAGATATCCATGCATACACCATCAGCAGCTTGTAAGTGAGAAGTGATTGTGGGATGATGGGGAAGTGGGATGTGAAAGAAAGATTAGGAATGACCATACCATCATTATCTGCAACGGCTTCAACTTCTCCGGTGGCCACGGACTCCGTCACTGCCCCTCCAATAATGTCAAGCAACTATTCCTCCAGGTCGGTGAGGTTCTGTATTGCGGCTTGACTGTCTCCGGTCTGCTGTTGATCCGTCCTGTTATGTGCCAACTTTGCCTGCAAGAGAAAGGGAAGTGTGTGAGTGAGTGTGGTGCAATGTGTTTGGGGGATGTGCTGGTCATAGTTGAATAGTTATCAGTGTGTGCAAGGTGTGAGATGTGGGTGTGAGTGTTGCAGCAGTGGTAAGGTGGTGAAGTGAAGCCATGATTGTGAGGTATGAGTGGTGATAGTTAGAGATTGCTGGGAGGTGAGTGATGGGAATGTGGTGCATTGAGCAGTGTGTCAGGCTTGTGGTGCAGGTAGTGGGAAATGGCATTTGCTGAAGTCTTCACTCACCTTGACCTGCTGTGTGAGATTATTAAACTTTCTCAGCACTGGATCCAGGTCCTTGAGACCACACTGGTGGCCATGACAGAGTCAGTTATCTCCTCCCACAGCTTTCGGCAAATGGCTTTGGATGGCCTCCTGCCACCCCTGCAACCTGCCTTCCTTGCACAGCCACGGCCAAGGCCTCCAGTGTAGTATCTGAGAACCTTCGTGCTCACTCCCTTGGTTGCTTGCCATGTCTTCATCCACACTGACAATGAGGTGCTTCTGCAACAAAGCACCTCCCCTTTAAGTAGTACAGAAAACCTAGGCCAAACATTACTGGCCATTAGACTGCACCCGATATTAGCACCCCCGTTGAGCGCTAAGCCTATCAGCAGCGCTCCAATCATTGTAATGAGCAGGCCGCACAAATTCTGCATGCTGCCTGCACCACTTTGAACGAGCGCAGGCAAATAGCGCTGGCCTGTGACACCACCTATTTTTGGGCCACATCCAATTTCCCGGCCGATGCCTTTATGCAGTAGAAATTCATTAGTGTTAATGAAAGAAATCCAGAAATCATGACCACAACAGATAGGTCGTTCTATTGTGCTTCTAATTGTAAAAGAAAGTCTATATATTCTTAACATTTACTTATGAGATGTTGTTAGTTAATTTAAATTTGCTGACTGCATGCTGAGAAAGAGGCCGAGAAGTTCGATGATGCTGTGCCCATTTTGCAAGCATAAAACAGCCATGAAACCATCCAATATGGCACATTCTAAGCCAGAAGTGCGCCAACAGCCATATTGGTATAGGCGTCAAATAGGCGACTAGAGCCCATGCCTGAAAGAGGCGTTAGACACTTGCGTATTCAAAAAGGGGAATAATGCCTGTCTGAGACCCCCTTTGTAAAATTGGGCTAGCTGTGTTCAAGAAAACCAGGTCTACATGCAGCCTAACCAGTAGTCTTTAAGGGACCGCTGCAGGCCACCACAAAAAAGGCACGTTTTTTAAAAAAATACTTAACCTGATTGGGCAGCCAGGAGTTGCAGAACTGCTCCTCCCGACTGCACGTCTAAACCACAGGCCATTGCCAGCCACGGCTTCCACCCTCTCCATTGCCTTCCACCCCATTGCTGCCTCCCTCCTTCTCCCGATCGCTCCCACCCTCCCAATTGCTTCCCCCTCTCTACTAAGACCTACCTGTGGACCGTAGCCAGCAACAAAGCGGCGCAAAATTCAAATCGATTTCACCGGCGACATGCCTGGAGACGGCCAGCAGTTGTCTGCAGCTCGCTGGTCTGATGTAAAAGAGGCCTATTCAACGTAACCATTCCCTGCGCTCAGTTCGCTGTCTGGGTCTTTCTGATGATTTTCTCCCTCCATATTTAGAGGATACACACTGCTGTCTGGTATGTAAGATGTCACTTCAAAAGCAGACGATCACTGCTATCCTGATTGATGACTTACTGAGGGTTATTTGCTAAGTTCACATAAATGACAAAATCACTTAATTTTGCTTACCTAGATGAAGCTAGATTAATTCTGATTGTTTGTCATATCAGTGTACTTGCTAACAAGGATAACATAGCTTGGCTTTGTCCGGGGGATGGATAAAAGACTTAAGACAGTTTTCTGAGGCGACAGGGTCCTGATCCTTGGAAGTCCACTTGATTGGTAGCTCTGTAACCAAGAGCTGCCAATTCAGTGTATAAATGTGACAGCCTTCTCCCAGTTCATCAATTCTTTCCGAGCCAATTGAGGCAAAGATTGGAGATTTTGTGTTGGTGAGCAAAACCTCACATATAAGTTATGTAACTGGCACTGGTCCAGGTTTAGTTTTATGAAGAGAGTTAGCAAACTGTTACGTTTTATTATCTTCACATATCCAAGGAGGTATCAATCAAAAGTTCTGTAATCAAGTGAAGTCTGTTTTTTGCTACAGTTTACTTTTTCCTTTTAATAAATCTGTATTTTATAGCTATAGTCGCGCAGTCTGATACGTCCTTTATTCTTCTGCTATTGGAGGACGAGGCAAACACAAAAGAGTTCTTCAGTGAGTTATTTACGGTAAAAAAGGCTTCTGTTTGACTCTGGCCCTATTGAAGTCAATGGAGCGCAAAATCAGGCCGGGTGTAAAACGGGTGTCCGACCTGAGCCCGCTCCGTTCCCGCCGGGTGGGATAGGTTAAAATTACTCATTCTGTCTTGGAGCACTTTGGTAAAATATTGGAGGGCTGCCCATGCCTGTGGTAAAATATCTCAACATGAGTTGTTGCCTTCAGGAAAGGAGGGGAGAGTATTGGGTGCCGTGCCTGCATGGAGCTCATTGCCTCAATACACAGGAACTCAGTTTTAGTGATCTCTGCTTGCAGTGATAATTCATTTGTAATGATCAATTGGAGCTTTTCAAAGCAGTAACCTATATTTATCTGTGAGATTAAATTCATTTATAACGATCAGTGAGACATCCTTTACAAGGGAAATTGCATTCAGTGTCCATTTTCATTCACAAATATTTTGGTAATATTGTGCACCTCAAAACTCATGAATGGAGCTGTGCATGCTGGGCATTTATGTCAGGCACTCAACAACAGCAACAACAACTTGTATTTATATAGCGCCTTTAACATAGTAAAACGTCCCAAGAGGCTGCACAAGAGTATTTTAAGACAACAAATTTGACACCGATCCACTTGAGGATAAATTAGGGCAGGTGACCAAAAGCTTGGTCAAAGAGGTAGGTTTACAGGAGCGTCTTAAAGGAGGAAAGAGAGGTAGCGAGGCGGTGAGGTTTAGGCAGGGAATTCCAGAGCTTAGGGCCTAGGCAACAGAAGGCACGGCCACCAAAGGTTGAGCGATCATAATCAGGGATCCTCAAGAGGGCAGAATTAGATATCTTGGGGGTTGTGGGGCTGAAGGAGATAGGAAGGGGCGAGGCCATGGAGGGATTTGAAAACAAGGATGAGAATTTTGAAATCGAAGCGCTGCTTAACCGGGAGCCAATGTAGGTCAGCGAGCACAGGGGTGATGAGCGAACGGGACTTGGAGCACTTACTCCACGCAATTTTCCATATAGGCGAGGCTCCACCACGGGGAGCAAATTTGTAAAATTACCCCTTGTGAGTACAACCTGAATAAAAGTCAATCTGAAAATAGTTTTGGAAATAGGGACAACAGTATGCAAATGTGTATGCTGTCATATGTGGGTGAGAAGGCAAGTGTTGTAATTTGTCTGGGAGAGTGAATGCTGATTCAACCGGTTAGAAAACTGCTGACTGCTTACTCAGTGTGGTCAGACTGGACCATGCCCAGAATTTTGTTTTAAAGTTCAAATGTAATCTTCTAAACTAATATTTAGCCAATTAAAAGTGGCGACAGAGTGAAGGTGAGCAATGCCTGTTACAGGGTTTTGTGATTGTCAGAATATTGATATTATTTATCAATAACTGTGAGAGACCAAGGAGTTACATTTAGTACTGTACTAAGATGACAAAACGTCTGGCATTGTGTGACACACTTCCTTCTTGCCACTTTTTTTTATAAAATCAGTGGTTTTGGAACAGAAACACAATAGGCATTAATATAATAAATATTTTATTCAGTGTCATTACCTCCCCGTAGCACTATCGAATAAAATGGCCCAAATATTCATGAGGAAGCCTTCGTGCGAGGGTAAGGCTTCCCCGCGATCTCTCACTGTGCGCTGGCTTTTTCATTCCCAGCTCGCACGAACTTGATGTTCTGGACAGCTGCTGTGCTGGGCTTGCGTATCCCACAGGCGCAGTTAATTCGTGCGAGCTGTGGGATCACGTGACTCAGTTAGAGCCAATGGCAGCACACCATCTTCCATTCATAACTTTCACATAAGTGCTGTGAAAGCTATGAATACTATAGCCCCCCAAAAGACCAGCTAAACCTCAATTAAATTTTTAAAAAAAACCATCACATTAATAAAATATGTATAGTTAAATAAATTAACCATTTTAAATAAAAAATTAAATTTTTGAAAAAATTTAAAATCTTTTAAAAAGTTATAAAAATAAACTTACCTGTCTTTAAAGTCTCTAAAAAAGATATACCTGTTAAAAAAAATTCAAAATAATACTTAATTCACTACTTACCTTGTTAAAAGTGGGTCTTACTCCTCCTTTATTTATGTGCAAAATCTTCCATACTTACCTGCGCGTTGAAACCACTAAGTGCACTGCATGCGCACAGCCTGTAGCGCGCACGCGGTTCACCTAGGAACCGCCCCCTTTTCCATTCACCAAGTGCCGGTTTTCAGCGCATGCGCAGTGCATGCAGAAAACCGGCAATTGGAGACAGAATACGCGAGAGTACACAGTGCGTACTCTCGCGTATCAACACAAATTTTTGGGCCAATGTATTTTTGTCTTGGAATTTTACTAGTTGTTAACTCTTCTAGCATTGGTATCCCTAGAGAATTCTGTGCCTCTCGCGTCTACATACATACATTGTGAAGCTCATCATGACTGCAATAGTGCTGCAGAGATCTTAGAAGCAGAATTTTTACTGTAGTATATTTTAAAGGCTCAGTGTACAAAATTCCACCCAGGTTGCGTTAGGCCTCAACAGAACTGTCACCGGCTGAGAGTTGCCATGAGTTCTTTGGAGGCCCCAGAAAAGGCCCAATCCTTCTACAAACTAAGAAATAATCCTGGATGGGTGTGTTTGCCCTAATTTTTATAATTTAAGGGGTAAAGGCCTAGATATTCGCGTGGTTTGTGCCACCCGTTAACGCGGTGTAATGTCGAGAAAGCGGCAGCGGTCACTCTTCCACCAGCTGGTGGTGGGTTCCGCGGTGTACTCCATTTTCCCAGGCCCACTAGTGCTGCTGTTAAGTATTATCGCCCTGCAAAGACGTAGTGGTGACATCAGTTGGCATTAAATGCCGAATTAACATCACCACGGCGAACTTTGACCCTAGCGCGGCGCTAGGTCATAACCACGCCAGGTAAACCCAGATGCTGCCTGGCCTGCTGAGTATTTCCAGCATTTTATGCTGTCATTTCAGATTTACAGCATCCGCTCACAGAGGGAAGAGGAAGACACAGAAACGGAAGAAACAGCAGAGGAGGAAACCGAAGGGGAGGAAGCCAAAGATGTAGGGGGTGGTGTGTGGGTCAGCCTCACCACTGACTTATGAGCGGTTCGAATCGCTCCCACTCCCTTGATTCTAGACCTTGGGCTTATTTGGGGGTTGTGACAAAAGTGCAGCAGACAACTGGTTTTGGTGCAAGAAACTTTGATCTTTATTCAAGAAAGAAAATACAACACAACAATCTTATACTCTAATAAAAATGGGGAACATTTTAATACATACGAGGGAAATACAGTAGAACATACCTCACCCCTCCCGATCCCACTTCCTAGCGAAGTTGAACTCTAGAGGACCAGGGATAATGCTCACCAAACGAATCCTTGACAGTTGAGCTGGTTCGCGGTTTCGGGGTTTGCTGGATGTGTTGGTACATCTGCCGTACCCCGGACGTGGTAGAGGACTTTGACTGCTGGTCAGTCTTCGCGAGTCCGCTGATGCGGTAGGGTACGTTTTGGATTTATGGGGTGAGTACCCACTTTCCTTCTGTAGAGATAGGGTTCAGAGTTCCTTTTAAGTAAAAATCTTACCCGGGGGTAAGTCAGGAATAGATTGCAGAGTGGAAAACTTTCGAATCTTCGGTTTTCTCCTGAGTTGTTTTTCTTTGGTCGCGGTGGCTCGATATTACCAGGTTGGTTGGTGGTAATATTTTGTTGGTAGTTTCGTAAGGCTCTTGTTGCCGCGATGTGTCCGATGATGTCCTGGGTCACTGAAGCTGTTGACCTTGGGTGTACGGTAGAATGCTGCCCCGTCTCGATGCTCCGGTTTCTTCTTGTGTGTTGCTTCCAGAGAGAACTGACTTCTTGAGAAAACAGGCCTTCAATTATACTTTGAGGGGCCTTCTAATCTGCGCGCCAAATCAGTCCTGGTTTATTGTTTGATTTGGGTGGGCTCGTTAATGGTAACTTGATTAGAAATGTGTAAAATGGTTTTGGGATGCTGTACTGATTATTCAATGAGCTGTTGAGCTCCTAGTTAATTGTCATAGCTATACTCAGGTTTCGAGTATCCTGTCTGAGCCCAAGATTTCTATGTAGGTTGGCGAGGTGATTTGCATTATGCATGTTTTGGATGGGTCCTGTGTTTTGGGTGAGGACTGCTCCTCCGTGGGTCGATTGTTAGGATGTTAATGTCTGACAGGGGCTGAGTGAGGTCACACAATTCCCCAGACAATTTGATTTACTCCAATACCCAAACTGTCTTAACAGAGGTTGATCCCATTCCCTGTTGCAGCCTTTTCTCCCTTTACAGGCCCAGCATGCCTTTTAAAAATGCCAAATCTTGGTTTCCGACCTTGAATCTCCCTCTGTTAGGCCCAATACGTATTTTATCATCCTGAAGCTTGTTAGAAAGAGTCCAAAGTCATTTTCCTTAGGGTTTTCTTCTAGCTTTGGGGGATCTGTGAATTTTAAGAATCTTACAAAGAGAAGGAAGCCGAAGGGGAGGAAGCCGAAGAGGAGGAAGCAGGAGGAAGGATGCAACTCAGACAGCCGCTTTCTGGCTGGGACATTCGGGATGGAGCCATCCGCCTGTGGTCCCAGTGACCACAATCGCAATTCCCCTTTCAACATTAGCCCCACACCTTACCTTCCCTCTGTTACTGACCATCACAGCGTCCTCTTGGCCACGATGCTGAAATAAAAGCCACCACAAAGCAAAATTTCCAATCCAACTTTATACATCTATCCATCCAATATGACATCAAAAGATCAACTCATCACCCTTATGCATTCCCTTAGTGACTGTATTGTTTTCACCTTTGCCTATCCTACTGATGTCACGCAGTGCTACCCCAGTGGCTGCAGCATGGCTGGTGGAAGGCTACTGACTTTCAGTGGGGGACACTGCAAATGGTCTTGCAGGTTGACCTTGAGGAGCTGGTGGCTGAGAGTGTGAAATCGAGTGACAGTGTTTCTTCTTCTTCTTCTCTCTCCTCTCCCTCTTCTTGGTCAACCACTGGCTGGGCAGGCTGCATTTCTTGGGAGTGTGAAATGAGGAAGGCACAAGGGTAGAGTTGTGGTGAGGGGAGACCAGGAAAGCGAGAGGTGCATGCGAGAAGGAGGATAACGTATGAGGATACCAGCATCTTGTATACATTCTGCCCCGTCGCTGGCCAAAGGCTCAGCCATGCCCCTGCCAAGAATGGGGAAGTGATGAATGAAGGTTTATTCATATTTCATCAAAGCTTTTGGCACAGTGCCACATAGGAAATTGGTAAACAAGGTTAAAAGGCACATCTTCTGATCAAAAATTGTCTGAAGCAGAGAAAGAAATGGATGGTTGTACATGCAGCTGGATTGGTGTGGATGGAGGTAATTAGTGGGGTGTTTCTGGGATCAGTGCTGGGGCCGTTGCTTTTAACAAGTGTAAATAAGTGACTTGAAACAACCTTTTCCAGGTTTTCAGATGATATCCTTTTGGGACGGAATGCAAGCAACAGACAACAGCAACAGGAGGACTTGGATAGATTGGGAGCTGGGCTGACGAGTCGCAGATGTCATTTAATGTGGGCTAATGTAAAGTTATGAGACTGGGAAAGGATAATAAACAGTGGCAGTATAAGCTAAATAGTATTTTTCCACATGGTGTAATACAGGAGTGGGATTTAGGGTTCTGGCGAATTGATCGCTGAAGCCATTAGCAGAGGGTACAGCAGCAGTAAAGAGAGTAAATAGGATCTTAGGTGGTATAGCCAGAGGAATAGAGCATAAAGCTCAAGAAGTGATTCTGAGTTTGTAAAGAGTGCTGGTCCAGTTTCACCTGGACTACTGTGACAATTTTAGCCATTGTATTATGAGAACAACATCCAGGCACTGGAGATGGTGCAGTGAAGGGCAATAAAATTAATACCTAGGAGTTGCTAAGAGAAGCTGTGAATACTGATAATGTTTACATTGGAGAAGAGAAGACTCAGGTATGACCTTATTGAAGTATTCAAGATCCTAAATGGTATAGACAAGATAAATGTCAATAGGTGGAGAGAATAGAGGATTTAATGTTTTGGGTGTAGACCCTTTGTCAAAACTGGAAGATATTAGAGATGAGCAGCATTTAAAAAGGAACCGAACATTTAAAAGGAACACTTGAAATGTTAACTCCTCTGTTCTCTCCACAGATGCTGTGAGACCTACTGAGTGTTCCTGTTTTTGTTTCAGACTTGCAGCATCTATAGTTTTTTGCTTTTTGTTTATAAACGTCAATACATTTAACTTAGTCACAGAGGCCATGAAATTCTACAAGAGTTCTCTTGAACTCTCGCTGAAACTTTGGTGGGATTACTTTAAGCAGAGAGTGGTGCAGGTATGGAATGGATTGTCAAGAGAAGCAGTGGGGCTGATTGTAGCAGTGAAGTTGGAGAAGTACCTGGCTAAAAATGTGACAATGGGATATGAGCGGTATCCAGGGATATGTTGTTTCCGAGACACTGGGACTGGTAAGGTGGATTGCAATGGTGTTTTGCAGTTCTGTACAATCCAGTCTTGTACATTCCTATGTTTTTATAGAATCATAGGGCTAGAAATTCATTATAGCCCAGGAATAGGCGGTATCTTTAGAAAAGTTTGCGAATTAACGCTAGGCGCTAATGCTTTAGACTGCACGCAAAATTCATTCTCACTGCTCAAAGAAATGATTGGGGCGCTAAATCAAGTCTTAAAGGCCTGTTCTGTGACCAACACCTTGGTGATGCAGAGCTTTGTAATACGCTGCTCCTCGCTTAATTGAAGGTAGAAGAGGTGCTGTCAGAATAGCCTCGGAGGGTAAGGCCTCCTGGTGAGAGCCCCGATGTCCCTCCTCATCCCTCTGTGCACATGTTCCCGTATTTCTGGCTGCCTACACTCTCTCTGCCGTAGATCCTGGAGGGTGAGGTGGCATGCCAGTACAGCCCCTATTAATGTTGCCAAGTAGAGCAGTTTGAATCTTTGAACAATAAATGTAGGCACTTTGCACTTGCCAGAACACTGCTGATAAAAAAACCTTGAAATTATTCATACAAAGTAATCCACTAGTTGAAACTGAAAAGAAACCACTGAAACTAACCTGCTCTGACATCTGCGAGTGATTAATGCTGATGCCTTTAAATAATGTCCCTGGAGCCTGCGTCCTGCAGCTGTGTGCCTGCTCTCCCTGTCGCTGTCTGGTCGAGGCGCAAAGGTAAGTGGCCAGAATGAATTTTGCAGATCGGGTACCCAGTGAGCGTTGCACGCTCACTAATGTCACAATCTGCCTGGCGTTGAAGTCCCCGGCGGTACCTCATACAGGTGGCGCAACGGGGGGTCCGGATTTGCCATGAGCCACTGGATTTGCCTCGCCCCGGCGTAACTGCATCAGCGCCCCATTATCGCCCTCTGCAGGCGCTAATGGGAGGTGCTAACCAACTGAATTTTTCCCCATAGAATCATACAGCAAAGAAGGAGGCCATCTAGCCCATTGTGCCTGTGCCGGCTCTTTGAAGGAGATAATAAATTAATCCCTCTCCCCTTCTCTTTCCCCATAGTCCTTCAAATTTTTCCTTTTCAAATATATATCCAATTTCCTTTTGAAAGTTACTATTGAATCTGCTTCCACCACCCTTTCAGGAAGTGCATTCCAGATCATAATTATTTCTTAAGTAATGATTGAATGGTCGAAAGAGTCGGCTATCAGTTTAAACTGAATATAGTGCACGTGCAGCCAAACTGGACTTGGTACACATGCCATTCTTGGATGGGTCAGGTTTATGACACTGCTGATTGGGAAGTCACAGTTTAGACATGTTGGCCGGAATTTTCTGTACCTGGGAGGGTCGGGTGCGGGCGGTCGCCGTGGCGGGTCGCGACCCCGTTCCTCATTTCATTCCGCTCCTGAGATTGACTTTCCCTTAATGGCGCCTCTTAAGGCAGCCCTGTGCGTTACCCGGCCCTATTAAATAGTGCAGGTCTGATGACGTCATCGATGACGCGTTTTCAGCCAGTATATTTAAAGGAGCCATGGCCACATTGCATTTGTAGGATTGTGCAGGCACTATACTGCAGCATTTGAGCGTTCCAAACACTTGGAAACATGACTGCACAGAGGCAGAGGGCTCCCAGGTTCCCAGATGACTTCCCCCATATGCTAGTGGAGGGAGTGAGAGCACGCAGGGAGGTCCTCTTCCCTTCTGATGGGCGGAAGAGACCGCCCCAGCAGACCAAAGGAGCCTGGTTGGAGATTGCAGAGGAGGTGAACAGCAGGGATGTTGTCAGGAGGACCTGGGTGCAGTACCGGAAACACTTCAATTATCTCATTAGATCAGGAAAGGTGAGTGCAAAGTAACACTCACCTTCATCCTGTTGTGCCTCTCATCACATCCCCATCACTCTGCTTTCCCAAGCCTGCTCCTGCACATCATTACTCACACCAACATACCTTGCACGTCCACCCATCCCTCTCTCTCTCTATCTACATTATCACATCCCCATCTGACTAGCCACCCCTCACGCTCACCCTCATCCTAATGCAATCATACCAACTAACAACATACAAGGAGGCAATTCGGTTTTGGCACCCCACTCCATCATAGTGACCCTCTAAAGATGTAACCCATCCATTCATTAGACTCATTCCATCACTCTCACTCAAACTTCTCTTCTTTCCCTCCTTACAGGAGAAGAAAGCCCACAGTAAGAGGGAGAGACAGAGAACCGTAGGTGGCCCTCCATCATTGGCCACCTTAACTGCAGCAGAAGAGTTCGTCCTGGAAGTCTCAGGAGTGGCCGAGCACCTGGCGATGGGAGACAGAGAGAGGGGGACATCTCAGCAACCTGGTGAAAGAATTACATCTCATAGAACCACATGGCAAACAGCAGTCACTGGATAGGCACTTGCGGGAAATAAACTTGCAGGGCTACGGGGATAGCATGGGGGAATGGGACTGACTGGATTGCTCTACAGAGAGCTGGCATGGACTTGATGGGCTGAATGGCCTCCTTCTGTGCCGTTATGACTCTATGACTCTTTATGGGGACTGATGTCAGCAGCCAGCGAATGTTTATCATGTGCATAATAGTATTGTTACCCAGTCTTGATATGACATTTCTAAATCATCTCTTTACTCTCCCATAGGTCTATCAAGAGCCCCCTGCCACTGTCCAGGAGGAAGAGGAAGATGACTCCTCAGGGGAGCCTCCAACCTCTGAGGGCGCACCGTCACTAGACGTAAGCGCACCCAGCACAGCGCAGATACGCACACCTTGGTGGGTCCCTCACGAGATAGAGTAGTGTTGTCGCCTGGTGTGTCACAAGTCACAAGTGAGCAAGAGGAGATGGTGGAGACAGGGACAGCAGTGTAGACTCCTTGCCGGAGGGTGCAGGATGCACCCAGCTCTGCTCACTTGCATGCAGATGCTGAGCCTCAGGGGCCATCCAGAAAGAGGGCGATCCTGGAGGTGCAGCAAAAATGCAGGAGGCTGTGACAGGTTTTGCCACCGCGATGTCTGCAAATCTTCAGAGAATGGAGGAGTCCATCTGCAACATGAGCACCACCGTGTCGCAGGCGATGGTAACTGTAGGCTCTTCCAGGGAAAGGATGGCCACCTGCATGGAGCAGCTAATGCGCCACTCACAGGAGCACATGGAATTTATGGAGAATAGATGGCAGATGCTCATAGACCTCCTTTCTAGGAGGGATGTAAAAGTAGACATGGGTCCTCCTGGCCCAACTGCTGTGCAGCAAGGTGCTCTCCACCTCCTTGCTAGCAGGGAAGTGTGGGTGGCCCAGGAGAGGGATGACGGTGAGAGGGGACATGGAAGTGGGGGCTCCTCTCAAAGCACTCACACTTTTCCCCCCTTGCCTCCCCCTCAGTCAGAACCCCAGATAGCTCCTCGGATCACGATGGCCAAGTCTGCCCCCTGCACAGTCACAGGAGGAGCAGACTTTGGCGGAGCCATCACAGGCTCCAAGACCCAGAGGGCATCCGCCAAGAGTGTCTATGCAGTTGCAGCAGGGAAGTGAGCAGGCTGCCTCTACCTCTGCTGAAGCCACAGGGGTAGCACCTCATAGAAGCATGCGTAAGAGAAAGATGGCATACAAGTAGAGGCATAAGGGTAAGCATTTGGGTGTTTTAATAGCTGTTTGTGTGAAGTTTCCATTAATCTGATGTCACAGATAAAAATTATTATTTTCACCACTTTGCAGTCATGGCCAATTCTGTCTGCAACTTTGGAACTGGCTGAGTGAGTTGGAGTGAAGGATGAGACATAACGTTACCTCCAGCAATAGAGGTCAGTGTGAAAGGAATGGACTGGTCATTGTAGGAATGCTTTATAGTGTTGCTGTGGGGTGTTAGGAACCTGGCATAGCATATGGCAGCATATGGGTGTAATGCGTGAAGTTAAGTAAATCTGGCCATGATGTGGCCTCCCGGGCAGCAATGTGCTCGGGTGCTGGTGGGATCTGGACCGCTTGTTCCTCCTGCTCCTCCGAAGAGGCTTTGCACTCTGAGTCTTGATCCTCATGCAACGGTAATCCTCGTTGCTGCGCTATGTTGTGCAGGGTGCAGCAGACCACGACAATTCTGGAGACCCTGGCTGGTGTGTACTGAAGGGCTCCTCCAGATCTGTCAAGGCATCTGAAGCGCATTTTCAGCATGCCTATTGTCTGCTCAATGACACATCTGGTGGAAACGTGGCTTTCATTATATCTCTCCTTGGCCACAGTACTTGGCCTCCTCAAGGGTGTCATGAGCCACGTCTTCAGTGGATAGCCCTTGTCTCCAAGCAGCCATCCAGTAAGTCTGTTTGGAGGAGTGAAGAGCTGAGGGAGGGTGGACTGGCACAGGACGAAAGAGTCATGGCAGTTGCCAGGGAATTTGACACATACGTGCATGATGATCTTCCTATGGTTGGAGATGAGCAGCACATTGAGGGAGTGGAAGCCCTTGCTGTTCACACACACTCCTGGGTGATGATGGGGTGTCCTGATGGCCACATGTGTGCAGTCGATGGTGCCTTGCACCCTTGGGAAGCCAGCCAGAGCCGCAAAGCCGAACACTTGCTCAGTAACACTGGCTTCATCAGTGGCAAAGTTGATATAATTGGCTGACTTGTCAAACAGGGCATCGGTGACCTGTGTGATGCATCTGTGGGTGGCCGACTGTGAGATGCTGCAAATATCTGCTGCAGATCCCTGGAAGGATCCTGAGGCGAAGAAGTTGAGGGCACTGGTGACTTTGACAGCCACTGGTAAGGCATGTCCACCCACTACTCTGGGCTGCAGGTCTTGCTCCAGCAATCTGCAAATGTCTGCGATGACCTAACGTGATAGCCTGAGCCTCCTTTGGCACTGCTGCTCTGTCATGTTGAGGAAGCTCATCCTCTGCCTGTATACCCTGTGTTGGGGGAATCACCTCCGTCGTGGTGCAGCCCTGCGCTGATGCCCTCTGTCCTGTGCAGCATCAGGTGATTGCGAAGAAGGTTGGTGGTGTTGATGTTGGTGCTGCTGGTGTGCCTGGTGTTGCTGGTGTTGGGGCTCATCGTGGTCCGATTCTGAGGACCAAGGTGAGACAGTATAAACGGCATTCATGCTGATGTAATAGATGGCAGGTCAAGTAGAGATGACAGAAGCAATCTGTCAATGGTGTGATAGGTTCTACCAATGAGGTGACAGTGGATCCCGACTTTGCTGGAAACACTTGCAACCTCTAGAAAGCTAAATCTGTGCTGACAATGCACTCAGCAACAGCATCTGCTTTAGGAAAGTGACCAGCTGTCAGGTGGGAATATTTATTGTGCTTTCCATGCTGTGTACTAATGAGCTGGATCAATGGCCACTCAACTTCTGCCTCAGGTTCACAGTCGTGGTTCCCGAGCTGTGTGATTCCCGTGATCATCCAGGGAAATTTGAAAGGTAGGGTTAAAAAGACTCTTAAGGGCCTGACAAGTACCTAATAATCATCTAAATTAGCTCAGCCGCCTCTGCCGTTGGGGTCACTGCCGCACTGGCAAGTGCGCCCGAGGGAAAGGCGCATGGGGGCGGGATGACGGCGGGTTTCCAACCCGCTCCAAGTTATTTCAACTTTCACTACCGACCCGCCTCCACTCCCACCCGCACAAACGCCAGAAAATTCCGGCCTTTATTGTAGTAACAGATTTCAGGATGAATGAGAGAGGAAAATGCTCCAGACTTTGAATGTTCATCTACCGGAGGCATCTTGTTACTATTTAGGGATGGCACAAACTCTCTAAATTTAGTATCAGTCATGGTACTCTAATCCCATTCTTTCTCCGAATGTTCTGTTTTTTGCGTTCATAATATAATTTTCAAGCAAATAAAATTTGACTTACTGCACTGATCATGTACTGAGACCAGGGTCAAGCAGTTCAGAGTAACAAGGGTGGTACATGTTCTGCAATGCACTAAGCTAATATATATATATACATTTAAAATGAAAAACAACAATACATCCCTGACATTGTTATCATTTAACCGAGTTACACAATAACAGTCTATGCTGACTCAGTCGCAAATCCTCATTCACTCCAGTTACAAATTAACTTGCTTCTTATCACAGTTTCATCCACCTCCATCTTACAAGCCCTAAGTCAGTAGAATCGGTAGGGAAATTGAAGTTTGTCGACTACTGAATCCAGGACATAACGGCCGATTTTAATTCCCTGTGAGAACCCAATAGGAGTGGACGGCAATGCCGAGCGTGAGTCTCTGTCGAAGGCCCGGCAGTTTTTCATTGCCGGGCCTCACCTGAACGCCGCTGGTCAGCGGCTCCCTTGGTTCTGTGAGGAAAGCGTCAGCTGGCCAGCAGGGTTGGAGAGGGAGGGGAAGATGGGAAGGAGGAAGATCGAGTTGCCCGTAGGCCACCCACTGGCACCAAAAGAAGACTGCCAGCAGCAAAGTAAGTCTGGGAGTGGGGTGTTGCCAGGGTGTCATGGCTGGGGAGGGGGAGGGGGGCGGGGGGGTGTGGTGGAGACCGGGGCAGCAATGGACCGGACTTTACTCGTGGGCCTCGGAGGCAGCTCCTCTTGGCCGCAATAAGGGAAGTTCTTTTTACTTACCTTAGAGGGCCTCGCTGGTTTCCCGACAGCTTTACCTGGCAAGGTGGCCGCGGCAGGCACCCCGCTGAGCAGTGGGGAAAATGCCAGCGGGGTCCCATGTAGGTCATGAGACCACAATTTGCATGAGTCCAGTGGGAACCTCACCTGCCGCCAAAATCAGCGGCGTTAAAATGGGAAATTGGTGGGAATGCAGCAGGAAATGAAGCTGCTCCATTTTAACTACTCCCCACTCCTTTCCTGCCGATCGGGGAGGGTTAATGTTCCCCTTATAGTTTCTAAATGAGACAAGTGGTTAACTATCTGAAATGAGTGGATTTGGCCGCCTCTGGGATTTTTTTGCAAATGCAACAGATTTAGATGTTAATCAAAATATATGCCCTTATTCTTAGAAAACGCAGACTTTGTGCTCTAAATTACATTCTGCCTAATGCGGTTTGTGCTGCCACTGAAATTGTGAAGCAGCTGGTCATCTCATTGCATTATAGACATCTTATGGGCATTCTTTTTACAATAACCAAATTGACAATGATGACCAGCCTAAAAGTGATACAGCTCGTCAGTCTACATTATTTAGTCCCTTCAGAATTCTAAAAACAGCAGAATCACCTCTCAACTTTCTCTTTTCCAGTGAGAACATGCTCCATTTACATAAGCGTTTCTCATAATCCAAACCCTCCATCCCCTCAATCATTCTGGTTACTCTCTTCGACATCCTTTCCTTAGCTGAACTATCCTTTTTATACTTTGGCGACCAGAACTGTATGTAATCTAAATGCGGTACCAACCTGGGGAAGCTGCAAAACAGGACTACATGCATGCTAAAAAGCAGAAGCAGTGTAGGCTTCGCAAAATCCCCCAGAAACTCGAATAGAACCCTAAAGGGGGTGATTTTTGGATCTTAACACAAATTTGGAATGGTGGGACCGAAATGAAGGAATTTGAGGTCAAAACCTCAGTTTTGAAGTACATTTTGAAAGGATCAAGGAAGAAAAAAACCCTGAGGAAAATGACTTTGGATGATAAGATACCTTTTTAAAAAAAGGCCATTGGGTAAACCTGCAGTCACAGAAACACAGGCTGCGGGAAGGGGTGTGGTGAGGCAGTGGAAAGCTTTTGGTTTTGGGACCAAGTCAAGCTGTCTGGGAGATGTTTGCACTGCAATCCAACCAAAGAGGAAGAGCCTCATCCAAAACATCACAAACACATTCAAAAATGAATAAACCAAGACCCCTTTTGAAATCCCCAGGTCCAGACAGGATGCTGGAAGTCTGAAAACAATTCCTAACAATAAAACTTCCAGTACACAGTTTCATAGCCCATCATCCCATCAAAAACCAATTAGCCAAGTATCGACAGGAACAGTTTAACGAGCCCGCCAAAACCTAAGACAAAAGAAGCGAGATTTGGCGTGAAGATAAATAGGCCTCAACTGAAACCTAAATCACTTTAACACGAAATCGATTAGTAAAGCAGTTTTGGCGCGAAAAACACAATAGACCGGAACAGTATAATTGGAGGCCTATTCCCCCGAGAATGGCAGGCCTAAAGTGAAGAAAGAGAGCCACATGGAAGCGAAGCAAAAGAAACTCCTACAGGCCAGACCCAAGGAACCGGTGGCGGCAACAAGGAACCCAAGAGACCTCGTGGTGGTGTTCGTTTAGACAGTGCAATTCGTTACAGTACTAAAAGTTAGTTCAAGGCTGTCCAGAGAGGCAGTTTTGGTTAGTAACAATTAAAGCACGCAAGGACAACACGCCACAACAGAAGGCCATCGACGGGCCAGGCTGGGAAAAGGGTTCCCGACACCTCGCGGTAACCGAGGCCCCATGAACCAACCAACAAAACATCACCGACCAACCAGGTGAGAATTGGGCCGCCGCGACCACCGAAAGACCAACACCAGGAAAAAACCGAAGACACGCAAGTTTCCACGCTACAAACTATTCCTGACTCACTCCTGATTTTCCCTTAAAAATCTCTAAACCCTACCTCTAACGAAGGAAAATTGGATACTCACCTGATATAATCCAATACGCACCTTACCGCATCAGCGGACAGACCCAAACTGACCTGGAGTGCAGCTGAAGTCTTCCACCACGTCCGGGGTACGGCAGGTCCCAACAACCAAAAACCCCAGTGAACCCCGAAATCGCGAAATACCTCAACTGTCAAGAACTGTCATTTGGTGAGCATTATCCCTGGTCCTCTGGAATCAAACCTAGCTAGGTAGTGGGATTGGGAGGGGGTAAGGGGTTTTGTATACTGTAATTCTCCCTCGCCTGTACCGTGTGTTCCCCAACCTGTGTTTAACTATTAAGTATGTTTTAAGATTCTTTGTGTTGTATTTACCTTTTCTTGAATAAAAGTCAAAGTTCTTTCATCAAAACCTGTTGTCTACTGCACCTTTGTTCACGACCCCTAAATAAGTCCAAGGTCTAGAACCAGGGGAGTGGGAGCGATTCGAACCGCTCACTGAAGTCAGAGGTGAAGCTGACCCCCACACCACCCCCTACAGCAGCATGCTATAGACAGAGCTAAGCGATCTCACAATCAACGGATCAGATCAAAGCTCTGCAGTCCTGCCACATCCAATCGTGAACAATGGTGGACCATTAAACAACTAACGGGAGGAGGAGGCTCCATGAACATCCCCATCCTCAATGATGGCGGAGCCCAGCAGGGAATTGCAAAAAACAAAGCTGAAGCATTTGCAACCATCTTCAGCCAGAAGTGGCAAATGGATGATCCATATCGGCCTCCTCCTGAGATCCCCACCACCACATAAGCCAGACTTCAGCCAATTCGATTCACTCCACGTGATATCAAGAAACGGCTGAGTGCACTGGATACAGCAAAAGCTGTGGGCCCCGAAAATGTGGAAAACTGCCCAGGTATGTCCTGTCCACAAAAAGCAGGACAAATCCAATCTGGCCAATTACCGCCCCATCAGTCTATTCTCAATCATCAGCAAAGTGATGGAAGGTGTCGGCGACAGTGCTATCAAGCAGCACTTACTCACCAATAACCTGCTCACTGATGCCCAGTTTGGGTTCTGCCAGGACCACTCAGCTCCAGACCTCATTACAGCCTTGGTCCAAACATGGACAAAAGAGCTGAATTCCAGAGGTCAGGTGAAAGTGACTGCCCTTGACATCAAGGCAGCATTTGACTGAGTGTGGCATCAAGGATCTCTAGCAAAACTGAAGTCAATGGGAATCGGGGGGAAAACTCTCCACTGAATGGAGTCATACCTAGCACAAAGGAAGGTGGCTGTGGTGGTTGGAAGTCAATCATCACAGCCCCAGGACATAGCTGCAGGAGTTCCTCAGGGCAGTGTCCTAGGCCCAACCATCTTCATCTGCTTCATCAAAGACCTTCCCTCCATCATAAGGTCAGAAGTGGGGATATTCGCTGATGACTGCACAGTGTTCAGTACCATTCGCAACTACTCAGATAATGAAGCAGTCCATGCCCGCATGCAACAAGACCTGGACGACATTCAGGCTTGGGCTGATAAGTGGCAAGTAACATTCATAAGAACATAAGAAATAGGAGCAGGAGTAGGCCATTTGGCCCTTTGAGCCTGCTCCGCCATTCAATAAGATCATGGCTGATCTTCTACCTCATCTGCACTTACCTGCACTATCCCCATATCCCTTGATTCCCTTAATATTCAAAAATCTATCGATCTCTGTCTTGAATATTCTCAATGACTGAGCCTCCACAGCCCTCTGGGGTAGAGAATTCCAAAGATTCACCACCCTCTGAGTGAAGAAATTTCTCCTCATCTCAGTCCTAAATGGCCGTCCCCTTATTCTGAGACTGTGACCCCTGGTTCTATACTCTCCAGCCAGGGGAAACATCCTCCCTGCATCTACCCTGTCAAGCCCTGTAAGAATTTTGTATGTTTCAATGAGATCACCTCTCATTCTTCTAAACTCCAGAGAATATAGGCCTAGTCTACTCAATCTCTCCTCATAGGACAATCCCCCCATCCCAGGAACCAGTCTGGTGATCCTTTGTTGCACTCCCTCTATGGAAAATATATCCTTCCTTAGGTAAGGAGACCAAAACTGCACACAATACTCCATGTGTGGTCTCACCAGGGACCTATATAATTGCAGTAAGATTTCTTTACTCTTATACTCAAATCCTCTTGTAATAAAGGCCAACATACCATTTGTTTTCCTAATTGCTTGCTGTACCTGCATGTTAACTTTCAGTGATTCGTGTACAAGGACACCCAAGTCCCTCTGAACACCAACATTTCCCAATCTCTCACCATTTAAAAAATATGTTTTTCATATTTTTCCCACCAAAGTGGATAACTTCACATTTCTCCACATTATATTCCATTTGCCATTTTCTTGCCCACTCACTTTGCCTGTCTATATCCCCTTGAAGCCTCCTTGCATCCTCCTCACAACTTACATTCCCACCCAGCATCTGACTTGCTTCCCTCACTGCCACCAAGCATTGTTGCGATAGCTTCAATTTATTGTCAATCAGGACCCCCAGATCTCTTTCATTTTCCATCCACATTATTTTCTTTCCATTAAAGTAATAGTCCCTTCCTGGATTTTTTGTCCCAATGTGAAGCACTTTGCATTTCATCAGCGACTAAACATCAATAAAAACAGATTATCTGGTCATTGTCTCATTTCTGTTTGTGGGACTTTGCTGCCGCGTTTTCTACATTACAACAGTGAGAACATTTAATTGGCTGTAAAGCACTTTGGGACGTCCTGAGATCATGAAGGCGCTATATAAATGCAAGTTATTTCTTTCTTTCTTTCACCTGTCCGCTCAATTCCCAAGTATATTCAAATCCTCCTGTAGCTAATTCTATGCAGCTTTTGGGTCTTTCACCTTAGTTAGTTTTGTTTCACCTGCAGATTTAGCCACTGTGGTTGTGACTTCTAGTTCCAGATCATTTATGAAGCTATTAAACAAAACAGACCCCTGTGGGACCCAACTGGTGACATTCACCCAGGGTGATGACAACCCCTGTACCACCATCCTCTATCAGTTCTATTGATTCTACCAGTCACCCAATTACATATATCATTGTAAAATAATTCCACTGATTCCCGCTTTCTTTATTTTCAGTACCGGCCTTTCCAGAAGAACTGTGTCAAAGGCCTTACTGACATTCAAGTGCACCACATCTGCTGCCTTACCCCATCAAGCTCCTTTGTCACACACTCAAAGATAACCTGTAAGTTAGATTGGCAAGACCTCCCTTTCATTAACCCATATCTTTTATGATTTTATTTCTACCCATATGCTCATTGATTTTATCCTTAATCAGAATTTCCATAACTTTACCCATAATGGGCAACGCTGGATCAATTGAAATTCCCCAGAATAATTCTTTAGCTGCCTCAGTGGCCCTTGTACTATAAATCTTAAAAAAAAACTGCAGAATCATAGAATCATAGAAATTTATGGCACAGAAGGAGGCCATTCGGCCCATCATATCTGTGCCGGCCAAAAGAGCTATCCAACCTAATTCCACTTTCCAGTTCTTGGTCCGTAGCCCTGTAGGTTACGGCACTCCAAGTGCATAACCAAGTACTTTTTAAATGCATGATGCGGAGATGCCGGTGTTGAACACTTCAGCAGTCAAGGACATTCAGCCTTGGATCTGCGGGTTAGCGTTCTCCAAGGCGGCCTTCGAGACACACGACAACGCAAAATCATCAAGCAGAAACTGATAGCCAAGTTCTGCACCCATGAGGACGGCCTCAACCGGGATCTTGGTTTCATGTCACGCTACATGACGTAGAGTCATCCAGAGTCGAGTCGTCGTTGGCTTGTTCACAGATGTGATTTCCAGTTTTAAAAAAAAGTAAAAAGCTTAACCATACAGACTGCAGCATTTGACACGTTGGACCCCCTGTGACCCCACCTCATTGTCTTAGCTGTATTTTGCTGTGTCTTTGATGTAATGCCTTCCTGACTGGCATGATTGTATCTCTGCCGAGGTGTGATGGAGAGCAGTCAGAAAGATTTACTGTAGTCGTCTGACATTGTACGCTACACATTGTTCTCTGTCTATATATGCTTTGCTGATTTGTATTCCTTCACTTTACCTGACGAAGGAGCAGCGCTCCGAAAGCTCGTGATTTCAAATAAAACTGTTGGACTATAACCTGGTGTTGTGCGACTTCTCATTTTTAAAAAATGCAATGAGATGTTCTGCCTCTACCACCCTTTCAGGCAGTGAGTTCCAGACCCCCACCACCCTCTGGGTGAGAAGTTCTCAACTCCCCTCTAATCCTTCTACCAGTTACTTTAGAAGACTGTAATTAGAGACATTGCGCGTGTCAAAGAATGGTTGAACACAATAAAAGGATAAGTTGCAAACCATATTTGGTTGTCAGTTTCGAATGCTTGATTTGTAGGGGAGGAGGCCACAATCCTGGCCTGGATCCTAGGTGAGGCCCGTAATCCCCAACACCAACCATACACTGAGCTCTTAAGTAGCCCTGGGCACAGAAGCCCCAGCGTTCAGTGTCCCTGCACTCGGTCATGACACCCTTATGTTAATAGCCTTGGAAGGGCTGGACGAAGGCTCCACTCCCAAAAGGCCATCCCAAAATCTTAGTTATACATTTTTAAGTTTTGGAGTATCCAGGTCTCACCATAGTTGCTGACAGATTAGTCCACATTCCTGAATTTCAATCATTTATAGCCAATGATGCAATCTCAGCGCCAGAAGGCTGTGTCCAAGTTTTCAGATTCTTCCCTGGACATCCTGCTCCAGGGATCGAGAGCAAGGAAGGAGGTCCCTGGGGACAGCAGGAAGAGGCCAGCCAGTGAAACAAAGAGGACATGGTTGGAGATCACACACAAAGTGAGCAGTAGGGGTGCTGTCAGCCACTCCTGGATGCAGTGTAGCAAGAGATTTAGGGGGAGAAAATCGGTATCTCCCCGTTTGAGGTGCTAACTTTTAAAAGTTGAAAAAATTAGCGCCAGGCTCAGAGGAAGCTGCAGTTTCTGAGGGTGCACCGTCACATGACCCATGCGCACCCAGCACCAGCGCAGATACGTACACGTCAGTGGGTCCTGCGAAACATAGAGTAGTGTTGTCATCTGGTGTCTCACACATCACAAGTGAGCAAGAGCAGATGGTGGATACAGGGACAGCAGTGGAGACTCCTCGCCGGAGGGCGCAGGATGCTCCAAGCTCTGCTGGATGCAGATGCTGAACTTTGGGGGCTGTCGACAAAGAAGTTAATCTTGGAGGAGCAGCAACAAATGCGCAAGGCTCTGGCAGCTTTTCCAACCGCAATATGCGTGATTGTAGAGAGAATAGAGAAGTCCATCTCCAACATGAGCAGCACCATGTTACAGGTGATGGCGACGATGTGCTCTTCCATGGAAAGGATAGCCACCTGCATGGAGCAGCTAATGCGCCAGTCAAACGAGAACATGCCTGCTGTGAACAACAGATTGCAGACTCTTATTAGACTCATCTCTAGGAGGGATACCAAAGTAGACTTGGACATTCATCGCCCCACTGAGGTGCAGCAAGGTGCTCTCCAGATCCTTGCTAGCAGGGAAGTGCGGGTGACCCATGAGAGGGATGATGGTGAGAGGGGACATGGAAGTGGAGGTTCTGCACAAAGCGCTCCCACTTCTCCCCCATTGCCTCCCATTCAGTCAGAGCCCCACATGCTTCCTCGGATCCCGATGGCCGAGTCTACCCCTGCACAGTTGCAAGAGGAGCAGTTTTTGGCGGGGCCCTCACAGGCTCCAAAACCCAGAGGACGTCCGCCAAAGTGTCTAAGCAGTCAGAACAGAGAAGTGAGCAGCCTGTCTCTACTTCTGCTGAAGCCACAGGGGGTGCATCCTGTAGAAGCACTCAGAAAAGAAAAATGACACAATCGTAGATGCACACGGGTATGCACATGGGTGTTTGCCAAAATGTTAGTGTTAAGTTTCAGCTCTATTTATGACCCACATAAATGTATTTCTTTGTACCACTTTCCCGTCTTTTGCCTGCTACTTGGGAAGTGGCCTTGTCAATTGGAGTGAATGGTGAGACATTATGTAAACTTGAGCAATGGGTGTGTGTGTGTGTGTGTGCGTGACAGGAGTGGTTTGGACATTTTAGGACTGCTTTGTGGTGTTGGTGGAGGTGGGTGGGGAAGTTGGTTCAGCATCTTGGAGCCAGATCGGTGCACTGGTGCAACTTAACTAAATCGTGCCATTATGAGGCCATCCCAGGCCTCCTGGGCAGCAATGTGTGCTGCTGCTGGTGCCATCTCCACCTCAGGGTCCTCCTCCTCCTCCTCGTGTTCCACCTGCTCCTCGAAAGAGACTGTGCGCTCTGCGCCTTGCTCTTTCTGCAGCTCCAATCTTCACTGCTGCGCTTTGTTGTGCAGCGCGCAGCATACGATGATCATTCTGGAGACCCTGGATGGTGCGTACTGAAGGGCTCCTCCAGATCTGTCCAGGCATCTGGTGTGCATCTTCAGCATTCTGATTGCTTGCTCTGTGACACATCTGGTCATCATGTGGCTTTGATTATAGCGCTCCTCGGCCTCATTGCTTGGCCTCCTCAAGAGTGTCATGAGTGGGCAACACGGTGGCATAGTGGTTAGCACTGGTGCCTCACAGCGCCAGAGACCCGGGTTCGAATCTGACCTCGGGTGACTGTCTGTGTGGAGTTTGCACATTCTCCCCGTGTCTGCGTGGGTTTCCTCCGGGTGCTCCGGTTTCCTCCCACAGTCCAAAAATGTGTGGGTTAGGTTGATTTGGCTATGATAAATTGACCCTTAGTGTTAGGGGGGATTAAATATGTGGGGTTATGGGGATAGGATGGGATATGTTAGGGGGAATTAAATACGTGGGGTTACGGGGGTAGGGTGGGATATGTGTACTGTGGGGATTAAAGCAGGGACAGGGTACTGGATTTGGATGATCAGCCATGATCGTATTGAATGGCGGAGCAGGCTCGACGGGCCGAATGGCCTACTCCTGCTCCTAGATTCTATGTTTCTATGTTTATGTCATCATCCACAACTTCAGTGGATAGCCCTTGTCTCCAAGCAGCCAGCCGGTATGTCTGTTTGGAGATGCAAATTGCTGTGGGAGGGTGGACTGGTGCAGGACAAAAGAGTCATGACAGCTCCCTGGGAATCTGGCACACACATGCATGATGCTCTTTTATGGTTGCAGACAAATTGCACATTGAGGAAGTAGAAGCCCTTCCAGTTCAGGAACACTCCTGGGTGATATGGGGGTGACTTGATGGTCAAATGTGTGCAATCAATGATGCCCTGCACTTGTGGGAATTCAGCCAGAGCCGCAAAGCCAAGCGCCCGCTCAGTAACACTGGCTTTATCAGTGGCAAAGTGTACATAAGTGGCTAACTTGTGAAACATGGTATCGGTCACCTGGGTGATGCATTTCTGGGCGTCCGACTGCAAGATCCTGCAAATGACTGCTACAGATCCCTGGAAGGAGCCTAAGGCGAAGAAGTTGAGGGCAATGGTGACTTTGACAGCCACTGGTAAGGCGTGTCCACCAGGTCCTCTGGACAGCAGGTCTTCTTACAGCAAGCTACAAATGTCTGAAATGACCTGACACGATAGCCTGAGCCTCCTGAAGCACTGCTGTTCAGTCATGTCCGGGAAGCTCATCCTCTGCCTGTATACCCTGTGTTGGGGGTATTGCCTCCGGCGAGGTGCACCCCTGTACTGATCCCCTCTCTCCTGTGGAGCATCAGGTCAGTGAGGAGAAGGCTGCTGGTGTTGTTGCTGGTGTTGGTGCTGGGGCTCATCTTGGTCCATATCTGAGGTCCAAGGTGAAACAGCATAAGTAGCACCCATGATGATCTGATAGATGCCAGTTAAAATGAAGATCAGAGGCACAGTCCTCCAATGTAATGAGAGTGACGTCCAATGTAGGGAGAGTAACTTCCGAAACTGTAGATATCACCTGCAAACTCCTAAAGCAAAATCTCTGCACCAAATGGTGTCAGCCAGAGCCTTTCCCTTCGGCAAGGAAGCATGTGTAAGGTGTGAGTATTTATGTGCTTTTTCCAGCTGTCAATTAATGAACTCGCACAATGGCTGCTGAGCTCTCGCCTTGCCTTCACAGGCGAGCTTCAGGAAGTCCGTGAATCCCGTGCACAAGCAGTAAAAGCTGAAACCTCAGGTTAAAAACCCTCTTAAGGGTCTCTCAATGAGCTGTTAACTACTTCAGTAAGGTCGCCAACCTCTCCCGAGCGGCTCCGTGGCGCACGCGGAAGTTGGAGGATGAAGGTAGTTTCCTGACACGCTGTCAATTTCAGCACTTTTAAATGCTGACCCGCTCGCGAACCTGCACTCTCTTTAATGTGAAAATTCCGGCGCTTATCTTAAAATCAGGGTTTTGTAAGTGATTCATGTACCAACATGTTGCAACTGAAGTCTCAAAACCTGAATGACATCTCACATTTTTAAAACTACTTACAATTGTCACATTGTGTGCCCGTCAGATCTGATAATTCTCACCATGAGTCTGCATTGTGGTTTTTACACTTCACTAAGTCTAAAATGCAAGACTCTTGTCAGGTTATTGCAGCACTGTTCTAATCCTTTCCCACTCTAGGACTATATCTAGTATAAAATTATTGTGTGATTTGGAAAAGTGCTCAGGGACAGCGTGTAGTTTGACCAGAAGTGTGGTCACAGGTGAATGGCTGCCTGCCTACTTTCAGTCAACAATATTATCATTAAGCCTGGGACACTCCACCCTTTGACATTTTCATCACATCCCTTTTTGTTTGCAGAAGTGCAGGAATGTGATTTGGTCAGCTCTACTTCTTTCAAAAATTACAGACATAGAAGACATTTAGAAAGACACGGATTAATCAAGGATAGTCAGCACGGATTTGTTAAGGGAAGGTCGTGTCTGACAATTTAATTCACCTCTCCACGCCCACTCAGACCTCACTGTCCTCGGCCTCGTGCATTGTTCCACGGAAGCTCAGCGTAAGCTCGAGGAACAGCACCTCATCTTTCGTTTAGGCACTTTACAGCCTTCCGGACTCAATATCGAGTTCAACAATTTCAGATCATAACCTCGGCCCCCACCACATATATATACATTTTATCCACCCTTTTGGTTCGTGCCTTTTTCCTTTTTTTTTCTCTCTCTCCCCCTACGGCAGCTGTCTCTCATTCTGCCAGCATTTCACACCTCCCCCTTGCATGTTTATCTGTTCTATTTCCTGCTCTTTTCTCAGTTCTGATGAAGGGCTTCGACCTGAAACGTTAACTCTGTTTCTCTCTCCACGGATGTTGCCCGGCCTGCTGAGTTTTTCCAGCATTTTCTGTTGTTGTTTCAATTTTCCAGCATCCGCAGTATTTTGCTATCGGGTAGATGAGGGTAGTGCGTTTGAAGTAGTGTATATGGACTTTAGCAAGGCTTTTGATAAGGTTCCACATGGCAGACTGGTCACGAAGTTAAAAGCCCATGGGATCCAGGGCAAAGTGTCAAGTTGGATTCAAAACTGGCTCGCAGACAGGAAGCAGAGGGTAATGGTTGATGGGTGCTTTTGTGACTGGAAGGCTGTTTCCAGTGGGGTTCCGCAGGGCTCAGTACTAGGTCCCTTGCTTTCTGTGGTATATATCAATGATCTAGACTTGAATATAGGGGGTATGATTAAGAAGTTTGCAGATGATACTAAAATCGGCTGTGTGGTTGATACTGAAGAAGGAAGCTGTAGACTGCAGGAAGATATCAATAAGTTGGTCAGGTGGGCAGAACAGTGGCAAATGGAATTCAATCCAGAGAAGTGTGAGGTAATGCATTTGGGGAGGGCTAACAAGGAAAGGGAATACACATTAAATGGTAGGACACTGAGTAGTGTAGAGGAACAAAGAGACCTTGGAGTGCATGTCCATAGATCCCTGAAGGTAGCAGGCCAGTTAGATAAGGTGGTTAAGAAGGCATGCGGAATGCTTGCCTTCATTAGCTGTGGCATAGAATACAAGAGCAGGGGGGTTAGGCTTCAACTGTATAAAACACTAGTTAGGCCTCAGCTAGAGTACTGCGTGCAGTTCTGGTCACCACATTGCAGGAAAGATGTGATTGCACTAGAGAGGGTACAGAGGAGATTTACAAGAATGTTGCCGGGAGTAGAGAATCTTAGCTATGAGGAAAGACTGGATAGGCTGAGGGGAGACCTTATTGAGGTGTAGAAAATTATGAGGGGCATAGATAAAGTGGATAGAATGGACCTATTTTCCTTAGCAGCAGGGTCAAAAACCAGGGGGCACAGATTTAAAGTAATTAGGGGAAGGTTTAGAGGGGATTTGAGGGGAAATTTCTTCACCCAGAGGGTTGTGGGGGTCTGGAACTCACTGCCTGAAAGGGTGGTAGAGGCAGGAACCCTAACCACATTTAAAAAGTACTTGGATGTTCACTTGGGATGCTCTAACCTGCAGGGCTACAGACCAAGAGCTGGGAAGTGGGATTAGGCTGGAAAGCTCTTTGTTGGCCGGCGTGGACACGATGGGCCAAAATGGCCTCCTTCCGTGCTGTAACTTTCTATGATTCTATGATACATTGCTGCTTCACTGCCTTTTGTAAATGAGAACAAATATTGCACTAAGGAACATTGGCCACAAAATTTGGCTACTTGGCAGCTGTTACTTGGGCACTAGCGGTGTTGATTTGGGTCCAAAATGACGTCCGCTGCGCACGCTTCTGGTGTGGCCGCGCCGGACACCATTTTGAGCAGGTCATTAACACGGGCACATGTAGCGTGTGCCAGTGGTATGCAGAGTAGGCAGGTTGTGACGTCAATCAGAGGACAATGCTCCAATTCAACGCTTCAGCTAATGCCCTCTCTTAAACATGCAAAGCTGAACATGCATTCAGCAGCAGGAAGGACCCCCACCAGCATTATTTAAAGGGATCGTCACCATTTTACAATTTAGCTGCAATTGATTTCTACTGGCTGTTGCTGAGTTTGTAGAAATGTTTGGTGGTTTATACAGTTCTTTCAAGTTGCTAAAGTCTACAGGGAGTGGTGTGGCAGGTGCTGAGGGACTTTGTCCTGAGTTCAAGGATTCTGCACAGACCATTTGCTGCCAGACATGGGTGCAGTCATAGGCATTCCACTTGGCCTACAGCATGGCGGGGAGAATGAGCAGAGAAGACACAGAGCAGGACAAGCTACTGGAAGAGGGAGGAGGAGGAGGAGGGGGTGCAGGACAAAGGTCGTATCCTCCCAGGGTGTTCAGGGAACAATACTCCTATCTGAACCTCAGCGAGGAATAGTGCATTAGACATCTGGGATTCACCAAGGATGTCCTCACTGAGATCTGCCACCTGCTGCAGCCACAACTGCAACCTCAGAGCAGGGCGAGGACCGCTTTGCCAGTGTCTGTGAATGTGACGGTTGCCATGAACGTTTATGCATCTGGCTCCTTCCAGGCTGGAGCAAGATATATTTGCAACATCTCCCAGTTTGCCGTGCACTGCTGCATAAGGGAGGTAAATGAGGCTTAGTATTCCAAGAGAGCTGAATACATTTCCTTCTCTCTGGCCAGAGAGCAGCAGGCAGTGCGAGCATGCGGTTTTGTGAGGATTGCAGGCTTCCCAATGGTGCAGGGTGCCATTGACTGCATTCACATTGCTTTGCGGGCGCCGCATGTCAACTCTGAGATGTACCGCAACCAAAAGGGATTTCACTCCCTCAACGTTCAGCTGGTGTGCGACCATACTCAGCAAATCATGCAGGTCAATGCCCGGTAACCTGACAGCAGTCATGATGCCTTCATTCTGTGGCAGTCCACTGTCCCATCTGCATTTGAGCCACCAAGGCAAACTAGAGGGTGGCTACTGGGCAACAAGGGCTATCTGTTAACAACATGACTCATGACTCAGGTGCACAACTCACGCATACATGGGCAGCATTCATACAATGAAAGCCATGCTGCCACACGAAATATCATCAAGCAGACCATTGGCATGCTAAAGCAACGTGTCCGCTGTCTGGACCACTCTGGAGGAGCCCTGCAGTATTCGGCAGAGCGGGTGTTGAGGTTTGTGGTGGTCTGCTGCATGCTGCACAACCTCACCATCATGAGGGCACAGCCCTTGCCACTAGTTATATGGCAATCAGCTGAGGAGCAGGAGGAGGAGGAGGAGGAAGCAGAAGGGAGGAGGCAACCCAGAGAGTCCCTTTCTGGCCGCGCTGTGACTGACTCATCCGGCTGCAATACCAGTAAATGCAACCCTGATTCCACATATACCAACAGTCCCACACTCCTTACCTTCCCTCTGTCACTGACGATCACAGTATCCACTTGGCCACAATGCAATATAAAAGGCAACACAAAATAAACATTCCAAACCAAATTTATGAATTAAATCATGCCATATTGCATACAAGCTTATACTAATCACACTTGTTCATTCCCTTAGTGCCTGTCTTCCATGTGCCTTTGCTTGTCCTAGTGCTCCTACGAAGTGCTACCCCAGTGGCTGCAGCATGGCTGGTGGAAAACTGCTGACATTCAGTGGAGGAGACGGCAGATAGCCTTGGAGAACAACCTCGAGTAGCTCTGGGCCTAGAAGGCCCAGCTTCGGACTTCACCATCTTGGCATGGGCGGCAGCAGTCAGTGCGGGCTGGCTGACAGACAACAGCAAGGGCACTGGTAGAGTGGTGGGGTGGGAGGACAAATGCTGTCATTCTGAGAACTAACAGCAGGTTCGTGCTCCTCAGAGCCACTGCCACTCCCCCGGGGCAGCACCTCAGCATTCCTAGTAATCTGTTGGAGGACAGATTGCTGAACTGCTGTGGCACCCTGCAAGCCCCTTTGAACACTGGTAAGTGCAGCCATGGTGGCAGCAGTCTGAGCTTGCAGGACTGCAGTCTGAGCTTCCACTGCAACATCCAAATGTTGGGTGGCTTCTACTTGTGCTGCAATGGAAGCTGAGACATTGGTCCTCAGACCCCGCAATCTGGTTGGGTCCGCAAGTGTGCGAATGGAGTTGGCCATCACTTGCATGCTGGTAAGGATGAGCTCCAAGCTCTGCGCAAAGCCCTGTGCCAAGTTGGTGCCGGACTCCTCCATGCTCCTTGTCATTGAATGCAGGCTTTCTGGCAGGCCTGCCAATGCACCAAGCATTTCATTGTGCATATCAATCAGCCTTCTTCTGGAACCGGCCCCATCGAAGTCCTCATCTGCGTCCTTTGCAGCAGAACTTGTGTGCGACCTCGCCTTCTGGGGAGCTGGCACCTGCATTACCTTTGCCCCCTGCCCTGGTTGCAGGCCACTCGTGCCCGGTGTCTCACCATGTGCAGATCCCACACCTAACCTGTCCTCTAAAGTATGCGGAGTGTCAGTATCTGAGCTGGTGGCTGCGAGTGTGAAATCGAGTGATGGTGCTGTGTCTTCAGCATCACTGCCTTCTTCCTCTTCCAATCTTGCTCCTCCACCACTGCCAGGCCAGGTTGCAGTTCTTGGCTATCTGAAAGGATAAAGGTACAAGGGTATGGTGCGGTGAGGGAAGGGGTGGGGGGAGTAAGAGGTGCCTGCTTACACCATCTGCAGCCTGTAAATCAGAAAAGATTGTGGGATGAGAGGGATGTGGGATGTGAGAAGGAGAATTAGTTATGAGGGTACCATCATTTTGTTTCAGCCCCGTCACTGGCCACGGGCTCAGTGATGGACGGTCCAAAAATCTCCAGCACCAACTCCTCCATGGGGGTTAGGTCATGCAGGCACTCCCGTCTCCCTGTGGGTAGCCCTGCTGCCTTCGGTTGTGAGCCACCTTGTCCTGCAAGAGAGAGATAAGTGTGTCAGTGGGTGTGGTGCAATGTGTTTGGGTGATGTGCCTGTCATGGTTGAATAGCTGGCAGTGTGTGCAAGCTGTGAGATGTGGGTGTGAGGCTTGCAGCAGTACTAAGTGTGTGAGGGTGAGGTGAAGCTATGAATATGAGGTATAAGTCTTGATTGATAGAGATTGTTGGTAGGTGAGTGATGGGGTGTGGTACATTGAGCAAATAGAAATAAATGTGTATGATCCAATAGCCATCTCAGAGACGTGGTTGCAATGTGACCAAGGCTAGGAACTGAATATTCAGGGGTATTTGACATTTTGGAAGGATAGACAGAAAGGAAAAGGAGGTGGGGTAGCTCTGTTAATAAAGGATAAGATCAGTCTAGTAGTGAGAAATGATCTTGGCTCAGAAGTTCCAGATGTAGAATCAATTTGGGTGGAGGTAAGAAATAGTAAGGGAAAGAAGGCACTGGTGGGAGTAGTCTATAGGCCCCCTAAAAGTAGCTACACTATAGGACAGAGTAAAAATCAAGAAATAATGGGGGCTTGTAAGAAAGGTACTGCAATAATCGTGGGTGATTTTAATCTTCATATAGATTGGATAAATCAAATTGGCAAAAGCAGCCTTGAGGACGAGTTCATAGAGTATATTCAGGACAGTTTCTTGGAACAATACATTGTGGAACCGACCAGGGAACAGACTATTTTAGATCTGGATATGTGTAATGAAACAGGATTAATTAATGATAGTAAAGGATCCTCTAGGGAAGAGTGATCATAACATGATAGAATTCCACATTCAGTTTGAAGGTGAGAAACTTGGGTCTGAAACTAGAGTATTAAACTTAAATAAAGGCAAGTATAAAGATATGAGGAGAGAGTTGGCTAAAGTGGACTGGTAAAATAGACTAGAAGGTAAGATGGTAGAAAAGCAGTGGCAGAAATTTAAAGAGATATTTCATGACTCTCAACAAAGATATAATTCAGTGAGAAAGAAAGACTCGAAGAAAAGGTGACATTGCAACCATGGCTAACTAAGGACGTTAAGGATGGTATCAACTTGAAAGAAAAGGCGTACAATGTTGCAAAGATTAGTGGTAGGCCAGAAGATTGGGAACATTTTAGAAACCAGCAAAGGATGACTAAAAAAATAATAAAGAGGGAGAAAATAGCTTATGAGAGTAAACTAGCAAGGAATATAAAAGCTGACAGTAAGAGCTTCTACAAGTATATAAAAAGGAAGAGAGTAGCTAATGTAAATGTTGGTCCCTTAGAGAATGAGACTGGGGAAATAATAATGGGAAACAAGGAAATGGCAGAGGCATTGAACAAATATTTTGTATCTGTCTTCACAGTAAAGGACACTAAAAATATTCCAGTAATAGTAGAAAATCAAGGGGCAAAAGGGAGGAAGGAACTTAAAACAATCACTATCACTAGAGAAAAAGTGCTAGGCAAACTTATGGGTTGACAAGTCCCCTGGACCTTATGGCCTGCATCCTAGGGTCTTAAAATAAGTGGCTACAGAAATAGTGGATGCATTGATTGTAATCTTCCAAAATTCCCATGACTCTGGAAAAGTCCCAGCAGATTGGAAAACCGCAAATATAACACTCTTATTCAAAACAGGAGTGAGACAGAAAGCAGGAAACTATAGGTCTGTTAGCCTAACATCTGTCATTGGCAAAATGCTCGAATCCATTATTAATGAAGTAGTAGCAGGGCATTTAGAAAATCATAAAACAATCAAACAGAGTCAACATGGTTTTATGAAAGGGAAATCGTGTTTGACAAATCTATTAGAGTTCTTATGGGAGATAATGAGCTGGGTGGATAAAGGGGAACCAGTAGATGTAGTGTATTTGGATTTCCAAAAGGCATTCGACAAGGTGCCACATAAAAGGTTACTGCATAAGATAAGAGCTCATGGTGTTGGGGGTAATAAAGTAGATTGGATAGAGGATTGGCTAACTAACAGAAAACAGAGAGTTGGAATAAATGGGTCATTTTCAGGATGGCAATCTGTAACTAGTGGGGTGCCACAGGGATCAGTGCTGAGACAACTATTTTCAATCTATATTAATGACTAGGATGAAGGAAGCGAGTGTACTGTAGCCAAATTTGCGGATGATACAAAGATAGGTGGGAAAGCAAGTTGTGAGGAGAACATAAAGAATCTGCAAAGGGATATAGATAGGTTAAGTGAGTGGGCAAGAATTTGGCAGATGGAGTATAATGTGGGAAAATGTGAAGTTATCCACTTTGGTAGGAAAGAATAGAAAAGCAAATTATTATTTAAATGGAGAGAGATTACGCCTTTGTGCAGTACTTTGGGATGATCAGTAAGTAGTAATAAATGCCTGGTGCTAGGTGGGGTGTCAAATTCCCGCTGGAAATAGCTTTTAGTTGTCCTATAACCCCTCACAAATGGGGCTGCCTTAAAACATGAAAAAAAATTGCTTCCAGGTCTGTAGGGGTCAGGACACGATCCTGGCCAGAATCTCAGATGGGCCTCTCTTCTGCCTTTGGTCAGCTGGTATGCCAGACATTCCTGCCCCAACCATAGGCTGGGAGACAAAGAAGACATGGGATGTGGAAACTCCATTGTTTGGAGTCCCAGGAGCCCCTCCCCCTTACATTGATTGCCTTGTTTGTGGTGGGCGGCGGAACTTGCCACAAGATCAACTTCGAAAATTTGGCACTAAGTTGGGACCCAGTATGCTGTTCCGAAAGTTGTAGCAAGAGTCTGACAGCTGCAGATTTTCGGGACCAATGTTTCTGTTTCCTACATCAACCATTCTTGTGCAATTCAAGTGTGATGGCCAATTTAGAGCAAATTAGCAATCGAAAATGGTTCAGGTGCAATGTTTCATTAGAACTGGTAGCATTTGAGTTCTTCTTATCTTTTACTATTTAATATTTATATTTACTTTCTATTGTAGGTCTGCTAATATTCATCAACTGTGCTTATGTAGAATGGGGAACCAATGTACGAGAAATTTCAACATATACAAAAGTCATTGCTCTTGTTCTAATCATATCAGTTGATTTCATTAAAATTATCTTTTCTCAGTTTCCATTTAATTAACTGTTAATTATGCACAAAATGAAAATGTTAGTAAACAATGAAAGAAAGGTATCCTGTGCAATGCTGAAAAATTTCAGTTGGTTCAAATTTCAAACTTCTGCAAAATAATATCAATAGTTTCTTTGCAAACCTTTGAATATATTTCAATCAGGCTTGTTGCTAAGCAACTTATCAAAGAAGGAAGAGTTTGAAATATGATCACAGGTATAAGCAGAACTGGCTGGCAGATGAGGCATTACACATACTCTGGAGGACGCAGAGTAAAAGGAAAGAAAATCAAAAGGTAATGATTAATTAACTAGTTGATGGCTATTTTATTCTATTCTCCCATATGATGAGAGGGGAGCACCCACACCCACCAGACGCGATTATCCCACTGGATGTCAACCCAGAGCAGGAGCTTCACTTACCGGGACTTACCGGGACTGTCTGGAGCAGGGTTTAAGCCCTGAACCTTTTGAATCAGAGGCAGGGATGCTGCCACTAAGCCAAATGATCCTGCAGCATCAACAAATTACAGCAATAAAGAGCGCCGAGATCGGGAGCAGCAGCACAAAGAGCGCCGAGAGCAGGAACAGCGGCCCAAAGAGCGCTGAGATCGGGTGGAACGGTATAAAGAGCGCCGAGAGCGGGAGCAGCGGCACAAAGAGCGCCGAGAGCGGGAGGAGCCGTATAAAGAGCGCCGAGAGTGGGAGGAGCGGTATAAAGAGCGCCGAGAGTGGGAGGAGCCGTATAAAGAGCGCCGAGAGCGGGAGGAGCGGTATAAAGAGCGCCGAGAGTGGGAGGAGCCGTATAAAGAGCGCCGAGAGTGGGAGGAGTGGTATAAAGAGCGCCGAGAGCAGGAGGAGCGGTATAAAGAGCGCCGAGAGTGGGAGGAGCGGTATAAAGAGCGCCGAGAGTGGGAGGAGCGGTATAAAGAGCGCCGAGAGTGGGAGGAGCGGTATAAAGAGCGCCGAGAGTGGGAGGAGCGGTATAAAGAGCGCCGAGAGTGGGAGGAGCCGTATAAAGAGTGCCGAGAGCGGGAGCAGCGGTATAAAGAGTGCCGAGAGCGGGAGCTGCGGTATAAAGAGTGCCGAGAGCGGGAGGAGCGGTATAAAGAGTGCCGAGAGCGGGAGCAGCGGTATAAAGAGCGCCGAGAGTGGGAGGAGCGGTATAAAGAGTGCCGAGAGCGGGAGCAGCGGTATAAAGAGTGCCGAGAGCGGGAGCTGCGGTATAAAGAGTGCCGAGAGCGGGAGGAGCGGTATAAAGAGTGCCGAGAGCGGGAGGAGTGGTATAAAGAGCGCCGAGAGCAGGAGCAGCGGTATAAAGAGTGCCGAGAGTGGGAGGAGTGGTATAAAGAGCGCCGAAAGCGGGAGGAGCGGTATAAAGAGCGCCGAGAGCGGGAGGAGCAGTATAAAGAGTGCCGAGAGCGGGAGGAGCAGTATAAAGAGCGCCGAGAGTGGGAGGAGCGGTATAAAGAGCACCGAGAGCGGGAGGAGCGGTATAAAGAGCACCGAGAGCGGGAGGAGCGGTATAAAGAGCACCGAGAGCGGGAGGAGCGGCACAAAGAGCGCCGAGAGCGGGAGGAGCCGTATAAAGAGCGCCAAGAGTGGGAGGAGCGGTATAAAGAGTGCCGAGAGTGGGAGGAGCGGTATAAAGAGCGCCGAGAGCGGGAGGAGCCGTATAAAGAGCGCCGAGAGCGGGAGGAGCAGTATAAAGAGTGCCGAGAGCGGGAGGAGCAGTATAAAGAGTGCCGAGAGTGGGAGGAGTGGTATAAAGAGTGCCGAGAGCGGGAAGAGCGGTATAAAGAGCGCCGAGAGCGGGAGGAGCGGTATAAAGAGTGCCGAGAGCAGGAGCAGCGGTATAAAGAGTGCCGAGAGTGGGAGGAGTGGTATAAAGAGCGCCGAAAGCGGGAGGAGCGGTATAAAGAGCGCCGAGAGCGGGAGGAGCAGTATAAAGAGTGCCGAGAGCGGGAGGAGCAGTATAAAGAGCGCCGAGAGTGGGAGGAGCGGTATAAAGAGCACCGAGAGCGGGAGGAGCGGTATAAAGAGCACCGAGAGCGGGAGGAGCGGTATAAAGAGCACCGAGAGCGGGAGGAGCAGTATAAAGAGCACCGAGAGCGGGAGGAGCGGCACAAAGAGTGCCGAGAGCGGGAGGAGCCGTATAAAGAGCGCCAAGAGTGGGAGGAGCGGTATAAAGAGTGCCGAGAGTGGGAGGAGCGGTATAAAGAGCGCCGAGAGTGGGAGGAGCAGTATAAAGAGTGCCGAGAGTGGGAGGAGTGGTATAAAGAGTGCCGAGAGCGGGAGGAGCGGTATAAAGAGTGCCGAGAGTGGGAGGAGTGGTATAAAGAGCGCTGAGAGTGGGAGGAGCGGTATAAAGAGCGCCGAGAGTGGGAGGAGCGGTATAAAGAGTGCCGAGAGTGGGAGGAGCGGTATAAAGAGTGCCGAGAGTGGGAGGAGTGGTATAAAGAGCGCCGAAAGCGGGAGGAGCGGTATAAAGAGTGCCGAGAGTGGGAGGAGCGGTATAAAGAGTGCCGAGAGCGGGAGGAGCGGTATAAAGAGCGCCGAGAGCGGGAGGAGCAGTATAAAGAGTGCCGAGAGCGGGAGGAGCCGTATAAAGAGCACCGAGAGCGGGAGGAGCGGTATAAAGAGCGCCGAGAGTGGGAGGAGCGGTATAAAGAGCACCGAGAGCGGGAGGAGCGGTATAAAGAGCGCCGAGAGTGGGAGGAGCGGTATAAAGAGCACCGAGAGCGGGAGGAGCGGCACAAAGAGCGCCGAGAGCGGGAGGAGCCGTATAAAGAGCGCCGAGAGCGGGAGGAGCCGTATAAAGAGCGCCGAGAGTGGGAGGAGCGGTATAAAGAGTGCCGAGAGTGGGAGGAGCGGTATAAAGAGCGCCGAAAGCGGGAGGAGCGGCACAAAGAGTGCCGAGAGTGGGAGGAGCGGCACAAAGAGTGCCGAGAGTGGGAGGAGCGGCACAAAGAGTGCCGAGAGCGGGAGGAGCGGTATAAAGAGCGCCGAGATCGGGAGGAGCGGTATAAAGAGCGCCGAGAGTGGGAGGAGCGGTATAAAGAGCGCCGAGTGCAGGAGGAGCGGTATAAAGAGCGCTGAGAGTGGGAGGAGCGGTATAAAGAGCGGCGAGAGTGGGAGGAGCGGTATAAAGAGCGCCGAGAGTGGGAGGAGCGGTATAAAGAGCACCGAGAGCGGGAGGAGCAGTATAAAGAGTGCCGAGAGTGGGAGGAGCGGTATAAAGAGTGCCGAGAGTGGGAGGAGCGGTATAAAGAGTGCCGAGAGCAGGAGCAGCGGTATAAAGAGTGCCGAGAGCGGCAGGAGTGGTATAAAGAGCGCCGAGAGTGGGAGGAGCGGTATAAAGAGCGCCGAGAGCGGGAGGAGCGGTATAAAGAGCGCCGAGAGCGGCAGGAGTGGTATAAAGAGCGCCGAGAGCGGGAGGAGCGGTATAAAGAGTGCCGAGAGTGGGAGGAGTGGTATAAAGAGCGCCGAGAGTGGGAGGAGTGGTATAAAGAGCGCCGAGAGTGGGAGGAGTGGTATAAAGAGCGCCGAGAGTGGGAGGAGTGGTATAAAGAGTGCCGAGAGTGGGAGGAGCGGTATAAAGAGTGCCGAGAGCGGGAGGAGCGGTATAAAGAGCGCCGAGAGTGGGAGGAGTGGTATAAAGAGCGCCGAGAGTGGGAGGAGTGGTATAAAGAGCGCCGAGAGCAGGAGGAGCAGTATAAAGAGCGCCGAGAGCGGGAGGAGCGGTACATGTGCAGGAAGTGTCGCCAGCTACAGCAACTCGAGCTCCGGGTTTCGGAGCTTGAGTGGTGGCTGGACTCACTGCGGTGCATCCGCAAGGCTGAGCGTTACGTGGATAGCACATTTCAGGATGTGGTCACCCCGCAGCTTAAGAGTGTGCAGGCAGAGAGAGAATGGGCAACCGCCAGACAGAAGAGGAGGACCAGGCAGGTGTGCAGGAGTCCCCGGAGTACATTGTGCTCTCCAACCAGTATTCTGTTCTGTGTACTGGTGAGGGCAATGGTTCCTCTGGGGAGAGCAGCCAAAGTCAAGTCCACAGCACCACGGGTGGCTCAGCTGCACAGGGGGGGAGGAAAAAGAGTGGAAGAGCAATAGTGGTAGGGGATTCAATAGTTAGAGGAGCAAACAGGCGTTTCTGCGGCCGTAGACGTGACTCCAGGATGGTATGTTGCCTCCCTGGTGCCAGGGTCAGGGATGTCACTGAGCAGCTGCAGGACACTCTGAGGGTGGAGGGTGAACAGCCAGAGGTCATTGTCCATAACGGTACCAATGACATAGGCAGAAAGAGGGATGAGGTCCTGCAGGCAGAGTTTAGGGAGCTAGGAAAGAGATTAAAAAGCAGGACCTCAAAGGTAGTAATCTCCGGATTACTACCGTTGCCACGTGCTAGTGAGTACAGGAATAGGAGGATAGAACAGATGAATGCGTGGCTGGAGAGATGGTGCAGGGGGGAGGGCTTTAGATTCCTGAGGCATTGGGACCGTTTCTGGGGAAGGTGGGACCTGTACAAGCTGGACGGGTTACACCTCAACAGAGCCGGGACCAATATTCTCACAGGGAGGTTTGTTAGTGCTGTTGGGGAGGATTTAAACTAGCTTGGCAGGGGGATGGGCACCAGCATATAGGAGTAGAAAAGAGGAATAAGGTGCATAAAAGAGTGATTGTGTTGGATAGTACTAGAGATGATAGTACTAGAGGAGGTAGAAGTACCATATTATATAGGAGCAGACTAAGAAAGACTACAAAAAATTCAAAAATGGGTTTTGAATGCATGTATGTAAATGCACGAAGTGTGGTGAATAAGGTTGGTGAACTACAAGCACAATTAGCCATGTGGCTGTGAAGGAATAAGCCATATAACCTATTCAGAAAAATACACTATCTTATGAAAGAATTCTGGCCTTATTAAAACATGACAAACTGGATTTTGGGCAAGAGATACAGGGGGTGGTGAGGAAAAACTTTTTTATGCAGCGAGTGGTGAAGACCTGGAATTCATAGCCAACGGAAGTGGTGGAAGCGGAGACACTCAATGTTTTCAAGGGGAGACTGGATAGGCACTTGAGGGAAATAAACTTGCAGTGCTATGGGATTGGAGCGGGGAAATGGAATTGACTGGATTGCTATACAGAGAGCCGGCGTGGACTCGATGGGCCGAATGGCCTCCTTCTGTACCGTTATGACTCTATGGGCTGGATTTTCATTGACCCGTGGAGGTGGGTTTGGAGGCGTGTGGGGGGTTAAAATTGCGAAAACTGGCGGGCGGGCACAAGCCCGCCTCCATCCCGCCTCCACGCAATTTTCATTAAATTGTGTCTGCTGGTCCCGACTCCGTCCCGCCTCTAAGAGGCAGGATAGGCTGTTAAGGCCCTTAACAAGCTCTAAATTGCCTCTATAATGCCATTTTGAAAGGCCTTTGTGATTTTAATCCTTTTTCTACGTGAAGCACGCCTGTTCTGAACCACGAATGTGAAACCTGGCGGGAGCACATTTGGATAGCTGACGCTGGCTGGCTGGCTGGCTGGCTGGCGTGGATGGGAGACATATCTGGGAGTGGTGGTGGATGGGAGACATATCTGGGAGTGGTGGTGCAAAAATATTTGGGAGCAGACCTAGGGCTGCTGCTCATTTTGCATCCAGGTCCTCTCACAGCAAAGGCCAGGCAGTCTTTGCAGACCTTCAATGCAGCAGCAATGATGACATCATCAGAGGCGACTTTCAGACTGAAAACACGAATTGGGTCATGGGTTCCCACATGCTGAAACTCAATTGCCCAATTAGGTGAAAATCGCATCAATCTCCCACATCCAATTGCAGTCAGGTGGATAACACAAAATGTGGATGACACGACCCCAACCCGCCCCAGTATCAAAATCCAGCCCTATGACTCTATGACAATATATCTTTGGCTATTCAATAGGGTCTGAAGACAATGTCAGTGAAGATGTATTTGTTGATTTCAATGAAAATAAAAATCGACGACTGTTCCGCAACATCATTTTTACTCCCTGGATGGCCTGTTGAAAATGTACCCGATAATATCTAGTTCAGGTCACAAGGGGTTCCTGTTGTTAGATCCCTGGGTTATGTTACCATATAATTGGGCAGTATGGGCAACTGCTGAACACAACATGCAGAGACCACTTCACGGGAGTGACAAGCATCGCTATAACTGAGAAAATATGTACAGCTTGCAACGGTAGCTATCATTCTCCATTTTTTAATATTACAATTTACTTCTCATTGTTCCCTGATAGAGTAATGGGTAAAGGGGCTGTCCAGTATAACACTAAAACATACATACAAGGGTTGATTCCAAGTCTGGGCTCAGTTCGGTGATGGTAACCAAAGTTATTAAGGGATATGGGCCAAAGGTGGGTATATGGAGTTAGGTCACAGATCAGCCATGATCTCATTGAATGGTGGAACCGGCTCAAGGGGCTAAATGGCCTTCTCCTGTTCCTATGTTCCTAGGTAGCAGGTGTTTCATTTGACATCAGTTCTCCTAACCTGGGGAGGGGGAAATCAGACAAGGTTCTACTTCTGATTGTTGTCTGGTCACTTCTGGTAAAAGTGAGCATACATGTCTGTTTGACGACACCAGGATAAGGTTTGTCTGTAATGCCCTTGGTTGAATAACCTGCTAATATTCACTGCCTGTACTGACACATGAAGAAAGACCAGTTGGGTGAAATACTAGAGGGTTGTTGTGCTAGTACCCCAGAAAAAGTCAGCACTCTCAGGAGATGATGGAAGAAAATATATATGCGCAGCTTACTCTATTCTTTATCATTATATTCCTGAGCTTTTCATATTACCATTGCCAATCTAAAGCTGTGTTGATACACATTTGTTATTTTCCAATTTTAATATATTTATGTAAGGATTAATGTTGTGCTCCCAATGAGGAATTGCATTTGAAGAGAGCCTGAGGTGGATCTCGGACTAAAGCATTTTTTCCCTAATTCTCCAACCCGTACTCCCCACTCGGAAGGTGGCATTGTGAAATTAGCCCTATTTTCTAACCCATTTGACCATTTTTTAGCAGTTGCAGCCCTCCACCCAATCTATTTCTTAACCTCTTGACAATTTCCTAACAACCATAGACTTCCTCACTCTTTGCCTTCAAAATTTGTTTTAAGACCTGTTCCCTCAGTGATGCTTTTGGTTCCCTAAATCTTACTTCCTACTCAGTGGCCACCATTTCCTCTTGTTAAGCACTTTGAACAGTTCTTTTTTTTTACATAATGTGTTATCAGTATATTAGTTGTTGTTTGTTGCTCCATTTGATCCATTTCAATTTCCTAACATAAAATTTTCAATGTAGATTTGGAGGAGGTATTGTTGTCAATGCTAAGTTGAGCTAGTTGTTAATGAACAAGATATAGTAGCAATAACAACATAACATTAAATTCTGATGAAGTTAAAGAATGTATCAGTGATGTTATTAAAACAGTACAGCTGATGTGGGGGTAGCATATGTATCTTCTGAGTAGTCTGTGCTAGGCCAGTAACGTTATACATTTTACATCAATGTTGTATAGCTCTGGTAGAAAGTTGTCCAAATCAGACATAGGCAAGTGGCTTGAGACTACTTTGAGAAGATAGTCTCAGACTGTTTTGGCTTTGCACCAGCACCGACATCTAGGAAACATTTTAAACTTCTTTTTTCACCTTTTTAATGTGTTCACCGATATCAAAGTTAAACCAAAATTTGGACGCCAGTGAGTGGAACTCCATTTTTCCTGGCCAGAAAGCAATGTGAAATCAGTAGTACAACAGGCTGTTGCTGGCCCTGTATCTTTCTAAGCAAGGTACCAGACTCAGATCTGAATCTGTGGTATAACTGCACCCTAAGTCTGCACATGTCCTCTTCAGGCCCTACCGAACAGGTGCAGCATATTGGAGGTGTGCTTCCCCTGTGAGGTCAGAAGTCTGCCAATTTCTACTTGCCTGGACCATTTGTATAGTCTGGGTCTCCTCCAGGCCTGTGTCCTGGCAGGGCCTTGCATTGAAAGCAGGGGGAGGAGGTTGAAGCAGGACCATAGGTGGAGGCCTCGGAAATCTGAGCTATGCTCCTGGCCGCCAGGCATGGGGCCTTGCCTTTGCTGCTGAAAAGGCTTTGAGACCAGAAAATTGTTGGTGTGTGTGGGGGGGGGGGGGGGGGGGGGGGCGGGAGGGTTGAAATACTAACTGATCTAGAAATTATCAGGATGCTAAGCAGACCCCTGCAGACCATCCTGTTAGCGAGGGTCTCAATGCAAGCCGAATTGCTAGCTTTTTGGGGAATATTTTGAGCATTCCATAGGTGCACACAGAGGAAATTTAGGTGGGAGGGCTGGGAACACCCCATCCCACCTCATTTACATCCTTATCCTGGGTTTGCACCTACTGTAAATACCAACCCAGTTAATTTGACTCGGGAAGCCCCAGAAGTTCCAGGGGACCATTGTGGCGGTGGAAATCTCATGCAACGGGTTTCTGGTGCCATTTCCTCTTTGCTGCCCCTGGGGACTGAGCACTTCCAGGTGCAAAGATGACGATAAATGTACACTATAATAATTTGCTGTTCACTTTTCTGCATTTAACAAGGAAGCTGCACTGCGGTTTCTTGTGACTCTTTGTAAAACTGGAATAAAAAGGAGTGAAAAAAAATAATTTTCATTGTGATTTTTTTCTGTTGTAAAACTGTTTTTATTGAGTGCTTTCTTGACTTCTCCATCTTCCTGGGATATCTATATATTGGAAGATATCATCTGATATTTTTAAATTCCAATCTTTATTAATTTATGGCTAGCAAACTGGAAGTGCAAAAGGATATCACTGACTTTCCGTTTTGTAAATGATTTATCATTTGCTTGTTGTAAAACTTAAACTTCAGAAATACACACACACACACACACACTCACACACACAGAGAGACACTCACTCACACACACACACTCACACACACACACACACACACACTCACTCACACACACACACACACAGACACTCACACACACACACAGACACACGGGGAGAAATTCGGTATCGCCCCGTTTGGGGCGCAATTATCGGCCGGGCGCAAAGTTTAGCATCTGGCGCTAATTATTGCTTCCGACTGCAAACTTGGCTTCTATCGCCCCTGGAGGTGATTGGAGCGCTAAATCAGGCGCTACACACCTCTCTTAAGGTGCTAACGCCGAGGAGCGAGGCATTAACTCAGAGCGCTGGCGAAGCTCATGTGATGTCAGTCAACAATGGAACACAGACACACTGGCGCCGGCCAGTTCTTAAAGGGGAGGGTCGATCTTGCTCTCCATCCACACCCTGCTCATTGCAGCCTTGAATCTCGGCCTGGAGAGACCTGTACATCAAATCTGCTGGAAAGAACAATGGAGAGTCCCGGGGAAAGAGCTCAGAGTGCAGCCCCCACAGCCTCTTCTAAATCAATGCAATGAAGGTCAAATCAAAATGAACCTGCAAAGTGCTGCTCAGTACCCAAAACTCCTTCACACAGCATTGAATCTCTCCAGAACTCTCTCTCTCTCTCTCTCTCAGAATGCGTGGTACAAAAATGTCGCTACAAAAAAAGGCAGGAAGCGGTCGCCTTTAAATAGCACTCCCCCAGTCCCTTCCCAACTGCAAAATGTTCCCCTCAACCTGTCGTTGCTAGCGGCAGGCGGTAAGGCAGGGGGCGCCACTCAATATCCGGTCCGGGGCGCTACCGGGGCGTTGCACGCTCGACTGACGTCACGATCTGTGGGCGCAGGAGATCGTGGCATTAGTGTTTAGCGCCGCCGCACAATGTCTGGTCAATTTCGCGAGCGGCACAAACCTCGCCGCGCCCGGGCGCTAGTTGCTTTGCGCCCCATTAGTGCCCTCTTAAGGTGCTAACAGGAGGCGCAAAGCAACCACATTTTTCCCCATTGAATCTTTTTTCATTCAAACTGCACCTCAGTCTTTTCTTCCCATTGGTCTAATGTTTGTGCTCTTTTTTTCCTGTTGGGAATTCCTCTGTACTGTGACACCATGAGCTCTCTAATCGGAGTGGGCATAATGCTTTCTGAAATCCCTGTCCACTTTATCGGAGTTTATTTACAACCAGGCAAATGGCCAATGTGAATGCGGTAAGAGTCAATTTGAGTAGTAGTGATTTTGTCTTGCCCTTATTGTGTACCTTGAGACCTATTCTCCCGTACCCCATTATCTATCTAGAAAATAAGTTTAACAAGAAAAACAACAACAACAACAACAACTTGTATTTATATAGCGCCTTTAACATAGTAAAACGCCCCAAGGCACTTCACAGGAGTATTATAAGACAAAAAATTTGACACCGAGCCACATAAGGAGAAATTAGGGCAGGTGACCAAAAGCTTGGTCAAAGAGGTAGATTTTCAGGAGCATCTTAAAGGAGGAAAGAGAGGTAGAGAGGCAGAGAGGTTTAGGCAGGGAATTCCAGAGCTTGGGGCCTAGGCAACAGAAGGCACGGCCACCAATGGTTGAGCGATTATAATCAGGGATGCTCAATAGGGCAGAATTAGAGGAGCGCAGATATCTCGGGGGGTTGTAGGGCTGAAGGAGATTACAGAGATAGGGAGGGGTGAGGCCATGGAGGGATTTGAAAACAAGGATGAGAATTTTGAAATCGAGGCGTTACTTAAATGGCAGCCAATGTAGGTCAGCGAGCACAGGGGTGATGGGTAAACGGGACTTGGGGCGAGTTAGGACACGGGCAGCCGAGTTTTGGATCACCTCAAGTTTACGTAGGGTAGAATGTGGGAGGCCAGCCAGAAGTGCGTTGGAATAGTCAAGTCTAGAGGTAACAAAGGCATGGATAAGGGTTTCAGCAACGGATGAGCTGAGGCAAGGACGGAGACGGGTGATGTTACGGAGGTGGAAATAGGCATTTTTAGTTATGCTGCGGATAAGTGGTCAGAAGAAGCTCATTTCAGGGTCAAATATGAAACCAAGGTTGCAAACAGTGTGGTTCAGCCTCAGACAGATGTTAGGGAGAGGGATGGAGTCAGTGGCTAGGGAACGGAGTTTGTGGCGGGGACCGAAAACAATGGCTTCCGTCTTCCCAATATTTAATTGGAGAAAATTTCTGCTCATCCAGAACTGGATGTCGGACAAGCAGTCAGACAATTTAGACACCGTGGAGGGGTCGAGAGAAGTGGTAGTCAGGTAGAGCTGGGTGTCGTCAGCGTACATGTTGTAAGGGGTTTCGGTGTGCTTGTATCGCAGACGGTGTTGGTGCGAGGTTAGGCCTTCGTTGCCTAATACTATTGCTTGCTCTGGTCTCCGGCCAGCCTTGTTGCAATAAGCACCTGTGAGTGGTTCGACCCACTCGCCCTTACGGTTCTAACACTGGACTTAGGTGCGAGAGCAGTAATGCAGAGAAAACTCAGATAGACCCGGTTGAATAGTACGAAATGGAAATCTTTATTGCATAGCGTCCAAAATCATGAAGTACATGTCATAGGCGCAAATTAACGAGAGTACAAGTATACATACATTCATAAAGCTTGGTCTATGGTAATGAAGAACGCACGGCACATCGTAAAAACGGGAACACATTATACTTTATCCTTAATAAAACCACCCTCCCCTATCAATACCTACACTACATCTACATTTGTAGGATCGGGGAACATGCTCACCACTCGTGATACTTCGGAGAATTTTAAAGTGAGGCACTCGGCTCGTTTCGCTGCAGCGCCTGACTGTCACGTGTTTGGAGGGGTCTCTGTACCCCACTTGTTTATCTTCGCTGCTGCGGCAAGCAGGCTGGGCTCCCCGTTGTCATGAAGAACTCGACAGAACTCGGGCCCGGCTGTAGAACTCAAAGAAAAGTCTTCCTGTACCGACACCAGTTGTCGGTAGAATTCAAAGAAGAGTCTTTGACCGGTTCGTGCAATAACCTGTAGAGTTCAAGAAGTGGGTCTTATATTTTCGGGCGCGGTCGGGGTTTACTGACCGCGGCGGCACATGGATTCTTCTTCTTTTCTTGTCATTTCGTCTTGTCTTGTTGGGCCTTCGGGTCCAGACACCGTTTACCGACTCTCGGGATGGTGCACCCGGTCACTTGCCTTTGTCGAGGCGGCTCGTTCCGATTGAGCTCCACCCAACATTCGAATAACCATCCAGTGCGGCTAAAAGTCCAGAGTCAACAGAGTCCAGCCCTAGAGAAGAGCTTCAGCAGTCAGCAGCAAGCTAAGAGAATAGGAGACGATTCGAGCGAATAAGAGACCGATGGACATTTGTTCACTATAGTTATAGTGCTGTGTTCCCTTATCTCCCGCCTAAATCTTAATGTTTGTCCTTTGTGAAATATTGGCGCTCAAAACTCCCAGCATGGGGCGATTCTTGTCTTTAACGGGTTTCGGTAGCACCTGAAACTGGCCAACTACCCGTTAATGTTTTCCCCATTGCTGACCCAGCCAGGATTGTATGAATCATCTCCCTGACTGGTTTTGGGGGCCCCCGAATACTTGTTTAATCACCCGTCGATGTCTCTCTCATTGTAGAGCCGTGGGGGTATTTGTGTATTGATGTGTCTGGATGGGCCTTCGATTGCCCAGTACAATGGACCTTACTTGTGCATGGAAAACGATTCCAGCACTCATATCTTTTGCTATTGTCACAAATGCAAACAGGTTGCATCCTGTCTTTATCAGTGCTTATCGAGTATGATCCCGTCTTATATTGAAATGTTTATTCGAACGCCATCTTGTCTGCCCACTGTAATTCTGGAAGCTTCTGCCACGATGCGCGGTGGCCATTTTACAGGCTTCTGTGTCCTTTTTAATCATGACAGCATTTTGTTTAAATAAACTGATCAAACGAATCTGTTTCTATCTTGTTATTTTGAATCGCGATAATTGCGAAACTTTACAGTCCCTCCTGTTGATGCGAATAACTCCGCTTATCGTATCAATTAAAAATGGTGGTGAGCAAAAATTATCCCGATTCTCCACATCCAAACACTCCCTTAACTTGAACTATCTATGGCCTCCATGCCGTCCTCATTTCCCAGGGAAAATTACATTGTTTAAACTTGGACAAATTGTAGGCAGTATTGCCTTTAAACTTACATCGCGTATACGCCTTCCAGGTGCAACAGGCCGATGCCTCTCGCACCACCTGTATATGCATGTTTTTATTATACAAGAGAAAAATAATCAAACAACCATTTTAAAAATACAAAGTTCCAAACTTAGTTACACATATTCATTACTAACAATCAATTACGAAAACACACATGGTAAAAATGGAGCGGCGTCATCCTGGCCGTTTATGCGGCACTTTCTTCATTCACGCGCACGTAACGTTCTCTCCACTCCCCTGTGTTCTCCTGCTTTGTGAGGCGTTTGCCTCTTCTGCAGTGCACGACCAATAGGTACACTACAATTATAACTTGGCACACTACCAAAATGTGGGAGGCTATCCTGATCCATGAAGGAACTTCAATATTAGTGAACAGATCCCACCACGGTGGGATTACTATGTCCAAAATTTCTGTCCCTATCTCGACAGTCTTTTGTTCCAGGGTGTAAAAATGTTTCTGTGACACCGCGACGGCTTTCAAAAGCTTGGTGAGGTGTTCAGGGAGAGGGGGAATGATGTATCCAAAATGCGCGACGAATCGCTGCAAGTCGGTGAAATTCTCTTTTACTGTAAGGTGAACAGTGGATGGTTCAGGGATCGGGACAATTCGCTGTTGTGCCACTTGAACTTCAACTCTGGGTTTAAAACAGAAACTGCTGTCACTCACCGGACACCGGCTGTGGTTTCCATGCTGGTAGTGTTGCGCTGCAGTGGTAACGCAATATGTTCCACCCCCTATGTATGCCACCTGCGGAGGCACATGATCTTGTGTCATTGCTTCCATGGTGCAATTCATTCCCTTGGCGCCAGCCGTTCTGAACCCGCATTGTGGTGGTAAAAAGGCATTCAAGTGCTGGGGACACAGTATGATGTGTGCTCCCCGGCCACGACAACCCGATAGGTCGGTACCTGTCATCGTTTGCTCCCAGCGGATGACGTAAGGTGGGACTGCTGCGTAGCGAATGTGGGCTCCCCCTGAATGACACCAATGTTCTCCACCCGGTACACCGGGGTGGGCTTTGCCGTGTCGCCCAACACCGGCATACGTAGTACTATACCCATGATGGTATGATTTGACCGTCCACAGTCCACGGGGACTGGGTATGCCTCTGAGGCTAGCCTGAGCTGGCACGGGCTTAATGCGTTCTGAAAAGGGTGGAGCGCCTGCAGGTGTTTGTTACTTATCCAGGACGGGACCAAACCTTATTTTAAATCCTCCAAATTACTGCAGCCCTCGCCCAGTAACCACGCCCCGTATAGTACGCACACCTCGTTCTGCGCAGCTTGATCGGATGCATTCCGATCTTCCCTGATCAGGGCATTTACCGTTCTCGCATGCTTCTCCAGCTCTGCTATAATCTCCTTTAAGTGTAGTGTCATGGCCTGGTCCTCATGTAACTCAGACCCTACTACCTTGTTTTCGCTTGTGAGGATGCTTTTTAATTGTGTTTTTAAACCATTGATCTGGGTCTGCAGCTCCACGTTGTCTAGAGCGTTGACCACAGATGTTCCTGTATTAAAGGCAGTGAACATATCGTTCACAATACCCCTTCTTTGTCTCCCCACCTGACCCAAAACTTCGTGTGGTGTGGTGTACAAGCTTGTTTTGTCAATCTCCGCAAAATCAAACTCGTAGAATTGTCTGAACATGTTTGTCAACAGGACCTGGTACAATTGTTCCGTCTCTTTGGGGCACCACTCTGGTAAACGCACCTCGGTGAGATTTAGAATCACCGAAGCCACCGCGTAATGTACCCCTTGAAATAGTATCTGGTCTGTTGGGACCAGTACCAAACCATTCCCGGGCCCCTTAGTGGTTTTAGGGCACCCTTCCTTCTGAGCCAAAACCACCGGAATCGTGGGCAGAGCCTTGCGTGGGCGCGTGATGAGTTCAGTGGCGTTTACCGGGATCGGGGAGAATGCAGCTCCGCACCCCTTGGTGCTGACATCCCACCTCATCCCTTTTCCGCTATCCTGCCACTGGTGTACGAAAAATATGGATATACCCTTGGGGCAAACGTACTTCGATCCCCACATACAAACATATATTCCCTCATCCGGTTCCCACCATTTGTCCCAACAGACTTTCAATTGTCCGTTAGTCCCCGTAATTGTCCGATGGGTGTTGTTACCCAATCGCTCCCACTCAACCGAGGAATTTCTCATAGTCTTGCTTAATTTCCGTAACCACCACCATCGGCTCAATGGGACCTTCCCATTGCATGTCAAACAAATCCTTTTGCCGACGGTGACGCTGATTCTGGGTGCAATGATCCTCACTCTGGGGCACAGTAAAGAAGTCTCTTTGTAGGCAAATCCGGATGCGCTTGAGTATTCCGTTGAATTCGTTCCCAGCCATCCCGGCCACCTTCCCTTGTGGAAATAAGTGGCGGTCTCCTCAGCCTTTCGCTCCCCGGTCCCATCCGTCGCGATGGGGCCCGTGTCCCCGGAGCAGCCAAACACAACGACATCCTTGGTGAGGCCCCGATAGGCCAATCCATATCCGATCGTTGCGAGCACTATCAGAATCCTTTCCATCTTTCCTGGTTCCTGTGATCAGATAAAATGGTGTAGCCAGCCTCCCAAGAGTCTCTGGCTTTTGTGAAGGGTGAGCGGGTCCCTTGACCTCGTCTCACGTATAACGACATGTATGCTGGATAGACTTTAACTATTCCTATCACTAACTCCCATCATTTTACCATTTTCTGTTAAAATTAAACTGCAAACTTACCAAACTTACAAAACTTAAACTTAAACTTATAAACTTATCTGTACAGCGCTGCCCATTCCCAGGGCAGCCTACTTAAATTCTGCGAAGGCTGCCACGAGCTTTTCCCAGTGGTGGGAGGGCACTGACCCCTTCCTTTGATCTGCCGCAGCCTGTCGCCGCTGCGCTGGGACTGGGATCTCCCTGGCTGCCTTGACCTTGAACTTACGCCTTGGGGTGTACGGGGGACTTGACCACGACTTCCTGGGCTGGGGTGTCCGACTTGACCTACGGAGGGCTACTTTGGGCAAGATTTCCAGGGCCGACGGACCAGGAACCAAGACTTCCACCGTCACGGCCTGTGGTCCTACCACAGCCGCTGGCTCCGTCTCCCCTGGCTCCGCCCCCCTGAACTCGGGATTTGCAGTTTCTGGCTCCACCCTACTTGGCCCAGTATGTGGTCCTCCACTCGCAATCCCTACCTCCCCCAAGGGCAAGACTTCCAGGGCCGACGGACCGGGTACCGAGACTTCCACCGTCACGGCCTATGGTCCTACCACAGCCACTGGCTCCGTCTCCCCTAGCTCCGCCCCCCTGGGCTCGGGATCTGCAGTTTCCGATTCCACCCTGTGTGGATCTCCACTCGCAGCCCCTATCTCCCCTGAGCTTGAGTCGAGGACGAAACTTTCGTCCTCTGACCCCAGCACCTCTCCGATCGGGTCACTACCTTGGTCGAGCTCCTCGAGCTCTTCCTCATCTGACTGTAGGGTCCCATATACAGTGGTTCCAAACTCCCTACTCTGGCATAGTTCCTAACCATGACCTGATCTCCGACTTCCCACTCCTGCTTCTTACAGGGTTCCAGCAACAGGCGATTGCCCTGATGCTGTCTTCCCATGTTCCCAGCCGCCTGCTCGTAAACCTGCTTCAGGCGCTCCAAGAGGGTCTGGACAAACTTGTCCCGTTTCACCTCTTGGAGCTGATCCTCAGTGAGCACCGGGGCTAGTACATGGGTGGGGGTTCGCATGATCCTCCCAGTCATCACCTCGTACGGGGAATACCCCGTACTCTTCGACTGGCTGGCCCGGATTCCCATGAGGACTAGAGGCAGAACCTCCGCCCATTTTTGGGGCGAGTTCATAGTCTCTTTCCTCAGCTTCTCCTTTGTAGAATTCGCAATATATCGCGATTTTATTAATAAGGAGAAAACACAGAGTTTCGTTCAAACAGCTTTTATTTCAGCAGAATGCTGCCAGGTTTCTCAAAGTAGACACAAGCAGCCTGTAAAATGGCCGCCGCACCTCGTGACAGAACATTCCAGACTTTTCGACAGGCAGACAAGATGGCGTTCCAATAAACATTTGTGCAAGATCGATTAAGATTCAGCACAGTGAAGATAATACACGAGACATTATGGGTTTACAGTATACACATAAATACTGAAATCGGTCTCCCAGGTACGAATGAAAGCTATTGTACCGAGTAATCAGGGGCCCATCCAAAAGACATTAATATGTAAAATCCCAACGACTCTACGATGAGAGAGCCATTAGCAGGTAGTTATACAAAACACTTGGAAGCCCCAAAACCCCTCCAGGGAGAACACCGACCGATTTAACAATGGGAGAAATATTAACAGGTACTCAGACATTTACGAGTAGCCCCGAAACCCATTAAGAACGGAGATCACCCATACAAGACATTTGAGCGCCAGACCCAAACAAAAGAAAGGACATTAAGGTTGGGCGGGAAACGGAAGATTTTGTACTATAATTACAAGCTCCAACCGTCCATCTCTCTCTTATTTCTCTTATCCGATCGACTCGTAACCTCATGGCTGCTCCTGCGTTTTGACTCGTAGTCTGGTTCCTGTTTTCCTGGTGCCTTTTTGAAAAAGACTGTTGAACTTTCTGATCCGTTCGGATCTACCTCGTGTCGCGTAACGAAGACCTATGTTGGTAACTGGCAGCGGAACCAAAGGCCCGAGATGAGATGAGATGAGATGAGATGAGAAGAGAGGAAGACCATACTCATCGCCACGGTCAGTAAATCCCGACCGCGCCTGTAGGTCGAATAGCCAAGTTTTCCTTGCCAGGAAGACTTCTTTGAACTTGCAAGAACGGTTCATCATCGATGATATTGACTGAGCTGTGAAACCTGCTCGGAAAAGTACCTGTTAAACCAACCAACACAGATCTTCATCACAGCAGACGGTCCAGCCTGCTAGCCGGAGCAGAAGCAAGTAAACAAGTGGGACCAGGAGATCTCCTGACCGACACGTGGGTGCTGCGGTGAAAAACATCCGATCAGCTATTTGGAATTTCTCCGAGTTATCACGAGTGGTGAGCATGAGTCTCGAAATCCTACGAATCTAGTTAGGACAGATATTGATAGGGGAGGGTTTAAGTATTAAGGATACTTGTAATGTGTGCCCCTATTTACGGTGTGTCGTTCGTTCCTCGTTTCCCTAGGATCAGCTATATAACTGCTTGTAAGATTGTACTGTCATTAATCTGTGCTTATGACATGTATTTCATAATCTTAAATATCATGCAATAAAGATTTTCCATTTCGTACCATTCAACCGAGTCTACATGAGTTTCATCTCCATTACTGCTCTCGCATCTAAGTCCAGTGTCTAGAACCGTAAGGGCGAGTGATTCGAACCACTCACAGGTGTGTCTAGTGCTCCCAGACTGGCTGGAGACCAGAACAGGCAACAAGGCTTAAACCCGCACTGACATACAGGCTGCACAGAGCCGCGTGAATCTCACAGGCTGCGAGACACGCAGGGTCAGAATCCCTTACAGCTTGAGGGTCCGGTTCATGCGTTCAACAATCCTGGATGACTGGGGATTGTGCGCTACGTGCCACTTCCCTTCAATGCCCAAAAGCATGAGGGTGTTCTGCATCACCTGGCCGGTGAAATGACTCCCTTGGTCTGACTCCACGAAACGGGGGAGTCCCCACCGCGAGAACACTTCCTGGACCAAGATCTTAGCAGTACCCAGCGCCGTAGCTGTTCTACAGGGGAAGGCTTCTACACATTTGGAAAACACATCCACCAAGACGAGGCAGTATTTGTAGCCTCCCTGGGTGGTGGGCAGGGGCCCTATGTAATCGATCTGTATCGACTGCCACGGTCCCTCCACCCTCCTGATGTGCCCCATGTGCACTTTCCTTTTCTGGGGGTCTGGGTTGTTTGCAGCGCACACGAGACAGTTTGCACAGAACTCGCGGACCTGCTCCCTGAGTCCCGGCCACCATCCCGCCTGCTCTACCCGTTGCCAGGTAACCTCCGGCCCGGGGTGTCCTGCCCCCGGCCCCTCATGAGCCAACTGTAGGAATTCCCTCCTGTGCTGCTGCGGCACAACCCACTGTTCCTCGCGGAACAGCATGCCTTCTTTAACGGAGAGGGTTGCCGTACTGTACAGGCCCTCTACCTGCTTGCCCTCAGTAATCGTTCTGAGAACTGCTTTTAGCGCGGGATCCTGGTTCTGGACGGCCTTAAGGTCTAGGGGCAGTGCTACCCTGGTGTTCCCGGGATTCCCTTCCCTGCCTTGGATTGCTGCCACGGGTCCGGGTCCATAGGGGTCCCAGAAAATGCCGTTACGGGCACCCTCCCTGGCTAGCGCATCCGCCTGCTGGTTGCCCTCCCCGCGGGGCTCTGTGGAGGAGGGAGCTTTCACCTTATGGATGAAAATCTCCCCTTCCTCCCCTACTGCTGCTAGGATCTTTTCCAGCAAGGGCTTCACCGTTAAAGGTCGCCCGTCCGCGGAGGTGTATCCACGGCGGGACCAAATGGCCAGGTATTCCGTACACGAATTGCACGTAAACATACTGTCCGAACAAATCGTGTATGTGGTTGGGAAGATCTCTGGGTGGGTCACTACGTACACCACCGCAGACAGCTCAGCCTGCTGCGCGCTCATGGTGCTGGGGAGTTTAATCGCCAGGGCAAGGTTTGCCGCAGGGTCATAAACTCCACACCCTGTGAGTCGTTCGCCAGCGGACACTGTGCTGGAACCATCAACATAAATCTCGCGACCTGTGGGATGTATCCCGGCCCGCAAACCTATGTTGACCTCCCACACCCCTTCTACCGAACACCGGTGGGCTGTTCCGGGGTATACCAAGTTGGCCGCAAGCCTGGGCTCGCAAAGACCTTTAACTCTAAGATCCATCTGGGAAAGGAGAAGGGTCCAGCGCGCAATGAGAGCGCTGCTTACGGTCCCATCCTTAATCCTCCCATCTAGAAGCATCTTAGTTGGTGTGTGATGGGTGAGGAGAGTGATGGGAGAGAGCCCTGTGAAGATCGCTGATCTTTTCACAGCCCAATGCGTGGCTAAAAGATGCCTTTCGCAGTTGGAAAAACTCCTCTCCACATCCGTTAACACCCTGGTCGAATAGACAACCGGCCTCAGCTTGCCGTGACGCTCTTGGAGCAGCACGGCGCTCAAGCTGTCTCCGCTGGCAGCTACCTCCAGGAAAAACTCCTTCCCCCCATCTATGGCCCCTAAAGCTGGCGCGGTCTGCAAATCCCTTTTTAACTTCTCGAATGCTGCCTGGCAACCCTCGTCCCAAGACCACTCCACTCCCTTATGGAGGAGTCGGAGCAGCGGAGCTGCTGTGGCCGCATAGTCCTCGATGAAGTCTCTACAGTAACCGGTCAGTCCCAGAAAGGACCTCACACCCGTTATGGTGTTGGGAATCGGTAACTCCTGCACCGACTCCCTCCTAGCCTTATCTATGGCTCTTTCCCCAGCGCGAATGGTCAGACCCAGGAATTTTACTTCCTGCTGACCGATACGTGCTTTCTTAGGGTTCACTTTAAAACCCTTTCTCGCTAGCAGCTCCAATAACTCGGCTAGCAGTGGTCCATGCTCTTCCCTTGAGTCCGTGAACAGGAGCAAATCATCCACGTATTGCACTATCTGATTGGGCTGACTAAACTCCTTTAAACTTCCTGCCATACACTGATGGAAAATACTGGGGCTGTTGTGGAAACCCTGTGGCAAACAGTTCCATGTGTACTGTTGTCCTTTAAAAGTAAAGGCAAACTTGTACTGGTCCTCTCGCCGCAGCGGGATGGACCAAAAACCGTTCGAGATATCCAGCACCGTGAACGTGGTCGCGGACGCTGGGATACTCCCTATTGGTCAGCAACTGCTGCTACTGTGGGCGCGCAGGCGGGGATGTTACTGTTAAGGACTCTGTAGTCCACCGTGGCCCTCCACGAATTATCCGGCTTCCTCACCGGCCATAATGGGGAGTTCACGTGTGTGGCTATCGGCCTCAACACGCCCTGCTGCACCAATGAGGACATTGCTGTCTCCATGTCGGGTTCTGCTTCTTTGGGGAAGTTATACTGCTTTTGGGGCCGGGTCATGGGGTCCCCGTCTATGCTGACCTCAAACCCGGTAACCCTCCCACAATCGTGCTTGTGGGTTGCAAACGCGTGCATATTATCTGACACGTACGCTTGCATGTCCGTTGGGACATCCGCGACCATAAGCCCGAGGTCGTAACCTCCGGATGGCTTCATGGTACACAGGGCCCCTTTACCTTCCTTCCCTGGGATTACAACTACCTTGCCTTTCCCACCCTTGGCTCCCCAGAGACAGTGATTCCTAAGGTCCACGAGGATCACGTGTTCCGATAGGAGATCCGATCCGAGGATACCTCTGCCACCCCACTCTTGCCATTTCATCAGTATGCACTTCCATGTGGTGTGGAGTGCTCCTAAATGAATGGAGAGCGGAATGGAGAACGCGCCAGCCTGCTCTTTTCCCGTGAACCCCGCTAATGTGTATGGGACCTTGGTAGACAGCAGTGAGTCAAAGGGGCTATCCGTATGAATCACGGTGCATGAAGCTCCCGTGTCCAACAAATAACTACCCTTCTGCTTCTCTACCTCCATCTCAACCAGGGGTCTTTTCCACGCATCATAGCTGAGCGGACACAGGTAAACGGGCTACGCGGGCTCTAGTCATTGGGTACTGGTGGACGATTTTGTGGCATCTGTGAGGCCGGTAGCGACTGCCACCCTTCCTTGCGAAATCATAAGGGACCGCATAGCTCCCAACATTGATTCTATCGCATCGGGATGGATAGGCACACCAGCTCCTCTCTCAGAGACAGGCGCTTGGGTTCGGGCTGCGGGATTTTTATCCCTGGGGTCCTTCCAGGGGTTCCTACAGTTCTTACGCCAGTGACCTGTCTTCCCGCACCCGTAACAAGCACCACTGGCTTGTGGGGCGCGGTTTCCCTCCTGATGCCACTCCTTTTGAGCCGGGGCTGCGGGCCGTGCCTCATGCACCTTTCCCTTAAGGGGACGCGCTCCCGTGCTCCTAGTGTTACGATACCCTATGGTGAGTCGATTTAGGACAGACTCCTCTGTTGTGGCGGGGTTAGTGGGATCAAACCACGCTTTGGCCTGCTCCCTGACGGCTGGCAAACTGTTGGCTACTGAACACCTGAGCCAATGAGTTAAACCTGGCACCGTTCAGATAGGTGCACGCTGGCGCACCTGGGCAGCTACGCTGGTATACTGGCCACAGCCTGTCGGCGAAAACCTTCGGGAGTTCTCCCTCCATCTGTATGATTTGACTCAATCTGACGAACGGACCTTCGTCATCCGCCCCTAACACTTCTAGGACCTCGTCCCGTAACTCCTCATAGGTTTTATTTCCCTTCTTGCTCTCGTCTGAGAGACACTGAAGGATCGAGCTATCTAACGAGAACAGCAACATTTTGGTCTTTTCCACATCGTCGCAGCCATTAATTGCTGCGGTCTGTTCTACCTCCCTAAAGTGTACGGAAGGGTCGTCTGACTCGGACAGCTTCCGTACATGGCTAATCATTGCTCTCAGCTGGTGTGAGCTGTGAGGCAATATAAGCTGGTTCAGGACATCCCCGTCATCCCCATTGGCTGCATTCGGGCCTCTCTTGTGACCTCGGAGCGGACACATCGGTCCCGGTTTCGACTCTACCTCTGGGGATTGTCCTACCTCGGGAACCTCCTTTTCTATTTCCACCACTTCCTCCCTTACCCAGGTTGCCGAATAGCTGGGTGGCGCGGAGGGCACAGTGGCAAATACCTCCTCTGCTTTGTCTGGTAGGGATTTTGGGAATTCCCTACCCACCTGTGGCTGGTTTTCTGACGGGCTGATGAGGAACAGCAAGCCGTTTGCCTTATTCAGGGCCTCTCTTAGGTTCCCTATCTCCTTCTGGCAAACACTGTGGTCGGCTCCCTCATGCCTATCCTCGAGGGCCATCTTATATGCCGCCCTAACTCCCTTCAAGCTTTCTTCCTGGGCTTTTATCTGGTTAGCTAGGCGGGCACACCGTTCCCTAATCCTACCCTCGTTTAATTTCGCTTCCGTGACCTGACACTCTAGGTAATCAATTTTAGCCTCATGGTGGTTGGCTACTATCTGGCGTTCCTGATGTAACGCATTCAAGGATGCAATGAGTTTCTGTCCTCCCGTGATCTTTTCCTCCATCTCAACTTCCAAATCCCTGATCTGAGCTGCCTGTGCTACAATGACCTGGTCCGAAAGTTGGACTTGCTTCTTGTAGCACATCAGCCAGACCGCTTTCTCCACCGACTTCTTATGCTCTTTACTGCCTGTCCATTTGATGGCTGCGTCTAGCGGACGCTTATCCATCAGTAGGTCACTTATCCACCTTTTGGTTAAGTTAACCTTCCCAAACACATAGTCGGCTACCCTCTCATCCATCACATTTCGCCTATTCACACCAGGGTCTAAAACATTACTCTCTCGCTGCCAGTGTCCTGCCGCGGTCGCCATTTTCTGTAAGGGGTTTCGGCGTGCTTGTATCGCAGACGGTGCTGGTGCGAGGTTAGGCCTTCGTTGCCTAATACTATTGCTTGCTCTGGTCTCCGGCCAGCCTTGTTGCAATAAGCACCTGTGAGTGGTTCGACCCACTCGCCCTTACGGTTCTAACACTGGACTTAGGTGCGAGAGCAGTAATGCAGAGAAAACTCAGATAGACCCGGTTGAATAGTACGAAATGGAAATCTTTATTGCATAGCATCCAAAATCATGAAGTACATGTCATAGGTGCAAATTAACGAGAGTACAAGTATACATACATTCATAAAGCTTGGTCTATGGTAATGAAGAACGCACGGCACATCGTAAAAAGGGGAACACATTATACTTTATCCTTAATAAAACCACCCTCCCCTATCAATACCTACACTACATCTAGATTTGTAGGATCGGGGAACATGCTCACCACTCGTGATACTTCGGAGAATTTTAAAGTGAGGCACTCGGCTCGTTTCGCTGCAGCGCCTGACTGTCACGTGTTTGGATGGGTCTCTGTACCCCACTTGTTTATCTTCGCTGCTGCGGCAAGCAGGCCGGGCTCCCCGTTGTCATGAAGAACTCGACAGAACTCGGGCCCGGCTGTAGAACTCAAAGAAAAGTCTTCCTGTACCGACACCAGTTGTCGGTAGAATTCAAAGAGTTAGTGCAATAACCTGTAGAGTTCAAGAAGTGGGTCTTATATTTTCGGGCGCGGTCGGGGTTTACTGACCACGGCGGCACATGGATTCTTCTTCTTTTCTTGTCATTTCGTCTTGTCTTGTTGAGCCTTCGGGTCCAGACACCGTTTACATCATTAAATAAATTTAAAACAGAAATAGACAGTTTCCTAGAAGTAAAGGGCATTAAGGGTTACGGGGAGCGGGCAGGAATTTGGACATGAGTCTAGGTTCGGATCGGTCATGGCCGTGTGGGTAGTGGAGTGGGCCCAGGGACCGTGTAGGCTGATTCTGCTCCTATTTCGTGTGTGCAATTCTGTTAGATGCAGGAGATGGTTCTGTGATAGTAGATAGTAGATTGGCGGTTAGGATCAGATCAGCCATGATCTTATTGAATGGCGGAGCAAAGCTCGAGGGGCCGATTGGCCTATTCCTGCTCCTATTTCTTATGTTCTTATGTTCTTATGTTCTTACCGACTCTCGGGATGGTGCACCCGGTCACTTGCCTTTGTCGAGGCGGCTCGTTCCGATTGAGCTCCACCCAACATTCGAATAACCGTCCAGTGCGGCTAAAAGTCCAGAGTCAACAGAGTCCAGCCCTAGAGAAGAGCTTCAGCAGTCAGCAGCAAGCTAAGAGAATAGGAGACGATTCGAGCGAATAAGAGACCGATGGACATTTGTTCACTATAGTTATAGTGCTGTGTTCCCTTATCTCCCGCCCAAATCTTAATGTTTGTCCTTTGTGAAATATTGGCACACAAAACTCCCAGCATGGGGCGATTCTTGTCTTTAACGGGTTTCGGTAGCACCTGAAACTGGCCAACTACCCGTTAATGTTTTCCCCATTGTTGACCCAGCCAGGATAGTATGAATCGTCTCCCTGATGGTTTCGGGGGCCCCCGAATACTTGTTTAATCACCCGAGAATGGCTCTCTCATTGTAGAGCCGTGGGGGTATTTGTGTATTGATGTGTCTGGATGGGCCTTCGATTGCCCAGTACAATGGTCCTTACTTGTGCATGGAAAACGATTCCAGCACTCATATCTTTTGCTATTGTCACAAATGCAAACAGGTTGCATCCTGTCTTTATCAGTGCTTATCGAGTATGATCCCGTCTTATATTGAAATGTTTATTCGAACGCCATCTTGTCTGCCCACTGTAATTCTGGAAGCTTCTGCCATGATGCGCGGTGGCCATTTTACAGGCTTCTGTGTCCTTTTTAATCATGACAGCATTTCGTTTAAATAAACTGATCAAACGAATCTGTTTCTATCTTGTTATTTTGAATCGCGATAATTGAGAAACTTTACAATGTGGAAACTGATGCTGTGTTTTTGGATGATGTCGCCAAGAGGCAACATGTAGATGAGAAATAGGAGGGGGCCAAGGATAGATCCTTGGGGGACACCAGAGGTAATGATGCGGGAGCGGGAAGAGAAGCCATTGCAGGTGATTCTCTGGCTATGATTAAATTGATAAGAATGGAACCAGGCAAGTGCAGTCCCACCCAGCTGGATGACAGGGAAGAGGCATTGGAGAAGGTTGGAGTGGTCAACCATGTCAAAGGCTGCAGACAAGTCAAGAAGGACGAGGAGGGATAGTTTACCTTTGTCACAGTCACAAAGAATGTCATTTGTGACTTTGATGAGAGCTGTTTTGGTACTGTGGCAAGGGCGGGAACTTGATTGGAGGATTCAAACGTGGAATTGCGGGAAAGATGGGCACGGATTTGGGAGGTGACAACACATTCAAGGACTTTGGAGAGGAAAGGGAGGTTGGAGATGGGGCGGTTGTTTGCAAGGACAGAGAGGTCAAGGGTTGGTTTTTTGAGGAGAGGGGTGATGATGACAGATTTGAAGGACGGGGACAGTACCTGAAGAGAGAGAACCGTTAACAATGTCAGCTAACATGGGAGCCAGAAAAGGAAGTTGGGTGGTCAGCAGTTTGGTGGGAATAGGGTCGAGAGAACAGGAAATGGATCTCATGGACAAGATGAGCGCAGAGAGGTCATGAGGGGAGATCGGAGAGAAACTGGAGAAAGATATGAGTTCAGGGCTAGGACAGGGGGAAATCTTAGAGGAAGTTTCACCCGGTGGGCTAGGAAAAGGAAGGGAAGTGGCAGAGGCAGCGGAACGGATGGTCTCAATCTTAGAGACAAAGAAGTCCATGAGCTCCTCACACTTGTTGTCAGAGGTGAGAGTGGAGGAGACGGGGAGAGGGGTTTAAGAAGACAGTTAGCAGTAGAGAATAGGAGCTGGGGTTTATCTTTGCATTCCAGAATGATTCTGGAATAGTGAGCAATTTTGGCAGACGAGAGCAGGACCCGATAATGCTTTATGTGGTCCAGCCAGATCTGGCGGTGAATGGCTAAACCAGTTGTCCGCCATATCCGTTCAAGTCTGTGTCCCTTGGACTTAAGCAAGTGGAGATGAGGGATGTACCAGGGGGAGTGGCCAGTGTGAGAGATAATAATTCTTTTAATAGGGACTAGTGCATCAAAGGTGGTGGTGAAGGTGTGGTTGAGCAGATCAGTAGCTGCAGAAATGTCATGGTGAATGGAGGGCCAAAGGCTAGACAGTTGGGATTTCATAAGTGCAGTTGTAAGAGAGTTGGGAGAAAGTTTTTCTCCAGGGGCGGACACAGAAGGAAGTAGAGTTTGGGGGAGGGGGGTGGTGGAAGAGGGATGTGGGTGGAGAGCGATACGAGGAAGTGGTCAGAAATGGCCTTATCTGCGATTGACAAGATGGGAGTAGCGCGGCCACGAGAGATGGCAAGGTCGAGGGGGTGGCCGTGAATATGGGTTGGGGAGTTTACATGGAGGGAGAGATTAAGGGAGGATAGGAGGCTAGTGAACTCAGAGGAGAGAGCATGATGAATTGAGATGGAGGTTGAAATCACCGAGGATGAGAAGTCGTTCGGTGTAGAGGCTGAGGGAGGAGAATAGTGAAGATATCTCGGTAATAAACATTTTATGGTACTTGGGTGGGCAGTAGAGAACGAGAATTTTAAATGAGAGGTGAGAGGGGTGGAATAAGAGGAGATGCTCAAAGGAGGAGAAAGTGCCAGAGGAGTAGGGGGCCGGACCAAGGTGTGATTTGGTGATGAGAGCCACACCGCCACCACGGCGGTCTGAACAGGGCAAGTGGTGGAAAGTATAGCCAGGCGGGGAGGCTTCATTTAAGGGTAAGATGTCATCACCCCTCAACCAAGTTTCCGTCAGGGCCATTTCGATGCAATCATCCACGATAAGCTCATGGATGGCAAGGACCTTGTTCGCAAGTGAACGGACATTCTGGAGGGAGACGCGGGGAGGGTCGGTGATGGCTGCCCCATTGCCAGTGTCCACAGGGTCAGCGCTGGGAGGGGTGAGTTGGACCGGGAGGACATTGGCAAGATTTGACACCAGTGGGCGCGCTGGGCGGGAAGATCATCGAGAGAGTAAGATGGGACAGTTGGGGTTGCTGCTCATAAGGCGGTAGCAACGAGTGCCTCGATGGGCCCTTCATAGGATGCTAAGAGAGGCACAGAGGGAAGCTGTAGGCTTATCTAAGGGGGAGTCAAGCCTGGGACGTTGGCAGGAAAGTAAGACAGTCGATGAGTAATGAAGGGTTGGGGTAGGGATTTGGGAGGGCAGAGTATCCGAGAGAGGAGAGATGAAAGGAGGCATGACGACAGGGGAGAGCGGTCAGGGAGGGATAGAGAGAAAGGAAAAGATGGGGAAAAACTGGAAAAGTATTGAATGGCTCGGGTCCGGAGCAACAGCCAAAGTGTGCACACGAATGGGCACAGGAAAAGCTCAGGTTACAGAGGCCTGTTTAAATGTAATAATTAATGGAATACATATATCCTGGTAGCAGGGAATAGGTTGGAGACAATAGTAGGGAGACCAGGGTCAAAGTCAGAGGCCCTATGGAAGGACAAAATCGACATAAGCATGATGGGCCGGTACGGAGCATCGACGAACCGCTGTCCAAAGCAGGTGAGTGAAGTCCAGAAGCTATTTGAAGGGTAGAAAGTTCAAGGATGGAGGTTGTTGCGTAGGAATGAGAGTCGGTAGCGGTGCAGAAAGATGATGGCTAAATTGACGCAAGTTGGAGGTCACCGTAGCTCAAAGTTCAGAATGCAACACATAACAACAAAAACAACTTGCATTTATATAGCGCCTTTAACATAGCAAAATTCCCAAGGCGTTTCACAGGAGTGATTATCAACCCAAACTTGACAGTACAGGTGACCAAAAGCTTGGTCAAAGAGGTAGGTTTGAAGGAGCATCCTAAAGGAGGAGAGAGAGATAGAACATAAGAACATAAGATGTATGAGCAGGAGTAGGTCATTTGGCCCCTTGAGCCTGCTCCGCTTTTCAATAAGATCATGGCTGATCTGATCTTGGCCTCAACTCCACTTCCCTGCCCGCTCCCCATAACCCTTGACTCCCTTATCGTTCATAAATCTGTCTATCTCCACCTTAAATATATTCAATGACCCAGCCTCCACAACCTTTTTTTTTATTCATTCCTGGGATGTGGGCGTCGCTGGCAAGGCCAGCATTTATTGCCCATCCCTAGTTGCCCTTGAGAAGGTGGTGGTGAGCCGCCTTCTTGAACCGCTGCAGTCCATGTGGTGAAGGTATTCCCACAGTGCTGTTAGGTAGGGAGTTCCAGGATTTTGTCCCAGCGATGATGAAGGATCGGCGATATATTTCTAAGTCAGGATGGTGTGTGACTTGGAGGGGAACTTGGAGGTGGTGGTGTTCCCATGCGCCTGCTGCCCTTGTCCTTCTAGGTGGAAGAGGTCGCGGGTTTGGGAGGTGCTGCTGAAGAAGCCTTGGCGAGTTGCTGCAGTGCATCTTGTAGATGGTACACACTGCAGCCATGGTACGCCGGTGGTGGAGGGAGTGAATGTTTAAGGTGGTGGATGGGGTGCCAATCAAGCGAGCTGCTTTGTCCTGGATGGTGTCAAGCTTCTTGAGTGTTGTTGGAACTGCACTCATCCAGGCAAGTGGAGGGTATTCCATCACACTCCTTACTTGTGCCTTGTAGATGGTGGAAAGGCTTTGGGGAATCAGGAGGTGAGACACTCGCCGCAGAATACCTAGCCTCTGACCTGCTCTTGATGCCACAGTATTTATGTGGCTGGTCCAGTTAAGTTTCTGGTTAATGGTGACCCCAGGATGTTGATATTGGGGGATTCGGTGATGGTAATGCCATTGAATGTCAAGGGGAGGTGGTTAGACTCTTGCTTGTTAGAGATAGTCATTGCCTGGCACCTGTGTGGTGCGAATGTTACCTGCCACTTATCAGCCCAAGCCTGAACGTCATCCAGGTCTTGTTGCATGTGGGCATGGACTGCTTCAATACCTGAGGAGTTGTGAATGGCGCTGAACACTGTGCAGTCATCAGCGAACATCCCCATTTCTGACCTTATGTTGGAGGGAAGGTCATTGATGAAGCAGCTGAAGATGGTTGGGCCTAGGACACTGCCCTGAGGAACTCCTGCAGCGATGTCCTGGGGCTGTGATGATTGACCTTCAACCACCACAACCGTCTTTCTTTGGGCTAGATATGACTCCAGCCAGTGGAGCGTTTTCCCCCTGATTCCCATTGACTTCAGTTTTACTAGGGCTCCTGCCTTGATGTCAAGGGCAGTCACTCTCTGGGGAAGAGAATTCCAAAGATTCACAACCCTCTGAGAGAAGAAATGCCTCCTCATTTCCGATTTAAAAGGGTGCCCCCTTATTCTGAAATTATGCCCCCTAGTTCTAGATTCCCCCATGAGGGGGAACATCCTCTCTGCATCTACCCTGTCAAGCCCCTTCAGAATCTTATATGTTTCAATAAGATCCCCTCTCATTCTTCTAAACTCCGATGAGTATAGGCCCAACCTGCTCAACCTTTCTTCATAAGACAAACCCTTCATCTCCAGAATCAACCTCATAGAGAGTCGGAGAGATTTAGGGAGGGAATTCCAAAGCTTAGGGCCTAGACAGCTGAAGGCACGGACGCCAATGGTGGAACGAAGAAAATCAGGGATGCGCAAGAGGCCAGAATTGGAGGAGCGCAGAAATCTCGGAGGCTTGTAGGGCTGGAAGAGAGTTACAGAGATAGGGGCGAGGCCATGGAGAAATTTGAAAATAAGGATGAGACTTTTAAAATCGAGGTGTTGCCAGACCGGGAGCCAATGTAGGTCAGAGAGCACAGGGGTGATGGGTGAACAGGATTTGGCGCGTGTTAGGATACGGGCAGCAGTTTTGGATAAGTTCAATTTACGGAGGATGCAAGGTGGGAGGCCAGCCAGGAGTGCATTGGAACAGTCGAGTCTAATGGTAACAAAGGCATGGATGAGGGTTTCTGCAGCAGATGAGCTGAGGCAGGGGCAGAGAGGGACGATGTTAAGGAGGTGGAAGTAGGCGGTCTTTGTGATGGAGAGGATCAGAATCATAGAATGGTTACAGCACAGAAGAAGGCCATTCGGCCCGTCGAGCCCGTGCCGGGGTCAGAAGTTCAGCTTAGGGTCAAATAGGACGCCAAGGTTGCGAACAGTCCTCCAATAGATTAAAGACTTAATAATGTAAGCTTGGATGCTTAGTTTTCTGTTCTGCTTTTATAACTATTAATTTTTCAGGTCAAGTAGGGTTAGAGGGTAGCGGATAATGGAATCAATGGGGAAATGGGAGTGGGAGGCAGGGAAGGGGAGCAGGGATGTGAGTAGGAAAGGGAGGAAGAGAGTTTTCAGAAGGTGAGTGGGAAGAGGAGGGAGAAAAACAGTAGGCGATGAGCGGAAAGGAGAGAGGAGTGAGGAGAGCAGTGAATAGAGCAAAAAAGGGGAGAGGTAGGGAGAAGGGATTATGAGATAATGAGAAATGGGGAAAGGGATGGCGATTGAGAGGACAGGGGCGAAAGGACAGGGCGAGGAACAGAGGGAGGAGGATGCAAAAGGAGAGGAGGGAGATGGAGATTGATGAGTGGCGAGGGGGATGGGAATGAGGAGGTGGCGAAGGGTCAAAAAATCATCTGGAAAGTGGAGGGCAATGTCTTGAGTTGTACATACATAATTCTACACACGCAGAGGAAATGAGATCTCCTGATGTGGAATGCATAATCTATCTGGTCTACTTACCAATGTAACTCTACAAGTCTTATGGGGTAGTGGTGGTGAATAGTCAGCATGTTGTAATGTTGTGATGTCAGGACACATGTTTGGTTTTGGAGACCTGTGGTCAGTCCCAGCCCGAAAGAGCTAAGCTGTGATGTTGGACCAGACAGAATCCATTGGCGAGTCATCAATTAGGCAGATCAACTAAACTGGAGTATAATTTGGATATTGTGAACTAGGATTTCATCACCAAATTAATACTGTACCATCATAAATCTGGTGTGAAATGCCTGCTGTAATACATCAATAGCATTAATCTGTGTCTCAAATTATCTCTGCAAAATTGATATTTTAAAATTCTTAAACTGCAAGTGAAATGACATACTAATGTCAGGGCTAATAGATAGCCAGTTCCCACTTTTGCAGCAAGCACTGCCAGGTTAATGTATAATGCATATTAAATAGGTTTCCTCAATTCTGGTCAGATGCTGCTTGATATGAACCATATAGAAAAGTATTTCATTCTTCACATTTTCATTTTCCTCACTAACCATCCTTGCACCCTCTCTGAATTGGATTACCAATTTACCATTAATGTATAATGTTTTGTGCTGAGGAATTACACACTGTGAACTGAGAGTTCAAATTCATTTCAGTTAGAACCTTGAAATCCATTCGAAAGAGAGCCCTTAATCAAATCACCTTGGATGGATTCCAACCCACAAGTTGAAGAAGGCTATTCAACCTATTTTAGTTCATCCATCCAGAAGGACCATGGAGTCTTCCCATGCGGCATCAAATTGGTTGTTAAAAAATTCAAGGGTTTTCACCTCGACTACTCTACCTGAAAGTCCACTTATAGTTTGAACCTGTGTTTCCTTATCCTAATTTTGCATTTAATTTAATTTTCTGTATTTATCTTTTTAATAATTTTAATTATCTCATACAGCTCTAAGATCACCCCTCTGACACCTACTTTCAAGGTTGACAAGTCCATGGGCGTGAAATTGGGCTCGGTAGCGACCATTGTTTGGGCGCTACAAATGCCGTTCGGGGACCAAAATGGCAGTCAGATGCGTGTGCGCACATTTCTGCCATGAATCGCACCGGATGCCATCTTGGTGAGGGTGCTGGCGCACGCAACTCACGTCTACTGGAAGCATGCAAAGCAGGCAGATCATGACGTCATGACGCCAGCGGTGCCAGTTTGGAGCTCAACGCTCCAACCGACGCCCTCTCTGATTCTCACACAGCTGAACACGCGTTAAGCAGCAGGAAAGACCCCCCACCTGCTTTATTTAAAGGGATCATCAACTACTTACAGGTTAGTTGCTGGTTGATTTCTTCTGGCTGTTCCTACGATTCTACAAGTGTTTAGTGCTTTCCATAATTCTTACAAGTTGTTAAAGTCTACAGGGAGTGGTGTGGCAGGTGCTGAAGGACTTTTGCTGACTTCAAGGCTTCTGCACAAACCAGTTGCTCCCAGACATGGGTGCACTAGTAGGCCTTACCCTTGGAATACAGCATGACTGGGACAATGAGCAGATGTCAGCAGAATGGGTGTCAAGGTTCGAGATGGTCTGCTGCATGCACAACTGCACCATCGTGAGGGCACAGCCCTTGCCACCAGCTATACAGTGAGCAGCTGAGGAGCAAGAGGAGGAAGAAGATGAAGAGAAGGAAGGGAGAAAGCAACCTAGACAGTTTCTTTCTGGCCGAGCTGTCCATGAAGACCTAATTCGAGTGCGATGCCAGTAACCACAACCCCAATACCCCATTCATCAACAGTCCCACATGTTACCTTCACTCTGTCACTGACCTTATCGCATCCACTTGGCCACAGTGCAAAAATAAAAGCCAACACAAATTAAATTTCAAACCAAATTTATAAATGAAATCAAGCCATATTGCATACAAAAGTCAACTAATCATTCTTGTGCATTAGTGCCTGTCTTGTGTGTGCCTTTGCCTGTCCTAGTGCTCCTACACAGTGCTACTTCAGTGGCTGCAGCGTTGCTGGTGGAAGGCTGCTGACTTTCAGTGGGGGAGACTGCAGATGGCCTTGGAGGATGACCTCAGGCAGCTCTGGGCCTAGAATGCCTGGTTGATGACTGCAACATTTCGGCATGGGCGGCAACAGTCTGGGCTGGATGGCTGGCAGCAACAGCAAGGGCACTGGTGGAGTGGCAGGGGTGCGATCACAAATGCTGTCATCTTGAGAGAGGACAGCAGGTTCGAGCTCCAGGGAGCCATGGCCACTCCTCCGGGGCGGTGCATCAGCATTCCTAGTAATCTTTTGGAGGACAGATTGCTGGACTGCTGTGACACCCTGCAAGCCCCTTTGAACACTGGTAAGTGCAGCCATGATGGCAGCAGTCTGAGCTTTCACTTCAGCATGCAGACGTTGGGTGGCTACTGCTTGTGCTGCAATGGAAGCTGTGACATCAGCCATCAGACGCTGCATCATGGTTGGGTCCACAAGTGTGCGAATAGAGTTGGCCACCACTTCCATGCTGGAAAGGATGAGCTCCAAGCTCTGCGGCAAGTTGGTGCTGTACCCCTCCATGCTCCTTAACATTGAATGCAGGCTTTCTGGCAGGATTCCCAATGCACCAAGCATTTGGGGGTGCATACCCATCAGTGTTCTTCTGAAGGCTGCCCCATCGAAGTCCTCATCTGAGTCCTCTGCAGCAGAAACCGTGTGCGACCTCACCCTCCGGCGAGCTGTCACCTACGCTCTCCTTGCCCCCTGCCTTGGCTGCAACGCACTTGTGCCCGGTGTCTCACTACATGCAGATCCTACCTCTAATCTATCCTCTACGAAAGGCGCAGTGTCTATATCTGAGCTGGTGGCTGCGAGTGTGAAATCAAGTACTGGTGCCCTGTCTTCATCATCATTCTCTTCTTGAAGTTCCTCCACTGCCTGGCCAGGTTGCACCTTTTGGGTATCTGAAAGGAAAAGGCACAAGGGTAAGGTTGTGGTAAGGGGTGGGGGGAAGTAGGAGGTGCATGCTTACACCATCTGCAGCTTGTAAATCAGAAGAGATTGTGGAATGAGGGGGAAGTGAGCTGAGAGGAGGAGGATTAGGTATGAGGATACCATCATCTTCGATGGTTTCAGCCCCGCCGCTCGCCACGGCCTCAGCAATGGCTGTTCCAATAATGGCCAGCACAATCTCCTCCATGGGGGTAAGGACATGCAGGCACACCTGTCCCCCTCCGATAGCTCCTGCAGCCTCCAGTTGTGCACCACCTTGTCCTGCAAGAGAGAGGAATGTGTGTCAGTGAGTGTCGTGCAATCTGTTTGGGTGATGTGGCTGTCATGGTTGAATAACTGGCAGTGTGTGCAAGCTGTTAGATGTGGATGTGAGGCTTGCAGCAGTGCTAAGTGTGTGAGAGTGAGTTGAAGCATATGAATGCTAAGTATGAGTCCTGATTGATAGAGATTATTGGTAGGTGAGTGGTGAATTGAGCAGTGGATGAGGCTAGGGGTGCAGTTGGTAGGATATGGCATTTGAAGATGCATTCACTGACCTTGACCACTCCTGTGAGGCTATTGAACTTCTTGTGGCACTGCATCTAGGTCCTCAGGGCTTGACTCCTAGCATTGACCTCCATGGCTATCTGCTCCCACTGCCTTTTGACTGTGGGTCTAGAGGGTCTCCTGCCCTCCTGTGGACACAGGGCATCTCACCTCAGAATCACAGAATCACAGAATCCCCACAGTGCAGATAGAGGCCATTTCGGCCCATCGAGCCTGCACCGACACATATCCCACCCTATCCCCGTAACCCCACGTATTTAATCCCCCTACCACTAAGGGTCAATTTATCATAGCCAAATCAACCTAACCCGCACATCTTTGGACTGTGGGAGGAAACCGGAGCACCCGAAGGAAACCCACGCAGACACGGGGAGAATGTGCAAACTCCACACAGACAGTCACCCGAGGCCGGATTCGAACCCAGGTCCCTGGCGCTGTGAGGCAACAGTGCTAACCACTATGCCACCGTGTTGCCCACCTCCTTTCCACTTCTTCCACCAAGGGCTCCAGTGCAGCGTCTGAAAACCTTGGAGCATGCTCTTTCCATGTTGTGCCTTTCATCACTGTTTCCCAGGTCAGATTCACTTCCTACATGACTCCCAGCACCTGCGCCAACCACAATGCACCTCCCCTTTAAGAGGTGCAGGCTAGCTTTAAGCAGTCCAGGCTAGCTTTAAGTGGTGCTAAGAAGTTACAATTTTGGGCCCCCTGCTAACGCGTGCAGTCAATGAACAGCACGGTTAGTGCTGGTTGCACACAGAAATCATTCTAATGAGCAGGCAGCACAAAGTTGCCGTGCAGCCAGCATTTCAATCAACGGACGCGGGTGAATCGCACATTGCGATCCGTACGCCTGTTTTTGGGGGCTATCCAATTTAGCCCTCCCCCCCCGCCCCCAGGTTTCTTCAATTTCTCATAACTCAGAGTTCTAAAACTAGCGATCAATCTTGTGGCTCTTATCTGCATTGGCTCCAACGCTCGAATGTTTCTCTTGTGTCTTGGTGACCAAAACTGGACACTATACTTCATTTCTGGTCTGACCAAACTACACAGTTTGACCATGACTACTTCTGACTTGTATTTACTGTTTTGCTGTTCAACATTCTACCTGGCCCCTGAGTTGTAAGAATGAGTTCTAATCCATTATGCACTCATTCCTCCTACAAAAAGAATGACAAATATTTCATATAAAATATTTTTATTTTGAAAGATGCAATCCGATCAGCACACATTTTATGGTACAAATTACATAATTATATTTGGTTTACAATGATAGAAAATTCAATTACACAGTAATACCTGTACCGTATAATCAACTTAGTCTTCAATCGTGGGGTTAATGGAGGCCACCATTGTTTCATGGTTTATTTTTCTGAAAATTACTTTCACTACATTGCTTTTTATTCTCTTTAGAGCCATCTGCATTTTTCCTTGGGCCATGCTGATATAAATGCTCATCCCTCAATGATAAGGAAAAAGGGATGACTTTGGGCCACTTCCCTCATTTCTATTGATCCACATGAAATAAACCGTCATTGGGGGTAAAATTGTAAGGGGTTTCGGTTCGGGGTGCTTGTGCGGGGTTAGGCCTTCGTTGCCTAATACTATTGCTTGCTCTGGTCTCCGGCCAGCCTTGTTGCAATAAGCACCTGTGAGTGGTTCGACCCACTCGCCCTTACGGTTCTGACACTGGACTTAGGTGCGAGAGCAGTAATGCAGAGAAAAACTCAAATAGACCCGGTTGAATAGTACGAAATGGAAATCTTTATTGCATAACGTCCAAAATCATGAAGTACATGTCATAGGCACAAATTAATGACAGTACAAGTATACATACATTCATAAAACTTGGTCTAGGGTAATGAGGAATGCACGGCACATTGTAAAAAGGGGAACACATTATATTTATCCTTAATAAAAACCACCCTCCCTTATCAATACCTACACTAATCTAGATTTGTAGGATCGAGGAAACATGCTCACCACTCGTGATACTTCGGAGAATTTTAAACGAGGCACTCGGCTTGTTTTGCTGCAACACCTGACTGTCACGTGTTGGAAGGGGTCTCTGTACCCCACTTGTTTATCTTCTCTGCTCCGGCTAGCAGGCTGGGCTCCCCGTTGTCATGAAGAACTCGACAGTGCTCGGGCCCGGCTGTAGAACTCAAAGAAAAGTCTTTCTGGACCGACACCAGTTAACCGGTAAAATTCAAAGAAGAGTCTTCCTGTATTGACACCAGTTGTCGATAGAATTCGAAGGAGAGTCTTCCACTGGTTCAGCAGCAACCTAATAGAGTTCAAAAATGGTCTTTATATTTACGGGCGCGGTCGGGGTTTACTGACCGCGGCGGCACGTGAATTGTTCTTCTTCTCTTCTCATCTCGTCTCGTCGGGCCTTCGGGTCCAGAACACCGTTTACCGACCCTCGGGATGGTGCACCCGGTTACTGGCCTTCGTCGAGGCGACTCGTTCCAAATTCAAACGAATCAGCCCCGGGAGGATCAGAGGAATAAGAGAGTTCAGCAGCCAGCAGCGAGATAAGAGTCAAGAGAGCGATGGACATTTGTTCACTATAGTTATAGTGCTGTGTTCCCTTATCTCCCGCCCAAATCTTAATGTTCATCCTTTGTAAAATCTTGGCACTCAAAATTCCCAGTATGGGGTGATTCTTTCCTTTAATGGGTTTCGGTAGCACCTTAAACTGGCCAACTACCCGTTAATGTTTTCCCCATTGTCGAACCGGCTAGGAGTCTCCCTGACTGGTTTTGGGGCCTCCTCGAATACTGACTTAATCACCCGAGAATGGCTCTCTCATTGTAGAGCCGTGGGGAATTTGCGTATTGATGTATCTGGATGGGCCTTCGATTGCCCATTACAATGGTCCTTACTTGTGCATGGAAAATGATTCCAGCACTTATATCTTTGCTATTGTGTCGAATGCAGACAGGTTGCATCCTGTCTTTATCAGTGTTTGCTGCGTATTAACCAATCTTTACTGAAATGTTTATTCGAACGCCATTTTGTCTGCCCACTGAAAATTCTGGAAGCTTCTGCCACGAGGCGCGGCGGCCATTTTACAGGCTTCTGTGTCCTGTTTAATCATGACAGCATTTCGTTGAAATAAAACTGATGAAACGAATCTGCTCTATCTCGTTATTTTGAATCGCGATAATTGCGAATTTTACAAAATTCAACTTCAGCTGGGGCACAAAACAGGTGGTATCAGGTTGGCTGTACATTATACACCCCACCCTCTTCTCCTTTCCAATGGAAACGAAAATCAGTTGAACACTTGTAGGTTTCATAACTGCATACAAGCTTAGACCATTGCACAAAGCACAAAAAGAAAATAATCCAAAACAGTATAAAATAGCAGCTAATCCATTAATCTGATAATTTTTTGAATTTAAACAGTCATTAAAGTGTAAAAGATAAAGAAACTACTTTAACCTAAACTTGCGAGCATGTGAACAGTAATATTGTTCACCTTCATTCCTTATTTACACAATTGTGCCAGGAGGTGGCAACACTGGCATGATCTGTAGATCAAAGCACTGGTGCAAAAAAAAATGAGCATGGCTTCTCAAAATTCATTAATAATAACAGCAAACATTCAGTGAAAAAAGGTACCTTTCACATAAATTACTTGATCTTCCACTGCATTGCTCACAGACAAGAAGTTAAAACAACATCTCAAGCAAATGAATATATTTGGAGCACAGTATGATAATATTAAATTGGTGTAAGGCACCAAGATGGACAGTGGTTCTGTTAGCATTAAGGTGCAGTATCTGTTGAAACAGGTGTCCATAAGGTACTGCAAAAATGTTAACAGAAAATAAGCCAAAGTGTGCAAATGGTGACATAATTCAGGGAAAGAAGATGAAAGTTTGTAAAGAACATATTTTCTCAAATTTGAAGATTTAAATAAAAGTTTGTTATTTAAAGATAAAGATGGCGAAAATTTCCAAAGCGTAGGTGTCGGGGTGTGCCTGCCCAGAACCTCCACCACTGGCCCCACCAAAATTGGCTGGATCAGAGAAAATCCTTTAATTATCATCTCACTGGCGGCCACCAATACCACTAGAGGTGCATCTACGGCATCTGCCTGCTGGTGAGGCCAGTAATTACTACCAAAGAGTTCTTTGCAGAGACAAGCAATCCCAGGTAGCACGCCGGCGAAGATGACTTGAAGTTCGCAGTGGCCCTCAGCTGAGTTGTTAAAGGAGACCACGAAGGGGGCCAACCAGGAAGAGGGGCAACTGGGTCAGGAGTGGGGGGGGGGGTGCGATCGGGTTAGGAGGGGAGCAGTGGCCCTGAGGGAGGGTAACAGTGATTGGGAAGGATGAGGAAGGCAAAGGCAAAATGGAGGAAAACCCAGCCCTGGGTGCATGGATGAGATTTCCTGTTAAATGCTGCTGGTGGACAGGGTTCTGTGCTTGGATCATGCAAGTGTAAAATTTGGAGGGATTGTACACAATTCTAAATTTGCTGTTTATTGCCTTGTAAGCATGCAAAGGGAGCAACAAGACTAATTTCAAGTGTAAAGAGGATGAGCTGTAAAATATTAAAAGGTATGGAAAAGGTAAATTTACTTCAACTCAAGCTGGGAAAGGATGACCAGAGAACACAAATCCAAATTAATGAAAGGTAAATTTAAAACAGACATTAGAAACTTCTTCACTCAAAAAATGATAAATGATTGGAGCAATTTTCCAAGTGGGACAGTGGAGGTTAAAAATGCAGCTGGCTGCTGTAATGAGAGAGTTAGGTCACTAGAGGGCTAAATGACCTTTTGTCGTCATCGGCTTGTGGTTCTTGCACGTCTGGAAATGGAATATGACCCTTAATGTAAATCTCCTTTGTTCTACTCTTCAAACCTCATCTGTAGTGGAGGATGTCAGTGTCACAGACACAATGGGCCGGATTTTGCGCTCAGTGACAAATAAATGGTGCCAGCTGTTCATTACACTTGCACTTGCCCACAGACTTTCTATGGGGTTTTGCACTGGAACTTACTGTAATTAGGAGAGCCATTTCGGCACAGCGCCCTCCACAGGGCAAGCAACTGTGTATCTCCTTAACCAATCAGATTGAAGAATCGTTAATGAGCGGCACACAGTCTGAACCAGGAAGTGTCAGTCAGAATATTTAATTCAATGTCAAATCAGTTACAGAAAGCAAAATAAAGTGGGAAATAAAGATGGGATTGAGATGGAGATGAAAGAAACAGAAAAAGTGAAAAAAAATTAAATATTTTAATTTTTTTAAATCTCCAATAATAATTAAAATCTGAAGGAATGAGACTCCACACTTGAAAAAGTTAATTTTTAGTGCTAGCGAGATTGTTTGGCATTAATTGAGGCTTATCACGCCATTCAAAATTTACTTAGACTGGAATGGACACGCACTAACATTTTCTGGCGAGTTTAGTGGGTATCTATCACCACAGGGTGGACAAAGGTGAACCAGTGGATGTGGTGTATTTAGATTTTCCGAAGGCATTCGATAAGGTGCCACATAAAAGGTTACTGCATAAGATAAGAGCTCACGGAATTGGGGGTAATATATTAGCATGGATAGAGTATTAGCTAACTAACAGAAAGCAGAGTCAGGATAAATGGGTCATTTTCCGGTTGGCAAACGGTAACTAGTGGGGTGCCACAGGGATCGGTGCTGGGGCCTCAACTATTTATAATCTACATTAATGACTTGGATGAAGGGACCGAGTGTAATGTAGCCAAGTTTGCGGATGATACAAAGATGGGTGGGAAAGCAAGTTGTGCAGAGGACTCAAAGAACCTGCAAAGGGATATAGACAGGCTAAGTGAGTGGGCAAACATTTGGCAGATGGAGTATAATGTGGGAAAGTGCGAGGTTATCCACTTTGGCAGGAAAAATAAAAAAGCAAATTATTATTTAAATGGAGAGAGATTACAAAATGCTACAGTTCAGAGGGACCTGGGGGTCCTTGTGCATGAAACACAAAAAGTTAGCATGCAAGTACAGCAAGTAATCAAAAAGGCAAATGGAATGTTGGCCTTTATTTCAAAGGGGTTGGAGTATAAAAGCAGGGAAGTCCTGCTACAACTGTACAGGGTATTGGTGAGACCACACCTTGAGTACTGCGTACAGTTTTGGTCTCCTTATTTAAGGAAGGATATACTTGCATTGGAGGCAGTTCAGAGACGATTCACTAGGTTAATTCCAGAGATGAGGGGCTTGACTTATGAGGAAAGGTTGAGCAGGCTGGGCCTATACTCATTGGAATTTAGAAGAATGAGAGGTGATCTTATTGAAACATATAAGATACTGAGGGGGCTCGACAAGGTAGATGCAGGAGGATGTTTCCCCTCGTGGGGGAATCTAGAACTCGGGGGCATAGTTTCAGAATAAAGGGTCGCCCTTTTAGAACTGAGATGAGGAGGAATTTCTTCTCTCAGAGGGTCATAAATCTGTGGAATTCTCTGCCCCAGAGAGCTGTGGAGGCTGGGTCATTAAATACATTTAAGGTGGAGATAGACACATTTTTGCAAGATAAGGGAGTGAAGGGTTATGGGGAGCGGGCAGAGAAGTGGCTTTGAGCCCAAGATCAGCCATGATCTTATTGAATGGCGGAGCAGGCTTGAGGGGCCAAGTGGCCTATTCCTGCTCCTATTTCTTATGTTCTTATGTTCTTAAATGCAGCAACTTCATGCGATTCCATGTATTGCAATGCCGAGTATATCGGCGAGATACTGTTATAGCGAAGCTTCTGGAGGAGCAGGGCAATTCAACCAGCAACTTCCTGATTTCCATGTTTAATTGCACATGCGTGGTCGCCGGAGGTTGCTGTCCGATTTACACTTTGATAACAGTGAGCGCTGTTACCCTCCCCATTATTTCTACAGTAAAATCCAGCCAAAAATGATGTGTAGGGGAGACCCTGGAAATGTTTGAGGATCCGCCATCTTTGATTTTTGGTGCAGTGGATTTTTCCATTGTAATATTACAGCTTCTGGAGTTTAAGTAGTCAGTACAGTGAGATGTGTGCATAATGGAACAAATACAGTTCTCTAAAAATGTGAAATTATAACCGAACCAGCCTGGTGGGTAACTGAGAGGAACGGAACAATCTCCCATTTTACACCCTGACTGATTTTAATTTCTATTGAGTGCAATTGAGCGGGGTGTAAATCAAGTGATGGAACCAATCCCATCAGTTTCTCAACGGCCGGGTTAGGTCAAAATTACCCCCATATTGTTATTTTATGGACTGTATCTTCATATTGTAGAATGAAAGAGAGTAGAATGCTGCGCTACCGTGTTTTGATAATGAGTCAGATTTGAAACATTAGTGAATCTTTATTTCAGATGTTAATCAACCTATTGTGCAGTTTTTAAATATGTTTTTATTTCATATTTCCTATATTTCTGTTTATTTTTATAGCTGCACTATTTTTTGCTGGTTTGCGATGATCATAGAATCATAGAATCATTGAATGGTTACAGAACAGAAGGAGGCCATTCGGCCCATCGAGCCCGTGCCGGCTCTCTGCAAGAGCACTTCAGCTAGTCCCACTCCCCTGCCCTTTCCCCGTTTCAGGTACTTATCCAATTCCCTTTTGAAAGCACGATTGAGTCTGCCTCCACCACCCTTTCAGGCAGTGCATTCCAGATCCTAACCACTCGCTGCGTAAAAAAGTTTTTCCTCATGTCGTCTTTGGTTCTTTTGCCGATCACCTTAAATCTGTGTCATCTGGTTCTCGACCCTTCCACCAATGGGAACAGCTTCTCTCTATCTACTCTGTCTAGACCCCTCATGATTTTGAACACCTCTATCAAATCTCCTCTCAATCTTCTCTGCTCTAAGGAGAACAACCCCAGCTTCTCTAGTCTATCCACGTAACTGAAGTCCCTCATCCCTGGAATCAATCTCATAAACCTTTTCTGCACCCTCTCGAAGGCCTTCACATCCTTCCTAAAGTGCAGTGCCCAGAACTGGACACAATACTCCAGTTGAAGCCGAACCAGTGTTTTATAAAAGTTCATCATAACTTCCTTGCTTTTGTTCTCTATGCCTCTATTTATGAGGCACAGTATCCTGTATGCTTTTTTAACCGCTTTCTCAATCTGTCCTGCCATCTTCAATGATTTGTGCATAAACACCCCCAGGTCTCTCTGTTCATGCACCCCCTTTAGGATTGTACCCTTTAGTTTATATTGCCTCTCCTCGTTCTTCCTACCAAAATGTATCACTTTGCACTTTTTTGTGTTAAATTTCATCTGCCACGTGTCCGCCCATTCCACCAGCCTGTCTATGTCTTCTTGAAGTCTATCACTATCCTCCTCACTGTTCACTATACTTCCAAGATTTGTGTCATCTGCGAATTTTGAAATTGTGCCCTGTACTCCCAAGTCCAAGTCATTAATAGATATCAAGAAAAGCAGTGGTCCTAGTACCGACCCCTGGGGAACACCACTGTATACCTTCCTCCAGTCCGAAAAAACAACTGTTCACCACTACTCTCTGTTTTCTGTCACTTAGCCAATTTCATATCCATGCAGCCACTGTCCCTTTTATTCCATGGGCTTCAATTTTGCTGGCAAGCCTATTATGTAGCACTTTATCAAACACCTTTTGGAAGTCCATCCCATCCGGTCTTGGTGACTTATCAACTTTAAGTACAACCAGCCTTTCTAGTACCTCCTCTTTATCAATTTTTATCTCATCCAGTATCTCCACCAACTCCTGTTTCACTATGACATTGGCAGCATCTTCTTCCTTGTTGAATACAGATACAAAGTATTCATTTAGTACCTCAGCCATGCCCTCTGCCCCCATGCGTAGATCTCCTTTTTGGTCCCTAATCAGCCCCGCCCCTCCTCTTACTACCCGTTTACTATTTATATGCCTATAGAAGACTTCTGAATTCCCTTTTATGTTAGCTGCCAGTCTATTCTCATACTCTCTCTTTGCCCCTCTTATTTTCTGTTTCACTTCCCCTCTTAATTTTTTATATTCAGCCTGATTCTCACTTGTAATCTCAACCTGACATCTGTCATATGCATTCTTTTTCTGCTTCATCTTACTCTCTATCTCTTTCATCATCCAGGGAGCTCTGGCTTCAGTTGCCCTACCTTTCCCCTCATGGGAATGTACCTCGACTATACCCGAACCATCTCCTCTTTAAAGGCAGCCCATTGTTCGATTACAGTTTTGCCTGCAATCTTTGATTCCAATTTACCCAGGCCAGATCCGTTCTCAACCCACTGAAATTTGCCATCCTCCAATTAAGTATTTTTACTCTAGATTGCTCCCTGTCCTTTTCCATAGTTAATATAAACCTTGTGATACTGTGATCACTGTTCCCTAAATGTTCCCCTGCTGACACTTGCTCCACTTGGCCCACCTCATTCCCCAGAACCATATCCACCAATGCCTACATCCTCGTTGGGCCGGAAACGTACTGATCAAGAAAGTTCGCCTGAATACACTTCAGAAATTCTTCCCCATCTCTGCCCTTTACACTATTATTATTACAGTCTCTTAGGATAATTGAAGTCCCCCATTATTACTACTCTATAGTTCTTGCACCTCTCTGTAATTTCCCTGCAAATTTGCTCCTCTATATCCTTCCCACTAGTTGGCGGCCTATAGAATACACCTAGTAGTGTAATGGCACCTCTATTATTTCTTAACTCTAACCAAATAGATTCTGTCCTTGACCCCTCCAGGACACCCTCTCTCTCCAGCACTGTAACATTTTCCTTAACCAATACTGCCACCCCACCTTTCTTTCCTTCCCTATCTTTCCTGAACACCTTATATCCAGGAATATTTAAAATCCAATCCTGCCCTTTGTTGAGCCAGGTCTCCGTTATTGCCATGACATCATATTCCCCTGTGGCTATTTGTGCCTGCAGCTCACCAACCTTATTCACCACACTGTGTGCGTTTACACACATGCACTGTAAACCTGTCTTAGACCTTTTTGTATTCTCTCTTAATCTGACCCCACCTAATACCTTACTATTTCTTACTCTAGTGCTATCTGTCTCTCCCCATCCTTTGTGCACTTTATTTCTCCTTTCTACTGCTACATCCTGGTGCCCATCCCCCTGCCAAATTAGTTTAAACCCTCCCCAACAGCACTAGCAAACCCCTCTGCGAGGACATTGGTTCCGGCTCTGTTGAGGTGCAACCCGTCTGGCCTGTACAGGTCCCACCTCCCCCAGAACTGGTCCCAATGTCCAAGGAATCTGATGCCCTCCCTCCTGCACCATCTCTCCAGCCACACATTCATCTGCTCTATCCTCCTATTTCTATACTCATGCCACATCTCCTACGATGCTATAAATTGTTGCACCCACTTCACAAATGTGAAAACTCCAATGCCTCCACTCTACCAGCAGAAGTGAAGTGGAACAGGGCCGAAGTTCACCGACTTCCGCGGATGCCAACACCATCCCAAGTTGCGGGGACAGAATCATTAGTAAGGTCGAGGTGGGTGCATTGCACTTGTATCAACGCATCAGCGGTGCCATGCCGCTCCGATTCAACACCAGAGGCTCAAGTAGGACCTCACCTAAATAGTGCAGCAGAACTTTTCAGCTCTCAAAAGAGCTATTGGACTCTCCTTGCAAGATAATCAATCCCTTCTGAGATTGATTAACCTTTCTCTGAGCTAGCGCTATAACAGAACCTTCACCTGCTCTCAGCAGATGTGAGTTCTGTCGGGCCTACCAGTTGGTGTATTGGGTGGAATTTCCCAAGGAAAGCTGGGAACACCCCTGGATACGGTCCTTTGATTTTGGGGGGGGTGGGCGGGGAGGGGGGCGAGAAGATCGGGGGGCTAAATTGGATAGCCCCCGAAAACGTGCGCAGATATTGCAATGGGCGATTAACCCAGCTAGTTGATTAAAATGCAAGCAGCAGACCAACTTCCTGCTTCCTGCTCATTAACATGATTTCAGGATCCAGCCAGTGCTAACCGTGCTGTTCATTAGCTGGACGCATCAGCAGGGGTCCAATATCGTTACTTGCTAGCACCACTTAAAGCTAGCCTGCACTGCTTAAAGCTAGCCTGCACCTCTTAAAGGGGAGATGCATTGTGGCTGGAGCAGGTGCTGGGATTTGTGCAGGATGTGAATCTGACCTGGGAAACAGTGATGCACAACATATGAGAGAGCATGCTTCAAGGTGTTCGGACACTGCACTGGAGGCATTGGTGGAGGAGCTAGATAGGAGGAGAGAGGTCCTGTATCCACAGGGGGCCAGGAGGCCCTCCAGACTCACACACAAAAGGAAGTGAGACCACATAGTGGAGGTCAATGCCAGGAGTCAAGCTCCGAGGACCTGGATGCAGTACCGCAATAAGTTCAATGACCTCACACAAGTAGTCAAGGTCAGTGAATGCATTTTCAAATGCCATAGCCTACTAACTGCACCCCTAGCCTCATCCACTGCTCACTCACTGCACACCCATCACTCACCCACCAACAGGGGGCTAAATTTGATAGCCCCCAAAAATGGGGGTGGGGATCGTGATGCGTGATTAACCCGCGCCCGTTTCTTCTGATGCAGGCCCATGGAGAAGATGATACTAGACATAATTGGATCGGCATTCGCTAAGCCCATAGCCAGCGGCAGGGCTGAAACTATCAAACACGGTATCCTCATACCTAATCCTCCTTTTCACATTTCTCTTCCCCCTCATCCTAAAATCTCTTCTGATTTACAAGCTACAGATGGTGTAAGCATGCACCTCTTGCTTTCTCCCCACCCTTCAGTACAACCCTACCTTTGTGCCTTTCCCCTTTCAGATACTCAAGAACTGCAACCTGGCCAGGCAGTGGTGGCAGAGCAAGAACTGGAAGAGGAAGAAGGCATGATGTTGAAGACACAGCACCGTCACTTGCTTTCATACTCACAGCCATCAGCTCAGATACTGATACTCTGCGTACTTTAGAGGATAGCTTAGACGCCAGATCTGCACATGGTGAGACACCGAGCATGGATGGCCTGCAGCCGGGGCAGTGGGCTAGGGTAGCCCAGGTGCCAGCTCCCCAGAGGGCGAAGTCGCACACGAGTTCTGCTGCAGAGCACTCAGATGAGCACATCGATGGGGCCAGCTACAGAAGACGGCTGAGCATATGCACAATGAAATGCTAGGTGCATTGGCAGGCCTGCCAGAAAGCCTGCATTCAATGTCAAGGAGCATGGAGAGGTCCGACAGCAACTTAGTACAGGGCTTTGCGAAGAGCTTGGAGCCCAACCTTACCAGCATGGAAGTGATGGCCAACTCCATTAGCACATTTGTGGACCCAATCATGATGCAGCATCTGATGGCTGATGTCTCAGCTTCCACTGCAGCACAAGCAGCAGCCACCCAACTGAGTGCTGCAGTGGAAGCTCAGACTGCTGCCATCGTGGCTGTGCTTACCAGTGTTCAAAGGGGCTTGCAGGGTGTCACAGCAGTCCAGCAATCTGTCCTCCAACAGATTACTAGGATTGCTGAAGCGCTGCCCTGGGGGAGTGGCAGTGGTTCTGTGGAGCACAAACCTGCTGTCCTCTCTCAAGATGGCAGCATTCATCCTCCCACACTTGCCATTCCACCAGTGCCCTTGCTGTTGCCTGTCAGCCAGCCTGTCCATACTGCTGCCGCCCATGCCGAGGTGTGCAGTCTGAAGCTGGGCCTTCTAGGCCCAGAGATGCTCGAGGTCGTCCTCCAAGCCCATCTGGTTTTGAATGCAATGTGGCATGATTTTATTTATAAATTTGGTTATGGAATGTTTATTTTGTGTTGCCATTTATTTTGCATTGTGGCCTAGCAGACACTGTGATGGTCAGTGACAGAGGGACGGTGAGGTGTGGGACTGTTGGTGAATGGGGAATTAGGGTTGCGTTTACTGCTATCGCAGTTGGATAAGTCAGTCACGGACAGCCCAGCCAGAAAGAGGCTGTCTGGATTACCTCCTCCCTTATTCTTCCTCCTCCTCCTTCTATTCAGCTGTCCCCCATATAGCTGGTGCCAATGGCTGTGCCCTCATGATGGCGAGGTTGTGCAGCATGCAGCAGACCACCACAAATCTCGACACCCGCTCTGCAGGGCTCCTAAGAGCTGTCCAGCAGCGGAAGCGTTGCTTCAGCGTGCCAATGGCATGCTCGATGATGTTTCATGTAGCACCATGGCTTTCATTGTATAAATTCTGCCCATGTGTGTGTGGGTTGCGCACCGGAGTCATGACCCATTTTGTCAGCAGATATGCCTTGTCACCCAATCGCCACCCTTTGATTTGACGTGGTGGCTGAAATGCAAATGGGACAGCGGTCTGCCACAGAATGAAGGCTTCATGATTGCTGCCAGGATACCAGACATTAACTTGTATGATTCACTGAGCATGGTCGCAAACCAGCTGGACATTGAGGGAGTGGAATCCCCTTCAGTTGCAGTACATTTCAGAGTTGAGATGCGGCGCCCACAAAGCGACGTGCATGCATGGGGAAGCCTGCAATCCTCGCAAAGTCATGTGCTCGCTCCGCCTGCTGCTCTCTGGCAAGAGAGAATGAAATGTAGTCAGCTCTCTTTGAATAGAGAGCATCAGTGACCTCACTTACGCAACAGTTGACGGCAAACTACGAGATGTTGCAAATATCTCCAGCTCCAGTCTGGAAGGAGCCAGACGCAAAAAGGTCATGGCCACGGTCACCTTCACAGCCACTGGCAATGCGGTCCTTGCCCTGCTCTGAGGTTGCAGTTGTGTCTACAGCAGGTGGCAGATTTCAGTGAGGACGTCCTTACTGAAGCACAGACGTCTCACACATTGTTCCTCGCTGAGGCTCAGGTAGGAGAATTGCTCCCTGAACTCCCTGGGTGGATATGGCCTCCTGCTGAGAGCCCTTCTCCTCCCTCCTCCTCCTCCCTCTTCTAGCAGCTTGTCCTGCTCTGTGTTGCCTCAGCTCATTCTCCCTGAGATTCTGTATTCCAAGGGGAACGCCAACTATTGCATCCATGTCTGGGAGCAATTAGTTTGTGCAAAATCCTTGAAGACAGGACAAAGTCCTTCAGCACCTGCCACACCACTCCCTGTAGACGTTGGCAATGTGAAAGAACTGTACAAAGCACCAAACACTTCTACAAACTCAGCAACAGCCAGTAGAAATCAATCAGCAACTAACCTATAAGTAGTTGATGATCCCTTTAAATAGCGCTGGTGTGGGTCCTTCCTGCTGCTGAATGCGTGTTCAGCTGTGCGTGTTTAGCTTTAACTGGAGCTTTGAGATACAAAATGGCAGCATTGGCGTCAAATCAGCGTTGCATGCTGCTTCATGTCACGATCTGCCTACTCTGCATACTTCCGGCGCATGCTCCCTGCACCCGTATTAACGCCCTACTCAAGATGGCGTTGGCGCGGCCTGCACCAGAAGTGTGCACGCACACCACGGGCGGCATTTTGATCCTGAATTGGCACCCGTAGTGCCCAAACAACAGGTGCTACGGAGCCAAAGTTTGCGGCCACAATCTCTATCAATCAGGACTCATACCTAACATGCATATGCTTCACCTCACCATCACACACTTATCACTGCTACAAGTCTCACACCCATATCTCACAGCTTGAAAACACTGCCAGCTATTCAACATAATGGCCACATCACTCAAACAAATTGCACAACACTCATTGACACACTTCCCTCTCTCTTGCAGGTCAAGCTGGCACACAACCAGAGGCAGCAGGAGCTAACCGGTGGGGGACAGGCGCGCCTGAATTTCCTATCCCCCATGGAGGAGACGGTTCTGGCCATTATTGGGATGGCCATTGCTGAGGCCGTGGCCAGCGGTGGGGCTGAAACCATCGAAGATGACGGTATCCTCATACTTAATTCTTCTCACATCGCTCTTCCCTCTCATCCCATAATCTCTTCTGATTTACAAGCTGCAGATGGTGTAAGCATGCACCATTTACTTTTCTCCCCTCCCCTCACCACAACCCTATTCTTGTGCCTTTCTCCTTTCAGATACCCAAGAACTGCAACCTGCCCAGGCAGTGGTGGAAGAGCAAGAAGACAGTTACGATGAAGACACTCCATCATGCGATTTCACACTCACAGCCACCAGCTTAGATACTGACACTGCGTAATTTAGAGGATAGCATAGAGGTGGGATCTCCACGTGGTGAGACACTGGGCGCGAGTGCTGTAAGGGGTGACCTGCGGCTCTGTGCTTAGCCTGGGTGCTAGTGCGGGGTTAGGCCTTGTTGCCTGTTCTGGTCTCCAGCCAGCCTGATAACACTAGACACCTGTGAGTGGTTCGACCCACTCGCCCTTACGGTTCTGACACTGGACTTAGGTGCGAGAGCAATAATGCAGAGAAAAACTCAGGTAGACCCGGTTGAATAGTGCGAAATGGAAAATCTTTATTGCATATTATTCAAGATTACGAGATACATGTCATAAGCACAGATTAATGACAGTACAATCTTACACACAGTTATGTAACTAATTTTAGGGAAACGAGGAGCGCATGACACATCGTAAAAGGGGGCACACATTACAATTATCCTTAAAACTTAAACCCTCCCCTATCAATACCTGTCCTAAACTAGATTTGTAGGATCGAGACTCATGCTCACCACTCGTGATAACTCGGAGAATTCCGAAACTCTGCTCGGATGTTTTTCCCGCAGCACCTGACTATCCACGTGTTGATCAGGGGTCTCTGTACCCCACTTGTTTACTCGTCTCTGCTCCGGCTAGCAGGCTGGACCGTCTGCTGTCATGAAGATCTGTGTTGTCCTCGGAGTTCCGATACTACTCGAAGAAGAGTCTTCCTGTGCCCTCACCAGTTTGTAAAATTCAAGAAATGGTCTTCCTGGGCAAGGAAAGTGTTTATTCGACCTACAGGCGCGGTCGGGGCTTACTGACCGTGGCGATACGTATTGTCGTCTTCTTCTCTTCTCATCTCATCTCATCTCATCTTATCTCATCTCGGGGCTTCGGTTCCAACACCGTTTACCGACTTCTCGGGATGGTGTGCCCGTTTCAAGGCCTCACAGCCCAGTTCTACACAGATCTTCGCGGCAAGCCACGAGGTTGATCCTAGCGGATCAGAGTCCAGAGCCGTCAGGCAAGAGAATAAAAGTTCAACAGTCTTCCAGCGAGTCAAAACAGCAAGAGCAGCAAGAGGCAGGCGGCAAGAGACAAGAGCAACAAGAGACAGATGGACGGTTGTACCTTACAGTTATAGTGCTGTAATTCCTCTTTTCCCGCCCAATCTTAATGTCTATCCTTTGTCAGGGTTTTGGCGCTCAAACTTCTTGTATAGGGTGATCTCCGTTTTAATGGGTTTCGGTGATACTTGTAACTGTCTGAGTACCCGTTAATACTTCTCCCATTGTGTAACCGGCTAGTAGTCTCCCTGGAGGGGTTTTGGGGCTTCCAAATGCTTTCTGTAACTACCCGCAAACGGCTCTCTCATCGTAGAGTCGTGGGGATTTTGCATATTAATGTCTTTGGATGGGTTCTTGATCGCTCGGTACAATAGCCCTTATTCGCACCTGGGAGACCGATTCCAGTATTTATGTATAAAATGCAAACCCATTATGTCTTGTCAATTATCTCAAATGTGCTGAGTCCTGTACGATCTTGCACAAATGTTTATTGGAACGCCATCTTGTCTGCTCATTGAAAGTCTAGAACGTTCTGCCACGAGGCGTGGTGGCCATTTTACAGGCTGTTTGTGTCCGCTTTGAAAACCTGACAGCATTCTGCTGAAATAAAGCTGTTTGTACGAAACTTTATGTCTCTTCTTATTTTATAAAATCGCGATAATTTTGCGAATTCTACAGTGCCCTGCAGCCAGAGCAGGGGGCAAGGTTAGCGCAGGTGCCAGCTCGACAGAGGGCAAGGCAAGTAGCGGTCTACAGAAGAACTCTGATGGGTATGCACAATGAAATGTTTGATGCATTGGGAAGCCTGCCAGAAAGCCTGCGTGCAATGTCAAGGAGCTTGGAGGAGTCCAGCACCAACTTGGCACAGGGCTTTGCGCAGAGCTTGGAGCCCATCCTGTCCAGTATGGAAACGGTGGCCAACTCAATTAGCACACTTGCAGAACCAACCATGATGCAGTGTCTGATGGCCGATGTCTAAGCTTCCTTTGCAGCACAAGCAGTAGCCACCCACATTCTGAGTGCTGCAGTGGAAGCTCAGCTTTCTGCTATCATGGCTGTGGATACCAGTCTTCAAAGGGGCTTGCAGGGTGTCACAGCAGTCCAGCAATCTGCCCTCCAACAGATTACTAGGAATGTTGAGGCGCCACCCCGGGGGAGTGGCAGTGGCAGTGGCTCCATGGAGCACAAACCTGCTGTCCTCTCTCTGCATTCGTCCTCCCACCCCACCACTCTGCCAGTGCCCTTGCTGTTGCCTGTCAACCACCCCGCCCATGTCGCGATGACGCAGTCGCAGCCGGGCCTTCTAGGCCCAGAGCTGCTCGAGGTCATCCTGCAAGGCCATCTGCAGTCTCCTCTACTGAAAGTCAGCAGCCTTCCACCAGCCATGCTGCAGACACTGGGGTAGCACTTAATAGGAGCACTAAGACAGGCAAAGGCACAGGGAAGACAGGCACTAAGGGAATGCACAAGGGTGATTAGTTCATGCTTTTATACAATATGGCATGATTTGATTTATAAATTTGGTTGGGAATGTTTATGTTGTGGTGGTGTTTACTTTTGCATTGTGGCCAAGCGGACTTTCTGCTGGTCAGTTGACAGAGGGAAGATAAGGTGTGGGACTGTTGGTGAATGGGGAATTGGGGTTGTGTTTACTGGTATCGCACTCGGATGAGTTCTTCACAGACAGCCCGAGCAGAAAGGGACTATCTAGGTTGCTTCCTCCCTTCCGCTTCCTCCTCTTCCTCTTTCTCCTCCTCCTCCTTAGCTGCTCGTTGTATAGCTGGTGGCAAGGGCTGTGCCTTCATGATGGCGACCACCACAAATCTTGACGCCCACTCTGCCGAGTACTGCAGGGCTCCTCCAGAGTGGTCCAGGCAGCGGAAACGTTGTTTCAGCACGCCAATTGTCTGCGCTATCACATTTCATGTGGCAGCATGACTTTCATTGTACGCATGCTGCCCATGTGTGCGTGAGTTGCGCTCCAGAGTCATGAGCCATATCGTTAATGGATAGCCCTTGTCGTCCTGTAGCCACCCTTTGGTTTGCCCTGGTGGCTGGAATACAGCTGGCACAGCGGACTGATACAGAATGAAGGCATCATGACGGCTGCCTGGATACCTGGCATTGACCTGCATGAGTCGCTGCCTATGGTCCCACACCAGCTGGACGTTGAGGGAGTGGAATCCCTTTCGGATCCGGTATATGGCAAAGTCGACATGCGGCGGCTGCATAGCGATGTGCGTGCAGTCAATGGCACCCTGCACCATGGGGAAGCCTGCAATCCTCACAAAGCCATGTGCTCGCTCCACCTGCTGGTCTCTGGTAAGAGAGAATGGAATTTAGTCACCTCTCTTTGAATAGAGAGCGTCAGTGACCTCACTTACACAACAATGGACGGAAGTCTGCAAGATGTCGCAAATATCTCCAGCTCCAGCCTGGAAGGAGCCCAACAAATAAAGTTCACTGCCACGGTCACCTTCACAGCCACTGGCAATGCGATTCCTGTCCTGCTCTGAGGTTGCAGTTGTGTCTGCAGCAGGTGGCAGATTTCAGTGAGGACGTCCTTACTGAAGCGCAGAGGTCTCGCACATTGTTCCTCGCTGAGGTTCAGATAGGAGAATTGCTCCCTGAACACCCTGGGCTGTATGACCTCCTGCTGAGAGCCCTTCTCTTCCTCCTCCTCCTCCACCTTCCAGTAGCTTGTTCTGCTCTGCATGGCCTCTGTTCATTCTCCAAGTCATGCTGGGTTCCAAGTGGAATTCCTACTAGTGCACCCATGTCTGGCAGCAAGTAGTTACTGCAGAAGCCTTTTAGTCAGGAAAAGGTTCTTCAGCCTCTGTGGAAAGAGAAACAGAGTCTTCTCTCTCCACAGATGCTGCCTGACCTGCTGAGTATTTCCAGCATTTTCTGTTTTTATTTCAGATTTCCAGCATCCACAGTATTTTGCTTTTGTAAAGGTTCTTCAGCACTTGCCACACCATTCCCTGTTGTCTTGGCAACTTGAAACAACTATAGAAAGCACCAAACATATGTAGAACCATACTAAACCCCAGAGGAAATCAACCAGCAATTAACCTGTAAGTATTTGATGATCCCTTTAATTAGTACAGGTGGGGGGTCCTTCCTGCTGCTGAAAGCATGTTCAGCAATGTGAGGTTAAGAGAATACATTAGCTGGAATGTTGAGCTCTAAAATGGCACTGCTGGCATCAAATCAACATTGCATGCTGATTGACTTCATGATCTGTCTGCTCTGCATACTTCCAACGGATATTCAATGTGCACGTGCTAACGCCTGCACCAATATGGCGTCTGGCACAATTCTCCCCAAGAGTGTGCACATTCACCACGGATGCCATTTTGGAGCTCTAAGGGCACACGTAGCACCCAAAAACCAGGCACTAACGATCCCAATTTTGTGCCCCTGTTCTCTCCACCAACCAGAATTCCCCGCCCTCCTCATCACGGGGTGGGATCCCAACAGAACCAAGTTCCATCCCCATTTTTGAACCCTTCCCAGTATTTATGACGGCGATGACGTGATATCAAGAAACGGCTCAGCGCATTGGATACAGCAAAGGCTATGGGCCCTGACAATATCCCGGCTATCGTGCTGAAGACTTGTGCTCCAGAACTAGCTGCGCCTCTAGCCAAGCTGTTCCAGCACAGCTAAAACACTGGCATCTATCCGACAATATGGAAAACTGCCCAGGTATGTCCTGTCCACAAAAAGCAGGACAAATCCAATCCGGCCAATTACCGCCCCATCAGTCTACTCTCAATCATCAGCAAAGTGATGGAAGGTGTCATCGACAGTGCTATCAAGCAGCATTTACCTGCTCACTGATGCCCAGTTTGGGTTCCGCCAGGACCACTCAGCTCCAGACCTCATTACAGCCTTGTTGCAAACATGGACAAAGGAGCTGAATTCCAGAGGTGAGGTGAGAGTGACTGCCCTTGAACAAGGCAGCATTTGACCAAGTGTGGCAGCAAGGATCCCTAGTAAAACTGAAGTCAATGGGAATCAGGAGGGAAACTCTCCACTGGCTGGAGTCATACCTAGCACAAAGGAAGATGGTTGTGGTGGTTGAAGGTCAATCATCACAGCCCCAGGACATCGCTGCAGGAGTTCCTCAAGGCAGTGTCCTAGGCCCAACCATCTTCAGCTGCTTCATCCATGACCTTCCCTCCAAAATAAGGTCAAAAATGGGGATGTTTGCTAATGACTCCATAGTGTTCAGTGCCATTCGCAACTCCTCAGATAATGAAGCAGTCCATGCCCGCATGCAACAAGGCCTGGATGACGTTCCGGCTTGGGCTGATAAGTGACAGGTAACATTCGCGCCACACAAGTGGCAGGCAATGACTATCTCCAACAAGCGAGAGTCTAACCACCACCCGTTAGCATTCAACGGCATTACCATCGCCAAATACCCCACCATCAACATCCTGGGGGGTCACCAATGACCAGAAACTTAACTGGACCAGCCACATAAATACTGTGGCATCAAGAGTAGGTCAGAGGCTAGGTATTCTGCGATGAGTGTCTCACCTACTGACTCCCCAAAACCTTTGCACCATCTACAAGGCACAAGTCAGGAGTGTGATGGAATACTCTCCACTTGCCTGGATGAGTGCAGCCCCAACAACACTCAAGAAGCTCGACACCATCGAGGACAAAGCAGCCCGCTTGATTGGCACCCCATATACCACCTTAAACATTCATTCCCTGCACCACCGGCGTAATGTGGCTGCAGTGTGTACCATCTACAAGATGCACTGCAGCAACTCACCAAGGCTCCTTCGGCAGCACCTCCCAAACCTGCAACTTCTAACACCCAGAAGGACAAGGGCAGCAGGCACATGGGAACACCACCACCTCCAAGTTCCCCTCCAAGTCACACACCATCCTGACTTGGAAGTATATCGCCGATCCTTCATCATCGCTGGATCAAAATCCTGGAACTCCCTCCCTAACAGCACTGTGGGAGTACTTTCACCACACGGCCTGCAGCGGTTCAAGAAGGCGGCTCACCACCACTTTCTCAAGGGCAATTGGGGATGGGCAATAAATGCTGGCCTTGCCAGCAATGCCCACATCTCAGGAACGAATTTAAAAAAAGGTGCCCAGACCCAAGGCGGATTTTTAAGCCCATGTACTTTCCAGATCTGAATCTAAATGAAAATCAGTTCTATTTATAATTTTTAAGTTTTATCTCTAGTGCATTTACTTTGTATTACAACATGATAGAGCAATTTTAAAATAATGATTTAGAAGGACACAAAATGAGAATACTACATCACTGATTAAGAATCAATGCATAAGTTATAATAACTTGCTTTTGTGAATGATAAAGTTATGCCTTTATTCAAATAAAGTTCCTTCATCTGTTTAGAGACAAAAAAGCTCTCACATTATGATGTGAATTATCAAAATTGACTTGACAGAACGTAGTGAAGCATTAACGATTTCATTATGTTATTTTATTAATAGAAGAATTGTAAAGTTAGTCTGTCTGATTGGTCATTTGGTTTATTTGTTTAATACTGCTGAATCTGGCTCCATCAGATCCTACTGGATTATTGAATCACCATTAGTCTTTCATGGCAAATGAACCCTTCAGCATTTAATAGAGATGAACATTTTGATTAAACCGAAAAGTTCAAAGTACAATGATGCAGTTATTTTTGGTAGAATGGATGGTTTGATGAAAAGTCATTGGAGCAAGTAATGAATGATAAGTCCTCTCTACTCGAGCGTTGCCAACTCCGAGGGTTGATTGTATCCCTGGATGTTTCATCATATGACCTCTCGCTTCCAATCACCCCGCGCCCCCACGCTCCGGCCATTGGTCGCCCAACAGGTCCATCCTTACGGGGCACCGCCCCCCCCACGCCAGTTGAAAAGCGAGCAGACTCTTCATTATCCGATTGGATGGTCCTTGACTTTCAATCAAATGGCCTTTTCCCCCATCTCCAATATTTTATATCTAATAAAGGAACGTGATCAAAGAAATGAAAAAAAACACTTTTTTTAATGCCCCAATAATTTTTCTCCCGGGTTGCTCGCAGAGGTGTGCAAGAGATTAAATTTGAATTCCTGGAGACTCCAGGACAATCCTGGAGGTTTGCCAACCCTAACCTGCGCTCACCTGCCATGTTATCTAGTATGGTTCGACATCTAACTTAATGCTCAACAAAGAAGTGCCCTGCCGGATTCCTCTGTACCATAACATCTATTTTGTGAAGAATCTTTTACTAAGTTGCTGTTGCAATGTTTTACTACTGCAGCTAGTAATGGTGTTCATTTGGCTGACATGCTGAGGTAGATTTTCAACTTGCCACCCAGGCATAAAACTAGTGTTGCCGATCAGCCGCCCGTTATAGAAAACGATCGATTTTTATTTCCAATTAAATAAATTATTTTGCCCGCAATGCCAGTTTTGCACCTGGGTGGCAAGTTGAAAATCTGCTCCGATGTGTCTCCAGCTAATTCAGCAACAGAACGGTACTCACGGAGATGTTTGACTTACTGCAATAGATTTGTTTTCCTTTAAACCCTAACGGCACAGAGATAACATTTGTAACTGAGCTTTTAACTTCATTCTGCATTATTGACAAACTATGGCCTAGAAATTTGACGGTTTAACGCCGGCCATTACCGCCCGATTCAGGGGAAAATATGGCAGCTGCTGTATTTCCGCTTGCTGCTGGCGGGTCCCGCGACAGTCGCCATTTTGGGTTGGGCAGCGGCGCTGCGGATGTCCGCGCTCACGAGAATTATGGAGATTATGTAGATCGTAATGTCAGTGAGTGTGCAACGCTTACTTGACGCCCGAACTGCAATTTTCAACTTCGCCGCTCCACTTACCAGCCTGTCTTAATTGCAACCAGCTGAGCAAGCGTTGACAAGCAGGAAGGAGGTTCCAGCAGCATTATTTAAAGGGATCATCACCAACAGCTTGCAGCTGAATGCCTTCATTCTTATTTAAAGGCTTCTGCTCACACCATTTGCTCACATTCATGGGGGCTCAACTGGCAGTCCCCCTTGCACTCGAATATCTTAGGGAGAGGGAGCGAAGGCAGCAAAGATGAGGAGAAGATGCACACAGAGGAAGGAGGGCTCTCAACAGGAGGCCTTACCCAACTAGAGTCCTCAGAGAGCACTTCTCTTATATCCACTTAAGTGAGGAGCAGTGTGTTCGGCGGCTCCACTTCACCAAGGAGGTGGTCACAGAACTCTGCCACCTCCTGCAACCAGACCTGCAGCCTGAGAGCAGAGCGACCACGGCTCTCCCAGTGGCCCTCAAGGTCACCGTGACCCTCAATTTCTTCGCCAGTGGATCCTTCCAGTCTGCAGCAGCAGACATAGCTAACACCTCCCAGTTCACCATCCATCGCTGCATCCAGGAGGTCGCTGAGGCTCTCTACACCAGGAGAAGGGACTACGTTTTCTTCTTTCTGAAAAGAGAAAGCAGGACGAGCGCGCATGTGGCTTTGCCAGGATAGCGGGCTTCCCCATGGTGCAGGGCGCCATCGACTGCTTTGCTGGCACCGCAAAACAATCCTGAGATAATCCGTAACCACAAAGGCTACCACTCACTTAGCGTGCATTTGTTGTGCAACCACACCCAGCGCTTCCTGATGGTCAATGCCCGCTATCCTGGCAGCACTCATGATGCCTTCATCCTGCGTCAGTCCGGTGTGCCAACAATCTTCCAGCCACCATGTCAAACCTGAGAGTGGCTGCTCGGAGACAAGGGCTATCCGCTCTGCACCTGGCTCATGACTCCCCTCCGCAACCCCAACACTCGTGCCCAGCACTCATATAATGAGAACCATGCTGCCACCAGGAACATCATCAAGCAGACCATTGGGCTGCTGAAGCAATGGTTCTGCTGCTTCGACCACTCAGGAGGAGCCCGCAAGTGCTCAGCGGAGCGGGTGTCCCATTTTGTGGTGGTCTGCTGCAAGCTTCACAACTTGGCCATCATGAGGGCGCAGCACTTGTCAGCAGGGATTGCAGGACCACCTCAGGAAGAGGAAGAGGAAGAGGAGGAGGAGGAAGAGGAAAAGGAAGAGGAGGAAGCGAGGAGGAAGAGGAGGAAGACGAGGAGGAAGGGAGGAGGCAGGCAGTAAATCCCCCTTCGGCACGGGCTGTCCATGAACGGCTCATCAGACTCCGATTCCAGTGAATGAAATCCCAGATCCCTGTTGCTCAGCACATCCTTATCAACCACACCCCTTCATACCATCCTCCTGTCACGGAATTAGACAGCGTCTTCCTGGGCACAAAGCTGAAATGAGAGCCACCACAAAACAAAGATTCCAAACAAAATTATAAAATTTATCAAGAATCAGTTGAAACGTATTATATCAACTAATCACCCTTGTGCGATCTGTCGTTCGAGTGCCCTTTCCTGCTCTAGTGCTCCTACGCAGTGCTCCCCCAGTGGTTGCAGCATGGCTGGTGGAAGGCTGCTGAGTTTGTGTGGGGGAGAATGCAGATGGCCTTGCAGGATGACTTTGAGCAGCTCTGGACCTAGAAGACCCGGCTGTAGACTGCAGCACCTCAGCATGGGCGGCAGCAGTCTGGGTTACTGGCTGACAGGCAGCAACAAGGGTGATGGCAGAGTGAGAGTGGTGGGTACAGGAATGCTGTCATCCTGAGAGAGGATAGCAGGGTCCTGCTCCACTGACCCACTGCCACTCCCCCGGGGCAGCACCTCAACCTTCCTAGCAATTTGTTGGAGGACAGTTTGCTGGCCTGCTGCGACACCCTGCAAGCCGCATTCAACACTGGTAAACCCAGCCACGATGGCAGCAGTCTGAGCTTGGGTGGCAGCAAGCTCAGCCTGCATGAGAGCAGTCTGATCTTACGTGGCAGCAAGCTGAGACTGCAGGACAGGGGTCTGAGCTTCCGCTGTAGCACTAAGACATTGGGTCGCTTCCGCCTGTGCTGTAATGGCAGCCGCGACATCGCCCATCACACACAGCATCATGTCTGGGTCGACACTGTATCTCCTGGAGTTTTCCATCATTTCCAGCATGGAAATCATGGGCTCCAAGCTCTGCACAGAGCCCTGTCCAATGTTGGAGGCAGACTCCTCCATGCTCCTTGACATTGCCAAGTGGCTTCTGGCCAGCTTGCCATTGCACCTAGCAATTCGGTGTGCATGCCCATCACCCTTCTTCTGAAGGCCGCCCCATTGAGCTCCTCAACTGAGTCGTGTGCAGCAGAACTCGCCCTCCACGGAGCTGGCCCCCAAGCTACCCCATTCTCCTGGCATTGCTGCAGCCCACCTGAGCCCAGTGCCTCACCCTATGCAAATCCCGCATCTACATTACCATCTAAGTTACGCGCAATGCCAGTTTCTGAGCTGGTGTCTTTGAGTGACAGATGCAGTGATGCTGCGTCTTCTTCTTCTCCCCCCTCGCTCTCCTCCACTGCCTCGGGGACAAGTTGTGCTGCTGCTTGTTCTTGGTTATCTGAAAGCAGAAAGGCACAAGAGTCAGTTTAGGTTAAGGGGAGCAGGGGAAAGCAAGATATCTGTGCATACAGCATCAGCAGCTTGTAAGTGAGAAGAGATTGTGAGATGAGGGGGAAGTGGGATGTGAGAAGAAGGATTAGGAATGAGGATACCGTTATTATCCCCAAGGGTTTCAACTTCGCCCGTTGCCACGGGCTCGGTGATTTCCCCTCCAATGATGTCGAGCACCGTCTCCTCCAGTTGGCTCAAGGCCTGTATCACAGCTTGTCCCCCGCCTGTCTGCCACTGCTTCTGGTGATTGTGCGCCACTTTGGTCTGCAAGAGAAAGGGAAGTGTGTGAGTGAGTGTGGTGCAATATGTTTGGGTGATGTGCTTGCCATAGTTGAATAGCTGCCAGTGTGTGCAAAGTGTGAGGTGCGACACAAAACTTGGAAGTATAGTGAACAGTGAGGAGGATAGTGATAGACTTGAAGCGGACATCGACAGCCTGGTGGAATGGGTGGACACGTGGCAGATGAAATTTAACGCAGAAAAGTGCAAAGTGATACATTTTGGTAGAAAGAATGAGGAGAGGCAATATAAACTAAAGGGTACAATCCTAAAGGGGGTGCCCGAACAGAGAGACCTGAGGGTATATGTGCACACATCGTTGAAGGTGGCAGGGCAGGTTGAGAAAGCAGTTAAAAAAGCTTACGGGATCCTGGGCTTCATGAATAGAGGTACAGAGTACAAAAGCGTGGAAATTATGATGAACCTTTATAAAACACTGGTTCGGCTTCAACTGGAGTATTGTGTCCAATTCTGGGCAGTGCACTTTAGGAAGGATGTGAAGGCCTTAGAGAGGGTGCAGAAAAGATTTCCGAGAATAATTCCAAGGATGAGGGACTTCAGTTACGTGGATAGACTAGAGAAGCTGGGGTTGTTCTCCTTAGAGCAGAGAAGATTGAGAGAGATTTGATAGAGGTGTTCAAAATCATGAGGGGTCTGGACAGAGTAGATAGAGAGAAACTGTTCCCATTGGCAAAAGGGTCGAGAAACAGAGGACACAGATTTAAGGTGATTGGCAGAAGAACCAAAGGCGACATGAGAAAAAACTTTTTTACACAGCGAGTGGTTAGGATCTGGAATGCACTGCCTGAAAGGGTGGTGGAGGCAGACTCAATCGTGGCTTTCAAAAGGGAATTGGATAAGTACCTGAAGGAAAAAAATTTGCAGGGCTACGGGGAACAGGCGGGGGAGTGGGAGTAGCTGAAGTGCTCTTGCAGAGAGCCGGCACAGGCTCGAGGGGCCAAATGGCCTTTTTCTGTGCTGTAACCAATCTATGATTCTATGTAGGTGTGAGTGTTGCAGCAGTGGTAAGATTGTGAGAGTGAAGTGAAGCTATGATTGTGAGGTCTGAGTGGTGATAGCTAGAGATTGTTGGTAGGTGAGTGATGGGGGTGTGGTGCAGATGGTGGGATATGGCATTTGCTGAAGCCTTCACTCACCTTGACCTGCTGTATGAGGTCATTAAACTTCTTGTGGCATTGGATGGAGGACCTGGGGCTATACTGTTGGCCCTCACATAATCAGATATCTCATGCCACAGCCTTCTGCATGTATGGACCGATGGCTTCCTACCGGCTTGTGGGAAGAGGACAGCCCGCCTCCTCTCCACGGCCACCACCAGTGACTCCAGAGTCACGTTTGAGAAGCGTCTTGCTCTCTTCCTCTGCTGCCGCTCAGCCATCTCTTCCTAGTTGCTTGTGCTTCCAAGTGGCACTCCAAATGGAATGACAATGGGGTGCTGTTGCACCAATGCAACTCCCCTTTAAGTAGTGGATAAAGACTAGGCCAACCATAACTTGGAATTAGACTGCACCCAATATTGGCCCTCCTGTTGAGCGGTAAGCCAATGAGCAGAGGTTTTAGCACTGAAACCAGCACTATAATCATGTTAATGAGCACTGAGCACGAATTTTGCATGCTACCAAGACCAGTTTGATCGGTCGCAGCTAAATAGCGCTGGGCCATGACACCACCCGTTTTTGGGCCATAACCAATTTCTAGGCCGATTACTTTTGTAAGTTGTTAGGAAGCTGGAAAGTTACCTTTTGATTAATATTTGAGCTTTCTTCTATATTAAAGGAAACAGTAGAATGTTCACATCGGACAATAAGTGGAAAAAAGGGACAGAGGTACCTTTTGCAGCACTTGTCAAGAAATGTCAAATCATTGCTTACTCTTTGCCATGTATACCTCCAGAGAAGACTGATAAAATGCTTGTCTGCTTCCCCTTTTATGGGTAAACTTTGTCATTTGCAATCCAGAAGCTAGTTTATCTGTTCCTGAGTGAAAGGAATATACTACGTTTTTCAGTGAATGATAATTACTTGTCTAGTCGCCGTCACAGAAAATATTATCAGGCTTTGAACAGTACTGGATATGGGCACCATAAAAGTACATGCCAGAAGGGATGGAACGTTTTCTGTTGTGTATCAACCAGATTTAACTTTTACATTCACAGAATTCATAGCAAGCTTTTCCACTACAGGCGCAAAATGGGCGCAATGATGGGCAGTTTTGGCGAGCAACGTCCTGTGCCCGATCAGCGCCAGGGGTATGGGCATCGCCATATTGGCGCCTGTGGTCCCTACCTGAAACAGGTATTGGGCCCCGTACATATGTAAATCAGGGGCCTAACACTTGTTTCAGGACCCCTTGGCTGAATTGGTGAGCGATGAGCTGAGGTCTTCACAGGTCGCTGCAGCCTAAGCAGGGACCACCACCCAAAAGTATGTTTTAAAAAACCTTCTCACGGAGCCTGGAGGAGCAGGAGTGCTCTAGCTCCAGAGCTCCTGAGGGCCGCTGGTGCCCTTTGGGCTAATACACTGTTCATGTTTGGATATTTTCTGAACAACTATTGCTGTTAGTGAGCAACTTATTTGATGCGTGGCGCACTTATAGTGTGTTAACGGCAGAACAAGAGGTTTGTATTTTGTTGCTATGATGTTTTCTAATATGACTGCACACTTCCTTATTAAAAGCATTGCAAAAGCATTGGTAAATTGAGCTGTGCTGCTGCTTTGTAACTAGGTCATGAAACAAAGAAAACTCTGAATTGTTCAAGGAACGAGTAATGATTTATTTGCACCACCGTGTTTAAGAGCATTGGATTATACCTTGTCTCCATTTTTTCATTCTTATAAAATACTAACTTTTTTAGATGGAATATACAGAAGAGTTTGTTTGTGGCTGTGAATCGGTTTCTCAGATACAATCTGGACAAATCTTTATCAAAACAGAAAATGTGCTACAAATACTGATAGGATTTTCTTTAAGGGTTTTATTGTTTCATTTAACTTTATGAGACTCATAGGGTGTTCGGCATCCATAGCAACACTTCTGTATCAGACACCGACACCCAGTATAATTAGACGCTGAGCCTGAGGCCTGATCAGCACACAGTGCCACATAGCACTGTATAATGTACTAGGCTCAGTAAGACTCCAAAGATTTGTTAATCAGTCTATAGTCCCATAAAGCAGTCCGCATTCCAATGCTCAGTGCCATTTAAAATATGATGTGGAGATGCCGGCGTTGGACTGGGGTGGACAAAAATGAGAAGTCGCACAACACCAGGTTATAGTCCAACAGATTTATTTAAAATTACAAGCTTTCGGAGCTGTCGCTCCTTCCTCAGGTAGAGTAGCTGTGAGAGAATCTCCCAGAATTCACAATATAAACACAGAAAAAATGTATTCAAATCTTTCCCTACATCAAAGACACACTTTTAAAATAGACACTGCATGGGATACCCGGTTGCCATGTTGCTCTCCTGTCTTAAGTGAACCTGTATTTTTATAATTGTTGCCAGTAGTTGCTCTGTTTGTTTGTACTATTGGTGCATTAGCTTTTCGCCTCCTGGGGACCATTGTCCGGAATTCCACTCCCACAGGCAGGCCAAGGCCGTCAATGCCTCTGTGCCAGAACCACCTATATCATAGATGACAATAAATAAGTGCTCGGTTATCTGAATATCAAGACTATATTTAAAGTCTGCATTTTTCTTTATGGGAAACATTTGGCTGTGGAAAATTGAAACTGTAAATATTGCCTTTCCTGAGAGCCTTGAGTTACTATACGCTTCTGTTTTGTTTAAGGTGGGGGTTATGAGTTATCAACAGAATGTTGTTTCAGAATAAAGTCACATTTTTTGATTAGAGAAAATTAGACACAATAACTATTTTGTATGTGTGCAAAACTATTAACTGAGTACCCGTGAAAATGAGGCCAATAATATTTTTGAGCCTGAGTTGTCCATTCTCAGTTAGTATATGTAACAAAGCCTGCACTAAGAAAGGGAACGGTAGTGTAGTGGTAATGTCACTGGGCTAGTAATCCAGAAGCCTGCACTAATGATCCAGAGACGTGAGTTCCAATCCTACCACGGCAGCTGGGGAATTTAAATTCAGTTAATTAAATAAATCTGGAATAAAAAGCTAGTATCAGTAATGGTAACTATAAAGCTATCGGATTGTCGTAAAAATCCATTTGGGTCACTAATGGTAAATCTGCCGTCCTTACCTGGTCTGGCCTATATGTGACTCCAGACCCACAGCAATGTGGTTGACTCTTAACTGCCCTCTTAAATGGCCTAGCAAACCACTCAGTTGTAACTAACTGCTACGAAACAAAATAATAAGAATGAAACTGGACGGACGGCATCGACCTCGGCTACAGACACGGCAACGGCGCACCCAGCCCAGTCAACCCTGCAAAGTCCTCCTCACCAACATCTGGGGACGTGTGCCAAAATTGGGAGAGCTGTCCCACAGATTAGTCAAGCAACAGCCCTGACATAGTCATACTCACAGAATCATACCTTTCAGACAATGTCCCAAACTCCTCCATCACCATCCCTGGGTATGTCCTGTCCCAGCGGCAGGACAGACCCACCAGGGGTGGTGGCACAGTGGTATACAGTCGGGAAGGAGTGCCCTTGGGAGTCCTCAACATTGCCTCCGGACCCCATGAAGTCTCATGGCTTCAGGTCAAGCAGGGGCAAGGAAACCTCCTGCTGATTACCACCTACCGCCCTCCCTCAGCTGATGAATCAGTACTCCTCCATGTTGAACACTTCTTGGAAGAAGCAGCAAGGGCACAGAATGTACTTGGGGGGGGGGGAACACTTCAATGTCCATCACCAAGAGTAGCTCGGTAGCACCACTACTGGCCGAGTCCTGAAGGATGTAACTGCCAGTCTGGGCCTGCGACAGGTGGTGAGATAACCAACACGAGGGAAAAACCTACTTGACCTCGTCATCACCAACCTACCTGTTGCAGATGCATCTGTCCAGAGCAGCAGTGACCACCGCACAGTCATTGTGGAGATGAAGTCCCGTATTCACATTGAAAACACCCTCCATCGTGTTGTGTGGCACTACCACTGTGCTAAATGGGATAGATTCAGAACAGATCTAGCAGCTCCAAACTGGGCATCCATGAGGTGCTGTGGGGCAGCTGCAGAATTGTATTCCACCACAATCTGTAACCTCATGGCCCGGCATAACCATTACCACCAAGCCAGGGGATCAACCCTGGTTCAACAACGAGTGTACAGGAGCAGCACCAGGCGTACCTTAAAATAGGCAACACAGGACTGCATGCTCAGAAGCAGCATGCTATAGACAGGGCTAAGCGATCCCACAATCAACGGATCAGATCAAAGCTCTGCAGTCATGAATTATGGTGGACCATTAAACAACTAACGGGAGGAGGAGGCTCCAAGAATATCCCCATCCTCAATGATGGGGGAGCCCAGCACGTTAGTGCAAAAGACAAGGCTGAAGTGTTTGCAGCCAACTTCAGCCAGAAGTGCCGAGTGGATGATCCATATCGGCCTACTCCCGAAGTCCCCACCATCACAGAAGCCAGTCTTCAGCCAATTCGATTCACTCCACGTGATATCAAGATACAGCAAAGGCTATGGGCCCCGACAACATCCCGGCTATCATGCTGAAGACTTGTGCTCCAGAACTAGCCGCGCCTCTAGCCAAGCTGTTCCAGTACAGCTACAACACTGGCATCTATCCGACAATATAGGACAAATCCAACCCGGCCAATTACCACCCTATCAGTCTACTCTCAATCATCAGCAAAGTGATGGAAGGTGTCATCGACAGTGCTATCAAGCGGCACTTACTCACCAATAATCTGCTCACTGATGCCCAGTTTGGGTTCCACCAAGACCACTCGGCTCCAGACCTCATTACAGCCTTGGTCCACTCATGGACAAAAGAGCTGAATTCCAGAGGTGAGGTGAGAGTGACTGCCCTTGACATCAAGGCAGCATTTGACCGAGTGTGGCATCAAGGAGCCCCAGTAAAACTGAAGTCAATGGGAATCAGGGGGAAAACACTCCACTGGCTGGAGTCATATCTAACACAAAGGAAGATGGTTTTGGTGGTTGAAGGTCAATCATCACAGCCCCAGGAGTTCCTCAGGGCAGTGTCCTAGGCCCAACCATCTTCAGCTGTTTCATCAATGACCTTCCCTCCAACATAAGGTCAGAAATGGGGATGTTCGCAGATGACTGCACAGTGTTCAGCGCCATTCACAACTCCACAGATAATGAAGCAGTCCATGCCCGCATGCAACAAGACCTGGACGATGTTCAGGCTTGGGCTGATAAGTGGCAGGTAAAATTTGCGCCACAGAAGTGCCAGGCAATGACTATCTCCAACAAGCGAGAGTCTAACCACCTCCCCTTGACATTCAATGGCATTACCATCGTCGAATCCCCCACTATCAACATCCTGGGGGTCACCATTAACCAGAAACTTAACTGGACCAGCTACATAAATACTGTGGCAACAAGAGCAGGTCAGAGGCTAGGTATTCTGCGGCGAGTGTCTCATCTCCTGACTCCCCAAAGCCTTTCCACCATCTACAAGGCACAAGTAAGGAGTGTGATGGAAGACTCTCCACTTGCCTGGATGAGTGCAGCTCCAACAACACTCAAGAAGCTCAACACCATCCAGGACAAAGCAGCCCGCTTGATTGGCACCCCATCCACCAACTTAAACATTCACTCCCTCCACCACCGGCGTACCGTGGCTGCAGTGTGTACCATCTACAAGATGCACTGCAGCAACTCGCCAAGGCTTCTTCGGCAGGACCTCCAAAACCCGCAACCTCTTCCACCTAGAAGGACAAGGGCAGCAGCCGCATGGGAACACCACCACCTCCAAGTTCCCCTCCAAGTCACACACCATCCTGACTTAGAAGTATATCGCCGATCCTTCATCGGCGCTGGGTCAAAATCCTGGAACTCCCTACCTAACAGCACTGTGGAAGTACCATCACCACACGGACTGCAGCGGTTCAAGAAGGTGGCTCACCACCACCTTCTCAAGGGCAACTAGGGATGGGCAATAAATGCTGGCATTGCCAGCGATGCCCTGATCCCATAAACGAATAATAAAAAAAAAAAAATTTAAGTTTGTGCCGTTTGGGGAAGAGTTTGTGCATAAAGGAATAAGGATGGTACATTAACAATGAGTTAGAAGTCACCGTTACGTATATCTTATATCAAATCTCAAGTATATTTATGTAACACAGAAGAATCAACCTAAAGACCAGGAATCTCTGGATGACCCAATCTGTCTAATTTTACAGACCCTAGAAATCTGTAGCCGTTCCGGTGTACTCCCAACATAAAATGGCTGGAAGGTATGCTGCGATACAGTTATGCCAGGTCCTGACCTAGTGACAGACTTTACGGGATGCTGTATTGGGGGCGTCGATGTAAGGGAGGGTGGCGATGGAGACGGGGATTTGTACACCGGGATCTCCTGTGCCCCTGGCCTTCAGTGGAACCCTTTGTATAGTCAGCAGAAGAAATATGCCTGGTCAGATCAGGAGTAGTTCGCAACAATTGGTGTAAGTGGGGTCCTCTTGAGACAAGATGACTCTTGAAGAATATTTTTTTAATTAATAATCATTTTACAGTGCAGGACAGTTGCAAGATGTTTCCAGGGAGGGACCCAGAATTCCTCCCTCCAGCTTAGGACTCTTTGGCCAGATTGTCAGCTCTTTGGCAACGGGGCAGCACCACATGTGCCCCTTGGCCTGCCAAAAAAAATGAAACTGTGGGGCCTTCCCCTGACCCCACAGATAAGTGGCAGTGGATGCATCTTGGCACTTAATGCTGGAATGTGGATTTTCAGGGCCACAGTGTTTAATGCTATTATTAAGTCTATTTGTGGTGCAGCTTTACAGTGAGATGTAATTTTCAAACAAAACTCTACACAATTTATATACACACACGCACAGGCACAAAATAACCTGAAACCATTAAACTTTACAAGAGGACTTGCATGTGGGTTGCTTAAGGCTGTAATTTACATGTATTAGCAGTTTGAGGCTGTATTCTTCTTAGGAAAAGAACATTTCCAGTTGATCATGAGTGACAGGGATCTGTTCCAAAGTATTGTTCTTTGTCACTAATGGAAGCCTAAGATTGAAGCAGAGAAGTTAGTGTGTGAAGGCGAAATTAGTAAAAGCAGTTGCAGGCGAGTGCCGAAGGATCCTATTTTTAGACTTCTCTGTGGTTAGGCACTTTAGACAGTTATCACTGCCTGAAAGGGTAGTAGAGGCAGAAACCCTCATCGCATTTAAAAAGTACTTGGATATGCACTTGAACTGCCGTCACCTACAGGGCTACAGGCCAACAGCTAGAAAGTGGGATTCGGCTGGATAGCTCTTTTTCAGTCAGCACAGACACAATGGGCCAAATGGCCTCCTTCTGTGATGTAAATTTCTAAATTTCTTTCAAATTGCCCCTTATTTAGCCTCTGTAAGGTTTTAACTATTGCTGGTAGTCACTAAAGCCATCCAGTCAATGGAGACCAGTAATAATCACTGTTAAGTTAATCTACAAGCAGGAAACAAGGCATCTGACCCCAGAGCCACCACAGCTGAACAGAAAATGGCTCCCCCACCCCAAAGTAGAAGAGTTCTGATGAAAAGGTCATCGAACTGAAACGTTGGCCACGAATTTCCCAGCGGAGGCAGGATGGTGGCGTGAGCCGGTTTCCGGGTTCCAGACACGAACCTGGCTGCAGCTGCTCTGTAATCAGGATTTTCCCTTGATTGGCCTTGTTAAGCCCGCCCTGCGGGCTTCCTGGCCAATTAACAGGAAGCGGGTCTGATGACATCATCAGCCGGTTTCCTTAAAGGGACCACATCCACACTGAGTTTGACAGTTGTGCTGTCAGTGTTCTGCAGCATTGAGGTGCTGCGAACACTGACAAGCACTGCACAAAGTTGGACGCTTGTACCCAGGTTCTCCAATGACTCCCTCCATATGCTTATGGAGGGAGTCACAGCATGCAAGGAGGTTTTCTTCCCTTCCAAGGGCAGAAGAGACCTCCCCAGGACACCAACGCAGCCTGGTTGCACATTGCACAGGAAGGCACAAGCAGGGATGTCGTCAGGGGTCCCTGAATGCAGTGGCGCCAACCTTTCAATGATCTCAATGGATCACGAAACGTTACTGCAAAGCCACACTCAAACTCAACCTGCTGTGCCACCCAACACATCCCCATCACTCTGGCTTCCATACCCTTCTCCTGCACATCCTTACTCACACCAAATTACCTTGCACCTCCACCCAACTCTCTCTATCTACTTTAGCACTTCTCCATCTCACTAGCCACCCCTCACACTCACACTCACCCTCATCCTACTGCAAGCATACCAAATAACAACACACAAGGGCAGGCACTTGAGAGGTTTAGCCAATGTCCATGTGAAGTTTCAGGTAATGTGCTGTCATACAGTGAAATCTATTTTTCCAAAAGTGCCCCTTATTGGACAGATCTGAGCGCACCTTGAGAAGTGTCTTACTGAGTTCCAGTGATTGTTCAGACATAACTCTCCCCCCCACGCTATAGTGATGAGTGTGCATGGAATGGCTTGGACATTAAAGGGATGCTTCACGGTGCTGGTGTGAGATGGTGTCAACCTGGCGCATCATGTGGCAGCCAGGGTTTACAGCGCCATGTGAAGTAAATCTGGCTATGGTGATGCCATCGCTGGCCTCCTGGGCAGCAATGTTGTCAGGGGCTGATGCCCTGTGTCCAGTGCAGCATCAGGTGATGGCGGAGAAGGTTGGTGATGTTGTTGGTGATGTTGGTGTGCCTGGTGATGTTGGTGTTGGGGCTGATTGTGGAAGGACTCGGAGGACCGAGGTCTGATTTTTTCAATGGCTCCGATGTTGCTGCAATAGATGGCAGCTGCAGGTGCGATGACAGAAGCAATCTGTCAATGGTGAGAGAGGTTCTCCCAATGAGGTGGCACTGGACATACAGTTAGATCTAAAAACTTGTAAGCTAAAGAAATCTCTTTTTGTATTAAAAGTGCAGTAACCAACATTTTCTGTGCTCTGAAACTCACCATCTGCAACATGGCATCCTTTACACCACTTTTGCAGCTGTCAGCTTTTCAGAAACATCAGAGCAGACTCAAAACACGCCAGGGTGAGCTGGTGTGTTCCCCGAACTGCGGGTAACCCGTGGGGGAGAACGTAAAATTAGAAGAAAGCCTCAAAATAGTCTTAAATTGACTCTTAACAAGCCATTTAAGTAGCTCAATTGTATCCCCCGCCACTTGGTGTCGGGTCAGTTCTGCGCTGACAGACCCGACACCTGGGAGACTCGCGTGGAGGCGGGTTGACAGCGGGTTTCTTACTTGCTGTCAATCTTTGCTATTTTGACAGCGGACCCGCCTCCAAAACCGTCCCTTGAGCGCCAGCAAATTCGCGGCTGTTAACTCTGTTTCTGCTGCCTGACCTGCTGAGTATTTCCAGCATTTTCTGTTTTCATTTCTAACAGAGAGACCGCTACTTCTACAAAGACAAAGAGAGAGATACTACTCCAGACTGTTTGCTACTCCACAAAGGTTACTACAGATTGTCCACTGCTGATTGCTCGGCAGGTGCAGCACACTCTATTGTTAGATCCTCATTTTGGAGGGAGATCGCCCTATATTCAATTAACCAATCAGAGTGACACATGTGTCAGAAGGTCTCCCCCCTCCCCCTTTTGTCAATCAAACCTGATAACTGTGGAGTCCTGTGACTGTCATTGTGTCACTGGGGTATGGCTTTACCCCCAGCATAACAAACCTTATAGCTTTTTCGCTATCAATCTTGGATTTCTGAAGAGTTTTTTTCATACAAATGGGGATATGTGACATTTTTATGCTCCATTAGTTGTGATTCTAAATGGTCTGAGTTAGGGGTAATGGCTTCTCATACTAGTAAAAAATGTCTGTAGGATAAACACAGATCTTCTGGTTTACAAGGATGATACCAGAACTGAAAGGTTATCACTATCAGGAAAGACTGAACAGGCTGGGGCTCTTTTCTCTAGAAAGGAGAAGGCTGAGGGGTGACCTAATAGAGGTCTTTAAAATTAAGAAGGTGTTTGATAAGGTAGAGAAACTGGCCGGGAAATTAGACTCGTTTGCGTTAGCCGTTAAGGCCAGTTTGGAAGAAAAATTGGTAGCCGCCACACTTCTGCTCACTTCCAGCAGGTCCCGCGGTGGGTGCCATTTTGGGCACGTTGGCAGCACTGTCGTTGCCTGCGCTCATTGTAGGTATGAAAATGAGGCAGATCGTGACGTCAACGAGTGTCTGACGCTGATTTGACACATGATCTGCCACTTTGGACGTTGTTGCACCTTTTAATGTTCTCTCCAAATCACGACCAGCTGAACATGCGTTCAGCAGCAGGAAGGACAACCCACCAACGCTATTTAAAGGGATCATTAACAACTTGCAGCTGATTTGCTTTTTCTTTTCTACTGGTAAGTTTGTGCAACTGTTTGGAGTTTTCTACAGTTATTTAGAGTTGCTGTGGTGACAGGGAGTGTTGCTGCAAGTGGCGAACGTCTTGTTTCTCATTTAAAGGGTTCTGCTCATACCACTTGCTCCCGGTCATGGGGGCTCTACTTGCAGTCCCCCTTGTGCTTGAGTATGACAGGGAGATGGAGTGGCGGCAGCAAAGAAGAGGACAAAATGCTCCCAGAGGGAGGAGGAGGAGGGGCAAAAGGGCCCTCAGCAGGAGGCCTTACCCACCTAGGGTGCTCCGAGAGCACTTCTCCTACCTGCACTTAAGCCAGGAGCAGTGTATTAGGTTGCTCCACTTCACCAAGGAGGTGGTCACAGAACTCTGCCACCTCCTGCAACCAGACTTGCAGCCTCAGAGCAGGGCGTCAACGGCGCTGCCAGTGGCCCTCAAGGTAACCATGGCCCTCAATTTTTTCACCACCGGATCCTTCCAGTCTGGAGCAGGAGACATAGCTAACATCTCCCAGTTCGCCGTCCATCGCTGCATCCGGGAGGTCACAGAGGCTCTGTAGTCCAGAAGAAGGGACTTCATTGTCTTCTCTCTAAACAGAGAGAAGCAGGAGGAGCGCGCATGTGGCTTTGCCAGGATATCGGGTTTCCCCATGGTGCATGGCGCCATCGACTGCACACACATGGCTTTGCTGGCACCACAAACCAATCCTCAGATGTTCCGTAACCACAAAGACTGCCACTCACTTGATGTGCAGTCGTTGTGCGACCACACCCAGCACATCGTAATAGTGAATGCCCGGTATCCTGGCAGCAGTCATGGTGCCTTCATCTGGTGCTAGTCAGGTGTGCCAGGAATCTTCCAGCCACTACGTCAAACCCAAGAGTGGCTGCTCGGAGATAAGGGCTATCCGCTCTGCACGTGGCTGATGACTCCCATCCACATCCCCACCACTCGTGGCCAGCAATCGTATAATGAGAGCCATGCCACGAGGAACATCACCGCGCAGTCCATCAGTGTGCTCAAGCAACAGTTCTGCTGCCTTGACTGGTTGGGAGGAGCCCTCCAGTACATGCCGGAGCGGGCGTCCCATTTTGTGGTGGTCTGCTGCAAGCTCCACAACTTGGCCAACATGAGGGCGGGGCCCTTGCCACCACGGGTTCTGGGACCACCTCAGGAGGAGGAGGTGGGGCAGCAGATCCCCGTTCTGGACGGGCTATCTGTGAGCACCTCATCAGACTCCGGTTTCAATAAATGAAACCCCAGATCCCCGTTGCTCACCATCTTACCATCCCTCTGTCACAGAACATCACAGCGCGGCATCCACCTGGGCACAAAGCGGAATTGAGAACCACCACAAAACAAACATTCAAAACATAATTTATAAATTTATCAAATCAATATTGAAACAACAACGTCAACTAATCATCCTTGTGCACTCCCTTAGTGTCTGCCTTTCATGATCCTTTACTTACTCTAGTGCTCCTACAAAGTGCTCCCTCAGTGGCTGCAGCATGGCTGGTGGAAGGCTGCTGACTTTCAGTGGGGGAGACTGCAGATGGCCTTGCAGGACAACCTCGAGCAGCTCTGAGCCTAGAAGGCCCGGCTGCAGACTGCACCACCACGGCATGGGCAGCAGCAGTCTGGTCTGGGCTCAGCAAGGGCTCTGGTGGAGTGGCAGTGGTGGGAGTACGAATGCTGTCATCCTGAGAGAGGACAGCAGGTTCTTGCTCCATGGAGCCACTGCCAACCCCTCAGCATTCCTAACCATTTGTTGGGGGACAGATTGCTGGAGTGCTGTGAGACCCTGGAAGCCCCTTTCCACACTCGTAAACCCAGCCACGATGGCAGCCGTCTGAGCTTCTACTGCAGCACTGAGACATTGGGTCACTTCTGCCTGTGCTGCAATGGAAGCTGCTACATCACCCATCGCACACAGCATCATGGTTGGGTCCACAAGGTCTTTCCTGGAGTTGCCCATCATTTCCCACCTTGAAATCATGGGCTCCAAGCTCTGTGCAAAACCCCGTGCAATGTTGGAGCCGGACTCCTCCATGCTTCTTGGCACTGACAAGAGGCTCTCTGGCAGGCTTGTATTTGCACCTAGCATGCCCATCACCCTTCTTCTGAAGGCCGCCCCATCGAGGTTATCATATGAGTCTTATGCAGCAGAACTCGTGTGCGAACTCGCCCTCCGAGGAGCTGGCCCACGAGCTATTCTTTTCCCCTGGCCTGGCTGCAGCCCACTCGAGCCTGGTGACTCAGCAAGTACGGATCACGCTTCTATACTACCCTCTAAAGTCCGTGCACTACCATTTTCTGAGCTGGTGCCTGCGAGTGTCAGATTCAGTGGCAGTGCCTCTTCTTCTCCTTCACTTTCCTCCTCCATCATTTCAGGGACAGGCTGTGCTGGTGGGACATCTTGGGTCTCTGAAAGGAGAAAAGCACAAGGGTCAGGCTGTGGTGAGGGGAGGTGGGGAAAGCAAGATATCCATGCATACACCATCAGCAGCTTGTAAGTGAGAAGAGATTGTGGGATGAGGAGGATGTGGGATGTGAGATAAAGGATTAGGTATGAGCATACCGTCATCATTAGCAATGCTTTCAACATCGCCGCTCACCACAGACTCTGTGACAGCTCCTCCAATGATCTCCAGCACTGCTTCCTCCAGCTCTGTTAGGTTCTGCAGTCGGGTTTCCCCTCCATCCGTCTGCTGCTGCTCCCGGCGGTTATGAGCCACCTTTGCCTGCAAGGGACAGTGAAGTCTGTCAGTGAGTGTGGTGCAATGTGTTTGGGTGATGTGTCTATCATGGTTGAGTAGCTTGCAGTGTGTGCAAGGTATGAGATGTGGGTGTGAGTCTTGCAGCAGTGGTACATGTGTGAGGGTGAAGTGAAGCTATGATTATGAGATATGAGTGGTGATTGCTAGAGATTGTTGGTAGGTGAGTGATGGAAGTGTGGTGCATTGAGCAGTGTGTGAGGCTTGTGGTGCAGATGGTGGGATATGGCATTTGAAGATGCATTCACTGACCTTGACCACTCGTGTGAGGTCATTAAACTTTTTGCGGTACTGGATCCAGGTCCTGGAGAAGACACTTGTCGCACTGACGGCTTCAGCCATCTTCTCCCACAGCCTTCTGCTGTACTTCCTTGAAGGCTTCCTGCCCCCTGCGGGTAGAGGACCTGACGGCTTCTTTGAACCCCCAGGACCAAGGGCTACAGCGCTGCATCAGAAAATCTTCTCGCCATTTTTTGGTGGTAACGGGTTGTGTAAAGCCCCCAAATTTTTTGCCCAATGTATCATTACCAGAACTATTGGCTTGTGATGACTGAATAAGTCAAATTGCATTTTTATTATATGGTATTTTGGGACAGTTGCCAATATTTTTAGGATCGAATTCTACAGCATTTTCCATTTTTCCGTGAAAACTGGAATTCAATGGCCTTCATTATTATTACCTTGACCTATATCTTGCCTTTTGTAAAGCCCAAGTTACCAAGCAAGATGGTAGGTAATGCCTACCAATTTGGAGATGGGTCCCTGTAAGCCATTCAGAGAAACATCTGCTTTCTTAAAGGTCCTCCGGCACTCAACACCATGCAGGATAGGGATGATTGGATTAAGTGTGCTTTGAGTTTGAGAGGTGGTGAAAATCTTTCCGGCAGCAGTGTTCCGTACTTCCTATCTGAGGCTCAGCAATAACATACGACAAATATGAAGTGGTTCTGTCTTTATTTGTTTGATTTGGCAGCTGCCCCATTAAATCAGGCACGGTGTTTGAGAGTTCAAAAAGACACCTACACAGCCTCAGTCCTGCATCATTACATATACTGTATTATGAGGTGGAGTCAAAGTCCCATCTTCATACTGAGGACACCCTTCATCGTGTTGTGTGGCCCTACCACTGTGCTAAATGGGATAGATTCAGAACAGATCTAGCAGCTCAAAACTGGGCATCCATGAGGCACTGTGGGCCATCAGCAGCAGCAGAATTGCATTCCACCACAATCTGTAACCTCATGGCCCGGCATATCCCTCACTCTACAATTACCATCAAGCCAGGGGACCAACCCTGGTTCAATAAGGAGTGTAGAAGAGCATGCCAGGAGCAGCACCAGGCGTACCTAAAAATGAGGTGCCAACCTGGGGAAGCTGCAACACAGGACTACATGCATGCTAAAAAGCGGAAGCAGCATGCTATAGACAGGGCTAAGCGATCCCACAATTAACGGATCAGATCAAAGCTCTGCAGTCCTGCCATATCAAGTCATGAATGGTGGTGGACCATTAAACAACTAACGGGAGGAGGAGGCTCCATGAATATCTCCATCCTCAATTATGGTGGAGCTCAGCACGCGAGTGCAAAAGACAAGGCTGAACAACAACAAATTACAACAACTTATATTTATATAGTGCCTTTAACATAATAAAACGTCTCAAGGCGCTTCACAGGAGTGTTATCAAATTTGGCACCGAGCCACATAAGGAGATGTTAGGGCAGAGAACCAAAAGCTTTGTCGACGAGGTACGTTTTAAGGAGAATCTTAAAGGAGGAAAGAGAAGTGGAGAGCTGGAGAGATTTAGGGAGTGAATTCCAGAACTTAGGACCTAGGCAGCTGAAGGCACGACTGCCAATGGTGGAGCATTTAAAATCGGTGATGTTCCAAAGTCCAGAATAGGTGGAGTGCAGAGATCTCGAGGGATTATAGGGCTGGAGGAGATTACAGAGATAAGGAGGGATGAGGCCATGGACAGATTTAAAAACAAGGATGAGAATTTTTAAATCGAGGCGTAGCTTAATGTAGGTCAGCAAGCACAGGGGTGATGGGTGAACGGGACTTGGTGCGAGTTAGCACACGGGCGGCAGAGTTTTGGATAACCTCAAGTTTATGGAGGGTAAAACTAGGGAGGCCGGCCAGGAGTGCAATGGAATAATCAAGTCTAGAGGTGATAAAGGCATGGATGAGGGTTTCACCAGCAGATAAGTTGAAGAAAGGGTGGAGATGGGTGATATTACAAAGGTGGAAATGGCCAGTCTTAGTGATAGAATGGATATGAGGTAGGAAACTCAATCCGTGATCAAATATGACACCAAGGTTGCGAACAGACTTGGCCAGCCTCAGACAGTTGCCGGGGCGAGAGGGCGAATCAGTGGAAAGGGAATGGAGTTTGTAGCGTGAACCGAAGACAATGGCTTCGGTCTTCCTGATAATTAATTGGAGCAAATTTCTACTCATCCATTGTTGGATGTCGGACAAGCAGTTTGATAGTCTAGAGATGGTGGAAGGTTTGAGAGAGGTGGAGGAGAGGTAGAGCTGGGTATCATCAGCATACATGTGAAAACTTGCGTTGAGTTGCCGGATGATGTCACCGAGGGGCCGCATGTAGATGAGAAATAAGAGGGGGGCGAAGGATAAATCCTTGGGGGACACCAGAGGTGACAGCGCGGGATTGGGAAGAGAAGCCATTGCAGGTAATTCTATGGTTACGGTTAGAAAGATAGGAATGAAACCAGGCGAGTGCAGTCCCATTCAGCTTGATGACGGTAGAGAAGCATTGGAGCAGAATTTTGTGGACAACCATGCAAAGGCTGCAGACAGGTCCAGAAGGACGAGAAGGGATAGATTACCTTTGTCGCAGTCAATTAGAATGTCATTTGTGACCTTGGTAAGAGCAGTTTCAGTACTGTTTGCAACCATCTTCAGCCAGAAGTGCCGAGTGGATGATCCAGCTCGGACTTCTCCTGAAGGCCACACTATCACAGAAGCCAGTCTTCAGCCAATTCAATTCACTCCACGTGATACCAAGAAACGGCTGAGCGCACTGGATACAGCAAAGTCTATGGGCCCAGACAACATCCCAGCTGTCGTACTGAAGACTTGTGCTCCAGAATTAGCTGCGCCTCCAGCCAAGCTGTTCCAGTACAGCTACAACACTGGCATCTACCCGACAATGTGGAAAATTGCCCAGGTATGTCCTGTCCACAAAAAGTAGGACAAATCCAATCCGGCCAATTACCGCCCCATCAGGCTACTCTCAATCATCAGCGAAGTGATGGCAGGTGTCATCGAGAGTGCTATCAAGCGGCACTTGCTCACCAATAACCTGCTCACTGATGCTCAGTTAGGTTCTGCCAGGACCACTCGGCTCCAGCCCTCATTATAGCCTTGGTCCAAACATGGACAGAAGAACTGAATTCCAGAGGTGAGGTGAGAGTGACTGCCCTTGACATCAAGGCAGCATTTGACTGAGTGTAGCATCAAAGAGCCCTAGAAGAAAAAACATAGAAAACATAGAAAAATAAGAGCAGGAGTAGTCCATTCGGCCCTTTCAGCCTGCTCCACCATTCAATATGATCATGGCTGATCCTCTATCTCAATACCATATTCCCGCTCTCTCCCCATACCCCATGATGCCTTTTCTGTCTAGAAATCTATCTATCTCCTTCTTAAATATATTCAGTGACTTGGCCTCCACAGCCTTCTGTGGTAGAGAATTCCATAGGTTCACCACCCTCTGAGTGAAGAAATTTCTCCTCATCTCAGTCCTAAATGTCCTACCCCATATCCTGAGACTGTGACCCCTCGTTCTAGACACCCCAGCCAGGGGAAACATCCTCCCTGCATCCAGTCTGTCTAGCCCTGTCAGAATTTTATACATTTCAATGAGATCCCCTCTCATTCTTCTAAACTCTATTGAATACAGGCCTAGTCGACCCAATCTCTCCTGCCATCCCAGGAATCAGTCTGGTGAACCTTCGTTACACTCCCTCTATGGCAAGTACATCCTTTCTTAGGTAAGGAGACCAAAACTGCACACACTACTCCAGGTGTGGTCTCACCAAGGCCCTGTATAACTGTATTAAGACATCCTTGCTTCTGCACTCAAATCCTCTTGCAATGAAGGCCAACATACTGTTTGCATTCCTAACTGCTTGCTGCAGCTGCATGTTTGCTTTCAGTGACTGGTGTACAAGGACACCCAGGTCCCTTTGTACATCAACATTTCCCAATCTATCACCCTTTAAATAATACTCTGCCTTTCTGTTTTTCCTACCGAAGTGGATAACTTCACATTTATCCACGTTATACTGCATCTGCCATGTATTTGCCCACTCACTCAACTTGTCTAAATCACCTTGAAGCCTCTTTGCATCCTCCTCACAACTCACAATCCCACCTAGTTTCGTGTCGTCAGCAAACTTGGAAATATTACATTTGGTTCCCTCATCTAAATCATTGATATATATTGTGAATAGCTGGGGCCCAAGCACTGATCCCTGCGGTACCCCACTAGTCACCGCCTGCCACCCCGAAAAAGACCCATTTATTCCTACTCTCTGTTTCCTGTCTGTTAACCAATTTTCAATCCATGCCAGTATATTACCCCTAATCCCATGTGCTTTAATGTTGCACATTAAAATTGAAGTCAATGGGAATCAGGGGGCAAACTCTCTGCTGGCTGGAGTTATACCTAGCACAAAGGAAGATGGTTGTGGTTGATGGAGGCCAATCATCTCTGCCCCAGGACATCGCTGTAGGAGTTACTCAGGGCAGTGTCTTAGGCCCAACCATCTTTAGCTGCTTCATCAATGACCTTTCCTCCATCATAAGGTCATAAGTAGGGGTGTTCACTGATGATTGCACAGTGTTCAGTTCCATTCATAACTCCTCAGATAATGAAGCAGTCCTTGCCCGCATGCAGCAAGACCTGGACGACATTCAGACTTGGCCTGATAAGTGGCAAGTAACATTCGCGCCACACAAATGCCAGGCAATGACTATCTCCAACAAGAGAGAGTCTAACCACCGTTCCTTGACATTCAACAGCATTGCTATTGCCAAATCTCCCACCGTCAACATCCTGGGGGTCACCATTGACCAGAAACTTAACTGGACCAGCCACATAAATACTGTAGCTACAAGAGCAGGTCAGAGGCTGGGTATTCTGCGGCGAGTGTCTCACCTCCTGACTCCCCAAAACCTTTCCACCATCTACAAGGCACAAGTCAGGAGTGTGATGGAATACTCTCCATTTGCCTGGATGAGTGCAGCTCCAATAGCACTCAAGAAGCTCGACACCATCCAAGACAAAGCAGTCCGCTTGATTGGCACCCCATCCACCACCTTAAACATTCACTCCTTCCACCAGCGGCGCACCATGGCTGCAGTGTGTACCATCTACAAGATGCACTGTAGCAACTTGCCAAGGCTTCTTTGACAGCACCTCCCAAACCCACAACCTCTACTACCTAGAAGGACAATGGCAGGAGGTGCATGGGAACACCATCACCTGCAAGTTCCCCTCCAAATCACACACCATCCTGACTTGGAAATTTTTGGCCGTTCCTTCATCGTCGCTGGGTCAAAATCCTGGAACTCCTTCCCTAACAGCACTGTGGGAGTACCTTCACCACACGGACTGCAGCGGTTCAAGAAGACAGCTCACCACCACCTTCTCAAGAGCAATTAGGGATGGGCAATAAATGCTGGCCTTGCCAGCGGCGCCTACATCCCATGAACGAATAAAAAAAAAGTTTTTGCTGTGTCCCTAGTAACGATCTTGAGATGGAGTCTAATTCACGATTTTCAAATAAATATAAATATATAGTAATTGGTTCAGTCATGAATATGTTATATTTTGAATAAGGTTGACAGCTATGAATTTCTAATGAGCCTTAGCAACTCATCAAGGAGTGTAAAAAAAGGGTGTACTGCTCTATACTGCCTACATGGGGGGCTCAAAGAGCCTAATCACTGAGGTAGGGATATACATAAGTTTTGAATGTAGCTGTATGGCTATAATAAGCTTTTTGTGAATTATATTTCACCAAAAATGGCTCATTAATTATGCTGATACAGAGATACTTTTATCAAATGGCATGTGGGTATGAAAATTCTAAATATGACATTGCATAGGGAACTCTCTCCATGATCAGTCAACATTCCTTTTTCAGCCAACAGATAACAGGTTATGAAACTCATTACCATTTGATCTTGATGTGCACAAAATGGCTACCATGTTTGCCTACATAATAACAATTGCTGCATTTCAAAGAAATTTATTGCATGTGAAGTACTTTGAAATGCTTGAGAGACTGAGAACCAACAGTAGCATACCCTATCCATCACTAAGAGCGCTTACTTTCACCACTGCTTTAATGCAGAAAATGTCTCTAAGTGTTTCACAGAGACAATATAGTTGCTGGACAGTAGTAACAAAGTGAAGAGGTAACTTGAAACATGGCTGAAAGGTAGGTTTTTAGAGGACTGTTAAACGTTCAGAGAGAAGCAGCAAGGCAGAGTGGTTTAGGGAAAGATTTCTAGGGAGTGGAACCAAGGTGGCTTCGGGGAGCAGGGAGGATGCACAGGAGACCAGAGTTGCAGGATCAAAGAGCATGTAGGCTGGCATGTAGGGCAGGAGGAGGTTGCAGAGGTTAAGTAGGGTGAGGCCATGGAGAATTTGGGGATGGTGATGTTGAATTCAAAGCATTGGGAGCCAGGGGCAATAGGAAGGCCAGATAATTTCCTTCTGTGATTTAATTTATATGATTCTGTATGACTCTTTGAGGTCAGTGAGAATAGGAGTGTTGGGCATATGAGACTTTATGTGGCACAAGATGGGAGTGGCAACATTTTAAATGAATTGGAGTTTGTGTAGGCAGAACTCAGGAGGAAAATGTTGGAGAAATGAAATCCGGAGGTAGCAAAATCATACAAGGGTTTCAGCCAGATTGCAGTGGTGAAAGTAAGCGGCCTTAGTGATGGATAGGGTATGAGTTTGAAAATCTGCTCAGGGTTGAACAGGACACGAGTAGCAGCCAAGGAGTAGGATGGACTCATGGACAAGGGTATTGAATCTTTGACGGGAGGCAAATAAAATGGCTTCAGTCATCCCACTGTTAAATTGGATGAAACTCTGGCTCAGTTATGACTTGATGTTTATTGAGAACCCAGTGGTTTAGGGGAGGGGATATGATGGACATGCATTTGTCTAATGCATGGGAAACTGTGATTTTATAGTGTGATTAAATAAAGATGATAGCTGGTGGGATATGTGGCCTCATGATGCGTATTCATGTAACTGATCCCTGGTAGACCGATAGTGAAGAAGGTCAAGGTGATTACTCATGTTATACAAGTTAAAATGGTAACAGTTTTTATCCATGATATTTAACACAAGAAAACGGTAGCGTAGTGGTAATGTCACTGGGCTAGTAATTCATGAGGCCTGGACTAATGATCCAGTTAAACGTGAGTTCAGATCCCACCACGACAGCTGGGAAATTTAAATTCAGTTAATTAAATAAATCTGGAATAATTATTAGCAATGGTAACCATGAAACAATCATTTTGTCATAAAAACCCATCTGTTTCCCTAATGTCCTTTAGGGAAGGAAATCTGCCGTCCTTACCTGGTCTGGCCTGTATGTGACTCCAGACCCACAGCAATGTGGTTGACTCTTAATTGCCCTCTGAAATGGCCTAGCAAGCCACTCAGTTGTAACAAACCGCTACGAAACAAAATAATAAAAATGAAACCGGATGGGCCACCCGGCACCGGCTACGGACACGGCAATGGCACAGTCAACCCTGCAAAGTCCAACCTCACCAACATCTGGGAACTTGTGCCAAAATTGGGAGAGTTGTCCCACAGACTAGTCAAGCAACAGCCTGACATAGTCATCCTCACAGAATCATACCTTTCAGCAAATGTCCCAAACTCCTCCATCACCATCCCTGGGTATGTCCTGTACCACCCAGGAGTGGTGTACAGTCGAGAAGGAGTGGCCCTGGGAGTCCTCAACATTGACTCTGGACCCCATGAAGTCTCATGGTTTCAGGTCAAGCATGGGCAAGGAAACCTCCTGCTGATTACCACCTACCGCCCTCCCTCAGCTGATGAATCAGTACTTCCCCCATATTGAACACCACTTGGAAGAAGCACTGAGAGTAGCAAGGGCACAGAATGTATTCTGGGTGGGGGGACTTCAATGTCCATCACCAAGAGTGGCTCGGTAGCACCACTACTGGCCGAGTCCTGAAGGACATATCTGCCAGTCTGGACCTGCGACAGGTGGTGAGAGAACCAACACGAGAGAAAAACCTATTTGACCTCATCCTCACCAATCTACCTGTCGCAGATGCATCTCTCCATGACAGTATTCGTAGCAGTGACCACCGCACAGTCATTGTGGAGACGAAGTCCCGTCTTCACACTGAGGACACCCTCCATCGTGTTGTGTGGCACTACCACCGTGCTAAATGGGATAGATTCAGAACAGATCTACCAGCTCAAAACTGGGCATCCATGAGGCGTTGTGGGCCATCAGCAGCAGCAGAATTGTATTCCACCACAATCTGTAACCTCATGGCCCAGCATACCCCTCACTCTACAATTACCATCAAGCCAGGGGACCAACCCTGGTTCAATAAGGAGTGTAGAAGAGCATGCCAGGAGCAGCACCAGGCGTACCTAAAAATGAGGTGCCAACCTGGGGAAGCTGCAACACAGGACTACATGCATGCTAAAAAGCAGAAGCAGCATGCTATAGACAGGGCTAAGTGATCCCACAATCAACGGATCAGATCAAAGCTCTGCAGTCCTGCCACATGCAGTCTTGAATGGTGGTGGACCATTAAACAACTAACGGGAGGATAAGGCTCCATGAATATCCCCATCCTCAATGATGGTGGAGCCCAGCACGCGAGCGCAAAAGACAAGGCTGAAGCGTTTGCAACCATCTTCAGCCAGAAGTGCCGAGTGGATGATCCATATCGACCTCCTCCTGAGGTCCCCACCATCACAGAAACCAGTCTTCAGCCAATTGGATTAACTCCACGTGATATCAAGAAACAGCTCAGCGCACTGGATACAGCAAAGGCTATGGGCCCTGACAACATCCCGGCTATTGTGCTGAAGACTTGTGGTCCAGAAGTAGCCGCGCCTCTAGCCAAGCTGTTCCAGTACAGCTACAACACTGGCATCTATCTGACAAAGTGGAAAACTGCCCAGGTATGTCCTGTCCACAAAAAGCAGGACAAATCCAATCCGGCCAATTACCACCCCATCAGTCTACTTTCAATCATCAGCAAAGTGATGGAAGGTGTCATCGACAGTGCTATCAAGCGGCACTTGCTCACCAATAGCCTGCTCACTGATGCCCAGTTTGGGTCCCGCCAAGACCACTCGGCTCCCGACCTCATTATAGCCTTGGTCCAAACATGGACAAAGGAGCTGAATTCCAGAGGTGAGGTGAGAGTGACTGCCCTTGACATCAAGGCAGCATTTGACCGAGTGTGGCATCAAGGAGCCCGAATAAAACTGAAGTCAATGGAAATCGGGGGGATAACTCTCCACTGGTTGGAGTCATACCTAGCACAAAGGAAGATGGTTGTGGTAATTGAAGATCAATCATCACAGCCCCAGGACATCGCTGCAGGTGTTCCTCAGGGCAGTGTCCTAGGCCCAACCATCTTCAGCTACTTCATCAATGACCTTCCCTCCAACATAAGGTCAGAAATGGGGATGTTCGCTGATGACTGTGCAGTGTTCAGTGCCATTCACAACTCCTCAGATAATGAAGCAGTCCATGCCCGCATGCAACAAGACCTGGACGACGTTCAGGCTTGGGCTGATAAGTGGCAGGTAACATTTGCACCACAGAAGTGCCAGGCAATGACTATCTCCAACAAGCGAGAGTCTAAATGCCACCCCTTGACATTCATAGAACATAGAACATAGAACAGTACAGCACAGTACAGGCCCTTCGGCCCTCGATGTTGTGCCGAGCATTGTCCGAAACCAAGATCAAGCTATCCCACTCCCTATCATTCTGGTGTGCTCCATGTGCTTATCCAATAACCGCTTGAAAGTTCCTAAAGTGTCCGACTCCACTATCACAGCAGGCAGTCCATTCCACACCCCAACCACTCTCTGAGTAAAGAATCTACCTCGGACATCCCTTCTATATCTCCCCCCATGCACCTTATAGTTATGCCCCCTTGTAACAGCTACATCCACCCGAGGAAATAGTCTCTGAACATCCACTCTATCTATCCCCCTCATCATCTTATAAACCTCTATTAAGTCGCCTCTCATCCTCCTCTGCTCTAAAGAGAAAAGCCCTAGCTCCCTCAATCTTTCCTCATAAGACCTCCCCCCCAAACCAGGCAGCATCCTGGTAAATCTCCTTTGCACTCTTTCCAATGCTTCCACGTCCTTCCTATAGTGAGGTGACCAGAACTGCACACAATATTCCAAATGTGGTCTCACCAAGGTCCTGTACAGTTGCAGCATAACCTCACGGTTCTTAAACTCAAACCCCTTGTTAATAAACGCTAACACACTATAGGCCTTCTTTACTGCTCTATCCACTTGAGTGGCAACCTTCAGAGATCTGTGGATATGAACCCCCAGATCCCTCTGTTCCTCCACGTTCCTCAGAACCCTGCCGTTGACCCTGTAATCCTTATTCAAATTTGCCCTACCAAAATGAATCACCTCGCACTTATCAGGGTTAAATTCCATCTGCCATTTTTCGGCCCAGCTCTGCATCCTATCAATGTCTCTTTGCAGCCTACAACAGCCCTCCACCTCATCCACTACTCCACCAATCTTGGTGTCATCAGCAAATTTACTGATCCACCCTTCAGTCCCCTCCTCCAAGTCATTGATAAAAATCACAAACAGCAGAGGACCCAGCACCGACACCTGTGGCACACCGCTGGTAACTGGTCTCTCCAGTCCGAAAATTTTCCATCCACCACCACCCTCTGCCTTCTATGAGATAGCCAGTTACTTATCCAATCGGCCAAATTTCCCTCTATCCCACAACTCCTTACTTTCTTCATGAGCCGACCATGGGGAACCTTATCAAACGCCTTACTAAAATCCATGTATACGACATCAACTGCTCTACCTTCATCTACACACTTAGTTACCTCCTCAAAGAATTCAATCAAATTTGTTAGGCAAGACTTACCCTTCACGAATCCGTGTTGACTATCCCGGATTAAGTTGCCTCTTTACAAATGGTCATAAATCCTATCCCTCAGGATCTTTTCCATTATCTTACCAACCACCGAAGTAAGACTAACCGGCCTATAATTACCAGGGTCATTCCTATTTCCTTTCTTGAAGAGAGGAACAACATTCGCCACTCTCCAGTCCTCTGGCACCATCCCCGTGGACAGTGAGGACCCAAAGATCAAAGCCAAAGGCTCTGCAATCTCCTCCCTTGCCTCCCAAAGAATCCTAGGATATATCCCATCTGGCCCAGGGGACTTATCGACCCTCAGGTTCTTCAAAATTGCTAAAACATCTTCCCTCAGAACATCTACCTCCTCCAGCCTATCCACCTTTATCACACTCTCATCCTCAAAAACATGGCCCCTCTCCTCGGTGAACACTGACGAAAAGTATTCATTCATCACCTCTCCTATCTCTTCTGACTCCATGCACAAGTTCCCACTACTGTCCTTGACCGGCCCTACCCTCACCCTGGTCATTCTTTTATTTCTCACATAAGAGTAAAAAGCCTTGGGGTTTTCCTTGATCCGACCCGCCAAGGACTTCTCATGCCCCCTCCTAGCTCTCCTAAGCTCTTTTTTTAGCTCATTCCTTGCTACCTTGTACCCCTCAATCGACCCAACTGAACCTTGTTTTCTCATCCTTACATACGCTTCCTTTTTCCTCTTGACTAGACATTCAACCTCTTTTGTGAACCATGGTTCTCTCACTCGGCCATTTCCTCCCTGCCTGACAGGGACATACCTATCAAGGACACGCAGTAATTGCTCCATGAAAAAGCTCCACTTTTTGTTTGTGCCTTTCCCTGATAGTTTCTGTTCCCATCTTATGCTCCCTAATTCTTGCCTAATCGCATCATAATTACCCCTCCCCCAATTATAAACCCTGCCCTGCCGCATGGCCCTATCCCTCTCCATTGCAATAGTGAAAGTCACCGAATTGTGGTCACTATCTCCAAAGTGCTCTCCCACATACAAATCAAACACTTGGCCTGGTTCATTACCCAGTACCAAATCCAATGTGGCCCCACCTCTTGTCGGCCTATCCACATATTGTGTCAGGAAACCCTCCTGCACACACTGTGCAAAAACTATCCCATCCGAACTGTTTGACCTATAAAGGTTCCAATCAATATTTGGAAAGTTGAAGTCACCCATGACAACTACTCTGTGACCTCCACACCTATTCATAATCTGCTTTGCAATTTCTTCCTCCACATCTCTATTACTATTTGGGGGCCTGTAGAAAACTCCTAACAACGTGACCGCTCCTTTCCTATTTCTAACTTCAGCCCATATTACCTCAGACGGCAGATCCCACTCGAACTGCCTTTCTGCCGCTGTTAAACTATCCTTGATTAACAATGCTACTCCTCCACCTTTCTTACCACCTTCCCTACTCTTACTGAAACATCTATACCCCGGAACTTCCAACAACCATTCCTGTTCCTGTTCTAACCATGTCTCCGTAATGGCCACCACATCGTAGTCCCAAGTACCAATCCACGCTCCAAGTTCTCCTACCTTATTCCGGATGCTCCTTGCATTGAAGTAGACACACTTCAAGCCATCTTCCTGTCTGCCGGTACATTCCTGCGACATTGATACCCTCCTCAGTACCTCCCTACACTCACCACTGGCTCCTGGACTACAGCCCTTTTTCCCATCCCCCTGACAAATTAGTTTAAACCCCCCCGAAGAGCCGTAGCGAATTTCCCTCCCAGGATATTGGTGCCACTCTGGTTCAGGTGCAAACCGTCCTGTTCGGCATTACCATCGCCGAATCCCCCACCATCAACATCCTGGGGTCACCATTGACCAGAAACTTAACTGGACCAGCCACATAAATACTGTGGCTAAAAGAGCAGGTCAGAGGCTAGGTATTCTGTGGCGAGTGTCTCACCTCCTGACTCCCCAAAACCTTTCCACCATCTACAAGGCACAAGTCAGGAGTGTGATGGAATACGCTCCACTTGCCTGGATGAGTGCAGCTCCAACAACGCTCAAGAAGCTCGACACCATCCAGGACAAAGCAGCCCACTTGATGGGCATCCCCTCTACCACCTTAAACTTCACTCCCTCCACCACTGGCGTAACGTGGCTGCAGTGTGTACCATCTACAAGATGCACTACAGCAACTCGCCAAGGCTTCTTCGGCAGCACCTCCCAAACCCGTGACCTCTACCACCTAGAAGGACAAGGGCAGCAGACACATGGGAACACCACCACCTCCAAGTTCCCCTCGAAGTCATACATCATCCTGACTTAGAAGTATATCACCGATCCTTCATCGTCGCTGGGTCAAAATCCTGGAACTCCCTACCTCACAGCACTGTGGGAGTACCTTCACCACACGGACTGCAACGGTTCAAGAAGGCGGCTCACCACCACCTTCTCAAGGGCAATTCGGGATGGGCAATAATTGCTGGCCTTGCCAGTGCCACCCAGATCCCATAAAAACGAATCAAAAAAAACAAGTGATAGCATCCTAGAATGTTATAGTTTCACTTATGTTAAATAAAATGGACCATTGAGTCCACTACGGCTGAATCCAAACATCAAGTCCAAATGAATCCAATTGCTCATCTCTACCAGGGATATTACTGTACTAAAGATATCCTCAACCTAACAAAATTTCTCTATGTTGAAGATTCCAAAAACCTCAAAATGAGGAATTGTCCCCTGGGATTGGAAAATTGCCAATGTCACTCCACTATTTAAGAAGGGTAAGAGAGATAAACTAGAAAATTGTAGGCCTATTAGTCTAATGTCAGTTTTGGGGAAGTTACTAGAATCTGTTATTTGGGACTGAATGACACCATTTGGACAAATATGAGTTGATCAGGGAGAGCCAGCATGGATTTTGTAAATTGTAAATTATGTCTAACGAACCTAGTTGAATTTTTGAGAAGGCAACGAACGTGATAGATACATACATAGATACATAGATACATAGAAGATAGGAGCAGGAGTAGGCCATCCGGCCCTTCGAGCCTGCTCCGCCATTTAATGAGATCATGGCTGATCCTCCAATTCAGTATCCCGTCCCCGCCTTCTCTCCGTAACCCTTAACCCCTTTTGCCTGTAGAAATATATCTAATTCCCTCTTAAATATATTTAATGAGCTGGCGTACACTGCTCTCTGTGGCAATGAATTCCACAGGTTCACCACCCTCTGAGTGAAGAAATTCCCCCTCATTTCTGTCCTAAATGGTTTAGCCCTTATCCTTAAATTATGTCCTCTAGTTCTGTTCTCACCCGCCAAGGGAAACATTCCTTCTGCATCTAGTCTGTCTAGACCTGTCAGAATTTTATACACTTCTATGAGGTCCCCTCTCAATCTTCTAAACTCCAGTGTGTACATCCCTAAACTACATAGTCTCTCCTCATAGGTCAATCCCGCCATTCCTGGTATCAGCCTGGTGAATCGCCGCTGCACCCCCTCCATGGCAAGAACATCTTTCCTCAGATGAGGCGACCAAAACTGTACACAGTACTCGAGGTGTGGTCTCACCAGTGCCCTGTACAGCTGCAGCAAGGTATCCCTGTTCCTGTATTCCAACCCTTTTGCTATGAAGGCCAGCATACCGTTTGCCTTCTTGACCGCCTGTTGCACCTGCATGCTCGCCTTCAGTGACTGGTGTACAAGAACACCCAGGTCTCTCTGTACTTCCCCCTCTCCCAATTTATTGCCATTTAAATAATAATTTGCCCTCCCGTTCCTGCACCCAAGGTGGATAACTTCGCACTTGTCCACATTATAGTGCATCTACCATTTATCCGCCCAATCACCCAGTCTGTCCAAATCGCTCTGGAGCTTCCTGGTCTCCTCCTCTGAGCCCACCCCCCCTACTAGTTTAGTGTCGTCTGCAAATTTGGAAATGCTGCATCCGACTCCCTGATCCAGGTCATTAATGTAAATTGTGAACAGCTGGGGACCCAGGACAGATCCCTGCGGTACCCCACTTGTTACTGCCTGCCATTCAGAAAATGAGCCGTTTATTCCAACTCTCTGTTTTCTATCTGACAGCCAGTTCTCTATCCACGTCAATACTTTCCCCTTTATCCCATGAGCTTCAATTTTCCATGCTAATCTTTTATGTGGGACCTTGTCGAAGGCCTTTTGGAAGTCCAGGTACACCACATCTACTGGCTCTCCCCCATCTATTTTACCAGTTACTCCCTCAAAAAATTCCAATAGATTAGTCAAGCACGATTTACCCTTTGTAAATCCATGTTGACTCTGTCCTATCCTGTCCCCATTTGCTAAGTGCTCCGCTATTTCATCCTTAATGATGGACTCCAGCATTTTGCCCACAACTGATGTAAGGCTTACAGGTCTGTAATTACCTGCTTTTTCCCTACCCCCCTTTTTGAATAGTGGGGTAACGTTAGCTACCCTCCAATCCATGGGCACTGTTCCCGAGATAAGGGAGTATCTATCGATGTTATTTATATGGACTTCCAGTAGGCATTTAACAAGGTTCCATATAAGGTTCCACATAACTCCGTTACTTAGCCACAAACTCCATCCCTCTCCCTGGCCACTGTCTGAGACTGAACCAGACCTTTCGCAACCTTGGTGTTGTATTTGACCTCGAGATGAGCTTCCGACCACATATCTTCTCCATCACCGAGATTGCCTATATCTACCTCCATAACAAAGCCCGACTCCACCCTGCCACAGCTCATCTGCTACTGAAACCCTCATCCATGCCTTTGTTACATCTAGACTTGACTATTCCAATGCTCTCCTGATGGCCTCCCATCTTCCGCCCTTCGTAAACTTGAGCTCATCCAAAACTCTGCTGCCCATATCCTAACACACAGCAGGTCCTGTTCACCCATCAGCCCTGTGCTCGCTGATCTACATTGGCTACATCCGGCAATGCCTCGATTTTAAAATTCTCATCCTTGTTTTCAAATCCCTCCATTGCCTCGCCCCACCCTATCTCTGTAACTTTCTCCAGCCCTACAACCCTCTGAGATTTCTGCGCTCCTCCAATTCTGGCCTCCTGCGCATCCCTGATTTTAATCGTTCCACCACTGGCAGCCATGCTTTCAGCTGCCTAAGCTCTAAGCTCTGGAATTCCCTCGCTAAACATCTCTGCCTCTCTATCTCTCTGTCCTCCTTTAAGACACTCCTTAAAAACTACCTCTTTGATCAAGCTTTTGGTTATCTGTCTAATATCGCCTTATGTGTCCAATTTTGTTTGATAACACTCCTGTGAAGCACCTTGGGATGTTTTACTGCGTTAAAGGTGCTATATAATATAAGATGTTACATAGAAACATAGAAGATAGGAGCAGGAGTAGGCCATTCGGCCCCTCGAGCCTGCTCCGCCATTTAATGAGATCATGGCTGATCATCCAAATTCAGTACCCTGTCCCTGCTTTCTCCCCATATCCCTTGGTCCCTTTAGCCTTAAGAAATATATCTAACTCCTTCTTGAATATATTTAATGAATTGGCCTCAACTGCCTTCTGTGGTAGAGAATTCCACAGGTTCACCACTCTCTGGGTGAAGAAATTCCTCCTCATCTCAGTCCTAAATGGCTTACCCCTTATCCTTAGACTGTGACCTCTGGTTCTGGACTCCCCCGCCATCGGGAACATCCTTCCTGCATCTAGTCTGTCTAGTCCTGTTAGAATTTTATAAGTTTCAATGAGATCCCCTCTCATTCTTCTAAACTCGAGTGAATATAAGCCTAATCGACCCAATCTCTCCTCATACGTCATTCCTGCCATCCCAGGTATCAGTCTGGTGAATCTTCGCTGCACTCCCTCCATGGCAAGAACATCCTTTCTCAGATAAGGCGACCAAAACTGCACACAATACTCAAGGTGTGGTCTCACCAAGGCCCTGTACAACTACAGCAAGACATCCTTGCTCCTGTACTCGAATCCTCTCGCTATGAAGGCCAACATACTATTTGCCTTCTTAACCACCTGCTGCACCTGCATACTTACCTTCAGCGACTGGTGCACAAGGACACCCAGGTCTCGTTGCACTTCCACTTTTCCAAATCTATTGCCGTTCAGAGAATAATCTGTCTTCCTGTTTTTGCCACCAAAGTGGATAACCTCGCATTTATCCACATTATACTGCATCTGCCATGCATCTGCCCAATCACCCAACCTGTCCAAATCATACTGGAGTTTCTCTGCATCCTCCTCACAGTACACACGCCCACCCAGCTTTGTGTCGTCTGCAAACTTGGAGATATTACATCTAGTTCCCTCGTCTAGATCATTAATATATATTGTGAATAGCTGGGGTCCTAGCACCGATCCCTGCAGTACCCCACTAGTCACTGCCTGCCACTCGGAAAAAGACCCGTTTATTCCAACTCTTTGCTTCCTGTCTGCCAACCAGTTCTCTATCCAAGTCAGTACCTTACCCCCAATCCCATGTGCTTTAACTTTGCACGCCAATCTCTTACGCGGGACCTTGTCAAAAGCCTTCTGAAAGTCCAAATGCACCACATCCACTGGTTCTCCCTTATCTATTCTACCAGTTACATCCTCAAAAAATTCCAGTAGATTAGTCAAGCATGATTTACCTTTTGTAAATCCATGTTGATTTTGTCCGATCCTGTCACTGTTTTCCAAGTGCTCTGCTATTACATCTTTTATAATGAACTCTAGCATTTTCCCCACTACTGATGTCAGGCTTACCGGTCTATAATTCCCTGTTTTCTCTCTACCACCTTTTTTAAAGAGTGGGGTTATGTTAGCTACCCTCCAATCCATGGGAACTGTTCCAGAGTCTATAGAATTTTGGAAGATGACCAGCAATGCATCTACTATTTCTAGTGCCACTTCATTAAGTACCCTAGGATGTAGATTAGCAGGCCCTGGGGATTTATCGGCCTTCAATCCCGTCAATTTCCCTAACACCATTTCCCTACAAATAATGATTTCATTCAATTCCTCCCTCTCATTAGACCCTATGTTCCCCGACATCTCTGGGAGGTTATTTGTGTCCTCCTTTGTGAAGACAGAACCAAAGTATGTATTTAATTGGCCTGCCATTTCTTTGTTCCCCATTATAAATTCCCCTGATTCTGACTGCAAGGGACCTATGCTTGACTTCACCAATCTTTTTCTCTTCACATATCTATAGAAGCTTTTACAGTCAGTTTTTATGTTCCCTGCAAGCTTACTCTCATATTCTATTTTCCCCCTCTTAATTAATCCCTTTGTCGTCCTTTGCTCAATCCTAAACTGCTCCCAATCCTCAGGTTTGCTGCTTTTTCTGGCCAATTTATATGTCCTCTCCTTGGATCTTATGCTATCCCTAATTTCCCTTGTTAGCCACGGTTGAGTCACCTTTTTTGTTTTATTTTTATGCCAAACAGGGATGAACAAATTCTGTAGTTCATCCATGCGATCTTTAAATGTTTGCCATTGCCTATCCACCGTCAACCCTTAAAGTAACGCTCCCCAATCCATCCTAGCCAACTCGCGCCTCATACTTTCCTTTATTTAAATTCAGGACCGCAGTCTCTGAGTCAACTACTTCACTCTCCATCTTAATGAAGAATTCGATCATATTATGATCGCTCCTCCCCAAGGGGCCTCGCACAACAAGATTTCTAATTAATCCTTTCTCATTACATAATACCCAGTCTAAGATGGCCTGATCTCTAGTTGGTTCCTCGACATATTGGTCCAGGAAACCATCCCGTATACACTCTAGGAATTCCTCCTCCACAGTATTGTTACTAACTTGGTTAGCCCAATCTATATGTAGATTGAAGTCACCCATGATGATTGCTGTGCCCTTATTGCACGCGTCTCTAATTTCCCGTTTAATGCCGTTTGTTGTCATAAGAGACTGTTAACAAAAATTAGAGCGCATGGAATTAGAGGCAACCTATTGGCTATGATAGGGAATTGGTTAGGAGGCAGGAGACAGAGTAGGGATAATGGGTATGTACTCAAATTGTCAGGATGTGACTAGTTGTGTCCCCCAGGGATCTGTACTGGGGCCACAGCTTTTGATAAATGACTCGGATGAAGGAATAGAGAAGCATATATCAAAGGTTGCTGATGACACCAAGTTAGGTGGCACAGTAACTAGTATAGATGGGACCAGAAAGTTGCAAAGGGGCATTGATAGATTAAGTGAGTGGGCAAAACTGTGGCAGATGGAATTCAATGTGGGAAAGTGTGAGGTCATCCACTTTGGATCTAAGAAAGATAGATCAGAGTATTTTCTAAATGGCGAGACGCTAGGAACTGAGAATGAGCAGAGATTTAGGGGTCCAAGTACAGAAATCACTAAATGCTGGTGGACAGGTAGAAAAAATAATTTAAAAGGCTAATGGAATGTTGGCCTTTATCTCAAGAGGGCTGCAATACAAAGGGGTGGAAGTTATGTTACAGCTGTACAGAGCTCTTGTTAGACCCCATCTGGAGTATTGCATTCAGTTCTGAGCACCACACTTCAGGAAGGCTATATTGGCCTTGGAGGAGATGCAGTGCTGATTCACTAGAATTATACCAGGGCTAAAAGGGTTAAGTTATGAGGACAGCTTGCATACACTAGGCTTGTATTCTCTTGAATATAGAAGATTAAGGGATGATCTAATTGAAGTATTTAAGATTTGATAGGTAGATTGAGAGAAAATATTTCCTCTGGTGGGAGAGTCCAGAACAAAGGGGAATACCTTAAAATTAGAGCTAGGCCATTCAGAGGTGATGTCAGAAAGCACTTCTTCACACAAAGGGTAGTGGGAATCTGCAACTCTCTCCCCCAAAAAGTTGTTGAAGCTAGGTCAATTGAATATTTCAAAACTGAGATTGATAGATTTTTGTTAGGCAAGGGTATTAAGGATTACGGAACCAAGGCAGGTACCCATATGTAAATTTGCTACCCATATGTAATACTTACACATTAAAACAACAGTAGTTGTTACAACTCTTGATTTTTGCACCATCAAGCTCACACAAATGACTGAGACTATTAATAACTCTTGTCTTGTACTGATATTCCAACGTAAGATCTACACAACATTCAAAACTTAGCCCTTGCACTGGATAATAATTACTATTTTATAGAAGGGTTTATTTGTTTATTGTTTCAGAAACTTAAAAAACCCAGAGATGGTGAAGCAGGAGGATATGTCTGCACAAGCTTTATATGAAAAAAAAGGCTTTAGTCCCACTTTAATCCAACCAGAGGCACTGATTAAATAGAGGATATCACACTGACAGCATTGTATTAATTGGATTATCACATGATTATGATGCTCATATTAGCACCAGCCAATGAAGCCTTGTGTACTTTTAATTGTGATGCTAATGGAGTACGCTGATTGTGCTGTCCAATCACATTACTGTTAAGTAGGGGATGGTTGAACTCAGTGCACCCACCCAAACACATGCATGGATACTCTTATTGAGATTCTGCACTTCGGGGCAGAGTTGCAGTGAAGCAAGATTTATGCCTATCATTCCAAATCTTCCTGAACCCTGAGGTCAGGGCACTGGGGACTCTCAGCAGGATTCCCACCACCAAGAGGGAGCCTGCCAGTGTGGGGTGACACTGCTGCAGCACCAGAAAAGCTGGTGAGGGACCTTAAAGAATTTCCCCAAAGAGCAGACCAGCTGTATCACTGAATGCCTCAGTTGAAACCAAGGCCTTCAGCAGGTAAGTGTTGGGGGTCAGACTTGAGGGAGAGGAGGGTGCTACAATACCCTCTCTCTTCATGGGGAGACTCGGGGCCTTTAGCGACGCTTCCCAGGGCCGACCACCACCTTCCGCATGGTGACCCTTGGAAGCAGCAGTAACACAGGCCCCACTGCACCCCTGCAGCCATTTTCACGTGGTATGCACCGAAGGAGAGGCCAGCGGAAATTTTGACGGGGATGGAGGGAGGCAGTTGGCCTATCCACTTGCATTTTCTTTCATTCTGTCACGATTTTGGGCGGGATCATGCAGGAGAATTACAGCCTACATATCTCGTAAGCACTTATGTTGCAGCAGGTTGTGCAGGTTTTCATTAGATGGAACAAAGGATAATGGAGTAAAAATTCCACTTCTACACTTGCCAGCCCACAATTTTCGATGCATTAAAGTGAATCTTGAAAATAGATCCTTATAGTTAAGTACTTGTGTATATAAGGTGACCAATGTATAAGGTGAGCCCCTTACTTTCTAGCAAAAAACTCTGAACAAAATCAATGGCACAATTAAAAGGTCATATTAACTCCCCAGAAAGCAAGAAATTTGATTCTAATGTGCTACAATTGATAAGGAGCAGGCAACCAGAGTGAGTGACAGTAATATCCGCAACAATGACTCATGTTAAAGATAACTCCCCCACCACATGCACTGTTACTTGGTTCAGTGTCACCTGAGTCAAAAGATTGCGAGTTACAGCCCCACTCCAGGACTTAAACACATCACTTCAGCTTACATTTTAGCGTGATACTGAGAGAGTACTGTATTGTCAGAGGTGCTGTCTTTTGAATGAGATGGTAATCCATAGGCCCATCAGCCCTCTCAGGTGGATGTAAAAGATCTTATGAGGCTATTTGAAGAAGAGTTCTTTTGGTGTCTTAGCCAACATTTATCCGTCAACCAACACCACCAAAGCATTTACTGGTTATTTATCTCACGTGCAGTCTGTGGGACCTAGATGCACAAAATTAGCTGCCATGTTTGCCTACATAACAACGGTGACCACATGTCAAAAGTACTTCATTGGCTGTGAAGCACTTTGAGATGCCCTTAAGACCTGAAAGGCACTGTTTAAATGTAAGTTATTTTCTCATCATTGACCCAAATTTCTAGTTCTGTACATGAATATATACAGTACTCCTCTCTAGTCCTCTGTACATATTACCATTACACCCTCCGCAAACTTAAGCTCATCCAAAACTCTGTTGCCGTTATCCTAACTCGCACCAAGTCCCGTTCACCCATCAGCCCTGTGCTCGCTGACCCACATTGGCTCCCAATCCAGCAACACCTCGATTTTAAAATGTTCATCCTTGTGTTCAAATCCCTCCATGACCTCGCCCCTTCCCTAGCTCTGTAACCTACTCTAGCCCTACAACCCTCTGAGATCTCTGCGCTCCTTCAATTCTGGCCACTTGTGCATCCCTGATTTTCTCTGCTGCACTATTGGCAGTCATGCCTTCAGCTGCCGAGGTCCTATGCTCTGGAATTCTCTCCCTAAACCTCTCCGCTTCTCTACCACTCTCTCCTTTAAGATACTCCTTAAAGCCTACCTCTTTGACCAAGCTTTTGGTCACCTGTCCTAATATGTCTTTCTGCGGCTAGGTGTCAAATTTTGTTTGATAATTGCTCCTGTGAAGCGCCTTGGGACGTTTTACTTTGTGAAAGGCGCGATATAAATACAAGCTGTTGTTGTTTGTGCACGTTGGAAGTAGAGGTTATTGGTATACTTCCCAGGACTCTAAAGTACAAGTTCCTCAAATGGGACCCAACAGCCCAGTTACCAAATGCCACCTTCAGATTACTTATCAAAAAGGGTGTCCTGGGCTAGGACCCACCACCGGTTGGAGCTCCCAATCAAACATTGATTCGATGCCAACACTCTGGCTCACTTGAAAGCAGTTGTACGTCGGAATTTCTTCATTATTTAATTTGATATCTAGGGCACTGCTGTTGAAATGTTCATGAAGTTTCTTGACTTTGGGTCGAATATTTTAAATAGTGTGATCTGCAGAAATTACATCAGAACTCCGCCTCCAGCCGTGTCACACTGGCAGGGGGAGCAGAAAACTCGGAAGAAATGCTTCAGGTTTCTTCGTGCACGAACCCTGCTGGGTCTAGGTCATCTCCTTGCGGGCAGGCAGAATAAGGGCTCCTCCCTGCAGGATCGGCTGAGTTTAATCCCTGGCCAGGCGGGTATACCTTGTGCAACGGCTGGAGCAGAGGACGGTCCTGAGCTTCATCATCGACAGCACAAGAAATCAAATTCGATCAGGTCAGTTTAATCACCTCACTGCAAACTTTTCATTTCTTAATGCCTGAACTGCCATTTGTAGCTTTAATTCTGCAGAAGCTATTTAGTTGATTATTTTGCATGACAGATGTTTCAGGATAATAGTAAATATTAATATAGGTTTTATATGTATTTAGTACGATCATTTAGATTTGATTTAGTTAATGTAAAAAAAAGTAGAATACTTTGTTTTCCTAGATCATAGACAGTGACATAGACAAAGAAAGGGGACCCTGGGTCTGGCGCCTCCTCCCCTTTCAATCAGGACGCAATCGTGGGACCTCCTGCAATAAGCAGGTGAATGCTGCAGTCAGCGACTAAAGTCTGAGACACAGACCCACACCACCCTAGCGGATTTAATGTGTCAATACTCGTGTGAAGTTTCTGTAAAGATATTACTTGCCTAAAAAATATTTATATTCTGATTTTAAATCTTAAAAGTTTGTGCACTGAAATGCTTTTAATATTAACAGACTGTAAACTTATTTTTGTGACTTTCTAATTGTGATCGAATTAGTGCTGAGATATACACTAAAATAAACAAAACATATTTCCCTTCCTTCCCTTCCTCCATTTTATTTTCCTCTTTCTATCCTTATTCTGTATTTCAAGCGTACTTTTACATTATTTTAAATACACCCAATTCTAACCTATACTTTCCTTACTTTTCATCCAGTGCCTTCCAATTCGAAAAAATAGCCTCTGATTGGCTGCAAAGGAATCGTCAAGATTGTTTTACAACCAGTCTAATGATTTGATATTGCTGCATAGTCTCAACCAACCTTTGAAGTGATTTCCAAGCGGACAAACCAAGCTCACAACTACAGAATGAGTCACTTGGTCTCCAGTTCCTGTGGTCTGATTATGTCTGGACAGGATAACTCACCAGCCTAGCAGTAAGTGTTAAAGTAATAGGAGAGAAATGTCCAGTGCAGATACTGTTTCTCAATTATTCTGTTCTTTATATTAGCAATGACAAACTGTATCAATATACAGTTATGCTGCTGCAGTCATCAAAGGGTTAACTTGGGCACAGACCATCTTGAAGCTAGGCTTTAATAATGCTGCATCAGTTCTAATTCACATTGCATTTCCAGCCAATCAAAATGACATAACAACAACAACTTGCATTTATATAGCGCCTTTACCGTAGTAAAAAGTCCCAAGGCAGTATTATAAGACAGGAGTATTATAAGACAAAAAATTGACACCGAGCCACATAAGGAGAAATTAGGGCAGGAAAGAGGTAGGTTTTAAGAAGCATCTTAAAGGAGGAAGGAGTGATAGAGAGGCAGAGAGTTTTAGGCAGGGAATTCCAGAGCTTAGGGCCTAGGCAACAAAAGGCACGGCCACCAATGGTTGAGCGATTATAATCCAGGGATGCGCAAGAAGGCAGAATTAGAGGAGCACAGATATCTCGGGGGGAGGGGGGGGCTGAAGGAGATTACAGAGCTAGGGAGGGGCGAGGCCATGGAGGGATTTGAAAACAAGGATGAGAATTTTGAAATCGAGGCGTTGCTTAACCGGGAGCCAATGTAGGTCAGCGAGCACAGGGGTGATGGGCGAACAGGACTTGGTGCGAGTTAGGACACGGGCAGCCGAGTTTTGGATCACCTCAAGTTTACGTAGGGTAGAATGTGGAAGGCCAGCCAGGAGTGCGTTGGAATAGTCAAGTCTAGAGGTAACAAAGGCATGGATGATGCTTTCAGCAGCGGATGAGCTGAGGCAAGGGCGGAGACAGGCAATGTTACGGAGGTAGAAATAGGCATTCTTAGTTATGCTGCGGATAAGTGGTCGGAAGCTCATTTCAGGGTCAAATATGACACCAAGGTTGCGAACAGAGTGGTTCAGCCTCAGACAGATGTTAGGGAGAGGGATGGAGTCAGTGGCTAGGGAACGGAGTTTGTGGCGGGGACCGAAAACAATGGCTTCGGCCTTCCCAATATTTAATTGGAGAAAATTTCTGCTCATCCAGAACTGGATGTCGGACAAGCAGTCTGACAATTTAGAGACCGTGGAGGGGTCGAGAGAAGTGGTGGTGAGGTAGAGCTGGGTGTCGTCAGCGTACATGTGGAAACTGATGCTATGTTTTTGGATGATGTCGCCAAGCGGCAACATATAGATGAGAAATAGGAGGAGGCCAAGGATAGATCCTTGGGGGGACACCAGAGGTAACGATGTGGGAGCATATTGCCCATCCTCATCACCACCTCTAGGCAAAGCTATTCTATTTACAGGTCTAGCGAGAAAGTCGGACAGAATCTGTAAAACAGGAGCCCCAGAACAATATTTCGGTAGGTGTCACAGTGCAGGACTATACAAGATAATTGGTAGCACAGATAAAAGAATTGCTGAACACATGGACACATGATAAAAAAAGGTTTATTGTTAGTACACAATGAGAGCTTTAAATGATGAACTATGCAGATTTAGGCAATGATAAAAATAACTGAGTGCCAGAGAATCATACTGTGCTAAGTACTTTCAATCCATTTTCATGTGAGAGTTAATAATCCTAAATATGTGACCTTCAGCGTTGTGTACAAACCCAGATGATCAAATGGCTTAGTCTTGAGACACCGTGAGCTTTATTACTTATATCCACAGAAGCTATCCATTGTTTTTAACTTCCATCATTCCTGGCCAATTGGGAACAATTGTTTACCTGTGCAGCAGTGTAATTGTTATTAATTATCAGTAGCTTGCTAGAGCAACCATGTTCTGCAGGCAAATAATAGCTGGAACAATCCAATTGGATACAGGGAACTGTTTGAGACCCAACAGGTTACAAATTTCAAACATTTAAACTTCAGTTTAATGGCTCCTAAAAAAAAATCCTTCTCCCTTGAAAATTTGGATTTATATAGCACCTTATCACATTTCTCAGAAATGTCTCAAAGTGTTTCACGCACAGTTTGTTTGCAGTGCGCTGATTGTTATTATGTAAGCAAATGTGGCACCCACAAACAGGAATAAGATGAATGACCAGTTCATCTATTTTGGTGATGGTGACGGAGGGAAGAATGTTGGCCAGGACACTAACACAGCTTCTCTTTCTTTTCGTATAGTGTCATGTAATCTTCACCTTCCATTTAAATTGGCACACAGATCATAGTTTAATATCTCAGAGATGATTTTATAAGTTTGTGCCATTGATGGGGTCCTTGCCTGTTTGCAACACATATTGGAAATTCGGACACAAGGGGCTCGATTTTAATAGCCTTGAGGAGGCGGGTTTGGAGGCGGGTCAGCAGCGAAAATCGGAAAAAGTGGCTTCAGACTGTCAACCCACCTCCATCCCACCCCCACCCTGATTTTCGTGAGTGTCGGGTCAACCGCTCCCAAACTGACCCGACTGGAACCGGTGGGACAGGTAGTTAAAGCAGTTAAGAGCCTGTTAACTGCGTTGCTAATCCTATTTTGATAGTGGTTTCCCATTTTCGTGCATCTGGCTCCTGCTTCCTGTCTTGTCAGAAACAGGCCAGCTGCAAGGAGACAAGTTGCTGGAGGACATGATTTGTAGTCATTGGTGCAGCACTTTAAAAGCGCTCCTGTAACATGGCTGACATTCAAATGCAACAACCTTGTTGTTGGAGGTTTGGGATAAGATTTTGCAAATCTACTGACCTTGACATTTAAGCCGACAACCATTTGCAGTGTGACCTGATAGGAATAATTTTAGGCCACTTCTAGTGTGCGCTTGCAAGCTTCTTGCCTCAAGTGAAATCTATAGCTACAGGATGGGAAACATTTGTATCCTCTCATCCTGGTCGTCAGATTCGGAGGAAGAGTAGCCGCGGCAGCATCACAACCAGCCACAACAGCAGCACCAGCACCAGGAGCGCCAACCTTCTCCTCAGCCGCCTGATGATGCACAGGGTGGAGGGCCTCAGTGCAGGGCTGCACCTCGCCGCAGGAGATACCCCCAACACAGGGTTTACAGGCAGAGGATCAGCTTCCTCAGCATGACTGAGCAGCAGTGCCAAAGGAGGCTGAGACTTTCGAGAGACGTAGTCGCTGACATCTGCGCAATGCTGCACCAACACCTGGAGCCCATAGGAGCGTGTGGACACTCCTTACCTGTGGCTGTCAAAGTCACCATCGCACTAAAGTTCTTTGCTTCGGACTCCTTCCAGGGATCAGCTGCAGACATCAGCGGCATCTCCCAGTCGGCCGCACACACCTGCATCACGCAGGTCACTGATGCCCTCTTTGCAAAGGCCCACAATTATATTCACTTCTCCACGGATGGCCCAAGTGTGACAGCGCGTGCAGTTGGCTTTGCCAATATGGCTGGCTTGCCAATGGTGCAGGGTGTCATTGACTGCACACATGTAGCCATTAGGGCCCCCTATCACAACCCAGCTGTATTTATCAACCGCAAGGGATTCCACTCCTTTAATGTCCAACTGGTGTGTAACCACAGGAAGATCATCATGCATGTTTGCGCAAAGTACCCTGGCAGTTACCATGACTCCTTCATCCTGCGCCAGTCTACTGTGCCTCAGCTCTTCCATCCGCCAACCCAACTTTCAGGATGGCTTCTTGGCAACAAGGGCTATCCCCTGAAAAAGTGGCTTATGACACCGATGAGGAGGCCAACAAACGAGGCTGAGGAGAGGTACAATGTGAGTCACATTTCCACCAGAAGCATCATCGAGCAAACCATCAGCTTGCTCAAAATGCACTTCCGATGCCTAGCCAGATCTGAAGGAGCCTTGCAGTATGCACCAGCCAGGGTGTCCAGAATCGTCGTGGTCTGCTGTGCCCTGCGCAACATCGCACAGCAGCGCGGCTTAGTGCTGCCGGATGAACAAATGGCTCAGCGCACAGCCTCCTAAGAGGAAGAGGAGGAGGAGAAGGACGTGAAGTGACGCTTTGCGGGGCCGGATGTGGTCAATCCAGCAGCAGGTGAACACATTGCTGGCTGTCAGGCAAGGGATGCACTCATCCATGCCAGATTCGCGTAAGCTTATGCTTCAACCACAGGTGGCTGGCACATGGAGGAATATACGTCTGACATCCTCAAAACCCCAGGCATCATCTGTCTACTAAAGCGCTCAGTGTCACCACCAACATTCTACATGGCATTCACCCTGAGCCCTCACTCTTGAATTTCCATTTCCCAGAACACAGAGGCCACACTTTAGGTGATCTCAGCAGATCATTAAACCTTTTTCGACACTAAACCCATGTGCGTCTGCACACAGACCTAGAACTCACCTCCTCAGCAATTTGCAGCCAAGCTGCCTTGGTTTGCTGAGGAGGCCTCCTCCTTCCGTTTCCAGGGAAGAGGACGTCCTGACGTCCTCTAACTCCCTCCACAAGAGCATGGAGAGAGCCCTCATTAAACCTGGGTGCAGCCTTAGTTTTTGGGGCTGTCATTCCTGCAGCAGCCGGCACTTTTAAGAGAAAAAAGCATTAATTTTATTAAGCCAATCATTGGAACACATCTGGCATATTTTTCATTTCTTAGTCACATACTACATCGATAGATTAAAAAATCATAAATGTCTTTCTGGAATAATATGACCAGCAATTTCATTCAATTATTTGTGTTCACACCAGCCACTGTCAACTCCCCTTTCTAGATAATACAGCACCAAGCCATTCCAGTTACATTTTTTGCAAAGGGGACATGGCCCCTTTAAATTTTTACTCCAAAAACGCGTAGTCAGAGGCGAGAATCTGACATGCTCCAAACAATTGCCTGGAGGGACCAACACGTCAGCCGTAAGGAGGCCAATCGAGCAAAAATCAGAACTGCGGGCCGGTGGCATCCGGGAGCGGGTCCGAAATCTGCCAAGCAGCGGACCCGCCCTCAACCTGCCTCCTCTATAAAAATCGAGCCCAAAGTGACACTAATTAAACTCTGAATAAAAAGAGAACTGAGAATATTGGAAATCTAAAATAAAAACAAAATTGCTGATGGTGAAGGGTTATACCTGAAATGTTAATCTATTTTTTCTTTCAGCTGTTGATCAACCCACTATTAGTGAAGGTAAGCATTTCTAACTGTCCTTTAAAAGCTAAAATGATTTTAATAGCTGCTTCAATTTTTCCTCTTCTCACGTGAAGACAGTTCCAGAAGTAAGATGTGCTTGCACTAAAGAGGGTACATAGGAGGTTTACGAGGATGTTGCCAGGACTGGGGAATTTTAGCTATGAGGAAGGATTGAATAGGCTGGGGTTGTTTTCTTTGGAACAGAGGAGGCTGAGGGGAGATTTAATTGAGGTGTATAAAATTATGAGAGGCCTTAGATAGGGTGGATAAGAAGCATCTATTTCCCATAGCAGAGAGGTCAATACCAGGGGGCATAGATTTAAAGTAATTGATAGAAGGATTAGAGGGGAGTTGAGGAGAACTTTTTTCACTGAGGGTGGTGGGGGTCTGGAACTCACTGCCTGAAAGAGTGGTAGATGCAGAAACCCTCATCGCATTTAAAAAGTGCTTGGATATGCACTTGAAGTGCTGTAACCTGCAAGGCTATGGACCAAGAGCTGGAAAGTGGGATTAGGCTGGATAACTCATTTTCGGCCAGCACCGACACGATGGGCCGAATGGCCTCCTTCTGTGCCATAAATTTCTACGATTCTAAGTAACAGCAACCCACTGGTACCTCATTCAAATGTTCTTCACCTGTGAGCCTAGCCAGTGAGTGCTTATCCATGAGAGGCATCACACCCAGGTCTAATCCAGTCCTCACCCAATATCCATACACATACATAGGAACATTAGGAACAGGAGTAGGACATTCAGACCCTCAAGCCTGCTTCGCCATTCAATTAGATCATGGCTGATCTGTACCTCGACTCCATTTATCTGCCTTTGCTCCATATCCTTTGATACCCCTAACTAACAAAAATCTATCAATCTGTCTTGAAAGCTTATACTTTTACAGCATGGATCACTGCACAGTGATTGGACTTAGTAACTCGTCCCTAGTGTAACTCCCTGTCCTGCATTATGACTATACAGCTCACCTAACACACAACAGCTGCCTTGCACAACTCTAATGTCCCATCTTCTGCTTTCACACCCTCACACCCTCACTTCTATTACTTCACCTCACCTATGCCACTTGCCACATACTCTTTAATTGCCAGCCTTACCTTCATTTACTTATCTCTTTGCAAGAGAAATTGCCGCACAATGACTGCCAAAAGCAGGCCACCAAAAGGGGCTTTCCCATCTTTAAACCCCTCACCCCCTTCAAGGACAAGGCCAGGCAGCTTGCGGGTAGGCACGCAGCTCTTGCCCTGGGAAATGCTGAAGTTGGCATCCTGCCAGTGTGTGGTTACTGACTGAACAACTGCACTGTCGCCCTGGCATCCATGTGAAGCACCTCACAGACAGAACCTACCACCCCATTCTCTGTCTCCTCAATCCAAAGTGGGTGATGGTCACTCATTCTTAGATTCTACTCTCCTTTCACGCAGATCCACCACAGCAGCAGATAGCACAAGAGGAGGAAGATGATGCTGAAGAGGATGATGAGGACCAGGCCACCCAGGATTCGCAGCTGCATGATTATGCTATCCCTCAGGACAGCAGCACATGCCATGTCTCCAGCTGACCCCCTCAGAGCACCATGCCAGTGAAACAGGAGCACCCTCCAGAGATGCAGCCAACAACGGCTCCATGCCAGGAGCCATCTGTCATGGGATGTGAGCCATTGGTCCCATGTCCCTTCTGTGTAGGACACGGAGCCAACCATCTCCCGCGATCCTGCCTTCAGGTGATGCCAAGACGAAGCATGAGAATAGGTGCCCATAGGGAATACCATGCCTCCTGCTGAGTATCCTTGACTTTGGGTGGGGTGGAGAATTGGCCGTGTCCAAAATGCCGTCACTCTGACCCTCTGGGAAGCAGTCAGAAATGAGTACGGATGTCTGTAGGCAGAATGCAAAAAAAAACCTTTGTTTCATACCATTAGCGATCTTCAATAAAAGATCTGCAGGCTCTTCTCTGTCAGGAACTCCTCACTTCCACCTTTCACAGCTGTTCCTGACAGCTGCTGCACCTAATACAAACAGGTGTACCTTACCCCCCGAGTGCACTAGCTGGGTAAGTCCAGGAAACTCTCATCTACATCACCACTGGCTGACAGGCAGCGAATGTGAACAAGGCCAATAGCCACTAGTGGACAGATTGCAGAATGGCTCTCCGATCACAAGGAAACTTGAGGGAAGCCATTTAAAGGTGCACAAGTGGCGGAAACGACTTCCCCATTCGTTTCCTCGCTGAAAAAAATTACCAACGGCATTCAATGCTGGAAATGTCCAGGAAATTCAACGCCTATGTCTTGTAAGGGATCACATTATGTTTTTCTGCCCCCTACTGCTCTAGGAAACAGGTTGATAACTGTTATTTAGTGCTCCATTACCTAGGTGAACTGAAAAGCGCTAAAACTCAGCCAATCTGCTCAGGAAAGTCTGAAAAATCTGATGCTGGGACCTCAGTTCACGACATTGGTTGAAAAGCCAAAACTCTACTAATAAATACTGGGTGGCTCTTTCTCCTCTTTTAAAATTTAGGCGATCACTTTCGTTCTGTTCCATTTATCACCTTGGGCTACATTCAACTGAAAGCATTGACTTTTATAACAAAGATATATTGTGAATATATATTCATTCTAATTACTGTTTAATTGCACTTTAAAACAAACTTCCTTTGACACTGAAAGTTTGCCACGTGTGCTTAAAAGACTGAAGCTTACCTTAGAGAGAAAAATACACTGTAATTAAAGCATCTTATTTACTTTCACTTAGTCTGAACCACAACAGAATTGAGACTTAAGAAGCTTGAGCGTGGAAAATGAAACAGTAGGAGAAGCACTGCCCAGTTATTGTTCCAGCAAGATTGCGATGCCATTACTGGAAGAAACCACTCTCCTTGGAGACCTCTCATTAAATGTACCTGTCATAATTATAGGTAAGTTCCCCCCTGCTTTTTTGCCACATTCCCAAATATTTATAATCATTATGAATCCCAGCACAAGCACAATTCACAAGTAACCGGATACAGATGTGAGTATATATACAGGATAGGAGGATTTTTAATTGGCCATGCAGTAGTTTAACACCAGCACTCCTGCTGTTTATTGGCCTTCATGTTACGAGATCTGTTAGAATACCTGAGTTTCTTGATCACCATATTGAGGACATCTAACCTAATTGGAATGTATGCCATTTTTGCTGAAACATTTTTTAAAGTGTCCCAACTGTGAAGAATTACTCGGTCATTTATCTCATTGCTGTTTGTGGGACCTTGCTGTGTGCAGATTGGCTGCTGCATTTTACCACAGCAGTAACTGTACTTAAAAAGTAATTCATTAGCTGTGAATCTCCTGAAGGTGTAAAAGGTGTTATCTGAATGCATACATTCTTAGGTATCAGTCTTGGCTCAGTGGTAGCACTCTCGTCCCTGAGTCAGAACATCGTGGGTTTCCAACCCAACTCCAGAGCCTTGAGCACATGATCTCGGCTGACACCTCGGTGCAGAACTGAAGGATTGCTGTACTGTTAGAGATGTCGTCTTTTAGAGGAAATGTTGAACCGAGGCCCCATCTGCCTTCTCAGGTGGACATAAACAAATCCCATGGCACTATTGGAAGAAGAGCAGGGGGGTTGTTTGTAGGATCTTATGCGCATATTGGCTTCTGCGTTTCCCTACATTACAACAGTGACTACATTTCAAAATTACTTCATTGGCTGTAAAGCGCATTCGGATGTCCTGAGGTTGCGAAAGGTGCTATTTAAATGTTAGTCCTTTCTTTTAGTATCAGTAGAGGTAGTGTCACTTTCGTTCACTATTTTTTGTTGTTGTTATCTGAGGCAGGGAGCATGAGTCCAACATTTTGTATTGTCGTTGCTATTAATAATCAGTTATTAATAACCCTGCTCTATAGATTTTAACCTAAACCATTCTCTGGCAGAATCTTTATTCTATCACTTTTCAATTATCAAGATCATGTGAGAGCTCGTGCTCCGACTGGAGAAACAACAGAAAGCTTATTAGATGGTTTTCTCCTGTTAACCCAATACACTAAATATAGTAACAAGGGCTTCTGTTTGAGCCTCTAGGCAATGCTACAATACCAAATGTTGTGGGGGGGGGAGGGGGGGGGGGGGGGTAATTTTAACCTAACCCATGTGGCGGGAAAATGATAGAATCGAAATTGACGTCAATGGAAAGTGAAATCAGGTGAGGTGTATAACGGGTGGTCAATATGAACCAGTCAGTTTCCTGCCAGGCGGATTAGATACCCCCAGAAACTGGATTATTGTATGATTCTAAAAAAGGATATAAGCATCAACTGTAATGACATGAATTTTATCTGCTATGTGAATCATTATCAAAAATAGCAGTTTATTTGGGGTTGAATTTTAAATAGTTATGTCGCTTCTGTGGGGGTAATTTTGACTTTGGGTGATAGTGTAAACCTTGACTTCAACGGAAATGGACATCAAGATAGATGTATAATGGGCTGCTGATCCAATATTGCCCATTTTACACAATCACCCAAAGACCCCCTTTGTCAGTTGAAAATAAGCCACACTAAACACTTCTTGTATTTTCGTTTATTCTTCTATTCCTTCATACATGGTTCTGCCAGGTTTTTACACTCCTCTAATTGAAGTGGGATTTTTAGGATCACAATTTTGGCTACTGTACTCATTCTTCTAGTCGTCCCCACCACTTTTAAAATGGGCCGTCACTTCTATTGGCCAAAAAGGGATAACCAGTATTCATTTGCAGTAAAGTCAATTTCAAAGTTGTCGGTTATAGTGTCTTAAGTGCTCAGTTTATTTTGGGCAGAAACAGCTGTGCTTACTCACTGGTTCGCTCAACCAGGCAATAATCAGCTCATTAGACTGGCACAAGCCACTGTTACCACCTTAGATCAAATTAGAACAAGTGTGTTAGCTGCACAGTAATTGAAGAAGTGAATAAAACAACCAGTATTAAAGCGGTGGAGCTACATACACAGGCACCGCTTTAAATTGATGTTAATGCAAATGGATAATGTACATGAAATACAGAACCTCCAAGATTCCAACTGTTCTTTGAGATCAAAGATTAACATGGTACAAGACTACTACCAATAGCCAAATGACTGCATGAGCTAATGAATTTAAAGTGTTTGTTTAATTTAATTCTTTTCTCCTTTTGGTCAGATAACTACTCCAGAAAATAAGAAGCTACATCAATGGTCTAAATTCAGTTGCTTTTTTAAACGATACCCAGTCTTGATGCAGTCTCAGATGCAATGTTATGTTGCAGTCATGGGGCACAGTTGTTTGAATTCTTGTCAATTCTTTGGTAGAAAATGTCTTCTGGAAGTCAGTCAAACCTACATTCAAAATGGGAAAGGCATAACCAGGAGCACATTAACCATTACCGGAAGTATAGAGTCAAATGTAAAGACTGGCTTGATATTTTAAATATAACTGTCGGCTCAAACTCTGTCATTATCACACGTTATACCGGCCATCGCATATTGCGGGTAAATCACGTTTGCACGAATGCGCCTGCTATAAGCGGTGGGGACTGTCTTAATGTTTATTTTAATGGATTAAGCCTTGGTTACATGAAAGGCTTAATTATTCTTGCAGTTATACCACAAATAGAAATTTTTAGGTTTATATTGTTATTGTTGATTTAATTCTCTAATTTCACATTTGAGTTATTAAAATTGTCATATTATTTGAACGTGTAGATTTGGAAAGATTTAAGGGGTCATTTTAACTTACCCGTTTGGTGGAAAACTGAGCAGTTCCCCCCCCGTTTCACATTTTGCGCGATTTTACTTTCCATTGACTTAGATGGAGAGTAAAGTCACACTAAGTATAAAGTGGGCTGCTTACCAGCACCGGTCAATTACCCATTTTTTTTTTAGCATTCGTTCATGGGATGTGGGCGTCGCTGGCAAGGTCAGCATTTATTGCCCATCTCTAATTGCCCTTGAGAAGGTGGTGGTGAGCCGCCTTCTTGAACCGCTGCAGTCCGTGTGGTGAAGGTACTCCCACAGTGCTGTTAGGGAGGGAGTTCCAGGATTTTGACCCAGCGACGATGAAGGAACGGCGATATACTTCTAAGTCAGGATGGTGTGTGACTTGGAGGAGAACTTGGAGGTGGTGGTGTTCCCATGCGCCTGCTGCCCTTGTCCTTCTAGGTGGAAGAGGTCGCGGGTTTGGGAGGTGCTGCCGAAGAAGCCTTGGCGAGTTGCTGCAGTGCATCTTGTAGATGGTACACACTGCAGCCACGGTGCGCCAGTGGTGGAGGGAATGAATGTTTAAGGTGGTGGATGGGGTGCCAATCAAGCAGGCTACTTTGTCCTGAATGGTGTCGAGCTTCTTGAGTGTTATTGGAGCTGCACTCATCCAGGCAAGTGGAGAGTATTCCATCACACTCCTTACTAGAACCCATGGGGTGGGTTAAGTTAACATGACCCCATTGCATTTTTAAATTTGTTTTAGAAACATTATGTTAATATAACAATTTTGCGAAAATTATTAATCCAGGAAATGGTCCCTCTGGGATGTGTCTTTCCTACCTGCTCTCTGGATATAGACCATACATGGCACCGGGAGCTGTACATCCAAACCCAATCCTCCATAACAAGCTGGAAGAAGGAAGACATTTTTCTATTGTAGATCAGGTCAGTTGTATTGTCAGCATATTGTGTATTTATGCATTCAATTTTGTTTCTTTTTTATTCAGTATCCCTAAGATTGGCCTTAATTTAAAGAGCTTATCAAATATACTAAAATACAATCTTCTTTTAATGCATACTTAATTTCTGCTTTGAAATGCCCCAAGTAGTATGGAATGTATAGCATCAGCAAAAGCTTGCATATGAAAGACTTAATTGCAAATAGTATTATTTGTTAAAAATAAGAAACTGTACTTGTGGAATGTTTTAAGGATTTTAGAAAAGCATTCACATTACCTGTGTCCGTGTTAAATTTGTTAAGCATGGCAGTACAGCACATTGGAGCACCTACATGTCACACCATAGAGTTCATGTTAACTGGTTTCCAAATTCATTCTCAGTCTCAAGAATGCTATTTTGGAGGAGCACTATGTGGGTGACAAGCACTTCCTCATATAGAGTGAGAGAAAACCAGAAGTCCAGTTATCCCAGGACATATCTCTTGGTGGCTGGCCATAAAATCACTGACAGAGGCATGGAGCAGGTCTCTGGTCCATCTCTCAACTAAGGAAAAGTGTGGGGCATGAGGAGACTGGGGCATGAGTATATAATAATCAATGTAAAAGGATAAATGGCTAATAATGGGGTGCTGGTATAAGAAGGATCCTGACGGATGATCGATATATCTTTCCCTTTTTCAGGATTTGGAATACCTATCCGAAGGTCTTGAAGGCAGGTCATCTAACCCTGTGGCACTGCTCTTTGACACCCTTCTTCACCCTGATGCAGACTTTAGGTTTGACTACCCATCAGTCCTACAGTGGAAACTAGAAAATCACAAGAGCATTCCTCATATAGTGCTGGGAAAGGGGCCACCTGGTGGTGCATGGCATGTTAGTATCTTATTTTCAAAGCAACATAATATTTGATAGCATATCGAATGATAATTAGATATACTGAAGTTACTATAATGAATGTGGAAGATATTGCTTAGGTCACAGTGGGAATGTGGAATATAAGAGTAGATTTTATGAATTAGCACTCCCAGCACAGAACTTCACACAACAGGCACAGAAGTAGACGGTGAGAGGATTTAGGGACGGAGTTCCAAAGAGCAACTGAAAGCTCTGTCATCAATCATAGAATCATAGAATCATAGAAGATAGGAGCAGGAGTAGGCTATTCGGCCCCTCTAGCCTGCTCCGCCATTCAATGCGATCATGGCTGATCATCCAAATTCAGTACCCTGTCCCTGCTTTCTCCCCATATCCCTTGATCCCTTTAGCCTTAAGAAATATATCCAACTCCTTCTTGAATCTATTTAATGAATTGGCCTCTACTGCCTTCTGTGGCAGAGAATTCCACAGGTTCACCACTCTCTGGGTGAAGAAATTCCTCCACATTTCTGTCCTAAATGGCTTACCCCTTATCCTTAGACTGTGACCCCTGGTTCTGGACTCCCCGACCATCGGGAACATCCTTCCTGCATCTAGTTTGTCCTGTCCTGTCAGAATTTTATAAGTTTCAATGAGATCCCCTCTCATTCTTCTAAACTCCAGCGAATATAAGCCCAATCGACCCAATCTCTCTTCATACATCATTCCTGGCATCCCAGGTATCAGCCTTGTGAATCTTCGCTGAACTCCTTCCATGGCAAGAACATCTTTCCTCAGATAAGGCGACCAAAACTGCACAGTACTCAAGGTGTGGTCTCACCAAGGCCCTGGTGGGGCAGGTAGAGGGAGAGATGCACAGGAGTCCAGAAATCGAAGAATAATAACTTTGCGATGTAAGCCTGGAGGACAGTACAGAGATAGAGAAGAGTGGATGGATTTGAAGACAAGGAAGAGGATTTTAAATTGAATGAATTGGGGAAAGGGAGCCAGTGTTGTTATTGAAGATGGAGGTGATGGATAAGCAAGAAGAACATTTGAGTAATCAAGCCTGGGGTGACAAAAGCATGGATAAGGGTTTCAGTGCCAGAAAGGGTAGTATTTCTAGTTTTATATTTGAATGTCTTGACAATATATCCTAACACCGTATTTGCTTTTGCAACAGCCTCACGGCATTGATCATGGACCTTCAATGATTTGTGATCTATAACCCCCAGGTCCTTCACCCGCTCAGCAATCTTGACCACACAACCCTGCTTGGTATACACATGCGTGGAGTTGCTCCTACCCAGTGCATCATGCTACATTTATCTGTATTAACGGTCTCCAGTCCCCTTGCAGTGAAATGGCTGAATCATTGCATCTTGATTTTCTACAATGGGTCAATGAAAAACTGTGTCTCAAAAATCTGTAGCCTTTTACCCCAGCTTAAGTGCTTGGAACAACCCACTGGTTACCTCTGGTGTTGTTCCCACTGAAATATACTCATTATAATGCCTGTGGTAGGTGGCTGCTCCATTACGGAGATATCTTGGCCACCTGTCAGAGAGGCGAGGCCAGGAATATTAATGCGGAGTGTAGGAAAGTTGCTGCCAGTGTGTTCATCAGCCCCCTTTATAAAGGAGCTGCAAATTTGCCAGATAGTTTTAAAGTCTTTGGGATCCAGGCTATGTCCCATGCCTGGAGCTCCAGGTGGGCCACACAAGCAAGCTTTTAATTCCCTTTCCTCAGCCACACCCCCTCTGACTCTGTATTTTGGAGATGTGGAGGCTCTGACCCAATCAAGTCTGCATGGAAACTGCTGAGAAAGGCCAGGATCAATGTATTCAGCCTAATTAACAGCCATTCTGTTGCACTCCCACTGGATTTATGATGGGAGCATGTCAGAAGGGATGCAGAATATTGGTTCCCTGGTTCCCTTCAGTTTCTTGCATCTCTAACCAACAGCTATTGTTTCCCACCTTTGATGGGTCCACTCTTAGTCCTTCTTCATCTATCAACATTTTTGGCTGTATTATCTACTCAACCTCAAATGGAACTCTCGTGTATCCTCCACTACTAAAATTCTTCTTTTGTTCTAAATACTTCTTTTCCCTCACAACCCTTAACTCTTTATAAAACCCAAGTCTGCCAAACTTTTAATATTGCTCTCACACCTCTTTCCATTCTACACACTGTTGTTCCTCCTACAACTTGTATTCATGTTATGCCTTTAACATAGTACATTAAAATGTCCCACGGCGCTTCACAGGAGTGTGATAAAAGAACATTTGACACTGAGCCACTTAAGGAGAAATTAGGGCAGATGTTGAAAAGCTTGGTCAAAAAGGTAGGTTTTAAGGAGTGTCTTAAAGGAGGAGAGAGAGGCGGAGAGGTTTAGGGATGGAATTCCAGAGCTTAGGGCCTAGGCATTTGAAGACATGGCCACCAATGGTTGAACGATTTAAATCAGGGATGCTCAAGAGACCAGAATTAGATGGGAGCAGATATCTTGGCCTATATTTTCCATGTTGAAATCAAGATTTATAATATAGCCTCCTACTGTAACTCATTCATTCTTAGGTCCTCAAAACTTTTAGTGTAACTCCTTACCTCTCTTAGTATTTCCTTCCTCCTCCAACTTTCAGGCTTCTAAAACCCAAGCTTGGCATCACTTGATGAATATTTTTATAATTTACTTGATCTCTTACTTTTTTCAACCTTAGTGCTATCTCCATTACAGGTCTGGCCCTTCACTTGGTCTCTCAATAAAAATAATGTTACATTTTTTTAGGTAATGAAAGGGTCCATGTTAACGATTAGTCTGGACAACTGGATGGAGCTACCTGGATTGAAATTGAAAGACTGGACCAACAATAAATGGAGGTACAAATAATTTGTAAAATATTTGCCAAGAAAATCTCTTCAAAGTAGTACTTAAGATAATTTTGTACATGGGGAAGTGTACCCTTTGTAGAAAATGAAAGCTCTGTCAACTGTTAACCCAAATGAAATGTCTAGTAATGTGTAGTTAATCGAAAGGTTCTTCTTGGATCTGGATTCTAAGAATTGACTTCTGCATATTTCTACTCTTCAGACATATTAATACAAAAAATTGTTTAAAGCCTGGCTGAACATATGTTTTTCTTTGAAAAAGGCCAAGCATTAAATTAGCATGCACTTTAGTCATAGATATATTTTCCTGATGGTCTATGTCATCAGTAGGAAAGCCAGTCCTTCAAAACATTTTTATAAATTGATAGTTAGAAGGCACACAGCAGTTTGAAAAGCCATCCAATTATATTTTGAGCCAAAAGAGTGACAATTAAGGGTTGAATAATTTGCATTGGAAAGGCATGCTAGCCATTTGTAAGTAAGGGCTTTGGTCATGGAAGTTATTATTTGAGGTGCACCAGGAGAGTATTTTATTGTGGCTTGGATGTCCTGTTGTATTGGCTGAAAGCTTGCGGAGGGGGTGTACTAGAATTTGAATTGTTTTGCTTTTTCTTGCCTCAGCTGCTTGAGTTAACTTCAGAACAGGATGAGGGTGGGGTTTCTCTTTGGAGTTGAGGATGAAGTGCTTGTGGTTGATCAGTGGAGACAAACTGCTTGGTATTTTTCCAGATTCAGTCACAGCCTGGGTATTACATGTTCATATTGGAAAATATCCCAGTTATCTTGTCCATAAAGCCAATTTTCCTTAGGCTTGTCCCTGGGGAATGCACATTCTTTAGGTGCAAGGTCAGGAAAGAAGTGGTGAAGGCTAGTCATATCAAGTTTCTACCTCCTTTACATTGCCTTACGATTCCAGAGCTTCCCCGGAGGGGAATGGCTGCAATAAGCACAGGCCCAATGATGTCCTGATAATAAGGTGTTCCCAGCCAGCCGTCTCTTTTTTCGCCTGTGGGGCACCCAGATGCAGGGTTGCCCAACACAATTTTTCTTCAGGTTTGCATCTGGAACCTCCCTCAGGCTGGCAGCAAACCAAAGAGAACCTCAACAGGTAAGCTTCAAATTTTGTATAGTTACCAAGCGACCTTCGGGCTTTGAGGGCTTACAGTTGGTGCTCATCTCTCAGACTGCAGCGCCAGGCAGTGGGCCTGTGTCATTGGTGCCCATTTCCTCTCCTACTATGTTAACGGCCAGGATAGGAAATGCTGGCACACCTGGGCCTGGATAGGTGCAGTTCACTTTGTGTGTGATGCTTCTCTTCAGCACAGGGGTGGAGGAGTTCCAGGAAAATCAATCCCCATGGAGCCAATTTTCCTCTTCCTGCATCTGCTGGATCGCCTGAGCACAGTGAATACAGGAAATTCAAGTGGGAAAGGGCACATGCCGATGACGGAGCCTGTCCGATTTTTCAATCACTTAATGGTAATCCAGTGGCCCTAGACACAGGAACAGCAAATTCTTCCCCATATAGCAACATCCTTCCGATGCCCCAGGCACTCCAACATTCCAACATTCCCAGAGAGGGGAGATATTATTTCAAAATCATTACATAGCGTGCAGTATTTTAATTTGATCCTCCCACATTCAATCAAATGTGGATGTGGAGAGGATTAGCTTCTATAGCTACCTCATTCAAATCTTTATTCACTTATTGTTCGTGAAATTTTATCTATTAATGTTTTGAACAGCCCTGCCAGTTGCTAATGGTGATTTCATTCTTTCAATATTGCTCACTGCTCCTCCTCAAAATTAATCCAGCCTGATAAAAGGAACTTATTTGTTTGGTGAAAACATCCATAATGTGCTCATTTATGCTATGTGCTGGACTGTGTTCACAGACGCACAGGCTTCCTACCATGCCTATTTTTGAAAAGACTACAAGATATGAATTTGTCAACAAATCTGATGAGTTTAGAAATGACAAGTCATCACCCAAAACCATATTGGTTAAAGTTACGTGGACATTACCTGGAACGTTCATTTTTTAAAAAAAACCTCAGAAGTAACAAGGGAGTCTATGAAATCAGTCTTTTTAAAAGGGTAAATTAATGTTTATGAACATATAGTTAGTTTCCACTAAAAATTAGGAAAGCAATGATATCTTGCTGAAATTGTTGATGTGCCAGATCTCTGTTAAAAACAGGCAACATCATTACACAAATATCCCTCGATTACTACAACAACAATTTGCTGTTATGTAGCACCTGTAATGTAATAAAATGTCCTAAGGCACTTCACAGGAACGTTATCAAATAAAATTTGACTCCGAGCCACATAAGGAGATGTTAGGACAGGTGACCAAAAGCTTGGTCAAAGAGATACGTTTTAAAGAGCGTCTTAAAGGAGGAGAGAGGGGTAGAGAGTCAGAGAGGTTTAGGGAGGGAATTCCAGCGCTTAGGGCCTAGGCAGCTGAAGGCACAGCTGCCAATGTTGGAGTGATTAAAATCAGGGATGCACAAGAGGCCAGAACCGGAGGAGCTCCGAGATTTCGGAAGAATGTGGGACTGGAAGAGATTACAAAGATAGAGAGGGGCGAGGCCATGGAGGAATTTGCAAACAAGATGAGAATTTTTAAATTGATGCGTTGCTGAACCGGGAGCCAATGCATGTCAGCGAGCACAGAGGTGATCGGTGAACAGTACTTGGTGCGAGTTAGCATACGGGCAGCAGAGTTTTGGATGAGCTTAAGTTTATGGAGAGTGGAAGATGGGAGGACCGGCCAGGAGAGCATTAGAATAGTCAATTCTGGAGGTAACAAAGACATGGATGAGGGTTTCAGCAGCAGATGAGCTGAGGCAGGGGTGAGGATGGGCAGTGTTATGAAGGTGGAAGTAGGCAGTCTTGGTGATGGAGCGGATACTAGCAGCATAGTGGGAACAAGTGTTCAGATATAGAGGTTGTACGGTCTCATGCCTAGTATTTGTATTGCCATTTTTATCTGTATTTTTTAATTAAACATTACACAGCACAAATGTTAAAAATATTCTTGGCAAACTATAACTGCATTTGAAAACCCACACAATACAAACATCACCTACAATCAGCTCCATGAAGTTTAAATGCAGCAATAATTATTTACCTAAATCATGCAGTGTTCTCACCATTGGAGATTTTCAAATAGTTATTTCCATTACAGGAAACCCCTTGAAAAGGTTGGGAATATTTAAAATAAGGCATTGAGTATGTTTGAACTGGTGATTTGTTTTACCCATAACATTTAGGCCTTCAGAAGAAATATTGTTCATCTAACCACCCTCATTGTTACTTACAATTAAGAATGTTTGAATGGATTTTGTACTTTAAAGTGCTTAGTGACACTTTTTAAGAAGGCTGAATTCTGTGCAACATTTGGCTCCAGTAATGATCAAATGCATTGGAACAACAAAACGAACTTTGCTCAAATGCAACATGAGGAGATTAAAGACTTGCACCATACTAATCCTTTAAGAATCATTAAATTAATTTAATAGTTTATAGTGTACCAATTGTTAGACTGATAACAGAAGCAACTACAATCAAACATTAATGGTCAGGTGACCTGGTCATAGTTTGTATTTAATCTAAGTATTTTTTTCAACAGAAACCTAATGAATGACAGAGCAACTCCAGAAGAAATAGCTTCATATTATAAAGACTACGTTAAGATTATGGGACTTCAGAAAAACTTTGTTGACAACACTCACGTCACTTCTGTCTCAAAGTTGCAGCAAGATCAAGAGAATGTAAAGGAGAAAATGCCTAAGAGTGTCAAAATGGACATTACCACACAGCAGCTGCCTACTACTGAAAATGGACTAGCTCACAGCCTTTGGGAAGTCAGAGGATATCAGAAAATTGGAGATGGATCGCATGTGCCTTTTTGCCTTTTCTCTGAGAGTGTTGTCTTAGCCACTGGCACCTACGATTTACCTGCAAGGTTGGGAGTAGAGGGTGAAGACTTGCCTTTTGTATTTCACAGCATCTCAGCCTTTGAATCTGCCATCAAAAGCTGCAAAGTCAACCAGACATCAGATCCTGTTCTCATTGTTGGGGCAGGGTTGACTGCAGCAGATGCAGTACTGTGTGCCTACCACCACAATATCCCTGTTATTCACACATTCCGAAGAAGTGTCACTGACCCAGGCTTGATCTTTAAACAGCTTCCTAAGAAGCTTTATCCAGAATATCACAAGGTTTATCACAAGATGTGCAATCAGTCCTACACCACAACCTCATACCCTAACTACACAAGCTTTCCTGAAAACTGCATTGTTTCTTTCCAACCAGATAGGAAATGCATTCTTCAGAGTGCCTCAGGAGGGAACACAGTCCTAAATATCTCAATGGCCCTGGTGCTGATAGGTACTTACCCTAATCTATCCTTTCTTAAAGAGCATGGAAAGTACTTGGGAATAGATCCCAGTAAGCCCATTTCATGTAAGCGAAACCCCATTGACATTGATCCCTATACATTTGAGTGTACCAAAGAGGCTAGCTTCTTTAGTATGGGCCCATTAATTGGGGACAACTTTGTCCGCTTTCTTAAAGGTGGAGCTCTGGGCATCACAAGTTGTTTAGTGAAACGCTTGAAGAAAAAGGGACAGTTAATTTCTGAAATAGGAGGTGATGATGGGTAGCAAAGTTTAGGATTAATGATGAACTTAGAGCTGTTATAGTTACAACCAAAAGTCACCAACAGCAGTCTTTTTTTAACAACAAATTCAGGATACAAATAAGTCAGTGAAGGTCCAGTTCATTATTTTGATAATGGAGTGGAGGAAATAGTTCAGTTAGCAGTCAATATATACTCAGTAGTAACATTACCACTCTCCAAAAATTAAAAATGTGCACATTTCTTTTTGCAACAAGTGGCAATGAACTTAGCAAACAACCAACAAGGTACAGGCAAGTCCATTCACAGAAATCCATCATTAGAACTGGATATTAAAATACAGTCAAACTGTGAAAAGAAATGTGCACATAAAAATGATTGCAAAATTAAAATCTCATGTCAGAATTACTTGGTGCTTTGGCCTTCTGCCCATCTATTTTCTTCCTCCACTTCATTTGATGGTCTATTATTTTCAGTGAGCCAAATGTTCCTTTGTATATTGTGCTCAATAGACAATAAGGTGTAGAATATTTCAGTAATTGTAAGTGTTTCCAACCACAATTATGCTGTCTAGGACAATTTTACAATACTTGTATGGTTGCTTTTTGAACATTCCTAAAGCATCTAAAGATCTCCAAATGTCAAACTTCTCTCAAAGAATTCTGATTGCACAGATTTCTTCATCTGATGAGAAATTATACTGACAATTTAGAATATTTATATTGGAATATTTATAATAGAGCTGGAAGTGGCGTGAAAATCACAGATCAATTTCTCCATAAGGGACACCACTGTACCAGCAGGGAGATGAAAATCAGTATCTGTACACGTATACTGAAGCTCTTAGGGGCAATTTTCCAACTTCTTGCTGGTACCAGGGATTCTCATCCACCGCCATCGCATAACAGAAATTCTAATGTATGCTGCACATGATTTGCTGACAATTAATTTGAATGGTTGGGGGTTCATGCACAGTGCGCACCAACATTTCCGGCATGTGTTGTTGCTGGAAGAGGTTTCCTGATGCAAGTGCAAAGTTGGAAAATTAACCCTAGTTTTATAAAAAAAAAATTGTAGAACAGAAATCATGTGAAGTTTGGTTAAATCTAAAGTGTTCTTTTATTGATAAAGGTGACAAAGTGTGTGTTTCTGAACATGCTTTTTCTTTTTTGGTTGAGGACAATTTTGCTGCTTTTGAAGGAATCTTCACCCCTTCTCACTTTCTTGGGTTGTCCTGTACCATGCACCAACCTCACTCAAGAGACATGAACCTAGATTTTCCACTTGAGCAAAAACCCAAGCTGAGCATGATTTGCATATGCTTGCAGAGAAGTGGGCTGAGCACTGAGTTTCAAGGTGAGCAGAATTAATATAATGAAAACGATCCCCTGGCATCAGGAACACCACTCATTGGGAGCTTGCCATTTGGGTGGTGGAAAATTGCATGCTGCTGCTGGATTTAAAGTCCTCCAGCAGCTTGAAGCGGTCAGCACAGCACAAACTTGCATTTTCAGCAGCTGTAAGTTTGCAAGAAGTTATGCAAAATGTATGAGAATGCCCCCCTTCTCAGGAGGCTACTCAGATGTTGGTACATGACAGAAATGAGGTACACCTAAACTGCCTATGCAGCAGCACAAGCTACTTCTCGTGACTTAGCTGTCTTGAGCTGAGAGCCACCTCAGTCTCAAGAAATGCATACTGACACACAGCAGCCGGCCAACTTATGCACGTCTGCCACTTAGATAGCACCTAAAAGGACCATTAGATTAGGATTAAGAGCTTACACTTGACAGACTGCCACCATGGTGAACTACGGTAATAAGCACTAGGCACATATGTACAGTATGGGTTTTAATTAAAATATCTAAAGTTGTGCGCACATTGTTCTTTGCAAGGTTTAAAAGTGGCTTTCATCAGGTTGTACGAATGGGAGCTGTGAGTTGACATGCAGAGAAGGTTCTGTAGATCAATGTATGCTTGTGGTGGGAAGATGTACAGAACTGTTCATGCAGTGGCCAGATGTGGTAGGATCAGTGTGCCGCCAATGTGCCTTGCAGCCAAGAAAAGGTTGTTCTCTGTATCGTCTTCAGGTTGCTGCTGCTTCTCCTTGGGCAAGTGTAGGTTGACGTGGCTCTGCCTCTATCCTTAGTGGGGGTGTTGTGGCAGGTGGGTACCATGCGTTTTCAGTGCAGCATCACCAGGCTGGCTTGCCTCGGCACCTTCTGCTCCTGGAAGCAAAGGTAAAGGGGCTCTCCAATCGAAACCCATTTTGTACCGTCTCTAAAGGGGAGGGACACGAAGACAGTCCACAGCAAGTGGCAGATGGTAAAGTAGTTAGCAAGAAAAAATTAGTTGAGAAATAGGGATTCTGCAGAGCTTTAAAATATCTGAGGTCAAAAATGCTTGGCTATTCAAGTAGACTCAGGCCTTAACTCCAGTGGGAGGCTGCTGGAACAGCTCCCATTTACCCTGCCCAATGCCCGAGAGTTAGGGGGAGGAAAATCAGCCCTATAGTTTTTTCCAGCCTTGAGCTTTCTACGTCGCTCTCTATCCATCCCCTCCAGGCATTCTTTTACTTTCTGGCAAAACTATCATCCAGCTAGGTTCTACCCTCTGGACTGCCTACCTAAACCTCTGCGCTTTGCTACTTCCCTTCCTATCTTTAAAAGCCTCCTCAAAACCCATTTTTCAACTATGATTTTGGTTAGCCCAAGTCTATCATACGGTCGGTTTTCTCTTTTGTGAAACACCTAGAGATGTTTTAAGTTAAAGGCACTATAAAATTGTAAGTCATTGTAAAGAAACTAAAAAAGATAACTGTTGTAACTATTAAAAAAATTAAAAGATTAGTGAAAAAGCTAAAAGGATTTTCAAAAGAAAATTTGGAATGATTTGATTGCTTCAGGATATCTTTTCTTCTAGTGGTAGCTGCTGCTGGCTGCTCAGTTTTGATTTATAGTTGTTTTGAACCTGATGGTTGGTGGTTTTCATTCCTGCTTGGTACTTGTTGATTGCTTTTTTAATGACCTGTTTGGTGTGATTTCTCAATGTTTTAAGAATATAAAATTTGAACCAATCAGGTAAAAGTGTGACAGAAATTTGCAAATAAACAGCGTGAAGGACAAAATGTATGCTAGACAAATGGTACATGTAAAAGGTTTACGATTTTGCTACAAATTGCTCAAAGAAAAAATGACACTAATTATGCAGAATGGCCACATTTGCCCACGTAGTAAGTGCACTTCAAAAATAACGTGAAATGATTTAAGACATCTCAACTTAATAAGGTGCTTTATAAATCTAAGCGTTATATTTTCCATTGTAGCACCTTTAATTTAGATGGTAAAATGTATTTAAAATTGGTATGTGAAAAGAAATAAGTGTGTGAAAGTAACTTTGGATCAAAGACAAACTCTCTCATATATATGTATGCAAACAATTTAGATTTTTTAATATAGACAATACAGACTACTAAGGAATTTTGATCTAAAGAAGAATGCATGCTTCAGGACAAACCACTAAAACTCGTGTAATTGTATATTTGCCAATTTGACTTTTGTACAACATTTGTAATAAAAATACTAGTTTGTTTTAAAGGGCACATATTTGTAAACTTCAGTATAAAGCATATAAAGAAGCTTAAATTATTGCTTCTTATATATTTTAAACAATTTGAACACTGTTTTTCTGAATCAACTGTTTGATACATTCATTTGTTTCCTAATAATCTTCCCTACACATATACATTCATTTATTAGTCCTCTTTAGCTCATGACTTTCCAGAGTAACTTCCCCTGATTCCTCGGAGCTCAGTGCAGCTCACCGGTACGGTCAACAGAAAATGAATAAAAACTTAGAGAAAGATCGACTTTTAAAACTAGAACAGAGCACAAGCTAAATTAACATAATAGCTGTAAACATTCCAAAAGAAAATCCACATGACTTATGGGTATCATCTTCAGTTACATGTAATGGCTCTTTGTACCCCAAGCAGGAGAGTGTTTAATTATTGCTGCCTGTGATAGTTGCTTTCCTCAATTTCATCATCTTCTTTTGACAGATTTTGGGTCATATCTGTAAATAAATTGGGATAATTAACCTTGTGAAAATAGAATATAGGTCAAAGTGCATCCTTAGCCATTCAATGGCGATAACATAGAATCACATATGAACACCCTACACTGGACAATATTATTTAACACCAGCTAGTATTTTGGTGCAACACATTTCAGATTTGTGTGCGATAATTTTGAAGCACTATTGTTTCACATTTGTGACCTAATCTTAATTCTGTCATTACTGATATGGGAAAAAACAAAGGGTTAAAAAGGAAAAGAATTCTGGCAGTCAAAGCACAAGACTGCTGTAGCTGAGCACTTATTGACCACAAAAAGCCTCTAATTATGAATATAAAAAGGTATAAAAGGAGCCCACGGAAGGATCAGTGCATCATCATCAGAAGAAGTTTGATTTTATCTGCTCCCCACACTGTTTTAGATTTCAGCAATGTTACTTGAGAAGACACTGAGAAGTAGGAAAAAATCAGATTCAGTTTTCGACAAGTCCCTACAATGTACCTTGAAGGTATAGAACATAAGAAATAGGAGCAGGAGTAGGCCATTTGGCACCTCGAGCCTGCTCTGCCATTCAATAAGATCATGGCTGATCTTCTACCTCAACTCCACTTCCTGCACTATCCCCATATCCCTCGATTCCCTTAATATCCGAAAATCTATCGATTTCTTGTCTTGAATATACTCAACGACTGAGCCTCCACAGCCCTCTGGGGTAGAGAATTCTGCTGCTACATGTTCACTGCAAGATGACGCAAACTGCTGCTCCAATTTGATCTCAACTGTGTAATCAGCTGTGATGTTCTATTGACACAGGATACAAAGGACATGCCAGGTGGATATAGCAGCAGATTGGGAGCAGTGAACAAGAGCTAATATTAGATGGTAACACGATTCACTTAAATGGGCTATCCAATTCATTTAAATTCTCTCATAAGCATGTTGAGTCAGTAAAAAAGAGGATTCTTAACACTAACATTTGATTCATTTAAATGGGCTTCACCATTCTGGTTTTGGGCTTTGAAACAGGCAGTTTGCCGCACCAGTTCAGATAGATAGCGTGCAACCAAAGGTGATGACTAATTTTAAAAAAGGATGGTACATCTTCAGCCCCTCTGCCACTCGAAGAAAGGGAAAATAATGCCTTTGTTTGTAAAGGCCTAAAGTCAAACATAAAAACAATTTGCACAAGTAATTTTGTTGGCAAAGGGATAGATTGAAAAACTATTTACCTTTTGGAATTTGGCTTCAATCAAACTCATAGAAATCAGGATAACAATAACACATGAATATTACGAGTTTCATGCCCAAAGGAGTTTGGGCAGGAAAACTCCAGTGCTGATATATACAAGCTCAAGAATGGATATCATCTGGTCAATCTCATGTAGAGACACTATAGGGCAATTATGTAGAAAATAAGAATATCATAATGGTGCTTAGATATGTTCTTCTGTATTTGGACTGGCGATTGGGACATCAAGGCTAATAATGCATCTAATCCTTTCTATAACTGAGCTAGAAATGCCCGAGCAGTGAGTGAATGAAAAATGTCCTACTGGGTAGCATTGCCACCCCTGACCTAGATAGGCACAAGGTATACTTATACAGACAGACACACACAGAAGTACAAGCAGTCCGTAAACAAACTTAAACTTTAATCAGTCTTAGCAAAAACACCTCTACTGAATTTCTGGCAGCAAGAGATTATCATTTGTTATAGCCAAACAGCCAAGATAGAAAGTCTTGTTTATCAATTCATTCATGCAGCCACATTAAAAAATTAGCTTCCACATTTTTGTTGACTAGTTTCAGTACAAGAATTACTTATTTCTTGTATTCAATTATATTACCTTCTTGCAGGTTAAGTCTGCAGCACTGAATACCTGCTACTTAAATTTAGCTAGTGGACCATATGCATTTTCAGTTTAGTATTTTCACTGGAAGAGTATATAATCCGTCAATTTAACTTGAGATTTTTTTAGGTTAGCTGGCCCTAACAAAATCAGAACCAACTGTACCAATTTTAAATTTAAGACCTAAAGTGGTAAATCTTTACTTTATTTAATAAACTTTCAAATTTGTAATTTTTTTTTTTTTTGCAGATGCTTCTGCATTCACTAGTCATTCAAAGGGAAGTTCAGGTTGGCTACACGCCAGTATACCAGACTTGAATTTAAATGAACACATTTTAAGTATGTTACATCCTTTATATCCAATATATATCTCACTGAAGCCAAACAAAACATCAGCATTACTGTTAGTGAAATGATAGCAGTAATTATTCTATATGTAAAAGCATCAAAAGTTTACTTTTCTTTGAAAGTAGACTTGAAAACTGGCTTTATTGTTCAACTTCAGCAGGGTGTGAAAATATACGTTGCCTAGCAGCACAAGAAAACTGCAGAAAACTACAGAACATGTCTGTCAAATCTAATATCCATTAGTGAGGTCTGAAGGCACACTGTTTAACAGAATTTGCTGATGCGTCACTGTGTCCAGTTAAAACTGACAATATATGTAATTCTGGATTAAAACAGAAAAAATGCAATTCAATTTTAATTTTGTGATTGTCTAATGTTGGGAAAATGCTCAACAAAATTACATTTATAGAAGGTTGCACGTGGTAAGTTGGAGAATATGGCTTCTCTCATTAATCTCTGAAAGGAATGGGATAAAGGGCCAAGACATGGAATTTCTGGTGGGGTCCAAAAAGGATGACTTTGGTCTTGCCAATGTTAACCTCAAAAAAGTTCTGGCTCATCAATTTGTTATATGAATAGGAAGGAAGTGTATGAGAGAACAGAAAGGTTATTTTAATGGGAGACTTCAATCAACTAAATATAAACTAGGAAAACCCAAATGGTTTAGAGTCAGAATTAATTAGTGTAATGCACAATTGCTTCATGTCTCTGTGTCAAGGAAATTATGAAAGACAGTGCTCATCTTGACCTGTTACTCACTATTGACCCTGACAACATACAGGAAATAGAAATTGTAGCACCCTTGAAGAACAGCAACCACAGAATGACCAAGCTCAATATGATCTTGGAAGACAAAAATACCCAAGACAGAGTCAGGAGTATAAGTGTCAGCTGCGACTCAGTGGGTAGCACTCGTGTCTGAGTCAGAAGGCCATGGGTTCAAGTCCCACTCCAGAGGCTTGAGCACATAATGCAGGCTGACACTTCAGTGCAGTGTGGAGGGAGTTCGGACGAGACGTTAAACCAAGTCTGCCCACTCGGGTAGATGTAAAAGATCCCATGGTACTATTTGAAGAGAAGCAGTGGAGTCCTGTAAAATATTTATCCCTCAACCAACATCACTAAAACAGATTATCTGGTCATTATCTTATAGATTTACAAGAATGGTTCCAGGGATGAGGGACTTCAGTTACGTGGCTAGACTGGAGAAGCTGGGGTTGTTCACCTTAGAGCAGAGAAGGTTGAGAGGAGATTTGACAAAAGTGTTCAAAATCACGAGGGGTCTAGACTGTTCCCATTGACAGAAGGGTCGAAAACCAGAGGACACAGATTTAAGGTGATTTGCAGAAGAATCAAAGGCAACAAGAGGAAAAACTTTTTTACGCGAGTGGTTAGGATCTGGAATGCAATGCCTCAGAGGGTGGTGGAGGCAGAATATAAGAAAGCAAAATACTGCGGATGCTCGAAATCTGAAATAAAAACAGAAAATGCTGGAAATACTCAGCAGGTCAGGCAGCATCTGTGGACAGAGAAACAGAGTTAACATTTCAGGTCGATGACCCTTCGTCAGTCCCCATGAGGGGAAACATCCTCTCTGCATCTACCTTGTCGAACCCCCTCAGTATCTTATATGTTTCAATAAGATCACCTCTCATTCTTCTAAACTCCAATGAGTATAGGCCCAACCTGCTCAACCTTTCTTCATAAGTCAACCCCCCTCATCTCAGGAATCAACCATGTGAATCGTCTCTGAATTGCCTCCAATGCAAGTAAATAAGGAGACCAAAACTGTACGCAGTACTCAAGGTGTGGTCTCATCAATACCCTGTACAGTTGTAGCAGGACTTCCCTGCTTTTATACTCCAACCCCCTTGTAATAAAGGCCAACATTCCATTTGCCTTTTTGATTACATGCTGTACCTGCATGCTAACTTTTTGTGTTTCATGCACAAGGACCCCCAGGTCCCTCTGAACTGTAGCATTTTGTAATCTCTCTCTATTTAAATAATAATTTGCTTTTTTATTTTTCCTGCCAAAGTGGATAACCTCGCACTTTCCCACATTATACTCCATCTGCCAAATGTTTGCCCACTCACTTAGCCTGTCTATATCCCTTTGCAGATTCTTTGAGTCCTCTGCACAACTTGCTTTCCCACCCATCTTTGTACCATCCGCAAACTTGGCTACATTACACTCGGTCCCTTCATCCAAGTCATTAATGTAGATTGTAAATAGTTGAGGCCCCAGCACCGATCCCTGTGGCACCCCACTAGTTACCGTTTGCCAACCGGAAAATGACCCATTTATCCCGACTCTCTGCTTTCTATTAGTTAGCCAATTCTCTGTCCATGCTAATATATTACCGCCAACACCGTGAGCTCTTATCTTATGCAGTAAACCTTTTATGTGGCACCTTATCGAATGCCTTCTGGAAATCCAAATACACAACATCCACTGGCTCATCCTTAACCACCCTGCTCGTTACATCCTCAAAGAACTCCAGCAAATTTGTTAAACATGATTTCCCTTTCATAAAACCATGCTGACTCTGCTTGACTGCATTATGATTTTCCAAATGCCCTGCTAGCTACTGCTTCCTTAATGAAGGACTCCAGCATTTTCCCAACGACAGATGTTAGGCTAACTGGTCTATAGTTTCCTGCTTTCTGTCTCCCTCCTTTCTTAAATAGGGGTGTTACATTTGCGGTTTTCCAATCCGCTGGGACCTCTCCAGAGTCCAGGGAATTTTGGTATATTGCAATCAATGTATCCACTATCTCTGCAGCCACTTATTTTACAACCCTGGGATGTAGGTCATCTGGTCCAGGGGACTTGCCATCTTTTAGTCCCATTATTTTACCAAGTAGATTCAATTGTGGGTTTCAAAAGGGAATTGGATAAGTACCTGAAGGAAAAGAATTTGCAGGGCTACGGGGAAAGGCCGGGGGAGTGGGACTAGCTGAAGTGCTCTTGCAGAGAGCCGGCACAGGCGCGACAGGTCGAATAGCCTCCTTCTGTGCTGTAACCATTCTATGATTCTCTAACTTTAAAAAGGCTCAATTCAAAGAAGTGAGGGAACAACTAAAGCAAATGGAATGAGGTTGCTCAATGAAAATTCAGTAGAAGACAAGTGGATCACCTTTGAAAGAATAATGCAGGGCATGCAGGACGCTTACATTCATAAAAGCAACAATCCCAGATTAAACAAATGTGATCCTAACTGAATTAATAAATTAAAAAGAAAAATAACTATGACACATCCTTCAGGAGAAAGCAAAAGGCATTCACTGGGAAATGCAAAAACTTGTTAAAAGGGGAATCAGAGGAATAAAGAGGGACCAAGAAAACACACATTAATACAAGCTAATCACAACAGTAAAACATTATTTTAGTACCATGGCTGTAAAATGGCAGTCATTGAAGAGGGAAAAACCATAAAAATTGCAAACTGCCTTCAAATTGAAGACAAACTTAAAAAAGTAAATATTCTGAACGATTACTTCCTTCAAGCATTCAAGCCTTCCCCAAATGAACGGATTTCGATATCAATGAGATGGAAATCCTGGACAGGTTAAATAAATCTCCAGTGATAGATGATATTTATTCCAGAGCGCTGAGAAAGAACAGAAAGATCACTAAGGTACTGACAATGATTATGAGGGAGTCTCTGGTGACTGGGGACCTACCAGTAGACTGGAAACAGGCTAATATGGTATCCATATTCAAAAAGGGGGGGGGGAAGACAAGCAATTACTGACCCGTTAGTCTTACTTCCATTCCATCTAAAATAATGGAAACTTGAAGATTATCTGTACAATAATAACCTAGTAAACAGCAGTCAACATGGATTCAGAAAGGGAAGATCCTGCCTGAGTACCCTGAGGAAGTGAGAATGTAAGTGGACTGTGATAACCCCTACAATGTGGTGCACGTAGGCATCCAAAAAGGCTTTTGACAAAGTTCTACACAATAGGCTATTAGTTAAACTCAATGCTGTAGGGAGTAACAGTAAACTCTGAGAATAGATAAGAACTTGGCTGAAGGATAGAAAATGAGTACTCGTTAGATGGGTTATGTCAGGGTGGGGGAGAAGTACTGAGTGGGGTGCCTCACAGCTTGCTGTTGGACCACTATTGCGTCTAATTTACATAAATGACTTGGATCAGAAACTCAATACAAAGTGGTCAAATTTGCAGATGATATCAAACTAGGAGGAGTAGTGGACTTGGAGGAGGCAGCTCAGAAACTCCGCAATGAGTTGGATAGAATATGTGAGTTGTAAGTGGCATAATAATGGTAGACAAAATTTAGTGGAGACAAGTGCAAAGTACTGCAAATTGGAAGAAAAAAGTGACACACATATGTCATAAATTATGCTGAAATAGACAAGCTGAAAGAAAACTATTTGAGGCTCATCATCAATGTAGAGCCAAAACAGCAGAATACAAGTCAGAGGAAGCCGTGACTAAACTGTATAGTGCTCTGGTCAGACCATAACCTGAGGACTGTGTTCACTTTAGTCACCGAGACTCAAGGGAAACATTCAAGTTCTAAACGCAATGTAGAGAAAAACCACAAGGTTGATCCCTAATGTCAAAGGGCTGACCTATGAGAAAAGACTATAGACACTTGGGCATTCCAACTTGAGAAGTGATTTTATAGAGGTATATAAAATAGGGGAATGGAAAAAGTAAATCCAGAATATTATTTTAATTAAATAGAGAGAGTAGGACAAGGGGGACACAGGTTCAAGCTAGTAAAGGTAAAGTTAAGACTGAGGCCAGGAAATTCTTCTTTGCACACAGAGTGATCAACAAATGGAACTGACTTCTGGAAACAGTAGTAGAGGCAACAACCCTAGAATCTTTTAAGAAACATTTGGATGCTGAAATGGAGAGACTTTAGACTCTCTCTGGATGGATGAATTAACATGGGCTGAATGGCCTTCCTAATCCATAATTATCCTGTATCCACGATTTGATGTTAGACAGGAAATGGGACAGTACAGCCACAAGTTGTGGAATCAAAAGTAGTGTTGGAGATAAAGCTGGGTATCACTGACATACATATGAAGACTGACCCCATGTTAATGGATGATGTCACTGAGGAACAGTCAGGTGCATACCAAAGGAGACCATGTGATAATTGGAGAAGCCATTACAGATGTGCTCGCTACAATGGAATAGAAAGGAATGGAACCAGGCGAGGGCAGTGCCATGGAGGCATACCACAGGGGAGGGATAGTGGAGCAGGATGATTGGCTAATCTAGTCAAATGTTGCAGAGGGGTCAGGGAGAGGGGGAAACTGTTGCAATTACATAAAATGTCAGTACAGGAAACTTTCGTTTATCCGGCACCCAAATATCCGGAATTCTCGCTTAACCGGCAAAAATCATCCTCCGAAAACTCTTCTCAAATAACCGGCAATGTTGCCGAGTCGCAGTCGAGTCTCCGCGAACGCCGAGTACTCCGAAAACTCCTCTCAAATAACCGGCAATGTTGCCGATCCCGAGTCAGAGTCCGAGAACGCCGATTTAGTCAGTAGGGGTACTTTTCAAAAGTGCCACTACTCGGCCTCCTGGCGCTGTCGGAAGTCCGAAACACTGCAGTAGCAGGAGTTGATTCTCCCGTGCTGCCTGGAGTCTCTTTGTTAAAAATAGCCTCGGTAGATATAACTCTCCGTTATCCGGTACTTTCGATAAACCGGCACCACGCCGGTCCCGTCGATGCCGGATAAATGAAAGTTTCCTGTAATTGCTTTGACTAGGCTGTTTCAGTGGTGTAGATGTGGCAGAAACCAGACTAAAATGGGAAGTGGTTCTCCAGAATCTTGGAGAGGAAAGCGATGTTGGCAATGAGGCAGTGCAGAAAGTAGGCTCTCTTTTTTTTTAAGACTGGGGCGATTATGACAGTTTTGTAGGTGGTGAGGAGGAGAGAACAGTGGCTGAGGAGAGGGAGCAGTTTACATATTTAGCGACCGGTTTGGGGGATTTTATGAAGAGATGCAGCTTCCAATCTCTGGAAATTTGATTTAAACAAGCACTAGTAAACAAAAAGTGTCTTTTAAAGACATGCATACAAGTTCTGCCAGCCAGTATTAATTAAAACATATTGTGGCCTTTTAAAAAAATAATTAGAATCTCCGAATAGTGTAGTGACTGAGGTTATTAAAAGTCACTTTGACAGCTCTGATCAGAAGGGCAATCATGGGAAAGAAAGATTTTAAAATGGTACAGTATATTCAAACTTGAAACAGTAAAAGGAACAAAAATTTCTCAGTTATACACTAGGAACTGAATGGCTGCTGACAAGAACTGCTCCACAAAGAGATTGAAAAAGCACACAAAGTGGGAAAATAACACCCCAGCACTATAGCAATTTGGATAAGGGAGAGAGAGAAATATATGTGGCAGAAACAGTAGGCCATGCAACTCTATTACATTTGGAGTGGAAAGATTGTGCTAAAAAGAGTAGATTGTGATACACCATCACTTAACCATTTGTTGCTTGATGCATCAATTTAAAGGGTTGTGACTAAAAACGAATCCCAAAAACAGAATTATTACTGCCAGAATTTTTTTGCACCTAGTGGCCAAGAAGTTTCCAGTGTTTGCAGGATGCGACCTAAAGGCTCCAATCAAATCTGCAGTAACCTAAAGAGCTACACTCAAAATAAGGCTGAGTTTGGGCAGTCTATTTGACCCAGGTGGGGGAAGAGAATGTAGAATATAACAGCCGAGTTTGATCTGTCCTCACTTGACATCCACACATATATACTTTCCAAGAAGAGATCACCGGATTGGGATCAGGATTCGAAGCCTCGTATCGTTATTCCTCTGCTTAATCCAGATGCACTGAGCCCAGTTGTACCATTTTCACCACTGCTTAAGCTTTAGATCAACTTATTCTGCACAAAGCAGGAACTGAACCTGGGACCACCGTGGTTTGTATGACTCAATATCGTCAAAGTGGTGCATTTACATATTGACTTATCACAGCCCTGCAAGAGCCTATTTTTAATCAGCTCATGATGGCTGCTACTGTTAGAAGGAACCAGAAAAACACTCCAGATATTTGATTCTGGGTTCTGCATAAAGACCGTACCAATTGAATGGAGTCATCCTGGCTTCTGTGAGCATTAGTGATTTAAGCCTGGTTGTAAATGTAGTAAAGAAAAGGTTTGGAAAATAAAGTATACTGGTGCAAATAATTGGTCTTGGTTTCTTAGCATTTCTGTCTCTACTTACAGTATATTAATTAATGAAATGCCTCATGTGCGCTTGAATTGTATTCCAATGATGGCAAATCCAAATAATTCATCTCCCTCTCTCTCATGGGAAAAAAGGACATCAGTAGGGTACATCTCAATTTGTGCCTAAAGATGTTTGAGCAGTCTTGAAAACAAAATCTGTTGTTTTTCTTAGTTAGTATTATGTGATGATTTGCATTCATGCATGAATGGTTTGAGTTCCACGATTTGACGAACAAGCTTTTATCTTTATAATTCTATCCTGCTCATCAACCGTTTTTTGCTTAGACAGGAAAATATCCCTATTTCTGAACTGAATTACATCATCATTTAACTGGAGATTTATTTACAGGCAAACATCGTTTCTAAGCAACATACCCTTTATTGCCCTACAATGTTCAAAGAATATGTACATTTATAAAATCTATGTCAATATTTCTTAGCAGAGCTGGGTGTACACTGACAAATATAGGAGCACATTGTTCTGTGTTCTGCAGTTCGACTAACATAATTACTGCAGCAGTTTCTGAAAAATCACTACAATAGAAAACTTAAAAAATTCATAAGATTAAAATACTCCAGGGAAGGCTCACAAAATAAAAGAGTTGCAGTATGCTAGATTTAGAGTCCATTATACTATCATTCTGGAGCACTACAGCACTCTAAAAAAATAAATGTGGAAACGTGTTAACGGTTACAACCATCCCAATATGCAGGAGAACCATTTATGATTTACAGGTTACAAAGTCAAGTATTTAAATGCAAGTAAACTTAAACTTTTTGACCTTGCCTTCTTTAGTAGTTGGTAGGCACACTACACGTGGATCACACTTAGTATATAATCCCATCTCACCTAAAGTACTGTGATCAAATTTGCTGCCAACCCCTTCCCAGCACCTTGCAATCTCAACCAACTGACACAAGATATGCTCTATTGATAAGATATTTAGATTGATTCCCCAACAGGACGTTCCTGATAAACAGCAGCACCTGCAGTCTCTGATTTCTGAATAGCACTCTCTGCGAGCATGCTTATCGGGAGCACCCGATTGGGGAATCAGGCCTATTCGATCAGAATTAATATGGTTGTAGAAGTTACAAAAGCAAAATACTGCGGATGCTGGAAATCTGAAATAAAAACAGAAAATGCTAGAAATACTCAGCAGGTCAGGCAGCATCTGTGGAGAGAGAAACACAGTTAACGTGTCAGGTTGATGACCTTTCGTCAAAACTGAAAAAAGTTAAAGATGTTACACGTTTTAAGCAAGTACAGAGGCAGGGAAAGGGGGGTGGGGAGGAAAGAACAAAAGGGAAGGTCTGTGATAGGGTGGAAGGCAGGAGTGATTAAATGACAAAAAGGATGATGGTGCAAGGCAAAAGGGAATGGTAATGGGACAAGTAAAGGAACAAAAGATGGGTCTAGAGGAAGTGTAAATGACAAAAGCAGAATTATTACCAGCAACTGCAACCCGAAAAAATGGGAGCGGTGGTTATGATCTGAAATTGTTGAATTCAATGTTGTGTCCGGGAGGCTGTAAAGTGTCTAATTGAAAGATGAGGTGCTGTTCCTCGAGCTTCATTAGAATAGTGTAGGAGGTTGAGGACAAAGAGGTCAGAGTGAGAGTGGGGCGGAGCAACACAATTTGCCTTTAACAAATCTGTGCTGATTTTTATTTATTAACCCATACTTTGCCAAGTGCCAATAATTTTGTCCCAGATTATCTCTAAACATTTCCCCAGCACCGACGTTAAGCTGACTGACCTGTAACTGTTAGATTTATCCCTCTCCCTTTTTTTGAACAGGGATGTAACATTTGCAATCCTACAGTCCTCTGTCACCATCCTCATATCCAAGGAGGATAGAAAGGTTGTAGTCAGAGCCTCTGCAGTTTCAACCCTTACTTCCTTCGGTAACCTAGGATGTATCCTATCTGGACTAGGTGACTTTTCTAGTTTGAGGACTGCCAACCTTTTAAGTACCTCCTCTATCTATTTTTATCTTATCCAATATCGCTACAACCTCCTCTTTTTCTGCTACATTGGAAGCATCCTCTTCTCTAGTGAAGACAGATGCAAAGTACTCATTTAGTACCTCAGCCATGCCTTCTGCCTCTACAAGAAGATCTTTTTTAGTCCTTTATCGCTTCACCCTTCCGTTGACTACCCTTTTACTATTTATATGTTTATAAAAGACTTTTGGGTTCCCTTTTATGTTAGCTAATCTAGTCTCAATCTCTCTCTTTGTCCCTCATTCCTTTTTTTAGATCTTGTCTGTACTTTTTATAATAAAAGCATTTTGTGCATTTAGTTAATGCATGATTAGGTGCTTTAATCTGTTTTTATTTCAACCCTGAGAAAGACTCACATGTAGCTATAGTTCTTTTGTATGGCCTTTCTCACTAGTGAAATAAAATGCAGATTTTGGAGAGATAAAATGAAAACGGTTCCCAAGTAATTCTTGGTTCTGAGATTTCAGAAGCATTGCACCAAACGGCAGTGGTTTGTGTCCCCTTTGCCCTAAATAGCCGAATTACACAAATCTGGTAATTCTTTAGTAAGCTTAACTGCCACACAATAGCCCTGTAATTTGCAGTCAGCGGCAAAGCAAAGGTGTTCGCCGCTGGCCCCGAAGTAACCTTCGCACAAAGATCTCGCGACCTCTGTGGTGAGAATTTCAGGTTTTCTAACGTGTAGTTGAATCAACAGAAGTTAATGGGGGTCCCCTAACTCAAGCTGCTGTGATGTCAACAAGCTGTCTAAGCAGCCAATCAAAACGCAGAATTCTCAGACAGCGAACCACGAAGTGGGTCAGCTCCTTAAATTCTAACTTTTTAAAAATGTTAGAGAGCAAAACAAAGATTGGGGCGCTCACATGGGGAAAAGGCAAACCTGAAATAAAGATGAACAAACTTAATTTTTTAAAACTTTTTTTTTTAAAGTTTCTTAAAAATTTAAATGATTAAAATGTATACATTAGACACTGCACAAAATGGAAATTAGTTTTTCAGGGCCATAACCTTTGTTTAGCAGTCAATACGCTGTTAAAACCCCAGTTACACCTAATCCAAAAGGGTGTAACTTTTAGTGGGGTATTTAACAGTGTAAGTATCGCGGAAGAGCCAAAGTTTTTGTCAGTTTCCATGATTTGAGAGATTACACCAATTGGTTTGTGTGTGTGTGTGTGTGTGTGTGTGTGTGCGTGCGTGCGTGTGCGTGCGCATGTGTGTCACAGCGCAGCCTGTGGAGGAGCAGTGAACAGACCGCAACTTCAGGATTTCTGGATTAGGCTGCGCATGTGCTAAATCCTGAAGTTGCCGTCAGTTTCAAAGGCGAAATGACGGCGATCACCGTCATCAGGACCGCAAATTCCGGGCCAATAAAATTATATCACACAGCAATGGAAAATGTCAAAGCTGCCAAGCTCATGATCTGAAGAACCAGCTTGGAATAGATAAGAGTTCAGAATGACCTTGAAGAAGAAGTTTCATTGAACTACTTTGTCACTGTGAAGTCTTCTGTATGCACCGTGTGTTTATGAGCTAGCTTTGGAGCACTAAGCATCGGTATGTATTTGGAGTATTAAAATGCTGCATGTATAGACACAAGATTACATTTCTTTTATATTAGCACTATCAGGGTAGTTGTAATGCATTCCTATGTGAATGTCTACAGTTCTGACGAAGGGTCATCAACCTGAAACGTTAACTCTGTTTCTCTCTCCACAGATGCTGCCTGACCTGCTGAGTATTTCCAGCATTTTCTGTTTTTATATCAGCATAATGATTGTTGGACGATAACAGATTATCTCATTTAAGTATTGGAAAAAAGCATTAAAGAAACGAGGGACATGTGAATAGCTACGGCAAGAAAATAGGATATATGGAAATACAGAGAATTTGAGTATTAGGTTTGAAATCAAAACAGAAGATAATGGTAAAGTACAGTGGGTCCACTAGCTAGAAATTACTGGTCCAGGGGGAGGGTGCTCCCTTGACACCATTCCCACTAAATTCCTGACTGCGCAACTTCCCTCCCTCCCAGAACCATGATAGGGTTTCCTTTGTCCCTCACCAGCCTCCACATTCAACGGATCATCCGCCGCCATTTCCGCCACCTTCAGCACGATGCCACCACCAAACATAGTCCCCATCCCTCCCCTTTCAGCGTTCCGAAGGGACTGTTCCCTCTGCAACACACTGGTCCACTCTTCAATCACCCCCAACACCCTCTCCCCGTCCCACGGCACCTTCCCGTGCAAGCGCAGCAGATGCAACACCTGCCCTTTTACCTCCTCCCTTCCCACCGTTCAGGGCCGCAAACACTCCTTCCAGTGAAACAGCGATTTACTTATTGTACTTGCAATTTAGTATACTGTATTCGCTGCTCACGATGCAGTTTCCTCTACATTGGGGAGACCAAATGCAGATTGGGTGATTGCTTTGCGGAACACCTCCATTCAGTCCACAAAAGTGACCTTGAGCTTCCGGCCGCCTGTCATTTTATAGTCTTTAGTCTGGGGGGGTGGGGGTGGGTGGGGGGAGATCATAATTTCTTTTGCAGACGTGATCCAGAGACCTGAATGGTAAATTGCTTCCCATGTGCCAGGGTTTGGGACATCACAGAACAAATACAAAAAGTTCTGGAATGGGAGGGAAAGCAGCCAGTGGTCATGGTTCATGTGGGAACCAATGACACAGATAGGAGTAGGTTCAAGGTTCTGCAAAGGGACTTCAATGAATTAAATTCCAGATTAAGGGGCAGAATTTCCTCAGATTACTCCCAGTGCTAAGTGCTGGACCAGACAGAAAGAGAAAGATTAGGGTTATTAACATGTGGCTGAAAGGATGTTCCAGAAGGGAGGGTTATAGGTTCCTGGACACTTGGACCACTTTTGGTGATAGGGAAGACTGTACAGACAGGATGGCCTTTATTTTAACTGGAAAAAAACCCAATTCCTTATGGAAAGGGTAAATAGGGCAGTGGGAAGGATTGAAACTAGTTAGGGGGTGGGAGGGAAGAATTTGGATTAAACTAGTTAATGTGTGGGAGGGGAAAATTCACACCAAGTCAAAAAGTGAGAGAAAAAGATGAGCAGGGTGGGGACAGTTACCTAAATAATAATTCTGTGCACAAATGTTCATTTCAAGTCAGCCATCACACCATTATTGAATTCTCAATTCCTGGTCTGGTTGAGTTAGTTGATCTCAGCCAGGGCAACAGTATGAGCACTAAAATCAGCTAAGGTATCCCCTCTAATTGCGTCAGTGAGCCTGCTGGAAAAGTGTATGATTATGGATGTTGGGCTCCACACTGTGATGCTCTTCGTAGTCAAGTAACTGCTGACACTCATTGCCCTGGCTCACACTGGACAAGGTATCAAAAGGCTGCCACCATCTTTGGAAACGTTTTCTAGCAAAGAGTCAGCAATAGCTTCAAGTAGTGTGGGAGGAGAAAACTGGTGAAAATATATTATCACCGTATAAGACCTCTAAAGCAAACTTCAAAAGTTATTCCATAAATTAGTTGAAAACTAAAGGAGAAAGGAGATTGTGGAACTCTGATCTCAAAAAGTATCTGAAAGCTCATTCTACAAGGTCCAAGAACCAATCAAAAAGGAAAGACAAAGTAATACTCCAATTTGGGTGCAACGATGCATTGCAGAGGAAATATAGGAGGGAAAACAAAGTTAAATAATATCCCCATATAGAAGCTATTCTCAACATTAATTCCACTGTGCTCATGATAGTTTCAACTTCCTTTTAACTTTACTCGTATAACAGGCCAAACTATAGGGATAAAAGAATGAAGTACTGGTACTGACATAAATAATTCTATCATTTCCTATTTCGATAAAGCTTGACAGTTATTTACACTATGCACAGTCCTTTAAAAATGGTTTGCTCCTTACCTGAACAAGTCATCAGCAAGAATATCTTCCTTAGCTTGTTGGCTTTGATCCTGGGTCAAACAAAGTATGGAATACATTACTCTGGAGCTTGCATGTAATTAAAAACACACTCACATTGAGGAAATATTTAGTGTAAGTTTAACAAAATCTCTTTAGCCAGGGTTTTCTGCCTCATACATAAGAAATAAGAGGAGTAGGCCATACGGCCCCTCGTGCCTGCTCCACCATTCAATAAGATCACAGCTGATCATCGACCTCAACTCCACTTTCCCGCTTGATCTCCATATCCCTTGATTCCAAAAATCTATCTATCTCAGTCTTGAATATACTCAAAGACTCAATATCTACAGCCCTCTGGGGCAGAGAATTCCAAAGATTCACAACCCTCTGAGTGAAGAAATTCCTCCTCATCTCGGTCTTAAATGGCCGACCTCTTATCCTGAGACTATGCCCCCTAGTTCTAGACACTCCAGCCAGGGGAAACAACCTCTCAGCATCTACCCTGTCAATCCCCTTCAGAATCTTGTATGTTTCAGTGAGATCACCTCTCATTCTTCTAAATGAGAATATAGGCCCATTCCACACAATCTCTCATCATAGGACAGCCCTCTCATCCCAGGAATCAATCTGGTGAACCTTCATCGCACCGCCTCTAGGGCAAGTATATTCTTCCTTAGATAAGGAAACCAAAACTGTGCACAGTACTCCAGGTGTGGTCTCACCAAGGCCCTGTACAATTGTAGCAAGACTTCCTTACTCTTATACTCCAACCATCTTGCAATAAAGGCCAACATGCCATTTGCCTTCCTTATTGCTTGCTGTATCTGCATGCTAACTTTCTGTGTTTCTTGCACGAGGACACACAAATCTCTCGGAATACCAACATTTAAAAGTTTCTCATCGTTTAAAAAATATTCTATTTTTCTATTCTTCCTACCAAAGTGAATAACCTCACATTTCCCTACATTATACTCCATCTGCCACCTTACTGCCCACACACTTAGTCTATCTATAGCCCTTTGCAGACTCTTTGGGCTCGATTTTGCCAGGCCCGAGGAGGCGGGATTGGAGGCGTGTGAGGTGGTAAATCGCAAAAAATGGCGGGCGGGCCCGATCCCGCCTCTGAGCAATTTTCCCAAATGCGTGTTTTCTGACCCCATTTCCATCCCGCCTCCAAGAGGCGGGATAGGCCCTTAACAACCAGTTAAGTGCCTCTATAATCCCATTTTGAGGCCTTTCTGATTTTAACACTTTCCCCACGTCCTGCACATCTCCTCTGGAACACGCCAGTGAATCCTGGCGGCCTCACAAGTGGATTGCTTACTAACAGCTGCAGCTCCACCATTAAAAAGGAGTTTTCAGCAATCATCATTTGCAGGTGGCAGAACTCGGTTGTCTCAGGTCTGGGGGAACTTTTAGCAGGCATACCCATTGTTGTGGAAGTTTGGAGCCTGATACCCATCTCCAGTGTGACCTCCTGGGAAACCCCTCTCGTCACCTTGACTGAGCGCTTGATTTACCAGAAGCATGGGAACCATTTATTTCCTTTCCTCCTGGACATCAGATTCAGACGAAGACCAGCCGTGGCAGCAGCAGAACCATAAACAGCAGCATCAACAGGAGCGCCAAGCTGCTGCTCACCCACCTGAAGCTGCACAGGCCAGAAGGCGCCAGCGCGCGACCACATTGCTGCCCGGGATGCAAGGGACGCACTCACCTTGGCCAGATTTGCTTAGCCTGCACAATCAAACAATTTTGCCTCGCACCTTCTTATCAGACTATCGACAATGGCCAAGAACCTGCGGATTCCTATCTCTGACCACCATACTGACAACTGCAAGTCGCCCTAAGCCCTCAATGTGGAAGTCCCATTAGCGAAATGACACACGCCACAACTGCAACAGTTTGCCATCAGAATTTTTTATGACAATAAGCAACTGATGGCTTTTCAAAATTAAACACATTACACCCAAGTGACTACGGTAGCCAGCCTTACCATGGAGGTAGCCATCCTTTCCGTGGTGATGCGTTCATGCGCCCACGCCTCCACAAAGGCTCTGCTCATGTTAGTGATGGACTCCTCCATTCGCTCCACACTCGCAGCGACCCTGGAGACAAAGCCTGCCAGAGACTCCTGCACCTGTTCCTGGAGTTCCAGCACCGCTCTCCTTCTGGATGGACCCGGAGGCACAGGGTCGACATGCAGCAGAGCTGAGCTGGCAGCGTCCTCTCTACTGCGACGAGGACTCTCCACTGCTGTCCCTGTCTCCACCATCTGCTGATGCTCAGTTGTGAGCTGTGATACACCAGGTGACAACTCTACTCTATGTCCCGAAGGTCCCACCGAGGTGTGAGTGTCTGTGCTGGTGCAGAGTGCGCTTAATTCTGCTGACGGAGCGCCCTCAGAGGTTGCAGCTTCCTCTGAGGAGTCTGGAAGCTCAGGCTCTTCCTCCTGGACAGTGGGGATGGGGGCTCTCGATGGTCCTGTGGGGGAGTAAAGGAAAGAGTTAGAGATGTGAGGTAAAGGTTGCATGCACATTGAATTGTGCAGATGATCGTAAGTCAATCTGTTAGAGCATCAGAATCATTATCAGTCACTCATACAATGTCAATGAGAGAGATGCCAAACTATTCTGTCACCAGCTTGCTGTGATACGCCCGTGTGTCCGTCCCCCACTTGGGAATCCTCCTCGATCCCGGCAATTTCCAGGGCCGCCTCCTCCGAGGTGGTGAGCTGGGCTACTGAGGGTGGCCCTCCTCCTGTCCTCGCTCTTTCCCTCTTATTGTGGGCTCTCTTTTCCTGCAATGAGGGACACAAGTGGAGTTTGAGTGAGAATGAAGGAGTGAGTGTAGAGAATCCATAGCATAGATGCTTAGAAGGAGACAAAGGGCCCTCCCTGTGTGTTGTAAGTTGTTGTCATTGCGTCACAGTGATAGGGAGTGTGAGGGCTGCATGGTCGAATAGTTAAGTGAATCTGACCATAGAGAGAGAGGGAATGGGTAAGGGTGCAGGGATGTCAGTGTCAAGTGGGATGTGGAGGAAGAGGTTGGCAAAGCAGAGTGCTGGTGAGGAGAGGCGATGGGGATGAGATTGAGGGTGATGAGAAAGTCATACTCACTTTTCCTGTGCGGAGGTCATGAAACCGCTTCCTGCACTGCAGCCAGGTTCTGCGGCACATAGAGATGGCATTGACCTCCTGGGCCACTTGCAGCCACACAGCTTTAGTCTGTTGTGTTGGCTTTTTCTCCCTGAGGAAGGGAAGAGCACCTCCTTATTAGATCTTGCTCCCTGCACCAGAGCTTAGAGGGAGGGCTCATCAAAGCGAGGTGCACACTTTTGCTTGCTGGTGGACATGGTCGGTAAATGCAGTCCTTCATACAATGTCCAAAGCGTTTCCAGTCTCCAGAAGAAGCAAGGCTGCTTGCAGGCCTTAAATCCAGCAGCACTGATGATGTCATCGGTGGCGACTTTCAGGATAGAAAGACTAATTGGGCCAGGGGTTCCCACACGCTGGAAATCAAGTGCCCAATTAGGGGAAAATCGCACTTTTTTCCCACTTCACATCGGAGTCGGGGTCCTGACATGAAAACCACCTGACACGCCCCCAGCCCGACCCCAACGGCAAAATCGAGCCCTTTGTGTTCTCCTCACAGCTTACTGTCCCACCTGGCCTTTGTATCATCAGCAAACATGGATACATTACACTCGGTCCCTTCATCTTGGTCATTAATATAGATTGTAAATAACTGAGGCCCCAGCACTGATCCTTGTGGCACCCCACTAGTTACAGCCTGCCAACCTGAAAAATACCCGTTTATCCCTACTCTCTGTTTTCTGTCTGTTAACCAATCCTCTATCCATGCTACTATATTACCCCCAACCCCTTATCTTGTGTAATAATCTTTTATGTGGCACCTTATTGAATGCCTTTTGGAAATCTAAATATACTGCATCCACTGGTTCCCCTTTATCTACCCTGCTAGTTACATCCTCAAAAAACTCTAATAAATTTGTCAAACACGATTTCCCTTTCATAAAACCATGTTGACTCTGCCTAATCATGTTATGATTTTCTAAGTGCCCTGATATCACTTCCTTAACAATGGATTCCAGCATTTTCCCGACGACTGATGTCAGGCTAACTGGCCTGTAGTTCCCTGTTTTCTTTCTCCCTCCTTTCTTGAATAGCGGTGTTACATTTGTGACCTTCCAATCCGCTGGGACCGTTCTAGAATCTAGGGAATTTTGGAAGATCAAAACCAATGCAGCCACTATCTCTGCAGCCACCTCTTTTAAAACCCTAGGATGTAGGCCGTCAGGGCCAGAGGATTTGTCGGCTTTTAGTCCCATTAGTTTCTCTAGTACTTTTTCTCTACTTATATTAATTACGTTAAGTTCCTCACCCTCATTAGACCCTTGGTTCCCCCATCATTTTTGGGGAACCAGCCGTGGATTTTTCACGCATTCAAATGAATGAAAAAAAGAATTGCAGGCTGGTGTGCACAGAAGCAGAAAACCCAGGCCTTGATTTCTAATCCATGTCATACCTCCACTTCTTGTCTTAACCACTCTTCCATTTCCGAGCTCTTTTTGGTCTGATAAGCCTTCAGATCTGTGCCCCCAATAATTTTTGGAAATTCTTCTGCCCCAGGATACACAACCTACCACAATGAAAAAAGTTTTAACAAATGTTAGCTAAAACAGCACTTTTAACTAATCAATACACAACTGTGCAAAACCTGCATTTAAAAAAAATCAATTGCAAGATACTGAATGAAAGCACATTCCCATACAGACAGCACAGTAAGGTATTCTCCTGTATAATTTCCATTTAGGCAGGTCACAAGTACACCAGCTACCTTTAAGCACAAAACATTTTCTTGAACAGAAGCAGAACAGCTTGGAAGGACATAGGGCCGAATCTTGCTGGAGCGGGGGGTCTCACGGCATGCCCTGTTAGCGAGACATTTTTCCTGCAGAAAAGCAAGCATCGTAATTTGCTGGAAGTGTGAGCTGATAACAGCGTGGCGAGGACAATGGGGCATCTGGGACTTTAGTGAATGGTGGGACAAACGGTTTATCTCCTTAACCAATGGGATTTAATGATTGAGAAAGAACAGAACATAACAGTGTTCAGTGCCATTCGAAACTCCTCAGATAATGAAGCAGTCCATGCCCGCATGCAGCAAGATCTGGACGACATTCAGGCTTGCGCTAAGTGGCAAGTAACATTCACGCCATACAAGTGCCAGACAATGACTATCTCCAACAAGAGAAACTCTAACCACCTCCCCTTGACATTCAACGGCATTACCATCGCCGAATCCCCCACCATCAATATCCTGGGGGGGGTATTCACCATTGACCAGAAACTTAACTGGACCAGCCACATAAATACTGTGGCAACAAGAGCAGGTCAGAGGCTGGGTATTCTGGGTAGTCTCACCTCCTGACTCCCCAAAGCCTTTCCACCATCTACAAGGCACAAGTCAAGAGTGTGATGGAATACTCTCCACTTGCCTGGATGAGTGCAGCTCCCACAACACTCAAGAAGCTCAACACCATCCAAGACAAAGCAGCCCGCTTGATTGGCACCCCATCCACCACCTTAAACATTCACTCCCTCCATCACTGGCGCACCGTGGTTGCAGTGTGTACCATCTACAAGATGCACTGCAGCAACTTGCCAAGGCTTCTTCGGCAGCACCTCCCAAACCCGCGACCTCTACCACCTAGAAGGACAAGAGCAGCAGCCGCATGGGAACACCACCACCTCCAAGTTCCCCTCCAAATCACACACCATCCTGACTTGGAAGTATATCGCCGTTCCTTCGTCACTGGGTCAAAATCCTGGAACTCCCTCCCTAACAGCACTGTGGGAGTACCTTCACCACACGGACTGCAGCGGTTCAAGAAGGCGGCTCACCACCACCTTCTCAAGGGCAACTAGGGATGGGCAATAATGCTGGTCTTGCCAGCGACGCCCACATCCCATGAACGAATAAAAAATAAGAAATAGGAGCAGAATTAGGACATTCGGCCCTTCGAGCCTGCTCCGCCATTCCATAAGATCATGGCAGATCTTCCACCTCAACTCTACCTTCCCATGCCATTCCCATATTCCCTGATTCCCTTAGTATCCAAAAATCTATCAATAATAATTCATCCTGTGACCATTTGTTTTACCCTGAGTGCCAGTTTGTAAATTACCAAGTTTAATAAACTTACTCAGAGACTTACCCAAATGGGATTTGAACTCTCAACTTGTGGAACTCTCACGCACGACCATAACCACTCTGCCATGCTCCCACATCTAAATAAACTATTTGAAATACTCAGACAAACAAATTTGAAATAATAAAAGAAACAGAGGAACGACTGCGAAGGAGGGTGAATTAGAGTCAAATCAGGTACAGAAAGAAAATTAAAGAGAGAGAAGAAAAAAGAGACAGACAGGTAAAGCAAGAATTTTCTTTTAAATTTGACATTTTTAAAATCTCTAAGAACAATTTACCACCTGAAGGAATGAGACTCCACAGTTTAAATTGTTCCATTTCTGGGCCAGAGAGGTTGATTGGCATTTCATTAACAATTATCAGGTCGTTAATGAAATGAAGCAGACCATGTACGCATGCAGCAAGACCTGGACGACATTCATGCTTGGGCTTATGAGTGGCAAGTAACATTTGCGCCATACAAGTGCCAGGCAATGACTATCTCCAACAAGAGAGAGTCTAACCACCGCCCCATGACATTCAACGGCATTATCATCGCTGAATCCCCCACCATCAACATTCTGGGGGGGGGGGTCACCATTGATTAGAAACTTAATTGGTCCAGCCACATAAATACTGTGGCTACACGAGCGGGTCAGAGGCTGGGTATTCTGCGGTGAGTGTCTCACCTCCTGACTCCCCAAAGCCTTTCCACCATCTACAAGGCACAAGTCAGGAGTGCGATGGAATATTCTCCACTTGCTTGGATGAGTGCCGCTCCAACAACACTCAGAAGCTTGACATCATCCAGGACAAAGCAGCCCGCTGGATTGGCACCACATCCTCCACCAACAGCGCACCATGGCTGCAGTGTGTACCATCTAGAAGATGCACTGCAGCAACTTGCCAAGGTTTCTTTGACAGCACCTCCCAACCCCATGACCTCTACCACTTAGAAGGACAAGGGCAGCAGGCGCATGGGAACACCATCACCTGCAAGTTTCCCTCCAAGTTACACACCATCCGGACTTGGAAATATATTGCCGTTCCTTCATCGTCGCTGGGTCAAAATCCTGGAACTCACTCCCTAACAGCACAAGGACTGCAGTGGTTCAAGGAGGCGGCTCACCACCACTTTCTCAAGGGCAATTAGGGATGGGCAATAAATGCTAGCCTTGCCAGCGACGCCCATGTCCCAGGACAAAAAAAAAGGTACTTACACTGTTAATTAACAGACTTAATTTTCTGTGGTGAGTTTAATGGGTAATTAATGTGCAAATCCAGCGCGTTCTTAAAAATAACAGGAAGGCTAAGGGCGAGATTCAGTTTGTGCGAAGCAAATGGCAGAGCGATGTAAATCGACCAGCAAGTTCTGGAGATTTGAAACTCACAGCGTATCTCAATCCCTGAATTTGCTGGCCGATTTATACATTAATAATGGCATGCGTCGTTAACACGCTGTTATTTTTCCAGCAAGATCCGGCCCATAATGTCATCTTGTGGCAGCCAAGATTTATTTTCATACTACAAGTGTAGAGAATGATCATGGAAATTGCAATACCAAAAACTATTTACAATTATGTATAATATTAAAGTAGAACAAATGAAAATATATTAACCTTTCTAAATTTCTTAAAGTTCTTCAGCTGGCTGTTCTCTGCATCTGAGGCAAACATTCTTCCTTTTCCAGACTGGCGAACAACAAGTGACTTGAACACAGTTAACAGAAGTTTGCTTGGAAGAGCCTCATTATTTTCAGATTCCAAATACTATAAAGCAAAGCAAACATATCATAATTATCACAGCAATTGCAGATTCATGAATGCTCATTTGATCATCGATTCTTTTCATGTGAATGCTGCATTTGAATTCAAAATTAATATTCATAAGGTCATTCGACTTTTGGTAATACATATGGTAGAACGGATTTAGAAAAATAGTTACGCTACTTCCCACAAATATTGGTTGCATTCTGTACATTCATTCTTCCTGTTTTAAAAAAAAACCAACTTTTGTATTATTTTGGAAGTATTTTATTATAATTTACTTGGTGCAAGTCAAAATGATGGCATTAGTCATTAAAGCAATTCTACTGCTTCCTAGAAAGCTATGGTTCTTTTCATGAACACTAATTCCCAACGGCCCATGAGGCAGAAATTTTATTTCCAACTGATACTGAATGTACAACTTGTCACAACAGTTACACTTATCTCAACTGTGGAAATAAAAAGTATATATTTCACAAGATGCTTTTCAGTATCCTGTTTATTGCATTTACTTTGGGGAGAGGGTTCAACATTATGGCCTGAATTTTAATCAGGTGGTGGGTTGGGAACCAGGAAGGGGGGGGGGTCTCAGAAGCGGTCGGGAAACCCGGGAGCGATCGGTGGACCGTAGGGTTGGGGGGTGAAGAGTCGGGGCCAATTGGAGGGCCGGGGAAGGAGGGAACGCTTGGAGGGCCGATCATCGGAGGGCCGGAGGATCGTGTGGGGGCCAGAGGTGATCATCGGAGGGCCGGAGGATCGTGTGGGGGCCAGAGGTGATCATCGGAGGGCTGGAGGATCGTGTGGGGGCCGGAGGTGATCATCGGAGGGCTGGAGGTGATCATCGGAGGGCCGGAGGATCGTGTGGGGGCCGGAGGTGATCATCGGAGGGCCGGAGGATCGTGTGGGGGCCGGAGGTGATCATCGGAGGGCCGGAGGATCGTGTGGGGGCCCTCGGGTGATAATCGGAGGGCCAGAGGATCGCGTAGGGCCCTGGGGTGATAATCGGAGGATCATGTGCAGGGGCCGAGATCCAGCAGTCCTCGCCTTACTGTAGCTGGCTAATTTCATGAGGCCTGAATTTTAATCATGAGGTGGGTTGCGAATGTGGGGGGCGGCGCTCAGCAGCAGTCGGGAAACCCGGGAGGCTGGCTAGCTGCAGGTGCAGAGGTGGGAGGGAGGGATCGCGTGGACATGGTGAGATTTTTTTCAAGGGCACCGATGTTGCTGCAATAGATGGCAGCTGCAGTTGAGATGACAGAAGCGATCTGTCAATGGTGAGAGAGGTTGTTCCAATGAGGTGGCACTGGATATACAGTTGGCTCTAAAAACTTGCAAGCTAAAGAAATCTCTATATGTCTTACAAATGCAGTAACCAACAGTTTCTGCGCTCTGAAACTGAACAGCTGCAACATGGTATCCCTTTATACCACTTCTCCAGCTGTCAGGATATCAGATAAATCAAAGCAGACTCAACTCACTACAGGGTGAGTTGGTGTGTTCCCCGAGCTGCGGGTAACCCGTGGGGGAGCACGTAAAATTACAAGGTAGGCACAAAATAGCATTAAATTGGCTGTTAACAAGCCATTTAATGATATAAATTGTCTCCCCCGCTGCAGACAGACCCGACACCTGGGAGACTCGCGTGGAGGCGGGTTGACAGCAGGTTTCCTACCTGCTGTCAATCTTTGCTATTTTGACAGCGGACCCGCCTCCAAACCCGCACTCTAAGCGCCGGCAAAATCCAGCTCTAAGTGATTGCCTTGAGCACATCCTCAGACTGTTGGAGTTTGCTAAATGATGACCCCAGTTTTGTCCTGTCTGCTGTGTTCTGTTTGAAGGCAGATTCTGATATTCACAGTACTCTGCTGTTACTGCACTTCCAGCTATGTAAGCCTTTAACCAGTTTCTTACTTGCATAGAATCATAGAATGATACAGCACTGGAGGTAGTCATTCGGCCCATCGTGCCTGTAACGGCTCTTTAATAAAGGAATTCAATTAGTCCCACTCCCATGCTCTTTCTCCATAGCCCTGCAAATTTTTCCACTTCAAGTATTTATCCAATTCCTTTTTGAAAGTTATTACTGAATCTGCTTCCACCAACCTTTCAGGCAGTACATTCCAAATCATAACAACTCGCTGCATAAAAAATGTTTTCCTCATGTCGCTTCTGGTTCTTTTGTCAACTAACTTAAATCTGGTTACTGACCCTTCTCCCTCTGGAAACAGTTTCTTCTTATTTACTCTATCAAAATCCTTCATAATTTTGAACACCTCGATTAAATCTCCCCTTAACCTTCTCTGCTTTTAGGAGAACAACCCTAGTTTTTTCTAGTCTCTTCATGTAACCAAAGTCCTGCATTCCTGGTACCATTCTAGTATATGTCCTCTGCACCCTCTCCAAGGCCTTGACATCCTTCCTAAAGTGTGGTTCCCAGAATTGGACACAATACTCCAGCTGGGGCCTTTATAAAGGTTTAGCATAACTTCCTTGCTTTTGTACTCCATGCCTCTGTTTATAAAGCCAAGAATCCACTGTTTTTTTTTAAACAGCCATCTCAACTTGCCCTGCCACCTTCAAACATTTGTGTCTCTACACCCCCAGGTCTCTCGGTGTGTGCATCCCCTTTAAATAGCGATGAGTACCAATACTGCATTATGTTTCTGGTTGAAGAGGCCATTGATGGCAAGAAGTTTTATCAAGAGAAAAAAATATATTTTTTTAAATGCAACGTGTTTGTGGAAGATGGCGGTGGGAAAGAGACCATTCAGTCTATTATGTCTGTGCTGGCTCTTTGACAGCGCCATCTAAACTAATCCCATAATTTTGTTATTTTTCCATATATCTGTATCTTCCTCTGTATTAAATGTTTATCCACTTTTCCTTTAAAAGATGCAACGGGCTATGCCTCAACTATTCTCTCCGGCAAAGCATTTCATGCTGCAACAGCTCTTTGCATAAATATTTTTTTCTTAATCTCTGCTCACTCTCTTAGCGACAATTTTAAACTGATTACCCCTTCCCACTGACCCCCAAACCAGAGGAAATAGTCTTTTCTCATTCACCCTCTGAAAACCTTTCATAATTTTAAAAACCTCTATTAAGTCTCATGTTAGCCATCTCTGCTCCAGTGAAAATATTCCCAGTATCTCAATTTTCTCCTCATAACTATAGTTTATCATCTCTGGTATAATCCTGGCAATCTACATTGTACAATGCAAGAACAAGTGGTTAAAAGTGATGCTAAGTCATGGTGAAAAATTGGGTTGGGCAGTGTGGAGAGATTAAAAATAAATAAAGCAGATGAAAAGTGTGCATTGAGTTATGCATAAAGATAACCAGGGAAAGAATTTCTGATCCAGAGTATTAAGTGACATAGGTGCCTTCTGTGTTTTTGTGGAAATGATTCTTTGATCAGATTTGTCTATACGGACAATAGGACTGATAATATTACATGATTAGTACAGACTAATCAGCTAGCTGGGAGGAACACTGCAATGTTACAGTGCGAGACGAAAAAAAGAATCATTAGATAGAGATGGGAACTGGAGTTTAAAACAGACTATTTAACAATTAAGTGAAATGCAACATTTATCCAAATAGACATTGTTCTTCTGTACTGTTTCACGATAGGTGCCCATTCAATGTGACATATTAAATAGTCAACTTCAAAAGTCTCAGACCATTGTTATTTGAAGATCACAGAAAACTTTCCACTCGCTGGCATAGACTGCAGTGTATGAGTTTAACACTAGCATGACACAAAACGCCAAGCAAATCTGCCCTGTTTCAGTTAATTTGGTTTAAAAGAGGCAATAAATAATCCTGAATCCCTTTAGGAGAAAATCCCCATGCACATGATTGACCTCCCAATTGCAGTGGGCATTCTTTCTATTTCAGTGACACTAGAAGACTAAGAACTAATGTTACACGACCTAGGCAGATCGCATCAGCCTCGTCACTGTTCACCAGCTTTGAGAGGGTACCTCTCAGTCAGAGAAGCACTGTAACCTGGATAGCATCCAAAGTCATATATATTTACAAGAACCTGCAATTTTATGGGAAAAACATGTTATATTAAATTTTATATAACTAATCACATATTTACCACAACATTCACTTCAGTTGCAATATTCATTTAGATCGGATTACTCTTTTCCTTTAATACTGCCTGGTGGATTAACCAATACTGTCATTTAAGGTCGATTGACCACTATAAAAGTGATCTTATAAAAAGGGCAATTCAGATGTTACTTAACTGGAAGATGCAGAGCCACACAAACAAACCTTACCAAGTCCGACCTAATTAATCATACAGGCTCTTTATGTAAATATTTAATAAGGTTAGATTTTTATGGTGCAAAATACTTACATTATTTGACTCCTTATTGAGAGGTGCAGATAATTTGTGCTTAATTTCAGACTCCTGTTTTACTTGTGATGTCTTTGCATGTTTGGACACAAAGAAGAAACGGTACATTTACAAGCCATGACTTCCACTTAATTATTACCACATCTGCAAGCTTTTCCCTGCTGTGCAAATCTCATTATAAATCTAGGTATAGTTATAATCATGCTTGAATTTCTCTAACTATAACACATTTTTAGCTAGGATCCGTTTCTTACCAGGGTTAACAACAGAGCAGGTGCAATGAAGTTTTCAATGATACTACACACACTGCACACAATACAATTTTTTAAGCATAAAAGTAATCTGTATTTGCATTGCAAAAATAACTAATCTACATGTGGAATCTACATATTTGAATAAAAATGTTACGCCTGAAGTTTCATTAACATGTTAAGTAATGCCCCAAAATAATGTCCCCCAAATCCCAAATGCAGGCAAAATACATACCACAGGTTAAAAAATTCAAATCAGCATATTTTAAAAACAAAATAAATCCCATCCAAATATAGAAATCTTATCATGCTAATGATAAAAACACCAGAGTAGTAGAAGCACTGGTCTTCAGTACTGCCCAAAAAAGTCTATAAAAAAATTAAATAGACATACTGAGCTCCCCTGATGACTCAGTTGGTAAAGAGAAAGTGTTGAGAATTTCCTGAGATCGATTTCTGGTCAATGCTGGAACTGGCTCATCTCAACAGGGCTGGCAGTAGGGTCATTACAATTGCTCCCCTGGGTTGGGAAGAGGAAAATTACCCAATGTTCCAACTTCTGATCACTATTTGGTGACACCTGCTGGATAGTATACATCAGACAAAGACTCACAAAGCCTTCAGGAGAGGAGAGAAAAGTAAAAAAATATATGTATATATATATTTTTTTAAATACACAGGGCTACTGATGACCTTCTTTAAATATTTTTTTGGAGGTTGGGTGGCAATTTCTTAAAACATAAAAACAAGAAAGGTGGTTGGACCTAGGAAAACAGTCACTTTGTCTTGGAAAGGACCCGTCTTGTACTTCCTAAGATTATTCTACGTGCACACAGATAAAAACTATTAAAAAAAAACTACTCACAGATGCTTTAGTTCCACCTTCTGCTACAGACTCGTCTTTTTCATTGAAAGACAAAACCTCAGATTCTACCTTTCTCCTTTTACTCACTCCCAACTGTTCATGGCTGGAAAGTATCGTGTCATCTTTCAGATTTCCATCTTCTGGGTCTTTTCTTCTTTTTTGTGTTGTCATTTCACGAACAAACTCAGTTTTCTCTGGGACATTTTTGTTGGTTGTTTCTTCTTCACTTACTCTTCCAGGACTTCCTTTTAAACCCTCAGCAGATGATCCTGTTTTGCGGTTTGCAGAAATATATTCTAGCTGGGTGCTCTGGCTAGTCAACTCAGAGTCTCTCTTTTCCAATGAAGGATCTGTGATATGCAGCTGATGACCAGTGGGTAGATTTGGCTCCTCTGTTCTTGCAAATTTAGCCTGGGATGATCCAGTATCCTCTCTTTCTCTGTTTATATTTTAATATAAATATACAAAACAAAAAGATTTAAATTTTCATATTTTTAATTTAATTCTTTTTCCATTCTAAATGCAATTCTGATGAAAGTAAGGATTGACGGATACAAGAGAATAAAAGTACAATATGGTATTTTTTTGAACTTGGGATCGCCAGATGGATTGCATTGGTCTTTTGTGGACCTATATTCCTATTTAATTTCAGCTTACAGGAAATATGTTGAAAAGTGAGACTACCAAACTGAGCATGCTAAAGCAAATAACCAACTTGCTTTTGTTCCTTTATTAGAGTGTGTATACACATCAGCAAATTGAAACAGTTAAAATGGAAATCAAACATAAAAAGAATAAAATGACTATACTACTAAAGGGAAAAGCACCATTAAAGGTTTCATTAGGTATCCTTTTTAATATTCTAAAGTTTCACCTTTTTCTTCCCACTGGCTGAAAGAAGTCATGCAGTGAGAGGGATTGCTTTTGTGAACAGATGTTGTCTTTCTTTTTAACATTCTTGAGTTTTGTTGTTGTGGATGGCTTTTTGTCAACAGTGGCAAACGTTTGACTCTTTTCTTCTTTGTTCTTAAACTTCTGTCTTTCATCTGTTGAGAGTAACAGCCTCCTGCTGGATGTTTCCTTTACTGCAGAAATATCCTGGGATACCATTTTGCTTTCCTCTTCCTTTTCAAGTGTTTCTTTTACCACTTGCGTGCTACTTATGTTCATTCTGTAACAAAATTTGACAGTGTTTGATACAATCTTTAGCAATGGCCAAGTATATTTCTAAATTACTTCACTATCAAAGTGAAACATTTTCCCCATCTGTACCTACTCAGTAGAAGCACAAACCTCATAATCCCACCCCAAAAAAATTCCAAATGCATACATGAAAAACCTCTAATTTTTGTGTTGTTACTGTAGTGTGTCATGCATTGAGCTACATGTTTCGTGCCACTGCATGCTGGCATACTAATACACTGTGCCAAACTAGTAGGAACATGGACTTATAGCAGTGTATTTGCCAATGCAGCTGAGCAAATCTGGAGAAAGTGTGATGGCGGAGGAGTAGAAAAATAATTACATTTGCAAGATAAACTCAACATTTCCACAACTTACAATGGCCAATTACAAAGGGTTTACGAGCAATTCACTGGACACAGGTTATCCACTTATCAACCATGAGTCTGGTGGAGGATAAGGGCAGGGAGGGGAAAAAAGGATCGTAAAGAAAGAAACAGGGGAGGAGGAAAGGAGGGGACTGGGAGTAGGAGGACTGAGGAAGAGGAATTCAGATCAGTGAGGCATGAGCATTGAGGCATTCATGGGAGAAGAAATACAGCCAGTTGGGGATGGGAAGTTACTGTTAAAGGGGAAATAAAACCTGGTAGGTGTAGCCTGTGAGGGGCAACTTCAGCCAGTGGGGGTGGGGGTGGGGGTGGGGGTGGGGGTGGGGAAGAAAGAGGGAAATGCAGCAAAGGGGAGGGATTTGAGATTTGCAACAACAACAACTTGTATTTATATAGCACCTTTAACGTAGTAAAACCTTCCCAAGACGCTTCACAGGAGTATTATAAGACCAAAAATTTGACACTGAGCCACTTGAGGATAAATTAGGGCAGGTGACCAAAAGCTTGGTCAAAGAGGTAGGTTTTAAGGAGCGTCTTAAAGGAGGAAAGAGAGGTAGCGAGGCAGAGAGGTTTAGGCAGGGAATTCCAGAGCTTAGGGCTGAGGCAACAGAAGGCACGGCCACCAAAGGTTGAGCAATTATAATCAGGGATGCTCAAGAGGGCAGAATTAGAGGAGCGCAGATATCTCGGGGGTTGCGGAGCTGAAGGAGATTACAGAGATAGGGAGGGGCGAGGCTATGGAGGGATTTGAAAACAAGGAAGAGAATTTTGAAATCGAGACCCTGCTTAACCGGGAGCCAATGTAGGTCAGCGAGCAGCACAGGGGTGATGGGTGAACAGGATTTGGTGCGAGTTAGGACATGGGCAGCCGAGTTTTGGATGACCTCAAGTTTACGTAGGGTAGAATGTGGGAGGCTAGCCAGGAGTGCGTTGGAATAGTCAAGTCTAGAGGTAACAAAGGCATGGATGAGGATTTCAGCAGCGGATGGGCTGAGGCAGGGGCGGAGACATTTGCAGTCAAAATCTTGCACTTAGTGGTTTTAACGTTACACTAAGTGCAGCCTAATTGTGAATAATTGGTCAAATAACATTATGAGCACCACCTACAGCCGCATTACCTTTGAGATCTTGAGACCACTCACTATGTTTTTTTATATATAATAGTTGTATGTGTTCAATATAATTTGCATGATGCATTATATAAATAAATTAAAAAAATAGAATTTTATTTGTAAAATTGTCAGTTTGTTTGCTGAGGTGGAAGGTTGTGGTTATACTGGAGAGAGTCTCATCTGCACTGATCCCACGTCTTGGCTCCACGATCTTCACTCCCACTGCTCCATGCTCCTCTGCTGATTCCCCAGATCAACAGGTACACACTAACATCCGAGATCATTACACAACTCCGCTGCACCCAAGGATCAAACTCGGTTGGCTCATGGTTGGCTTTCCACTCCTCCTCAGCCCCTGAATCAACTGGAAAACCTCCACCATTGCCTCAGCTGATATTTTACACGTCAAACTGCTCCTGGATCCAGCCCCTCTCCACTAATGACTCCAAATCTGGATATTGGTTTTCAGATGCATCTGGCAAAGAGTCTCGCTCACTAGCCATGCATATCAGTAAACTGTAGGTGTGCATCTGCAATTTTCCATGAAAATCAATTGGAGAGAACTTTACTGTGCATTTGTCTACGTTTACCCGACTCGAGAACACTTGATGCTGACACTGGACTATTCCCCAGCAATAACATCTCTCATCTTAATGAGCACAAACATTTTAAATGAAAAACAAATATTTGTTGATATTTTTTAAAACTGTTCAAGAAACCTAAAGCTGTCTTTTCCCGTAGTAGTGGGACCAGATTATGAGGATTTTAGCTGGGGGTTGCAGCTGCTGGGCAGACAAGGGATCTGGAGCTCGGGGCAGACGAAGAATCAAGCTAAATTCATGTTCATTTTTGACGTAAAAAGTATGACTCAAAATAGTGAGACAGGAAGTAAGGTTAATGTACAGGAAGTGTGTGTTGTAAGATTTTTTTAATAAATAACTACAACTTGTATTTATATAGCGCCTTTAATGTAGTAAAATGTCCCAAGGCACTTCACAGGAGTATTATCAAACAAAATTTAACACCAAGCCACATAAGGAGATATTAGGGCAATGACCAAAAGCTTGGTCAACGAGGAAGGTTTTAAGGAGACAGGCGGTGAGGTTCAGGGAGGGAATTCCAGAGCTTAGGGACTTGGCAGCTGAAGGCACAGCCGCCAATGGCGGAGTGATTAAAATCGGGGATGAGCAGGAGGCCAGATATCTTGGAGGGCTGGAGGAGGTTACAGAGATAGGGAGGGATGAGACCATGGAGGGATTTGAAAACAAGGATGAGAATTTTAAAATCGAGGCATTGCTTATAGATACGCATACACAAATGAAGAGATATTCAAAACAAAGCTACTACTTAATATGAAATATAATTGGTAAGATATTTCCTCAGATAGCAGTTGTTATGTTCTGAGTACCACAGTCAACCAATAAAACCTTCCATCCACTCTTCAGTTCACAATCACATTGTTCTGAGGGAAACCAGTGGCATGGCATCGTACTCTGCATCAAAGTGCACCGATCATTACTAATACCGACCAGAGTGGTATTGAAGTCATGCAGCAGGCTTACTCACCCTGACATTCTCTCTGCTGAATAGAGACTACAGGGGTGTTCTCCCCACTGAAGAAGGCTACAGGTAAGTCAAAGGTCACAAAGATGGAAAAACAACAGGATAATTTTTCTGTATTCAAGATAAATATTTTGCTTGACTGCTTGATTACAGTTAGCCACTTTTGTACATGTTGATTTTACATTCCTACTCCTTAAATGAACTTGCAGTAAGTCAATAACATTTACAGTGTAGTGAATGCGAACAATTCAAATTATATTTGAATGCCCATAATTACAACCAATAAATAATTATCTATTGCTACATGATATAGTCAAAAATAGTTCTCCCCTCTCCAGTTACTGGAGAACAGATTCTAATTTTTCATTAGATCATTATTATAGATTAACCTGATCAGTGCATGTTTATTTTTAAATTTCTGTATTTCTCTTTTACTCTTTCCAATTTAATTACAGTAGTTTAGGTTAGAAGTAGCAATGACCTCCAAAACACTGCATATCTTTCTCTTTGTTAGTACTGTCTAAGCTTCCTCAGTATAAAACATTTTCCCAGTCTTTACTATCACAAACAGTATACAGACAGGGCTGAGTGGCACAATCGACCCTACATTAGGACAACTGCACCATCTAGTGTTTATTTGGAAGTTCAGTTAGAAAGCACCTCTGGCAATGACACTGCTTAAAAAACTAGTTAACCTAATTAGTTAATATGTATTAATATCAAGGTAGTAAATCCAGACAAAAATTAAGCAAATTTTTCAATTAACTTATAGGACATATAAAATGAACAGCAAAAGACTGTGTTTTTGGAAAAAAAATATGGTACAATTTGGAGAAAATGTTAAAATAAGTTTTTTCTTTTAAAAGCAGGTCATATATTACCAATAAAATACTTGTGTAATGTTTCTAGGATGATTTTTCACAAGCCTCAGCTTGATTCTACCAAGAGTGGTATTATAGAATCACAGATATTTAAGCATGGAGGAGAACATTTTGGCCCATCCATACCAAATCCACACCAAAACTATCTATTTTTCTAACCCTAGTTTCTTCCTCCTTTCCCTGTACTCCAATATTTTTATTCAATTGTTTATCTAACACCTCTTAAATGATGTGATTTAACAGGTTTCAATAGCCACTTGTGGTAGCTTATTTCATAGTGTAATGTCTGAAAAAATATTCTAATCTCCACCTTTACACTTCGAGTATTAATCCTAAATTTATGCTCCCTTGTTACCAATTCAACAACCAGTGGAAATAACTTTGCTATTTACCCTCTCAAATACTTTCAAAATTTTGAACACTTCTATTAGGTTTCACCTTAACCTTCTCTGCTCCAATGAATACAGTTTTAGTTTCTACAAGTCATCAACAATATCTGCTATAATGTCTGATATCATCCTGGTGAATCTATGTTGCACATTTTCCATGGCTCCAATATCCTTTCTGCAATTTTGAGCATCCCATTATATGCACTATTTACTGTGACTACTGTTTTTTTTAAGAGATCTATTGGACCAATTAGGTAGATTGGCTGAAATATGGCAGATTGATTTTAATGTGAATAAATATAGGGTAATGCATGTAGGAACAGGTAAGGAATTAACATCTGTAGGACATGAAAGAGTCTCCACCAACAGAGGCTAAAAAGTTAAAGGATTTTGGAGTGATCATTCATCATATACTGAAAGCATCTGGTCAATGTTAAGCAGTTATCAATAAGGCAAATCAGATACTGGAAGCAACCAGAGATCAATCAGAACAAGTTATACTAATTAATGGTGAGGCTAATTACATTGAAGTTACTGCACAGAAACAGCCATTCGACCCAACTGGTCCATGCCGGTGTTTATGCTCCACGCAAGCCATTCTGGACTATAGCACGCAGTTTTAGTCACCCTACCTCAAAGGATATAGGCACATTAGAGTTCAGAGAAGAATGACCAGGATGATACCAGGATTGAGGGGATTAGGTTATGAAGAAAGTGACTAAACTTATTTGCACTGGAGAAAAAGGAAGACCTGATAAAAGTAATGAAAAGTGTAAATAAGATTAAATAACAAAGCTATTTATCTTTAACAATGAACAGAAGACATAAATACATTCAGAAACATTGAACAAGGTTGGAGCGTGGAGAAAACTCTTTCCCCCTCCCTAAACAGAAAGGTGGGCATGTGGAACATATGTCCCTACAATTATATAGCATACCACTAGTTTGTACTTACTATATAAAAGCAAGTTTTTTTTTTTATTTACCTTGCGCTGTGTTCTTGTGATGGTTGTGTGTCTGGTACATATGCAGTAACTTGTGAAAAATCTGGGGCAGTCATGTCGACCATGTCCACGCTTTGAGAAAGCGTAGGACCTGGAATTGTTGTTCTTGAAGAGGAGCAAGTTTCTAAAAAGAAATGTGTAAGAAAATCCCATTTTTTCAAATCATGTCCATAGTAAAATAACATACACACCTAAAATGCTTTGCATGAAAAAAGACAATACAGCCTTCCCAGCATTTCCCACATGCTTTGCTCAGCTAGACTGAAACAAATGCTAAATAATTCACCTCTTCAAAGAGGTGAAACCAGAATGGAAATGTAAGGAAACATGCATCCTTGGTGCCTAGTGTTATTCATCGGATATGGGCCTTCGTGAACTGCTGCAGGCCTTGTACTGATGGTGCTCCCAAGACGGCATTAAGTAGGAAACTCCAGAATTTTGGCCCAGTGACGATTAAGATCACAGTTATGATGCAAATAATTGTACTTATTGTTATACAAGGCATGTTCAAATGTTGGAACATACTGTACCCTCGCAGCATGTCTTTTTCTCATTATAACTCAGGTCTGAATAAGACACAATAACATACTAGTGACATATTTTATACACTTACCAAGATCAGGCTTTCTGTGAGGGTTGCAATAAATATCTGTTGAGTTGTGAATAACCGCTAAACCAATTTCTGCCTCAGGTATAGTACGCAGTCCTTTTCTAGTCAAACAGTAAACATTCTGGTTAATATATGAACCACCAAAAGGATACTCAACAATGAACAAATGAAAGCACTATAGCACTTTGAAGGAACAAGTTATATACAAATCCATATTCAGGTGTTAAGTGGGTAAATCTTATTGTTCTGATTTTGTAGTGGCTGTTTTACAACTAAGTAGTTTTCTAGGGCACTTTAGATGGCATTAAGAATCAACCACATATTGTACGGCTGGGGTCATGTGCAACTTCCATGGTAATTTTTCTGGGGGTGGCCCACTAATTATCAGGTTTATTAAATTCAATTTCATAACATGCCATGGAGTGATTTAAACTCAGGGGTTGCTGGTCCAGTGCCATAGCCACTAGGCCTTTTCACTTTCTTTTAAAATGGAAAGATTAAAAAATACATTGGCCTAAATTTTGCAGTCAGTGGCAAAGTGACAGCGCTCGCCGTCGACCTCTTAAAAAAAAAGTTGCCCACAAAGATCTAGCAATCTCTGTGGCATGGATTTCACCTTTCCCAACGTTAATTTCATTCTGGCGCCAAGTCTAGGGGATTGCCAGCATCTAGCAACAGCGATGTCATTAAGCTGGCTAAGCATCCAGTCACATTGAAGAATTCTCAGACAGCAAACCAGGAAGTAAAAAGCACTGATTATCTTTCACTTTTTATAAATTTTAACAGAGCAAAATAAAGATTGGGTCATACACATGGGATTAAGGTAGAAGTTGAAATATCGTAAACAAACTTAAAAAAAATATTTTTATTGCATTAAAAACCTATGAATTTTTATCATACTGGAAAAATCCAGCATTCCACAATTATAAAAATTACTTTTTCAGGACGAGAGGGGTTGTTCAGCAGTAGTTACAACTTAGTATGCCGCTAAAAAAAGTTACATCTCATTCAAAGGCTTAATTTTTTCAGGGGCTTTTAACAGCGATATTACAGCGTAAAAGGGGAAGTTCTCGTCAGTTCAGTGATTTCTAAAGATTGCATTCTGCAGGGACTTCAACAGCGCACCCTGTGGAGCAACAGGGAATCACTGACAGCAACTTCTGGATTTGTGTGTTTAACTGTGTACGTGCGGACACCAGAAGTTGCTGTCAGTTTCACAGAGTAAAGACAGCGAATGCTGACAGTTTTGTCGTAGTTACAATCGCAAAATCCGGGCCATAGTCACTCCTTAACACACCTAACACTCATTGGGTACATGGGTTCTGAAAATAATGTACATAAGGATACCAAGAAATATCAGTCCTAAACTCCTCAAAAATCACCTGTGATCGTTGAATTGACTCTGCCTGCCCACTGTTATCTATTGGCTAATATATTCTGTATAAAGATTGGTATGTACCGTTGCAAAGTTCTCATCACTGACTCAATCCATTTTTCTGCTGAATTTGACTGAGAATCTGACACCCCAACATCAATGACACAGCTTCCTGGTGCTTCAAGGAGCGACGTATTTGAACCACTATTCTCTAAAAGTTTAGCATCTCCTCCTCCTAACGTTAGAGCAGAACTCAGCCTCTTCTGCTGCAAGACAAGTCATATGCATCATTAATAGCAGTCAGAGATACAAGGGTATAAACTGCTGGTGGGAGCCTGATTACACCAGATGTGATATTTTTGTTAAAAAAAATACAGTCTGCTACTCATAAACCAAAGCCATGCTTAGTGCTAAATAATGAATTATTGAGTAATCTGAATTAAGCAATGGAACTATCAGGAAAGTAAGAATTTAGTGTTAAAATTTTTGAATCATCAGATCATTCAATAATAATAAGAGAAACTGTTTCCACTGGCAGGAAGGTTGGTAACCAGAGGACACAGATTTAAGATAATTGGCAAAAGATCCAGGGGGAAATGAGAATTTTTTTAATGCAGTGAGTTATGATGATCTGGAATGCACTACCTGAAAAGGTGGTGGAAGCAGATTCAATAATAACTTTAAAAAAGGGAATTAGATATATACTTGAACAGGAGCAATTTGCAGGGCTATGGGGAAAGAGCAGGGTAGTAGGACTAATTGGATAGCTCTTTCAAAGAGCTGGCACAGATACGATGAGCTGAATGGCCTCCTTCTGTGCTGTATGATTTTATAATTCGAATTAAGTGACTTTAAATTAAGACAAGTAGGTGGTATGTTAAAGGTTTGTTTAAATGCAAGGCAGGAGTAATTAATGGGGTAAACAATGTCATATCAATGGAATTACAAACATTATAGGATCGTTTTCAGACAGGAACAGGGCAGTACCATGCTGAAAATTGCAATGCAGCACATACTGCCCCACTCCTGCGGACATCCAGCCCGCCTTGTTTTTGTAGCGGGCCGGGAAACAGGTGAGCAGTGTTCCTGCCCAAAACAGGCAAGGAGCCTACTTAAATATGCAAATCTGCAAGACCTCAATGCAATTTTGGCTGCTCTGCCCAATTGAGCTGAACGTTAAGCAGCCAAGCCTGCAGTCCTGCAAGCTGCTCTGAGAACAGGTCATATACAGCTGTGACTCTGATTTTTGTGGGCCCAGGAAGAGCATGAATGCTCGCCCTAGTCCAGAGAGCTGGTGCTCTCTTCCGCAAGGCTCAAGTTCATCAAATATGACACATCGGCAGCAGAACAAAGAGGGCCATACATTTTTACAGGCTCGCTGGTTTCCCCACAGCGCGGAGGGAGATCTATGGGACACATGTGCCACTCAAAACTCTAAATGAGAACCTTGGCAGTTACATCAATTGAAAAGGTTTCCATTCACTCAATGTATAGAAAGCCTGCAATGCCGGCAGCACATTTTGCACATGAAAGCCCAGCACCTAGGGAGGGGCTGATGAGTCCATCGCTTGCCACCATCGCACACTTGTTTGGACAGGAGCGGCGAGTTCACAGATGAATCTTTGGTGACAAGGCCCTTGAAACCATAATTGATAACACTGTAGAATGCAGCAATCAGCCATCATGCAGTGGTTGAGTACCCTCTGGTCTCTCAAGGGATGCTTCAGGTGCCTCGACAGGTCTAGGGATATGCTGCAATTCTCACTGGAAAGAGTGGCAAAGATAGTCGTGGTCTGCTGTGTTTTCAAGACCAAGATCAATAGGCTTTTGTTAGGTCAGGGTATCAAGGGATATGGAGCTAAGGCAGGTAAATGGAGTTGAGATACAGATCAGCCATGATATAACTGAATGATGGAGCAAGTTCAAGGGGCTGAACAACCTATTCTTGTTCCAATGCTCTGCACAACTTAGCCTTGAGGGATGGTCTGAGCCCAGACATGCTGGGGAGGTTCAACCAGACAAATGGAGTGCTGGAGCCAGAGCCTTGTATGTTTCGATGAGGCGGTGCTTCGAGTGGACTCCACTCAAGTCGCCATTGGTTACACTGAAATCACGCTGGGGTTTTTACACTGATTCTTACATTCCTGTTTAGACAAATGAGACCCACCGGAAATTTCTGAGCAAGTTTGGCATGAAAAGACGTAAATTTTGGAGTAACTTGCCGGTTATGCCATTGCAGGAAATGCCCCCACTAATCAGTAGTAGGAAGATACTCTTAAATGTTCTTAAAAAAATCTGGTGCAACTTTACATTGAAAGTACAGTACTACACTTAGTTACTTCTACTTAAAGATACTTTTTCTTTGCATAATAATTCACACACAAAAATGTTTAATCTGTGTAAATGTTTTACACCAGTAGCTTGAATACTACTATAGGTTGTTTCTCTTCTAAATGCCACTATTACCTGCTTTCCATTTAAAAAGATGAATGTTTTGCCTCTAAAAATCGATTTTCTTTCTGGTTTTACTGTAATATCCAGCTCTCCAGGCCTGATACTAGGTTCATCAATAGGTGGGGGAAAACTGCCAGGAACAAAATTTATTTGTTTCACTACAAAGTTCAGAATGAAAAAAGTTAAAGAATTTGTTTGCCAACAAGAAGTCCATTTACATACAATGCATGATGCTATTTCTTAACTGTAAAAAAAAACTGAAGAGGTTTCTGAAGCTGTCTCTTGTTCAGGCACAGTTCAATTTAATATTATCACAAACAAGTACATCATTTCCAATTCTGTCACACAGTGTGCTCAGGAGTTTGCATCATATAAACTGCTGCCTGCAAGATAGTGAAATGATTTCTATTTGTTCATTCTCTAAGCTAACCAAAAGCCAGTCAAAATCCTCAACAGTCCAAAATGGATACAGCAATTTATGAGGCTTAGTGGTAAAATGCAGCATAATAAAATCATCTGGAAGTTACAATAAAGTGCTTCATTATTTTGTTCTGTTCTGTTTTCTAATTAGAACCAAATTAAAGAAAACTTTAATACAAGAGCAAAATACTGCAGATGCTGTAAACCTGAAATAAAAACAGAAAATGCTGGAAATACTCAGTAGGTCGGGCAGCATCTGTGGAGAGAGAGAGAAACAGAGTTAATGTTTCAGGTTGATGGCCTTTCTGACCTTTCATCAACCTCAAACGTTATTGTTTCTCTCTTCACAGATGCTGCCTGACCTGCTGAGTATTTCCAGCATTTTCTGTTTTTATTATTAAATAAAATTTTACTGTGATAACGTGACTCAGGCCCCATCCCAACTAATTTCAACAGCAGCTACCAAATTATAAAATCACAGCTCCCAATATTATGCAATGAATTACATGATAATGTACCACTATTTTGGTTGTTTGTTTGAAGCCCAGCACTATATTTCTTCTACATTTATTTGCTTTGCCAATATCGTCATATGGTAAGAATTAGGTATTGCAACAATATGAAATAGAATGGAACTTTGCTTTTCACCAGAGAATCTTGGCAAAGATTCTGAAAAATTAAATATGTAATTAATTTATTATCCTAAAGATTATTTGTTCTATAGAAAGGGAAGGAATGAGGGGAGCGTGAAACAAGGAGAGGAGAGGCAGAGGAGGAGGGACAGGCAAGAGCGAATGGGGCAGAATAAAGGGAAGGGGAAGGAGACAGGGCAAGGGAGGGGGGAGAAGAAGGGATGAGTGAGATGGGAGTCAACATTGCATCGAGGGTAGGGAAGAGTACAAATTCGAATGATTTACCTCAGCAGGGGGTTAAGGGGGACAAGTTTCTAGCGTGTGAATGCTGAGAATGGAGGTTTCTTCATTAATGTGCGTGGGGGGATTGCTGGCGTTTCATTTGGTCTCAGCTGGGTTGGGGGGGGGGGGTGGTGGTTGGAGCCAATTGTCGCATCAGTGGTAAGGTATGGGGGGCATGGCTGGAGATTGTTTAATGCCCCGCGATTCGGGATTGAGTTCAGAGCTCAGTTTCAGTCTCAGAAGAGGGGTTCCAGCACGCAAATATTTTCCTCAGTTGTAGGTGGGGGAGGGGAGGAGTCCAATTTTTCAGTTTCAAATTGTTTCTCACTGCAAGGTAAAATTATCAAAGAACATGCTTACTATTCACTTCTTGGTGGTCGGGTGATTTGCTCTGATTTACGGATAGTGCTAATTCGTTAATATTCTTATAAAGCTTCTTTCTAATGCATGTTTAGATTGCAACTATGTCTGGAGAGGTGAAGTCCCAGTTGATGTCTCACTGCAAACCTCATTTAACAGTGGCGTGCCGTGGGTCCACTCTTTCTCAGTTATTTTTCCATTAAACGTTTGGTGGTTTGCACTTTTTACCTGAACATTTTTAACACGCAATTTTTCTTTGGCAAGGATTCGAAGGGCGTGGTAACTATTTTTGGTTTACTTTCTTTCACCCTGGCACAGCTCTGATCTCCGCTCCCTCAAGTCCAAGGGACGCAGACTTGAATGGATATGGCGGACAACTGATTTAACCATTCACTGTCAGATCTGGCTGGACCACATAAAGCACTATCGGATCCTACTCTCGTCTGCCAAAACTGCTCACTGTTCCAGGATCATTCTGGAATGCAATGAAAACCCATTTGCTCTACTGCAAACCGTCTTCTTAAACCCATCTCCCCTGTCTACTCCACCCTCACCTCCAACAAGTGCAAGGAGCTCATGGACTTCTTTGTCTCTAAGATTGAGACCTCCGATCAGCTGCCTCTGCCACTTCCCTTCCTTCCCCTAGCCCACTGGGCCAAACTTCCTCGAAGGCTCCCCCCTGCCCTAGCCCTGAACTCACATCTTTCTCAAGTTTCTCTCCAATCTCCCCTCATGCCCTCTCCGAGCTCATTTTGTCCACGAGACCCAAATCCTGCTCCCTCGACCCTATTCCCACTAAACTGCTGACCACCCAACTTCCTTTTCTGGCACCCATGTTAGCTGATATTGTTAACGGTTCTCTCTCCTCAGGTACTGTCCCCCTCTCCTTCAAATCTTCAGTCATCACCTCTCTTCTCAAAAATCCAACCCTTGGCCCCTCCATCCTTGCAAACTACCGCCCCATCTTCAACTTCCCTTCCCTCTCCAAAGTCCTTGAGTATATTGTCACCTCTCAAATCCGTGCGCAGCTTTCCTGAAACTCCATGTTTGAATCACTCCAATCAGGTTTCCACCCCTGCCACAGTACCGAAATGACTCTCATCAAAGTCACAAATCCTATGTGACTGTGACAAAGGTAAACTATCCCTCTTCGTCCTTCTCGACCTGTCTGCAGCCTTTGACAACTCCATCCTCCTCCAACGCCACTCCACAGTCAACCAGCTGGTTGGGACTGCACTCGCATAGCTCCATTCTTATCTAACTAATCGTAGCCAGAGAATCACCTACAATGGCTTCTTTTCCTGCTCCTGCACCGTTACCTCTGGTGTCCCCCAAAGATCTATTCTTGGCCCCTTCCTATTTCTATCTACGTGCTGCCCCTTGCCAACATCATCCGAAAACACAGCATCAGTTTCCACATGTACGCTGACGACACCCAGTTCCACCTCACCACTTGCTCTCTCAACCCCTCCACTGTCTCTAAATTGTCAGGCTGCTTGTCCGACATCCAGTACTGGATGAGCAGAAATTTCCTCCAACTAAATATTGGGAAGACCAAAGCCATTGTCTTCGGTCCCTACCACAAACTCCGTTCCCTACCCATCGACTCCATCCCTCTTCCTAGCATCTGTTTGAGGGTGAACCAGACGGTTGCAAACCTGGCGTCATGTTTGACGCTGAAATGAGCTTCCGACCACATATCCGTGCCATAACTAAGACCGCCTATTTCCACCTCCGTAACATAGTCCGTCTTCGCCCCGCCTCAGCTTATCTACTACTGAAACCCTCATCCATGCCTTTGTTACTTCTAGACTTGACTATTCCAATGCACTTCCAGCTGGTCTCCCACATTCTACCCTATGTAAACTTGAGGTCATCCAAAACTCTGCTGCCCATGTCCTAACTCGCACCAAATCCCGTTCACCCATCACCCCTGTGCTCGCTGACCTACATTCGCTCCTGGTTAAGCAACACCTTGATTTTAAATTTCTCATCCTTGTTTACAAATCCCTCCATGGCCTCACCCCTCTCTATCTCTGTAACCTCCTCCAACCCCACAACTGCCCGAGATATCTGCGCTCTTCAAATTCTGGCCTTTTGAGCATCCCTGATTTTAATTGTTCAACCATTGGTGGCCGTGCCTTCAGCTGCCAAGGCCATAATCTCTGGAATTCCCTGCCTAAACCTCTCCACCTCTCTTTTCTCCTTTAAGACGCTCCTTAAAACCTACCTCTTTGACCTTATCTGCCCTAATATCCCCTTCTGTGGCTCGGTGTCAAATTTTGTTTTGTAACGCTCCTATGAAGCGCCTTGTGATGTTTTACTGCGTTAAAGACGCTATATAAATACAAGTTGTTATTGCTGTAGGTGGCCCTGTCACATATTGTCATGAAATAATTGCCTGGATTTTGCACTCAGCGGCGAAGGAACGACACTCGCCGTTCACCTTGCCGACAGCTGCCCAACGACTTTGAGGGCTTGTCAACGGAGATTTCCTCTAATCCGGCATCTTTTCCAGCGCGGTGCCCTCTAGAGGGGATCTGTGGCGTCTGTGAACAGGACAAGCAAAAGTGAGGCTCTTCAACCAATCAGATTGAAGTATCCACACCGAGTCCAAACCAGGAAATATGAATTTGATTTAAATGATGCACAGAAAGCGAAATAAAGATCGGCAAATACAGATGGGATTAAAGGAGAGAGATAAAAGAGACAAACAGAAAAAATAAAATAAAATATTTTTTAAATCTCCAACACTAATTTCCTTGAGGGAACGAGATGCCACACTTGTAAAATTAATGTTTCAGGGCCAGAGAGGTTATTCAGCAGTAATTATCACTTATCATCCCGTTAAAAACTCATTTACTCCTTAATGCACCAGCCCTAACTGTTTCAGCCGTTTTTAGTGTGGAACTAGTGGGCAAGTACAGCAAGTTCATGCCATTGCACTCATTTCAATGTCGAGTCTATCGGTGAGGAGTGCAACAGCGCATCCTGTGGAGGAGCTGGGTATCTTTGACAGCAACTTCTGAATTGACGCATTTAGCACTGCGCATGTGCGTACTCCAGAAGTTGCTGTCAGATTTCCTCCATTAGAACGGTGAGTGCTGATAGCCTCACTGTTATTTTCATTGTAAATTCCAGGCCATTATGCTCACATCATCATCCACAGGTGCAATATCTTTGGAATGTTGCAACCCCACACCGCTTTTAATATATAATAGGTTAAAAATATTTCCTAAAATCAGGAATTAAAAAATACAATGGGCAACGGTGTGTTTATGTTGCTTGATTAGTTTTCCGTTTCAGGTTATAACTTGGCATTTTAATTAACAATTTGCTAATTGCAGTAGCATTGCATCATCAAGTAGTAAAGGGCTAATACTCTGTTCCACGGTGAACATCTCCTTTTGTTCTCTAGGTTTCTCAATTTCTAACCATTATTTCAAATTGATAGCACGTTTTTGTTTGCATATTATATAAAAGTGTATTTTGTGAAGACTGACAAAGCTTTTTGTATAATGCGATTAAAATTTATATTTTAAGGAAACTGACAAAGTCCTGTTACCTTTCTGGACTGGGAAGATGTCGTCTACTCCGGATCGCCTCAGTAAGATTGACAAAGAATTCTGGTTTTACTATGGGTCGACAACAGATCATTGCACATATAGTCTTATTGGAGAGAAAAGATATGGAGATATTATTACAATTGGCACATATCAGCTAAACCAATACATGGTCAGTCATAAAATCTACAGTTTGCTGACTTAGCGAAAATAGGCACAACCCAGTTTGTCAAAGAAATGAAATTGTGAGCTAACTGCTTTTTTCCAAAATCTATTTGATGTGTGTATCGCTAAGTCTTGATTTAATGCACATTTTGTCCATCAGAATTCAAGCAACATACTTGAAAATATTTGCATGTGATTAACTCATTTTGTAAAACAAGATCAACAGAAGAAATAGGTAATGTGCCAATGAACAAAAACTTGCATTTATATGGCGCCTTTAACGCAGTAAAACATCCCAAGGAGCGTCAAGCAAAATTTGGCACTGAGCCACATAAGGAGACATTAGGACAGGTGAGCAAAAGCTTGGTCAAAGAGGTAGGTTTGAAGGAGCATCTTAAAGGAGGAGAGTGAGGTAGAGAGGCAGAGAAGTTTAGAGAGGGAATTCCAGAGCTTATGGGCTAGGCAGCTGAAAGCATGGCCGCCAATGGTGGAGCAAAGAAAATCAGGGATTCGCAAGAGGCCAGAATTGGAGGACCGCCGAGATCTTGGAGGGTTGTAGGGCTGGAGGAGGTTACAGAGATAGGGAGGGGTGAGACCATGGAGGGATCTGAAAACAAGGAAAAGAATTTTAAAATTGAGGCGTTGCCGGACTGGGAGGGAGCCAAGGTAGGTCAGCGAGCAATCAAACACCAAAAAGCAGGTAGATGAGCTTGCAATAAAAAACTACTCAGGACATCTGAAAATAATCAATCCAGAAAAAGCAGTCCTATCTCTCCACCATAACATACTAGCATTTTGAAGAATCCATACATTTATTGATCTGAGTTGCAATTAGATTTTCAAAAATAAATTTCCTGGAAACTTTTCATTTATGTTTAAAAAAATAAACCTAAATGAAAATCAACAGGAAAAAAGTTTTTTTTTAATATCTTAATTGTTTTCCCATTAAAGTTTGAAATATTTTCAATGATGTACTGAAGAGAAGGTAAAATAAAATGCTGTAGACCATACTGGACATCTCCTTACACAGTTAAAAGTGGCACATAGAACCAATTTTAGGGACTCTAAAAAGACCGTTTGGGTTAGTAGAAACTGATTAGCAGTAATTTCAAAATCTGGGAATTGCATTTTTAAAAAATGTTTAAAACTAAAAATGAAGAAGTGTATTTGCGGTTAAGACAATGTGCTAAGTCATTTGCAGCTGGCATGGTTTCAAATCTTGGTAGACAAAGTCTTCCACAAAACTTGGCAAAGTGAAACAATATTTTGCTTTATTCCATTCAGCTGACCTTCACGGTGACCTTTACTGATGACATGACAAGATGAGTGTTATCCTTTGTCCAATTGCTAATAACATGACCTCCAAGCTGTTGAACTGACTGGTTCAGCGTGATTTTTCCTGGCCCATCCAAACAGGAAGAACATACAATCAGGGGTTCATATTCTACTCTGAAGGGAGAAACATATATTTATTGCATTGCAAAAGTAAAAAACGGGGCATTTTAATACACAGGAAAATCAAGCTGGTAGCAGCTGACGCATCCACATTGAACTCACAGAAAGGTAATGAAGCTATTACATCATCACAATCAATTCTTTAAAGAAATACTCCAAATATCAAAATCAGTCAATATGTGGTATAAACAAAATACACAACAGGCCATGTGATTTCCGAGTAAATAAATCACAGGTGAGTCAGGCCCACAAAACTCAGTTATGCAAAACATGGTTTATTCTCTCCCTCCAGTAACTGACAGATAATTTTGTAGGACTGAAAGATAGATATTCAGTTTCAGCATAGTCGAGAACATCTTTCAACTTTTTCTAGATCAGGAAGGTTATTTTAATTGATGCACTCATGAAACTCATTCTTCTAAGGTTAAACTAGACCTTTTCTATAATGAAAAACACTTGTTACTTTTTCCACTAAATCCTGTAGCTGAAAGAAAATGGGGGAAAAATTCAGTTGGTTGCGCCTCCCGTTACCGCCTTAAGAGGGTGCTAATGGGGCGCAAAGCAACTAGCGCCCGGTCGCAGCGATGTTTGTGCCGCTCGCGAAATTAACTAGGCATTTTGTGGCGGCGCTAAACACTACCACCACCATCTCCTGCGCCGGCAGATCGTGACGTCAGTCGAGTGCGCAATGCCCCAGTAGCGCCCCGGAGCGGATATTGAGTGGCGCCCCCTGCCTTACCGCCTGCTGCTAGCAACGACAGGTTGAGGGGAGCGTTTTGCAGTCAGGAAGGGACTGGGGGAGCACTATTTAAAGGCGACTACTTCCTGCCTTTTTTTGTTGGTGACATTTTTGAACCACGCATTCTGAGAGAGAGAGAGAGAGAGAGAGAGAGACTTCTGGAGAGACTCAACGCTGTGTGAAGGAGTTTTGGGTACTGAGCAGCACTTTGCAGGTTCATTTTGATTTGCCCTTCCTTGTATCGATTTAGAAGAGACTGTGGGGGTTGCACTCTGAGCTCTTTCCCTGGTTCTCTCCATTGTTCTTTCCAGCATATTTGATGTACAGGTCTCTCCAGGCCGAGATTCAAGGCTGCAATGAGCAGGATGCGGATGGAAAGCAAGATCAACCCTCCCCTTTAAGAACTGGCCGGCGCCATTGTCTGTGTTCCATTGCTGACTGACATCACATGAGCTTCGCCAGCGCTCTGAGTTAGCGCCTCGCTCCTCGGCCTTTGCGCCTTAAGACAGATGTGTAGCGCCTGATTTAGCGCTCCAATCACCTCCAGGGGCGATAAAAGTCAAGTTTGCAGTCGGAGGCAATAATTAGCGCCAGGGGCTAATCTTTGCGCCCGGCCGATAATTGCGCCCCAAACGGGGCGATACTGAATTTTTCCCCCAATATGTTTTATCTTTTTTTCCTTACAAGGGGCATCATTCCAAATCAAAAGGATGTGGATTTAGCACGAAAACAGATTGCCATTAATCAGCTTGTAGACAAATTGTCATCACTTGGAAGCTTCTAGATGATGGTAGAATTTACTATAGGGATTAAGAGCCAGCAAACAAAGTTGTAGGGTTTCATTAACTATTGAAAATGCAGCGAATAATTTGCACTAAGCAAAGCCCCACAAACAGAAATTGAGACAAATGACCAAATAATATATTTTGGCAGTGCTGATTGAAGATGAACATTGGCCAGGACACTGGGAGAACTCCTTGCTCTTCTTCAATAACGTGCCATGGAATAGTTACATCCACCTGAACAAGCAGATAGAGTGTCCTCTGGGAGGGAGGGGAAAAGGAAGTAACACAAAGCTCTGGCCAGCAGGATTTATTTTTCTTTTTTCTTTTAAATACCTCTAGGTTTAATAGAACTGCTGTGTAGTCCAAAATATGGCACTCTCAATGAAACAGGGGGCACCAACTTCAAATGCTAATCATGAGAATTTTCAGTCAAACTTTGATAAAAAGGCAGAAAATTATTACCTGAATTTGCTTTGGAAAAGTCCAAATGTGACCAGTTCTCCTGACTTCAAGGTCCTTGGGCTGTCATTCTGTAAGCGGTCCTCATTTACAAAGGTTCCATATTTTGAAGTATCTTTTAATGTCAATACAGACGTTCTGCCAACTTGGGTCTTTAAAGAAACAGGAAATAAGTTTAGAATGCGAAACATTCATCATTAAGATCTTCTGTTGTCAAGAACAAATAGTCAGCTATTAAGCTAGCTGCTATGGTCGTCGTATACTACTCTCATAAAATAATTATTGGGTGTTGTGATTCTGTTTTGTTGAAAGTAGCATTGCTATTAGGATAACAGATTAAAATCTGTTCACTTTAAAAAAAATGTAAACTACAAATGCAAGTGACATGTATACATTACAATCTGATGGATTTATGATGTTATAAAGACTTTTACATGATAAAAAGAGTATATATTACTGAATTCTCTGTAATCTCTCAATGTTATGAAGAGTGTTAGCGTACAATTACTAGTGTCTTAATTCCCTTTGTTAACATGTTGAACTGTTGGTTAGAAGCAGAGAAATTTGTACTGAGTTTCCCCTAATCGGGCATCATGAAGTTCAGCTTTCGTGACCTCACAAATGCGAAATATTGGCCTCAATCTGCTGCTCTTATTCGTGATCTTACATAAGTAGAGCTGCATATAAAGGTTTTATTTCCAAACAACCTCTAGCCAGCAGATCCTAAGTATAAAACACTAACGGGGGCAAGTGAGACAAATCAGTAACAGCATAATCTCATTTTATAACTTTTAGAAGCATGGGGCAATTTAGTATGATATACCTCCCTTCTGACATTTTTACAACCCCACAAAAGAATTGAAAACGAAATAAAATGCTATATCCATCCCAATGTACAGCGGTGTCATTTCGTAGCTGAATTTTTTTTTTAAATCAGCTGTTTTTGCACCAGGGACTGATACATTGAGATCAATATGTTACTTTCTAATACAAACATGTATTTGGCCATATAGTGAACCAGCAAGCTGCTGTATCACTTCTATAGATATGTTCTATAGATATGTGAAGAGAAAAAGATTGGTGAAGTCAAGCGTAGGTCCCTTGCAGTCAGAATCAGGGGAATTTATAATGGGGAACAAACAAATGGCAGACCAACTAAATACATACTTTGGTTCTGTCTTCACAAAGGAGGACACAAATAAACTCCCAGAGGTGTCGGGGAACATAGGGTCTAATGAGAAGGAGGAATTGAATTAAATCAGTATTTGTAGGGAAATGGTGTTAGGGAAATTGATGGGATTGAAGGCCGATAAATCCCCAAGGCCTGATAATCTACATCCTAGGGTACTTAAGGAAGTGGCCCTAGAAATAGTAGATGCATTGCTGGTCATCTTCCAAAATTCTATAGACTCTGGAACAATTCCCATGGATTGGAGGATAGCGAATGTAACCCCACTATTTAAAAAAGGTGGTAGAGAGAATACGGGGAATTATAGACCAGTAAGCCTGACATCGGTAGTGGGGAAAATGCTAGAGTCCATTATAAAAGATATAATAGCAGAGCACTTGGAAAACAGTGACAGGGTCGGACAAAGTCAACATGGATTTACAAAAGGTAAATCATGCTTGACTAATCTACTGGAATTTTTTGAGGATGTAACTGGTAGAATAGATAAGGGAGAACCAGTGGATGTGGTGTATTTGGACTTTCACAAGGCTTTCGATAAGGTCCCGCATAAGAGATTAGCGTGCAAAGTTAAAGCACACGGGATTGGGGGTAAGGTACTGTCTTGGATAGAGAACTGGCTGGCAGACAGGAAGCAAAGAGTTGGAATAAATGGGTCTTTTTCCGAGTGGCAGGCAGTGACTAGTGGGGTACCGCAGGGATCGGTGCTAGGACCCCAGCTATTCACAATATATATAAATGATCTAGACGAGGGAACTAGATGTAATATCTCCAAGTTTGGAGACGACACAAAGCTGGGTGGGCGTGTGTGCTGTGAGGAGGATGCAGAGAAACGCCAGTATGATTTGGACAGGTTGGGTGATTGGGCAGATGCATGGCAAATGTAGTATAATGTGGATAAATGCGAGGTTATCCACTTTGGTGGCAAAAACAGGAAGACAAATTATCTGAACGGCAATAGATTGGGAAAAGGGGAAGTGCAACGAGACCTGGGTGTCCTTGTGCACCAGTCACTGAAGGCGGTTAAGAAGGCAAATGGTATGTTGGTCTTCATAGCGAGAGGATTCGAGTAAAGGAGCAAGGATGTCTTGCTGCAGTTGTACAGGGCCTTGGTGAGACCACACCTTGAGTATTGTGTGCAGTTTTGGTCACCTTATCTGAGGAAGGATGTTCTTGCCATGGAGAGAGTGCAGCGAAGATTCACCAGACTGATACCTGGGATGGCAGGAATGACGTATGAGGAGAGATTGGGTCGATTAGGCTTATATTCACTGGAGTTTAGAAAAATGAGCGGGGATCTCATTGAAACTTATAAAATTCTAACAGGACTAGACAGACTAGATGCAGGAAGGATGTACCCGATGGCGGGGGAGTCCAGAACCAGGAGTCACAGTCTAAGGATAAGGGGTAAGCCATTTAGGACTGAGATGAGGAGGAATTTCTTCACCCAGAGAGTGGTGAACCTGTGGTATTCTCTACCACAGAAGGCAGTTGAGGCCAATTCATTAAATATATTCAAGAAGGAGTTAGATATATTTCTTAAGGCTAAGGGGATCAAGGGATATGGGGAGAAAGCAGGGACAGGGTACTGAATTTGGATGATCAGCCATGATCGCATTGAATGGCGGAGCAGGCTCGAGGGGCCGAATGGCCTACTCCTGCTCCTATCTTCTATTACGTTGTGATTATTCACTATATTTGCCTAATAGTAATCAGTTGTTCAATTATAGTCAGTTGGCACAGTCATCTCAATCATAATGGCATCGTCGCTGCACTGTTATATTTGGCCTCTTCTACAATGAAATAATTTTGTAAAGTCACAAATTCCAATCAAAAGAATGAATTTAATCCAGTAGAATAGATAAATGTAGACAGATGAAATGAGACATAATTTGCACTTGCTGAAAATGTTAATGTCCTTTTTAAAATTCAATTTTGCCCAGCCATGCTCCATTTGTGCCTCCATTCAGCCCTCCTTCAGACAGACAGTATAGGCCACAGATTTAGGCTGCACCGGTTACCTGCAGTGAATAACAGAAGGCATAGTCTCCAGGGATAACAGATATTTCTACTGATTTTCCACAAGTGGCAAAGAGAAAATGTCCTTTGCCCACACCAGTTTTCTAAAACTGCTTTTCAAGTCTCACATTCCAATCTGAATCCATAGTGGAGTTCATCAATCTACTACAATAGCGGAATGTCAAATTTCCTGATTCATAAAGATGCTCTCAGTAGCTACAAAGGTATTTTTTTGTTAAAGCTAGTGCTTTTATTTATCTAGTTTTGTTAAGCGCGGAAATCAAAATCAGCATTTTTGGAGTTACTTCCTACACAATGCAGCAAATGTAGTCTTTATATTACATATTACCCGTTTATTCCAACTCTTTGCTTCCTGTCTGGCAACCAGTTCTCTATCCAAGACAGTACCTTACATACAAGTGTCAAGTGAATGATAATTTTTAATTCAAACTCAACAACATTGACAATTAGTGACCAAAGTGGTGGCTATAATGAAACACAACAAACTGTAATGATAGAAAAACCTGCAAGTAGCAACTTAAGATTGTAACAAGAGGAAAGTAGCACCACTGAATTCTACAAAAGTAAAATATAAAAGTGATTTCTCACCAGATTTGCAGCAGTGTGACTAACTGAAAGTGCAGCATGTGAACGACTAATGGACTGATCATCACGTAGAAGGATTGCACAGTTCTTTCGTCCAACAATGTAATCTACACCAACCAAAAAATGGTAGGGCTCTTCTGCAACATGAAGAAAATATTAATTGGTACAAAAAAAGGGTGAAGTGGAATCTAAGTTTATAGAGGACATCAATTTATTCAAGTGCTTTAAGGACAGCCTTAACAATAATCCTAACAAATACTGACTATAGCTGTGAATACTCAAAATTTTTCAAGATTATTGGTTGCTTTTAAATTCTTGCAAGAAGTGTATTCAACAGAAATAAACAAGGAATTTCCTTCAACAATAATAGTTTCTGGCAACACCATAATCTGGCCTACTCCAGTCCTCGACTACAGATTGACTCTTAATGACCTCAGGGCACCTAGGAGTGGGCAATAAAGATTGCTTTGTCAGTTCTGCCTACATGCCAAAGATCAAATTAAAAAGCTGTTGGATTGACAGTGGTAGTTTATGGTCAGAAATGTAATCCCGCACGTTTAGAAAAGGTTGTGAACAAAAAAAACACATTGCATTATAAAAATTCTTTACCCTGAACATTTAATTATAATTTTATTGAATTTATTAAGATATAGTTGGATTCGCACAGACATCATGAAGATAAATTCATTGGATTGGTGACTTTTCTACTTTCAGTCCCATTAACCATTTTAATCCAATTTCTTTTGAACATCTACCGCCAGTAGTGACTCTTTCATATTCTCCTCAGGTACTCCTGCAGTCCAACTTTTACCTTCCTCTGTAGACACAGAAGACAAATATTTATTAAGCAAGTGCACCTTTCCTTCGTCGCCAAGTGGTCCCAGTCCGATGGCTAACTCTACATTTACGTGCTTATAAAAGCCCCAACATTTTCCCTTTATGATAACCAGTCTTTTTCTCTTTGATTCTCTTTCCTAATAAAAATGTTTGTATTTCTCAGTTTTCTTCTGCATTAGCCCCACTATATTTATCATGTGGTTTTAAAAATAGAGCGCATTATAGGTTTCAGACTTGAGGACAAAAAACAGGCTGACACTAAATATATTACTGAGGGAGTACTGCATTGTCAGCGATGCCATCCATTATATAAGACATTAAACTGAGGTGCCGTCTGCCTGTAAGATCCCAAGGTACTCTGCAAAGAGCAGGCAGCTCTTGGTTTGCTGGCCAACATTTCTCCTTCAACCAAAATCACTAAAAACAGATCAGCTGGCCGTTCATCTCATTTGCTGTTTATGGGATCTAGCTTTGTGCAAATTGGCTGCTACATTTACTTGCATAACAATAACTGAGCTTTAAAATGTAAATAATTGGATGCGTTTGCAATGCCCTGAGAAATACAAGGTGCCAAATAAATGCAACTTTATTTCTCTAGTTTATTCATCTATGGAACCCCAGTCTTTGATGTGCCCCCCTTACTCCTAGTTGGAATGTATTTAAGCTGTACCTTAAGCAACTCAGATTTAAATATTTCTCACTGCTGATCTGCCGTTGGAGCTGCCATTTTCCCCCCAACCACTTAACCTGGGCTGGGTCCGCTGTAATTCACTAACTTCTACTCCAATAGCTTTATCTTTTTCTGTATCTTTTTCAATGTGAACCTAGTTTATGGTCATTAATTCTTAATTTTTCTCCCACATTCAGGTTGCTTACTTGTCCTGCTTCATTACCCGTATTCCATCCTACCTTGTTGGACGGACGTTCATTTATTATTACAACTCTACTACTACCGCAAATCTCTCTAAATTACCTACAAATCTCACGATCAAATTCTTTCCAATTATTCAGGGACCTAAAACTTATTTCTTTTTTGCTCTCATTAATGTGAAGGATGTCAGTGCTGGAGAATGGACATCTTTCTGAGGCAGCTACTATCAGCATCACGCACTTCCATAAGTTTTACAACAGAAGTCAACCATTCTCCCCATTGTATCTCTGCTGGTCTTTGCTTAAGCAATCCAAATTTAATCCCAACTCTCACTCCAAAGCTTTGCATCTTTCTTTGTTTCCAATGTTTAGCCAATTTTCCTGTAAAAGTTGCAATGGTCTCTGCCTCAATTATGCCCAGTAGCCAAGAACCTTCTTAATTAACAAGGCCATTCCTTTCCCTTTTCACTTTCTCCTGAAAATTTTATAGCAAGAATATTTTGTTTCCAGTACTGCCCATACTGACGCCAAGTTTCCATCATAGAAACATAGAAAAATAGGAGCAGGAGTAGGCCATTCGGTCCTGCTCCACCATTCAATATGATCATGGCTGATCCTCTATCTCAATACCATATTCCCGCTCTCTCCCCATACCCCTTGATGCCTTTTGTGTCTAGAAATCTATCTATCTCCTTCTGAAATATATTCAGTGACTTGGCCTCCACAGCTGTCTGTGGTAGAGAATTCCACAGGTTCACCACCCTGAGTGAAGAAATTTCTCCTCATCTCAGTCCTAAATGTCCTACCCCGTATCCTGAGACTGTGACCCCTCGTTCTAGACCCCCCAGCCAGGGGAAACATCCTCCCTGCATCCAGTCTGTCTCGCCCTGTCAGAATTTTATACGTTTCCACGAGATCCCCTCTCATTCTTCTAAACTCGAGTGAATACAGGCTTAGTCGACCCAATCTCTCCTCATACGACAATCCTGCCATCCCAGGAATCATCTGGTGAACCTTCGCTGCACTCCCTCTATGGCAAGTATATCCTTTCTTAGGTAAGGAGACCAAAACTGCACACACTACTCCAGGTGTGGTCTCACCAAGGCCCTGTATAACACTAGTAAGACATCCTTGCTCCTGTACTCAAATCCTCTTGCAATGAAGGCCAACATACCATTTGCCTTCCTAACTGCTTGCTGCACCTGCATGTTTGCTTTCAGTGACTGGTGTACAAGGACACCCAGGTCCCTTTGTACATCAACATTTCCCAATCTATCACCATTTAAATAATACTCTGCCTTTCTGTTTTTCCTACCGAAGTGGATAACTTCACATTTATCCACGTTATACTGCATCTCCCATGTATTTGCCCACTCACTTAACTTGTCTAAATCGCCTTGAAGCCTCTTTGCATCCTCCTCACAACTCACAATCCCACCTAGTTTCGTGTCGTCAGCAAACTTGGAAATATTACATTTGGTTCCCTCATCCAAATCATTGATATATATTGTGAATAGCTGGGGCCCAAGCACTGATCCCTGCGGTACCCCACTAATCACCGCCTGCCACCCCGAAAAAGACCCATTTATTCCTACTCTCTGTTTTCTGTCTGTTAACCAATTTTCAATCCATGCCAGTATATTACCCCCAATCCCATGTGCTTTAATTTTGCACACTAACCTCTTATGTGGGACTTTATCAAAGGCCTTCTGAAAATCCAAATACACCACATCCACTGGTTCTCCCTTATCTATTCTACCAGTTACATCCTCAAAAAACTCCAGGTTTGTCAAACACGATTCCCCTTTCATAAATCCATGTTGACTTTGTCTAATCCTGTTGATATTTTCTAAGTGTCCTGTTATCACATCCTTTATAATAGACTCTAGCATTTTCCCTACTACTGATGTTAGGCTAACCGGTCTGTAGTTCCGTTTTCTCTCTCCCTCCTTTTTTAAATAGTGGGGTTACATTTGCCACCCTCCAATCTGCAGGAACTGTTCGGTAATCTATAGAATTTTGGAAGATGACAACCAATGCAGCCACTATTTCCATGGCTACCTCTTTTACTACTCTGGGATGCAGATTATCAGGCCCTGGGGATTTATCGGCTTTCAGTCCCATTAATTTCTCAAGCGCTATTTTTTTACTAATACTAATTTCCTTTAATTCCTCCTTCTCACTAGACCCTTGGTTCTCTCGCATTTCTGGGAAGTTATTTGTGTCCTCTTCCGTGAAGACAGAACCAAAGTATTTGTTTAATTGCTCTGCCATTTCCTTGTTCCCCATTATAAATTCTCCCGTTTCTGACTGTAAGGGACCTACATTTGTCTTCACTAATCTTTTTCTTTTTACATACTTGTAGAAGCTTTTACAATCCGCTTTTATGTTCCTTGTAAGTTTACTCTCATAGTCTATTTTTCCCCTCTTAATCAATCTCTTGGTCCTTTTTTGCTGAACTCTAAACTGCTCCCAATCCTCAGGTTTGCTACTTTTTCTGGCAACTTTATATGACTCCTTGGATCTAATACTATCCTTAATTTCTTTTGTTAACCATGGTTGGGCCGCTTTTCCTTTTGTGTTTTTGCGCCAGAAAGGAATGTATAACTGTTGCAATTCATGCATTCGTTCCTTAAATGTTAGCTATTGCCTATCCACCGTCATGCCTTTTAATGAAGCTCCCCAATCTATCATAGCCAACTCACTCCTTATACCTTCGTAGTTTCCTTTGTTTAGATTTAGGACCCTAGTTTCAGATTGGACTTCTTCACTTTCCATCTTAATGAAGAATTCTATTATGTTCTGGTCACTCTTCCCTAAAGGACCCTGCACAACAAGATTATTAATTAATATAATAGCAAAATACCGTGGATGCTGGAAATCCAAAATAACAACAGAAAATGCTGGAAAAACTCAGCAGGCCAGGCAGCATCCGTGGAGAGAGAAACAGAGTTAACGTTTCAGGTCGCAGACCTTTTGTCAGAACTGGAAAAAAGTAGGAAATGGAGTAGATTTTAAGGCAGGTTTAGGGGCTGGGAAATGGGGGAGGGGATGCAAGAACAAAAGGGAAGGTCAGTGATAGGATAGAAAGCAGGAGAGATTAAGAGACATTAAGAGATATTCAAGGCAATAGGAGGTGGTAATGTGACAGGTTAAGGAACAAAGGATGGCTCTAGATGAAATGTGAATTGTGCTGGCAGAATGAAGGACAGCTGCCATGTGGGAGGGAAGAAAAAAAGGGCCAAACAAAAAGTGTGGATATATATATATATATATATATGTATGTGATAGGGGCCGAAATTATGATCTGAAATTGTTGAACTCTATGTTGAGTCCAGTGGGCTGTAGAGTGCCTAATCGAAAGATGAGGTGCTGTTCCTCGAGCTTACGCTGAGCGGAAGCTGAACGGCAACTCTCCAACACCTCCTCCTACCTCCAGCTGGACCATGACCCCACTACCGAACATCAAGCCACCATTTCCAAGACTGTCACTGACCTCATCTCCTCTGGAGATCTTCCCCCCCACGGCCACCAACCTCATAGTTCCCCAACCCCGCACAGCCCGCTTCTACCTCCTTCCCAAGATCCACAAACAGGACTGCCCTGGTAGACCCACCGTTTCAGCCTGTTCTTGCCCCACGGAACTTATCTCTTCCTATCTCGACTCTACTTTTTCTCCCCTTGTCCAGTCTCTTCCCACCTACATCCGCGACTCTTCTGACGCCCTCCGCCACTTTAACAGTTTCCAGTTTCCCGGCCCCAACCGCCTCCTTTTCACTATGGACGTACAATCCCTCTACACCTCCATCCCCCACCAGGATGGCCTGAGGGCGCTCCGCTTCTTCCTTGAACAGAGGCCCAACCAGTCCCCATCCACCACCACCCTCCTCCTCCGCCTGGCTGATCCGTATCCGTTTACATCTATTTGCGCTGTTAATTTGTCTACCTTATTACGAATGCTTTGTGCATTCAGATACAGTGCCTTTAGATTTGTCTTTAACATTTTTAGACATCTTAATATTTTTTTGTACTATGGTCCTATTTGTCTTACCATTTTTTCTTACCCGGACCCTATTTGTTAGTGCACTTCTTTGTTTGTACGCTCTGTCCTTTCCTGACACAATCTGGTTATCCTTACCCCAATCACTTTCCTGCATCAAGGATCAAGGATATAAAATCATATTCCTACATTCCAACTACTGCCTCTAATTCCCTGACTTTATTTCTATTGCTTTGTGCATTCATTTATAAATACAGCAACCCTGCATTATCTATAACATCGCTCCTATCTGCTTCAAGACACACCACCTCTGGTGTATACTATTTTAGACTACTTTTGCCTTTCACTGTCCATATTCCCAACTCTTCAGCAAGCTCAATTAATAATTTTAAATCTGAGATAGATTTTTGTTAGCCATGGGTATTATGGGATGTGGAGCTAAGGCAGATGGATGGCGTTAGGATACAGATCAGCCATGATCTCATTGAATGGCGGAAAAGGCTCGAGGAGGCTGGATGGCCTACTCCTGTTCCTATGTTCTTATCCCATATCCTGTAGGTTACGTCTCTCCATCCCACTCCATAGGTTACAGCTCATTAGTGCCAGTGGCTCAGTTGGTAGCACCCTCGGCTGAGTCAGGAGGTTCTGCGTTCAAATCCCACTCCAGAGACTTGAGCACAAAAATCTAGGCTAACACTCAGTGCAGTGCTGCGCGGTCGGAGGTGCCGTCTTTCGGATGAGACATTAAACAGATGCCCTGTCTGCTCTCTCAGGTGGATGTAAAAGATCCCACGACACTATTTCAAAGAGCAGGGGAGTTCTCCCCGGTGTCCTGGCCAATATTTATCCCTCAATCAGCATCACTAAAAACAGAATGTCTGGTCATTCTCACGTTGCTGTTTGTGGGAGCTTGCTGTGTGCAAATTGGCTGCTGAGTTTCCTACATTACAACAGTGAGTACACTTCAAAAGTACTTAGCTGGCTGTAAAGCGCTATGGACTTCCGGTGGTCGTGAAAGTCGCTACACAAATGCAAGTCTTCCTTTCTTTTAGGTGTAGTTTGTACTTCCTGTCCAGCCAGTCAAAACTGGTCCCCATTCTCCTTCCTTCCGACCACACATCCAGCTGACTTCACGCATGGGTCAGCAACCCGCGCCCCGGATCAGGACCATTCCCACTCAGACCTCATCGTCCTCGGCCTCTTGCATTGTTCCACGGAAGCTCAGCGTAAGCTCGAGGAACAGCACCTCATCTTTCGATTAGGCACTCTACAGCCCTCTGGACTCAAGAGTTCAACAATTTCAGATCATAACCCCGGCCCCTATCACATATACATATATATTTTTATTTTATTTTTTTTATCCACTTTTGTTTGGCCTTTTTTCTTCCCTCCCACATGGCAGCTGTCTTTCATTCTGCCAGCACAATTCACACTTCATTTAGAGCCGTCCTTTGTACCTCAACCTGTCCCATTTCCACCTCCTCTTGCCTTGAATATCTCTCAATCTCTCCTGCTTTCTATCCCATCACTGACCTTCCCTTTTGTTCTTTCATCCCCTCCCCTTTTCCCAGCCCGAACTTGCTTTAAAATCTATTTCATTTCCTGCTTTTTTTCCAGTTCTGACGAAGGGTCTTCGATCTGAAACGTTAACTCTGTTTCTCTCTGCACGGATGCTGCCTGGCCTGCTGAGTTTTTCCAGCGTTTTCTGTTGTTATATCAGGGACACACTAGTTTCCCCAGCACTCCGGCCAGTTGATGCTGCAGACCGCGCCCGCGCAGGCGCGGTTACTCTCCGTCAGCTCGTGCACCGAAACCGACGGGACCTTGACACTGGTGAAAATAACACGGAAAATAATCAGAGGCCACCATCAGCAGCCCGCGCGGTACCTCCACCCGGGGCTAACGGCTTCAGCGCCCACATCGCCAACACACTCCGACTCACGGGCCACGTCCCCGCCTCATCGCCACGTGACCGCCCTGGCGCTGCGGAGGAGCAACGCGCGCTTGAGGGGCGGGGCTAGGCTGGTGGAGAGAGACTGTCCAGCGGGGTTGTCAATAAAGTTCGGGGGGTTTGAATCGAGTTTGGAGAAGAAATGGCGGTTAGTGCAGGCCGACAGTTGTCGAGACTGTGGCGCAGATTTACTGTGACACCGGCTCCGCCGTTTAGCATAAACGAGCGGGTGAGATGCAAATAGGAACGTGTCTTAATGAGTCAGTGGTACTTCACCGCGTCAATTGGGAACTTTGTTCCGGGAAGGGGCGGTCTCAAGTTTTGAAGAAATGGTTCATTCACACCCAGCCCGAGAAAGGGAAAGGCTTGCATGTTGCCTTTATAATAAAAACAGAAAATGCTGGAAACACTCAGCAGGTCAGGCAGCATCTGTGGAGAGAGAGAAACAGAGTTAATGTTTCAGGTCGATGACCTTTCATCAGAACTGGAAAAAGTTAAAGAGATGTAACATTTTAAGCAAGTACATAGGCAGGGAAAGCCTGCATTTATAAAGTGCCTTTCACAACCTCAGGATGTCCTGAAGCGTTTTACAGTTAATTCATTATTTTGAAGTGTAGTCACTGTTGTAGGAAATGCAGCAGCCAATGTGCACAGCTAGGGCCCACAAATAACAATGACCAGATCATCGGCCTGAAATGTTAACTCCTCTCCACAGATGCTGCCTGACCTGCTGAGTATTTCCAGCATTTTCTGTTTTTAGTACAGCACTCCCTCAGTATTGCAGTAGCATATCAGTCAAGTTTCCTTACAACAGTGATAACGTTGGCAAACATCCAGCAGGCCAGGCAGCATTGGAGAAACTGGAGTTGTCTTGTTTCAGGTCAAAAGAAGGCTTCCCCTCGCATCTAACCCTTTTCCCTGTCTTTAGCCTCCCCAATCCACCTGGAGCCCTTGCTCTGGCCTCCTATGCTCTTGATCCTTTTATTGAGAACTGCTGGTGTGACATTGGGCCATGTCAGTTTCTCCACTTACCTCCCTCACTCTAATCTAGCTCCCTCTGAAAAGCTGGACGTGAAAGATCCCATGGCATTATTTCAAAGAAGAGCAGGGGAGTTATCCACGGTGTCCTGGGCAATATTTATCCCTCAATCAACATCACTAAAAAAGAACATTATCTGGTCATCACATTGCTGTTTGTGGGAGCTTACTGTGCGCAAATTGGCTGTCACATTTCTGACATTACAGCAGCGACTACACTTCGAAAGTACTTCATTGGCTGTAAAGTGCTTTGGGATAGCCTGAGGTCGTGAAAGGTGCTATATAATTGCAAGTCTTTTTTAAAATATTGACTAACTGACTTCTGTTTTTCAACAGATGCCTGATCTGCCGGGTGTTTCCAGCTTTTTTTTTCTTCAGATTCATAGCATCTGCAGTATTTTTCTTTGTTTATATTGATAATGGGCCAGAAATTCGGCTCCCTGGCTTCCCACGGGTGCAAGGATCGCGCGCGCACCTACCTACCGCGCCTGCCGTTGACCTCTGGGCCCACGGGGACTTTGGCTCTTGGGTCTCCTGCAGCTGCCGGCGCGCAGTGCTTGTGTATCCCAGGGGCGTAGTTAGTGCGATGCAGCCCCTGGGATCACGTGGGCCATGGAGAGCCAATGGCAGCAGACCATCTTTCATTCATAGATTTGACAGGAAGACCTGTCAAATCTATGAATACAGATCAGCCCCAAAACATCCCTAAAACTACAAATAAATTTTTTTAAAAACATCACATTTTTAAAATAACTGTAAATTACATTAATTAACTATTTTAAACAAAAAAATTTAATTTTTGAAAAAATTAATTACATTTTTTAACGGGGCTAAAACTAAACTTACCTTTCTTTAAAGTAATTAAAAAAGATAAATCTGTGAAAAAATGTTAAAATTTTAATAAAATCAACACTTACCTTGTTAAAAGAAGGCCTTGCGCATCCTTTTTAAAAGTGTATCTTCTCCGTGCTTACCTTCACGGAGGAACCTGTAAAAAAATCCGAAGTGCGAGGCGAACGCGCAGCCTCTCCGGCGTGCACGTTCGACCTCTGAACCCCTTTCCTCAGGGGAACGGAAGTGCCGGTTTCCCGTGCATGCGCAGTGCATGCAAGAAACCAGCACTTTTGTTCCGTCCACGGGTGAGTACACAGTGCGTACTCACCCGACAACAGCCGAATTTCTGCCCCAATGTTATCTTTTGCCAAGGCTAAAGCTGGATTTAGGGTGGATAGGGATAAGGACAGAGTTCTGGTTTGCTTTGCAGGTGATGACATTTTATTGTTGCACAACTGTGAACTTTAAGGAAATGTTAGGAATAATATAATATAATCATGCACATTAACACCCAGTATAAGCCCATTTATAAGCACATGATGTTTTATAATAATGTTTTCGGTCCCCGCCACAAACTCCGTTCCCTAGCCACTGACTCCATCCCTCTCCCTAACATCTGACTGAGGCTGAACCACACTGTTCGCAACCTTGGTGTCATACTTGACCCTGAAATGAGCTTCTGACACATCCGCGGCATAACTAAGACCACCTATTTCCACCTCAATAACATCGCCCGTCTCCGCCCTTGCCTCAGCTCATCCGCTGCCGAAACCCTCATCCATGCCTTTGTTACCTCTAGACTTGACTATACCAACACATTCTACCCTACGTAAACTTGAGGTGATCCAAAACTCGGCTGCCCGTGTCCTAACTCGCACCAAGTCCCGTTCAACCATCACCCCTGTGCTTGCTGACCTACGTTGGCTCCCGGTTAAGCAACGCCTCGATTTCAAAATTCTCATCTTTGTTTTCCAATCCCTCCATGGCTTCGCCCCTCCCTATCTCTAATCTTCTTGAGCCCCACAACCCCCCGAGATATCTGCGCTCCTCTAATTCTGCCCTCTTGAGCATCCCTGATTATAATCGCTCAACCATTGGTGGCCGTGCCTTCAGTTGCCTAGGCCCCAAGCTCTGGAATTCCCTGCCTAAACCTCTCCACCTCTCTTTCCTCCTTGAAGGCGCTCCTTAAAACCTACCTCTTTGACCAAGCTTTTGGTCACCTGCCCTAATTTCTCCTTATTTGGCTCGGTGTTAAATATTTTGTCTTAAAATACTTCTGTGAAGCGCCTTGGGACGCTTTACTACGTTAAAGGTGCTATGTAAATACAAGTTGTTGTATAAGAATGACTGACATCAAAAATAACTGATGTTTGGCTGGTTTGGAATTGTCACTGGTGAAATCATAGTGCTGTTTCACGCAGCTGCCAAAGCTTATGATGAAATGCCTATGGGATAACGGTTGATCTGAATGATTGAAGAACAGGCAGGTGCCTATCATAAGAAGTAGGAGTAGGCCATACGGCCCCTCAAGCCTGCTATCCCTGGAGCTCATGACTCTGGGCCCTTCTCTTGGACGAGCATGAGACAAAACTGCTTCTTCATAATAGAACAACCTCTGATAAATCAGTCAACAGCAGTCTAATGGCCTATGTGTGTACCTCAAGGACCAGGATCTCCTTTCTCCTTCACCATGCTCTTGGTATATGCACCACCATGTTGCCCGCCCTGAGGAAGGGTTGTGCAATCAAAGTATATAATAGTCTCACAAAATTTGTGTGCATGTAAACTTTTGAAAAAACAATTTTAAAAAAGAACATCTAATCAAAAAGTTGACATTTGCAGTGGGATATAATTTCTGCAGCAGATCCCGATCTGCCATAACTTCAGTGGAAACTCCAGGGAAACGGTGTGAATGACAATTTACGCCATTCCTCTGAGGTTTCTGTGATCTTCCACTGAAGTTACAATGGGAGATCAGGAGAATCCCTGTGGAAATTACTGGCTAATGTGTAATGGAGTTAAGATTTTCGTTCCTGGAGTAACTACCTTTGAAAACTTTAATTCCCACTGCTGCTGTATTCCTAACTGGTAAAGTCCACACTGCATCAGGTATGAAAACTGGGGTGAACTCCAGGGATTAGTTTTTTGTTTAAGATTCTATGAATAATTGTATTTCTTAGTGCAGCCATGAAGAAAATTATAACCCTTTTTAATTTTATTTTAAGGTACTGTTGATTTCAAGTTACTGTCCATGTGTTCAGGGAATGTTCAGCTAATACTCTGAACAGATAAGGTGCATCTGTCGAGTAATTTGTGAATTGATTGAAAAACAGACTTGCAATTATATCTTTTGAGATGTCTTTTCACATTTCAACGCTCCAATACAATGAAAATTGGAATGACTTATGTGAGCAAATGTAGTAACCGTTTTGCACACAAGGTTCCACAAACACCAAAGAGGCAAATGACCAGTTAATCTCTCATGGTGTAGGCTGAGGGTGAACCGGTAGCCAAGATACCAGGTGAACTTCCAGTGCTTCAAATAGTAGTTTTATGTCCTGGAGTGGAGCTTGAACCTACAATCTTTGGGCTTCAATGTAAGAGTGCTGTCAAGCGAGCATTTTTAAACTTGGAAATGATTTGCAAGGTATTACTGAAAGATTATTTGGTGTAAAGTTTTTTAACTTTAGCAAAACATTTAGGAATGTTTTTGTATGTGTAGTGGAAGTAACCAGACTTATTGTTGAAATTTATACTGGTTACATCAATCATTAAGTGAAACAGTGATTATACTGGTGAAATGCCTTAATAAATTATATTTTTATTGGTAATCTTAAGATAGCTGTTGATTGTTAGTACAGGAAACTCTTTGGTATCCGGCACCGACAGGACCGGCGTGGTGCCGGTTGATCAAAAGTTCCGGATAACGGAGAGTTATATCTACCGAGGCTATTTTTAACGACAGCGCCAGGAGGCAGAGTAGTGGCACTTTGGAGAACTACCCCCACTGACTAACTCGGTGTTCGTGGGAGACTCGGACTCGGTAACATTGCCGGTTATTTGAGAGGAGTTTTCGGAGTACTCGGTGTTCGCGGGAGACTCGGACTCGGCAACATTGCCGGTTATTTGAGAGGAGTTTTCGGAGTACTCGGCGTTCGCGGGAGACTCGGACTCGGACTCGGCAACATTGCCGGTTATTTGAGAGGAGTTTTCGGAGTATGATTTTTGCCGGTTAAGAGAGAATTCCGGATATTTAGGTGCCGGTTAAACAAGAGTTTCCTGTATTGTGTTTTTGTCTGCAGTTTTTCAGTCAAGGAACAAAGGTGCTGTACCAAAGTAATGACCCTGCTCAAGTAGTGATGCTCCCTCAAATGCAAGCACTGATGTTGCCTTCTGGAACATTTAAGGGTAAAGTAGCCTTTATCACTGGCGGAGGTACTGGACTTGGGAAAGGAATGACAACTGCACTGTCCTCTCTGGGTGCTGAATGTGTTATTGCAAGTAGGTAAGTGGATGAGTTGTACTCAGCCAAAGCTTTTCTTTAATTTTGCTTAATTATTTTCATTAATTTTGCATAATTGTGCATTGTAGTCACAGCTGCCTTTTTCCAGTAATTCACTTCAAGATTTGAGTAGGTTATTGCAGTAAAGGTAACTATACTAAATTGAATCAATGGAAAGATCATTTAGTATTATAATTTTGTGTTGCTTTAACTGGACAAAAGTACTGATGTCAGTATGTACCTCGTGAAGATTTTTGGACTAGGAGCTGATGCTGTTTTGCTTGTATTGTTCAGAGATGTGGGTAGGAAGGTCTCCTTTGTTGCTCCCTGTGACAGAATGTTCTGGCAGTTTTTAGCCCGCAGTCTTACTACAAACACTGGTGTTATACAGCAGTGACAACTTGCATTTATATAGCTCCTTTAATGTAGAAAAATGCCCCAAGGTGCTTCACAAAAGTGTAACAAAAATGGTTTCTAAGTCAAAGAAGGAGAAATTAGAAGAGGTGACCAATAGCTTAGTCAAAAGAGTTGAGTTTTAAGGATAGTCTTAATGGAGCAGAGAGAGCTCTCGAGAGTGGAACCTAGGCAGCTGAATCCATGGTTGCCAATGGTGGGTGAAAGAAGCCATAATCAGAGGAATGGACATTTCAGGGGGAGGGTTGTAGACCTGGAGGAGTTCACAGAGATAGGGAGGGTTAAGGGCATGGAAAGATTTGAACAACATGATGAGAATTTTAAATTTGAGATGCTGGGGACTTGGGGAACCATGAGCCAATATAGGTCAGCAAAAATGAGTGTGATGGAGAAATGGAACTTGGTGTGGGATAGGATTGCTGGCTGCAGAATTTTGGATGAGCTATAATTTATGGAGGGTGGAGAATGGGAGGCCAAGTGGGAAAAGCATTGAAATAATCTGATCTGGAGGTGACAAAGGCATGAATTAATGTTTCAGCAGCAGATGGACGGACATGGTTGATATTATGGAGGGGAACGCAGGTGGTCTTTATGATGACCAGGATATGGATTTGAAAGCTTAGCTCGTGCCTGAACATGACATTGAGGTTGCGAACAGTCTGGTTCAATCTGAGACGTTGGTTTTGGTGGGGGGTGGGGAGATGGAGTCAGTGGTGAGGGTGTGAAGTTTGTGGCAGGGGCTAAAGACGATGGCTTTGGTCTTACCAATGTTTAGCTGGACAAAGTTACGACTTGTCCAGTACTGGATGTCAGTCAAGCAGGGGTAGACATGGATCAGGAAGATAACAACACATTCAATGACTGAAAAGGAAAATGTGGTTAGAGATGGAATGGTAGTTAGGTAGAACAGAGGGGTCATAGAATAATAGAATGATACAGCACAGAAGGAGGCCATCATGCCTGTGCCAACTCTTTGAAAGAGCAACCCAATTAGTCTCACTCCCCTGCTTTTTCCCCATAGCCCTGCAAATTTTTCCCCTTCAAGTATTTATCCAATTCCCTTTTGAAAGTTATTACTGAATCTGTTTCCACCACCCTTTCAGGCAGTGCATTCCAGATCATCAGAACTTGCTGCGTAAAAGATGTTTCCTCATGTCGCCTCTGGTTCTTTTGCCAATTAACCTTAAAACTGTGTCCTCTAGTTACCGACCCTTCTGGCATTGGAAACCATTTTTCATTATTTATTCTGTCAAAACCCTTCATGGGAATACCTCTATCAAATCTCCCCTTAACCTCTGCTCTAAGGAGAACAACCCCAGTTTCTCTAGTCTCACCACATAACTGAAGTCTTTCATCCCTGGTACCATTCTAGTAAATCACCTCTGCACCCCAAGGCCTTGACATCCCTCCTAAAGTGTGGTGCCCAGAATTGGCCACAATACTCCAGCTCGGGCCTAATCAGTGTTTTATAAAAGTTTAGCAAAACTTCCTTGCTTTTGTACTCTATGCCTCTATTTATATCAAAATTGAGAGGTCGCACAACACCAGGTTATAGTCCAACAGTTTTATTTTAAATCACAAGCTTTCGGAGTTACAACTCCTTCGTCGGGTGAAGTGTCCTCACTTCACCCGACAAAGGAGTTGTAACTCCAAAAGCTTGTGATTTAAAATAAAACTGTTGGACTATAACCTGGTGTTGTGCGACCTCTCAATTTTGTCCACCCCAGTCCAACACCGGCATCTCCGCATCATGACCTCTATTTATATCGTCATGGATTTGTATGCCTTTTTAACAGCCTTCTCAACTTGTCCTGCCACCTTCAAAGACTTGTGTATGTACACTCCCAGGTCTCTCTGTTCCTGCACCCCCTTTAAAATTGTACCTTTGGTTTATATTGCCTCTCCTCATTTTTCCAACCAAAAATAATCACTTCACACTTCTCTGCGTTAAATTTCAACTGCCATGTATCTTTCCATTTCACCAGTCTGTCCATGTCCTCCTGAAGTCTGTTACTATCCTCATTGTTTATTACATTTCTGAGTTTTGTGTCATCTGCAAACTTTGAAATTATGCCCTGTATACCTAATTCCAGGTCATTAATATACATCAAAAGGAGCAGTGGTCCCAACACTGACCCCTGGTGGGCACCACTGTACTCTTCCCTCCAGTCTGAAAAACAACTGTTCACCACTACTCCCTGCTAACTGTCCTTTAGCCAATTATTTCAAGGGTGCTTTTTTTGAGGAGGGTGATGATGGTTGTTTTGAAAGGTTGAGGGACAGTATCTGTAAAGAGGGAACCATTTACATTATCGGCTTAATTGGGGCCCGGAAGCAAAGTTGGACGATCAGGAGATTAGTGAGAATGGGAGCAGAAGGTAGGTCTCATGGAAGAGATGAGCTTAGAGAGGGGAAGGAAGATGGGGGAGAAACTAGAGAGGGATGAGGATTCAAGTTGAGGGTCGGATGGAGCTGGAGGAAGGTACAGCCTAATGGATGGGGTGATGAAAAAATAACTTTCATTTATATTCATCTTTCATATCCTCAGGACGTCCCAAGTGTTTTAACAGAGAATTAATGACTTTGGCAGTGTAGTCGCTCTTGTAGGCAAACACAGCAACCAATTTACATAAGCGAGGTTTCACAAATAGCAATGAGTTAAATGACTAGTTAGTCTATTTTGGTGGTGGTCGTTGACTTGTTAGATGTGAGGGTGTAGGGTCAGGGAAGAAGGATTTAAGGAGGCTGTTGGTGATCGTGAAAGGAGTCTGGCATTATCTTTGCCCTCCAGAATGATCCTAGAATAGTGGGCAGTTTTGGCAAAGGACAGCAAGGCCCAAAAGCTCTTGATGTTGTCAAGCCAGATCTGATGACAGATGGCGAGGCCAGTTGTATGCCAGATATAGTTAAGATTGCTGCCCTTGAACCTGAAGAAGTGAAAATGGGGTGACAGCAGAAAACAACCGGAATGGGAGATGGTGAATGTCTTGCTCAGCATCAAAGGCGGAAGTGTAACAATGAGTGAGCAGTTGATAGTTAAGGTTGTTAAAAGCATAGACCTTTGTAAGAAGCTTCCAATGAAATAGAAGTGTTCTACAACTTCAAAATAATCAAATATAATTGCTCATATAAACAAATCTGCCTTCCAGAAAGCTGGATATTTTGAAACAGACAGCAGAAGAAATCTCCTTGCAAACTGGAAACAAGGTAATCGGTTGTAGCTTGAATTTAAAAGTACCTTAGATTAACAATTAAACTTAATGAGCATGCATCTGTGACTGTCCTCAGAAATGTGCATATGCTGGTTTTGTTTGTAGCAACTTTCACAATTCTAGCCTCTGGAGTTTGGGTAACACATCAAACTAATTTAAATGTAGACCAAGTTACATGATCAAATATGAGCAAATTTAGTCATGTTTTTCAAGCTTTATACTTCTGAAATCATTATAAATTTCTTCCATTTTTAAAACATGACATAAAGGAATACTCAGGGCAAAGCTCGCAAATTATATATTTTCAAAATTTTTTTGAACATAATTTTTGAGGACAGTCACAGATACACGTTCATTAAGTTTAGTTGTTAGCCAAAGGTACTTTAGTTCTGCATATTACAATGGCTACTTTTCATCTGAGTACTAATGTGCTATAAATTTTACCATGTTATTAGAGTAGAAATGCTGTAAAATATTACTTGGTGTACAGCTACAGATAATTTTTAATATAAAGATGCAGCACAGTTTTTTGAATGATTACAACAACAAAAATCTAGTGAAGTTATTGCAATTTAAAAAAATATATACAACTATTAGCAGTAATATACCAGTACTCTGAGTGATATTCTCACTGTTACTACAAAAAAGTACTCTTGCATTAGACAAGGTACAGTCAGGTATGGGAACCAATCCAACTTTCATATGCTTTGTTTCTCATTGGCTAGATATCTACTTTGTACTAACTTCTGCATGAACGTAACAACTGTGAAATGAGCATCAGTCAGAGCAGAGAAGAGACTCACAAAACAGGTGAAACTGGACATTGAAATCAGATGAGAGTCTTGCTATTTGGATACTTCACATATTCCCTCTTTTATAATTAGCTTCAATTTGTCATCTCCATGCTGTTCAATCTTTTCCAATTGATGATCTGTTTAATTGCTAACTAATGAAGATTTCAAGCAAAAACAGAAAATGCTGGAAATACTCAGCAGGTCATTCAGCATCTGCAACAGGTTCACATCTAGGAGGGGGATGATTTCCTATGTAGTAAAATCGTAAATGACATGTATAAAGAATGCATTTATGATTTTCCTACAAATAGTTAACAGAGAATACCTTCACTATAGTCTGTCCGCATAACTAGAGCTTTGAATGGCGGTATTTTTCTCATTGCTGAGCTGTGGTGGCATCTCAATTTTGCCTAGTGTAGTGTTCTACAACCCACCATAAAGTAAATTTACCAGGAAGTCTATTTTAAACATTTTTTCTCTTATTTTCGCTGCTTCCCCTTCTGGGTACGGTTAAATTACTTCATAAGTAGGACAAATGTATTGATGTATTCCACAAGTGCATAGTTTCAAAAAAATGATTCTATCTATATTCAGAAATAATACAAGAATAAAGGTTCTTCAGTTCTCAGTATATCATGTGACTTGGCAATCCACCACCTCTCCCATCCATTTCCAGGAGTGACTAGTTGTTTTATTGAGAGTGTCATTTTACTGGAGTTGCAGGACCACCTCAATTTAAAGTGTTCCAAGTGTTGCCAGTTAACCAAGATGAGGTTTTAGTTCTAGTATGAAGAGGAAAAGAGCCCAATACTTGATATGAAACTTGGAGACGGGCCATTTGCCACAACTAGTCTGTGTCAGTATTTACTTTCCACCCAAGCAAATAATTCTAATCACGTTTACAGTTCAACTATTGCTATATGAGAATTAAAATGCAGTTACGAGCTTTTGCGGTGGGGGGGAGAGGGGATTAAATCTGGCATTAAACTGGCGTTATTGGGTCGGTTGCCTGTTATACACCCCACTTGATTTTCCTTTCCATTGACTTGAATGGAAAGGAAAATCATGTGGGCTGTATAACTGGTGGCCAATCCAATACTACCAATTTTCCGCCCCCGGCAAAGTTGAAAGTTCTGCCCCATGTTTGTAATTGACACTGTAATGGTTAGTTTTCATGCATGCACTGACCAAACTTCTTTTTTAATGCATATCAAAATGGACCATTACCATGTTATTTGCAAACATGGTAACTGTGCTTTGATAACACAAGGGAATCCTGAAAACGCTCACCTATACTGGATTTTTCACATGTAATGCATTTTCCCTAACTCTGTTTTTATTTTTTGTCAGCCCCATTTTCTAATGCTAAATGATTTATGTGTGGAACTTACAGAAAATGTTGTTTAAAAGGAATATATAACTTTTTTGAATTTAAAGAAACACTGAATTGAGTTTATCCCTTTTGATTGCTTTGCAACCATGTCTTCATCTAGTTTACACATTTCTAGTGCGGATTGTTCATACAAACATTTAGAAATCTAATTGGCCCAGATTTTGTGGTAATAATGATAGTGAGTCTAACAGCGCTTTCTGTTATTATAGAGTAAATTGGACAGCAACTTCCAGAGTCTGCACATGCGCAGTTAAACACAGAAATCCGGAAATTGCTGTCCAATTTGCCCTGCTCCTCCACTAGCTGCACTACACCCATACCTCGCCGAAAGACTCAGCATTGAAATCAATGTAAGGGCGTGAAGTTGCTGTACTTACCCACTAAACACACCAGAAAAAGTTACTGCTGGTGCATTCAGGTGTAAGTGAATTTTTAATGGTATAAGTCTTAATTACTGCCAAACAACCTCTCTGGCACTGAAAATTTAAATTTACTAGTGTGAAGTTTCATTCCTTCAGAATGTAATTATTGTTGAAGGTTTAAAAAAAAAATTAAATATTTTTTTTTACTTTTTCTTTGTCTCTTTTATTTCTCTCTCTTAATCCCATCCTTCTTTCCCTCCCTTTATTTTGCTTTCTGTACATGATTTTACAATTAATTAAATATTCTAATTTATACTTCCTGGTTTAGACTGTGTGTCTCAGTGAGGATTCTTCAATCTGATTGGTTGAAGAGACACCCTGTTTTTTCCTGCTCACACACGCCACAGATCCCTGTAAAGGGTGCCGCGCTGCATCAGACACCCGGTGATAGTTGCCGTTCAAAAGCCCGCAAAAAGTCTGTGGGCAGCAACGTTCCTTCACTGCTCACCTCAAAATCTGGGCCATTAATTCTGTCTTCCCCCACCATAATGGCGAGATTTAGGCGGTATAATTCCTGTCCCTGCTAATTTTAGGATAAAATGGACCAGAGGATAAATTGATGGAACACCATCTTTTTTAGTTTTATGTGAGAGTTTGAAGTTGTTATGCTTTTCTTCTAGGTTCATGCAATTCAGTGTGATGTGAGAGATCCAGATTCTGTGAAGTCTACTGTGGAGCAGATGTCTAAAGTGACAGGACTTCCTGATGTGAGTACAGCCATTAAGGTATTTAAGGGCCTCAAAAGTCCTCAGACTGTGATCCTGGCAGTTACACTGGGATTGCGACCCTCCAGTGCTCACCTTGCCGGAATATGCAGAGGTCAGTAGGAGGGCACTCACTTCCATTTGGCTGACTGGTGCATCTCGGACACCATCAGCTCTATTCTGCAAGAATGTCCATCTTGGGGGAAGGAGGGTGTCCAGGTGCCTCTTCATCTTGGAAATAACATTTGGCCTTCGTACAAAGGGGCCCACTACTAAAAGCTTTTTAAAAAGCTTTCTTCATCTTCAGGGTGGAGGCTGCATCCCTGTCCTGGATCCTCCTTGTGGGCCCACTTGTGCCCTTCTGGAAGCCGGAGCTCCTCACCTGATTCGTTGTACCAACCTACGAAAATACGCCAGGTTCCATTAGGGCTGAGGAAATGGAAACCCCCAGTGTAGGGAGTCCCCACCCTCATCCCTGCCCCCACTGCCTCAGTGGCCTTGTTTGGGGTGAGTAGACGCTCCACGCCCAAGCAAGGCTATTGGAAATTTTTGTATAAGGTTTGGACCTGGAGTATCCAGGGGTGTGTCAGAACGGCTAAATAAATTTGACCTCATTAATGTTATTGTGAAACACTTTTATACATGTGAATATAGAAAATATGCACCAGAAATTAGAGCCAGTTAAAACAACACCTAAAGCAAACATTTTTCACGTGCAGATATTTCCATTTATAACAATATAAAATGTCATGGTCAAGATCAAGAGATTTCATCTGTGGTTATTTTAAGGTCAAGTTCCCTGTGTCGCTTCCCATACCATAATAGTCAGTCTACTGTTGAATAGAATTTTCACTTGCTGCTGGTTTGAAACCTTGATGTCCTATGGATGTCATTTTCAATCAATAGCTTTAATGATGTGAAAGATATTAGTTCAAAGGCTGATGGATTCAAAGATTGTTACTTAATAGCTCCTATCAGCCAGTTTTACAATTGCACCTAGGCAGTCAGACCTAGAAATTCCACGTATCTCTGCTCATGTAGAACTTGACATTTAGCGACAGCAGCACTAATTTTGGTGTCTAGGTTACCCTGCCAGCATTTCACCAACATGCTGCCAAAGCTTGTGGTGAAGTTTCATTGATACTGTTCTCAGCAGCACTGGAATAGATGCATCTGATGCAGCAAAAAGGTACTGGTAACTTATTTGCTCATTAGTTGATACTTGCCACTATTTTTTCTTTTGATTGAAAAGGATCTTTGGCTTTAGGATGTGTACTGTGAATGGTATGTACTTACTGCTGGATAAGTTATAGGTAATTCTATTTTTAGGAGCATGGATGAAACCAATTCATTTCTTGCGGTGTTTTCCACTTAATTTGTTGTACACAGAAAGTGCATGCATGTGGAAGGGTCTCAGATGGAATCTTAAATCTTTTAATCGATTTCACTTCAGATATAGCTGAACTTACCTTGGCATTGCTGCTTAGGACCATCCCCTGGGATCAGATTCTGTCCTTCATTCTGCCTTTTCTGATGCAAGGGAATGGCACTGACACGATCAGAAGAAGTTTACTCAGATTTGGAATCACAGGAATACCTGTACTATCAGTGCAACAAAACAGCCAGCTTATACCAAGATGGTCTTGAGTATAGGACATGCAACTCCCCATAGCAGAGAAGAGGCATTATATGGTATGCTAACTGTAAAATGTTAAATGCTACAGGAAAACATCAAATTGAAGAAACAGCAAATAAAACCAGTTCAACTATTAGGCATTCTATTTATGTATTTGTTGTTGGTAACATCCTTTGTGCACAACTACAGATAATGTGTTGGGAGATTGGGCTCAAGACTGGAAAATGATGTATAACTTAGATAAGTGCAGTGTTATGCATGTGGGCAGGGCAAATGCTCAACATTCATACACCCTTCAACAACAACAACAACTTGTATTTAGCGTCTTTAACGTAGTAAAACGTCCCAAGGCGCTGCACAGGAGTATTTTAAGACAAAAAATTTGACACCGATCCACATAAGGATAAATTAGGGCAGGTGATCAAAAGCTTGGTCAAAGAGGAAGGTTTTAAGGAGCGCCTTAAAGGAGGAAAGAGAAGTAGCGAGGCGGACAGGTTTAGGCAGGGAATTCCAGAGCTTAGGGCCTAGGCAACAGAAGGCACAGCCACCAAAGGTTGAGCGATTATAATCAGGGATGCTCAAGAGGCCAGAATTAGAGGAGCGCAGATATCTCTGGGGGTTGTGGGGCTGAAGGAGATTACAGAGATAGGGAGGGGCGAGGCTATGGAGGGATTTGAAAACAAGGATGAGAATTTTGAAATCGAGACCCTGCTTAACCGGGAGCCAATGTAGGTCAGCGAGCAGCACAGGGGTGATGGAGGAACGGGACTTGGTGCGAGTTGGGACACGGGCAGCCGAGTTTTGGATGACCTCAAGTTTACGTAGGGTAGAATGTGGGAGGCCAGCCAGGAGTGCGTTAGAATAGTCAAGTCTAGAGGTAACAAAGGCATGGATGAGGGTTTCAGCAGCGGATGAGCTGAGGCAAGGGCGGAGACAGTTACGGAGGTGGAAGTAGGCGGTCTTAGTTATGCTGCGGATATGTGGTTGGAAGTTCATTTCAGGGTCAAATATGACACCAAGGTTGTGAACAGTGTGGTTCAGTCTCAGACAGATGTGAGGGAGAGGGATAGAGTCAGTGGCTAGGGAACGAAGTTTGTGGTGGGGACCGAAAACAATGGCTTCAGTCTTTCCAATATTTAATTGGAGTCAATTTTTGCTCATCCAGAATTGTATGTAGGACAAGCAGTCTGACAATTTAGACACCGTGGTGGGGTCGAGAGAAGAAGTAGTGAGGTAGAGCTGGGTGTCGTCAGCGTACATGTGGAAACTGACGCTGTGTTTTCGGATGATGTCATCAAGGGGCAACATGTAGATGAGAAATAGGAGGGGGCCAAGGATAGATCCTTGGGGGACACCAGAGGTAACAATGCGGGAGCGGGAAGAGAAGCCATTGCAGGTGATTCTCTGGTTACAATTAGATAGATAAGAATGGAACCAGGCGAGTGCAGTCTCCAGGGTGGAGATAGAAAGAGACTTTTGCATTCATCCTTAAAGGTACATGAGCAATGCTGTGTAGCGATAGCTAGAGCAAATAGGGTGTTGGGGTGTATCCATAGGACAATTACGTACAAGACGAGGCATACTGTTTTGTCCTTATGCAAGACTTTAGTCAGGCCGCACTTAGAATACTGTGTCCAGTTTTGGTCTCCTCACATGGCGGGTGATATTGAGGCTTTGGAAAGGAGGCAGAGGAGGGCCACTAGACTAATTCCCAGTCTAAAACATCTTGGTTATCAAGATAGGCTAAAAGAGTTGGGACTCTATGGGGGGAATTTTGCTAGCCCTGGGGAGGCGGGTATGGAGGCGGGACTGCTGGGAAAATGGCAGAAACTGGTAGCGGGTACCGAACACGCTCCCAATCCGCCTCCGTGCCATCTTCCTGGGGGGCGGGTCCCCGACTCGCGCAGGGACCCGTCTCTTGAGGCGGGAAGGGGATTACAGCCAATTAACTGCCTGTTAACAGGTAGTTAACAGGCAGTTAAGAGGTTTATCCCCATTTTACCCCTGCAAATGTGGGCTTCGCGACGACTGCGAACCTCGCCAGGGTCAGCGAGGCGAGCAGCGGGTCTGCGGGGGTGAGAGGGATCGAAAAGTCCGCTGTGGAGGTGAGTAATGGGTGCAAGTGTGGAGAGGTAATTATGAGAGGTGAGTGTAAAGTGTTAGAAAAAGTTTACTTACCTTTGTTTCTTCCTGCAGGCTTCAACCCTTGGGGATCCGGAGGTGCCTCATCTCGAGCAGAGGTGACAGAATGGCTGCTGCATTCTCAGATGCAGTAGCCATCTGATTTCTGCTGAGGAAAGAGGTTTGGTGAGCCTTCAGTACAAGGGCTCACCTTAGAACAGAAATTGTCAGTGTTTGACAGCTTCTCAAAGCTGTCAAACGCTGACAATTCAAACATATGCTGACGTCCTCTGTCACCGGCTTTCCCTTAATTGGCCGGCTAAGCCCGCAGGGCGGGCTTAACAAGGTCAATCAAAGGAAAATAGAGTGAGTTGGCCGGACGTCGTTGGGGCGGGACTGAAACCCGACAACCAGCAGTCGCGCCCCCATTGACAAAATCCAGCCCTATACCTTAGAGAAGCGTAGACTTAGGGAGGGACCTGATTGAGGTTTATAAGATAATTAAGGGAATAGATTGTCATAACAGCACAGAAAGAGGCCATTCGGCCCATCAAGTCCGTGCCAGCTCTCTGTAGAGCAATCCAGTCAGTCCCATTCCCCCGATCTATCCCCGTAGCCCTGCAAGTTTATTTCCCTTAAGTGCCTATCCAGTCTCCCCTTGAAATAGTAATTGTGTTGCAGCTGACAGTTTATTTTCAATTAAATAGGTTCGGGAGGACCAGGGGTCACAAATTTAAGTTGTATAAGGCTAAATCTAGGTTAGATGTCAGGAGGTGGTTCTTTTCCCAGAGAATAGTGGACATCTGGAACAGGCTGTCGTCTCGTGTGGTGGATGCTGATTCACTGAATTCCTTCAAGCGAGAGCTGGATTTGTTTCTGGCTGGGGCGGAGATCACCTCTTATAGAAGGTAGGTACTGCAGGGAATTCAGGGCCAGAGTGATCTCCTGGACTAGTTTCGATCGCCTAGATGGGTCGGAGAGGAATTCCTCAGATTTTTTTTTCACAAATTGGCCTGGGTTTTTTATCTGGTTTTTTGCCTCTCCCAGGAGATCACATGGTTTTAGGTGGGATGGAGTGTATATGTTGTGATACACAAGGTATCACAATTGTGTGGGACAGACTCGATGGAGCATAGGATCTTTACCTGTCCGTCATTGTTCGTTCGTATAAATAAGCTGTAGCTGAAATTCCAGTTTCCTATTGTTTGAATTCAGTGCTGTTTCTCATAATTTTTTCTTTTAACATCTGCAAGCTGTTCTTTGTTCCCTTTTAAGGGGATTCATTATCTTCTGTGTGTAAAATGAAAGTCTCAATCACTTTAAAATGATTTATAAAAACAATCAATTTTGAGCAATCAGCAATTTTACAAAGTATTTTGAAAAGCCCGAGAAAACATCTGTTGTACCTTAGGATAAACATTTTGGACAGTTGAATATATTTTACTTCTGGAGCCTTTTGGTAATGATCAAGGTTCTTTATACTAATAATTCAATTAGTGGATTGCCATCTGTTCCACATGCATATTACCTCAAAAAAAATGTTTAAAGTTTGAAATCTTCGTAAATTGAATTCACTGAAGAAGTACACTGCCAAATTATGGCTGTCTATGTCATTTACTTTATCCAGGCTGACAACTCAATAAACAGCACCCTCAGACCTCCTCTGTAGAAACATAGATGCATTTGAATTATGTAGATAGGGTGATCTTGCAGTGTGTTTGATTTCCATTAAAGCTGTCCGTGTGATTGGTCTGTTTAAAACATCATTTAAAAAAAGTCAATGATGACCTGAGAAAGGGAAGAGAAAATATTACTTATAATCAATCTGCATCAAAAAATCACCAATGATAAATCAGTTGGGATTACTAACATAGGTTGCACTTCAGCCCTTTCTTCCCACACCAGCTGTCCAAAAGGTTTACTAGCTGCTGGTGCCAGATGCCTGTAGCGCCTCCAGCATGTCATGTGCTAGGTGCCAGGAGTGCTACCCGATTATTTAAAGAAGTTGTTCTTAACATTATTCGATAAGGTCAACTCAGTGACACAACCACATGGAACATCCACGTAGCAGAGCGTGTTTACAAAATTCAGATTGAATTTTTTTTTGGCTGTATGTCCCCTGAAGCACCCGTTGCAAATGAGTGCTAAGTCACATTGTACGGCTTCAGCTTAATTTAAGTGGAAACTACTGAGGGCTTAATGAGCCTAACGTGCAGCATGCTCTTGGCCCTCAAAGCACCTGCCGTATTTTTGAGCACTGTGCTGAATGGATGCTGAGTAAGCCTCAGTACCCGATTATAAAAGCCCCGGACTTCAAATCCCTACAGCATTTTGATGCTGCGGGCCACATTATGGGCTAATAGTTTTACAGTTTTTTAATGCAATTTTCTTTCCTTGCACACTAGGTTATAATAAACAATGCTGCTGGAAACTTCATCTCACCCTCAGAACGACTTTCTGCTAACGCTTTTAAAACTATTACAGATATTGTTCTTAATGGTACTGCATATGTAACTCTAGAAATTGGAAAAGAATTGATTAAAGCAAAAAAAGGTGAGGAAAAAGTATTGGCGTTAAAAACTTTGTATAAAACATTAGTGTATCTCGTGTATTCCAAGAGAACAGACTGACTTTGACCAATAGATTACATGATGGTCATTTCGGCTCTGGTAGCACTCTTGCCTCGAATTCAGAAGGTTGAGGATTCAAGTCCCGCTTCAGTACTTGAGCCCATAGTCTAGGCTAACACTTCAGTCCTACATTATTGGATCAGTCTGTAAACTAAGGTCCTGCCTGCTTGTTTGGATGCATGTAAAATATTCCACGGTATTTTCTGCTTGCATATTTTGTTTTAATTTCAGTAATGCTTATTAAGGCAAAGGATGCCAGTGTTGGGGATTGGAATGCAGGTATAACAGACCCAGTAGCAAAGTAAAACTTCCTTAGAGTATAATTTTGAGTGTGCAAAATACAGAACATGATCATTTTCATCTGGTCTTGTAGCACCTGCTCACTTCTAAAATTTTCATGCAGAGTTTACAGTTCATCATAAATGCACCATTCATACTGTAATTGGATGACGATTTTGTATACTGTAGTAGTTTCTGTAAGAAATTAACAATTTTAAGCACATAACTTCACTAAGACTTGTTAGGTTTTGTTTATTATTTAGTTCCTGTATATTTATTTTCTAAAATGTTTAATGCTTTTAATTACTTTCTGAGTTCCAAAACATATCTTTCAGGTGCAGCTTTCCTATCTATTACTACCATCTATGCAGAGACTGGATCAGCATTTGTGATGCCTAGTGCCTCAGCAAAAGCAGGAGTGGAAGCCATGAGCAAGTGAGCAATAACACATAGGCATGGATTTTGCGGTAACAATAACGGTGAGTCTGTCAGCGCTCACCGTTATTGTGGAGTAAATCAGACAGCAACTTCTGGCGTGAGCACATGCGTAGTAAAACGCGGAAAGCTGGAAGTTGCTGTCCAATTTGCCCTGCTACTCCACAAGCTTCACTACACCCGTACTTCGCCAATAGACTCGGCATTGAAATATATGTAAGGGCGTGATTTTGCGGTACTTGCCCACTAGATACCTACTAAACACGCCAGAAAAAGTTAGGGCTTGTCCATTCAAGTGTAAGTGAATTTTTAACAGCATGATGAATCTTAATTACTGCCAAACAACCTCTCAGGCACTGAAAATCAACTCTTACAAGTGTGGAGTCTCATTCCTTTAGATTTTAATTATTGTTGGAGATTTAAAAAAAATTAAAATTAAACTTTTTTTACTGTTTCTTTCGTTCTCTTTTATCTCTCTCTCTTAATCCCATCTTTCTTTCCCTCTCTTATTTCACCTTTCTGTACATTATTTTACATTGATTTAAATATTCTAACTTACTTCTTGGTTTAGACTCTGCGTGGCTCAGTGAGGATTCTTCAGTCTGGTTGGTTGAAGAGCCACGCTGTTGCTTGTCCTGTTTACACAGGTCCCAGATCTACTGTAGAGGGCGCCGCGTTGTTTCAGACGCCCGATGACCGTAAGTTGCCGCTCAAAAACCCACGAAAAGTCTGGGAAGCTGTAAGCGTAATGAACGATGAGCACTGTTCATTTGCCGCTGACAGTAAAATCCGGGCCATAGTGTTAAATGGCCTAGAATTTTCTGGAACGTCGTAACCAGAAAGTTACCGTGAAATTTATGCCGACCTTAAATTTGAGCTCATCCGAAACTCTAATACCCGCATCAAGTCCCGTTCACCCATCACCCCTGTGCTTGTTGACCTAATTGGCTCCCAGTCCACCAACGCCTCGATTTTAAAATTCTCATCTTTGTGTTCAAATCCCTCCATGGTCTCCCTATCTCAGTAACCTTCTCCAGCCCTACAACCCTCCAAGAACTCTACATTCCTCCAATTCTGGCCTCTTGTGCATCCTCATTCCCTTTGTCCCACCATTGCCGGCTGTGCCATCAACCGTCTAGACCCTAAGATTTGCAATTTCCTCCCTAAACCTCTCCGCAACCCCACCGCTCCTCCTTTAAGAACCTCCTTAAGACCTCTTTGACCAAGCTTTTAGTTACCCATCCGAATATCTCCTTTGGCTCAGTGTCAATTTTTGTCTGATTATTGTTCTGTGTCGTTCCTTGAGATGTTTTATTACATTAAAGGCACTATATAAATGCAGGGTTGATGTTGAATCCATTGCTGTGTCTTTATAATTGTCCATGTACAATAGGTCAGTTTTAAAATCTGAGCCTTGTGTCCTCACCTCCATATAGTCTGCAGTCCCATCGTTCCCTCAGACCTCCACTGACTCAATACATTGACTTCAAATTTTTCACTCTTATCGCCAATCTTCTTCATGGCCTTTTAGTGACCCCTCCAGCCTTACGGCCAAACACACAGGTTCTGTTCCTCCTATTACTGAGCTTCTGAACCATCTGTATGCAACCTCGGCATTCTAATCGACCCCAAGCTGTGCTTCCACCCCATTTCTTCTCCATTGCAAAGAACCCCTACTTCCACCTACTTAACTTCACCCGTCTCCGTCCCTGCCTCAGCTTATCTGCTGCTGAAACCCTCATTCATGCCTTTGTCACCTCGAGACTCGACTGTTCCAGTGCTCTTCTGGCCAGCCTCCCATCGTCCACTCTCCATAAACTTGGCTCATTCAAAACTCTGCCCATATCCTATCTAGCACCAAGTTCCTCTCGCGCATCACCCCTCTCCTCGCTGACCTACACTGGCTCCTGGTCTCTCAAACCCTAAAATTTAAAATTCTCATCCTCATGCTGAAATCCCTTCATGGCTTTGCCCTCCCTATCTCTCTGACCTCCTCTAGCCGTAAAACTGCCGCCCTCCCCACCCCCCCCCCCCCCCCCAACACTCCATTCTTCTGATGCTGGCCTCTTGTGCATGGCCCCCAACGTCACCCCACCATTGGCAGCCTTGTCTTCAGCTGCCTAGGCCCCACGCTCTGGAATTCCCTCTCCACCTGTGGACTCCTCCTTTAAGACCTTCCTTAAAATCCACCTTTTTGACCAAGCTTTTCGTCACCTCTCCTGATAGCCCGTTTGGCTCTGTATCCATTTTTTGATTAGGTCTGTGTTAAGCGCTTTGGCCTATTTCTCTGTGTTAAAGGCACTGTATAAACATAAGTTGCTGTTGTTGTTCTCATGATCCTCCTCCTCTTCTTCCTCCTCCTTGTTCCCGCTCATTCATTCAGCCTCTACACGCCTACCCTGTGGAACTCCTAGCCTGCTTATTATAAATTACTTTGAGACATCTTACTAGAAATGCATGGTGTTGTAAATTTTAACTTGTGTCCCCTCTGTTTGAACCCCCTGCCAAAATTTGCCTGGATCAGCTTCATCAATGCTGTACATGCTCTTGAAATCTTGTTCATTACAGGCAATGTATCCCATGTTTTTGGGTCAATGGACAATGAGTAATACAGTTAATTTGTCATATGGAGTTTGATGTACATTTAATATGTGACATTTTGCTGCTGGAAACAAATAGCTGCAATTAATATAATGGGATCTCTGCACTTTTAACAGTGCATTTCAGAGTACATAAATTTGATGTCTGAGTCTTAAGAGCAAAATCAGATAGTACAGGAATCCCCGTTTGAGCTTTTTAAATAAAATGAATCTGTTGCTTTCCATTTTCTAAAGCTAGTATTCGTTTATTTACATTTACTTTTTTCTACAATGAATCTGCTCTGAAACTTATACTTTACCATTTGCTGAGTTTAAACTACATCTTCATCCTGTCATGCAGGTAGTAGCTGTTGCAGTCCCATTTTTATTTCATTAGCTTTCAAAGTGACTTAAGAATTTAATTGATGTGAACCTATGTCCTACCACTTGGTTTAAAGTACCACCATGCTGCTTACAGTTAAGACATTCTTGTATTTAATTGTAACATTTTCTGAATATGTTCTAGCTACTTGAATATTGATCAGTATGCAAAATGAACTCTGTGAAATACTTTGAAACTAATTGTGCAAGTAATAACTACATTTTTTCAGTAGTCCTGAGTAGGCTTAATGGTATTCATAGTTTTTCACAGACAGCTTAAAACACATGGAGCAGCAGATGAATCTTTTTGACCTCAAAGGCATATTTAGTTGTTTGATGTTTGGCACTTTGTAGAAGTTTTCTGTATCCATGTCTATGATGTGTTAGAAAAATAAATCTCTGGTCCACACTTGCTTTCAACTTGTCTTCAATACAGTTAAAAAGCTGTCACCTTTGAGATTTGCCAGTATTTTGTTCATGATGAAAGGAATATATGTTGTACTCTCAGAATAGTATAAAGCGTATTGATCATCAACTTTTCTCACAGAAATAATTTTATTTATTAGAGTGCAGTGACATTTCAAGCCAACCCAACAGAAAAGCATCATAATTTACTTTAGTTGCAGAGGGAGTGGATTTTAGTGTTTTGGGAATAATGATGTCTTTGAAGATTGCTACACATAATAAACATGCAGTAAATTTCATATGATTTTTATTTCCTATAAAATATTTTTTTTGTTCATTCCCAAGATGCAATTATTAATTCAAAGGTAATGCTTTTTTCTCAGCCAATGCAGAAATGTTACAAATCCATTTTTTGTTTTTGTTTAATATTACAGGTCACTTGCTGCTGAATGGGGTCGATATGGTATGAGATTTAATGTGATTCAGCCAGGACCTATTAAAACAAAGGTATTGCTAATTGGGCTTAGAACAAACACTATTATTTCCCTGTCTGAAATAGCCATTTAACATTTTTCTTATTCAAGCCTTTTCTTTCTTTCATAATTGGTTTCTTATGTATCTCCAGATTGCAAAATCCTTTGTGTAAATTTATTTTATTAGCCTGATTCTGTTGTCCACTGTATTCGCATTCATTCTCAGCAACCTGAAGGTTAAAATGAGTTTCACAATATAGGCCGCAATTTTGCCGGCACTCAGCGGACCCTCTCCAGTGCCTCTATATCCTTTTTATAATATGGCGACCAGAATTGTTCGCAGTACTCTAAGTGGTCTAACCAAGGTTCGATAAAGGTTTAGCATAACTTCCCTACTTTTCAATGCTATACCTCTAGAAATAAACCCAATTGCTTGGCTTGCTTTTTTATGGCCTTGCTAACCTGTGTCGCAACTTTTAGTGATTTGTGTATTTGTACTCCAAGATCCCTTTGTTCCTCTACCCCACCTAGACTCGCACCCTCCAAGTAATAAGTGACCTCCCTATTCTTCCCACCAAAATGTAATACCTCACATTTATTTGTGTTGAACTTAATTTGCCAATTATATGCCCATTCTGCAAGTTTATTAATGTCCTCTTGTAATTTGTTGCAGTCGTCCTCAGTATTGACTATCCCTCCCAATTTGGTGTCATCTGCAAATTTAGAAATTGTGTTTTTGATTCCAAAGTCTAAATCATACACGTGCATACCCTTGTGTGTTGTTAGTTGGTATGTGTAGTAATGCCTCTGCTATCTCTTCCCTAGATTCTTTTAAAATGCGTAGATGCAATCCATCCGGACCAGGGGTTGTATCCTCTTTGAGTTTGATTAGTTCATTGAATGTATCCCCTCTTTATACTTATCTCATTACTAATCTCATCATCCAATGTCATGTCCACCTGTTCTATCTCTCTGGTAAATACTGAAGCAAAATAATTATTTAATATTTCTGCCATCTCTCTATTGTTACCTGTGGTATTATCCTGTCTATCCCTTAATGGCCCTATTCCCCTCCCAACCTTCCTTTTTTTATAATTGTTTTATGTTCCTTGATAATTTAATTTTATAGTTCCTCTATATCTACCGATGTCCTGGGGGAGTGTTTGCTAGTGCTGTTGGGGAGGGTTTAAACTAAAATGGCAGGGGGTTGGGAACCTGTGCAGGGAGACAGAGGAAAGGGAAGCAAGGATAGAAGCAAAAGACAGGAAGGAGAAAAGCAAAAGTGGAAGTCAGAGAAATCAAGGGTGTAAATCAAACATGGCCACACTAAACAATAATTCTAAAAGGTCTAAGAGTGTTAAAAAAACAAGCCTGAAGGCTTTGGGGTAGAAATTAGGTCGCGCCTCATTTGGGGCGCAAATATCGTCCGGACGCAAATTTTAGCGCCTGGCGCTAATTATCGGCACTGACGGGAAACTTCACTTTTACCGCCCCGGGAGGTGAGTGGAGCGCTAAAGCAGGCGCTGCACACCTCTCTTAAGGCGCAAAGGCCGAGCAGTGAGGCGCTAACTCGGAGCGCTGGCGAAGCTCATGTAATGTCAGTCAGCAATGGAACACACACACAATGGCACGGGCCAGTTCTTAAAGGGGATGGTTAATCTTGCTTTCCATCCACATCCTGTTCATTGCTGCCTTGAATCTCGGCCTGGAGAGACTTGCACATCAAATGTGCTGGAAAGAACAATGGAGAGCACCAGGCAAAGAGCTCAGAGTGCAGCTCCCACGGTCTCTGCTAAATCGATACAAGGAATGGCAAATCAAAATGAACCTGCAAAGTGCTGCTCAGTACCCAAAACTCCTTCACACAACGTTGAATCTCTCCAGAAGTCTCTCCCTCTCTCTCTCAGAATGCGTAGTTCAAAAATGCCACCAACAATAAAAGACAGGAAGAGGCCCCCTTTAAATAGCGCCCCCCCCAGCCCCACAGCAATTGATAGCGTTCCAGTCTTCTGGTCGTTGGAAGCGCCAGGCGGTAAGGCAGGGGGCGCCACTCAATTTCCGCTACGGGGCGCCCCAAGGGCGTTGCACCATGGAATGACGTCACAATCTGCGCGCGCAGGTGGTCGCAGCGGTAAGCTTTAGCGCCGCCGCACAATCTCAAGTTAAGTTCTCGAGCGGCGCAAACATCGCTGCGCCCGGGCGTTAGCGGCTTTGCGCCCCATTAGCGCCCTCTTAAGGCGCTAACGGATGGCGCAACCAAGTGAATTTTTACCCCTTTGTGTCTTAATGCAAGGAGCATTCGTAATAAGGTGGATGAATTAGCTGCACAAATAGATGTAAATGGATATGATATAATTGGGATTACGGAGACATGGCTCCAGGGTGACCAAGGCTGAGAATTCAACATCCAGGGGTATTCAATATTCAGGAAGGACAGACAAAAAGGAAAAGGAGGTAGGTAGCATTGCAGGTTAAAGAGGAGATTAAAACAATAGTAAGGAAGGATATTAGCTCTGATGAAGTGGAATCTGTATGGGTAGAGCTGAGAAATACCAAGGGGCAGAAAACGTTAGTGGGAATTGAATACAGACCCCCAAACAGTAATACTGAGGTTGGGGATGGCATTAAATGGGAAATTAGAGACGCGTGCAATAAGGGCACAGCAGTTATCATGGGGGACTTTAATCTACATATAGATTCGGCTAACAAAATTAGTAACAATACTGTGGAGGAGGAATTCCTAGAGTGTATACGGGATGGTTTCCTGGACAATATGTAGAGGAACCAACTGGAGATCAGGCCATCTTAGACTGGGTATTATGTAATGAGAAAGGATTAATTAGCAATCTTGTTGTGCGAGGCCCCTTGGGGAGGAGCGATCATAATATGATAGAATTCTTCATTAAGATGGAGAGTGAAGTAGTTGACTCAGAGACTAGGGTCCTGAATTTAAATAAAGGAAACTATGATGGTATGAGGTGCGAGTTGGCTAGGATGGATTGGGGAACATTACTTAAATGGTTGACGGTGGATAGGCAATGGCAAACATTTAAAGATCGCATGGATTAACTACAGAATTTGTTCATCCCTGTTTGGCATAAAAATAAAACAAAAAAGGTGACTCAACTGTGGCTAACAAGGGAAATTAGGGATAGCATAAGATCCAAGGAGAGGACATATAAATTTGCCAGAAAAAGCAGTAAACCTGAGGATTGGGAGCAGTTTAGGATTCAGCAAAGGAGGACAAAGGGATTAATTAAGAAGGGGAAAATAGAATATGAGAGTGAGCTTGCAGGGAACATAAAAACTGACTGCAAAAGCTTCTATAGATATGTGAAGAGAAAAAGATTGGTGAAGTCAAGCGTAGGTCCCTTGCAGTCAGAATCAGGGGAATTTATAATGGGGAACAAAGAAACGGCAGACCAATTAAATACATACAGGAAACTTTCGTTTATCCGGCACCCAAATATCCGGAATTCTCGCTTAACCGGCAAAAATCATCCTCCGAAAACTCCTCTCAAATAACCGGCAATGTTGCCGAGTCGCAGTCGAGTCTCCGCGAACGCCGAGTGCTCCGAAAACTCCTCTCAAATAACCGGCAATGTTGCCGATCCAGAGTCCGAGTCCGAGTCCGCGAACGCCGATTTAGTCAGTAGGGGTACTTTTCAAAAGTGCCACTACTCGACCTCCTGGCGCTGTCGGAAGTCCGAAACACGGCAGTAGCAGGAGTTGATTCTCCCGCGCTGCCTGGAGTCTCTTTGTTAAAAATAGCCTCGGTAGATATAACTCTCCGTTATCCGGTACTTTCGATAAACCGGCACCACGCCGGTCCCGTCGATGCCGGATAAACAAAAGTTTCCTGTACTTTGGTTCTGTCTTCACAAAGGAGGACACAAATAACCTCCCAGAGATGTCGGGGAACATAGGGTCTAATGAGAGGGAGGAACTGAATGAAATCAGTATTTGTAAGGAACTGGTGTTAGGGAAACTGACGGGATTGAAGGCTGATAAATCCCCAGGGCCTGCTAATCTACATCCTAGGGTACTTAAGGAAGTGGCCCTAGAAATAGTAGATGCATTGCTGGTCATTTTCCAAAATTCTATCGACTCTGGAACAGTTCCCATGGATTGGAGGGTAGCTAATGTAACCCCACTATTTAAAAAAAGGTGGTAGAGAGAAAATGGGGAGTTATAGACCGGTAAGCCTGACATAGTGGGCAAAATGCTAGAGTCCATTATAAAAGATGTAATAGTCCAACAGCTTTATTTGAAATCACAAGCTTTCGGAGCGCTGCTCCTTCGTCAGGTGACGAAGGATCAGCGCTCCGAAAGCTTGTGATTTCAAATAAAGCTGTTGGACTATAACCTGGTGTTGTGCGACTCCTCACATTTGACCACCCCAGTCCAACACCGGCATCTCCACATCAAAAGATTGGAGGATAGCGAATGTAACCCCACTATTTAAAAAAGGTGGTAGAGAGAATACGGGGAATTATAGACCTGACATCGGTAGTGGGGAAAATGCTGGAGTCCATTATAAAAGATATAATAGCAGAGCACTTGGAAAACAGTGACAGGATCGGACAAAGTCAACATGGATTTACAAAAGGTAAATCATGCTTGACTAATCTACTGGAATTTTTTGAGGATGTAACTGGTAGAATAGATAAGGGAGAACCAGTGGATGTGGTGTATTTGGACTTTCAGAAGGCTTTCGATAAGGTCCCGCATAAGAGATTAGCGTACAAAGTTAAAGCACATGGTATTGGGGGTAAGGTACTGTCTTGGATAGAGAACTGGTTGGCAGACAGGAAGCAAAGAGTTGGAATAAACGGGTCTTTTTCCGAGTGGCAGGCAGTGACTAGTGGGGTACCGCAGGGATCGGTGCTAGGACCCCAGCTATTCACAATATATATTAATGATCTAGACGAGGGAACTAGATGTAATATCTCCAAGTTTGCAGACGACACAAAGCTGGATGGGCGTGTGTGCTGTGAGGAGGATGCAGAGAAACTCCAGTATGATTTGGACAGGTTGGCTGATTGGGCAGATGCATGGCAGATGCAGTATAATGTGGATAAATGCGAGGTTATCCACTTTGGTGGCAAAAACAGGAAGGCAGATTATTATCTGAACGGCAATAGATTGGGAAAAGGGGAAGTGCAACGAGACCTGGGTGTCCTTGTGCACCAGTCGCTGAAGGCAAGCATGCAGGTGCAGCAGGCGGTTAAGAAGGCAAATGGTATGTTGGCCTTCATAGCGAGAGGATTCGAGTACAGGAGCAAGGATGTCTTGCTGCAGTTGTACAGGGCCTTGGTGAGACCACACCTTGAGTATTGTGTGCAGTTTTGGTCGCCTTATCTGAGGAAGGATGTTCTTGCCATGGAGGGAGTGCAGCGAAGATTCACCAGACTGATACCTGGGATGGCAGGAATGACATATGAAGAGAGATTGGGTCGATTAGGCTTATATTCGCTAGAGTTTAGAAGAATGAGAGGGGATCTCATTGAAACATATAAAATTCTAACAGGACTAGACAGACTAGATGCAGGAAGGATGTTCCCGATGGCGGGGGAGTCCAGAACCAGGGGTCACAGTCTAAGGATAAGGGGTAAGCCATTTAGGACTGAGATGAGGAGGAATTTCTTCACCCAGAGAGTGGTGAACCTGTGGAATTCTCTACCATAGAAGGCAGTTGAGGCCAATTCATTAAATATATTCAAGAAGGATTTAGATATATTTCTTAAGGCTAAAGGGATCAAGGGATATGGGGAGAAAGCAGGGACAGGGTACTGAATTTGGATGACCAGCTGTGATCTCATGAAATGGCGGAACAGGTTCGAGGGGCCGAATGGCCTACTCCTGCTCCTATCTTCTATATTTCTATGTTTCTTTGCCTTCCTAATTGTTTTTTTGACTTTTCTCCTAATATTTTCGTATTCTCCCATATCATGCACTCCACTGCTGTCTATGTGCTTAATGTATGCCTCTTTCCTTACCCTCAATTGTTCCTTTATAGCTTTATTCATCCATGGAGTCTCATTAGTGTTTAGTTTGTTCTTTCCTTTTAGCAGAAAATATTGTTCCTGCACTCTGTTGAACACCGTTTTAAATGTTTCCCATTGCTATTCTACATCGTTGTTTGCCAATATTGGTGCCCATTTTATTTTCCCATGTTTTAGTCTCAGCCCCTCAAAATCAGCTTTTCTTCAATCTATTACCCTGGTTTTCGTCATACTTATGTCCTTCTAAATTATCATCTTAAAGCATATTATATTATGTTCACTATTGCCTCGATGTTCCCCTACCTTTACTTCTCTTATCTCCTCTGGTTCATTCCCCATTACTAGATCCAATAGCGAATCCTCCCTTGTTGGGCTTTTCACATTTTGGGTTAGAAAGGAGTCCAGTGCACATTGTAGGAACTCCATTCTCTTATCCCCTTTACCTACCTCTTCTGTCCAATTAATATTCGGGTAGTTGAAATCCCCCATGATGATTATTCTATGTTTTTTACTCATTTCCCTCATTTGCTTGCATATTTCTTCCTCCACTATTAGGTGGTCTGTAGACTACACCTATTAATGTGATTGGTCCTTTATTATCTTTTATCTCTATCCATATGGATTCTATTTTTTGTCTTGCTGATAGCTACGTCACTTTTTCTACTGCCATTATGTTATCCCTAATAAGTACAGCTACTCCACCTCCCCTTTTTCCCTCTCCTCTTTTCTGAATATGTTATACACTGCAATGTTTAATTCCCAGTCCTGATTTTTCTGTAGCCATGTCTCAGTAATCCCTACTATGTCTGGTTCCTCGCAACGCATGATTGCCTCCAGCTCCCCTGTTCTATTACGGACACTGTGTGCATTGCTGTAGAGATAGTTTAACTCATTTTTAATAGGATTTCCTCTCACTTTATGTTTAACCATCTTTTTAGACTCCTGTTCTATAACTTTATTTATTCCCTTGCCATCAATGTCCTCCCTTACTTTATTCTTTCCTATGCTCTCTTTTCCTGTTTTGTTTATAATTAGGCTGGCTACGTTTCTTGTAGATCCCTCCCCCCATCTTACTAGTTTAAAGCCTTTGCCACCTCCCTATTTACCCTTTCCGCTAGAACACGGGCCCCATCGGTACAGCTCCTTCCTGTCCCAGAACTGGTGTCAGTGTCCCATGAAAAGGAACCCCTCTTTCCCACACCAGCCCTTTAGCCACATGTTAATTCTCCTGATCTGTCTGCTTCTATGCCAATTTGCATGTGGCTCGGGCAATAATCCAGAGATTGTTACCCTCGAGGTCACTAAAAGGTTTGCGCCACTGCAGCCTGGTCCTCCTGACGACATCCCTGCTTGTGCCCTCCTGTGCAATGTGCAACCAGGCTGTGTTGATCTCCTAGGGAGATCTCTTCCGCCCATTGGAAGGGAAGAGAATCTCCCTGCATGCTGTGACTCCCTCCATAAGCATATGGAGGGAGTCATGGGAAAGCCTGGGTGCAGCCCTGCATCTCTGTGCAGTGCTTGTCAGTGTCTGCAGCAGCTCAATGCTGTAGAACACTGACAGCACAAATGTCAAAGTAAATTTGCGCATGGTCCCTATAAGGAAACCGGCTGATGACGCGTCATAAATGACGTCATCAGACCCACTTCCTTGAATTGGCCGGGAAACTCGCTGGGCGGGCTTAACAAGCCCAATCAAGGGAAAGTCATGTCGGAGGCCGGGAGGGAGCCAACAGCAGGGCCGAGACCCACCACCGATGTCTCCCGCCACGGACCCGCCGAGGTAGGGAAAATTGCAGCCATAGTATCGGCAGTTAGTAATGATGCAGGAGCATTCCCAAGTATATTCATTAGTTGTTGGGAATCAGGATATATAACTTTCTTGACTATTTTTCTAGAATTTGATTCAAAAAATATTGATGAAAACGAGTTTATAGAATTCCATAGGACTTTGACATTTGGCTAGCCATAAAGTAGGAAGACAATAAAGGGGATCAAAATGATAACAACACATGGACTAAAAGTAGCTCCACCTATTTTCCTCTGCTTTGTGCCCAGGAAATAGGCATAGCCAGGGTACAGAGCTGAGGAAAATCAACCCCAGTATTCTCTAGATCAAGAAACAATTGTTATCCGACACCAAGATAGCTCCATTTACCATTCCTCCAAGCATTTAGCATCAACAGAAGAAAAATCTTTGCCATGTTCCTCAAATATGCTCTCAGTACCAAGCTGCTCCTGAGTTTTGCCTTGACGGGTGGGGGAGGAGGAGTCAGCCCCTCTACAAGATGAGAAAAGCCTCATACCAATGACCATGAGTAAAAGTGAATTTGATTCATGCAACATAATTGTGGTAAGCCATGCAACTGACTTTAGAGCTAAGCAATCAATATGTGGAACTGTAGTGTGTTACAAACCAAATTAGATACTTGGTGGACATGAGATTTAGCTTCTTGCTTGGGATTCGGGAATTCCATCTAAACTACCAAAACTAACAAACGGCAAGGATTTTGGGAAAACTATGTGGAAGAATCATCAAAACGCTGCAGCCTTGCTTACCTTTTTGGTAACTCCTGGACTCAAACTGGTCCAAACCATTTCAAACTTGTAGACTGGATGAGGCTGATTTAGTCCATGCTGAAATCCGTTGTTTACAAAACTGGAGAGATGTGGGCAGTTCTTTGACTGCAACAGCACTTTACATTGGTAGAACTTGAGCTTTACTTATGCCAGGTACACACAACTATAAATCAATATTCTGTATTGACCCAAAAAATCGATACAGAATGCTGCCAACAAAGCTTCTCCTGCCTGTGGAACTTTCCCAGACAGGTGTTCCCTGGGACTCTTTTTTTAAATATAGAAGTCCAAATATAAAGCTGGTGATCACTAGCTAAGCCAAGGTTGCTGGAATGTGTATGAGGCTATGGGAAATCTTTAATTTTCCCACTGGTACTTCAGTACAATTCCTTCAAGTTTTTCTATCCTCCACCAGGGGCGTTTGTGAGACCTCTACCCTTATTATAGTTGTCTGTTTTTGCATACTGTTGTTATGTCACCTAATTGGGAAGTGCCTCTTTGTATTTTTTATCTTCATGGTATCTATTAGTCACTCATTGGATCCAACCTGGAGTTTGTAAGATTCATTGGTATGAATATCCCTTCACAAGAAGTCAAAAAATGAGCACTGTGGGACACAATATTTTGTAAGCTTACAAGGCCACTTTTTCTAGGTTTATTGGCAAGCTATGAACCAATGTTTTGTGCTGAGAAACCTGGCATGGATCTTTTCACCTGGTGAACAGAGGGAGGTTTCAGTTGTAACCCTGTTGCACCACAGGAGCTGAATTCTGGACATTAATGGGATAAGTGTCCCTTTCCAGAAAACAGATACTCTCCTCCTTTTAAGACTCACTTTTTGGCCAAGTTTTTGATCACTCCTCCTAATACCTGCTTTTGCTCAGTGTCTACTTTTTTCCTTCATGCATTTGTGAAGCACTTTGAATCATTTTTCTACGTTAAAGGTACTACACAAATGTATGTGGTTGTAGGTGTAGGTGCAGCAATAGTAGTAGTGTTAGTAGTAGTAGTAATAGCCAGAAATTCAGGTGGCGGTCTGGATAAGGGATAATTGTTGCAGCGAAGGTCTGTGTTAGTGCTCAGATTGATTATATCCACTGCGTTGCCATAAAACCTGCTGCTCATGAAACTAATGCTTTTGGCATAATGACCCAAACACACTAGCAACCAGCACTTGAAGTTACTTAAGCTCAGGGCAAAAAAGGTTGTCTAACTGAGCAGAGTTTAGATTAATAGAGCATTTCTGCAACATGTTTGTAATATCATCAGAAAGTAACCCTTTTGTTTCAGTGTCTTAAGCTTTCTCCTGTGTACCAAAAATGAACAGTCAGTTCTACCGAGTTTTCTTAGTGGAGCTGAATGTCTTGGGATTTTAGTAGCTAGATTAGATTGTACAGATTACTGAATGTCATCTGCAATAACATTACACTTAGTCAGATTCCTACTGGTCAAAGCTGAAGTTTGAATGTGTATCATTAAACATCAAACAAGCAGTTTTATACTGCAAGAAAATGCCCAGAGTTTAGAGTCTCAACTGAGACTGGCACAAGTGTTTGGAAATCTTTATAAATCATTAATCCACTTGGGAGATGAAAATAATTATCTGTCAAAAAGATTTCTTTAAAAATTTATTACGGTTGGTCCTTAAAATTATTTTGTTCTTGAGGTGATCAAGCAATTAAGAATGTGGTCTGATCTTTATGCCGATTAATCTTCTATGGTAGCTTTCAGAATGTATACGCATTTTTTTTTAAGTAACATTTGAAATTTTCCACAGAGTGTATTAATAATCTCGGAACAGTTGTATTGCCAAATCCATATTTGTAAATTTTAAAGTGGGAGAGTTGTCAGCTTAGAGCAGAGAAGGTTGAGAGGAGATTTGATAGAGGTGTTCAAAATCATGAGGGGTCTAGACAGAGTAGATAGAGAGAAACTGTTCCCATTGGCAAAAGGGTCGAGAACCAGAGGACACAGATTTAAGGTGATTGGCAGAAGAACCAAAGGCGACATGAGGAAAAACTTTTTTACGCAGCGAGTGGTTAGGATCTGGAATGCACTGCCTGAAAGGGTGGAGGAGGCAGACTCAATTGTGGCTTTCGAAAGGGAATTGGATAAGTACCTGAAGGAAAAAGATTTGCAGGGCTACGGGGAAAGGGTTGGGGAGTAGGACTAGCTGAAGTGCTCTTGTAGAGAGCCAGCATGGGCATGACGGGCTGAATGGCCTCCTTCTGTGCTGTAACCATTCTTTGATTCTAGTGGTTATGGTATTGGACTAGCAACCAAGACATTGTAAATTCTCTCCACAGGTGCTGCCTGACCTGCTGAGTACTTCCAGCATTTTCTGTTTATATTTCAGCCGTGGCTCAGTTGGTAGCACCCTCGCCTCTGAGTCAGAAGGTTGTGGATTCAAGTCCCACTCCAGAGACTTGAGCATAGAAATCTAGGCTGACACTCCAGTGCAGAACTGAGGGAGTGCTGCACTGTCGGAGGTGCCGTCCTTCGGATGAGACGTTAAACCAAGTCTGCTGTCTCAGGTGGACGCAAAAAGTCCCATGGCACTATTTCAAAGAAGAGCAGGGGAGTTATCCCCGGTGTACTGGCCAATGTTTATCCCTCAATCAACATCACTAAAAAAACAGATTATCTGGTCATTATTACATTGCTGTTTGTGGGAGCTTGTGATGTGCAAACTGGCTGCTGCATTTCCTACAACAGTGACAAATTGGATGCAGTGTTTTCTACATTACAACAGTGACTACACTTCAAAAAGTACTTAATTGGCTGTAAAGCACTTTGGGACGTCCGGTGGTTGTGAAAGGCACTATATAAATGCAAGTCGTTTTTCTTTTATTTCAGATTTCCAACATTTGCAGTATTTTGACTTTGTGCTGTGAATTCAAATCCCAGTATTGCAAGTTGAAATTGCATTCAATAAAATCTGGTAATTTATGTTAGTGTGTCTTTGATGTAGGGAAAGATTGAATCTCTGCATTTTCTCTGTGTTTATATTCTGTGAATTCTTGTAGATTCTCTCACAGTAACTTTACCTGAAGAAGGGGCAGGATAGCTCTGAAAGCTTGTAATTTTAAATAAATCTGTTGGACTATAACCTGGTGTTGTGCGACTTCTCATTTTTGTCCACCCCAGTCCAACGCCAGCAAATCCGCATCATGGTAATTTATGGACTGTCACCGGGAAAAATAATATGAAAATTGCTGGATTATTGTAAAAATCCAAGTGGTTCACTATTATAGTCCAAACTAGGAAGAATGCATGACTCCAGTCCCACATTATGCGGTTATCTCTTAATGCCCTCAGAGCAACTAGCGATGGACAATAAATGCTGTCTTTCCAGTGTCAGTCACATCTCAAGAACAAATGTTACATTCTATTTTCCCAAACACGATTGTTCATTTGCAAGAATGAATGTAATTTTAATAGATTTCTCCTTTAGGTGAGGTTTACAAATGGACTAATGTATCATAACAATGCTATAATTTCATAAATATGTAAGCTACTGAAGCAGAAAAACATACAAAATGGTTGAATTTTAAATGTTAATCAGAAATGTTTATGCTTTCATTTTTGAGTTATTTGTCTTCTTGTAAGCCCTGCATAGACCTTGGGCCAGGTAAACGCTGGGCATTTATGACACTCTGTTTAAAAGCTACAGTATGCTAAAAATGTTAGTACTATTATGCATTTTCTTTATTTGAGTCTGGAATAATTGTACTTCAAGTGAGAGCTAAGCATTTTTTTTACTGAAATATGTCGTGGCTTTCAAATTAAGTTTGCCTGGTCAGATATGAGAGAGATTTCAATTGTATTTTCTATTTTTAGGGTGCCTTTAGCCGACTTGACCCAAGTGGTATGTTTGAAAAAGAAATACTAAAGAGAATCCCAATGGGCCGCCTTGGTACAGTGAATGAAATTGCCAACCTTGCAGCCTACCTCTGCAGTGATTATGCCAACTGGGTTTCAGGAGCAGTAAGTTCACTTTTGGAATGCTCTAGTTGTTTATTTAAAGCACATTTTCTTAATAATCAACCCACAAGTGCCATGCACTGATTATCTCCAACAGGAGAGAGCCTAACCATCTCCCCTTGGCATTCAGTGGAGTCACCATTGACCAGAAACTCAACTGGACCAGCCACATAAATGCCATGACTACTATAGCTGGTCAGATGCTGGGTATTCTGCAGCGAGTGGCTCACCTCCTGACTCCCCAAAGGCTTTTCACCACCTACAAGGCACAAGTCAAGAATATGATGGAATACTCTGTATGGGTGCAGCTGCAACACACTGAAGAAGCTTCCAGACAAAACAGTCCACATGATCGGCATCCCATCCATCAGCTTAAACATCCACACCCTCCACCATTGGCGTACCATGGCTGTAGTGTGTACTATCTTATAGGATGTACTGCAGCAAGTAGCCAAGGCTTCTTTGGCAGCAGCTCCCAAACCTGCAACCTCCACCACCTAGAAGAGCAAAGATACCAGGTGCATGGGAACACCATCACCTCCAAGTTCTCCACCAAGTCACACACCATCCCAAATTGGACCGATATCGCTGTTCCTTCATAGTCGCTGGGACAGAATCCTTGGACTCCTTACCTAACAGCAGTGTTGGGAGTACCTTCACCACACGGACTGCAGTGCTTCAAGAAGACCCACCACCACCTTCTCAAAGGCAACTAGAGATGGGCAATAATTGCCGGCCTTATCAACGATACCCATATCCTGAGAATTAATTCAAAAAATTCCTGAATTATAGTATCAGTAGTGATGCCCTTACATATTGCTGAACCATACAGGATAAAAAATGGAAATCAAACATTGTATGAGACAAGTTAGCTGATGCACTTTACTTTGGAGAAGAGTGTGCGCTGTTTGTATTATATATTATCAATTCATGTTCAAACTATAAGTATGTAAGTTAATACTTTAGGTATTTAATGTTAACCTGGGTTTAAAAAAAGTGAACTTTCAAGTTTGAGTGATTGAAATTTTAAGATATTAATTGAGTGCTCCAGTTCCACTAAAATAAAATACAAAATGACGTAAACTACCAAGCTCAGCTATGTACAAGCAATTTGACAATAGTAATGAATTAGGATAATTTTAGGTTTTAACTTTAGTCAGGAATTGAATTGTAAAGAATCTTATATTTTTCCACACACGAGCTTTTGCAGATGTTATGAATATTAACTTTTCATGAGTTTACTCTGTTCCCCTGCAAATTGGTGTGCTTAAGTGGTGATGCAAGAGGTCTTTCGCAAAAGCAATGTTGTGTGCTGTTATATGAACTTGTGCTCTCTGGCATTCAGCATTACAGCTTCATAAACATTTCACACTCTTGTGCATGCTGTTTATATTCTGCAGTATAAGAAAGATTTTTTTAATTAAGTTTTAAACCAAATGTAATTGAACATTAACCTTTATGTTTGTGCTTTTTAGGTAATAAGGTTTGACGGTGGTGAATATGTTTCAATAGCTGGTGAATTTAACAATCTACAGAAGGTAATGTCAGCTTCAGCTACTGTTCCATTCTCTTATGCCCCCTTTCCCCTAGCTTCTGACTTCCTTACATATACAGGAGGCAGAGCAAAATAACTGTCGTCGGCTTTTATATCAGTCCAAAAGGTGTGCTTTGCAGGGAACCACATTTTTCCGACCACAAGAAAGTGTTTATTTAATTTATTCGTTCACGGGATGTGGGCGCCGCTGGCAAGGCCGGCATTTATTGCCCATCTTCTTGAACCGCTGCAGTCCTTATGGTGAAGGTACTCCCACAGTGCTGACTTTGTCGTAGCGGTTTGATACAACTGAGTGGCTTGCTAGGCCACTTCAGAGGGCAGTTAAGAGTCAACCACATTGCTGTGGGTCTGGAATCACATATAGGTCAGACCAGGTAAGGACGGCAGATTTCCTTCCCAAAAGGACAGTAGTGAACCAGATGGGTTTTTCCAACAATCCGATAGTACTGATGCTAGCTTTTTAATTCCAAATTTATTTAATTAACTGAATTTAAATTCCCCCAGGTGGGATGTGAACTCACATCTCTGGATTATTAGTCCAGTAACATAACCACTATGCTACCATACCCCTAAAGTGTATCACCACTGAGAGGCTCTCCATCAAATCTTATACCCAAGAACTTGGTACGTGTACACAGAACATAGAGTTCAAAGTTCACGTTCTCTTATTACTGGTTGGTTAAATAGTAGGAGCTGCTATTCACTAGTACAATTATTTGGTTTCTGTAATCATTTTTCAGAAATATAAAACCATATACAGTAAACTCTTGTTTAAATAGCACTTAATCATCCGGAATACTTTAATAACCGGCAAAATAGATAACCGGTAATCTTGCCGAATCCATCCAGCACTCGTTTTGCCGAGTCCGAGTCTCCCACGGTGGCCGAGTTAGTCAGTGGTTTTTATTTTTGTTTGTGTTAAAAATTGCCTTGGTAGATATACCTCTCTGTTATCCAGAATTTTTCATCAACCGGCACCATCCTGGTCCCATAGGTGCCGGATACGAAAGAGTTTACTGTATAATGCATTTATCTCTGTTAGAATGTTGTTACTAATCATAGATTAGCCAAATAATGGTAACACACATTCCTTTTTTATTCTAGGTTACAAATGAACAATGGGATATGCTAGAGTCTCTGATTAGGAAAACCAAAGGCTCCTAAGTATGACATAAATCTTGTAAACAATTGAACAGAATTTAAAATAATACAAGTCAAGAATATTCTGCCAGCCAAATTGGTAACTTTATTCAAGTAGAAGAACTCTTGGTTTTTGTTGATTTATTTTGATCAGGTTTTTCTAAGAATTATTTTGAAACCTAATGTAAGTTGAAATGTCTTTTGATAGGAACTATATTGCTTAATTTAGAATCACAGTTTGACAATTGGAATATTATTTTTAATTAAACAAGGGACAGCAGTTCTGCTACTCTGCTCAGCCCAGCCACAAGGCAGAGTGGGACTGAAATATCCTGAAAATGTTTCCCATGTAGCATGTAGTGCAGTCACTATTATGCCTATCACTATAACTAATACTTGCACAATGCCAACAGAGGTAGGAATTGAGGATGATTCCTTAAATTTGTAAATTGACATTTTATGCAGAGAAAAGGATACACGGAAATTATATTAAAAGTGTGGCGTACAGCTTCTGTCAAAAATGTATCTAGTGACATTAGTTTGTAAAGTAAATGTTTAAAAACAGGATTATAGGGCCTTGATATTAGATTTGGTGTAATGAATCCTTTAATGACTTTTAATTTTAAAATATCAGATTATGAGTGGATTTAAAGCCACTGACCTACACAGTGATGCTACACTGACCATGTTGTAAGCAAAAAAGTCCATTATAATGCAATCTGGAATCGGTATTAAACGTACAGAGTAATTGTACTGGTGAATGCCTTCGTATATGATGATGTGTATGCCTTTTGTCAGTTAGCTTATGCTTTCCTATCTGTATTTTCCCCATGGCTCAAGCATTTTCTACTCTTTACTCAGTCTCTGCATCCTCTGTATATCCATGATGTTTCCCATCTACTTTTATATATCCCAGAAAGATGCAAAGAATGAACAGAACAACATATAAATAAAAACAACCAAATAAAATAGCACGGAAGAGAAATTAAATTAGCTTTAACTTAATACTCATTAATAAATTATGTCATTCTAGAAAATCTTCAACATAGTGATTTTACTTGACTTGCATTTTGTTTCCTGTCTAATTTAAAGTATTACAATTTTTTTTAAAGTATACCTTGCTCAAAAGAAACAGATATGTAACAATTAATGAAAATCTTTCATGGGGCTGATTTTAACATCTTTAATTGTAAACTGTGGAAATTACACAATGTATCTTTTACCTTCAGTGCATTTATTAAACAATCTTTGCAACAGTTTTGTGAACATTTAATATAAACCCTTCCTTCAGTGCTAGACAAAAACAATTGCTTTTATGCCACATTTCATATAATCAGTTTCAGTTGTATACTTTATTGTATGAATTCTGTAGATACAAAAGCAGTAAATTACAAAGAGTATAGATACAACAGATCAGAAAGAATGTGTTGCACATTCTACTGATTAATCTATATGCAATCAGTGAACTTTACAGGTAGAAGGAAAGCATATCCTACACCCTTTTAGCACACAGCTATCTTCACACAAATCACAAGCACATGAGAATGCAAGATATTTAAAACTCTTCAGCACAGAGGATTAATGCCAAGTCTTTCCGAAAGAGTTTCCCTCCATCGGACAAAGCCATGATGCTTTTCTTGTACGTTGTAAGATTTTGAATGTCTAGGTCCTGTATTTAAAAAAAAAAATCATATAGTTAACTAAATTCCATGAACATCCTTTTAAAATAAAGCCTTCATTTTGTGCATCTTATTAAAATTAGTGGTTTTGAAATGTGTTGTTACTACCTTTTTGTTCTTTTCGCAGAGATCCTTTAGTAGAGCGTCTAATTCATTCTCATCTATGTATCCATTGCCATCCTAAGCAGAAGAAACAAATGCTAGTTTGAGGCACTTATATGTTCCTTGTAGAATACATATCTTATTAACAATCCCAATCCATCTATTCTAGTTACTGTATACTCTACAATGCATATAAGATAGGTTTCTGAAATACTAAGTCACTCCGTACTTTACAGTTGTCAATTGGTAAAAGCCTGACAAGTCACACCTTGAGAACATAAAACATGCAGAAAAGTGCTGTTCAACTTACTGCAAAGTAATATCCACAATCATCAGAATGAAAAGTTTTTCTCTAATTCCTCTTTTTTTTTTAAATGTCCCACTTCCCCGCTCTTTCCTCATATCCCTGTGATTTTTTTCTCCTTCAATTATTTATCCAATTCCCTTTTGAAGGCGACTGAAGATTGAATCTGTATGCACCACCCTATCAGGCAGTGCATTCTAAATCCGAGCCACTTGTGTAAAAATGCTTTTCCTCATGTCGCCTCTGCCTCTTCATGATTTTAAACACCTCTATCAAATTTCCTCTTAGCCTTCTTTGCTCGAAAGAGAACAACCCCAGCTTCTCCACTCTATCCACATAACTGTAATCCCTCATCCCTGGAACCATTCTAATAAATCTCTTCTGTACCCGCTCCAAAGCCTTCACATCCTTCCTAAAGTGTGGGGCCCAGAATTGGTCACAATACTCCAGCTGGGGCCAAACTAGTGTTTTATAAAGATTTTAACATAACTTCCTGGCTTTTGTACTCTATGCCTCTATTTATAAAGCCATATGCTTTATTAACTGCCTTGTCAACCAATCCCCGACCCTCGGGGGTGGTTCAATCCCGGGGAGGGTCTGATCCCTGATGCCGGGGGGCTTTGTATGGGGGGCGGGGGGGCAGGGAGAAGCACTCCTGCACCTCCTTGCCCACAAGCAGTGCTGTAAAGGCACTTACCTTCTCCCTGAAGCTGTGTGCGCCTCCCTTCAGCTGCCGGTTTCCCAAAGCCTGGGAAACTCAGCCGGCCACTGTTAAACCTGCAAAGCAGGTTAAATCAGAGGTTGCCAGCCTCATTAAAATATTTAAATTGCCAACCCGCCTCCTGGGAGCAGATTGGCTGCCCACCCCTTGTCCCGCTTCAGTTAAACCTTTTAAATTTTAACATCTGACCCGATTCCAACCCACCTGTTTTTGGGTGTTAAAAATTCACCCCGCAGAGTCTAAACCAGGAACTGTAAGTTAGAATAGTAAATTCAATGTCAAATAATGGACAGAAAGCAAAATATAGAGAGCGAAAGAAAGATAAGAGACAGAGTAACAAATGTTTTTTTTAATAAAAAAAAATCTCCCAACAATAAGTAAAATCTGAAGGAATGAGACTTGTAATAGTTAATTTTCAGTGCCAGAGAGGTTGTTTGGCAGTAATTATCACGCCGTTAAAAATTCCACTTCCACTTGAATAGACAAGCCCTAACTTTTTCTGGTGGGGTTACTCGGACAACAACTTCCTGATTTCCGCATGTAACTGCGCATGTGTGGATGCCGGAATTTGCCGTACGATTTACTCCATAATAATACAACAACAACTTGTATTCATATAGTGCCTTTAATGTAGTAAAACGTCCCAAGGCGCTTCACAGGAGTATTATAAGACAAAGATTTGACACCGAGCCACATAAGAAATTAGGGCAGATGACCAAAAGCTTGGTCAAAGAGGTAGGTTTTAAGGAGCGTCTTGAAGGTGGAAAGAGAGGTTTAGGGAGGGAGTTCCAGAGCTTAGGGCCTCGGCAGCTGAAGGCATGGCACCCGATGGTTGAGCGATTATAATCAGGGATGCTCAAGCGGGCAGAATTTGAGGAGCGCAGATATCTCGGGGTCAGGGGGGGAGGGGGGGGCGTTTGTGGGGCTGATGGAGCTTACAGAGATAGGGAGGGGCGAGGCCATGAAAGGATTTGAAAACAAGGATGAAAATTTTGAAATCGAGGTGTTGCTTAACCAGGAGCCAATGGAGGTCAGCAAGCACAGGGGTAATGGTGAGCGCCAATAGCCTCACCGTTATTTTTACCGCAAAATCCCTGCCATAGTCAATCAGGTGCCAGTGGCTAGAGCAAGAATGCATTCAGGTGGTCTTGTACTTGTTGAAACATGGTATTGGTGATGGCTAACTGGTTTTCCATGGAGAGGGCCATTGGAGTTTTTGCTGCCAGATCAATGACATTCATTTACGTTTTTCCATGAGGTATGATCGTAGCCGATCTGAGCGTTGAAACCTCTGAGCATTATTAGTTTTTAACTTCTTGGTGTTGATCTGATGATGATGATGATGAGATCTTCATAGAATTGCTTTTTGACGTCACTGGTGTTGGTCCTGGTTGGTGTGTAGGCACTAATGTAGGTGGAATAGCACTGTCGCCCGAGGGAGATCCGAATAATCATCAGCCTCTTGTTGATGCCTTTTGGTATGGTTTGTAGCTTGTGTGCTAAATCCGAGAAGAGTGAAGCCTACACCAGAAAGGCAGTGTTGAACTTCTGGCTTCCCGCTGCCCTGCCACAGTACCGAAACGGCTCTCATCAAAGTCACAAATGACATCCTTTGTGACTGACAAAGGTAAACTATCCCTCCTCGTCTTTCTCAACCTGTCTACAGCCTTTGACACGGTCCTCCTCCAATGCCTCTCCACCGTTGTCCAGCTGGGTGGGAATGCAGTCGCCTGGTTCCATTCTTATCTATCTAATTGTAGCCAGAGAATCACCTGCAATGGCTTCTCTTCCCGCTCCCGCATCATTACCACTGGTGTCCCCCAAGGATCTATCCTTCGCCCCCTCCCTATTTCTCATCTGCATGCTGCCCCTTGGCGACATCATCCGAAAACACAGTGTCAGTTTCCACATGTACACTAACGACACCCAGCTCTACCTCACCACCATTTCTCTCGACCCCTCCGCAGTCTTTAAATTGTCAGACTGCTTATCCGACGTACTGGATGAGCAGAAATTTTCTCCAATTAAATATTGGGAAGACCGAAGCCATTGTTTTCTGTCCCCGCCACAAACTCCATTCCTTAGCCAGATTCCATCCCTCTCCCTAACATCTGTCTGAGGCTGAACCACACTGTTTGCAACCTTGGTGTCATATTTGACCCTGAAATGAGCTTATGACCACATATCTGCGGCATAACTAAGACCGCCTATTTCCACCTCTGTAACATTGCCAGTCTCCGCCCCTGCCTCAGCTCATCTGCTGCTGAAACCCTCATCCATGCCTTTGTTACCTCTAGACTTGACTATTCCAACGCACTCCTGGTTGACCTCCCACGATCTACCCTACGTAAACTTGAGGTCATTCAAAACTCGGCTACCCATGTCCTAACTCACACTAAGTCCTGTTCACCCATCATCCCTGTGCTCGCTGACCTACGTTGGCTCCAGGTTAAGCAACGCCTCAATTTAAAAATTCTCATCCTTGTTTTCAAATCCCTCCATGGCCTCGCACCTCCCTATCTCTGTAATCTTCTCCAGCCCAGCCGCCCCCTCTACCCCACAACCCCCTGAGATATCTGCGCTGCTCCAACTCTGCCCTCTTGAGCATCCCTGATTATAATCACTCAACCATTGGTGGCTGTGCCTTCTGTTGCCTAGGCCCTAAGCACTGGAATTCCCTCCCTAAACCTCTCTGCCTCTCTACCTCTCTTTCCTCCTTTAAGATGCTCCTTAAAACCTACCTCTTTGAACAAGCTTTTGGTCATCTGCCCTAATTTCTTACTGGTGTCAAATCTTTGTCCTATAATACTCCTGTGAAACCCCTTGTGACGTTTTACTATGTTAAAGGTGCTATAGAAATAGAAGTTGTTGTTGTTGCAGTAAAAAGGTATACCCAGCACCGACTGCCTCGAACTGAGAGTTGTCACTAAGCCGGGTCTCATTGAGAGCAACTATATCAATATTATATCTGGCAATTTCTCTACCAAGTCTGTTGAGGCCATTGACATTGTTGAGCAGAGTACTAACAATCTACTAACCTGTCTGTCCTTAAGTCACTCAGTATTCTTCACTGTTAACCATGCTCACTATTTTTGTATTATCTGCAAACTTTGATATTATGTGCTCTATATTCAAAGCCAGATCACTTGTTCAATTATATATATTTCTGACCCTGCTCCTGAAGTTAAAACCATTTTTTTGCCTTGTTCTTGCTGTATCTGTCTTCAGTACTCAGACTCATAGAATGCTACAGTACAAAAACAGGACATTTGGCCCCTCACTTACGCCATACTTTTATGGGACTTTCATGGTGTAAAATTAACCGAATGCCACAGATGCACCATTCCAGTGGTGCAAGACTCCAGGAAATTCTGGGCCAGTAAATTCTCTGCTATTTTAGTAAATCTGTTAAAGGACCTGCGTTAAATGCCTCCACTAAAATAGCAAAAAGAGGAATTGCAAGAAAATACTTTGGGCCGAATTTTGCGGTCAGCAGCGAACGTACGTGCCAGCTGTTCGTTACACTTGCCCAGAGACTTTCTAAGAACTTAAGAAATAGCAGCAGGAGTTGGCCATACGGCCCCTCTAGTCTGCTCCGCCATTCAATAAGATCATGGCTGATCATCGACCTCAACTCCACTTTCCTGCCCAATCTCCATATCCCTTGATTCCCCTAGAGTCCAAAAATCTATCTATCTCAGCCTTGAATATACTCAATGACTCAGCATTCACAGCCCTCTGGGGCAGAGAATTCCAAAGATTCACAACCCTCTGAGTGAAGATATTCCTCCTCATCTCGGTCTAAATGGCCTACCCCTTATCTTGAGACTATGCCCCCTAGTTCCAGACACTCCAGCCAGGGGAAAAAACCTCTCAGCATCTACCCTGTTAATCCCCTTCAGAATCTTACATGTTTCAATGAGATCACCTCTCATTCTTCTAAACTCCAGAGAGTATAGGCCATTCTACACAGTTTCTCATCATAGGACAGCCCTCTCATCCCAGGAATCAATCTAGTGAACCTTTGTTGCACCGCCTCCAAGGCAAGTATATCCTTCCTTAGGTAAGGAGACCATAACTGTGCACAGTACTCCAGGTGTGGTCTCACTAAGGCCCTGTACAATTGTAGCAAAACTTCCTTACTCTTATACTCCAACCGCCTTGCAATAAAGGCCAACATGCCATTTGCCTTCCTTATTGCTTGCTGTACCTGCGCGCTAGCTTTCTGTGTTTCTTGCACGAGGACACCCAAATCTCTCTGAACACTAACATTTGAAAGTTTCTCCCCATTTAAAAAAAATCTGTTCTATTCTTTCTATCAAAGTGAATAACCTCACATTTCCCTACATTATACTCCATCTGCCACCTTACTGCCCACTGACTTAGTCTATCTATAGCCCTTTGCAAACTCTTTGTGTTCCCCTCACAGCTTACTTTCCCACCTATCTTTGTATCGTCAGCAAACTTGGATACATTACACTCAGTCCCTTCATCTAGGTCATTAATATAGATTGTAAATAGCTGAGGCCCCAACACTGATCCTTGCAGCACCCCACTAGTTACAGCCTGCCAACCTGAAAAAGATCCGTTTATCCCTACTCTCTGTTTTCTGTCCGTTAACCAATCCTCTACTATCCATGCTACTATATTACTCCCAACCCCATGAGCCCTAATCTTGTGTAATAACCTTTTATGTGGCACCTTATCGAATGCCTTTTGGAAATCCAAATATACTGCATCCACTGGTTCCCCTTTATCTACCCTGCTAGTTACATCCTCAAAAAACTCTAATAAATTTGTCAAACACGATTTCCCTTTCATAAAACCATGACTCTGCCTAATCATGTTATGATTTTCTAAGTGCCCTGATACCACTTCCTTAACAATGGATTCCAGCATTTTCCCGATGACTGATGTCAGGCTAACTGGCCTCTGGTTCCCTGTTTTCTCTCTCCCTCCTTTCTTGAATAGCGGTGTTACATTAGCGACCTTCCAATCCGCTGGGACCGTTTTAGAATCTAGGGAATTTTGGAAGATCAAAACCAATGCATCCACTATCTCTTCAGTCACCTCTTTTAGGACCCTAGGACGTAGGCCGTCAGGTCCAGGGGATTTGTCGGCTTTTAGCCCAATTAGCTTCTCTAGTACTTTTTCTCTACTTATATTAATTACGTTAAGTTCCTCACCCTCATTAGACCCTTGGTTCCCCACCATTTTTGTTATGCTTTTTGTGTCTTCTACTGTGAAGACAGATACAAAATATTTGTTTAACGTTTCTGCCATTTCCTTATTCCCCATAATAATTTCTCCTGTCTCAGCCTCTAAGGGAGCAACGTTTACTTTTGCTACTCTCTTCCTTTTTACATACTTGTAGAAGCTCTTACAATCTGCTTTTATATTTCTTGCTAGTTTTCTTTCATATTCTATTTTTTCCCTTTTTATCAATTTTTTGGTCAACCTTTGCTGGTTTCTGAAACTCTCCCAATCCTCAGGCTTACGACTATTCTTCACAACATTATAAGCTTCTTCTTTCAATCTAATGCTATCCTTAGCATCTTTAGTTAGCCACGGTTGGATCACTTTTCCTGTGGAGTTTTTGTTTCTTAATGGAATGTATTTTTGTTGAGAATTATGAATTATCTCTTTAAATGCTAGCCACTGCCTATCTACCGCCATACCTTTTAATCTATTTTTCCAACCTACCTTAGCCAACTCGCCCCTCATACCTATGCAATTGGTTTTATTTAAGTTTAAGACTCTAGTTTTGGACTTAGGCAAGTCACTCTCAAACTTAACGTGAAATTCTATCATATTATGATCACTCTGCCCCAGAGGATCCTTTCCTATGAGATTGCTAATTAACCCTGTCTCATTACACAATACAAGATCTAAAATAGCTTGTTCCCTGGTTGGTTCCATGACGTATTGTTCTAGGAAACTGTCCCGAATGCATTCCATGAACTCATCCTCCAGACTACCTTTGCCAATTTAATTTGTCCAGTCTATATGAAGGTTAAAGTCCCCCACGATTATTGCATTACCTTTGTTACAAGCTCCTACTATTTCTTGATTAATATTCTGTCCAACGGTATAGCTACTGTTAGGGGGCCTATATACTACGCCTACCAGTGTTTTCTGCCCCTTGTTATTCCTTATCTCCACCCATATTGATTCTACTTCCTGATCTTCCGAGTCGAGATCCTTTCTCTCTACTGTCCTTATGTCATCCTTTATTATCAGGGCTACTCCCCCTCCTTTTCCATTCTGCCTGTCTTTTCGAAACGTCAATTACCCTGGAACATTTAGTTCATAACCTTGGTCACCTTGCAACCACATCTCTGTAATGGCTAATAGATCAAACCCATTTATCTCTATTTGTGCCACTAGTTCGTCTATCTTGTTACAAATGCTTCGTAAAGAGCCTTTAATTTAATTTTTTTTACCATTATTCCCTGCTTTGACCTTATTCTCTGCTGCACTGCTACCATTAAACTCTGTCCCTTCCTGTCACACTCTGCTTATTTTTACCCAAATCGCTACACTGCTCTATTGCCTTGACCTTTCTCTTCAGATTTCTAAATTTCCCCCCCTTTTTTTAGTTTAAAGCCCTATCTACAGCCCCAGTTATTCGATTCGCCAGGACGCTGGTCCCAGCCCGGTTTAAGTGGAGCTCGTCCCGATGGAACAGCTCCCTCTTTCCTCAGTACTGGTGCCAGTGCCCCATGAATTGAAACCCCTCTTCCCACACCTCTCTTTGAGCCACGCATTTAACTCTCTGATCTGCTTGACCCAATGCCAATTTGCGCGTGGCTCTGGTAGTAATCCAGAGATTATTACCCTTGAGATTCTGCTGATTAATTTAGACCCTAGCTCCTCAAACTCCCTCAGCAGGACCTCATTCTTAGTTCTACCTATGTCGTTGGTTCCTACATGGACCACGATAACTGAATCCTCCCCCTCCCACTCCAAGTTCTTCTCCAGCCGCGAGAACATTTGAACATTCTATAGGCTTTAACTCTTGAAGTTCCTGTCAGCCAAATATCCAAAAAGGCAGCGCCCTGTACAGAGCATCTGGGACCTGCAAGCAGCAGTGCATCTCCTTAACCAATCAGATTGAAGAATCGTAATGAGCAGTGCAGAATTTGAACCAGGAAGTAAGTGTCAGTTAGAATATTTAATTCAATGTCAAATCAGATACAGAAAGCGAAATAAAGAGAGGGAAAGAAAGATTCAATTAAGAAAGAGAAATAAGAGACAGAGAAAATAAAAAAAAGAATATTTAATTTTTTTTAAATCTCCAACAATAATTAAAATCTGAAGGAATAAGACTCCACATTTGGAAAAGTTAATTTTCAGTGCCAGAGAGGTTGTTTGGCAGTAATTAAGACTTACCATGCCGATAAAAGGTACTTAAACTGAATGGGCAAGCCCTAACTTTTTTTGGCGAGTTTAGTTGCGAAATAATCCGGAAAGTACAGCAACTTCACGCCGTTCAATGTAATTCAATGGTGAGTCTCTTGGCGAGATACCATTTTCGTGCAGCTTTTGGAGGAGCAGGGCATCTCTGACAGCAAATTCCTGATTTCCGCATTTAACAGCGCATGTGTGGTCGGCGGAAGTTGCTGTCTGACTTCCACATATTTCTACTGCAATATCCAGTCCATCAAATGTTCATATGTTAGTTCCTCAGGTAATTTCAGAGCCGAGTGTTTTGAAGAATATATTTCATATTTCTAAGTACTGTTCTACAGAAGAGGTTCCCTCCTTATGCTCTGGTCATTATGTGCAGTGACATTGGCACAGAATTTGCTGGAGCATGGCATCTCGTGCCGTGCCTGGTTAGTTAGACTTTTTCCTGAACCCTGCAGCTCGAAGACTTTTTGCCCTGTAAGTTGCTGAATGTGCGAGTTGATAATGGAGCAGCGAGGGCAACAGGCTATCTGGGACCTTGGTGAACGACAGGACCAACAGTGTATCTCCTTAAACAATGAGATTTAAGGTTTGAGAAATGAACAGAGGAAGGACTGAGAAGGAAGGTGAATTAATTTAAAATTTGACATTTTAAAAATCTAGATCAATTCACAACCTGAAGGAATGAGACTCCACACTATTGTTCACTTTCAGAGAGGTTGATTGGCAGTCATTAACAGTTATCATGTCATTGAAAGCCTGCTTACATTATTAATTACTGGACATAACTTTCTGTGGTGAGTTTAATGGGCAATCAGTGTGCAAATTAAGCATCTTCATGAAACTCACAGGGAGGTTAAGTATGAGATGCTGTTTTTGCAAGGCTAACGGTGGAGCGGTGCAAATCGTTCAGTAACTTGTGGAGATTCACAATTTATGGGTTATCTTCCTCGCTACAAGTTGCTGGCCGATTTACACATTAATAATATTGCACGTTGTTCATGCAATTTTTTTTACACCAAATTCCAGCCTAATATAAATACATTCAAACAAACATGATTTTCCCACACATAGTGACCAGAACAATTCTTCCTCAAAATTACTTACCTCCTATCTGAATTGCAGTGTTTTTGATCATTATTGAGTAGATGCCAAGAACTGTATTTGTAATTAGTTGGGATGGATAATGCCTTTCAATGCTCTCCACTTCAGGGATCCTGACTGACAGGGTCATAAAACTCATGATAATTAGGCTAGCAGGCCTGAGTATCAGTTTAGCACTGGAACTTAAACCTGTAACCACTGGATTGTGAAGTAAGTGTTCCTGCTGTCATGTTGCAGAGTACATACTTAATCAGAATTAATTATTAATGTTAATAATCTTAATAATTAATGGGGATTGTTTTCTCCAATAATTTGTTTGCCAAGTTTTGAGATACTCGGGAGAGGAACCCTCCCTTTTAGAGCAAAGTTCCGGCAGGGTGGGACCTCCACCTACTCATCCATAACCACCCCAACCCTGAACTATTGTCCTGGTTTGGGGTTTCATTCCGTATGCATGGTGGGTTCCACGATGGGACACCCTCTGTCAAGAGGGAGCCCGCCAGTGTGAGGGCAGGACATCCGGAATGCAGCAGGAATTCTACTGCAGCACCAGCAGAGGTGGCAAGTGACCATTTCATAGGATTACATAGGATACATGGCACAGAAACAGGCCATTCGGCCCAACCAGACCATAACAGGGCCGAAGCACCCTGAAGATGGCAGCTAGACTTCCACTGAAAGCCTTCGCCTCGGGCAAGACTAAGGCCTTAAGCAGTAAAGTGCTGGGCCCAACTTAAAGGGAGAGAAGGCTTCTACAGGCCATCTCTCTCCATTATGAGAACTCGGGGCTTTATGCGGCCTACTGCCACCTTCCACATGGTGGCACCAGGAAGCGACAGTATGTGGGGCAGACAGGAGGTAAATTCACCAGGGATCTGAGCCATGCCTCTTCCTGAATGCAGCATGTGCGGAAGGAGCAGTCAGTTGCCACTGCAGTGAGCAGGGAAGGGAAATCCTGATCAGCGGCAGGAGCCTCACCACCTGAATTTTCCTTCATTCTCCATTGCAATCCCACCTGATTTTGCAAAGGAGAGTTCCTCCTCTGAAATGTGCTACAGAACAACATTTTTTCTGCATCGTGATAATGTTCTTCACATTAGAAACTATTTAATTGTGAAATCTCATTGTCCCTTGCATAATAATTAAATGACACTGAGTTCTCCTGAGTTCTTTTCATCCATAAATGACAACTTTCCCCTTTAAGATACTGAAACCAAGTGAAGACCTTACACTGATTCTCTTGTAGCAACATGCCCCTGGTGATATATGTAGGTAATTAAAAGCTAATAAATTAGATTTTAGAAAACGTACCTGATCATAATAGTCAAAGATATCATTAAATTCTTTTGCAGACATATTCACCCCCTGTAAAATGGAAAAAAAATTCTCATTGACTGAATGTTGTAATAAATGATTGTTCTGTAACTTACAACTGATTACTAGAGCATTTAAGGCATCTACAAATATATATATGAGTGGACCTTCTATGACATTGCTCATGGTGAGTCGGAGATTATGGAGAAATCCGAGATGTCGTAAAAACCAGTGAAGTGGATAGTGCTGAAGTGCTATTTAAGGGAGACCAGGATAATGAGGTGGCAAAAGTGAGAAGGAGGAGGAACGAGTGCTCGGCATGGGTCCAGTTAAAATAAAAATTGGCTTTCTGTAACATGTAATGTAGCATAGGAATAAAAAGCACTTATAGCCAGTTACCGCTCAAAGTGGAACTCTGACACCTGCCCGAGATCACCCAAGAGACTGATATTGAGTAAGCTTCAGGTGGGATAGCGCAGTAGCACCGAATGTGGAAGTGTGTGTCAGGATGACTTGTAAATAGCAGCACACTGCCATCTACCCTGGCGATAGAAGCTACAGGTCTCCAACAAAAGCAAAATGATAAGTAAATTCTGGCATGGCAGGAAAGTGTGATGGAAATAAGCACAACAGTTATAGAAAATGAGAGTTTCAGAAAGTGCATGCATATGCAAGAATTTCTGCAGCGTTGTGTGTCTTTTGTGAGGCTGAGGGTACATGTGCACTCCATTCTACAAATCAAATGTATAATAGTCCCAGTTGCTAAAATATACAGAACCCCTTTTATCCCTATACATGGTTGGATGGAATTTATTTTTAAACTGTCAAATGACACCTACCTGAAAGTTGAGGAGAAAATTTTCTTTGTCAGGAAGTAACCTATTCAAAAATGAATTTTGCATATATGTAGTTTATGTATTTATATTACATAAATAATTTTGTTGCTTTAAAAAATGAATTGTATTCAAAATGAAATACCTTGCCATTTCACCCAGTCCCAGCTTTCCATCATTATTTGAATCGAACATTTTGAGCTTAAAAAATAAAAATGAAAGTTTCCTAAAATGAATCAAACATTTATCCTGTTCAGAAAGTTTAAATGAAGTCAGAATTTTAAAAACAAAATGTTGCATTGGGAAATTGAGGGTTTTTCATATTATAGGACTACAACTCACAGATAAAGAAGTTAATTGATGATAGTTTGGAATTTAAATTCCTTTTGTAGTCATTTCTGTCTCAATGACCCGATATGCTTATACTACTTATTCTATTTGACTGTTTGCTACCCCTGTATCTAACTTAAGAAATCCCAAGTCACTTAGTCACATGGATGCTGATTTGCTTTGTTTGTGAGCGCAGTTGACCAGATTTGTACCACAGAATGTTGATTTGAGCATACTACATCGTTTACACCTGGTACACCATGTCCAGCAGGAGAAATTGAGACATGCAAACAAATCTATAGGAAAGACACCAGGAGACATAACCCTTTAAGTACCAATTCTGAATATCCTTTGCAGATTCCATAGTCTGTCATTTAATTTCTGCCAATTAGCTGCATTTGTTCTATTCTTCAGTATCTTACAATATGCAGTGCTTCAGCATATTATCAACTGAAGATGAGCATTCATAGCAGGGAATCGCAATAGTTTTCCATTTATTTTTATTTGATAAAGGTTGATTATCAGGTGTATGGTGCTTGGGGAATGGAGGGGAGGGGGGGGGCAGAGGGCCTAGGAAGATTTGTAATGCTTTCAAGCTTGGGTCTACACACATCGTATTGAACGTATATATAAAATTGTCAGACTGATACCTAAACAACTACTTTTCCCTACTATCAAATGTGAATATTTGCATATAACACAGTCTAGGCTGAGTAGCATTAGATGTTCCTTTAAATCCATGTTTGTTCTTGAAATCTTCCTTCAGTAGTTAAAAGCTTAAACTGTACTATAAATTGAACAGAGTACTGCCATTATCCATAAATATACTAATTGCTCAATACTTTAACAGACCTAAATAGAGCAATGATGTTGAGATTGTATTTAATCTATTAAAATATAATTCTGTTTATTTTTCAATTTATTTTTATTCTACTCTTCACATTTTTACTGATCATGTGATTTTAAAATTATTCGTTCAATCCATGCTGACTTTAGTGCTTTTCAAGCTGGGTTTTTTTGGTGTTTTTTTCCCCCCATCTCTTAATGGTGATAGTTCTTACCAGTGTTATCTAGTTTAGGTAAAAGTAATCTGTAAGACATTTTGAGGAAAACATTAACCTCACTATAAATCCACAAGATTTAACAACATTACATGATAAAAATAATCTGTAATTGTATACAATTAAAAAAAATTCATTTCCTTCTGATTTGTAATGACTATTTCCCTAAAAATAGTGAATGATATTTTGCAACAATTTGCCTACAAAAGAATCTCAGAAATTTGGGTACAGAGGTAGGTCATCATGCCTATACTGGTACTAGCTCCCCTACCGGACTTGTATACTCTAATCGCAGCCAACAATGAGGTGGAGGGAACGTGGTTCATCCTACTGGAACAGGCAATCAGATAGAACGTCAACAGCTTTGGGGGTGGCAGATAAGTTGAGTTGGGTATACTCGGCATACATGTGAAAACTGACATCATGCTTGCAGATGATGTCATCAAGGAGTCGTATATATAGATAATTGGAGAAAGAAGAAGCCATTAGAGGAGATGTGAGTGCACAGTCTTCTGAGATTGGACTTTCTTGTAGACTGTAAGAGAAGTTTAAAGTGAATTTTACCCTACAAACTATCTGTGCTAGTTCTTGCTCTGGAATCTTACTTTCAAGAATGCAAAGTTCACAAAAAAAATAGCAATTTCTATTCCAGATTAGGTCACATACAGGACAGAGTAGCATAGTATTGCCCGATGTGTAATAGTAACATTTTTAAATGGCAGTAAGTAGGTCGACAGGTCACACCACAGGTAATGCTTTAATACGGATTAGAAAATTTGTCCCAGAAATCAAGTAAGGGTAAACTTTGTGGCGTGGAGCCTGACCAAAATTTACCCTATAAAGTGATGTACAGTGGATTGCCCCCTATTTTGTATTTAATATCTGTCATCATTAAGATATGAATTCTATATTAGATCACAAAACAAACAAAAAATAAAGTTGTTTGCTGCTCACGTAAGGACCTTACAAACCTGAGGAATGCTTTTGGCAACTGTGTCTATCCCTGGTGAGTCTGAGTAATTTGGTTTATATTAACTCTAAATATGTCATCAGAATAGTGAGCAACAGAACACACCTGTGATAATGCTCTTCTCACACTTCTCCAGCACTTCAACTGTCAGTTCAGTGGTACTAATCACGAATAATTTGTACATCCAGCTGTGCAGTCTGCAAATCTTAGTGAAAATGGAGCAAAGAACTTGTAAAGGCCGTTTTATGGTTGAGAACATAGATATCCTCTTTGCCAGTGTTTTTCTGATATGCACTGAACTTTTTTGGTGAGGTGGTACATGCTCTAGACCAGAGGTTCCCAAACTTTCTTTTTCTGAGCCCCCCCTTAGAGATTCACACTCCATGCGGGCCTCCACTCTTTTTGAGAAACAGTGGGGGTGAAATTAGATTTCACCAGTAGTGCAAAACTGTCGATGCTGAATCGGCATTCCGTTGTTCACCGCACATGATTTTCTTTTCCATTGAAGTTAATGGTCGAGTGCAGTGTAAAATGGGCTGCCGATTTGGTATCAGCCCCTACTGACGAAGACCAGTTTCACCCCCACACAGAATTTTATTTTCTCCGCTAACATAACATATTGCTTAAGACAGAAAGCAACATAAATAGCACAGTACCAGTACTATACAACTGAATAAACTTGAACATAACAGTAGATATAATATATTTGGAATTTCAAAAGGCCTTCGATAAGGTACCGCATAGTAGACCCATGACTAAGGTCAGGGGAGTCAAGGGACAGGTAGCAAAATGGACAGCAAGCTGGCTACAAAACAAAACAGCGAGTAGGGGTTAAGGGTAGCTACTCAGACTGGCAAAAGGTGGGAAGTGGTGTTCCATAGGGATCGGTGCTTAGACCACTGTTGTTCACAATTTACATTAACGAATTAGACTTGGGAATCAGAAGTACAATTTCAAAATTTGTGGAAGACACCAATTTGGGGGTGTAGTTAGTACAAAGGAAGAATGTGACAAAATACAAGAGATTAATAAACTTACAGAATGGGCATGTAATTGGCAAATGATTTTTGATATAGATAAGTGTGAGATGGTGCATTTTGGTAGGAAGAATAAAGAAGCCACATACTGCTTGGATAATAGTCTAAATGGGGTAGAGGAGCAAAGGGATCTGGGGGTACAGATGCACAAATCATTAAAAGTAGCGACACAGGTTAATAAGACCATGAAAAAAGCAAATCAAGCACGGGTTCATTTCTAGAGGGATATAATTGAAAAGCAGAGAAGTTATGTTAAACTTATATAGAACCTTGGTTAGACCACACTTGGAGTACTGTGAACAGTTGTGGTCTACATATTATAAAAAGGATACAGAGGCATTAGAGAAGGTGAAAAAAAGATTCACAAGAATGATGCCAAAACTGAGAGGATATCCTTATCAGGAAAGGCTGAACAGGCTGGGGCTCTTTTCTCGAGAAAAGAGAAGGCTGAGGGGTGACTTGATAGAATTATTTAAGGTAATGAAAGGGTTTGATAGGGTAGCCATGGAGAAACTGTTTCCACTTGTCCAAAACTATAGGTCATAAATATAAGACAGTCACTAATAAATCCAATAGGGAATTCAGGAGAAACTTCTTTACCCAAAAAGTGGTAAGAATGTGGAACACGCTACCACAAGTAGTTGAGGCAAATAGCATAGATGCATTTAAGGGAAAGCTAGTTAAGCACATCAGGGAGAATGGAATAGAAGGGTATGCTGATAGGGTTAGATGAAGAGGGTGGGAGGAGGCTCGTGTAGAGCATAAACACCAGCAAAGACCAGTTGGGCCAAATGGCCTGTTTCTGTGCTGTTGACTCGATGTAACTCAATGTAACACTTGATGACTCACCCTGTCTCAGTGAGTAGGTTGAGCCTATGTACTGGCGCACAATTTGTGGAATCTCGGTTTGAGTTTGGAGAGTTTCAACCACAAATCAGTCTCTACATTCAAGCTGCTTTTATATTTGTTTTTGATGTAAATAAGTGACGAAAATCCCATTTCACACAGATACACTGAGCAAAGTGGACAAGTATTTCAATGGCTCTTTAAGATAACGCAGGGAACTCTTTTTGAATTGAGAGCCAGAACCAATCAAGAGGCATGACTTTAAAATTGTCTCTTGAAACAGAGTCAACCAATACTGTCGATTCAATTCTCTGTTAGACTCACAGCAATCTTGGCCTTTGCTCCGAAGTGCTCAGAAAACGGATTTTGAATCCAAGGGAAATCCTGAAATTCATTTGTCTCTCTTTCAGGAAAACATTCACTGAATTTTGTGCAAAGCTGAGATGAATGCTCCAGAATGACATCTTTAACTTCTAGGACCGACATTTTGCAGTTCGTAATAACAGAAGACAATGTTGGGAACGTAGATACATTATCGTGCAGCACAAACTCCATAGAAAAATGTTTTTTTGACAAAGCTCTGTATTTTTTCATGCATGATAAAAATGTTACAGTTCTTACCTTGCAAAGAAAGGTTAAGTTCATTGAGCCTGTCAAATATGTCAGCCAAATAGCCCAGTAAAACCTGGAAGTGCTGTTCGAGCAAATGTTGATGAAGTAGTGATTCAGAGTTGATCAAAAACATGTGGCACTCCTCCCTGAATTTGCAGATCCTTGCCAATAAACTTTACCACCAGACAGCCATTAAACCTCTGATTACATTCTTCTGTCCTTTCAGGTGCAAAAGGTTTATTTGCTTGGTTTCATGCTATTCTGTGCAAGAACTTAAGCACGGACAACACATTGACGATCTTCATCAGAACCAGTGAATGTGAACCCCAAGTTCAAGCAGGAAGGATCCTATTGCTAATTTTTCTTTTGCCCAGCTCTACTTGTTCCTTCCACGGGATCAACATCCTCCACTATATGCTTCACAAAAAGCTTCATTCTTTCATAATTATCGAACATCAAATGTCAGAGCCACGCCAGTTATATAGGACTCAGAACACTTTAATTTGATATGACAGATCAGTGCAGATATCAATTCAGGCATGGATCATCTGGGCTGGTAGCAAAATATCGTGAAGAGACACTGCTGACCTGATGGGTGCCTGCAGCTGCCACCGATTTAGCCTCATGCCACCTTCCTGCTTTAGTAGGGTAGACTGGCAATCAAAAGCACAGCACGCAATGTTTGAATTCCCTCTAATTTCTAGAAGTGGAAGTTGGACCAATCAGAGCTGCTTCTGGCAAATAATAACTGATTACTGTGCACCAGAAGAAGCTCTTATTGTCCAACTTCCACTTCCAGAAATCAGCAGGAATTCAAACATCGTGCTCTGTGCTAAGATCGCCCTATGCGAGTCTGCATCAGTGTATACTTTCTCTTTGAATTTAAAATTAAATTTGCTCAGTTTCTTTAAAATTTAAAGAAATTCAGACTTTTGAAGCATCTCCTCTGGCTATACGAGGTTGGAGCCATCCTGTCCTCCTCCCACACCCCACTCCCCCCACCACACACACCTCCCCTCCCGCAGTTTGGAAACCTCTGCTCTAGACTCAGAAAATTTGGCAATATGTTACAAACTGGGTGAACTCAGGGTCAACCACTTTCAGGATGTGGGAGGAAGTGCAAAAGAAATACTTGGAAAAGAGCATCAAGGTAAGCCATGAATATCATCCTTTCTTAACATGGGTAAGAGTCATATATATCATTGCTGCTTATAACTAATTTTTTTTAATTTTGAATGAAACAAGCTCATGTCACATTAATGAACATAATGCCGGGTGGTACATGAGGGTGTCTAATATGGATACGGGGTAAATGTATGGTGGATATTTTTAACTTTAACTTTTTAAAGTTATGAATGGAAAATAAGTAAAAGCTCAGTCACATTAATGAATGTCATTCCAGGCAACACCAAGGCTACCCTAATATGTACCTGGGTATATATTGAGAAGCTTTTAACTTTGACTTTTTAAAGTTAGGAATGAAAACAATAACATGAATACTCAGCTACATTAACGAATGTAATGTTAATTGGAACAGGAGCCAAATTAATTAATGAGACAGTAATTAACACTATTCTTATGTTTTGAAGGCCAACATTTCAATGAGTAACAGGGCAAGAGGTGGAATATGTGGTGGACACCCTAAGAAAAGGCTTTGCTACTAAATGAACAATGTATGAGGCAATTGATGCGGAGTTGAAATTTTGGACCACGCTGGTCCTGCTGAAGATATAGGGCTGGATGAGTCCCCTGGTATGTACTAATAATTCCTATTTTGTATGATTTCCAGGTGCAGGCTGGAAGTCTTCTTTGCTGAATACCCCTTTTTGAGATACCTATGGATGCATACCCACTGTGGTGGACCAGCTTACCAACAGAGGACACTACACCATATTCGTGGCAGTGGAACAGATGGATGAATGGTTGTTAGTAGTGGAGACTGCTATTAAGTAGGAGTGATGTGAGTATTGGCTGTAGTTATACAGGCCACATACACAGCAGTTGGACCATCACAGTGCTCACACTGGTTCAAGCCCCAAGTAGGAAATAAGGCTGACTTTGGCTGCTTAGATAATACTCAAAGACATCCAAAAAATGGGATTCCAAGGTTTAATTAAGGCCTGCTGTCCTACGCCTAGAAAGATCATTTGCTCTCAGGAGGGGGTGACCTCCAGGAGTGGCAGATGTAAAGATCTGTAGGAGTTATTGAATGACAGTAATGTCAGCAACAGAGCTATGCTAACAAATAGGCTTGCACAAGCGTTTGGAGGGACCATCTCAAAGAAATCAGCCCCCAGACACAGGACAAGGCACTCGTGGCATGATTACAAATTAGTTGCAGAAACAGGGAGTTCAACGTTTGAATCCTGGGTATCTCACTAGTTCGCTGAGCAAGCAGCCACCACTGCTAATCCCTAAGTTAGAGGAGCACTGATAGGGCACCAGTAGAAGCAGTATGTGGAGCTTCATGAATCACAAGGGTCATTTAAAACACCAGAGGGAAAAAAACCTTGAAGACTTCTACCACATTCGCTCTAACAGCATATGTTCTGTATGTCACTTGGGATATATTTGAAGGTTTGCCATTTTATTGCACAGAAATGAAGTTTCATATTTAAGAAGTAGACCAAAATGAACATATGCACTTCTGAGACTTAATTAAACTGTTAAAAGAAAGAAAAGAAAGAACTTCCATTTTTATAGCACATTTCATAACCTCAAGACATCCCAAAGCATTTGACTTTTTGAGTAAAGTACTTTTTGAAGTGTAGTTTCCAATTTTGAATGTGTCCAATAGAAAGTTAAAATGAACAATCACAAAGCTTTTTTTGATATCTATAAATGACCTGCATATATGAATACAAAGTAGAATTTCTAAATTTGCCAATGACACCAAACTTGGGGGTGTGGCAAACAGTGAAGATGATACCAATCGACTGCAGCAGGACATAGAAAGGCTAGTAGAATGGGCAGACAAGTGGCAGATGGAATTTAATACAGAGAAGTCTGAGGTGATGCATTTTGGCAGAAGGAACAGGGAGAGGCAATATACACTTAATGTCACAGTTTTAAAGAGTGTGCAGGGACAGAGGGACCTGGGAGTTAATGTGCATAGGTCCCTGAAGGTGGCAGGATATATTGAGAGAGTGGTTCACAAAGCATATGGGATCTTGGGTTTCATAAATAGAGGTATTGAGTACAAAAGTAGAGAAGTTATGCTGAACCTTTATAAAGTGCTGGTTAGGCAACAACTGGAGTATTGCGTCCAGTTCTGGTCACCACACTTTAGGAAGGATGTGAAGGCCCTTGAGAGGGTGCAGAGGAGATTTACCAGAATGGTTCCAGGGATGGGGGATCTTAGCTACAAGGACAGGTTGGAGAAGCTGGATTTGTGTTCATTAGAGCAAAGGAGGTTGAGGGGTGATTTGATAGAGGTGTACAAGATTATGACGGGTTTGGATAGGCTAGATGGGGAAAGGCTGTTCCCACTAGTTGACGGTACAAGGACTAGGGGATACAGATTTAAGGTTTTGGGCAAGAGATACAGGGGGGACGTGAGGAAAAACTTTTTTACGCAGCGAGTGGTGAAGACCTGGAACTCGCTGCCAACGGAAGTGGTGGAAACGGAGACACTCAATGTTTTCAAGGGGAGACTGGATAGGCACTTGAGGGAAATAAACATGCAGGGCTACGGGGATAGAGCGGGGGAATGGGACTGACTGGATTGCTCTACAGAGAGCCGGCACAGACTCGATGGGCCGAATGGCCTCCTTCTGTGCCGTTATGACTCTATGGCCGGAATTTTGCCGGCGCTCAGGGAGCAGGTTTGGAGGTGGGACATCCGGCAAAATCGCAAAGATTGACAGCGGGTCGGAAACCCACTGTCATCCCGCCTCCAAACAATCTTCCCAGGTGTCGGGCCCCCAATTCGCGCATGGACCCGACACCTAGCGACGGGAAGAGGATTATAAGCACTTAACTGCTTGTTAACAGGCAGTTAAGAGGCTTTTTGCAATTTTGACAGGTCTACTGCGGGCTTCCCGACGTCCGGACACCACGCCAGGTAAGTGTGGTGTGCTGTGGGTCTACTGTAATGTTTCTGCATTGATGACAGCTGCAGAAGTGGGGTGAAGGATCCAATGGTACACTGTGAGTTTCAGAGGTGGGAAAATCATTTTTAATGTATTTAGACTTTTCTGTAGGTGACAAGTTTTGAATTGTTTGTGTAGTCTCACCTCATTGGGAGAACCTCTCTCACCAGTGACAGATCGCTTCTGTAAGCCTCACCTGCAGCTGCCATCTGTTCTAGCCTAAGAAGGGAGTCACTGGAGAGCCTGGGTACAAGGCCTCACCTTTGTACAGTGATTGTCTGTGTTTGCAGCACCTCAATGCTGTCAAACACTGAAAAACCTGCTGTCAAAAAAAATTGTGCGTGGCCCCTTTAAGAAAACCGTCAGATGACGCGTCATCAACTGACGTCATCTGACACCGGCTTTCTCCTAATTGGCTGGCAAGCCCGCAGGGTGGGCTTAACAAGGTTAATTGACGCAAAATCGCGTCTGTGTGTCGGACGTCATTGGGGGCGGGATTGGAACCCGGAAGGCATAGGCCGCATCGAGAGGAAAAATTGCGGCCTATGACTCTCTGACTCCATGACTTGAAGATCTGGGCAATGATTACCTCCACATGTGTCAGTGGTTGTGCAGTATTGTCCTCCCACCCTTCTATACCTTGCTGCTGCTGCTTATCCAGTTCCTTGGTGAGGCCCATCTCCATGACAAGATTGTACAGCATACTACATTTTTACATTTTTTATCACCTTCACTGGGAAGTACTTTGAGACTCCCTAATCAATCTGATCGATGACACATGGCTTTATTGCATAGGAATAAGAATGAGTACAGAAAATAGGGATAATTTCCAATACCACTTTGCCAATGGGGAACCTCACTAACTGGGGCACATAATTTTGGAGGCTTCCTGTATGATTTTCCAACCATTTAAAGTTGAATTGCATGTGTGCCCAAGTTTCATTATGCACTCCACTGAGAGAACAAAGTTGGAAAATTATCCTATTAACAAAAAGTATATTACTGCCATTTATCAGTCATGATCACTTGCATCTATTTTTTCATTTCTGTACAAAGAACCGAAAGTTAGCCTGAGCTTTTTATTCCTCTTGTTCTGCCTACTAAATTATTTTTGCCATAAACAGTTTCATATTTCTAAGTGGTAAAAATAACCATTTATTTTTTAAGTATAACTATAAGGCTGATTTCCCAATCAGGCACTTCCAGCCCGGAGAAATGCTTGCAGGGAGCTCTATTTGAGAAATTATTGATCCACGGTACCTAATTTTACATCCATTTAAATTAAATGGAGAGTTCAGTTTTGGTCCCACATGGCGGGGCATAGCAAGGTTCTGGAGAAGGTCCCAAGGATGGCCACCAGAATGATGCCTAATCTTAGCGCTCTTAGCTATAAGGCAAAGATTAGGGAACTGGGGCTTTTTTCCATTGGAGAAGCATAGAATTCAAGGTGGTATGATTGAAGTTTTTAAAATGGAGGGACTAGATAGGTTATTTGAGTTAGATAGGAATGGGAGAACTAAGGGCATCAGTATAACATAAAAACATAGAATCTAGGAGCAGGAGTAGGCCATTCGGCCCATCGAGCCTGCTCCACCATTCAATACGATCATGGCTGATCATCCAAATCCAGTACCCTGTCCCTGCTTTAATCCCCACAGTACACATATCCCACCCTACCCCCGTAACCCCACGTATTTAATTCCCCCTAACATATCCCATCCTATCCCCATAACCCCACATATTTAATCCCCCCCTAACACTAAGGGTCAATTTATCATAGCCAAATCAACCTAACCCGCACATTTTTGGACTGTGGGAGGAAACCGGAGCACCCGGAGGAAACCCACGCAGACACGGGGAGAATGTGCAAACTCCACACAGACAGTCACCCGAGGTCAGATTCGAACCCGGGTCCCTGGCGCTGTGAGGAACCAGTGCTAACCACTATGCCACCGTGTTGCCAGGAAGTACTTCTTTTCACAGAGAGTCAGTGACCTCTGAAATAGATGACCAAAATGTATGGCAAGTATGGATTCACTGCAGTCCTTCAAAAGCAAGCTGGATGAATTCCTGAGAGTTCAGGTCATCTCAAGTTACAGAAGGTAAATGGAGGAATAGCTGTAATTATTATTGTAACTGAAGCCTCCTCGAGTTTGCTTCATTGCCTTAGTGGATCAACAAGAAATTTCCCAGAGCTTGTTTAGCCTAAGGTTTTTCTTTTTTCTTTACCTCTTCTAGGAGATTGCATAGCAGGAAAGGGGGATGATGCATGTAGGCTGCACAACATCTGGATGAGAAAAGCTGGATAGGTCAATTGGTCTTTTCTTGTTCTTTTCCATATGTTCACATGTTTAGCCTTTTTGCTAAATGCCAGTGATATGGAGATTAGAGCAGTCTGATATCTATTTTGTAACCGCTGAACTAATTTTTATTCAACAAAAAGTTGTCATCTTTAAACTATTAATAAGCTTTGAGTGTATGTAACTGTAGAATTTTGATGTACAGAATTATATACAAAGCTTGTAAAAATACATTTTATGTTTTCATTTTTTGTTAAATGAATTCATCATCTTAAAAATCTCGTTACACCCTTGCAGTGAATTTTCACTTTGATTCAGTTGTGACGTCATTAATATTTCCATAATTAGCATTACTCTATAAGCAACAATTTTTTTTGCTAAATCCTAAAAATGGATATTCAGCCTAATGGGAAAAGCTGTCACATGTATATGCTATAACAAACTATTCTTCCATCAATAAACATTGCTGTAGCAAATTAATAGAATTTCACTCTTACCGTTGTCAGAGTATACTCTTCTAGCTTCACTTCATCAAAAGGCCTATTTGCTTTCTTTAGTAAATCTCGAAGAAAACTCTGTTAAAAAAATTACATCAACACATTAAGATCTCGTAAGTTGTTTCTAATGTCGATCACATCTATATTGAAATCCATTTTTCTGTTTCGTTATGGCCCTTACAGTATAAGTCCTTTATCATATTATTTTGAGTTATAAATATTAAAAATCAATATCTTGCCAAATACGGGAGAGATGGGATAAAGATTGAAACTGCTTTGAGATATTTGTAACAAACACATTAGTACGTACACATGAAAATTATCTATTATTTAGCTATTAGTTAACCCATTTAAAGTAAGTGGCCTATTGAATGTGTTAAAGAGCACACAGGAATTTCATAGGAACACACTAATGCATTACAAATGTCACTGAAAGTAATTTGATTACTAGGCTTAGATTAATTTTGCTTTATTAATTTAGCATCATATAGATTTGAAATTCATTAGGGTTTCAATGATATATCATATGGTTTGTTAAAATTGTGCAAACTTAACCATGCTGCAGAGAGCATGTAATGTTGTTTGTTACATTGGAAGTGATCCTCACTAATCTGATGCACAGAAGGTGGATGAGTGTAAAGATTACAAGTTCTAGCCATGTCTCTAGCATGACTAATCATAGTGCATAAATCACTGAATCACGGCATACTTGTGGAAGTATAATTGATATACCATTAAAAATGGTTGCAACATGCCATTGGTATTGTGCCTGTAGGTGGCAATGTGAGGGTCGCATTATGAGACATGTAAAAGAAAGAGAGAACTTGCATTTATATAGCGCCTTTCAGGACCTCAGGATGCCCAAAGCACCTTTGCAGCCAAGTGTTTTGAAGTGTAGTCACTGTTGTAATGTAGGAAACACAGCAGCCAATTTGTGTGCAGCAAGGTCCCACAAACAGCAATGACCAGATAATCTGTTTTAGTGAAGTTGGTTGAGGGATAAATATTGGCCAGAATTACTCTCTTACTCTTCTTCAGAGAGAAGCCACGGTATCTTTTACATCCATCTGAGAGGGCAGATGGGGCCTCGGTTTAATGTCTCATCTGGAAGACAGCATTGCCAGCAATACAGCGCTCCCTCAATACTGCACTGAGGTGTCAGCCTAGATTTTGTGCTTAAATCGCTGGAGCGGGACTTGAACCCACAACCTTCTGACCCAGACATGAGAGTGTTGTCACTGAGCCATAGCTGATACCTGTGGTTAACTACAATGGGACTTACCTAGCAGTTGCTGCCAATTAACTAATGCAAATCTGTTTATCTGAACCTTTGCAACAATTCCTATCATTTGCCACCAGGCAGCGTCATACTCATGAATTTGCTGGAGCCCGGTGGACGTACTGGTAAAGGTGCTTGAAGGTAAGTCCTCTTTAAATTCCATATTATTTAAACCACAATTTCATTGTTCTGGCCCTGCCACTGCTGTACATCTTGCTCACAAAGAAAAAACGGTACTTTCACTTTATGTTTGTGCTCATACTAGGCCAAAGATGGCCCTGAAACACTTCAACCTGATGGGTCTCACACTGTGCATACATTTTTGGATTCCCAACCTCCACTAGGTAACATTTTCAATATATGCAAAGTTATTTGTTGATGGAACCCCCACCCCCACCACAAAGAAACTTCTTGCCACTAATGATTTCTAATCCAACCCCCCACCTCCATAGGACCAGAAGAATTGCAAGATGAAAAAGACTAAGGTCCATCTAGTTTGTCTTCTACCATCCTGGTAGTCACATGATACAATGATAATGGATTTATTCACTAATCAGAGCAATCATTCTCCAATTAGTCTACAACAGACTCAGAATTGACACGAGGAAAACCCCAGTGCTGGAGAGCTTTGGGAACCGTAGGTCCAAAGTCATCTTTTTCCTCCCTTGCATGCTACATTTACCACGTATCATGCCTCAAATTACTAATATACTGTATCCCAAAATGTTATTTTCTGAAAGAAATCTATTTAACTTGCATTTGAATGAATCAATACTGTTTCCACCATCTCCCTTGGGAGTCTACATTATCTAGTCTCTTTCAAATCCTAAAAATAGCAGTCATATCACCTCTCAACCATCTCTTTTCCAGTGAGAATATACCCAATTTACATAATCGCTGCTCATAATCTAATCCCTCCATCCCCTCAATCATTCTGGTTGCTCTCTTCTATATCCTTTCAATAGCTGCAATATCATTTTTGTACAAAGTATTACAAAGTATTTATAGCACAGAAACAGGCCATTCGGCCCAACATGTCCACGTTGGTGTTTATGCTCCACACGAGCCTCCTCCCACCCTTCTTCATCTAACCCCATCAACATATTCTTCTATTCCTTTCTCATGCGCTTATCTAGCTTCCCCTTAATTGCATCTATGTTATTCGCCTCAACTTTTTTATTTTTTATTATTCATTCACGGGATTTGGACATCACTGGCAAGGCCAGCATTTAGTGCCCATCCCTAATTGCCCTTGAGAAGGTGGTGGTGAGCTGCCTTCTTGAACCACTGCAGTCTGTGTGGTGAAGGTACTCCCACAGGGCTGTTAGGTGGGGAGTTCCAGGATTTTGACCCAGCGACGATGAAAGAATGGCGATATATTTCCAAGTCATGATGGTGTGTGAGTTGGAGCGGAACTTGGAGGTGGTGGTGTTCCCATGCGCCTGTTGCCCTTGTTCTTCTAGGTGGTAGAGATCGCAGATTTGGGAGGTGCTGTCAAAGAAGTCATGGCGAGTGTCCTTTTTATAATATGGAGACCAGAGCTGTTCATAGTACTTCAAGTGTGGTCTAACCAAGGTTCTACACAAGTTTAACATAACTTCTTTGTTTTTCAATTCTATCCCTCTAGAAATGAATCCCAATGCTTTGTTTTTTTTTTATTCATTTATCAATTATCTCCCCCCCTTTCTATCTTAAATGTATTTATATCTTTTTTAATCTCTTCTTCTAATGTCATGCCCATCATGTTAGTCTCCCTGGTAATACCGAGGCAAAGTAATTATTTAATATTTCTGCCATTCCACTGTCAGTTTATTGTGTGTATCCCTTAGGGGCCCTATCCTGATTTTTCTTTCATTATTTGTGTCTGTAGAATACCTTACTATTTCTTTTTATGCTCCTTGATAATTTAATTTTGTAGTTTCTCTTTGCCTTCCTAATTGTTTTTTTTTTACTTCTTTCCTAACCTTTTCATATTCCCTTTTGTCATCTTTCCTTTGTTGTCCATGTACTTAGTGTGTGTACTGCATTTTACTTTAGTTTCAATTTTGCCCTTATTTCATTATTCATCCATGGTGTGTCAATAGTGGCTAGCTTGTTCTTACTTTAGAATTATAGAATCATAGAAGTTTACGGCACAGGAGGCGGCCATTCAGTCCATCGTGACTGTGCCGGCCTGAAAAAGAGCTACCAGACTAATCCCACTTTCCAGCTCTTGGTCCATAGCCTTGCAGGCCACGGCACTTCAAGTGCACATCCAAGCACTTTTTAAATGCGATGAGGGTTTCTGCCTCTACCACCCTTTCAGGCAGTGAGTTCCAGACCCCCACAACCCTCTGGGTGAAAAGATTTCTCATCAACTCCCCTCTAATCCTTCTACCAATTACTTTAAATCTATGCCCCCTGTTTATTGACCTCTCTGCTAAGGGAAATAGGTCCTTCCTATCCACTCTATCTAGGCCCCTCATTATTTTATACACCTCAATTAAATCACCCCTCAGCCTCCTCTGTTCCAAAGAACTCTAGCTGTGTTTTATACAGTTTTATACAGTTCTAGCATAACCTTCCTGCTCTTACATTCTATGCCTCGCCTAATAAAGGAAAGTATCCCGTATGCCTTCTTAACCACCTCATCTACCTGTCCTGCTACCTTCAGGGATCTGTGGATATGCACACCAAGTTCCCTCTGTTCCTCTACACTTCTTGGTATCCTACCATTTATTGTGTATTTTCTTGCCTTGTTAGCCCTCCCCAAATGCATTACCTCACACTTCTCCAGAATGAATTCAATTTGCCACTTTTCTGTCCACCTGACCAGTCCATTGATAGTTTCCTGAACGCTACAGCTCTCTTCCTCACTATCAACCACATGGCCAATTTTTGTATTATCTGCAAACTTCTTAATCATGCCCCCTACATTGAAGTCTAAATCATTGATATATGCCACAAAAAGCAAGGGACCTAGTACTGAGCCCTGCGGAAACCCACTGGAAACAGCCTTCCAGCCACAAAAACACCAGGCGACCATTACGCTTTACTTCCTGCCACTGAGCCAATTTTGGATCCTTTCTTTGGATCCCATGGGCTTTTACTTTTCTGACCAGTCTGCCATGTGGGAGCTTGTCAAAAGCCTTGCTAAAATCTTTGTAGACTACATCAAATGCACTACCCTCATCGACCCTCCTTGTTACCTCCTCAAAAAAATTTAATCTAGTTCGTCAGACACGACCTTCCCTTAACAAATCCATGCTGACTGTCCTTGATTAATCTGTACCTTTCTAAATGACGATTAATACTGTCCCTCAGAATTGTTTCCAATAATTTGCCCACCACCGAGGTTAGGCTGACTGGCCTGTAATTACTTGGTCTATCGCTTTCTCCCTATTTAAACAACGGTACAACGTTAGCATCATGCCTACAGCCTGAGATGATTGGAAAATGATGGTTAGAGCCTCCGCTATTTCCTCCCTTGCTTCTCTTAACAGCCTGGGATACATTTCATCCGGGCCTGGTGATTTATCTACTTTCAAAGATGCTAAACCCCTTAATATTTCCTCTCTCACTATGTTTATCTCATCTAATTATCTTATAATAATTATCTTATTTCACACTCCTCCTCAACTACAATGTCTGTATCATCCCTCTCTTTTGTGAAAACAGGCGCAAAGTATTCATTTAATAACCTAGTACCCACATCTTCCCCCTCCACATACAGGTTACTTTTTGGTCTCTAATAGGCCCTACTCTTTCCTGAGTTATCCTCTTTCTCTTTATGTATTTATAAAACATCTTTGGGTTTTCCTTGTTATTACGTGCCAATTTTTTTTAATGCCCTCTCTTTGCTTTCCTAATTTCCTTTTCAATTTCACCCCTGCACTTTCTATACTCTAAGCTTTCTGCAGTATTGAGCTCTCGGTATCTGAGAAAAGCTTCTCTTTTTTCCTTATCCTACCTGTACGCCCCTTGACATCCAGATTTGGGAGTGCCACCCTTTTTCTTTATGGGAACCCTCACTATCTCCTTAGTGGGATATATTTCTCCTGGATTCTATTGATCACTCTTTTAATTGTTCCCCACTGCTGTTCTATGTGTGTCAGTAAATTTTTCCAATTTACTTTCCCTAGTTCCATTCTCATCCCCTTTTTTTCTAATTTATTACTTTGGTCTTTGTCTTACTTATGTCCTTCTCAATCTTCATCTTAAACCTTATTATGTTGTGATCTCTATTGCCTACATGTTCCCCCATGTTGACTTCTCTTACCTGTTCTGGTTTATTTCCCATTACTAGATCCAGCAGTGCTCCCTCTCTTGTTGGGCTTTTTTATATACTGGGTAAGAAAGGAGTCCTGTACACTTTGTAAAAATTCCATTCCTTGTACCCCTTTCACGACATCTTCTTGCCATTTATTTGGGGGTAATTAAAATCTCCCATGATTATTAATTGATGTCCTTTACTCATTTCACATTTGTTTACATATTTCTTCCTCCACTTCATTTCCACTATTAGGTAGTCTGTAGTATACCCCTATTAGCGTGACCAATCACTTCCTAGCTTTTATTTAATTCCATATGGATTCTCTTAGTTATGTCCCTTTTTTCTACTGCCATTATGTTATCTCTAATTAATACAACAACCATCCCCCCCACCCGCTATCTTCCTTCCCTATCCTTTCTGATTATGTTAGATCCTGCAATATTTAGATGCCAGTCCTGTTCTTTATGTAGCCATGTTTCAGTTATTCCTACTACATCTGGTTCCCCGCTATGGATTATTGCCTCTAGTTCCCTCATTTTATTTTGGATGCTGTGTACATTGGTGTACAGGCAGTTTAATTTGTCTTTAATAGTTGTTCCTTTTACTTTATTTTTAACAGTTCTTTTATACTTCTGTTCTATAACTGTATTTGTACAGTGGCAACCTGAACTGTACATAGTTTAAGTGCGGTCACACCAATGATTTATAAAGTGACAGGATTAACTCATCAGATTTCAGACGAAAGGTCATCGAACAGAAACATTAAAGGCTTGAATGATTCCCCCTCCTCCCTTAACCCCATTCCCGATAAACTGCTGACCACCCACCTTCCCTTCCTGACCCCCATGCCAGCTGACATTGTAAATTATTCCCTCTCCTTATGTACTCTCTAACTGTTGTCATCACTCCCCTCTTAAATAAACCTTTTGACCTTGCAAATTACTCTCCCGTCTCCAGCCTCCCTTTCCTCTCCAAAGTACTTAAATGTGTAGTCACCTCCAAAATCCATGCCCATCTTTCTTGCAAGTCCAGATTTGAATCCCTCTTATCAGGTTCCTGTCCCAGACACAGCACCAAAGTTACAAATGACATTGTATGTTACTGTGACCATGATGATTTATCCCTCTGTCTTCCTTAAACCCTTTGCAGCCTTTGACATGGTCAACCACACCATCCTTCTCTAATGCCTTTCCTCCGTTATCCAGATCAGTGGGATTGCCCTCATTCAGTTCCACTCTTACATATCTGATTTTAGTCAAAGCAATGGTACATCTTCCTGCTCCTGCACTATACCTCTGGACTCCCTCAAGGAGTTATTCTTGGCCCCCTGCTCTTCCTCATCAACATGCTGCCCCTTGGTGACATCATCTGCAGACTTGATGTCAGCTTTCATATAATATGATGATGCCATCCATCTTTGCCTCTCCACCACTTTCTAAACCCATCCATTGCCTTTGTGTTGTCAGACTGCTTGTCCAATATCCAGTCTTGGATGAGCCGCAATTTCCTCTAGTTAAGCATTGGGAAGACTGAAGCCATTGTCTTTGGTCCCCCGTTGCAAACACCATACCCTTGCCACCAGTTCCATCCAGTCCCTGTTCATTTTCTCAGACTGTTCGCAAACTCGGTGTCCGATTTGACCACCCTCCATCACAAGGACTGCCTACCTTTGTAACATCATCTGCCTCCGGACCTGCCACTGAAACCCTCATCCATATCTTTGTCACCACCAGACTCGACTATTCTAATGCTCTGCTGGCTGACCTCCCATCTTCCACCCTCAAACTCTGCAGCCCGTATCCTATCCTGCCCCAGCCCTCCCTTCACCCCCACCATTGACGGCCGTGTCTTTAAACCTATGCTTTGGAATGCCCATTCTAAATCCCTCAATCTCTCTCCCCTTCTTTAAGCCCTTCTTCACATCCATCTCTTTCACCAAGATTTTGATCAGCTCTCCTTCTTTGTCTCAGCATCCATTTTTGTCTGGTTACGCCTCTGTGAGCACTTTGGGGTGTTTTTCTTCCCGTGTCCCACTCAATTTCTGCATCAGAATTTTTTTTTTTTTTTTTAAGTATAACAACAACAACTTGAAGACTGAGAGATGACCTGATAGAGGTCTTTAAAATTATGAAGAGTTCAATAGACATAAATAGGATGTTTCCACTGTTGGAGTGTGCAAAAATAGGATAAATACAAGATAGTCACTAATAAATCCAAAAAAGAGTTCAGGATAAACTTCTTTACTCAAGGGAGTAGTGAGAATTTGGAACTCGCTGACACATGGAGCAGTTGAGGCAAATAGCATTGATGCATTTAAGGGGAAGCTAGACAAGGACATGAGGGAGAAATGAATAGAAGGATATGTTGATGGGGTTAGATAAAGTCGGATGGGAGGAGGCTCATATGGAGCATAAGCACGGCACAGACCTGTTGGGCCGAATGGCCTGTTTCTGTGCTGTAAAATTCGATGTAATTCTATGAAATTTCTGCTCATCCAAAACTGGATGTCGGACAAGCAGCGTGACAAATCAGAGGTAGTGGAACGGTGAAGAGGTAGTGGTGAGGTAGAGCTGGGTGTTGTCAGCATACATGTGCACAGCAAATGTCTTTGTGCAGGCTTATTGTAATTGAATTTTCTGGGATATTTTGATGAAATTTCAGCCCTGTAGTGTCATTCAAATAAAACTACTGGTAACTGATTAGATTCTAGTCCAAGGATGTCATGGACACTTACAGTCCACAAACTGTTACAATTATTTATTGCAAGTGAAACTGCTCAAGGTGAAACCTCAGACATTAGCAGATATCTGGGATAGAAACTGGACTTCATTCTGCCTGTTTTACAGGTGTAAACTAGTTTAACAATTGGCATCGAGGGCCAATTTCAGGGAACAATGTCCTGCACCTGATCAGTGCCAGGGGTATGGGCACCACCATATTGGTATAGGTGGCTGCCCAGGCCATTGTGGTGCCCACCTGATACAGGCATTAGGCCCCTTACATATGCACTAAATCGGTGAATGATGAGCAGATTTTTCAGGATTCTTCAGCAGTCACTGCGACCTAAGCAGCAACGACCATCAAAAAATGCGTTTTTTAATTTAAAACTTGCTAGTCCTGGCTCCCTAGCACTACTGAGGGCTGCTGCCAGCCTGCACTTGGCTCCCCGCCCCACCCCCATTGTCCTTACCCCCCACCCCAGGACTTACCTGAGAGCTGCTGCTGGTGAGGCAGAAAATTCAAAATTGGAATGCTATCAATGGGTGACAGAAGCCGGCAGCTCACCAAAATTATTGAAATGAGGCCTGATTGCAGGCAGACCTCAGGCCTCCCAGTTGGGGCGGCGCTCTGTGCATGCCAGAAAACAGGCCATAACCAATTTTTAGTCCATAAACTGTCTAAAAAGAAAAAGCTTTGGCCTAGAAATCTGGAAACGGGCAGTGCCATTGCTGGGCGAGGTTAACTTGCGCCTGTAAAAAGAGCGCAGGCAGCACCGTTATTTTGGTGCTGGCTGCCGATTTAAATGATTGCAGCGCAGAACCTACCATGCAACGCACTGCTTCAGGCGGTGCGCTCAGCAGGAGGCCCAATGTAGCATGGCTGTAACAACCCTGGAATGAGGCAGCGTTTTCTTAAGGCTAGGCTGTCATTTTAGAAAGCAGTTTTGAGCCCTTAATGGGGAACTGCCTTTTAAAATTAAATAAAACCATTTAAAAATAGGCAGTCTTTAGCCCTTAGAGCTCAACTGCCTTCTGAAAAAAAATTACATAATTCCGGAAGTATTAAAGCTGAACTGCCTTCTGCATGTAATAAAATGGTGAAAGTGCTTTAGCACTAACACAAATGGCTCAACAAGCCAGGGAAGGGGCACCCAGGGTCTCGCAAGCAGCACTCCAGCTTTGTGCAGGGGGTCAACACTGGAAGAGAGGTCCTCTACCCACAGGGGGCCAGGAGGCCCTCCAGAAAGACGGATGCGGGACCAGATCACCGAGGTTGTCACTGTCAGCAGTGTCATCCCCCCAGGACTTGGCTCCAGTGCCCAAAGAAGTTTCATGACCTCAGACCAACGGTCAACGTCACTGAATGCATCTTCAAAAACCGTCTCCTATCAACTGCACCACTAACCTCACACACTGCTCAATGCACAACAGTCACCGCCCCCCCCCCCCACCCCACACCACCCCACACCACCCCATCACTCACCTACCAACAATCTCTACCAAACACATGGCATATCTCACATTCCTAGCTTCACCTCACCCCCTTGGTGCTGGCCATTCTTGGCAGGGGCATGGCTGAAAGAATACAAGAGGCTGGCAGCCTCATACGTTATCCTTCTTTTCACATCCCACTTCCCCCTCATCCCACAATCTCCTCTGATGTACAAGCTGCTGTGCATGGTGTAAGCATGCATCTCTTGCTTTCCTGCCCCCCGCCTAACACAACCCTACCCTTGTGCCTTCCTCATTTCAGACGCCCAAGAAATCCAGCCGGCCCAGCCAGTGGGTCAACAAGAGGGAGAGGAGAGCGGTGAAGAAGAAGAAGAAGAAGAAGAAGAAACACCGTCATTCGATTTCACAATCCCAGCTACCAGCTCCTCAAGGTCTTCCTGCAAGACCATCTGCAGTCTCCCCCATTGAAAGTGTGGAAGTGCATTTTGTCTCAGACACAAAATGGCTTCCTAGACACAAAGAATGATACAAAATGGCCGACTCTGACTTGTTTGGAAAAAAGATAAGTTGTTATGTTTCTCATGAAGATGAATTTAAACTTGCAGACTATGCTGTCAGCAAAGTCTGCTAGCACAGAGAAAAAAAGGCTTCTTCTAATCAACTTGAGATAACCAAGAACTAGTGAAGTAAACAGCCAGGCGCCTTGGCCTTGGTGGGAGAAGAACAGATAGATAGACTCCATTTTGTAGAGATTAGCTAGTCTCATCGTAAGGCATTTCCTATGTTTTTTTAACTTTTAATTTAGTTTACCTTAAACAACATGTCATGTGATATGGAAAGCTTGTATTATCAGTGTATAAGAATATTCCATTTTCTGTGAATTTTCAGTGTGTCATCGTAGCTATTTGGCTACGGTTGCATTCTCCTTGCAAGTAAAGTAAATAATAAAGCCTTCTTTGACGATATTGTTTCAAGAGTCTTACTCGAAGTCGAACGTACAAGCTGCTGTGCATGGTGTAAGCATGCATCTCTTGCTTTCCTGCCCCCCGCCTAACACAACCCTACCCTTGTGCCTTCCTCATTTCAGATGCCCAAGAAATCCAGCCTGCCCAGCCAGTGGGTCAACAAGAGGGCGAGGAGAGCGGTGAAGAAGAAGAAGAAACACCGTCATTCGATTTCACAATCCCAGCTACCAGCTCCTCAAGGTCTTCCTGCAAGACCATCTGCAGACTCCCCCATTGAAAGTCAGCAGCTTTCCACCAGCCATGCTGCAGCCACTGGAGTAGAGCACTAGGATAGGGAAAGGCACACGCAAGACACTCACTAAGGGAATGCACAAGGGTGATTAGTTGATGTTTTTGATGTAATATTGGATGCATATATAGATAAAATTGGATTGGAAAGTTTGCTTTGTGGTGGCTTTTTCTTCAGCATTGTGGCCAAGAGGACACTGTGATGGTCAGTAACAGAGGGAAGGGAAGGTGTGGGACAAATGTCGAAAGGGGAATTTGGGTTGTGGTCACTGGTACCACAGGCGGATAATTTCACCCCGGATATCCCAGCCAGAAAGGGCTGTCTGGGTTGCATCCTTCCTTCCGTGTACTCCAGCATTTTCTGTCTTCTCAGAAGCCTTCCTTTACCATCCAAAGCCTTTCAAGTGTCCAGCAGCACTCCCTGCATAATAACAACTTTTTTAATGTATTGCACCGAGCTACTAATTCAATAAAATATTTTTTTTAAGTCAAAAAGCTGAAATCCAAATTTACCTGAAAGATGTGCGTGTCCTTTAAAGAAGCGCTGACAGCATCGCTGCATGGCTGCTACATGCATGTTCTTCTGTGCGTAGTTAGGAGAGGGAATTATGGCATGCGGCAACGTTCAAAATAGCAGTCGTGGCATCAAATCAGGCATTGCACGCCGATTGACGTCATGATCTACTCATTGAGAGGCCAGCGCTGGCAACAGCAGCGCTATGGCCCTCACCAAAATGGCGGCTGCCATGTCCCGTGCCGGAAGCGAGGCGGCCGCCATTTTTTGAAGAAATTCAGCGCAAACACGTGGCGCTAAGGTAGGGAATTTCTAGGCCTTTGTGTCTACACCAGTAAGCATTGCATTCTCTAGTTCCAGGATAGGCACAGAGGTCACAAGTATACATCTGAGCAACTGCATCACATTGTGGTTGTGGAGTTCAGCTGCCCAGTAACCAACCATATACTCAGTTAACCATACCAATGCATTGTGCACATTTTCCATGCAACTGCTTCACTGCAGAGATGAGAACAGCTTAGACGAGAAAGTCCCAACTGGTTTCAACTTACTAGAGTGAACATGTACAATATCTTATGTACCATAGGCCTTTACCTTCAGTTCATCTGCTTCTATGAAGCCACTATGATCTTCATCATACCTTCGCCAAGTCTGAAAAAGAAAATGCTTTAGATGCACAGTTTGCTTTATTTAGCTACGTTTTAGAGTGATTTACCCACAGAATAACTCAACACCGTGGAAATATTTTGTAATAGTGGAATTGTTGCTCTAAGCGATAAAATCTATTTCAACACTTCTGGCTTGATTTTGCGAGGGGTCAGCGGGTGCGATCGGTGGTGGGTCGGGAGGGAAAGTGTTTTTTTTTTTTCCCAGCAGATCGGGACCCCGCTGTGAACCCGCTGCCACACGCCTTTACCAAATGTTGGGTCTGTCAGCGCTGAGCAGTCCCGACACGCAGCGGCAGGGGAGGCAATTAAAATCATTAGTGGCTTGTTTACAGCCACTTATCAATTTTTTCCCCCCAGCTTTTTGGATTTGACAGGTCACCCACCAGTTTCTCGCTGTGCCTAGACCTCGTCTGTGAGGCGGGAGTGGCCATTGAACCAGCTGATGAGTTGACAGATTCAAATGCCAAGTGAAAGCTCCCAGCTGATTGAGAAATGTTCCCTTAACCACTAGCTTCTCTAAACTGCATTTCCATTACAGATTCAGAATGCTGCAAGTCTTTACACAAGTCTCCATCCAGTCTGACCTCATTACCTCTCCCACCATTGACAAATCGCTTCTGCCATCTTTACTTCACCTGCCAACTATTCCATTTGCATTGGTGCCCTTGAAAGTCTCTCACCTTGGTCCTCAGAATCCCACCATGATCAGCCCCAACACCAGCAGCACCAACAACACCAACCTTTTCCGTAATTAACTGATGCTGCACAGGACATAGGGCATCAACACCCGACCACATTGCAGCCCGGGAGGCCAGGGATGGCCTCACTATGGTCAGATTAACTTCATTTGACGCTGTACACCCTGATGCACCAGGTTGGCACCACCCCACACCAACACCATAAAGCATCCCTACAATGCCCAAGCCATTCCTTTCACACTCATCTCCATTGCACGGGGTACTGTTATGTCTCACCATTCACTGCAACTCACTAAACCACTTCCAAAGGTGCACACAAATCTGTCCAAGAATGCAAAGTGTTGAAAATAAAAGGTTTCAATGTTTGACACCACATTAACAGAAACTTTACATGAACATGGAATAAAACACCCAAGGGCCTACCCTTGTGTGTTGTTAGTTGGTATGATTACATAGGATGAGTGTGAGGGGTGGCTAGTGAGATGGGGATGTGATAATGTAGATAGAGGGGGATGGGTGGAGGTGCAAGGTAAGTTGGTGTGAGTAAGGATGTGCAGGAGTAGGGTAGGGAAGCCAGAGTGATGGGGATGTGATGAGAGGCACAGCAGGATGGGGTTATGCATGGCTTTGTACTAACGTTTTGTGAGCTACTGAGATCATTGAAATGTTTGCGAGACTGCACCCAGGTCCTCCTGACCACATCCCTGCTTGTGCCCTCCTGTGCAATGTGCAACCAGGCTGTGTTGATCTCCTAGGGAGGTCTGTTCCACCCATGGGAAAGGAAGAGGACCTCCCTGTGTGCTGTGACTCCCTCCGCAAGCATAAGGAGGGACTCATGGGAGAGACTGGGTGCAGCCCTGCACCTCTGTGCAGTGGTTGTCAGTGTTTGCAGCACCTCAATGCTGTAGAACACTGACATAACAATTGTCAAAATAAATTTGGACATGGTCCCTTTAAAGAAACCTGCTGATGACGTATCATCAAATGATGTTACCAGACTCGCTTCCTCTAATTGGCTGGCAAATGTGCTGGGCGGGCTTAATAAGCCCAATCAAGGGAAATTCATTTCAGAGGCCGGGATGGAGACAGCAGCGGGGCTGGGACCCACCAAAGTTCGTAAAATCCAGCCCTTCATGTCAACAAAATCACTTTATGTTTTATTAGTGAGTGTAGCAACTTTTAGCTTTTGTATGTTGAATTTAATATACTTAATAACATTTTTATTAAATATTTGTCTAGCAATTTGCCAAGTTTGTTTTGCTTTTTCATAGAGATATTTTTGGATAAGTTTCCCCCTTTATCTGTATTTTTTGAAATACCTTTTCTTATTCATCCACCTGCTCTTACACCTTGCAGCCTAGTGGGCAAGTGCACAGCGTGCTTCCAAGCTGCTGCCAATGTTTTCTAGAACTGACTTCCAGGAGGTACCAGAGACATACCAGATATTATTCATATCTGTGACTTTTGCTCCTCCATCCCAAGGAGACCATGCAATCTTCTGCCTAGCACCTCCCTGCTCAATGTGGCTCAGGCCAGAGACTCAAATCTGCATTTATATCTGCTGCATGATTTGTTAAAATTATAGAAACTTACAGCACAGAAGGAGGCCATTTGGCCCATTGTGCCTGTGCTGGCTCTTTGAAAGAGCAGTCGTGCTTAGTCCCAAATCCCGCTTTTTGTCCGTAACTCTAAGTTCCTCATCCTCAAGTACTTGTCCAACTCACTTTTAAAATTATTTATGGAAACAGCTTCCACCACCTTTCAAGTAGAGCATTCCAGATCCCGACAACACAATGAAAAACGCGCTCCTCATCTCCCCTCTAGATCTTCTTCCAACAATATTGAATCTATGACATCTAGTTATTGACCGACTCGCCAGAGGGAATATCTTTCCCCATTAACTCTATCAAAACCTCTCATCATCTTGAAAACCTCTTTTAGTTCGCCTCTTAACCTTCCCTGTTCTAAGGAGAACAGTCCTAATTTTTCCAACCTCTCCTCATAACTGAAGTCCCTCATCCCTGGTAACATCCTGGTAAACCTCCTCTGTAACCTTTCCAATGCCTTTACATCTTTCCTGAAGTGTGGTGCCCAGAATTGTCCACAATACTCCAGCGGAAGTCTAACCAGTGATTTATAAAGTTCTAGCATGATTGCTTTTATTTAGTAGTCTATTCCACAATTTATAAACCCAAGTAACCCATATGCTTTTTTAACCACCTTATCAAATTACCCTGCCACCTTTAAGGATTTGTGTATATGGATACCAAGGTCTCACTGCTCATCTACACTTTTTCAAAATCATGCCATTTATACTATACTGTCTTTCCATATTAGTCCTCCCAAAGTGCATCATTTCACACTTCTCTGCATTGAACTCCATCTGCCATACTTCTGCCCATTTCACCATCTTGTCTATGTCATCCTGAAGCCTGTAACTATCCTCATCATTATATACAACTTTGCAAAGTTTCACATCAGCTGCAAACTTTATAATGCTGCACCCCTACACCCAAGTCTAGGTCATTTATAAAAATTGGAAAGAGCAATGGACCCAAAACTAACCCTTGGGGACCACCACTGCAAACCACCTCCCAGTCTGAAAAACATCCATCCACCACTACCCTTTGCTTCCTGTCACTGAGCCACTTTCCCCTTAATTCCACGGGCTTCCATCTTCTTAATAAGCTTCCTATGTGGTACTTTGTTGAATGCCTTCCAAAAGTCCATATATACAACATCTACTGCACTACCTTGATCAACCTTCTCTGTAAACTCAAAGAATTCAATCGAGTTAAACAGACATAATTTACCTTTAACAAATCTATGCTGGCTCTCCTTGGTTAACCCATGCCTTTCCAATAACTTCCCCACCACCGATGTTAGGCTGACTGGCCTGTAGTTTCCTGGTTTATTCCTCTCCCCTTTCTTGAATAGTGGTATAACATTAGCAACCCTCCAGTCCTCTGGCACTACTCCTGTATCCAATGAGAATTGAAAGATTGTGACCAATGCCTCTGGTATTTCTTATATTTGCTTCTTTCACCAACCTAGGATGCATTCCATCTGGACCAGGTGACTTACTAACTTTCAGTAATGCTAATCTTTTTAGTATATCCTCTATCATTATCCTATCCATAACTTCCCCCTCATCTTTTAGTGTAACCATCACATCATCCGCTTCCTTTGTGAAGACAGATGCAAAGTTCTCATTTAATACTTTTGCTATGTCCTCTGCCTCGATGAAGATTTCCCTTTGGTTCCTTAATGGGCCAAACTTTTTCCCTAGCAAACCGCTTACACTTTATATGTTTATCAAATGTTTTAGGCTTCAATTTAATGTTGCCTGCTAATCTTTTCTTGTAACCTCTCTTTTCCTCCCGTATTAACTTTTTCAATTCCCTCCTGTACTTTCCATAATCTTCCTGGTTATTGACTGAATCGTGTTCCTGACATTTGTCATAAGCCTCCTTTTTCTGTTTTATTTTAACTTTTATTTCCTTTGTCATCCAGGGCGCATTAGCTTTGAATGCTCGCCCTTCAAAAGGAATATGCTTAGTTTGTATCTGAACTATCTCTTCCCTGAAAGCTCTCCAATGCTCCGTTACTGCTTTACTCTGCAATCACCTTTTCCAATCTACCTGTGCGAGGTCCCTTCTTAAATCCCTGAAATTAGCTCTTCCCCAGTTGAGCATTTTTACCTTCGATATTTTCTGGTCTCTTTCCATAATTACTTTAAATCGAATTATGGTGTGGTCACAGTTAACTAGATGATCTCCTACTGTAACACACTCCACTTACCCTACTTCATTTCCCAGAACCAGATCCAACACTGCTTCCTTCGTTGTTGGACTGGAGACATAGGCCGGAATTTTTCGGGGGGGGGGGGGTGTCAGGGGGCATGTTTGGTGGCGGGTTGGCTGGGAAAAAAAGTGTTTGACAGTGGGTAGGGACCCCGCTGTCAAACCACCTCCACGCCAACCTCCCAGATGTCGGGTCTGTCATTGCAGAACAGACCCGACACCAAGCGGCGGGGGAGGCAATTTAGATCATTAGCTGGATTGTTACGAGGCAATTAAGTATTATTTTAAGCTTACCTTTAGATTTTTAGAGCTCACCAAAGGCTTCCCCGCTGCACGGGGATCACGTCAGGTAAGGAGGTCGGGTGTTGTGTCAGCATGGGATGATTTCTAAACTTGACAGCTGCAAATGGTCTATAAAAGCTCCCATTTCATAGGTCTTCACTTTCCAAGGTTAGAAGCTGTTGCTTACTGCATTTGGAAGACAGATTGAGCTTTATGCAGCTTGCAAGTGTTTGGGGTAAACTCTCTATCCAGTGTCATCTCATTGGAACAACCTCTCTCACCATTGACAGGTCGCTTCTGTCATCTCAACCTCACCTATCATCTATTCCATCAGCATCGGTGCCCTTGAAAAAATCTCACCTTGGTCCTCAGAATCCCACCACGATCAGCCCCAACACCAGCAGCAGCAGGCACACCAGCAGCTCCAACAACACCAAACTTCTCCACAATCAGCTGGTGCTACACAGGACAGAGGGCATCAACACATTGCTGCCCAGAACGCCAGGGATGTCCTCACCATAGCCAGATTTACTTCACATGACACTGTACACCTTGGCTGCCATATGATGCACCAGATTGGCACCACCCACACCAATACCATAAAGCATCCCTACAATGCCCAAGCCATTCCTTTTACACTCATCACCATTGCGGGGGATACCGTTATGTCTCACCATTCACTGCAACTCACTAAGCCACTTCCAAAGGTGCACACAAATCTGTCCAAGAATGCAAAGTGTTAAAATACAGGTTTCAATGTTTGACAGCACATTAACAGAAACTTCACATGAACATTGGCTAAACCACCCACATGCCTACCTTTGTGAATTGTTAGTTGATATGATTGGAATAGGATGAGGGTGAGTGTGAGGGGTGGCTAGTGAGATGGGCTGGCTTAACAAGCCCAATCAGTGTAAAATTCTTTTCACAGAGCGGGATGGAGCCAGCAGCGGGGTTGCACCCCGCCACCGACCCCACCGGACCCGCCTCGGCAGGCGAAATCGCGGCCATATTGATTGAGAAAGTTCTCCTGTGCACATATTAGAAATTCTTCTCTTTCCCTACCTGTAGCACTATGGTTTTCCCAGCCACATTTGAGTAATTAAAGTCTCCTAATATTACTACTCTATTTTTGTTACATGCCTTTGAAAGTTGCTCATCAATCTCCTTCACACTAATATATACCTTACGAATCTCCTAGAAGGATCTCAGATTGCCTGTGCTGCTTTGATTCCAAATATTGTAGGCAAATCTTCCAGTTTCATTGCTCCATACTGGAGTTTTGCATGTAACATTGGGGGTCAAGGTTAGTACAAGACTTGTAAGATTGCATAATGTATTTTAGTAACAAAGTGTGTTGCCTGCATACTTTGCAAATCCTGACTGTATTCTGCACAGTATATGTTGCTGATGCCATCTTGAAATTATTTTCTATTTCTGCCCCAATTATATAACCCAATGTTGCTGCCATGATAATGTGCTCTTTCTGTATATCCTGCAAGATGCTCCATGGAGCATAAGGCTTATTACAACCATCACTATATACAAAAACTATGCTCCCTGTATGTTCTGGCACTTGCTGTACATTTTTATTTATATTGGGTGGTGATACCAATAAGATATCCAAAACCTACAAGAATAATAGATTTGAAGAAATCATTCCCCAACTGATATTTTCTATATGCATGCATCTGGAAAGTACAGAAATCTTTGTATAAGTGCACAGTACAAGAGTAAAATTGTTTAATTTAGGCAAAGATGCACACTAAGGCTATGCATTTTCATACATGTTTTAATAACCTCTATAAGGTAGTGATGTTCACACAGATGTGGCTTGTATATCAGAATTTAAAATATGTGCTGTATTTTTCCATCTGGTAATTTTTTAATATATATTACATCATTTCATATTAGTTATAATGTGCATTCTAGTACATGCAAAAGTCAAGTCTTCATTCCAAAACACATTTTATAGGGGATGGGTTGGACACTTCAGCAGACATAACAAAACTTTTTTGTAATGTAGACAATATGATAATATTATAGAGATTTTTAGAAAGTATATGCAATATGGATCCTTCACTCAGCTAGGACATTCTAAGATATGGTGCTATGTAAAGTCACTGCTGTGAATAAAAAATATTTAAAATCAGTGCGAATGATACCTCCATGAACTCTGTGCTTGACTTTAATTGTTGCCGGAAGAATAAGAAGAAGTTTTCCTCTGTAGGTAGAATCTGAGCAAGCTAGAAAAATATTAGATTAGATTAACACTTGGTTTTCCAATTAATTCCTTCAATTGACATAAATGATAAAAATATAAAACTGTATAGCTTAATCAAAAGGGTATAGCATTCCATAACACTGCCACTCCCTTGTGTCTCCTCCTTGTCATTACTTTCAACCACCCTGCATTAGTACTATCTGAAAAATTAGGCAATTTTATTCATGTTTTGATAAAATCATTGCCACAACAATTTAAATATTTATATATTCATCAATGTGCAGGTAGATTATACGGAGAAAAGGCATTTTCCCCACTTCAAGATCAGACATTTCTAGGTTTGCTATTGCACATATCAACTCCCGAGCCCCTTAAATAATCAATGTAATACATTGAGAGTGTTTGCTATATTTCATAATCCTGATTTATGCCCTAGAATTTATCTAGCCAGTTAGGACTTGCGTGTACTGTAGAGCTCTGTGTTGTCCTGACAACACATCTGATCTACGAACCTCACAAGCAAACCCTTTGATGCACCAGCATGACATGACATTATTTCCTAAGGTCACCTTTTGACACCTAGCTGCAAATTGTTAAATTTATGCCAGAATGAGGGTAGTTTATGATACAGATGCATGCCTACTGGTATTTGATTCCGACTGTCTAAACTCATTTTCTTTTGAGAACAGTAGCCCACGGAGACAGGAGACCTTTTTCCTCAAATATAAATATTAATCTAGGTCACAGTAGATGGTTTTGGCATATCTCATTTAAAGTCAAAAAATTATGAAACTGGTGCAAAAATTGTCAGTACATTTACTTTTTATATTTCATTGAAAACTGTACAGAATAAAATAATTACTTTTGTTCCAACCATTCTTAACATTTTGGACAAATCCCAGTTGGGATTTTGATTCAGATTGTGACTCCTTTACTGAGAATTGAGGTTTTGAAAATATGTTACAATTATGATGTTAGGCTGTTTGAATGCATTCTGAAGTTTTTTTTCCATCTGACACTATTGTGTATTAATAATTATTTCTCTTATTATTTCTGCCAATTTCAATTCATTTTATTCTTCTCTTTATGGCTCCCATGGCAATATACCATTGGGGGCACAGACAAGTGATCTGCTGTTAGACTTCTGCCAATAATAGTCTGTATCCAACCACTGGACATTGTGTCCGGAGGTGACTCAGTCTTAAATTGTTCTTCATTCCTTGTGGGAAATGCTTCATTTCTGCTCAATGCTTCTGCTGATGAGACAGCCAAGATCCAAGAACTTAACATAAATGAAACTGCAGGCAAAAGCTAGTTTCCTTACCAAGCCAACTCACTGAACCATCATGCCCATGTATTGTAAACATGCGATGTGTTATTTAATGGATATTTGTTATTTACTGCAGGCCGAAGCATACAGTCAAGGTTGTCAAAGTTTGAGAATAAGAATGTGACTTTAAATTTGTGAAGTGGCTGCTAATGACATTTAAAAGTTTATTTGAGATTGGGATTCATGGATATATGATGTAAAACAGTGCAAATTGGATCTGTTAGGATCTGCACAACACTGTTCTTGATTGCTTGGATTTGTTTGAATTTCTTTGTGCTATTTATAATGTTTTAAATGCGAGTAGCTCTATAGAAATTGGCACTGAATCTCATCCATAATGTATCTAAAGATGTTTAATGTTTTGAAAATCAAAATGCTATCACAAAGAGTTTCACAGGAATATCAATATTGTACTGTTGGTATTAAAGTTGGGGTAAAAGACAAGTCACGGTAAGCAGCAACATGTTTATTGAAGCGACAGTGAGATCAAACTTTCTCCACATTAATTTATTCTGAAAGTTTCAGCATAAATGTGATAAAAGTTAAAGCAAATGGGAGATTCTTACGTCTGCCAGCTCTATCTTTCCATCAGCACTCTGATCGTACTTCTCCACCAAAGCTTTCATCCCGTCAGATAATTCCTACGGATTGATCATGTTAGTCCTGTTACCAAACATACCAACAGTATACCGGCCTACACAACACTATTTAGTCTGTGTACAGGAAAAGTACATAATTGAATAAAATGTGGGGGTGCATAAAATAAACATTGTTCTCATGCTGCATAGTTAGGTAACAGCAAAGATGTGGAATGGAAAGAAGATTTGAAAAATACTAAAACAATTAAACACGTTTTCTTAATTATTACCAAAACAATATATAACGCCTTAGATTGGATTATACACAATAGAAATCACTTCAACTAGTTAACTTTTTCATTCATGCTATTAAGTTAGGGCAAGAGGGCGATGCACAAGTATGTACGCAAGAGCTTTTAAAGGAAGTTGCCATGGGGGTTGCATTCTGTTTATTAAATCTGAAGCTTTGATTTCTAATTAACTTGTCCATTTCGTTTCTGTCGCGCCCAGGTGCGTTCTCAGACCCACTCCAGCAGAAGTATTTTAACATGATGAGAATCCGTTCGGAAAATAATCAAATGAACATAAAGCATTAACAAAAACGCTGCTGTTCATTCACTGGGTGCGTGTCGAGTGGAAGAGTGGAGAGATACTGTTCAAAATCAGTGACAAATTATTTGGAATACTAAACAATGGCACATAATTGCAGCGATTGAGTCTCGCTACCAGGCATTGTCAGTATTAATAACCGAGTCCCTTTTATTACTACCGCTGGAGTCTGTAGTCAAGGAAACAAACAGTAGCGCACAATGTCCAATTTTTGCCGCTGTGGTGGTTACATTACATTGGTGCCATACATCTGGGTTTTATTAGCTGTAATTCAAATTTATATATATATATATCAACCTCACTGTTAGCAAACGTGTTAACGCGCTAAATGTAGGATAATATTTCATCAATTTATTTAATTGTTCCAATATTTGCAATTCTTTAATTCCTGGATGCCTTTACCCGAGAAACACACTCCGTGAGTAAAATCTATTTGATGATCTCTGATCTATAACTGTTTGCAATGGTAGCAATCCAATCACCATTGAATCACACTCTATTGAGAGTTTCGGCAGTGCCGACGCTATCTAATAATCACCTGATGTGGAGCCAGAGAGAAAGGATTAGACAGTAACTTTGTCACTGAGAAGTAGATTTGGCTATTTGTTCACGCCTTGTTAAAGTAGAAATACAGTAGTGTTTAGGTGACATCCAGAATCCAGATGTAGCCAGTGTGAGGTGTTTAGGCTGATGGTTGGCCCAACCAGCAGTAATTGGGTATTTCTGGTCTCCGCATCAGCGAAAACATTAGAGAAAGACAGCAGGAAAAATGCTCCCACCTAAAAGTAAACGTCAAAAAATAATGTCATCATTGTATGTCCCGTCGCTTTCAGAGACGGAGATATTTCTGCAGCTATTCAGTTTTCGTGGCTTCCACCATCGAGAAACGGCCACGCACCCAGTCTTTGGAACCAAGCAAAATCCAAACAAGTTGCATTTACGTTATCAAACGACAATCATGTCTTTGCAAACCTAAAATTGGCTGTATTACCCTGATTGCAATCAGCCTTTCTGCCTTTTATTGTGTATCTGCACATATACATCTGGATAATTTGATGTTGCGCGATGTGTTTATTCTACTAAATATAATTGCCTTAAAGTTCGTTAAACACTTACTAAGCCAGTGCCTTTTCGAGCTTGTTGAAGTTCTCGAATGAAATTTTGCAGTTCTCTTCCCTCAATATAACCATGACCTAAAACAATAAATTACATTTTCAGTTACAACAAAGTTAAAACAGTTTTATGTCTACGTAATCAGATTAGATGTACACGCATTTCCCACTTTATGCAATCAGGTTTCATTTCTAATGTAAAAACAAATATTTGACATTTTGCATTTCAGTTATTCCAACGCTTTGACAGCATGCGAATGAAATTAAACTAGTTATTTTTGGCATTTATTGTTCAAACAGTGTATATAATTTGTTTCATAAAATAGCCATGAAAACATTCTTACAAATTGACCTAAAAGTATTGACTTTGCACATTCGTTGATTTGAAAAGAAAACGATAGCGTTACCAGCATTATCATAGTGGCGCCAAATTTCCAAAAACTGCGTGGTGGAGTCTTCAATCCCTTGGAGGTAAAGGCTGTGTGTGTCTGCCATGGTTGCTCGGTGCTGCTACCAGTTGCCTGTACTGTGGAGGTTTCAAGCGGAGCTGCCTGGCGCCGCGCTGCCCTGCTCTGTCACTTTCAATCTGAGCGGCCCCTGCCAGCGCGCGCCCTCTAAATGCGGCTCGTGCGCCGGAGCCCAGCCCTCCGAGCGCAGTGCGCACGCGTCACTCTTCCCAGCCAGCTGCCACCACGCGGCTGGCAGCTGCGGCAGGTGAGCGGAAAGCACTGGTCGCCAAGGCAAAGCCACCAACGGTCACATCATGGACTAGTCATCGTATGCAGAGGCAAGGGCTCGTACCTTATTAAGGGGAAGGAGGAGCATCCACACTTCGTTAACTAGTCACTATAATGAAAAGCATTGGCGAGGACGGACGTTTAGCCCAGATAAGTTACTTTATCTGCAGGAGAGGCGACGGCGTACATTTCATTGACGCTTCACTCTAACTATAAGAGCAAAAGACTGATGCATATTATTAACCATTGACTTCATGCGTGGGAAATAGAGGCGAATGCATTTGATTAATTGTTCACTGTATATGCAAGAGTGGGAGGCACTGGGAACTTATTAGCCACTCACGGTATGTGTAAGAGAGGGCGGAGATTAACTACTTACCATGTACAGGAGAGGGAGGGGACATCGTATGAACTGTTCACTCGATATGTAGGAGCGGGCACGGCACGCATCTAATTATTCACTACGCCGGAGAGATAGTGTCAATACTTAATGGTATGCATGCCCCATGTGTAGGAGAGCAAGAGACATACGTCTCATTAACTGTATGATTGGGAGAGGGTGGGAATGCATTTTATATCCGTTTTATGTATAGAAGAGAAAGAAACGTGCATCTGAACAGCTATTCACGATATACAGAGGAGGAGGAGCATCCATCTCGTTAACTGTTCTCTCTATACACAGGAGAGGGAGGAGCTGCATCTGATTATTCACGAATAGGTAGAAAAAGGAGGATGGTTCATTAAATTATTACTACACGTACAGTAAATAAACATTTAGATCTCCCTTTCCACGATATACAGCTCAGATAACTGCCCTTTCGTTCATTCACATACAGTTAATGAGATGGATTTCCGCCCTTTCCTACACGTATGGTAATTAATCAGATGAATGTCCCTAACAGAGTGATGTACTTAATTCTCAGTAAATGCTTAATTGAATTTATTTCCTCTTTTCCCGACAAAAACAGTACTGAGATGAAAGAAAAACAGAAAATGCTGGAAATACTCAGCAGGTCGGGTAGCATCTGTGGAGAGAGAAACAGAGTTAACGTTTCAGGTCGATGACCTTTCATCAGTTCTGAGGAAATAGCGACAAATATTGCATTGGGAACATAGGAGCAGGAGCAGGCCATACAGCTCCTCCAGCCTGTTTCGCCATTTAATTGGACATGTATCCCAACTCCATTTACCCAGATCCCCTCATAACATTACCTAACAAAAATCTAATGATCTCTTGAAAATTGCAATTGACCCAGCATCCACAGCCTTTTGGGGGAGCGAGTTTCAGATTTCCATTACCCTTTGTGAAAAAAGTGCTTCCGGATTTCACTCCAAATTGGCCTAGCTCTAATTTTAAGATTATGTCCTCTTGTTCTAGATCCTCCCACAAGAGGAAACAGTTTCTCTGCATCTACCCTTTCAAATATCTTTATCAATTTAAAGACCTCAATCAGACATATCCCCCTAACTAACTTTCTAAACCCAAGGGAATACAAATTAAGTTTATGTAACTCGTCCTGATAATTTAACTCTTTAAGCCCTGGTATAATTTTGGTGGATTTGCGCTGTACCTTCTCCAAGGCCAATATATATATTTACTGGGGTTTTCTGCCCAAAACTGAAGGCAGTACTACAGATGGGGTCTGACCAAGGCTCTGTGCAACTGAAGCATCACTTCCTCACTTTTCAATTCTAACCTCCTTGAGATAAAGGACAACATTCCAAGTCTTTTTGATTACCTTTGTAATTGTGTGCTAGCTTTTAGTGATTTGTGTACATGGACACCACTCTCATTGCACATCCACAGCTCCTAGTCTCCCACCATTATGAAAATATTCAATTTGCCTTTCTCAGAAATAAAGTGGATGACCTCACACTCCCCAACATTGAACTCCATCTGCATTAGTGTATACATGTATCCGTATATTAATGCAGGGATGTTAATATGTCCATGCATGCATGTAAAGATACCTGCGTGCTTTTATATATTCGAAGTGCTACAATGAAAATTATTCAATCGTCTGCTTCAAGAACTGGTGATAGTAAATCTAATCTTACCAACAGTTACGAAGATCGCATATCTCTCCTGAGTTAACCCTTTAGCCCAAGCTTGTAACTTCCTGAATATGTCTAATATGGGAACGGCTCATCCACCGCGATGTTATGCGTCCAGGTTCTCAATTTTTCCTGTTTATGTTATTTAAATAATAATTTCCGATACGCAAATATCCAAGATCATCACTCTCAATCGTAAGAGAAAAGCTACAATACTCTTTCAAATGTTGACACAGTGCAGCCATAAAACAACCATACAAGCCGTGTTTGAGAATATATGCATTCTACGAAGCGCTTTGAAAACCACTGTAACTGGGGAAAAGTAATGTATGTCGTTACCCTTTTATGACCCCTCATTACACGCCTTTCTACTTACTGAGTGTTTACAAGCTATGTGTTGTTTAAACAGCCACCTGATAGTCAGTAATGGAACTCACATAGAAACCAATTATCCAAATAACTTGGCTATCAGCTTCACTCCGCAGTGAGATCCCATTAACCATTGTTTTTCTCATTTTATTTTTGCAGTTGAAAAATCATGTAAACGTGTTTATTAATAGTTCTTCCTTTCCACACTTTTTAAATGCAAACTTTTCTCGTTACTTGTTTTCTGTCGTTCTTCTCAACTGATTTTACATTTCAAAAATGTCTCATTTTTGTCTTTCTTGATTTATTACATTTCCTCATCATATCTCTTTCTCTATTACCGTTCTATTCACCTCTCACTTCTGTTTCCTTCACTTTATATTTTACTGTTCGCTAGACACCTGACTTGGTTCTCCATTGCTCTGTCTATTGATGGGTCCTCCAAGATCTGCCCCCACTCACCTTTACTTTCTTAACACCCGAACTCTTAAAAAAAAATCTTGCATCCAGCTTCCAGATCGTCTAATGATCTAGACTAGGGAACTAGATGTAATATCTCAAAGTTTGCAGACGACACAAAGCTGGGTGGGCGTGTGTGCTGTGAGGAGGATGCCGAGAAACTCCAGTATGATTTGGATAGGTTGGGTGATTGGGCAGATGCATGGCAAATGCAGTACAATGTGGATAAATGCAAGGTCATTCACTTTGGTGGCAAAAACAGGAAGGCAGATTATTATCTGAATGGCAATAGATTGGGAGAAGGGGAAGTGCAACGAGACCTTGGTGTCCTTGTGCAGCAGTCGCTGAAGGTAAGCATGCAGGTGCAGCAGGCGGTTAAGAAGGCAAATGGTATGTTGGCCTTCGTAGCGAGAGGGTTCGAGTACAGGAACAAGGATGTCTTGCTGCAGTTGTACAGAGCCTTGGTGAGACCACATCTTGAGTATTGTGTGCAGTTTTGGTCGCCTTATCTGAGGAAGGATGTTCTTGCCATGGAGGGAGTGCAGCGAAGATTCACCAGACTGATACCTGGGATGGCAGGAATGACATATGAGGAGAGATTGGGTCGATTGGGCTTATACTTGCTGGAGTTTAGAAGAATGAGAGGGGATCTCATTGAAACTTATAAAATTCTAACAGGACTAGACAGACTAGATGCAGGAAGGATGTTCCTGATGGCGGGGGAGTCCAGAACCAGGGGTCACAGTCTAAGGATAAGGGGTAAGCCATTTAGGACAGAGATGAGGAGGAATTTCTCACCCAAAGAGTGGTGAACCTGTGGAATTCTCTACCACAGAAGGCAGTTGAGGCCAACTCATAATATATTCAAGAAGGAGTTAGATATATTTCTTAAGACTAAAGGGATCAAGGGATATGGGGAGAAAGCAGGGACAGGGTACTGAATTTGGATGATCAGCCATGATCTCATTGAATGGTGGAGCAGGCTCGAGGGGCCGAATGGCCTACTCCTGCTCCTATCTTCTATGATTCTATGATTCCTAGCTCTAGTCCTTTTGCCTCAGCAGATTCTACTCCATTATTTACTGGTTCTGTCCATCCATATATATTTTCCGGACATATATCCAAATTATATAACGCCACCTGTTAATGAGTACTCATTTAGATAAGTCGGCTCAGCGTCACTCTGTAGTGAGATCCCACTAAATATTGTATGCCCTTTTCTATTTTTTTCTGCAGTTAAAAATCAAGTAAAACGTGTTTATCATTTCTTCCGTTTTTTATCTTTTTAAATTGAAATGTTCTCGTTACTTGTTCTCTGCTGTTCTTCTAAATTGTTTTTTTACCCACTCATAGCCAATCAAGCGAGTTTTGATGCTCACCACTAATTTTAGAGAGATTTTCAAACGTACTCTTAACTCAAAAGTAACTAAGGGACCAAAATCAACACCTACGTGCAATGTTGCACTATCTGCACCAAGATAAGTTTTCAAGCCGATATGTATTTAGTAGGTCTTACTCGAAATTAATACAGACACAGGCAGAACGACAGGGCAGTTCAGCAGCGAATTCTTTGAGGTCTCCCCGGGATTATAAATGTGATCTTACTTCTATTACTTTCCGGTGCTGTGTTAAAGCACACACACACACACACATACGCGAAGGAAATATGTCTGCAGCTGTATAGGCCACATAACCACATCACAAATTTGAAGGGGCGAAGAATAATGATCAGGAAAATATTGTATTATGTCAGGATTATGTGGTAAGTGATATCGTTTTGTGGTCTTTTTGGAGTGGTTTCCCTTCCTTAATGTGAAGCCTGTAAGTCCCTCCCCTACCAGTGACGTCACTAATGTATCGAATATCCTTATATGGAATGATAAAAATCAGAGCAGTTTCAGTCTCATCACAACTCCGGATCACAATCGTACATATCCCGAAGGATAACTTTATCACCTCGACACAGGATCGATCGGGTTATATTGGAAATCATTTGTTATTGGAAAACGAACTCACTGATCCAAAACCAAAGACGGTGTGGAGAAAGAATATTAAACTTGTTTTGTGTGCTCATGTAATTCATCAAGCTGTAAAGCGTGGATCTATCAATAAATCAGTGGGTATTTTTCATAATGAAAGGCTGGAGCCCACCTTCAATGTTCAATGTTGTTGTGCCTGGGGTGCAATCATTACATTATACAACAGGCAAGTAAAGAAGCTTCTCCATCAGGTATGAAGTGATGTCAAAGTCAAGAAAAATTATCTAATTTTAAATTATAAATTATAAATACATTATAATTTGACATCCATCACTGTAACACTTTCGGAGTGCCATATGCAAAAGCAAAACTGAACAGCGGTACCGTATTGCAAACTAGAAGATTTATTTTGCTGTTGATTTTAATTGTTTACCCTGAACGCGTAATCTTCAATGCAAATTTAACGGCAAAGAGGCGGGACTATTGTACCAAAGGAGTTTACAGCTTTTCCAAAGTCTGTGGCGATGAAGGACTGCTGATTAAGCACTTCAAAATAATTTGAGAACATAACACGCTAGTTTTGGTGACATTTGTAAATTATGCATGAGACGTCACACTTAGCCTTGACTAACGAAAGTGCTCAGAAAAGAAGTTGTTTTGCTTGATTAACAAATTACAATGGTATTACTGATGATCCAAAAAAACGAATCAAACTCGCCCAAAGGCTGTTATTGTACAACATATTCCTTTTACTGTGTAAGATGTTAAATGACTTTCCCATTCCTATAAAAATTAGGCTTAAGTGCAATCTGGATGCATGCATTCTAAAGCGCATTACAATATAAAGTAAAATGATTCGTTTTGCAGTTACCGCTGAAATATCAGCAAGGGTTATTGTTACAACTCCGGATTGTGGCCTTGCTGAACCGCTGAAAAGTCTACACATTTCAGTCAGTTAGTTCAAATTATTCTCCAATTATGTAGTTTAATTAGGCATAAAACACACGAGGAACGGAAACATTACTTTAATTTGATGAACAGACCCTACACGCTGCAGCAGGGCAGGCAATTCAGGTCATTATGACCTTGTTAACAGTCCATTAAGAAGTATTTTGAGCTCAGCTTTACATTTTACAAGGTCACCCACGGGATCTACGCTGCTCTGGGGATCATGTCAGGTAAGCAGGTCCGGAGTTGTCAGATCATAGAATCATCTCATTACTTGACAGCTGCAAATGTGCTATAAAAGCTCCCATCTCACAGCTGTTCACTTTCCAAGCTCAGAAGCTGTTGCTTACTGCATTTGGAAAACAGATTGAGCTTTATGCAGGTTGCAAGTGTTTGGAGTAAACTCTCTATCCAGTGTCACCTCATTGGAACAACCTCTATCACCATTGACAGATCACTTCTGTCATCTCACTTCACCTGCCATCTATTACATCAGCATCAGTGCACTTGAAACTATCTCACCTTGGTCCTCAGAATCCCACCACAATCAGCCCCAACACCAGCAGCACCAACAACTGATGCTGCACAGGACAGAGGGCATCAGCACCCGACCACATTGCTGCCCGGGAGGCCAGTGATGGCCTCACCATGGCCAGATTTACTTCACTTGTCGCTGTACACCCTGGCTGCCACATGATGCACCAGGTTGGCACTACCCCACATCAACACCATAAAGCATCCCTACAATGGCCAAGCCATTACTTTCACACTCATCACTATTGCAGGGGTTATCGTTATGTCTCACCATTCACTGCAACTCACTAAGCCACTTCCAAAAGTGCACACAAATCTGTCCAAGAACGCAAAGTGTTAAAAATAAAGGTTTCAATGTTTGACACCACATTAACAGAAACTTTACATGAACATTGGCTAAAACACCCAAGTGCCTACACTTGTGTGTTATTAGTTGGTATGATTGGACTAGGATGAGGGTGAGTGTGAGGGGTGGCTAATGAGATGGGGAAATGATAATGTAGATAGAGAGGGATGGGTGGAGGTGCAAGATAAGTTGGTGTGAGTGAGGATGTGCAGGAGTACGGTAGGGAAGGCAGAGTGATGGGGATGTGATTAGTGGCACAACAGGATGAGGTTGAGTGTGGCTTGGCAGTAACGTTTTGTGATCTACTGAGATCATTGAAAGGTTTGCGCCACTGCAGCCTGGTTGTCCTGATGACATCCCTGCTTGTGTCTTCCTGTGCAATGTTGAACCAGGCTGTGTTGATCTCCTGGGGAGGTCTCTTCTGCCCATTGGAAGGGAAGAGAACCTCCCTGCATGCTGTGACTCCCTCCATAAGCATATGGAGGAAGTCATGGGAGAGCCTGGGTGCAGCCGTGCACCTCTGTGCAGTGCTTGTCAGTGTTTGTAGTACCTCAATCCTGCAGAACACTGACAGCATAACTGTCAAAATCAATTTGCGCATGGTCCCTTTAAGGAAACCGGGTGATAACGCATCATCAAATGATGTCATCAGACCCGCTTCCTTCAATCGTCCGGCAAATGCATTGGGCGCGCTTAACAAGCCCAATCAGGAGAAAATCATTTTGGACAGTGGGCTGGAGCCAGCAGCGAGGCCGGGACCCGTCACCCGCCACGGACCCGCCGAGGTAGGAGAAATCATGGCCTTAGTCTTTATGTGGGTCCTGACAGTCTATTTGACCATGGAGCATCCAGTTCTCAGGTAGCATCCACACCCTTGCACTTTTTAGCAGACATCACTGGATACCGATCAACAAATGACATTTATATATCCAATTTAATATAATGAGCCTTCCAACCCACTTCACAGAGAAACAGATACTGAGCAGTTAAAATGAGTTAAAAAGCATATCTTAAAGTATGGTTGATGAGGTAGGTTTTGAGAAGGCTCTTAAAGGAAAGAGAAAGGTGAAGGAATTTAGGCAGAGCGCTCTGGAGGAGGGTTTGGACAACTGAAGGCTGAGGAATTTTTCATACCCAGAAGCACTGAAGTCTAATATATGACTTACACTGCTACCCCAGTTGAGATCAGCTAACTAAACACTTGCTAGGGATTGAAACTGGGACCTTTCTGACCTGCATGGCTCAATATCAGCCATCGGGAAGTCCTTCGACACAGCTTGATTCCAGTATAACAGAATATATAATTAGGGCTGTTTTACAAATAAGGGTAATAAAAGCAAAATAGTTTGATGAAGAGACATTTAGTTAAATTACAATTATATATGTTGGATTTAAGACCTCTTTGATAGTATGCATGGCAACCCAATCAGCAATCCCAATCAATTCATCACCTATCATTTTTTCCATTTAAGAAAGGAGGGAGAGAGAAAACTGGGAACTACAGACCAGTGAGCCTGACATCAGTAGTAGGGAAAATGCTAGAATCTATTATTAAGGACGTGGTAACAGGGCGCTCAGAAAATAATAATAGGATTGGGCAGAGTCAACACGGATTTATGAAAGGGAAATCATGTTTGACAAATCTGTTAGAGTTTTTTGCGTTTGTAACTAGCAGAATAGATAAGGGGGAACCAGTGGATGTGGTGTATTTGGATTTTCAGAAGGCATTCGATAAGAGGCCACACAAGAGGTTATTAAACAAAATGAGGGCTCATCGGATTGGGAGTAATATATTAGCATGGATTGAGGATTGGTTAACGGACAGAACACAGAGAGTAGGAATAAACGGGTCATTTTTGGGTTGGCAGGCTGTAACTAGTCGGGTACTGCAAGGATCAGTGCTTGGGCCTCAGCTATTCACAATCTACATCAATGATTTGGATGAAGGGACCAAATGTAATATATCCAAGTTTGCTGATGATAAAAAGCTAGGTGGGAATGTAAGTTGTGAGGAGGATGCAAAGAGGCTTCAAGGGGATATAGGCAGGCTAAGTGAATGGGCAAGAACATGGCAAATGGAATATAATGTGGAGAAATGTGAAGTTATCCACTTTGGTACAAAAAATAGAAAAGCAGAGTATTTTTAAATGGTGAGAGATTGGGAAATGTTGGTGTTCAGAGGGATCTGGGTGTCCTTGTACATGAATCACTGAAAGTTAACATGCAGGTACAGCAAGCAAAGAAAGAAAGACTTACATTTATATAGTGCCTTTCATGACCACCAGACATCTCAAAGCACTTTACAGCCAATGGAGTACTTTGGGAATGTAGTCACTGTTGTAATGTGGGAAACACAGCAGACAATTTGCACACAGCAAGCTCCCACCAACAGCAATGTGATAATGACCAGCTAATCTGTTTTTGTTATGTTGATTGAAGGATAAATATTGGCCAGGACACTGGGGATAACTCCCCTGCTCTTCTTTGAAATAGTGCCATGGGATCTTTTACGTCCACCTGAGAGAGCAGACCGGGCCTTGGTTTAATGTCTCATCCGAAAGACAGCACAGCACTCCACTGGAGTGTTAGCCTAGTTTTATGTGCTCAAGTCCCATGGAGTGGGATTTGAACCCATAACCTTCTGATGCAAAGGCAAGACAAGTGTGCTACCCACTGAGCCACAGCTGACACTAATAAGCAATTAGGAAAGCAAATGGTATGTTGGCCTTTATTACAAGAGGATTTGAGTATAATAGTAAAGACATCTTACTGCAATTATATAGGGCCCTGGTGAGAGCACACCTGGAGTATCGTGTACAGTTTTGGTTTCCTTGCCTAAGGAAGGATATATTTGCCATAGAGGGAGTGCAACGAAGGTTCACCAGACTGGTTCCTGGGATGGGGGGATTGTCCTCTGAGGAGAGATTGAATAAACTAGGCCTATATTCTCTAGAGTTTAGAAGAATGAGGGGTGACCTCATTGAAACATACAAAATTCTTACAGGGCTTGACAGGGTAAATACAGGAGGATGTTTCCCCTGGCTGGGGAGTCTAGAACCAGGGGTCACAGTCTCAGAATAAGGGGTCGGCCATTTGGGACTGAGATGAGGAGAAATTTCTTCACTCAGAGGGTGGTGAATCTGTGGAATTCTCTACCCCAGAGGGCTGTGGACGCTCAGTCGTTGAGTATATTTAAGATAGAGATCGATAGATTTTTGGATATTAAGGGAATTAAGGGATATGGGAATAGTGCGGGAAAGTGGAGTTGAGGTAGAAGATCAGCCATAATCTTATTGAATGGCAGAGCAGGATCGAGGGGCCGAATGGCCTACTCCTGCTCCTATTTCTTATGTTCTTATGTTCCATGCCTGCTCTCCAAGATATTGTGCTTCTGCTGTTGCTTTGGTAAAGTAGTCCGAACTTTTATTCTTATTTCTTTCATGAAAATTATTGCTGTTCACCAGAATGTGTACAAGTGCAGTGGTCATTGTTATTGAAGAACAATGAGCATATGGCACCAGAGATATGTAGTGTTGAAGGTGAAACATCACTGATAAATACTCTGCCTGTTCTGAGATCAGAATGTGCAGATTATGAACCCTGAATCGTTAGGGTGAGTTAGAATTGTGCATGTGGTCCTGAGTTGATCAATGTCATGTCATTCTATACATTTGAGCACATACAGACCCAACACCTATGATTGACCTAGGCTAGGGATGAACTACAGATGAAATTATGAATCAGATTCAATCCAAATTGTGAGAATTCACATTTGTTTGGAATTTTTTTTTAAATTCCAATTACTTATTTTTGTTAAAAAGATGTATTTGATGATTTTTGGCCAATTACAAGGTGAGGAATAGCACTATCTGCAAATTAAATAGCTCCTCTACTTTCTGTCTTTTTCTACATTACAACAGTGACTACACTTCAAAAAGTACTTCATTGGCTGTAAAGCGCTTTGGGACGTCTGGTGGTCATGAAAGGCGCTATATAAATGCAAGACTTTTTTTTCTTTTCTTGTGTCAGCATCAAAATTTCCCAGGTCAGGGCTTCCTCTATTTTGCTCAAATACGTGCCTTAACCCAAACTTACAAAAGCATTCACTAATGCACCAATGTGACAGTTCCTTTTTCCTCACCAGTCACTCATATGCCCCTTGAGTGAGTGCCAATCTAGTGCCAGTTATCATTGAAATAAGCAATTTTGTGCTGTGGAACTGCAGCCAACAGGAAACGTGTTGAGACTGTTGAAGTTCATTTCACTTAGAACTCCTATAACGAGCAGAGAAAATAGAAAAAAGATTTTTATTCCATGAGAATGGACTGAAATCCAGATTAGAGGTTGGAAATTACTATTATGAGCCAGGGAGTCTCCCAGTCTTGTCCTTGTTTGGATAATATGTAACTAAGATGGCGTAACATATATTCACATAAAGAGTGAGCCAATTTGACCATTTTTATCTGCTCGATGTATGATGCCGCATTGTTATAATAGCAAATATTTTTCACAAATTCATAATGGCCCGTAATTTGCGGTCAGGGGCAAAGCAAGCTTCCCACAAAGATCTCGCAATCTCTGTGGCGAGAAGTTCAGCTTTTCCGACGCATAATTGAAATCAACGCATGTTAATGGGGAATCCCTAACGTGAACTGCTGTGACATCAACAAGCTGTCTAAGCAGCCAATCAAAACGTAGAATTCTCACAGACAGCAAACCAGGAAGTGGGTAAGCGCCTTTGATTCTAACTCCTAAAAAATGTTATAGAAAGCAAAACAAAGATGGGGTCTCACATGGGGAAAAGGCAAACCTGAAATAAAGATGACATTTTATTTTTTATTAAAATGGATAAATTTGACACGCAACAAAATTAAAATTTGTTTTTCAGGGCCATAACCTTTGTTTATCAGTCAATACACTGTTAAAACCCCAGTTACACCTAATCCAAAAGGGTCTAACTTTAAATGGGGTATTTAACAGCGGTATTACCGTGGAAGAGCCGAAGTTTTTGTCAGTTTCCATGATTTGACAGATTACACTGATTTCCGGCTCTGTGAGGGGGTGGGTCCACAGCGCAGCGTGCGGAGGGGCAGTGAATGACAGGACTCAACATAATGATTTCAGCGTTAGGCTGCACATGCGCCAAATCCTGAATTTGCGATCAGTTTCAAAGGCAAAATGACGGCAAACGCTGTCAGTTCACCATCATCCAGACCACAAGTTCCCGGCCATAGTTCTCTATTCTTTGCTCTCTACTATTTATCTACATATTGCCTCGCAACATAATTTGGCAAAAGCTTCCACATGTATGGTGATGATACCCAAATTTAATTTTCAGCCATTATAGTTCATTTCACAACTGTCATCATGCAGTGCAACGTCTTGTCAGGCATCAGGTAATGGATGAGCTAGAACCTATTCCAGTCTACAATCAGCAGGACTGAAACAGAAAATGCTGGCGATACACAGCTGATCTCTCAGCAGCATAAAAGGATAAGGCAGGTTAATGTTTCATGTGTAGAGCCTTTATCAAAACTAGAGACTGAAAGATAAGTGAGCCCTTTTAATACAACTGAACAAAATAAATAAAGGGCTGGTTAGGCTGCAACTGGAGTATTGCATCCAGTTCTGGTCACCACACTTTAGGAAGGATGTGAAGGCCCTTGAGAGGGTGCAGAGGAGATTTACCAGATTGGTTCCGGGGATGGGGGATCTTAGCTACAAGGACAGGTTGGAGAAGCTGGATTTGTTTTCATTAGAGCAAAGGAGGTTGAGGGGTGATTTGATAAAGGTGTACAAGATTATGACGGGTTTGGATAGGCTTGACGGGGACAGGCTTTTCCCACTAGTTGATGGTATAAGTACTAGGGGACACAGATTTAAGGTTTTGGGCAAGAGATACAGGGGGGATGTGAGGGAAAACTTTTTTATGCAGCGAGTGGTGGAGACCTGGAATTCGCTGCCGACGGAAGTGGTGGAAGCGGAGACACTCAATGTTTTCAAGGGGAGACTGGATAGGCACTTGAGGGAAATAAACTTGCAGGGCTACGGGGATAGAGCGGGGGAATGGGACGAACTCGACTGCGCTACAGAGAGCCGGCACAGACTCGATGGGCCGAATGGCCTCCTTCTGTGCCGTTTGACTCTATGACTCTATGAGAAGGGAAGTGAAGGAAGAAAGGGTAATATGTCCAGGTGGGTTTTTGAAATGCTTGAAAGAGGTTAAAACTTGTGGATGATGAATGAAAATTATCTCAGTGAGGCAATTAGAATGCACTAAAAGGACAAAAAGGTGTGAAAATAGCTAAATATGTAAAAAAAAAGGGATGGCAATGGGGGAAATAAAAAAAACTACAAACGTAGAGAATCTGAAATAATAACAGAAAGTACTAGAAACACACAGTAGGCTTTTAATCACTTCACTAAAATAATCTTCATACATTTTCTGCCAGTTTTCACCCCTTTCTGACTTGTCAAAAAAGCTCTTTTGGATATACAATCCATTACTGGCATCTATCCGACAATGTGGTAAACTGCCCAGGTATGTCCAGTCCACAAAAAGCTGCACAAATCCAACCCGGCCAATTACCGCCCCATCAGTCTACTCTCAATCACCAGCAAAGTGATGGCAGGTGCTGTCGACAGTGCTATCAAGCAGCACTGATTCACCAATAACCTGCTCACCGATGCCCAGTTTGGGTTCCGCCAGGACCACTCATCTCCAGACCTCATTACAGCCTTGGTCCAAACATGGACAAAAGAGCTTAATTCCAGAGGTGAGGTGAGAGTGACTGCCGTTGACATCAAGGCAGCATTTGACTGAGTGTGGCATCAAGGAGCCCTAGTAAAACTGAAGCCAATGGGAATTGGGGGGAAAACTCTCCACTGGCTGGAGTCATACCTAATACAAAGGAAGATGGTTGTGGTGGTTGGAGGTCAATCATCACAGCCCCAGGACTTTGCTGCAGGAGTTCCTCACGGCAGTATCCTAGGCCCAACCATCTTCAGCTGCTTCATCACTGACCTTCCCGCCATCATAAGGTCAGAAATGGGAATGTTCGCTGATGACTGCACAGTGTTCAGTGCCATTCGCAACTCCTCAGATAATGAAGCAGTCCATGCCCGCAAGCAGCAAGACCTGGATGACATTCAGGCTTGGGCTGATAAGTGGCAGGTAACATTCACGCCACAGAAGTGCTAGGCAATGACTATCTCCAACAAGCGAGTGTATAACCACTGCCCCTTGACATTCAACGGCATTACCATTGCCGAATCCCCCACCATCAATATCCATTGACCAGATAATTAACTGGACAAGCCACAATACTGTGGCAACAAGAGCAGGTTAGAGGCAGGGTATTCTGCAGCGAGTGTCTCACCTCCTGACTCCCCAAAGCCTTTCCACCATCTACAAGGCACAAGTCAGGAGTGTGATGGAATACTCTCCACTTGCCTGGATGAGTGCAGCTCCAACAACACTCAAGAAGCTCGACACCATCCAAGACAAAGCAGCCCGCTTGATTGGCACCCCATCCACCACCTTAAACATTAACTCCCTCCACCACCGGCGTACCGTGGCTGCAGTGTGTACCATCTACAAGATGCACTGCAGCAACTCACCAAGGCTTCTTCGGCAGCACCTCCCAAACCCGCGATCTCTACCACCTAGAAGGACAAGGGCAGCAGGCGCATGGGAACACCACCACCTCCAAGTTCCCCTCCAAGTCACACACCATCCTGACTTGCAAGTATATTGCCATTCCTTCATCGTCGCTGGGTCAAAATCCTGGAACTCCTTCCCTAGCAGCACTGTGGGAGTACCTTCACCACACGGACTGCAGCAGTTTGCGAAGGCGGCTCACTACCACCTTCTCAAGGGCAATTAGGGATGAGCAATAAATGCTGGTCTTGCCAGCGACGCCCACATCCTATAAATGAATTAAAAAAATCTATTACCTCTCTTTCTTCCCCATTAAAGGGCTCACTTAACAACAGCTTCCTGTTGTGATGAAAAACTACCACAACTGAAACATTAACCTTTATTTCCTTTTTACATATGCTGATGGGCCTGCTGTATATTTCCAGCATATTTGGTTTATTTCAGATATCCAGCATTTTTAGTGGTTTTTTTTAACGGCAAGATGGAAGCCATTTTGTTGATCTGCCATCAGAAAGTCATACCTCGGGCATTGATTCTATCTCCCTTTCTAGCCACTTGCTTCGATAGAACCTGAAGATGTACATTCTGAGTGTATCGTTTGATTCTGAGTTGGCCTTCAAACCCTTCACCTGGTCCATCACTCAAACAACCTACTTCCATGTCTGGAATACCATATGCCATTTCTACCAGTGTGCCCCCCCCCCACCGCCGCTCCTCATCCCAACATCACTGAAACTTTCAACTATGCTTTTGTCAGCTCTAGTGTTAATATTTTCTTCGCAAATTGATCGCAAAAATACTCAGCCTTGTCTTGAAATATCTTCACACTACCTCTGAAATCTTCTCCGGCCTGTATTCCAACATGTATCCTCTGCAGTTCTGACTCCAGCTTATTATGTATCCACCCCTCCCTCCACTCATCATCAACCACGGAGTATTCAACCACCATGCCATGCACTTTGGAACTTTCTCTCTAACTCCCTAACTGCTTCAACTCACTTCACTTGTGACATCTTTCAAAAACTTCTTTAAAACTTAGTCAGTGTCAGCCTTGGCTCTGAATCAGTAAGTTGTGGATTTAAGCCGTGTCTCAGAGACTTGAGCATATAATCTAGGCTGATACTTCAGTGCAGTATTGAGGGAGTGCTGCACTATTGGAGATGCCTTTTAACCAAGACCTGTCTGCTCTCTCATTGGCATTATTTGAAGAAAAGCAGGGTAGTTCTGCTGGCATCTGGGTCAATGTTCCCGTTTAGCTGTGCGAGCACCTGCGCAGGCTGCATGTCGGTTTCTCAATTGAAAAACCACGCATGCGCGGAAGCTTGAATGGGCTGCGTAACCCCTTAAAGATTAGAGGGAACATTGGTCCTGGCCAATATTTATCCCCAACCAACACCGCTAAAACAGATTATCTAGTCGTTTATCTTATTGATGTCTGTGGTACCTTGCTGTGTGCACATTGGCTGCTGCATTTCCCGATATAACTCTTCAAAAGTAGTTCATTAGCTGTGAAACACTTTGGGACATCCAGATGTCATGAAAGGTGCTATATAAATACAAATTCTTACTTCTTCAACTATGCTTTTCGTCACCTTCTCTAACTTCTTATTTCCTGCTCCGTATGCATTGCTTCTGCTGTAAAGTGCCTTTGAATGCTTATAACATGAACAGCGTGAAATAAATGCAAGTTGTTATTTGTTATTGCTTCTGGTCAGTAGTTTGAAAAGAGTGACCTTGTTATGTCAATTGATGCCTTCAGTTTCTTTTTCAGCCTACTACCTCTGCAGTCTGGGTGATTGGGAAGAAGAGTTCAGTGGCATCTATTCAGCTGATGCATCTCTTTTCCTTGCATTATTTTCCTTGTCGTCTAAGAGAGCTGTCCAAATTCCCATCAACCTTGTACGATTTCCTTTATTAAAAAAGCAATTATTTTTACAGGTAAGATGGAAGTAATAATCCAAGCAGTACAACAGACAGAATAGTAAAAAAAAATATATTATGTATATAAATAATTCAAAGAAAATGCATCATGGATCAAGTCATTTGAACAGTAATGCCATAAGCCTTGCAAAAAAGAATTTACTGGGGCAAACGTCTTCAGTAGCTCAGTTTGACGGGGGGTGTGGTGGAGGGTGGTCTCAGAGACATTAAGAATCCTGATCCGGAAGAATCAGTAAGTATTGGCAATTCCAGGGAACTGAATTTTGTTATTATTAATGACCCATAGGTACCATTTCACAAGGGCGTAACAGCACAGAAAAGGGGGTGGAGACCCATAATTCCAGGTCTCCATTCATTTTGTACATAATGCACATTTCCAGTGAGGATTAGGAGCAGGTTCTTCAAAATAATATAATGATGTAAAATTATGTAATTATGCTATAATTTTCCAGACGTTATGCAGTGTCAGAGCTACATGCAAATTCTGCTCATGTATAATGGGTGTCCAAGGTTGCTAGGCACTGAGCTGTGCATGGCAGTAAATTTAAAGGCCTTAGTAAGAAGAGTCATTCAACAGTTTTAAAGCCATTTCTGGGCTGTTTTTGTTCACTTTTATTTCTACTGGCCCTTGGGTTTTCATGAGCCTTTGTGCCAATTGGTGTTATTTTTTCCCTTGGCGCTATTACAGGCTGTCACATTTCAGGATTTTTTGATCATTTCTTTCCACAGAAGGGATTTAGAAAAGGAGTTATTTTTAGTGTCTGGCAGATTTGAGCCAGTAGCCTTTATGAATGCACTCTCCTCGGTTTACAAATACATCTGAAAATGGATGGTAGCTCAAAAGAAAAATCCAGGCCGATGTGGTCAAAGAACTGTAAAAATGATCCATACTCAGAGTGTATCGATCAGTAATTAGTGTCCTGACCATTTGGTATTTTATATAATATTTGCTTATTCTGGTTACTGTTTCTATTCCCCAGTGCCAAATTGAGTAATTGGCAAAAATCAGAAAGATCTTGCTAATTAAAAGTACTGTATATGGGATAGTCCTAGAGCTACAACAAAGCCTGATGTTTGAGGTACAAATTACAAAGAAATAATCAGCACTTTTTGACTTTGAGAATATGCAAATTACAGAAATAGGACTTACAGAAATTGGAGTGGGACATCATGCATTGTATATAAGGGTATCGTTTTCAGAACCTATTGATGATAAAATACCTTGTATATTTTATACATTTAAATTTTCAACTAATCTCTTTCCATTTACCTATTTTGAAAGCTGTAATTTTTTTATTAGTTCCTGGGATGTGGGCGTCAATGGCAAGGCCAGCATTTATTGCCCTTGAGAAGGTAGTGGTGAGCCGCCTTCTTGAACCACTGCAATCTGTGTGCTGAAAGTACTCCCATAATGCTGTTAGGGAGGGAGTTCCAGGAATTTGACCCAGCAACGATGAAGAAACAGTGGTATATTTCTAAGTCAGAATGGTGTGTGACTTGGAGGGGAACTTGGAGGTGATGGTGTTCCCATGCGCCTGCTGCCCTTGTATTTCTAGGTGGTAGAGGTCGCGGGTTTGGGAGGTGCTGCCGTAGAAGCCTTGGTGAGTTGCTGCAGTGCATCTTCTAGATGGTACACACTGCAGCCACGGTGCACCGATGGTGGGGGGAGCAAATGTTTAAGGTGGTGGATGGGGTGCCAATCAAGCGGGCTGCTTTGTCCTGGATGGTGTCGAGCTTCTTGAGTGTTGTTGGAGCTGCACTCATCCAGGCAAGTGGAGAGTATTCCACACACTCCTTACTTGTGCCTTGTAGATGGTGGTGTTGGTGGGTCGGTGTACAAGGTGGCTGCTCGGAGGAGTCAGCATAAGACCCAATTGATTTTGGTTCTGAATCATCATTATATTGGCCCGAAAATTAAACCTAATACGCGAGAGTACGCACTGTGTACTTTCGCGTATTAGATCCCGAATTGCCGGTTTCCTGCATGCACTGCGCATGCGCGGGAAACCGGCACTTCGTGAATTGAAAAGGGGGCGGTTCCTAAGTGAACCGCGGGCGCACTACAGGTTGTGCGCACGCAGTGCACTTAGTTTTTTTTTCAGCTTTGAACGCGCAGGTAAGTGGTGAAGATTTTACACACAAAGAAAGCAGGCGTAGGACCCCCTTTTAACAAGGTAAGTAGTTAATTAAGTGTTATTTTAAATTTTTTGCAACAGGTTTATCTTTTTTAGAGACTTTAAAGAAAGGTAAGCTTATTTTTATAACTTTTAAAAAGATTTTAAATTATTTCAGATTTCCAGCATCCGCTGTATTTTGCTATTATAATATGGTTGATGAGCTGTCAGCACAGAACCGCTCTGCGGTGGGCAACTCACTGATTTAGAGGCAGGAAATCAGACGGGACAACCTGAACGTGAAGGGCCTGCAGCAGCACCTTAATGGGGATAGGTTGGTTCCCCCGATACGGCCCTCATCTCCACTCCCTTAAGTCCAAGGTATGCAAACTTGAATGGATATGGCAGACAGCTGATTTAACCATTCACCGTCAGATCTTGCTGGACCACATAAAGCACTATCAAGTCCTGCTTTCGTCTGCCAAAACTGTTCACTATTCCAGGATCATTCTGGAATGCAAAGATCACCCCCGGCTTCTTTTCTCTACTGCAAACCGTCTTCTTAAACTCCTCTCCCTTGTCTCTTCCACCCTCACCTCCAACAATAAGTGCGAGGAGCTAATGGACTTCTTTGTCACTAAGATTGAGAGCATCCGATCAGCTGCCTCTGCCACTTCCCTTCCTTCCCCTAGCTTACCGGGTCAAACTTCCTCTAAGGTTACCCTGCCCTAGCCCTTAACTCGCATCTTTCTCCAGTTTCTCTCCGATCTCCCCTCATGCCCTCTCCGAGCGCAGCTTGTCCATGAGACCCACTTCCTGCTCCCTCAACCCTATTCCCACTAAACTACTGACCACCCAACTTCCTTTACTGGCTCCCATGTTAGCGGACATTGTTAACGGTTCTCTCTCCTCAAGTACTGTCCCCCTCTTCAAATCTGCAGTCATCACCCCCTCCTCAAAAAAAACCCGTGACCCCTCTGTCCTTGCAAACTGCCGCCTCATCTCCAACCTTCCTTTCCTCTCCAAAGTTGTTGAACGTGTTGTCACCTCCCAAATCCGTGCCCATCTCTCACGGAACTCGATGTTTGAATCCCTCCAATCAGATTTCCGCCCTTGCCACAGTACCGAAATGGCTCTTATCAAAGTCACAAATTACATCTTTTGTGTCTGTGACAAAGGTAAACTATCCCTCCTCATCCTTCTCGATCTGTCTTCAGCCTTTGACACGGTTGACCACACCATCCTCCTCCAACGCCTCGCTACCATCATCCAGCTGGGTGGAACTGCACTCGCCTGGTTCCATTCTTATCTATCTAATCGTAGTCAGAGAATCATCTGCAATGGCTTCTCTTCCTGCTCCTGCATCATTACCTCTGGTGTCCCCCAAGGATATATCCTTGGACCCCTCCTATTTCTCATCTACATGCTGCCTCTTGGCGACATCATCTGCAAACACAACATCAGTTTCCACATGTATGCTGACGACACCCAGCTCTACCTCACTACCACTTATCTCGACCCCTCCACCGTCTCTAAATTGTCAGACTGCTTGTCCAACATCCAGTACTGGATGAGCAGAAATTTCCTCCAACTAAATATTGGGAAGATCGAAGCCATTGGTCCCCACCACAAACTCCCTAGCCACTGACTCCATCCCTCTCCCTAGCATCTGTCTGAGGCTGAACCAGACTGTTCGCAACATTGGTGTCATATCTGACCCTGAAATGAGTTTCCGACCACATATCCGTGCCATTACTAAGACCGCCTCTTTCCACCTCCGTAGCATTGCCTGACTCCACCCCTGCCTCAGCTCATCTGCTGCTGAAACACTGATCCATGCCTTTGCTACCTCTAGATTTGGCTATTCCAACCTGCTCCTGCTGGCCTCCCACGTTCTACCCTCTGTAAACTTGAGGTCATCCAAAACTCAGCTGTCCATGTCCTAACTCGCACGAAGTCCCATTCACTCATCTCCCCTATGCTCGCTGACCTATATTGGCTCCTGGTTAAGCAACGCCTCGATTTAAGAATTCTCATCCTTGTTTTCAAATCCCTCCATGGCTCCTCCCTATCTTTATAATCTCCTCCAGCCCCACAACCCCCCGAGTTATCTGCACTCCTCAAATTCTGGCCTCTTGCGTGTCCCTGATTGTAATCGTTCAACCATTTTTGGCCATGCCTTCAGCTGACAAGGCACTAAGTTCTGGAATTCCCTCCCTAAGCCTCTCCGCATCTCTACCTCTCTTTCCTCCTTTAAGATGCTCTTTAAAACCTACCTCTTTGACCAAGCTTTTGCTCATCTGCCCCAATATCTCCTTGTGTGGTTCGTGTCAAATTTTGTTTCATAATGGACTTGTGAAGTGCCTTGGGATGTTGTACTGCGTTAAAGGTGCTATATAAATACAAGTTGTTGTTGTTGTAGGTATTAGCATCAGGAATGAAAAGAAGCAGCATGTTAGAGCAGCAGGGAACTTGTTTGCAGAACCTACAGCAGTAACTAATTATATTTGATTGCCTTTAAAGTGCAAAAACTACAAGAGACTGCCGTACAAAAATGTCTCCCAAACTCACTGCAGCTGAGGATCCCTGTAATATTTACTGCGAATGAACCACTTCCCGATTTGTAGCATCCATGATTGGTGGGCAGGAGTAGGTGGGTCGAAATGAAAATGGCGCTGGGGGTCCTAACTCTGTCAGCTGACTCTGATTCGCATATATGTATAAACTTCCTAACTGTTTCAGGTGGGAGCTCCATCCAAAGTCAGGACAAATGGCAACTTGTTTGTATGTGATGCGGAGATGCCGGTATTGGACTGGGGTGGACAAAAATGAGAAGTCGCACAACACCAGGTTATAGTCCAACAGATTTATTTAAAATTACAAGCTTTCGGAGCTGTCGCCCCTTCCTCAGGTAAAGTTACAATGAGTGAATCTACAATATTTCACAGTATATAAACACAGAAGCTGCAGAGATACAATCTTTCAGGGAAGGTGTCCTTACATCAAAGACACACCAAGAGCACAGCCAAGACAATGAGATGTGTCCCAGGGGGTCCAACGTGTCAAATCCTGCTGTCTGCAGTGTTTTTTTGGGGTTTGTTTTTTTTGTGTTTTTTTTTAAACTGGAAAGACAGACAATGATGTCGAGTCACGTTCTGTAGCGTGACATGAACCCGATATCCCTATTGAGGCCGTCCTCATGGGTGCGGAACTTGGCTATCAGTTTCTGCTTGATGATTTTGCGTTGCCGTGTGTCTCGAAGGCCGCCTTGGAGAACGCTAACCCGCAGATCCGAGGCTGAATGTCCTTGACTGCTAAAGTGTTCCCCGACTGGGAGGCAACAATCCTGCCTGGCGATTGTTGCGCGGTGTCCGTTCATACATTGTCTCAGTGTCTGCATGGTCTCGCCAATGTACCATGCTCTGGGGCATCCTTTCCTGCAACCTATCAGGTAGACAACGTTGGCCGAGTCACATGAGTATGTACCATGTACCTGGTGGGTAGTGTCCTCACGTGTGATGATGGTATCTGTGTTCATGATCTGGCATGTCTTGCAGAGGTTGCCGTGGCAGGGTTGTGTGGTGTCATGGTCGCTGTTCTCCTGACAGCTGGGTAATTTGCTGCGAACGATGGTACTTTTGAGGTTAGGTGGCTGCTTGAAGGCGAGTAGTGGAGGCGTGGGGATGGCCTTAGCAAGGTGTTCGTCGTCATCGATGACATGTTGAAGGCTGCGAAGAACATGGCGTAGTTTCTCCGCTCCGGGGAAGTACTGGATGACGTAGGGTACTCTGTTAGTTGTGTCCCGTGTTCGCCTTCTGAGGAGGTCTATGTGGTTTTTCGCTGTGGCCCGTCGGAACTGTCGATCGACGAGTCGAGCGTCATATTCCGTTCTTACGAGGGCATCTTTCAGTGTCCGTAGGTGTCCATCGCGTTCCTCCTCATCTGAGCAGATCCTGTGTATTCGCAGGGCTTGTCCATAGGGGATGGCTTCTTTAACGTGGTTAGGGTGGAAGCTGGAGAAGTGGAGCATCGTGAGGTTGTCCGTGGGCTTGCGGTAGAGTGAAGTGCTGAGGCGTCCGTCTTTGATGGAGATTCGTGTGTCCAAGAATGAAACCGATTCTGAGGAGTAGTCCATGGTGAGATTGATGGTGGGATGGAAACTGTTGATGTTATCGTGTAGTCCTTTCAGTGATCCTTTGCCGTGGGTCCAAAGGAAGAAGATGTCGTCGATGTATCTGGTGTACATCTGGTTTAAAAAAGAAACACAAAAAAAACAAACCCAAAAAAAAACACACAAAAAAAAACAAAAAACAAAAAAAACCAAAAAAAACCAAAACACTGCAGACAGCAGGATTTGACACGTTGGACCCCCTGTGACACATCTCATTGTCTTGGCTGTGCTCTTGGTGTGTCTTTGATGTGCGGACACCTTTCCTGAAAGATTGTATCTCTGCAGCTTCTGTGTTTATATACTGTGAAATATTGTAGATTCACTCATTGTAACTTTACCTGAGGAAGGGGCGACAGCTCCGAAAGCTTGTAATTTTAAATAAATCTGTTGGACTATAACCTGGTGTTGTGCGACTTCTCAACTTGTTTGTAAGTCAGTGCTTCCACCAGTCATGTCATTTTGGTACTATTACCATCCTCTTTCCAAGTGGAAGCAGGGTGATAGCGATGCAAAAATTGCCCCCAGTGTCTCTAAGTTGCCAATCTGTGATCCATTAATGATGTCATTTTGTTATCAATTAAATATCAGTTTCTGACAGCAGGGAGAAGCAACATTACTAATGGGCCACCTTGAAAATACTGGAAGCCCACTGAGCCACTGACCATTCTTTGAGTGCTGAAAATAAATATTGGCAGAGTTTCTAACTTAATCTTTCAATCTGTCCAGTTCATTCTTTTGAAAGTAGCCGTGCAGAAGTTATATATATTTTAGCAAGATATGGCCACTGCCAAACTTCACGATGTTTGGCCAGAATTTTCCGGGGTGGCAGCGGGCACGATCGGTCGTGGGTTGGGTGGGAAAGTTGTTATTTTTGACAGCGGGTCGCCTTTCCCCCAGGCACGTCTGTCATCGCGGAGCAAACCCGACCGGCAGATGCGGGCGACCTAATTGAAATCATTATCAGGTAGTTTACAGGCACTTAAGAGCCTTTTTCCCTCTACATTTTAAATTGCCCTGCATGGCCATAGGATTCATGCAGTTCGGGAAGCACGTCTGTCAACCTGAGGCTGGAGTTCAGTGGCCATTGCTCCAGCTGATTATTTGACAGCTTCAAATGTCCAGTAAAAGCTCCCACCTGACAGATACAACAACAACAACTTGTATTTATATAGCGCCTTTAACGTAGTAAAATGTCCCAAGGCGCTTCACAGGAGTATTATAATGGGCCAGAAATTTGGGTCGGAGGCTTCCCACGGGTGCAAGCCCCCAACCTGCACTTACCTAGCGCGCCTGCCGTTGTGCTCTGGGCCCGCCTGGAATTCCGATCCTGGGCCTCCTCCAGCTGCCGGTGTGCAGTGCTTGCGTATCCCAGGGGCGCAGTTAGTTCGAAGCGTCCCCTGGGATCACGTGGGCCATGGAGAGCCAATCGGAGCAGGGAATCTCCATTCATAGATTTGACAGGAAGACCTGTCAAATCTAGGAATAGATATCGGCCCCAAAACCTCACTAAAACTTCAAATAAATTAAAAAAAAAATCACATTTTTAAAATAACTATAAATTACACAAAATAACTATTTTAAACAATAATTTAAATTTTTGAAAAAATTAATTACAGTTTTTAACGGGGCTAAAAATAAACTTACTGACATAAGAAAACTACTAGGCACTTGTTCTAAGCATTAAACAAAGCTTTAATCAACTGTTTTACAACATGGAGGTGTAGTTGTGTCCTTCATTAGTTCCTGTTAAGAATGTCCTGCTCAAGCTGGGCCCGTGCCTGAGTATTTATACTCTCCCTGGACAGCGCCACCCGCAGGCCACTCAGTATTATTTCATAAGTCATTTCCACATGAATGACAGATTCATGTCATTCTTCCCGCCTGAAGGATTGGAAGTCCGGCGACTTTCTTCTATCGGATTAATCTATGAATAGCCGCAGTCGTTTGGATCTCCGTTTGTGGCTGGAAGGCACGTCTCCTCGGACCGTGTCTTGGTCCCTAGGTCGCTTGGTTCGTACCGGCGTGCTGGCAGAGCCCGTGTTGCCTCGATTGACCTAAGGGGGACTGGGGAGATCGTGACTCCAGGTGTGGGCCCCCACAGGCGCAGAGCTGGCTTTATCCTGCTCAGTAGCCGGTGATTGACCGATGTCCTGGCTTCGGGTGGCCATCCCGCGGGGAGCGCTCTGTTCCCCGGGTTGATCCGGCGGAGTAGCTGGCAGATCCCTTGATGTCCCGGGTAGGGCGTCATCCTCGGAGGAGCGCGGAGTATCGGCATCGTTAATATGGATCTCTCTATCGATTGGGTCCGTGGGACCGGTTGGGCAGGGAGCCAGATCCCGAAGTGAAACTGTGGACTCCCAGCCATCAGGGTACCGCACGTATGTGTATGTAGGATTGACATCCGTTAGTTCCACCTCGTCGACGAGGGGATCACTCTTGGAGGATCGGACGAATCTTCGGAGCAGCACGGAGCCAGGAGCTGCCAACCATGATGCTAGGGACGTCCCATGAGTGGAGCGATGCTGGAACCCGAAGAATCGTTCGTGAGGAGTAACATTGGTGGATGTAGAAAGAAGAGACCTGATGGAATGCAACGCGTCAGGGAGCATAGTTTCCCAGTGCTGGTCTGATAGATTGTGTGACCTCAGTGCAAGACGAACAGTGTTCCAAATGATAGCGTTGTATCTCTCAACCTGTCCGTTTCCAATAGGATGATACGGTGTCGTTTTACTTGTGGCGATTCCCCGTTGGGAAAGATAACTTTTGAGTTTGCTTGACATGAAGGAGGGACCCCGATCAGAGTGGATGAAATTGGCCATACCGCAAAGGGAAAAGACCTGATCGAGGTATTTGATCACTGTGCAAGTAAGCATATTGGGACAGGGGAAAGCAAAGGGAAAGCGTGAATATTCGTCAAGTGATACCCCGGGTTGTTGTCGAGTTGTGGCCAGTAGATGCCGAGCAAAAATTTCATTTGGGGCCTTAACATATAGTTGCTGTAGTATTCGGATAGCGGAGTCATAGTCTACAAAGTCTTCGATATAGTCAAACACATAAGGGGATACATAATTGGCAAGTATCTCTAACTTATCAGGAACATTCTCACCACACGCCCTGAGGAAGATGCTGAAGGTATGATACCAGTGTTTCCATACCTTAGCAGTTGTAGGTGAATTTGGGTCCAGGTCAAGACGGGCGGGTTGGAGTAGTTTCTCCATGATGGATTGATTACTACGTCTGGTTCCCTTCTACCATTTGAGTTGTAGCCGTCTGTTCCCAAAGCCACTCAGAGCATGGTGCAGGTCCAGTTGATTAAATTGACGTAAGAAAACTACTAGGCACTTGGTCTAAGCATTAAACAAAGCTTTAATCAACTGTTTTACAACATGGAGGTCTAGTTGTGTCCTTCCATATTTCCTGTTAAGAATGTCCTGTGCATGCTGGGCCCGTGCCCAAGTATTTATACTCTCCCCGTACAGCGCCACCCGCAGGCCACTCAGTATTATTTCATAAGTCTTTCTTTCATGAATGACAGATTCATGTCACTTACCTTTCTTTAAAGTATTTAAAAATAATAAACCTGTCGAAAAAATGTTTTAATTTTAGTTAATTCACCACTTACCTTGTTAAAATCAGGCCTTGCGCCTGCTTTTCCCCCGCGCAGCTGCTGGGGACTTACCCTCACACGGAAACCTGAAAAAAAAATGGAAGTCCAATGCGTGCGCGCTGTCTCTCCAGCGCACGCGTTTGACCTCCGAACCCTTTCTTTCAAGGGAACGCAAGTTCCGGTTTCCAGCGCATGTGCAGTGCATGCACGAAACCGGCACTTTCGTTGGGTCTACGGGTGAGTACACAGCGCGTACTCACCCGTGGAGACCCGAATTTCTGGCCCATTATATTTGACACCAAGCCACATAAGGAGAAATTAGGGCAGGTGACCAAAAGCTTGGTCAAAGAGGTAGGTTTTAAGGAGCATCTTTAAGGAAGAAAGAGAGGTAGAGAGGCAGAGAGGTTTAGGCAGGGAATTCCAGAGCTTAGGGCCTAGGCAACTGAAGGCACGGCCACCAATGGTTGAGCGATTATAATCAGGGATGCTCAAGAGGGCAGAATTAGAGGAGCGCAGATATCTCGGGGGGGTTGTGGGGCTGAAGAAGATTACAGAGATAGGGAGGGGCGAGGCTATGGAGGGATTTGAAAACAAGGATGAGAATTTTGAAATTGAGGCGTTGCTTAATCGGGAGCCAATGTAGGTCATCGAGCACAGGGGTGATGGGTGAACGGAACTTGGTGTGAGTTAGGACACGGGCAGCGAGTTTTGGATCACCTCAAGTTTACGTAGGGTAGAATGTGGGAGGCCAGCAGGAGTAAGTTGGAATAGTCAAGTCTAGAGATAGAAAAGGCATGGATCAGTGTTTCAGCAGCGGATTAGTTGAGGCAGGGGCGGAGACAGGCGATGTTACGCAGGTGGAAATAGGCGGTCTTAGTTATGCTGCGGATTGTGGTCAGAAGCTCATTTCAGGGTCAAATATGACACCAAGTTTGCGAACAGTGTGGCTCAGCCTCAGACAGATGTTAGGGATGGAGTCAATGGTTAGGGAACAGAGTTTGTGGCGGGGACCGAAAACAATGGCTTCGGTCTTCCAAATATTTAACTGGAGAAAATTTCTGCTCATCCAGAACTGGATGTCGGACAAGCAGTCTGACAATTTAGAGACCATGGTGGGGGCCGAGAGAAGTGGTAGTGAGGTAGAATGGGTGTCATCAGCGTACATGTGGAAACTGATGCTGTGTTTTCAGATGATGTCGCCGAAGGGCAACATGTAGATGAGAAATAGGAGGGGGCCAAAGATAGATCCTTGGGGGACACTAGAGGTAATGATGCTGGAGCGGGAATAAAAGCCATTGCAGGTGATTCTCTGGCTACGATTAGATAGATAAGAATGGAACCAGACGAGTGCTGTCCCACCCAGCTGGACAACGGTGGAGAGGCGCTGGAGAAGGATGGAGTGGTCAACCATGTCAAAGGCTGCAGACAAGTCAAGAAGGACGAGGAGGGATAGTTTACCTTAGTTACAGTCACAAAGGATGTCATTTGTGACTTTGATGAGAGCTGTTTCGGTACTGTGGCAAGGGCGGAAACCTGATTGGAGGGATTCAAACATTGAGTTGCAGATTTTGGAGGCAACAACACATTCAAGGACTTTGGAGAGGAAAAGGATCACTTTCCTCAGGCAGATTCTGTTTCTCAGTCTATTTCCAGCACAGATTCTGCAGGCTGCAAGTCTTTCCAGCAAAGTCTCCATCCAGTCTCACCTCATTGGAAGAACTCCCTCACCATTGACAGAATGCTTCTGTCATCTCTACTTCACCTGCCATCTATTCCACCAGCATGGGTGCCGTTTATACTGTCTCACCTTGGTCCTCAAATCCCACCACGATCAGCCCCAACACCAGCAGCACCAGGCACACCAGCAGCACCAACAACACCACCAACCTTCTCCACAATCACCTGATGCTGCACAGGACACAGGGCATCAGTACACAAGCACATTTCTGCCCGGCAGTCCATGGATTGCCTCATCATGGCCAGAATTAGTTAACTTTACGCTGTACACCCATATGGCTGCCACATGATGCGCCAGGTTGGCACCACCCCACACCAGCACCATAAAGTATCTCTACAATGACCAAGCCATTCCTTTCACACTCATCACCATTGCGGGGGATACCGTTATGTCTCACCATTCACTGCAACTCACTAAGACACTTCCAAAGGTGCACACAAATCTGTCCAAGAACGCAAAGTGTTGAAAATATAAAGACTTTTATGTTTGACACCACATTAACAGAAACTTTACATAAACAGTGGATAAAACACCAAAGTGGCTACCCTTGTGTGTTGTTAGTTGGTATGATTGGACTAGGATGAGGGTGAATGTGAGGGGTGGCTCGTGAGATGGGGATGTGATAATGAAGATAGAGAGAGAGGGATGGGTGAAGGTGCAAGGTAAGTTGGTGTGAGTAAGGATGTGCAGGACTAGGGTAGGGAAGGCAGAGTGATGGGAATGTGATGAGAGGCACAGCAGGATGAGGTAGAGCGTTGCTTTGTACTAACGTTTTGTGATCTACTGAGATCATTGAAACGTTTGCGGCACTGCACCCAGGTCCTCCTGACGACATCCCTGCTTGTGACCTCCTCTGCAATGTGCAACCAGGCTGTCTTGGTCTTCTGGGGTGGTCACTTCTGCCCATCGGAAGTGAAGAGGTCCTCCCTGCGTGCTGTGACGCCCTCCATAAGCTTATGGAGGGAGTCATCGGAGAACCTGGGTGCAGCCTCTGTGCAGTCATTGTCACTGTTTGCAGCACTCCAATGCTGTAGTGCACTGACAGCACAATGTTAGATTAAACTTCAAATCTAATGTGGCCATGGTCCCTTTAAAGATCCCGGTTGAAAACGCGTCATGAATGACATCACCAGACACGCTCCATCTAATAGGGCCGGGTAACGTGCTGGCCAGGCTTAATAAGCCCCATTAAGGCAAGCTCATTTTCAACAGCGGGATGGAGCCAGCAGCGGGGTCGCGACCTGCCACGGACACCGCCCGCACCAGAACCGCCCAGGTAGGAAAAATTCCGGCCAAAATGTCTGTTGTGGTTTCAAAATAACTAAAATGCTATTTAGAAGTGAAAACCTCGAAATGATCAATCCAAATCCGTCAATTACACCATTTTGTCACCTACACATTAGCTGCTGCTGGGATCCTACTGTGTAGCTGCAAAACATTGATGATGCCATAATCTAATCACTAGAAAGAGCGTAAATCAAACAATAGGTTTTGTTTTACCTAACTTAGTATCTCACTGCTGAAAAAATGGTTGATAGATTATTAAAAATACAGCATTTTCAGTAGTCTGTTGCTAATGGTTTTGTACAGCATGGTCTCAGGAAACTGATAATATGCTGTCTGAGGAACACAACTGCATTGGTTCCTGATGCATGTTATTTAGAGGTGAGTGTATTATTGTCAATGTATAATGCTGTTCCTGTTATTTATGTACTATATAGTTCCTATGAACTAGCTGCACCATCAACAACAGACCATACTGATTATCCCTTTGCATAATAATTGGAGAGAAGCTAAATTATTGCCCTCTTGTTTTCTGCATAACAGAATGGTAGGCAGTTTATTAAGATCCAGTATGACCAAAGTGATCTGTTGCCACTAGAGTTGCACAGATTGTTTTCAGGAGCTGATAATACATAATATAAGAACATAAGAATTAGGAGCAGGCCCTCGAGCCTACTCTGTCATTCAATAAGATCATGGCTGATCTTCAACCTCAACTCCACTTTCCCGCCCGACTCCCATATCCCTTGATTCCCCTTGAATCCAAAAAGCTATCTATTTCAACATTGAATATACTCAATGATTGAGCATCCACAGCCCTTTGGAGTAGAGAATTCCAAAGATTCACAGCTCTCTGAGTGAAGAAATTCTTCATCATCTCAATCTTAATGACCGACCCCTTATCCTGAGACTATGCTCCTTAGTTCTAGACTCTCCAGCCAGGGGAAACAATCTCTCAGCATCTACCCTGTCAATCCCCCTCAAAATCTTATATGTTTCTAAGAGATCACCTCTCATTCTTCGAAACTCCAGAGTATAGGCCCAATCTTCTCAATCTCTCCTCATAGGAAAAACCCTCTCATCTCAGGAATCAATCTAGTGAACCTTTGTTGCAGCGCCTCTAAGGCAAGTATATCTTCCTCAGATAAGGAGACCAAAACTGTGCACAGTACTCCAGGTGTGGTCTCACAAAAGCCTTGTACAATTGTAGCAAGACTTCCTTACTCTTGTATTCCAAACTTCTTGCAATAAAGGTCAACATGCCATTTGCCTTCCTAATTGCTTGCTGTACTTGCCCGCTAACTCTCTGTGTTTCCTGTACGAGGACACCTAAATCTCTCTGAACACTAACATTTAATAGTTTCTCACCATTTAAAAAATATTCTGTTGTTCTATTCTTTCTACCAAAGTGAATAACCTCACATTTCCCCACATTATACTCCATATGCCACCTTATTGCCCACTCATTTAACCAGTCTAAATCCCTTTGCAGGCTCTTTGTGTGCTCCTCACAGCTTACTTTCCCATAGGAACAAGAGTAGTCAATTGAGCCCCTTAAGCCTGTTCAGCCATTCAATTAAATCATGGCTGATCTGTACCTCAACTCATTTACCCACCTTTGATCCATATACCAGAGTATCCTTACCGAACAAAAATCTATCAATCTCTACCTTGAAAATTTCAATTAACCCAGTAATCCACAGCATTTTGGGGAAACAATGCTCTCCCATTCTTAAGGTCTATCCTCCTGTCTTGCATATCTACCACAGCCTTTAAATTCCAGCACCGCTCCTGATTTCTCCCAAATGTTGTTGTTGCTGCTGCTGTAAAAGTTGAAACAATTGAACGTGGCTGTGTTCTGTGGCCAGGAATTCCTGTACCTGTCAGAGTTCATGTCCCCAGTTTGCAGCCACATTTAACTGCTTCGCTTTATAGGAAGAGGCCTTAAGTAGGAGCCCCAGGGTAGAACTGAGCTGGGAAAAACTGGTAGTGGTGTTGGGAGTGCAGGTGAGGGGGTGAGGTTGGAGAGGCTTAAGCTCCACTGATATTTGCCTGCAAACACAAATATGTATACCCAGCCCCTGAAGCATATCTGATTTGGAGTGAGGGCACAGGAACAAATCAAGGCTTCTTTTATAAAAGTGAGAAGTCGCACAACACCAGGTTATAGTCCAACAGTTTTATTTGAAATCACAAGCTTTCGGAGCTGCTGCTCCTTCGTCAGGTGAAGTGAAAGAATACGAATCGGCGCAGCATATATAGACAGAGAACAATGCCTGTGCAGCGTACAATGTCAGACGACTACAGTTAATCTTTCTGACTGCCTTTTATCACACCTCGGCAGAGAAACAATCAGGTCAGTCAGGAAGGCATTATATCAAAGACATAGCAAGATATGTCTTTAAACTTTAAACTTTTTACTTTTTTTTACTGGAAATCACAGTTTATGGTTTTCCATACAGACTGCAGCATTTGACACATTAGACCCCCTGAGACCCCACCTCATTGTCTTAGTTGTATCTTGCTATGTCTTTGATGTGGTGCCTTCCTGACTGACCTGATTGTCTCTCTGCCGAGGTGTGATAAAAGGCAGTCAGAAAGATTAACTGTAGTCGTCTGACATTGTACGCTGCACAGGCATTGTTCTCTGTCTATATATGCTTTGCCGATTCGTATTCCTTCACTTCACCTGACGAAGGAGCAGCAGCTCCGAAAGCTTGTGATTTCAAATAAAACTGTTGGACTATAACCTGGTGTTGTGCGACTTCTCACTTTTGTCCACCCCAGTCCAACACCGGCATCTCCGCATCTTTTATAATAGAATCACATTTTCTTCCTAATGTTAAACCAGCAGTCCCCTGAGGTCATGCGCTTGACCTTCTTTATAGATTGGATCAACATCAACTAATTTTCAATCTTTTCGGAGTTTGCACTGCTCTTCCACCGAAGTTATGGCAGACGATTGGGAGAACCCCCACAGAGGTTTACCCCTAACTTGTCTCTAATAACATACGTTAGCACCTGCACATTATCTATAGTCACCGTATATGATAAATTGCATGATGCACTGGTTTTGTGTGTTGATCCTCTTAAAGGCAACCAAAAGACAATGGCCACGATTTTATCAGCGGTGTCGGGATGGTGACGGGAGAGCTGGGTTCCAGGTTCCAGTCATGATCCTAGCTGCAGCAGCTCTGTAAACGGGATTTTCCCTTGATTGGCCTTGTTAAGCCCTGCGGGCTTCCCGGCCAATTAACAGGAAGCAGGTCTGATGACCTCATTTGATGACGCGTCATCAGCTGGTTTCCTTAAAGGGACCACAGCCACATTTGTTCGGTCAGTGTTTTACAGCATTGAGGTGCTGCAAACACTGACAAGCGCTGCACAAAGGTGGACACTTGCACCCAGGCTCTCCAATGACTCCCTCCATATGCTTATGGAGGGAGTCACAGCACGCAGGGAGGTTCTCTTCCCTTCCAAGGACGGAAGAGACCTCCCCAGGACACCAACGCAGCCTGGTTGCACAATACACAGGAGGGCAAAAGCAGGGATGTTTTCAGGGGTCCCTGGCTGCAGTGGTGCTAACCTTTCAATGATCTCAGTGGATCACGAAACGTTACTGCAAAGCCACACTCAAACTCACCCTGCTGTGCCACTCAACACATCCCCATCACTCTGCCTTCCATACCCTTCTCCTGCACATCCTTACTCACACCAACTTACCTTGCACCTCCATCCAACCCTCTCTATCTACTTTATCACTTCCCTATCTCACTAGCCACCCCTCACACTCACCCTCATCCTACTGCAAGCATACCAACTAACAACACACAAGGGTAGGTACTTGAGAGGTTTAGCCAATGTCCATGTGAAGTTTCTGGTAATGTGTTGTCATACAGTGAAATCTATTTTTCCAACACTGCCCCTTATTGGACAGATGGTGTTGTTGTGGGATGGTGTCAACCTGGCGCATCATGTGGCAGCCAGGGTTAACAGTGTCAAGTGAAGTAAATCTGGCCATGGTGATGCCATTGCTGGCCTCCCAGCCAGCAATGTTGTCTGGGGCTGATGCCCTGTGTCCTGTGCAGCATCAGGTGATGGCAGAGAAGGTTGGTGGTGTTGTTGGTGATGTTGGTGTGCCTGGTGATGATGATGTTGGGGCTGATCATGGAAGGATTCAGAGGACCAAGGTGAGATTTTTTCAAGGGCACCGATGTTGCTGCAATAGATGGCAGCTGCAGTTGAGATGACAGAAGCGATCTGTCAATGGTGAGAGAGGTTGTTCCCATGAGGTGGCATTGGACATACAGTTACCTCTAAACACTTGCAAGCTAAAGAAATTTCTATATGTATGACAAATGAAGTAACCAAAAGTTTCTGTGCTCTGAATCTGACCATCTGCAACATGGCATCCTTTAAACCACTTCTGCAGCTGTCAGCTTATCAGATACATCAGAGCACACTCAACTCACGCCAGTGTGAGCTGGTGTGTTCCCCGAGCAGCAGGTAACCCGTGGTGGAGAACGTAAAATTGAAAGGCAGCCTCAAAATAGCATTAAATTGGCTCTTAACAAGTAATTTACTTAGCTAAATTGTATCCCCCGCTGCTTGGTGTCGGATCAGTTCTCCGCTGATAGACCCGACACCTGGGAGACTCGTGTGGAAGCGGGTTTCCTACCCGCTGTCAATCTTTGCTATTTTGACAGCAGACCCCCCTCCAAATCCGCCCTCTGAGTGCTGGCAAAATTCCGGCCAATGAGATCAGTACTATACCACAAGAATGTTACCTCCCATTGTTGGCAAACACTTGGTAGCCATGAACTCCAAGATGGGACCACTCGTTTCTTAGAAGCTGCAGTTCAGCAACAACAGTGCAAAGGACAGGCAGAAGGGACAGTCACCATTTCCCTCTTCAATATTTCAACAGTGCCAACTGAAGATTGTGGGAATGACCTGCTAACTCTGTTTGCTGATTAGTAACAATGCCTCATTCACATGTAGCTGGAGCTGACAGAGAAACTGAATTTCCACTTCACCAGGTTTATTGCCTACAGCAGTGAGGGTTAGGCCAAAAACCCAGCCAAAGAATTAGTCCCTCGTGTGTTAAGACATATGAAACCCAGAAAGAATGATGAGTAAACTTGTCAACAATCCTCAGAGCCTTTTCATACCTGGATGAGTAAAATCATTCATGATGTGGAAGGGTAAAAAATGACTTTCCTGAAATCTAGAATCTTCATTTCTTATTTCTTGCTACTGTCCATGTCACCACATGAGATTTAATGATATTATGATCACTACTGCTCAAGTATTCACCTATCTCCAAAATGAGCTGACTTTCTGGCTCAGCGGTAAACACTAAATCAAGTCTGATGCCATTGCTAATCCCTGTTGAAACTTGCTGTGCCAAGAAGCAGTCCTGCATTAACTCACCTCCCCTTTTTCAGGGATCCCTTTTGTCATTTAATTTAAAATTAGGGTAATTAAATCCTCCCATAACTAGCAGCTTCTCTTTCTCCACTTATTATTTGTTCAAAATAATCCATGTCAGTTTCCTCATTTTCCACATTGTTCTGTGACAGTTCCCAATGATCGGTTTGCTCCTCTTGGTGTGACAGATTTCTAACCAAATTGACTTGGAGCACCCAGCAAGTAGATATTTTGGTAACTTTCAGACTCTTTAATTAGTGTTACTATATCACCAGCGTGTTCCCTCTAAAAATTTTAAACCTAGCTATATAAAATAAAACTGTGTAAAAGTGACAGAAAGTTCAGGCGTTTGCACATGCACAGTTAAACATGGAAATCCAGAAGTTGCTATCAGTGATACCCTGCTCCTCCATAACGTGCACTTTTGCAGTCTTCGCAAATGCAATCAAAACAGAATCAGTAATTTGGCGTGAACTTCAACTTTTTATGGACGATTCTTGCTGAAAAAAACACTCGAAATGTTAAGCTGTGTTGAATGAGGTGTAACTGAGTTTTTAACAGTGTACTAAGTCATAATTACTGCTGAACAACCTCTCTAGCCCTGAAAAACTAATTTTATAAGTATGGTGTGTCATTTCCTCCATTCCATGATTAAAATTCCATAGATTTTTAAAATAATAAAAACTAATTTGTTTTTTATGATATTTCAGTTTCTACCTTAATCCCATGTGTATAAAAGAAAGAAAGAAAGACTTGCATTTATATCGCGCCTTTCACAACCACCGGACGTCTCAAAGCACTTTACAGCCAATGAAGCACTGTTGTAATGTGAGAAACGCGGCAGCCAATTTGCACACAGCAAGCTCCCACAAGCAACAATGTGATAATGACCAGATCATCTGTTTTTTGTTATGTTGGTTGAGGGGTTAAGTATTGGCCAGGACACCGGGGATAACTCCCCTGCTCTTCTTCGAATAGTGCCATGGGATCTTTTACATCCACATGAGAGAGCAGATGGGACCTCAGTTTAAAGTCTCATCCAAAAGACAGCACCTCTGACAGTGCAGCGCTCCCTCAGTACTGCACTGGAGTGTCAGCCTAGCTTTATGTGCTCAAGTCCCTGGAGTGGGACTTGAACCCACAACCTTCTGACTCAAAGGCAAGTGTGCTACCAACTGAGCCACAGCTGACACTGGTGTCCCAATCTTTATTTTGCTTTCTGTAAAATGATTAAAAAGTGAATGATAAAACCTGCCTTTTACTTCCTGGTTTGCTGTCTGTGAGAATTCTTCAATCTGATTGGCTGCTCAGCCTGTTTGATGACTTCACTGTTCCAGAACACCACAGATCCCCTATAGATGACACCAGATTAAGAGTCGCATTGGAATAGGGAAAATTGATGCCACAGAGCCCACTAAATCTTTGTGGGCAGCTTTCTTCAAGGTTAGCGGCGAGCGCTGTCCCTTCGCTGCTGACTGCAAAATGCAGGCCTATCTCCAGGAGTAGAAGAGAGCAAAATTTATTCAGAAGAAAAAGGAGATACAAAGTAAGCTAAAGAAAAGAAACATTTAGACGTCAGCTTATTCCTGTGCCCTCTCCTTTATAATGTGATCCAATATACAGATAGCTTTGATTTGGACACTTCAATTGGTTGTGGAATTTTAACCTCGACTAGCTGTGGTTGACGAGGTTGTTGCATATATACGGCTTCTGGGCTAAATTTCCTCTCTAGGATTTAGCATTTCATTTTCAGTTATCAAGCTTTATTCAAACAAGGTTAAAAATAAATAGAAAGGAATAAATACTCTCAATGATATTCTAGGTATTGGTAGCTGCATCAGAACTAATCTGGAAGATATTCAGAATGCTTGTGCACAAAACTGGGCCTACAAAGAGATCACCCAAGGATGGAAAAATCTACATAATCCTCAAGAAAGCCATAATGCTGACAAAACATCACCCTCTTGTAACCGTTCTTTGTTCCTGATATTTGTTTCTCCTCCTTTAGTGCTCTAAGACATATTCTGCATGTGAGTAGCCTTACAGAAGTGCAAATTGTTGTTGCTGTCTGCAGCTCTATTGCTTAACACAATCAACATAACATGTAATCTAAGATACTGCTAGAATATCCTGAGAAATCACACTGAATGAAAGCTGCACCCACTGCCAATACCGTAGGCTCCTTAAATCAGAATAGTTCCCTCCTGCCTGCATTCTGGATTTACTGTAAGCCTTCTTGGTCCAGAGTACCAACTCACAACAAGTGGATATTAGGATTTGAAATTCCAGGAAATCCTTTACAGTTGAGGAAATTCCACGAGACCTGGCCATGTCTGAACTGAGAGTCAGCCAGCAGGTAAGTCTGGGAGAAGAGGTGAATGGAAAGTGGACGTGTGCAGGTCGGCAGCAGCCTGCAGTATTGCTGCTCATCCGGGTTCCACAATAGGGTAAGTAAAAACTAAGAAACTTACCAGTTTTTAGGGGGGGATTCGGGGCATGGAGAACTCACCCCGAAATTGGTTCCCCCTGATGTGAATTTTGTGCCCAAAACTGGGTGTGGTGAGCACCAATTTCACCTCCTTTATTTTTTGCTCCAAGAAAATGGATCACAGGTTTTAGAACATGTGAGTGAAAATAAGAGGGAAAGAGCAGGAATGGAGAAAGGGGAGTAGCAGCAGTGGTAGCGGATGAAGGGGAGTGGGAGGGAAACCATTGACGGGAAGAATGTCAGGGATCAGGGAAGAATAGAAGGAGCAAACAGAGGCAGCAGACAGGACAGGTTGAGCAGACATGGAAGGGGGTAGCAAACGATGGTGTTGCAGCGAAGGGGAACAGGAGCACATGAGGTGCAGGGGAGTAGGTGCTTGAGTATGAGAGGAGGTCATGGGGCAAAGAGGTGTGGGTTTGGCGACCACCATCCCCTAACTTTGCTTTCGTCTACCACTTTGAACCTTAGCAACATGTCTCCCATCCCCTGTAGGAACACAAAAGAAGAAAGTAAAGAGAAAGAAGAGCACAAAGAAAAGAACCAACAAAAGAAGAAAAAGAGAGGCAGAAGCAAAATAGCACAGAGAGATAACCAGAAAAAAACATAAAAACAGAGAGAGCTAGAAGAGGACACACCGACATCACATCACATGGAGCCAACATAGAGAGGTAAGGTGATAAACATATCATGCACATTTAAAAGCAAAATACTGCAGATGCTGTAAATTTCAAAGAAAAACAGAAAATGCTAGAAACACACAGCAGGCCAGCCAGCATCTGGGAGAAAACAGACCACTTAATATTTCAGGGCAAACAGCTGAAAGCTGAACAAGTATTTTAATAGATTGAGAATGAAGAGGGGCAAGAGGGAAAAACAAACAGGAAATATTGGTGGAATGACCGGTAACCTGCTTAAAGATTACTCGATGACTGAGATGATTTTTATAGCAGACAATGGAAGGAAGCATTAAAAACATTAGAGAAGCAAAGAATATGTGAATAGCTAAAGCAGTGAGGACACACCCAAAGGAAAGAATGAGAAAATGGCTGACTGTACATCAGATCTGAAATTTAAAAGAGGAAATTCTTAAGTGGTGGGTTCCACAATAAGAACATAAGAACATAAGAAATAGGAGCAGGAGTAGACCAATCGGTCCCTCGAGCCTGCTCCGCCATTCAATGAGATCATGGCTGATCTGATCCAACCTCAACTCTGAAGAACACAAGAAGTAGGAGCAGGACCAGGCCACTCGGCCCCTGGGCCCGCTCCGCCACCCACAGGGCCTTGACCGATCCGAACTCAAACTCATGTCCAATTTCCAGCCCGCTCCCCAATATCCCAGATAAAAATAGCAAGACAACACAAAGGGCGAAAAATGGGGCATGTGACCCTTCCCACCTCATTTTCCTCAATGCGCTGAACCCAGGCAATCCAATATGTCCAAGTGCAGGGACAGAAAATTCTGCTCCAACATATTCTCCGATAATCAGTGAGCAACAGCATGGGAAATCTAATATTCTTTAAACATTTGATTCTAAAATTAGCCAAAATAATCAAATATGTCAGTACTGTACAATATACTAAAGCATCTTGCTCTACCAGGTTGCTATAAGCATTTACTCTGACATTGTATCAAGATTCAACAGACTTAATGGAATATGATATGAATGTTAGTTCGGCTAAAATTTGTCCCAAAGCTACAAGTAAAATAGTTTTGTGTAAAGTATTTTAAACATCTATCTCAATTCTAATAATTGTACTTAAATAGAGTGGTCTTATTAAGAGGCAGAAATTGAGCAGCATATAAGAGGTTTTTTTGCAAACTCTAGCATTGTTGCATTATTCCCAGTCAGCAGTATAATGCATTTTATTCTGATTATTGCCATCCTGTTGGATCATTATTCTAATTAAGAAGTGAAAAATCACTGTTTTTATTGTAAGCCAAGTAGATGCTGTATTGCAGTAAGCTTAGCTTCCGTTGCATTTAAACCAACAAGCAGAGGCGTAGTCATTAGGATGATCCCAAATAGCTCAGCACTTTCAAATATCACTTATTTCCAATCTACATTTTCTCGGCCTCTAATTTGTTTCCGCTTTCCCTTTGCTGTACCTTCATTTGGTGTCCTTGGTGTTAATGCCTGTAACCATTTTAATTCTACAAGAATGAACATCATATTTGTGTACACTGGCTCCACAGCAGAAATGTGGATAAACCTTGATAATAATATAAATATGTAAATCACCCGAGGGTTACATAATTCAAATGTCCATGGAAGATAACTGATAGTTAAAGCACTCTCATTGCTATTGCTGGATAATTTAATTTTGCCCCTCCAACGCTAAGACCACACAGCAAATCATATGATAGCACAGCCACTTAGACATCCGTTAAAGCTTAAGTGAATATAATTACATCCCAAATGGTTATCAACAGAAACTTCACACATCAAAAATAAAATCAACATCAGAAGATTCTTGCAGAACATTAATTTTGCTTGTATTCTTTAGGGATTTGATTTTATTGTAAAAAATTGTTTAATGTACCGATCTACACCAGATAAATTTTCCAGCATTGTTTCTCAGATATTGCTCTGGGAGCATGGTTTGAATTCTAGTAGCTGGAATGACCCTCTTGAAATAACAAGCCGTTAATTTGACAATTCTTAATGAGATAATTAAAAAAGATCATGCTTAATAATTTGGACTTCATTCCCTAATCATCATTATTATTTGATTTTCAAAGAATCAAATTTTAATTGATGCAGATATGTTGTTCTAGAAATAGAATGCATTCCAACCAAATGCATTGCCAGGTTTTATCATGTGATTTGTAACTCTTTAGAGAGTTTAGAGCAGAAAAACATTCTATTAATGTCCTAGAACAGTCAAAAATTCAAATAATAAAATGTAATTTTGCCTCACAAAGTTGAAATCATAAGAGTTTAGGACCTGAAGTTCCTGTATTTTATAATCTTGCTGGAAAAGTAGGTGTGAGTAAAGAGCAGTAGAATATCAGGAGAGAGCTTCACTGGATGATTCATCCAAGTTTAGTGCTGCTCTGAGCATTTCTAGGATATTTTAGTGGAACTGAATACATCACAGAACTTAGAAAGACTGCAAGAATTTTCTTTGGCTATATAAACAGCCTAATAGATGTGATGTCCTTTTAAACTGTAGCAACAAGAATCATGGGCTCATGACATCAGAGTCCTATGACTCTGTAACCAAGGGCAGCTGTCTCCACAGCCTTCCCTGGGACTTTGGCACATTCTTGTCCACTTCCCACTCCTCTGGCTCCTTCATGCCTTCCATGTACGCCTTTCTATAGGAGTGAGAAAACAAGTGACACAGGGGGGAAGGATGTCCATGGGGGTTGGCGTAGAGGAAAAGGGGTCGATCTTGATCAAGGTACTCTTGGTTGTGCTGTTCCTTATCATCCTCATCATCATTCACATTGTTATCATGCTTATCATCATAATCTGTGAGGAGGAAATATCTACCCTCTTCTTCGCTCCACTTCCTCTTCAGCATCTTCTCCAGTTCATCATCTTTTGTACCCCATGGCTGTGATGGATCTGCAGAAAAAGAGGGTAGGGATAAACATTGATCTGGATTTAAGAAAGTACAGTTGGAAAAATAATTTGGTCCATCCTTTTTTAAATTTTATCTCCCCCTTTTAAGATGCTCTATGCTGTGCACCATTCCCCATTTGACATGGCAGACAAGTGACTAGTTTCCAGGACTCTGCCAATGCAACTCTATAATCAGTAACCTGGATTGACATGCTTCTTGTTTCCATTTGCACCTTCCTCAGATGGTTAAGTTCCAATTAGGATCTCACCATGTGGGAAATTGTAGGCATGAATCCAGGTTCTAATGATTTACGGAATAATAATGCGAATTGAATTTAACTGATGTGTTTGTACTATGCTAGAACCAAGTTTTGACTTTAAATAGTTTGAGGTAGGGTAAGAAGACTATGGTAATATTCTGGATGGAATTTTCCCCCAAATTTCCTGGTTCTTGGACAGAGTCCCTGATTAGGATAGTATGATTCCTATTGAACTGATTCACCTAGCAATCCTTTTTTTTTGAAGACTGCAGCATTGTACAACCAGATGAGATTATTTTACTTAAAGTTTAGATATAAAATAGAAATAACTTGCATTTAGTACCTCAGGACATCCCAAAGCACTTTACAGATAATGAAGTATTTTGAAGTAAAGTTACTGTTGTAATGTAAGGAAACATGACAGCCAATTTGTGAACAGCAAGGTTTTATAAACAGCAGTGAGATAAAGGTTGGCCAGGACAACAGGAGAAAACCCCTGCTCCTCTTTGAATAGTGCCATGGGATCTTTTACATCTATATAAGCAGGCAGGTTGGACTTCCCCCAGTGCTACACTGAAGTATCAGGCTAGGTTATGTGTTCAAGTCTCCAGAGTGGGGCGTGAACATACAACCTTTTGATTTAGAGGTGAGACTGCTACCACTGAGCCATGACGGACACCTAGCTCAGATTACCAGACACTAATTGGATGGTGGGGTACACAGAGATTATATAAGGAGGTGGCAGAGGATCACACAAGCTATATGGGGGCAACTTCGTCATTCACAAACAAGGAATGTTTCACCAGCTAGATGTACCCAAAAAAGAGATTGGGCAAGCTAACTGGTCTGTTGCCCCCATACCTCACCAAAATTCCTCTTAATTTCACAAAGGGAAAATAACTTGAAAACATCATAGGGAAAGAAAATATATGGCAAGAAAATGTTTGGAGTAATATAGGCTCCACTACCAGAGACAAATGATAATTTGATCTGAGCTATTTCCTTGCTTTTGCTGTGAAGCTAAAAAAAAGCCTTCAAAAGAGAACTGAGGTGTTATCTGTTGAAAATGGAGGAAATGTAATCAGCTATAAACCCTTTAATGTCAGGTGTTTTTGCTTGACTGCAGGGAATACCTGTCTGACATTGAACCTCATATATCGAACAACTTGTCAATGGTTGCTGTTGAAAGTCTCCTATGGGTAGCTTGAGTAATGACACACATTTCTCACTTATTATCTTGTATTGTCCGGTGCCTCTGATAGCTGAATAGTGTCTGAAAAACATTGTGCTTGCCTAATAGGTCAGGCACTGAGATACTACCATTCCTTCATCACAGGGGTAAATTGCCTTGAATCATGGTTGGACTTTTACAGCAATGGCTGAATGGTTGGATGTTATTCAGCGAACAGGAATAAATTAGTACACAAGAAAGATTGGAGCAAGAAAAAGTCATTCGGCCCATCAAGCCTGCTCCTTTCACAGACCACATATAATAAACCATAGATTCTACCTCATGCATTTCATCTCTTAATTTTCAAAGGTAATGAAGTAAAATTACAGAATATTCATTTTGTCACATTGCTGCTTTTCAGCTCTGGCCCACTGCCCAAATAGATAACATTTTGCTCCTAGCCCCAAAAGCACGGAACCATAGTTGTGTGCAGTATTTGATCACAAATAAGCTCTATTTTAACAAGGATGCATAGTGATATCACACCTAATTACTGTCTCACTTGGGGGAGGGGGGAGCTGGGGTGTGGATTAACATGCAATGTGTAATGTGAGTTTGTTATAATATGCAGTAAACATAGATCAAGGCTTTTCACCACCACTAATTCTCATTTTTTTGTCATTTGTGTTCTTGAACTAATAACAAAGAGTGGAGTAAGGTTGTATCTGATAAGGAACAACACTATATACTGGCCTATTTACAGTCAATAATGACGTTTAATTTTATTCAATTCCCATTGAAGCTGTTTTGACTTCCCAGCACTGTTGTTTTCAGTGGCGCTGAACCACGGTTTATTATTTCCCTGTTTGTACATATGCTGAATACTTTGCCACACTCCAAGCAACTGTCCCTGTAAATACAAATTTACATTTAAAGGATTAACATGTACAGGATTAACAAGTGCAGGTAATTTGTATATAAAAATAATTTCACAATATCTTTATCGTAAATGGAAGTTCTTGGAATTGCTGTCGGCTATCCATTGGCAGCTGTTAAAAATGCTATATGGAAGAGAGTTTGTAATTAAAACAAGTAATTAAATGAGTGATGGGGTACATTGCATACACAAGCAAACATTTTAAATAATGCTGCAACATTGACTTTTATGTCTTTTTTATTCGTTGATGAGATGAGGGCATCGCTGGCACCACCAGCATTTATTGCCCATCCCTAATTGCCTTTGAGAAGGCATTGGTAAGCCACCTTCTTGAAGCGCTGCAGTCCGTGTGGTGAAGGTACTCCCACAGTGCTGTTAGGGAGGGAGTTCCAGGATTTTGACACAGCGACGATGAAGGAATGGCGATATATTTCCAAGTCAGGATGCTGTGTGACTTGGAGGCGAACTTGGAAGTGATGGTGTTCCCATGTGCCTGCTGCCCTTGTCCTTCTAGCTGGTAGAGGTCACGAGTTTGGGAGATGCTGTTGAAGAATCCTTGGCGAGTTGCTGCAGTGCATCTTGTATGGTACACACTGCAGCCACAGTGTGCCAGTGGTGGAGGGAATGAATGTTTGGGGTGGTGGATGGGGTGCCATTCAAGTGGGCTGCTTTGTCCTGGATGGTGTTGAGATTCTTGAGAGTTGTTGGAGCAGCACTCATGCGGGCAAGTGGAGAGTATTCCATCACACTCCTGACCTGTGTCTTGTAGATGGTGGAAAGGCTTTGGAGAGTCAGGAGGTGAGTTACTTGCCGCAGAATAACCAGTCTCTGACCTGCTCTTGTAGCCACAGTATTTATGTGGTTGGTCCAGTTAAGTTTCTGGTCAATGGTGACCCCCGGGATGTTGATGGTGGGGGATTCGCCGATGGTAATGCCGTTGAATGTCAAGGGGAAGTGGTTAGACTCTCTGTTGTTAGAGATAGTCATTGCCTGGCACTTGTGTGGTACGAATGTTACCTGCCACTTATCAGCCCAAGCCTGAATGTCATCCAGATCTTGCTGCATGCGGGCACGGACTGCTTCATTATCTGAGAGTTGCAAATGCAACTGAACACTGTGCAATCATCAGCGAACATCCCCACTTCTGACCTTATGATGGAGGGAAGGTCATTGATGAAGCAACTGAAGATGGTTGGGCCTGGACACTGCTCTGAGGAACTCCTGCACTGATGTCCTGGAGCTGTGATGATTGGCCTCCAACAACCACAACCATCTTCCTTTGTGCTAGGTATGACTCCAGCCAGTGTAGAGTTTTCCCCCGATTCCCATTGACTTCAATTTTACTAGGGCTCCTTGATGCTACACTCGGTCAAATGCTGCCTTGATGTCAAGGACAGTCACTCTCACCTCATCTCTGGAATTCAGCTCTATTGTCCATGTTTGGACCAAGGCTGTAATGTGGTCTGGAGCCGAGTGGTCTTGGCGGAACTCAAACTGAGCATTGGTGAGCTTTGGTGAGTAAGTGCTGCTTGATAGCACTGTCAACGACACCTTCCATCACTTTGCTGATGATTGAGAGTAGACTGATGGGGTGGTAATTTGCCAGATTGGATTTGTCCTGCTTTCTGTGGACGGAACATACCTGGGCAATTTTCCACATTGTCGGGTAGATGCCAGTGTTGTACCTGTACTGGAGCAACTTGGCTAGAAGTGCGGCTAGTTCTGGAGCACAAGTCTTCAGCATGACAACCGGGATGTTGTTGGGGCCCATAGCCTTTGCTGTATCCAGTGCGCTCAGCCGTTTCTTGATAGCACATGGAATGAATCAAATTGGCTGAAGACTGGCTTCTGTGATGGTGGGGACCTCAGGAGGAGGCTGAGATAGATTATCTATTCGGCACTTCTGGCTGAAGATGGTTGTGAATGCTTCAGCCTTGTCTTTTGCATTCACGTGCTGGGCTCCCCCATCATTGAGGATGGGGATATTCATGGAGCCTCCGCCTCCCGTTAGTTCTTTAATTTTCCACCACCATTCATGATTTGATGTGGCAGGACTGCAAAGCTTTGATCTGATCTATTGGTGGGGGGATCGCTTTGCTCTGTCTATAGCATGCTGTTTAGCATGTATGTATTCCTGTGTTGTAGCTTCAGTTTTAGGTACGCCTGGTGCTGCTCCTGGCAAGCTCTTCTACACTCTTCATTGAACCACAGTTGGTCCCCTGGCTTGATAGTAATGGTAGAGTGAGGGATATGCCGGGCCATGAGGTTACAGATTGTGGTGGAATACAATTCTGCTGCTGCTGATGGCCCACAGTGCCTGATGGATGCCCAGTTTTGAGCTGCTAGATCTATTATGAATCAATCCCATTTAGCACAGTAGTAGTGCCACACAATACGATGGAGTGTGTCCTCAGTGTGAAGACGGGACTTCGACTCCACAAGGACGGTGTGTTGGTCACTCCTACCAATATTGTCATGGACAGATGCATCTGTGACAGGTAGATTGGTGAGGATAAGGTCTAGTTCCCTTGTGTTGGTTCTCTCACCGCCTGCCACAGGCCCAGTCTGGCAACTATATCCTTCAGGACTTAGCCAGCTCGGTCAGTAGTGGTGTTAGCGAGCCACTCTTGATGATGCACATTGAAGTCCTCCCACCCAGAGTACGTTCTGTGCCCTTGCCTCAGTGCTTCTTCCAAGTGGTGTTCAACACGGAGGAGTACTGATTCATCAGCTGAGGGAGGGTGGTAGGTGGTAATCAGCAGGAGGTTTCCCTGCCCATGTTTGATCTGATGCCATGAGACTTCATGGGGTCCGGAGTCAATGTTGAGGACTTCCAGGGACACACCCTGTGCCGTCATCACAGGACATACCCAGGGATGTTGATGGAGGAGTCTTGTAGAATTCGCAATATATCGCGATTTGATTAATAAGGAGAAAACACAAAGTTTCGTTCAAACAGCTTTTATTTCAGCAGAATGCTGGCAGGTTTAAATTGGACACAAGCAGCCTGTAAAATGGCCGCCGCACCTCGTGACAGAACATTCTAGACTTTTCAACAGGCAGACAAGATGGCGTTCCATTAAACATTTGTGCAAGATCGATAACGATTCAGCACAGTGAAGATAATACACGAGACATTATGGGTTTGCAGTATAAACATAGATACTGGAATCGGTCTCCCAGGTACAAAGGAAAGCCATTGTACCGAGTACTCAAGGGCCCATCCAAAGGACATTAATATGTAAACTCCCAACGACTCTACGATGAGAGAGCCGTTAGCAGGTAGTTATACAGGACACTTGGAAGCCCCAAACCCCTCCAGGGAGAACACCGACCGATTTAACAATGGGAGAAATATTAACAGGTACTCAAACATTCATGAGTAGCCCCGAAACCCATTAAGAACGGAGATCACCCATACAAGACATTTGGGCGCCAAACCCTAAACAAAAGAATGGACATTATAGTTGGGTGGGAAACGGAAGATTTTTGCACTATAATTGCAGGCTCCAAACCGTCCATTCTCTCTCTTGCTCTTGCTCCTGCGTTCGCTCGCTTGCTCCTGTGTTTTATCCGGTCGATTCGTAACCTCGTGGCTGCTCCTGTGTACTCGTAGTTGGGCTTCTGCTTGCCTGTTGCCTCTTCTGAAAAGACTGTTGAACTTTCTGATCCGTTCGGATCTACCTCGTGTCGCGTAACGAAGACCTATGTTGGTAACTGGCAGCGGAACCAAAGGCCCGAGATGAGATGAGATGAGATGAGATGAGAGGAGAAGAGAAGAAGACCATATCCATCGCCACGGTCAGTAAATCCCGACCGCGCCTGTAGGTCGATCAGCCAAGTTTCTCCTTGCCAGGAAGACTTCTTTGAACTTTAAAGAACGGACCCCGGAAGATTCTCCTTTGAGATATTGACTGATCTGTGAAACCCACCAACAGAGGTCTTCATCACAGCAGACGGTCCAGCCTACTAGCCGAAGCAGCAGAAGCAAGTAAACAAGTGGGACCAGGAGATCTCCTGACCGACACGTGGGTGCTGCGGTGAAAAACATCCGATCAGCTATTCGGAATTTCTCCGAGTTATCACGAGTGGTGAGCATGAGTCTCGAGATCCTACGAATCTAGTTTAGGATAGATATTGATAGGGGAGGGTTTAAGGATTAAGGATATTTGTAATGTGTGCCCCTATTTACTTTGTGCCGTTCGTTCCTCGTTTCCCTAAGATCGACTATATGACTGTTTGTAAGATTGTACTGTCATTAATCTGTGCTTATGACATGTATTTCATAATTTTAAGTATCATGCAATAAAGATTTTCCATTTCGTACCATTCAAACCGAGTCTACATGAGTTTTATCTCCATTACTGCTCTCGCATCTAAGTCCAGTGTCTAGAACCGTAAGGGAGAGTGATTCGAACCACTCACAGGTGTGTCTAGTGTTCCCAGACTGGCTGGAGACCAGAACAGGCAACCAGGCCTAGACCCGCACTGACATACAGGCTGCACAGAGCCGCGTGAATCTCACAGGCTGCGAGACACGCAGGGTCAGGAATCCCTTCCAGAAAATGGCGACCGCGGCAGGACACTGGCAGCGAGAGGGTAGTGTGTTAGATTTTGGAATGACTGTACGAAATGTTATGCAGGAAAAGATAGCGGATTATGTGTTTGGAAAGGTTAATCTAACTAAGAAGTGGATAAGTGAATTGTTAGCGGATAAGAGCCCACTAGAGGCAGCTGAAAGGTGGACAGATAGTAAGGAACATAAAAAGACAGTTGAGAAAGCAGTCTGGCTTATGTGCTACAAAAGGCAGGTTCAGATTTCAAACCAGACCATTACAGCGCTAACAGCTCGAATCAGTCATTTAGAGGGAGAAATGGAGGAGAAGGTTTCTGGAGGGGAGGTGCTCATTAAGAATTTAAATGAGTTACACCAGGAAAGCCAGGAAGTCTCCAGTCACCTTAAGACAAGGATAGATTATCTCAAGTGCCAGGTCACTGAGGCAAAATTGAATGAGAGCAGGTTAAAGGAAAGATGTAACCGCCAAGCTGCCCAGATAAGAACTCAAGAAGAGAGCTTAATGGGGGTTAGGTCGGCGTATAAGTTGGCCCTTGAGGATAAGTTTCAGGGAGCCGACCATAGCGCCTGCCAAAGGGAGATAGAGAGCCTCAAAAAGGCCGTGAACAATGCGAACGGCATGGTGTGCCTTATCAATCCGTCGGCGCACCAGCCGCTAGTAAATGAGAGATTTAGAAAATCCCCACCAAGTAAAGCAGAAGAAGTAGTAGCCACTGCGCCCTCCGCGCCACCCAGCTATTCAGAAACCTGGGTTAGGGAGGAAGCAATGGAAGAAACGAAAAAGCCCATTGAAAAGGAAGCAGAAAAGGGATCGTTGTATCCAGTAACGGGTATTAAAAGGGGCCCAAGCAGAAACGGTGGGGAAGAACCGGGGGATCTCCTCGGACAGCTGGTGTTGCCTCACAGTTCACATCAGCTGAGAGCTATGATAAATCACGTACGGAAGCTGACCGAGATAGACGACCCTTCCGTACATTTCAGGGAAGTTGAGCAAGCCGCAGCCATTAACGGCTGCGATGATGGGGAGACAGCAAAAATGCTGCTGTTCTCATTAGACAGCTCGGTCCTTCAGTGTCTCTCAGGCGAGAGCAAGAGGGGAAACAAAAGTTATGAGGAATTAAAAAATGAGGTCCTAGAAGTGTTGGGGGCGAACGACGGAGGTCCGTTTGCTAGAGTGGGACAGACAGTGCAGATGGAGGGAGAACCCCCGAAGGTTTTTGCCGACAGGCTGTGGCCAGTATATGAGCGCAGCTGTCTAGGTGCGCCCGAGCGCGAAGATGTGGAAGGCGCCGCTCTAACTCATTGGCTTAGGTGCATAATAGCCAACAGTTTACCAGCCGTTAGAGAGCAGGCAAAAGCCTGGTTCGATCCCAATGACCTCAACCTTACGGAAGAGTCGGTCTTGAATCGACTCACGTTAGGTTATCGTAATATAAGGGGTATGACGACACGTCCCTTTAAGGGAAGAGTACATGAGGTACGACCCGCAGCCCCGGCTCAAAAGGAGTGGCATCAGGAGGGAAATCGCGTCCCACAAGCCAGTAATGCTTGTTACGGGTGTGGGAAGACAGGGCACTGGCGCAAGCACTGCAGGAACCCTTGGAAGGATTCCAAGGATAAAAATCCCGCGGTCCGAGCCCAGGCGCCTGTCCCGGCTAAGGAAGCCAAGGCACCCACCCCTCCCGACGACCTCGAAGCAGTGTTAGGAGCCATGCGCAAGCTGGTTTTGAATGCGCGTGGACAGGTGGCGGTCGCAACCGGCCCCGTAGGTGCCGCAGGACCGTCTAATAGTACCCAATGACTAGAGCCCACGCAGCCTGCCTACCTGTGTCCTTTTAAAAGACACGCACAGGAGGGGGTCTGCGGTGAGGAGGCCAGGTTAAAAGAGCAGGCCCTGCGGGAGGAGAACGCCCGCTTAATAGGGAAAATAGATGGGCTGGAAGGGCAGCTTAGAGAGCAGACCCTGCGGGAGGAGAACGCCCGATCAATGGGAAAGTTAGACGTGCTCAGGCTAGAAGCGCAGCTTAGTGAGATAAAAGCAGCCTACAGGGTAGCCAAAAGCCGGGAGTATGAGGATGTAAACCAATGCAAACTGTACCAGCCAGGTGCGCAAGGGAAAACTACAGGGGTAAACCCCGCCAGTGGGAAAGCACAGCCCCAGGTAGGACCACAAGGCACACAGGCAGGCATAGCAGCTTGCATCAGGGGAAGGGACATCCCGGACGATCATGCAGCGTTTTTCTGGAGTTGGGGGTTAGATGAGGAAGAACCCAGGGTACCCTGGTCAGATGAGGATAGTGCAGATGAGCATAGTGATGATGACGGGTGGTTCCTGAGGAACGGTCTGGGGGGAATGGGGCCTATAGGTAGAGATCCACACAGGGTGGACACACAAGCTGCAGGTCCCGAGGACAGGAGGGAGGAGCTAGAGGAGGCAGGGCCAGCCGCTATAGGAGCACAGAGAGTACCAATGTGGCTCCCAGAGATGTGGCCGCCCGCTTTGAACGTCCAGTCCTCAGGGGAGGCAGAGATCACGAGTGAAGGGCCGCCTGCTGGGCCGAGCAGGGCGGAGCCACGAACTGCCAGCCCCGAGGTTAGGGAGGCGGAGTCAGCGGAGGCGGAGCCGGCGACTGTGATGGAACCCCAGGTCATCCCGTTGGAGGTCTCGGAACCCGGTCCGTCCGTCACGGAACCCCCGCCCATAGCAACTCCCCGTAGGTCAAGTAGAGAACCCCAGCCCAGGAGGATGTGGTCATGTCCCCAGACTGCCCCAAGGCGTAGACTTCAGGTTAAGATAACCCGGGTACAGACAGGCCACATCGCAGCAGTAACAGGCTGCGGCAGATCAGAGGGAAGGGTCAGTGCCCTCCCACCGTCGGGAAGAGCTCGCAGCAGCCTTCTCAGAGTTTAAAGGGGCCGCCCTGAGAACGGGCGGCACTGTAAAGTTATTAGTTTTAAGTTTTAAGTTTATAGTTCAAGGTTAAGTTTAAGTTTGTAGTGTCAAGGTTAAGTTTTAAGTTTTAATAAGGCTAAGTTTGTAGTGTTTTTTAACAGAAAACGATAAAATGATGGGAGTTTTAAGGCTAGGTTTAGAGGAAGTCTATGCAGCAAACGTTGAAGTTTACGTGAGGCGAGGTCAGGGGACCCGCTCACCCTTCACAAAAGCCAGAGACTTTTGCGAGGCTGGCTACCTCATTCTATCTGATCACAGGAACCAAGGAAGGATGGAACGAATTCTAGTATTGCTCGTGGCAATCGGATGTGGATTGGCCTATCGAGGCCACACCAAGGATGTCGTGGTGTTTGGATGTTCCGGGGACACGGCCCCCATCGCGGTGGATGGGACCGGAAGACGGAAGGCAGAGGGGACCAGCACCTATTTCCACAAGGGAAGGTGGCCAGGATGGCTGGGAACGAACTCAACGGAGTATTCCAGCACATCGGGGTTTGCCTACAAAGAGACTTCTTTAATGTGCCCCAAAGTAAGGATCATCGCACCCAGGATCAGCGTCACCGTCGGCAAACGGATTTGTTTGACCTGTAGTGGGAATGTCCCATTGAGCCGATGGTGGTGGCTGCGAAAGCTGAGCAAAACTATGAGAAACTCTTCGGTCGAGTGGGAACGACTGGGTAATAATACCCATCGGACAATTACGGGGACAGACGGACAAGTGAAAGTCTGTTGGGACAAATGGTGGGAACCGGATGAGGGGATTTATGTAATCAATGGCAGGATAACGGACAGGGGATGAGGTGGGATGCGAGCACCAGGGGGTGCGGAGCCCCATTCTCCCCGATCCCAGTAAATGCCACTGAGCTCATTACGCGCCCACGCAAAGCCCCGCCCACGATTCCGGTGGTTCTAGCTGAGGAAGAAGGGTGCCCTAAAACTAGTAAGGGACCCGGGAACGGTTTGGTACTGGTCCCCACAGACCAGATACTATTTCAGGGGGTACATTACGCGGTGGCCTCGGTGATTTTAAATCTCACTGAGGTGCGGTTACCAGAGTGGTGCCCCAAAAAGACGGAACAGTTGTATCAGGTCCTGTTGACCAAGATGTTACAAGTTTGTACACCGCACCGCAGGAAGTTTTGGATCAAGTAGGGAGGCAAAGAAGGGGTTTGGTGAACGATGCGTTCACTGCTTTTACCTCATTCCCCCTCTCCCTGAGCATTTAACCAAACTTCTGAAAGCCGTCGCGGTATCACAGAAACATTTTTATACATTAGAGCAGAAAACTGTCGAAATAGGAACAGACATTCTGGACATAGTGGTTCCACCGTGGTGGAATCTGTTCACGAATATTGAAGTGCCTTCATGGATCAGAATAGCCTCCCACATTTTAGTCGTCTGTCAAGTGTTTATTGTAGTGTACCTATTGGTCATACATTGTAAAAGAGACAAGCGCCTCACCAAGCATGAAAACACGGGAGAGTGGCGAGAACGTTACGTGCGCGTGCACGATGAGAGCACCGTGTAATCGGAAAATGGCGTCACTCCCGCTCGCCGCGTGCGCCGCGGAAGTTTGTACTCATTGTAAATACGTTGGAAACTCGACATGTTTTAAGAGTTGGGGTTTGATTATTTTGGTGATGGTGTTGATTGTTTGGTTTTGGGTTTTGTTTTTTTTCCTTTCCCTGAATAAAAGACAAATATACAGGTGATGCGTGAGGTATCGGCCTGGTTACGCCGGGAAGGAAAACAAGTGGTGTAAGTTTAAGGGCAAATGATGCCTACGGTGATATAAAATGTGATTTTCTTGGGAAATAAGGACGACACAGAGACCCTAGTTAAGTTAAAAATTATGGGATTAATTTACTGGATTCGGAGTGAAATCGAGATAAGATTGCTCACCACTGTGATTTTTGATACGATAAGCGGAGTTATTCGCATCAACAGGAGGGACTGTAGAATTCGCAATATATCGCGATTTGATTAATAAGGAGAAAACACAAAGTTTCGTTCAAACAGCTTTTATTTCAGCAGAATGCTGGCAGGTTTAAATTGGACACAAGCAGCCTGTAAAATGGCCGCCGCACCTCGTGACAGAACATTCTAGACTTTTCAACAGGCAGACAAGATGGCGTTCCATTAAACATTTGTGCAAGATCGATAACGATTCAGCACAGTGAAGATAATACACGAGACATTATGGGTTTGCAGTATAAACATAGATACTGGAATCGGTCTCCCAGGTACAAAGGAAAGCCATTGTACCGAGTACTCAAGGGCCCATCCAAAGGACATTAATATGTAAACTCCCAACGACTCTACGATGAGAGAGCCGTTAGCAGGTAGTTATACAGGACACTTGGAAGCCCCAAACCCCTCCAGGGAGAACACCGACCGATTTAACAATGGGAGAAATATTAACAGGTACTCAAACATTCATGAGTAGCCCCGAAACCCATTAAGAACGGAGATCACCCATACAAGACATTTGGGCGCCAAACCCTAAACAAAAGAATGGACATTATAGTTGGGCGGGAAACGGAAGATTTTTGCATTATAATTGCAGGCTCCAAACCGTCCATTCTCTCTCTTGCTCTTGCTCCTGCGTTCGCTCGCTTGCTCCTGTGTTTTATCCGGTCGATTCGTAACCTCGTGGCTGCTCCTGTGTACTCGTAGTTGGGCTTCTGCTTGCCTGTTGCCTCTTCTGAAAAGACTGTTGAACTTTCTGATCCGTTCGGATCTACCTCGTGTCGCGTAACGAAGACCTATGTTGGTAACTGGCAGCGGAACCAAAGGCCCGAGATGAGATGAGATGAGATGAGATGAGAGGAGAAGAGAAGAAGACCATATCCATCGCCACGGTCAGTAAATCCCGACCGCGCCTGTAGGTCGATCAGCCAAGTTTCTCCTTGCCAGGAAGACTTCTTTGAACTTTAAAGAACGGACCCCGGAAGATTCTCCTTTGAGATATTGACTGATCTGTGAAACCCACCAACAGAGGTCTTCATCACAGCAGACGGTCCAGCCTACTAGCCGAAGCAGCAGAAGCAAGTAAACAAGTGGGACCAGGAGATCTCCTGACCGACACGTGGGTGCTGCGGTGAAAAACATCCGATCAGCTATTCGGAATTTCTCCGAGTTATCACGAGTGGTGAGCATGAGTCTCGAGATCCTACGAATCTAGTTTAGGATAGATATTGATAGGGGAGGGTTTAAGGATTAAGGATATTTGTAATGTGTGCCCCTATTTACTTTGTGCCGTTCGTTCCTCGTTTCCCTAAGATCGACTATATGACTGTTTGTAAGATTGTACTGTCATTAATCTGTGCTTATGACATGTATTTCATAATTTTAAGTATCATGCAATAAAGATTTTCCATTTCGTACCATTCAAACCGAGTCTACATGAGTTTTATCTCCATTACTGCTCTCGCATCTAAGTCCAGTGTCTAGAACCGTAAGGGAGAGTGATTCGAACCACTCACAGGTGTGTCTAGTGTTCCCAGACTGGCTGGAGACCAGAACAGGCAACCAGGCCTAGACCCGCACTGACATACAGGCTGCACAGAGCCGCGTGAATCTCACAGGCTGCGAGACACGCAGGGTCAGGAATCCCTTACAGTCTGGGACATTGGCTGAAAGGTATGTTTCTGTGAGTATGACTGTCAGGCTGTTGCTTGACTGGTCTGCGGGACAGTGCTCCCAATTTTAGCACAAGTCCCCAGATGTTAGTGAGGAGGAATTTGCAAGGTCGACTTGGCTGGGTGTGCCTTTGTCATGTCCGGTGCCTAGGTTGATGCCGGGTGATCCGTCCGGTTTTATTCTTAGTATACTTCTTGGTAGTGGTTTGGTACAACTGAGTGTCCATTTCAGAGGGCAGTTAAGAGTCAACCACATTGCTGTGTGTCACATATAGAGTACAGTAGCACAGTTACTGAACTAGTAATCCAGAGACCTGGACTAATGATCCAGAAACATGAGTTCAAATCCCACCATGGCAGCTAGGGAATTTAAATTCAGTTCAATAAATCTGGAATAAAAAGCTACTAACAGTAATGGTGACCATGAAACTACCGGATTGTTGTAAAAACCCATCTGGTTCATTAATGTCCTTTAGGGAAGGAAATCTGCTGGTCTGGCCTGTATGTGACTCCAAACCCACAGCAATGTGGTTAACTCTTAACTGCCCTCTGAAATGGTCTAGCAAGCCTCTCAGTCATATTCACTGCCACCTTTTCGGGGCAATTAGGGGTGGGCAATAAATGCTGGCCTTGCCGGTGGTGTCCCCATCCCATGAATGAATTAAAAAAAAACATATAGGTCATGTCTTCGGATTTTTAGTCCCAGCCTCTGGATTACTGGGGACATCTGGGGACTTGTGCTAAAATTGGGAGAGCTGTCCCACAGACTAGTCAAGCAACAGCCTGACATAGTCATACTCACAGAAACATACCTTTCAGCCAATAACATAACCACGATGCTACTGTACCCCTGATAAGATAGATTAATTAGGGGGCGAACTTCGCCTCCTTTGCGCCCACTGTTAATGCCTCCGGGGGTGCTATCGGGGCGCAAAGGATTTATCGCCTGGGCGGGGGCGCTAATAGCGCCCGCCGAGAAATTCGGCGAGGTGCTACTGAGGGGCTATCTGATAGCGGCGCGCCCCCGCCAGTAGAGCCCCGGGTTGCTGCGCCGCCGGCGATGACGTAATCGCCGAGTGACACGACCCCTTAGCGCTCGACCGCCGAAATTCAGCTGTGCCCTGCAAGGCTGCTGCGGGCGATGTCAGCGACAACCTTATGGGTTGCGAGCTGGGCCTCACACCGCTGGCAGGGCGCAAATTAAAGGGGCGGTCCAGCTGCGCCCCCGCCGATATTTTTTATTTTGGCCCCTCGTGGCGGCCCTTGGCGTGGTCTGTGGCCGCCATCGCGCCGTCCAGCACAGTGTCTCGGTGCCAGGCTGTGGTCGCGGCACCACGCCGCGCTGGTGGGCTAGTGGAGGCCATCAAACAGCCTGCAGGGTGCGCAGTGGCCCTCCCCTTTTACGGAAGGGGAGGGGCGCTGAAACACATCAGTGCTATGCGGAGCGGCTGCGTAGCACTCCGACGCTACCGCGCTTTGCGCCCCACGCACTGCCCCGAGAGGAAATGGAGCTCCCGAGATAGCGCTCCGCTTCCTCGCTGGGGCAGTAAGCCCAATTTAGCAGCCGGGGCAGTACTCCCACCCCGGGCGCTAAATATGAGGTGCTAATTTGGTTACCGCTCCCAAACGGGGCGTAACTGAATTTAGCCCCCTAAATCTTCCAAGTCAGCACTAGTGGCAAGGTACAGAACGTTTGGAAAATCGTGAGCAACATACCTGCGATTTTCCAATATCTGATGGTGGCAGATGAGCTACCTTCAATTCAGAATATTTACCCAAGTGTCCTTCCTTATTAGGTGGTTTAAAACCTAAAGCAGAAAAAAGAAAATAAACTTTCATGAGTTGGGGGACACTCTCCCCCAGATCTTTGCATACATTTGTAGTTGTTTGCACTTATTGTTGTTTCTCGCAGTCATTGAGTATCACCCCCAATTGTTCCAGTAATTTTTTTTCAATTTCTGCCCTACATAGCATATTCAATGTCATGATATTGACAGGCATTGTGCTCCCAGATAATTTCTACAGATATTCTATAACCAAACACCTGAAGGGACATGAAATAAACCCATGGTTAAACCTTTTGGTTTTCTCCACATTTCTCTCTGGAGTAACAGCTAGAAAGTTCTACCTCTTCCTGACAACATGGACCAAGACTGAAAACTCAACAGGAACAGAATCACGAGTGTGAACCTATATCTACTCACCAGTGCCACTCCACCAAGTTACCACTTCAATCATGCAACACTCTCATGAAAGCACATTGCACTTGGTTTTACATCTGGTGTTAACATAAAAGAGCTTTATATATTTATAGCACCTGTGGAGAAACACAGGGACTGTAATATGCCCAATATGCGACTGTAGATTTTCAAAACAATGTTGTAAAATTTATCTTTGATGTACACTTAGAGAGTAATAAACAAAAAGGTGACAAGACAATGCTATTTAGTTCTAGTTAATTATCCCTGTTTGAAAACATAATCATGTGCTGCTAATTGTGTTTTCTCTCAAATTATAGGACTGGTGTTCCACAGGGAGTCAATCTAATATTGAGTCAATCCAGTAGAGGAGAGGGAAAAGAATGTGATATGACTTCCCAGGCCGTCAAATCATTCTTCTTGCGATCAAGAAGATAAATATTATATCTGGGAGCAGCTATTGACATTTCTTTCTTTCAGTAAGAGGATCCTTGCCAAAAAGAAATATAAAATTAATGATCAGTGTTTATCATTCCAAATTTTACTCTGGAATAAACCCAAAACTCATAAAGAGAACTGGCAACTTCAATTTAACCTTTGTTAAATGTTTTAATAAACACACACTGTACAGCATACATTTTACTGCAAATGTATTTATCCTATGTGGGATTGAAATATGAGGCCCGATATTAACCCGGAGTGGGAATAGGGTGGGTAGGGGCCAAGGCAGTGTGAGGCCTGGAGTTTTTAATTCCTGGGCTTCATAAGTATACCATTGATCAGTCGCATGTCAAAAATCTGTAGGAAGTTGCAGCTGGCTGGTGGGCGAGAGTAGAATGTTGGACAGCTGGAGGCCACCAAAGGAATGGTACCTGGCACTCATGTCAGTCACGGGGAGGAGGTTTCAGGAGGGGTCTCGTGATCAGGAAGGGGCGAAGCCCAGGACAGGGGAGACCTAAGGTTTCCATGCAAGGCCCGGAGGAGCATTCCTGCTCCTTCTGGCCCCATAAGGAAAGTCAAAAAAGTTTTAAAAAACTTAACTCTTTGGGCCTCTTCTGGTCCAGCTCCTTCCACTCCATGATTTGTCGCTAAGGCACTGGTTAAAATAGAAGTTGGCCCCTGATGGCATAAGAAATAGGAGCAGGATTAGGCCATTCGGCCCCTCAAGCCTGCTCCGCCATTCAATAAGATTATGGCTGATCTTCTACCTCAACTCCACGTTCCTGCACTATCCCCATATCCCTTGATTCCCTGAATATCCAAAAATCTATCGATCTGTCTTAAATATACTCAAATGAGAAGTCGCACAACACCAGGTTATAGTCCAACAGTTTTATTTGAAATCACGAGCTTTCAGAGCGCTGCTCCTTCGTCTTTACCTGACGAAGGAGCAGCGCTCCAAAAGCTCGTGATTTCAAATAAAACTGTTGGACTATAACCTGGTGTTGTGCGACTTCTCATTTTTGTCCACCCCAGTCCAACACCAGCATCTCCGCATCATGGCCATTAAATATACTCAATGACTGAGCCTCCACAGCCCAAAGATTCACCACCCTCTGAGTGAAGAAATTTCTCCTCACCTCAGTCCTAAATGGCCGACCCCTTATTCTGAGACTGTGACCCCTGGTTCTAGACTCCCCAGTCAGGGGAAGCATCCTCCCTGCATCTACCCTTTCAAGCCAAAGCTAGGTGGGACAGTAAGCTGTGAGGAGAACACATAGGGCTGGATTTTCAATGACCCGTAGAGTCGGGTTTGGAGGCGTGTGGGGGGGGTTAAAGTTGCAGACGGGGGTCCCGACCCCATCCCGCCTCCACGCAATTTTGACAAAATCAGTCGCGGGGTTCCCGACTCCGTCCCCAAGAGGCGGGAAAGGCTATTAAAGCCCTTAACAAGCCCTAAATTGGCTCTGTAATGCCATTTTGAAACGTTTTAGCTAGTTTAACCCTTTTCCGACGTGAAGTACGCCTGATGTGAAACACTCCAGTGAAACCTGGCGGGAGCACAAGTGGGTAGCTGACTATCAGTTACAGGTCCACTTTTACAATGGAGATGTGATGAACGTAGTAGTATTAGGTTTATCTCTCGCTCTCTCTCTCTCACTCTCACTCTCTCTCGCTCTCTCTCTCTCTCCTTTGCTCATTTTGCATCCAGGTCCACCAAAAGCCAGGCAGGTCCACTCACAGCAAAGGCCAGGCAATCTCTGAGACCAGGCAGTCTCTGCAATGATGACATCATCAGAGGCGACTTTCAGACTGAAACCACTAATTGGTTCATGGGTTCCCACATGCTGGAACTCAATTGCCCAATTAAGTGAAAATTGCATCATTCATCCACATTAATCTGGAGTCGGGGGGGCAACACAAAATGTGGATCACACGACCCCAACCCGACCCCAAGACAAAATCCAGCCAAAGAGTCTGCAAAGGGGTATAGATAGACTAAGTGAGTGGGCAGTAAGGTGACAGATGGAGTATAATGTAGGGAAATGTGAGGTTATTCACTTTGGTAGGAAGAATAGAAAAACAGAATATTTTTTAAATGGTGAGAAACTTTCAAATGTTGGTGTTCAGCGAGATTTGGCTGTCCTCGTGCAAGAAACACAGAAAGCTAGCATTCAGGTACAGCAAGCAATAAGGAAGGCAAATGGCATGTTGGCCTTTATTGCAAGGGGGTTGGAGTACAAGAGTAAGGAAGTCTTGCTACAATTGTACAGGGCCTTGGTGAGACCACACCTGGAGTACTGTGCACAGTTTTGGTCTCCTTATCTAAGGAAGGATATACTTGCCTTGGAGGCGGTGCAACGAAGGTTCATTAGATTGATTCCTGGGATGAGAGGGCTGTCCTATAATGAGAAATTGAGAAGAATGGGCCTATATTCTCTGGAGCGGTGATCTCATTGAAACCTACAAGATTCTGAAGGAGACTGACAGGGTAGATGCTGAGAGGTTTTTTCCCATGGCTGGAGTGTCTAGAACTAGGGGGCATAGTCTCAGGATAAGCGGTAGGCCATTTAAGACTGAGATGAGGAGGAATTTCTTCACTCAGAGGCTTGTGAATCTTTGGAATTCTCTGCCCCAGAGGGCTGTGAATGCTGAGTCTTTGCGTATATTCAAGGCTGAGATAGATAGAGTTTTGGACTCTAGGGGAATCAAGGGATATGGAGGTCGGGCGGGAAAGTGGAGTTGAGGTCGATGATCAACCATGATCTTATTGAATGGCCGAGCAGGCTTGAGGGGCTGTATGGCCTATTCCTGCTCTTATTTCTTATGTTCTTATGTTCTTGTGGAACACCACCACCTCCAAGTTCCCCTCCAAGTCACACACCAACCTGACTTGGAAGTATATCGTCGTTCCTTCATCGTCGCTGGGTCAAAATCCTGGAACTCCCTCCCTAACAGCACTGTGGGAGTACCTTCACCACACGGACTGCAGCAATTCAAGTAGGCGGCTCACCACCACCTTCTCAAGGGCAATTAGGGATAGGCAATAAATGCTGGCCTTGCTAGTGATGCCCACATCCCATGAACAAATAAAAAAAAAAGTAAGACACTTATACTCAAATCCTCTTGTAATAAAGGCCAACATACCATTTGCTTTCCTAATTGCTTGCTGTACCTGCATGTTAACTTTCAGTGATTCGTGTACAAGGACACCCAGGTCCCTCTGAACACCAACATTTCCCAATCTCTCACCATTTCAAAAATACTCTGCTTTTCTATTTTTCCTACCAAAGTGGATAACTTCACATTACATTCCATTTGCAATGTTCTTGCCCACTCACGTAGCCTGTCAATATCCCCTTGAAGCCTCTTTGCATCCTCCTCACAACTTACATTCCTACCCAGCTTTGTATCATCAGCAAACTTGGATATATTACATTTGGTCCCCTCATCCAAATCAGTGATATAGATTGTGAATAGTTGAGGCCCAAGCACTGATCCTTGCAGTACCCCACTAGTTACAGCCTCCCAACCCAAAAATGGCCCATTTATTCCTACTCTTTGTTTTCTGTCCATTAACTAATCCTCAATCTATGCTAATATATTACCCCCAATCCGATGAGCCCTAATTTTGTTTAATAACCTCGTGTGGCACTTTATTGAATGCCTTCTGAAAATCTAAATACACCACATCCACTGGTTCCCCCTTATCTATTCTGTTAGTTGCAAACTCAAAAAACTCTAACAGATTTGTCAAACATGATTTCCCTTTCATAAATCCGTGTTGACTCTGCCCAATCCTATTATTATTTTCTAAGTGCCCTGTCATTGGACATCATTGGAGCCTGATCTCCATATTTAAAGATGGATCCCTCTGGTTTCAGATGGGTGCCCTTGCCACCTTCTCAGTAGAGCAGGTTAAAATCCAGACCACAGGAATGGAGCAGACATTGCCGGGTAAGTCTCTCAGCCAATTTTAACTACCCGCCCAGTTTCTGCCAGGTGGGTAGGGTTAAAATTACCCCATAGTATAAAATTGAATGTTAAATTGCATTTTGGCTATTTAATGGTCCATCCCTCTCCAGTGAGAAGCCCATTCAGGTGACGACAGGCAATATTTCACATAAAGATTTATACTGTAATAAAGCATTTTTATTTCAGAATAAAATAACCATGCACATAATTATTAATAAGTATTATGTGTGATGAACATCTGTTATTTCTATGAATGAAGGCAGTAATCAAATATTGGAATTTTCAACTAATCAGCTATAATAATGGTACTTGGTATCACTGTGATGTTTAGTTGCTTTCAATGTTTAACTGTTTGCTCATACTTAAGCATTAGAAATGCATGTACTTTATAATGTTTGTCACTAGAAGTGTAAAGAAAATAATTTTTGTAGAAGACATGAAAAAGACAAGCGGAATAGAAATTCTGCAGTGGGAAGGGACGCGTCTAATCTGCGTGTGCATTCGGACCACTGTTAAAATCGGCGGGCGCATTTTTTAGGTGTTCCGGGCGACTGCATAAAACAGGCATAGGCGCCTTGAAAATGTAGATTAGGGGCATATCGCCTATTTAAGGACCCCCTCTGGGAATTCTTTTTCCGATGGGAGGAACAGGTGCCAGGCCTGCTTCAGCTTCAGGATTCTTCAGTGGTCAGCAACAAAAGTAAGATTAAAAGATTAAATTTAAAAAAGAGATTTTAAAAAGCATTCCTGTGTTCTTCTGACTCCACAGTCCTCGTGCCACCACCGCCACCCCCCCGCCCCCAACCACCCCCGCCACCAAGTTACCCACTCCAACCCTCCTCCCAGGACTTATCTTTGGTCAGCTGCCAGCAAGGCAAGCGGCCCTACAATTGCCCTCTTCAAATGGACAAGCTGCCTGTGGAGGCGCGACAGATGCTGGCAGCTTGTGCAGAAAATGATAATGAAGCCAGAGCACCAATTTCCAGCCGGCCTCAAGCCTCCCGGTTGGGGCATCTGCTGTCGGCACGACGCTGGTTATTGACCTGCCAACGGGTCCTAACCAATTTCCACCCTGTATTTTGTATGCAGAGAAAGCCCTTTGACTCAAAGCTCATCTATTTAACTGATATTTCACAAAATTCTTTAGTGAGCAGGGGATGCCTGGGAACAATTACAAGGCAGTAATATCATTGTGGAACTCCTGATCATGTCATAAACTACTCGACATTTATATAGTGGGGGTAATTTAGAAGTGAATCGAACTAAAAATCAGGAGAGATGTGAAATGGGCTGCCGACTTGCTATCAGCTGTTTTACACAGTCGCACAAAGTCAAAATTACCCTCATTGTCTTTAATGTAGAAAAAATGTCCTAAAACCCAGCAGGAATGGGTCGTACCCTAAAATGCATCATAAATATTGCTGGTACTCTGTACTAATGCCCAAACTTGTTGCAAAATGCAAGAAAATTCAGGGCCCAAATATTTAAACTTAAAAGAAATAAAGTGAAATTAAAGCTAAAGTAGTAAAACTAGAAGGGTGAGAATGATAAAGAAGTCAAAATAGAAGAAAAAATAGAAGTCAGGTACAGCTGAAATAATTTAAAGCATTTTACTATTCTTTAATTCTAAAGTATCAATTTTAATATGTAACACTAGTAATACATTACTAGAGTTACTCGTGACAACTGATTGGCTGCCTGCAATGTACGGGTGAAATGTGTTTTTTAACCAAAACAACAATATTTAATAAAAGTATATTTCATATTTACAAAAACAGGTTAAAGAAATTAAAAAGATTTTTAGTAACTAGATTCTAAGGTGAATAATGAGGCATTAAACTGAGACATGTACATATATAATTAACTGATTAGACTTTCTAAGAGTGTGATCTGAGTCATCTGCCATTAAAATAATGCTTGTATGTATGGACTGGAAAGCTTTATACTTAAAGTGAATTTTTAACCTTTATTAATAAAAGGCAACATTGCAAATTCTGACAAGTAATGGGTCCTATATTAAAATGATAATACTCAAATCTTGAACATGTCCTTTCAATTTTATTGTCAAATATACACATATGCTAATACTCCCACTCTGAGTGAGAGTCTCCCACTTTGGACCTACACTTCCACCTCCCACACAGGTAATGTTTCTCTTACTTTCTAAGCACAGGCTAAAATTCACAATATAATTATCTTGTTGCAATGATTCATACTGGTAGAATGACTCATAGAGCCTTTTATCATCATAGTACTTAGCGTGTTTTGGGTGATCAGCCTAAAAAAAGTGGGTTCATCATTATGTAACCGTGAAAGTGTATAGAATTATGATATAGATCATTTTATAGACCTGCAACTTTAAAATTCAATTTGGCAATTTGAATTGACGGTCAAAGATGAATAAGCTCAATCTATTGACCCACAGTAAAATGCTTTCCTCAATTATTGGCTTAAAATTTTCATATATCCGAATTTATTTTGTTGTATTTCCCAGTTCCCATAGCTATGCTCAGGGTGATTTTGAACTGGACAGGCTGGCTGGAATGTTTACATTGCAGAGAGAGCAGGTTTGCGAAAGAGTCAGCAGTTAAAAGCGCCAAAATTGACTGCGCTTCGGGAACCCGCCGACATCCGCCTTTAACAAAGGCATGTTTCCCGCTCGGGAGAGGCGGGCGACCTCATTGAAGGATTTAACAGCTCGTTGACAGAACCTTAAGAAGCTTTTTAACCTGAGGTTTCAGCTTTTACTGCTTGTGCACAGGATTCACAGACTTCCTGAAGCTCGCCTGTGAAGGCAAGGCGAGAGCTCAGCAGCCATTGTGCAAGTTCATTAATTGACAGCTGGAAAAAGCACATAAATACTCATACCATTAACCAGAAACTAAACTGGACCAGCCACATAAATACTGTGGCAACAAGAGCAGGTCAGAGGCTAGGTATTCTGTGGCGAGTGTCTCACCTCCTGACTCCCCAAAGCCTTTCCACCATCTACAAGGCACAAGTAAGGAGTGTGATGGAATACTCTCCATTTGCCTGGATGAGTGCAACTCCAACAACACTCAAGAAGCTCGACACCATCCAGGACAAAGCAGCCCACTTGATTGGCACCCCATCCACCACCTTAAACATTCACTTCCTCCACCACCGGTGTACCGTGGCTGCAGTGTGTACCATCTACAAGATGCACTGCAGCAACTCGCCAAGGCTTCTTTGGCAGCACCTCCTAAACCCGCGACCTCTTCCACCTAGAAGGACAAAGGCAGCAGACGCATGGGAACACCACCACCTCCAAGTTCCCCTCCAAGTCACACACCATCCTGACTTAAAAGTATATCACCGATCCTTCATCGTCGCTGGGTCAAAATCCTGGAACTCCCTACCTAACAGCACTGTGGGAGTACCTTCACCACACGGACTGCAGCGGTTCAAGAAGGCGGCTCACCACCACCTTCTCAAGGGCAACTAGGGATGGGCAATAAATGCTGGCATTGCCAGCGACGCCCTGATCCCATAAACGAATAAAAAAAAAAAAATCTTACACCTCCTTCCTTGCCTATTTTGTGCAGAGATTTTGTTATCAGGAGTTTGCAGGTGGTTTCTGCAACCTATGAAGCCACTTTCACTACATTGGAGGATTGTGCCTCTGATCTCCACTTTACCTGGCATTGATCAGATCAGCATGGTTGCCGCTTATGCTGTTTCACCTTGGACCTCAGATTCGGACCAAGATGAGCCCCAGCACCAACAACACCAGCAGCAGCAGCAGCCTTCTCCTCACCGACCTGATGCTCCACAAGAGAGAGGGGATCAGCATAGGGGTGCACCTCGCCGGAGGCGATACTCCCAACACAGGGTATACAGGCAGAGGATGAGCTTCCCGGATCTGAATGAGCAGCAGTGCTTCAGGAGGCTCAGGCTATCGCGCCAGGTCATGGCAGACATTTGTAGCTTGCTGGAAGAAGACCTGCTGCCCAGAGGACCTGGTGGACATGCCTTACCAGTAGCTGTCAAAGTCAGCACCACCCTCAAAATCTTCGCCTCAGGCTCACTCCAGGTGACCGATGCCATTTTTCACAAGCCAGACACTTGTGTACACTTTGCCACAGATGAAGCCAACGTGACTGAGCGGGCGCTCGGCTTTGCAGCTCTGGCTGGCTTCCCACAGGTGCAGGGCATCATTGACTGCACACATGTGGCCATCAAGGCACACCCAGATCACCCAGGAATGTTTGTGAACCGCAAGGGCTTCCACTCCCTCAATGTGCAGCTCGTCTGCAACCACAAAAAGATCATCATGCATGTGTGTCCCAGATTCCTAGGGAATTGTCATGACTCTTTCATCCTGTGCCAGTTCACCCTCCCTCAGCTCTTCACACCTCCAAACAGATTTACTGGCTGGCTGCTTGGAGACAAGGGCTATCCACTAAAGACGTGGCTGATGACACCCTTGAGGAGGCCAAGCAATGAGCCCGAGGAGCACTATAATGAAAGCCACATGATGACCAGATGTGTAATAAAGCAAACAATCGGCAAGCTGAAGGTTACCAAACCAATCCTGTCACACACACACATCCATTGCTCGAGGTTAAGTAATGTCTCACCATTCACTGCAACTGACGAGGCCACTTTCCAGGTAGCAGGCAAAAATGGACAAGACGGGAAAGTGGTGTAAAGAAATAAATTTATGTGGGTCATAAATAGAACTGAAACTTAACACTAACATTTTGGCAAACACCCATGTACATACTCTTGTGCAGCTACGATTGTGTTATTTTTCTTTTCCGAGTGCTTCTACAAGGTGCACCCACTGAGGCTTCAGCAGAAGTAGAGACAGGCTGCTCACTTCCCTGCTCTGACTGCTTAGACACTTTTGGCGGACGTCCTCTGGGTTTTGGAGCATGTGCTGGCCCCGCCAAAGACTGCTCCTCCTGAAACTGTACAGGGGCAGACTCGGCCATCGGGAGCTGAGGCAGCATGTGGGGCTCTGACTGAGCGGGAGGCAACGGGGGAGAGGTGGGAGTGCTTTGAGCAGCGCCCCCCACTTCCATGTCCCCTCTCACCATCATCCCTCTCATGGGTCACCCGCACTTACCTGCTAGCAAGGAGCTGGAGAGCACCTTGTGCAGATCAGTGGGGTGATGAACGCCTAAGTCTATGTTTGTATCCTTCCTAGAGTTGACTGCAATCAGAGTCTGCAAGCTGTTGTTCACAGCAAGCATGAGCTCCTTTGACTGGTGCATTAGCTGCTCCATGCAGGTGGCCATTCTTTCCATGGAAGAGCACATCGTCGCCATCGCCTGCGACCTCATGCTGCTCATGTTGGAGGTCATGCACATCGCAGCTGGAAAAGCTGCCAGAGCCTCTAATTCCTCCCTGGACATCCTGCACCTGGGAGTGAGAACATGGAAGGAGGTCCTCTTCCCTGGTGACGGCAGGAAGAGGCCAGCCAGTGAAACAAAGAGGGCATGGCTGGAGATTGCCCATGAACTGAGCAGCAGGGGTATTGTCTCCTCCAAGATCAACCTCTTTGTCGACGGCTCCCGAGGTTCAGCATCTGCATCCAGCTGAGCAGAGCTTGGAGCAGCCTGTGCCCTCCGGCGAGGACTCTCCACTGCCGTCCCTGTCTCCACCATCTGCTCTTGCTCACTTGTGATGTGTGAGACACTAGATGACAACACTACTCTATGTTTCGCAGGACCCACCGACGTGTACGTATCTGCGCTGGTGCTGGGTGAGCATGGGTCATGTGACGGTGCACACTCAGAGACTGCAGCTTCCTCTGAGGAGTCGTCTTCCTCCTCCAGCTGAACAGTGGGGGGGGGGGGCACTTGATGGACCTGTGGGAGAGTAAAGACATGAATTAGAACTCTTATGATAAGAATGTTTTAAGTTACCATTAATCACGTGATCATATTTCACTGGCTGCTGACATCAAGTCACCATGAGTGACTGTTGTATGCCATGTGACTGTATGATATTTAATTCAGTCACCAGGTTGCTGGGAGCTCCCCCTCTCTCCCACCGCCAGCAGCTCTGCCACTCCGCTTGTTTCCATCTCCCCCTCCTCTGCTGGTGTCAATGTACTGTAAATTGGAGGTCCACCTCCGGTTTTCTGTCTCTCCCTGTTGTTCCGCGCTCTCTTCTCCTGCAAGGAGGGAAAGAAGAGACCTTTGAGTGAGAGTGATGGAATGAGTATTGGGGATGGATGGGCTACATCTGTAGAGGGTGACTATGAGGGAGTGGCGTGACATTGCCAAATGGCCTCCTTCTGTGGCTTTACTTTCTATGATTGCATTAGGATGAGGGTGAGTGTCAGTGGTGGATGGTCAGATGGGGATGTGAGTAGGTGCATAGACAGTGAGGGATGGGTGCACCTGCAAGGTAGGTTGGTGTGAGTGACATGCAGGAGTAGGCTTGGAAAGGCAGAGTGATGGGGTTGGGGTGATACACACATCAAGAGGTAGTTAAATGTGGCATTATACTCACCTTTCCTGACCTTATGAGGTAATTAAATCTCTTCCTACACTGCATCCAGGAGCAGCGCACAACACCCCTGCTGCTCACTTCATGGGCGATCTCCAGCCATGCCCTTTTTGTTTCACTGGCTGGCCTCTTCCTGCCGTCACCAGGGAAGAGGACCTCCTTCCATGTTCTCACTCCCTGGAGCAGGATGTCCAGGGAGGAATCAGAAAACCTGGGCACAGCCTTCTGGTGCTGACACTGCATCGTTGGCTATAAATGCTTGCACCCTCACAGTCAAAGTATTGGATGTAACAGCAACAGGCACCTCTCACAACCACCTCAGACCCTCCTACAGCAACCTTCAACTCTGATGTGTGCAAGGCTCCTTTAAATAGGCGAACTGAAGGCAAGTCACCTGTGGTGTCATCAGACCTGCTCTAGTTAATTGGCCGGAAAACCCGCATGACTCAATCAATTGATCTAGTTAAGTTAAACACACAGACTGAAAGTTCGTGATGCCTACCTGCTATGCGGCCCCCCTGCACCTGAACCCACTCACATTGTAAGGTTGCAATACAGTACTTGTGACAACTGAAGCAGGGAAAAAGCCTGGATATCCAGCCAACAGTCCAGTTAGCAGATCCACAGGCCTATGCTCCTCCACATGGCCAGAGCCGATATATTTTAATTTACCGAAAGGGTTTCGAACATTACTGAGTAAACCACTTATTGGATTAAAACCCAACAGTTGGTCTTATGCTGTTCACAGAAGTGGGATCTTCTAAGAACAAAGACAATCAATAGGGAGGTCAGCAAACTGCTGCAATGGCCTCAGCAGAGAGCAACAAGTCAGAAAAAATGCAGAAACACTTCCAGCAGCAGTTTTTCTTTTGGGTCAGCTGGGAGTCTGACGCACATCGAAACCCATCAATATATTCAGAAATTGCCCAACCAAGAAACTGAGAAATCCACACAGACCCTGAATTTCCTCAAGGGTTCCACTGGACTCCTGCCTTAACTCGGTGGAACCCACTGGATAAAGACAGGAACCTGGTTGTGAAATTTTGCTGTCGGTCTTGTTAAGGGGAGGAAACTCCACCTGCCCCTTACAAGGTCTATGACACCAAGGGAGTGGATCCACAGTGGTGTCTCCCTCCTCTGGTAGTTCCTGCTTTCCCAGCTCAGCAGGGATCTAGAGCATTACTGAAGGCTGGTACACCTGATGAGACATGCCAGTCTCTAGAAGGGTGCCTGTGGGTCCCACCAATGGGTGTCCAGGGCAGGGAAATGGCCTGGACCTCTGAAGAAAAGGTAGGTTTCTGTAAAAGATAATTGGTTTAGCCCCCTTGTACAGGGAGACCACAGGCCACAATGGGGTCTCGGAGGTGGGGCCTGAGCAGCCCCCACCCCATAGCGGGTAGGCCCTGGATTTTCCAGATATAAGGAGCAGGTTAGCGCTGGAGATGCGCCCATAGTGGCTTAGGGATCCCCTAGTGTGCGCAGAGATAGGGCTGAAGCTTAACCAGCTAAAATTGTTCAGCTTACTAGTACAAATGGCGCTAAAACGCCAGTTGGTACTCTACCGCCAGCTGATGGAGGTTCCAGTGGCGCACACCATGTCCGAGTTGCCGGTAGCGCAGCCGCAGAACTCGCTCGCCGGGGACATCGCAATCACGGAAATCATGACATCAGTGAGTATGCAACGCTTACTTGACGCCCGATCTCCCAACTTTGTTGTGGCCATTGCATTTATTGGCTGGAGAAAGCAACAACAGGTAGAGGTGGCATGCAGCAGCAGGAAGCTGGCTCCAGCAACACTATTTAAAGGGATCATCATCAATCACTCGCACCGGAAAGGGTTTTGCAGTTTGAGTGACTGTGTGCTACTTCCTGCAACTGCAAGAGTTTCATTTCAAGGTTAGTTGGTATCAGGGAGTGTTCTAGCAAGTATAAAACCTTAACAGTATTTTTGAAATGCTTCAACCTACAACACTCGCTAAAAGTCATGGGGGCTGTACTGGCAGTCGAATTCACCCTCCAGGATCTACAGCAGAGGGAGCAGATTCAGCGAGAAAAATGGGAACATGTGCACAGAGGAGGAGGGCCATCAGGGCACTCAACAGAAGGCCTTACCCTCCTAGGGTCTTCCAACAGCACTTCTCCTACCTTCAATTAAGTGAGGAGCAGTAACTTAGGAGGCTCCGCTTCACCAATGAGGTGGTCACAGAATTCTGCCACCTCCTGCAACCAGACCTGCAGCCTCAGAGCAGGGCAACCACGGCTCTTCCAGTGGCAGTCAAGGTCACGTGGCCCTCAATTTCTTCGCCAGCGGATCCTTCCAGTCTGCAGCAGGAGACATAGCTAACATCCCACAGTTCGCCGCCCATCGCTGCATCCGAGAGGTCACTCAGGCTCTCTACACCAGGAGAAGGAACGACATTGGCTTCCCGGTGACCAGAGAGAAGCAGGACTAGCGTGCATGTGGCTTTGCCAGAATAGCAGGCTTCCTCATGCTGCAGGGTGCTATCGACTGCACCCACGTGGCTTTGCGGGCACCGTATACCAATCATGAGATCTTCCGTAACCGCAAAGGCTACCAGTCACTTAATGTACAGTTGGTGTGAGACCACACACAGTGAATCGTCAATGTCAATGCCCACTATCCTGGCAGCAGTCATGGTGCCTTCATCCTGTGCCAACACTTCGGTGTGCCAGCACTCTTCCAGCCACCACATCAAGCTCAAGGGTTGCTGCACGGAGACAAGGGCTATCCGCTCTGCACCTGGCTCATGACTCCCCTCCGCAATCCCAACACTCATGCCCAGCACTCATATAATGAGAGCTATGCTGCCACCAAGAATATCATCGAGCAGATCATCAGCCTACTGAAGCATGCTCCACAACTTGCCCACCATGAGGGCGCAGCCCTTGCCACCCGAGATTGCGGGACCACCTCAGGAGGAGGACGAGGAGGAGGACGAGGAGGAGGAGGAACAGGAGGGAGGGAGGAGGCAGCCAGAAAATTGGCCTTCCAGATGGGCTCCGATTTGTATAAATGAAACCCCAGATCCCCGTAGCTCACCACATCCCCATCATACCATCCCTGTCTCACACCATATCACAGCGTCCTCCTGGGTGCAAAGCTGAAATGAGAGACAGCACAAAAGATTGCAATACAATTAATAAATTTATCTATAATCATCTGACACAAATTTACATGAATACTATTAACTAATCACCCCTGTGCAATCCCTTAGTGTCTGTCTTTCATGTGCCCTTTTCTGATCTAGTGCTCCTACGCAGTGTTCCCCCAGTGGCTGCAGTACGGCTGGTGGAAGACTGCTGAGTTTCATTGCAGGAGACTTCAGATGGCCTTGCAGAACGACCTCGACCAGCTCTGCCCCTAGAAGGCCCGGCTGTAAACTGCACCACATCGGCATGTGCAGCAGCAGATTAGGCTGGCTGGCTGGGAGGCAACTGCAAGGGCAATGGTGGAGTGGCAGGGGTGGGAGAAGGAATGCTGTCATCCTGAGAGAGGACAGCAGGTTCCTGCACCATGGAGCCACTGCCACTCCCCCGGGGTGGTGCCTCAGCATTCCTAGCCATCTGTTGGAGCACAGATTGCTGGCCTGCAGTGACACCATGAAAGTCCCAGTTGACAGTGGTAAACCCAGCCACGATGGCAGCAGTCTGAGCTTGGGAGTCTTCAAGCCGAGACTGCCTGAGAGCAGTCTGAGCTTGGATGCCACCAAGCAGTGACTGCATGACAGCAGTCTGAGCTTCTGCTGCAGCACTAAAATGTTGGGTCGCTTCTGCCTGTGCTGCAATGGAAGCTGCGACATTGCTCACCATGCTCGGGGGTGTGGTGCATTGAGCAGTGTGTGAAGCTTGTGGTACAGATGGTGGTATGTAACATTTGTTGAAGCCTTCACTCACCCTAACCACCCGTGTGAGGTCATTAAACTTCTTCCTGCACTGGGTGTGGGACCACGTGACGTGGTCTGCTATCTCCCTCCACATAGTGCGGCAGACTTGAGGCGAGGGCCTCCTGCCAGTTGGCGGGTACAGGACCGCCCACCTTCTCTCAACCACGAAAGCTAATGCCTCCAGAGTGTCATCCAAGAACCTCCGGGCTCTTTCCCTGCTTCTCCTGTCTGCCTTGGTTCTAACGGATGTCTTCTAACTAGTGTTTGGTTTGCTGTTGGGGCAGCACAGCTGACAATCCTGAGAATGAGTTGCTGCAGCATCAATGAACCTCCCCTTTACGTAGTGGAAAAAGCCTATGGCTATCATGAATTGCAATTAGACTGCTCCCGATATTGGTCCAGCTTTTCAGTGTAACGCCAATCAGCTTGAGCTTTTAGACTAGAATCATGACTGCAATCATGTTAATGAGGAGTAAGCACGAATTTATGTGTGCATCCTAGATGATTTTCAGATGGCGCAGCTTAACCTTTTTTAATCTAAACACTGCCCATTTCTTGGCTATAACAAATTTCTAGCCCATTATCTTCCATTTCCAAATGTTGCATCTTGGAGCTACTTGGCCCAAAGACTGAGCAGCACTGAGTAATCAGTTTAGTATCAAAGTTTTGGGGAAAGAAAGCAAATTCAGCTAACAAGCAAAATAATTATTTTACATGAGCAAAGTATTTGGAAAAGAAACAAAAAAGTTAAATAAAATACTGAGATAGAAAGTATAATATTTACAAAATCAAATAAGTTCCCCATCAAGTCACACACCATCCTGACTTGGAAATATATCGCCGTTCTTTCATCGTCGCTGGCTCAAAATCATGTAACTCCCTGCCTAACAGCACTATGGGAGTACCTTCACCACAGGGACTGCAGCGGTTCAGCGGTGCAGCAGCTTACCATCACCTTCTCAAGGGCAACTAGGGATGGGCAATAAAGGCTGGTCTTGCCAGTGATGCCCACATCTCAGGAACAAATAAAAAAAAAGGTACTTTGGAAGGTGAAACATTAATCCCAATTCATCTCAACTTTAAATGGAGTGAACTACAGTGTAGACAGTAAAAACTGCATATACAACATGGACATCATGTACAACAAAGGGGCAATCACACTGCTGGAAGTGTACTATAGACCCTCAAATAGTCAGAGAGAGATAGAAGATCAAATATGTAGGCAAATTTCTGAGAAGTGCAAAAACAATAATAACAACAACTTGAATTTATATAGCGCCTTTAACGCAGTAAAACGTCCCAAGGCGCTGCACAGGAATATTTTAAGACAACAAATTTAACACCAATCGACATAAGGATAAATTAGGGCAGGTGACCAAAAGCTTGGTCAAAGAGGTAGGTGTCTTAAAGGAGGAAAGAGAGGTAGAGAGGCGGAGAGGTTTAGGGAGGGATTTCCAGTGCTTAGGGCCTAGGCAACAGAAGGCACGACCACCAAAGGTTGAGCGATTATAATCAGGGATGTTCAAGAGGGCAGAATTAGAGGAGCGCAGATATCTCGGGGGGTTGTGGGGCTGAAGGAGATTACAGAGATAGGAAGGGGCGAGGCCATGGAGGGATTTGAAAACAAGGATGAGAATTTTGAAATCGAGGTGTTGCTTAACCGGGAGCCAATGTAGGTTAGCGAGCACAGGGGTGATGGGCGAACGGGACTTGGTGCGAGTTAGGACACGAGCAGCTGAGTTTTGGATGACCTCAAGTTTACGTAGGGTGGAATGTGGGAGGCCAGCCAGGAGTGCGTTGGATTAGTCAAGTCTAAAGGTAACAAAGGCATGGGTGAGGGTTTCAGCAGCGGATGAGCTGAGGCAAGGGCGGAGACGGGCAATGTTACAGAGCTGGAAGTAGGCGGTCTTTGTTATGCTGCGGATATGTGGTCGGAAGCTCATTTCAGGGTCAAATATGACACCAAGGTTGCGAACAGTGTGGTTCAGCCTCAGACAGATGTTAGGGAGAGGGCCGGAGTCAGTAATAGGGCAGTAATAGTAGGGGATTTCGACTACCCTAATATTAACTGGGATAAAATCAGTGTAAAAGGTATAGAGGGCACAGAATTCTTAGAATGCATTCAGGAGAACTTTTTTTAGCAAGTACATAGCAAGCCCAACAAGAGAGGGGGTGGTCCTGGACTTAGTTTTAGGGAATGAAGCTGGGCAGGTAGAAGGGGTATCAGTGGGAGAGCATTTTGGTGGTCGTGATCATAATTCAGTTAGATTTAGTGTAGTTATGGAAAAGGACAAAGATACACCAGGAGTAAAAGTTATCAATTGGGGAATGGCCAATTTTACTAAGCTGAGATGTGATTTAGCTTAAGTGGACTGGAAACAGCTACTTGAAGGTAAATCAGGGTCAGAGCAGTGGGAGGCATTCAAGGAGGAGATAGTGAGGGTTCAGAGAAAATATGTTCCCATGAAGAAAAAGGGTGGGATTCCCAAATCTAGAGCCCCCTGGATGTCAAGGGGCACACAGGGTAGGATAAGGCAAAAAAAGGAAGTTTTTGTCAGATACCGAGAACTCACTATTGCAGAAAGCCTAGAGGAGTATAGAAACTGCAGGGTTGAAATTAAAAAGGAAAATAGGAAAGCAAAGAGAAGGCATGAAAAAATATTGGCAAGTAAAATCAAGGAAAACCCAAAGATGTTTTATCAATACATAAAGAGCAAGAGGATATCTAAAGAAAGAGTAGGGCCTATTAGACACCAGAAAGGTAACCTGTGTGTTGACGTGGAAGACATGGGTATGGTTCTTAATGAATACTTTGGCGGCAATTTTCTGCGTGGAGGTGGGTTGGCATTGGGAACGGTACTCGGTGGGTTCCGGTCCCGCTGCCGGCTCCAGCCGGCCTACTGACACAATTTTTGGTTAATTGGGCTAATTAAGCCGCCATGTGGGTTGCCTGCCCTGATCACAAGGTGTGGGTCTGTTCAGCTGATATGCTGATGCATTTACGGGGGCCATTTCACAATTATATCTCAGGTCGTTTCTGGTGCTTCTGACTGATGCTTCTCACCACGATGTCTGCAGAGAAACAAAAGACAGCTCCCCGTTGTGGCAAATGTAGGTACCGCCATGGAAAGGATGGCAACCTCCATGGAGGACATAAATCACCAGACTCAAATGAACATGGTGACTCTTCTAAATAGATGGTCAGCTATGGAGGATAGATGGGCATCCATCATGGAGAGGAACCAGAGGTGCATGAACATCCCCATTATGAGGACTGTCAGTACAGAGACGGGTCCTCATGGCCCCACTGATGTGCAGCAAGGTGCTCTCCAGCTACATGCTAGCAGAGAAGTGCGGTGGCCCATGAGAGGGATGATGGTGGGAGGCGACATGCAAGTGCGGGCTCCTCTCAAAGTGTTCCAACTTCCATCCCCTTGCCAACCCCTCAGTCAGAGCCCCAGATGAGCACTGCCCGAGCAGTGATAGCCTGTGCAGTCGCAGGAGGAGCAGACTTTGGTGGGGTCTTCAAAGGCTCCAAAACCCAGAGGACGACCGCCAAAGTGTTGAAGCAGGCGCAGCAGGGAAGTGAGCAGCCTATCTCTACATCTGCTGAAGCCACAGGGGTAGCACAACGTAGAAGCACGCGTAAGAGAAAGCTGACACATAAATGATCACAAGGGTACTCACTTGGTTGTTCTGATAGAATTCAATGTTAAGTTTCTTTTCTTTTATTATTTTGGAATAAATTAATTTAGTATGAACGTTTGACATCGTTGCCATTTGTGTGCTCACAATTTGAGGTGGCACAGTGAAGGGTGAGGGCGCCTTTTATATCCAGCAATGCAGGTGACAGTGGATATAGAGTTAACACCAGACACTTACGGCCTCAAGACAGAAGGTCTCCCAAATCGTTAAATCAGCAACCTCTGACATTTGAAATTAAGCAGATTTGAGAGTGCAACTTTTAGACTGCAGTTGCAACTGTGAAGTTTCCAGCTCGTTGGTTCTCCCAACATACTTACCTGGCGTGATCTCTGAACGTCGTGAAATCTGAATAAAATCTTGGTAAATTGGAAAAGGCTCTCAAAATAGCAGTTAACAAGCACTTAACAAGGAGTTAACTGCCTTAAATCCCTTACCTGTCGCTTGGTGTTGGGTCTGTTGTGAAATCGCAGACCCGACACTCTTGAAACTCACACGGAGACGGGTTTGCGGCGGGTTTCCATAGTGAGAGAGGAAATATTAAGGGGTTTAGTATTTTTGAAAGTAGATAGATTGCCAGGCCTGGATGAAATGCATCTCAGGCTGTAAAGAGAAGCAAGGGAGGAAATAGCGAAGGCTCTGACCATCATTTTCCAATCCTCTCTGGCTACAGGTGTGGTACCTGAGGACTGGAGGACTGCTAACGTTGCACCCATTGTTGAAAAAGACAGAAAGGGATAGACCGAGCAATTACAGGCCAGTCAGCCTAACCTCGGTGGTAGGAAAATTATTGGAAAAATTCTGAGCGACAGTATTAATCATCATTTAGAGCAATTGTGCGGTTAAATGTGAATATCCAAAAATTGCTGTCCGAGTTACACCGCTCCACCATTAGCTTAGCGAAAATGGCATCTTGCCCTTAGCCTCACTGTTTTTTTAAGAACTTGCTGCATTCCATCTCTTCTTGGTGTGATATCACCATTGCCTTATTTGACCCCTCTGTATCAGTGACAGCTGCCATTATCTACCAAAACTTTAAAAGGCAGCAAAAAATAACAAAAAGATTGATTAAGAAAGGGAAGATAGATTATGAAAGTAAATTAGCAAAAAATATAAAAACAGATAGTAAGAGTTTTTATAGTTATATAAAAAGAAAAAGGGTGGCTAAAGTAAATGTTGGTCCCTTAGAGGATGAGACCGGGAAATTAATGGTGGGAAATATGGAGATGGCAAAAACACTGAATGAATATTTTGTATCAGTCTTTACAGTAGAGGACACTAAGAATATCCCAACACTGGACAAACAGGGGGCTATAGGGGGAGAGGAGCTAAACACGATCAAAATCACTAAGGAAGTGGTACTCGGTAAAATAATGGGACTCAAGGCGGATAAATCACCTGGACCTGATGGCTTACATCCTAGAGTCTTGAAGGAAGTGGCGGTAGGGATTGTAGATGCATTGGTAATAATTTTTCAAAACTCCCTGGATTCCGCTAAGGTCCCGGCAGACTGGAAAACTGCTAATGTAACACCCTTATTTAAAAAGGGCAGTAGACAGAAGGCTGGTAACTATAGACCGGTTAGCCTAACATCTGTGGTAGGTAAAATTTTGGAGTCCATTATTAAGGAAACAGTAACAGGACATTTGGATAATCATAATTTAATAGGACAAAGTCAGCATGGTTTTACGAAGGGGAAGTCATGTTTGACAAATTTGCTGGAGTTCTTTGAGGAAGTAACATATAGAGTGGATAAAGGGGAACCAGTGGACGTAGTGTATTTAGACTTCCAAAAGGCATTTGACAAGGTGCCACACAAAAGATTATTGCTTAAGGTAAAAAATCACGGGATTGGGGGTAATATTCTGGCATGGATAGAGGATTGGCTATCTAACAGAAAGCAAAGAGTTGGGATAAATGGTTCATTCTCAGACTGGCAATCAGTAACTAGTGGTGTTCCACAGGGGTCAGTGCTGGGTCCCCAACTCTTCACAATCTATATTAACGATTTGGAGGAAGGGACCAAGTGTAACATATCAAAATTTGCAGATGATACAAAGATGGGAGGGAAAGTAGTGAGTGAGGAGGACATAAAAAACCTGCAAGGGGACATAGACAGGCTAAGTAAGTGGGCAGAGATTTGGCAGATGGAATACAACACTGGAAAGTGTGAGGTGATGCACTTTGGCAGGAAAAATCCTAGAGCAATTTATTATCTTAATGGCAAGAAACTGGAGAGTACTGAAGTGCAAAGGGATCTGGGGGTCCTGGTGCACGAAACTCAAAAGGTTAGTATGCAGGTGCAGCAAGTGATTAAGAAGGCAAATGGAATGTTGGCTTTCATTGCTAGGGGGATAGAATATAAAAATAGGGAGGTATTGCTTCAGTTGTACAAGGTATTGGTGAGACCGCACCTGGAATACTGCATACAGTTTTGGTGTCCTTACTTAAGGAAAGACATCCTTGCTCTCGAGGCAGTGCAAAAAAGGTTCACTCGGTTAATCCCGGGGATGAGGGGGTGGTCATATGAGGAGAGGTTGGGTAGATTGGGACTCTACTCATTGGAGTTCAGAAGAATGAGAGGCGATCTTATTGAAACATATAAGATTGTGAAGGGGTTGGATCGGGTGGATGCGGGAAGGATGTTCCCGATGACGGGTGAGACGAGAACTAGGGGACATAGTCTTAGAATAAGGGGCTGCTCTTTCAAAACTGAGATGAGGAGGAACTACTTCACTCAGAGGGTGGTAGGTCCATGGAATATGCTGCCACAAAAAGCTGTAGAAGCTACAACATTAATTAAATTTAAAACAGAAATAGACAGTTTCCTAGAAGTAAAGGGCATTAAGGGTTACGGGGAGCGGGCAGGAATTTGGACATGAGTCTAGGTTCGGATCGGTCATGGCCCTGTGGGTAGTGGAGCGGGCCCAGGGACTGTGTAGCCTGATTCTGCTCCTATTTCGTGTGTGCAATTCTGTTAGATGCAGGAGATGGTTCTGTGATAGATAGTAGATTGGCGGTTAGGATCAGATCAGCCATGATCTTATTGAATGGCGGAGCAGGCTCGAGGGGCCGATTGGCCTACTCCTGCTCCTATTTCTTATGTTCTTATGTTCTTATAATATTGGCCCGGAATTTGCAGTTGGGATGACGGCGATTCCTCCTTTGAAACTGACCACAACTTCGGGGCCAGCAGCGAATGCCTTCACTTCCCTGCTGACCGCAAATTCCAGGCCGTTAAATTTATGAGACCATAAGAAGTAGGAGCAGGAGTAGGCCATATGGCCCTTCGAGCCTGCTTCGCCATTCAATAAGATCATAGCTAATCTTCGAACTCTTCCTACCAAAGTGAATATATGGTTTTTTTATTTGCTAATGAGATCTGTGCGTCGCTGGGCCAGCATTTATTGCCCATCCCTAGTTGCCCTTGAGAAGGTGGTGGTGAGCCGCCTTGAACCGCTGCAGTTCATGTGGTGAAGGTACTCCCACAGTGCTGTCAGGTAGGGAGTTCCAGGATTTTGACCCAGCGATGATGAAGGATCGGCGATATACTTCTAAGTCAGGATGGTGTGACTTGGAGGGGAACTTGGAGGTGGTGGTGTTCCCATGCGTCTGCTGCCCTTGTCCTTCTAGGTGGAAGAGGTCACGGGTTTGGGAGATGCTGCCGAAGAAGCCTTGATGAGTTGCTGCAGTGCATCTTGTAGATGGTACACACTGCAGCCACAGTACGCTGGTGGTGGAGGGAGTAAATGTTTAAGGTGGTGGATGGGGTGCCAATCAAATGGGCTGCTTTGTCCTGGATGGTGTCAAGCTTCTTGAGTGTTGTTGCAGCTGCACTCATCCACGCAAGTGGAGAGTCTTCCATCACACTCCTTACTTGTGCCTTGTAGATGGTGGAAAGACTTTGGGGAGTCAGGAGGCGAGACACTCGCCGCAGAATACCTAGCCTCTGACCTGCTCTTGTTGCCACAGTATTTATATGGCTGGTCCAGTTAAGCTTCTGGTCAATGGTGACCCCCAGGATGTTGATGGTGGGGGATTCGGCGATGGTGATGCCATTGAATGTCAAGGGGAGGTGGTTAAACTCTCGCTTGTTGGAGTTAGTCATTGCCTGGCACTTCTGTGGCGCAAATGTTACCTGCCACTTATCAGCCCAAGCCTGAACGTCGTCCAGGTCTTGTTGCATGTGGGCATGGACTGCTTCATTATCTGAGGAGTTGTGAATGGCGCTGAACACTGTGCAGTCATCAGCGAACATCCTCATTTCTGCCCTTATATTTGAGGGAAGGTCATTGATGAAGCAGCTGAAGATGGTTGGGCCTAGGACACTGCCCTGAGGAACTCCTGCAGTGATGTCCTGGGGCTGTGATGATTGACCTTCAATTACCACAACCATCTTCCTCACATTTCCCCACATTATACTCCATCTGCCACCTTATTGCCCACTCACTTAATCTGTCTACATCCCTTTGCAGGCTCTTGGTGTCCTCCTCACAGCTTACTTTCCCATCTAGCTTTGAATCATCAGCAAACTTTGATACATTACACTCAGTCCCTTCATCGAAGTCATTAATATAGATTGTAAATAGCTGAGGCCCAAGCTCTGATCCTTGTGGCACTTCACTAGTTACAGCCTGTCAACCGGAAAATGACCCGTTTATCCCTACTCTCTGTTTTCTGTCCGTTAACCAATCCTCTATCCATGCTAATATATTATCCCCAACCCCCTGAGCCCTTATCTTGTGTAGCAACCTTTTATGTGATGCCTTATTGAATGCCTTTTGGAAATCCAAATATACTACATCCACTGGTTCCCCTTTATCTACTCTGCTAGGTACATCATCAAAAAACACGAATAAATTTGTTAGGCACAATTTCCCTTTCATAAAACCATGTTGACTCTGCCTAATCATATTATGATTTTCTAAGTTCCTTGTTACCACTTCCTTATTAATGCATTCCAGCATTTTCCCGATGACTGATTTCAGGCTAACTGGCCTGTAGTTCCCTGTTTTCTCTCTCCCCTTTCTTGAATAGCGACACACTCATTATTAGATGATTTTCTTCTTTGACGTAATATTATCCATTACCCTACTTGTGAAGCAGAAAGATTGTTCTCAAGCACTGATACACAGTACCACATAGTGGGAGGAAAAAGTTTTGTTCCCACTTTCTTCTTACTTCCTCAATCTGAAGTGTAGCAACCAGGGAAATGTCAAGCTAAGGCCACATTGTGGTTGTGTACATTACTGCAGAACTGAAGAATGTAAGGAATCTTAAGGATTGGGAGGTAAAAATAAGGTAAAATTTCACAGAATCCCCACAGTGCAGATAGAGGCCATTTCGGCCCATGGAGCCTGCACCGACACATATCCCACCCTATCCCTGTAACCCCACGTATTTAATCCCCCCTAACACTAAGGGTCCATTTATCATAGCCAAATCAACCTAACCCGCACATCTTTGGACTGTGGGAGGAAACCGGAGCACCCGGAGGAAACCCACGCAGACACGGGGAGAATGCGCAAACTCCACACAGACAGTCACCCGAGGCCAGATTCGAACCCGGGTCCCTGGCGCTGTGAGGCAACAGTGCTAACCACAATGCCACCGTGTTTCCTGCCAGTCTAGATGGTAACTTACAATCCTTCCACCTAACCAAAAGAGGCATTATAATAATATTTCAGTTACTATAACAGCTTATCACATTGAAATGTTTGAAAGCACTTCACATAATTAATTACTTTTGAAGTACACATTCTCAGCAGTAGAAGCATAAAGCCAGACAGACCAAAAAAAATCCAGGGAATAATGTAGACAGCAAAAATAATGGACCAGCATTTGCTGTAGCAGGGCATCTAATGACGTCTGCCATTAGTTAGACTTGCCCTTGCACTCTGCAGCTCAAAAAAAATGTGCCCACTAAGTTGCTGAAAGTGCGAGCTGATAACGGCACAGCGAGGGAAACAGGGCATCAGGGACCTGAGTGAACAGGGCAACCAATGAGATTTAAGTATTGGGAAATAAACACAGGAAGGACTGAGAAGGAGGGTAAATTAAAGGGGGTCAATTCAATGCCAAATCATGTACAGAAAGAGAAATAAAGAGAAAGAAAGATTGGATTAAGAGAGCGAGAAAAAAAGATTAAAATGAAAAGTAAAAAAAAATGGCATTTTTAAAAGCTCTCCAAAAAATTCAAAACCTGAAGGAATGAGACTTCACACTTGTAATAGTTAATTTTTGGTGCCAGAGAGTTTGATTGGCAGTCATTAACTCTTATCACGTCATTAAAAGGGTATTTACTAGACTTTCTGTGGCACGTTTAATGGGCAAATACAGCAAGTTCCTAAAAAAAACAGTGAGGCCAAGGGCAAGATGCCATTTGCGCGAAGCTAACGGTGGAGCGGTGCAATTCGGACAGCAACTTTTGGATATTCACATTTAACCGCGCAGCTGCTCCTCACCTGAAGTTGCTGTACCATTTACCCATAAATAATGGCAGGGGCCATTAGCCTTAGAGATAGATAGATTTCCAGACGCAAAAGGCGTCAAGGGGTATGGGAAGAGAGCGGGAATATGGTATTGAGATAGAGGATCAGCCATGATCATATTGAATGGCGGAGCAGGCTCGAAGGGCCGGATGGCCTACTCCTATTTTTCTATGTTTCTATGCCTTGCCATTATTTTGACAGCAAATCCTGGCCCTATTTTTTTTTCAATTGCTGTTCATAAAAGAGTGCGTTGAATCAGCTGAGATTAATGGAACAGATGAGAAATTAATTTTCCAGGTAAAAAATGAGAAAGATTATTTTGATACTTTGTTGAAATTTATTTGAAAATAATTTTTCACTCTCATATTTACATTAATTAAGTTTGATGTGCTCATAGAAAGGTCAGAGCCCCAGGTTCTTAACTTGCCAATGGCTAGAATATTTATTGTATTGTTCAGATGTCTGGATCTCAAGAAACCCCTAACAAATAGCCTCATGCATAGCTTAGCTAACAGTCGTAGTTGGCTGATGAGTCGGGCCATTCACATTACCTGATAATGTTGAAGTAATGGAATGGAGTGCAGGACTGTGGATAAAATTAGACTGGTGTACTGTGCTATGAATTTAAACAAGAAAGACACATTTATGGGTTATGGGTTATATGATAATTGTAAACCTGTTTTTTCATGTAAATCTGTTAATATGCATTAAAGTTGAAACAATGAAATTTCCTCTATTGTTAGGTGTAACAAAATGTTGTTTATAAGCAGGTTTACGATTCTGTTACACATCGTGTGCAGAGAAAAGGTTCCACGGTGTTCCTATCTATCATTCTAACAAAGGAACTGTCTGAATAAAAATTATTTCAATGTACTAAAATTAATTGCTCACTAATTAACACAATAAATTGATCAAAAGGTTAAAGGGAATTCAATAGCTGTTCATAGTTTGATATTTTATTGCCCAGAATTGACTCCTTGGCTCCTTATATTTACTTTCACTTTAGTTTAAGAATTTGAATTAAAAACACATTTAGAGACACTTTTACTTACAGTGAAATTAACTCCAGGCAGGATATATAGAGCTCGTCTAGTGACATTAATGTGGACGTGATACTGAATTTAAAACTGCTTGCTCCATTTCATATTTTTGTCTTCACCATAGTTTAACACAGGTGCAGTTACCTTGGCTACCAGTCTTTTTCTCCTTCTTCTTATCGTTTGGACCTCAGTCATGTCATTTTTCAAATATTTTTTCAGCTGTGATTGTTCAGATCAAATTATCATTAAAACCCTAAACATGCAGTGTCCTTGAGCTGTTCCTTTGCTCCCTCTTTCAAAAAAACATAGAGCTGAATGCCAAAGTAAGAAAAGAAATAAACATGCATCTATTACTGGAAATCGTCTGATTTTGACCTGTTTCTTTCATTTCAACTGAAGCTCTATCTCGATCAATGTAGCTCAGACCACAACGCTTTGTGGGAACAGTGGAAAGAATCATATGATGAGTCCTGCTGAGTGTGCAACTGTTAAAGGCACTATATAAATGCAACTTCTTGTTGTAATCTCTGAATAAAATTTACAAGTTGCATTTCAATATTTATAGCTGAAACAACACTGCAGTCCTCTAAGAATAAACATTTGTGTTCATTATATTCCACCTGTCCGTTTAGTTCTATCTGTTACTTTACAACAAGAAGCGCCTTTAATGTAGAAAAATGTTCCAAGATGCTTCACAGGAGCGTAATCAGAAAAACAATTGACATTAAGCCAAAGAATGACCAAAGGTGACCAAAATCTTGGTCAAAAAGATAAGTTTTAATGAGCGTTTTAAAGGAGGAGAGTGGTGGAGAGGCGGAGAAGAGAAGATTAGGGAGGGAATTCCAGAGTTTAGGGCCTAGATGGTTGACGGCATGGCCACCAATGGTGGGGTAAAGGATGTGGGGGGTGCACATCTTTTAGAAAGATGATACCAGAACTGAGAGGATATAACTAGCAGGAAGGACTGAACAGATTGGAGCTCTTTTCTCCAGGGGTGGCCTAACAGAGGTCTTTAAAATTATGGAGCGGTTTGATAGAGTAGATGTAGAGAAGATGTTTCTACTTGTGGAGGAGTCCAAAACCAGGGGCCATAAATATAAGAGAGTCACTAACAAATCCAAGAAGGAATTCAGGAGAAACTTTTTTATGCAGAGTGTGGTTAGAATGTGGAACTCACTATCACATAGAGTGGTTGAGACAAACAGCATAGATACCTTTAAGGGGAAGCTAGATAAGTCATAGAATCATAGATAGAGTCAAAGAGTCATAGAGTTATACAGCACAGAAAGAGGCCCTTCGGCCCATCGTGTCCGCGCCGGCCATCAAGCCCTGTCTATTCTAATCCCATTTTCCAGCACTTGGTCCGTAGCCTTGTATGCTATGGCATTTCAAGTGCTCATCTAAATGCTTCCTGAATGTTGTGAGGGTTCCTGCCTCTACCACCCTTTCAGGCAGTGAGTTCCAGATTCCAACCACCCTCTGGGTGAAAAAGTTTTTCCTCAAATCCCCTCTAAACCTCCTGCCACTAACCTTAAAACTACACCCCTTGGTTATTGACCCCTCTACAAAGGGGAAAAGTTCCTTTCTATCTACCCTATCTATGCCCCTCATAATTTTGTACACCTCAATCAGGTCCCCCCTCAGCCTTCTCTGCTCTAAGGAAAACAACCCCAGCCTGTCAAGTCTCTCTTCATAGCTGAAACGCTCCAGCCCAGGTAACATCCTGGTGAATCTCCTCTGCACCCTCTCCAATGCAATCACATCCTTCCTATAGTGTGGCAACCAGAACTGCACACAGTATTCCAGCTGTGGCCTAACTTGCGTTTTGTACAGCTCCATCATAACCTCCCTGCTCTTATATTCTGTGCCTCGGCTAATGAAGGCAGGTATCCCGTATGCCTTTTTAACCACCTTATCTACCTGTCCTGCTGCCTTCAGGGATCTATGTACACGCTACCAAGGTCCCTCTGATCCTCTGTCCTTCCTAGGGTCCTACCATTCATTGTGTATTCCCTTGCCTTGTTAGTCCTCCCAAAATGTATCACCTCACACTTTTCAGGGTTAAATTCCATTTGCCACTGTTCTGTCCAACTGACCAACCCATCTATATCATCCTGTAGCCTGAGGCTTCCCTCCTCGCTATTTACCACTCCACCAATTTTCGCGTCATCTGCGAACCTACTGATCATGCCTCCTACATTCATATCTAAATCATTAATGTACACTACAAACAGCAAGGGACCCAGCACCAATCCCTGCGGTACACCACTGGACACAGGCTTCCAGTCACAAAAACAACCTTCGACCATCGCCCTCTGCCTCCTGCCACTAAACCAATTTTGGATCCAATGTGCCAAATTACCCTGGATCCCATGGGCTCTTACCTTCTTGACCAGTCTCCCATGTGGGACTTTGTCAAAAGTCTTACTGAAGTCCATGTAGGTTACATCAACTGCACTACCCTCATCCACACACCTAGTCACCCCCTCGAAAAATTAAATCAAATTGGTTAGACATGATCTCCCCCTGACAAAGCCATGCTGACTATCCTTGATTAATCCTTGCCTCTCCAAGTGGAGACTAATTCTGTCCCGCAGAATTTGTTCCAATAATTTCCCTACCACTGATGTGAGGCTCACTGGCCTGTAATTCCCTGGTTTATCCCTACTACTCTTCTTGTATAATGGTACTACGTTAGCTGTCCTCCAGTCCTCTGGCACCTCCCCTGTGGCCAGAGAGGTTCTGAAAATTTGTGTCAGAGCCCCAGCAATCTCCTCCCTTGCTTCACACAGCAGCCTGGGATACATCTCGTCTGGGCCTGGGGATATATCCACTTTTAAGCCCGCTAAAACCGCTAGTACCTCCTCCCTCTCAATGCTAATTTGTTCAAGTATATCACAATCCCCCTGCCTGATTTTTATGCCTACATCGTCCTTCTCCATAGTGAGCACAGATGCAAAATATTCATTTAAAACCTTACCTACATCTTCCGGCTCTACACACAGATTGCCACTTTGGTCCCTAATGGGCCCTACTCTTTCTCTGGTTATCCTCTTGCCCTTAATATACTTATAAAACACCTTGGGATTTTCCTTTTTTTGCCTGCCAGTGTTTTTCATGCCCCCTCTTCGCTCTCCTAATTTCTTTTTTAAGTACCCCCCTGCACTTTCTATACTCCTCTAGGGCTTCCACTATTTTTAGTCCTTTGCATCTGCCAAAAGCCTCCCTTTTTTTCTTAATCCATTCTTGTATATCCCTTGACATCCAGGGTTCCCTGGACTTGTTGGTCCCACCCTTGACCTTTACGGGAACATGTTGGCGCTGTACTCTCTCTATTTCCTTTCTGAATGACTCCCACTGCTCTGATGTGGATTTTCCTACAAGTAGCTGATCCCAGTCCACTTTGGCCAGATCCTGCCTTATCATATTAAAATCGGCCTTCCCTCAATTTAGAACCTTTATTTCCGGTCCATCTTTGTCCTTTTCCATGACTACCTTAAATCTCACCGAATTATGGTCACTGTCACCAAAATGCTCTCCTACTGACACTTCTACCACTTGCCTGGCTACATTCCCTAGAATTAGGTCCAGTACCGCCCCCTCTCTTGTAGGACTTTCTACATGCTGGCTCAAAAAGCTCTCCTGGATGCACTTTAAGAATTCCGCACCCTCTAAGCCTTTCACACTCTGACTATCCCAGTTAATATTGGGAAAGTTGAAATCCCCTACTATTATTACCCTATTATTTCTACACTTCTCTGAGATTTGCCTACATATCTGTTCCTCTATCTCCCCCTGACTGTTTGGGGCATATAGTACACTCCCAGCAAAGTGCTTGCCCCCTTTTTGTTTTTAAGTTCTACCCATATGGCCTCATTAGAGGAACCTGCTAAGATATCATCCCTCCTTACTGCAGTAATTGACTCCTTGATTAATATTGCGACACCCCTCCTCTTTTACACCCCCCTCTGTCTCGTCTGAAGATTCTATACCCCGGAATATTGAGCTGCCAGTCCTACTCCTCCCTCAACCATGTCTCTATGATTGCAACAATATCATACACCCATGTGTTCATCAACACCTTCAATTCATCTGCCTTACTCGCAAGACTCCTTGCATTAAAATAAATGCCATCCAGCCTTGCCATACTCCCTTGTGCCGTTACGTATTTGCTCTGCCTTCCAGACTGACTTGTTTTTTCCTCTATATTTGGCTGTGCATCAACGCCTACTATAGCTCCACTCCGTATCCCATCCCCCTGCCAAGTTAGTTTAAACCCCCCCAACAGCAAACCTCCCCGCAATGATGTTGGTCCCGTTCCGGTTCAGGTGCAACCTGTCCGACATGAGGATGAGGGAGAACGAAATAGAAGGATATGCTGATAGGGTTTGATGAAGTAGGGTGGGAGGAGGCTCGTGTGGACCAAAAAAAGGCATTTGACAAAGTACCACATAATAGACATGAAAGCAAAATTAAAGCCCATGGGATTAAAGGGACAGTGGCAGCATGGATACAAAATTGGCTAAAGAACATAATGCAGAGAGTAGTGGTGAATGGTTGTTTTCCAGACTAGAGGGAAGCATACAGTGGTGTTCCCCAGAGGTGGGTATGAAGACCACTGCTCTTTTTGATAAATATTAATGACCTGGACTTGGGTATATAGGGCATCATTTCAAAGTTTGCAGATGACACGAAACTCTGAAATGTAGTAAACAATGAGAAGGATAGTAACAGACTTCAGGAAGACATAGACAGATGGTGAAATGGGCAGACACATAGTTGAAATTTAACGTAGTGAAGTGTCAAGTGATACAGTTTGGTAGGAAGAAAGAGAGGCAATATAAACTGAAAGTTACAATTTTAATGGGAGGGGTGCAGGAACAGAGAGACCTGGGGGTGTATGTATACACATCTTTGAAAGTGGCAGGACAAGTTGAAAAGACTTTTAAAAAAATGCATATGGGATCCTTGGCTTTATTAATAGGAGCATAGAGTACAAAAGCACAGAAGTTATGCTAAACATTTATAAAACACTGGCTAGCCCTCAACTGGAGTATTGTGTTCAAATTTGGGCACCACACTTCAGGAAGAATGTCGGAGAAAAGATTTACTAGAATGGTACCAGGAATGAGGCACTTCAGTTACCTGGATAGACTGGAGAAGCTGGGGTTGTTCTCCTTAGAGCAGAGAAGGTTAAGAGGAGATTTGATAGAGGTATTTAAAATCATAAGGGTTTTGATAGAGTAAATAAGGAAAAACTGTTTCCAGTGGCAGAAGGGTCAGTAATCAGAGGACATAAATTTAAGGTGATTGGCAAAAGAACCAGAGGCAACATGAGGAATTTTTTTTACGCAGTGAGTTGTCATGATCTGGAATGCACTGCCTTAAAGGATGGTGGAAACTGATTCAATAGTAACTTTCGAAAGGGAATTGGATAAATACTTGAAGGGAAAAAATTTACAGGGCTATCAGGACAGACCTGGGGCGTGGGACTAATTCGATAGCTCTTTCAAAGAGCCAGTACAGGCGCGATGGGCTGAATGGCCTCCTTCTGTATTGTATTACTCTAGAATGGGCGATAATCAGGTATGAACATTGCGCATTGGGACATCTGGTCCAATCTGAACTTCTGGATCCGGCCCTCATCATTTATTCCGCACAGAGGGCTGCCTCTGGGATCTTACACAGGGAGACAGAACTTCCTGTGCCGTTGTAGACATTTATAGGACTACAGCAGCCATTTAAAGGAAAGGGACCATTGGTAGAAAAAAATACTTAGCCAGTAAATGGAGTATGTGGAAAAGTGATAGAGTGCTGCAGCAGATGAACCCCATGATTTACAGATGACAAAGTGCAGGTACTACTGCAAAGGTGTATGCATGTGATTTGGAAATACTGGATGCAACAATTCTGCTAATCACCAACTCCTCCCAGCCATGCCATACTGATATCCCCTGAGGTGTTTGCTTTGGAGTGCAAGATAGGGCTGCTCTGTTTAGCACTCCCAGGTACTCTCCCTGGATGAGAGCAGTGCCGCATGTCTGGGAGGAGGTGGCAGCTCGGATCAATGCTGTGTCTCAACCCACAGAAAAAGATGGAAGAACTTAAGAATGGTGCCATGGTAGGTCTTCTCAATAGTACCATATGCCAGGTAGATAGCTCAAGTATGTATCCCACAGGTGTTGCTTGTCAATCTATTACAGCTGCTACATTGCTTACCATGAATAGAAGAAAGACTTGGATTTATATAGCGCCTTTCACACATCTTCAGGATATCCCAAAGTGCTTTAGCAATGAAATACTTTTGACATGTTATAATGTAGGAAATGCGGCAGCAATTTGCGCACAGCAATGTCCCACAAATAGCAATGTGATAATGACCAGATAATCTGTTTAGTGATATTGGTGGAGGGATAAACTCCCCTGCTCTTCTTCGACATAGTGCCTTGGGATTTTTTACGTCCAACTGAGAGGGCAGAAGGGACCTTGGTTTAACGTCTCATCTGAGAGACGGCACCTCTGACAGTGCAGCATTCCCTCAGCACCGCACTGGAGCATCAGCCTAGATTTTGTGCTCAAGTCGCTGGAGTGGGGCTTGAACCCACAACCTTCTGATTCAGAGGCTACCCACTGAGCCACGCCTGCCACCTAAATGCCAAACACTACAGCAGAGCACACATTCAAGTTACAACTTACAACTGGTTAGCCTAGAAATTGGGCCCCGTAGCGCCCGGTTTTTCAGTGCTACGGGGGCCGTTTTGTATCCTAAATGATGTCCAAGCAGCGTGTGCACAATTCTGGTGCGGGCCGCGCTGGCAGCCATATTGGTGAAGCCCAAACAAGAGGCATCCTTTACCCACGTCTGAAGCAGGAGTTAGGCCATTAACATATGCATATGTATTAACATAAGGTGCCTAACGCCTGCTTCTGCTCCCTCTTGCAACTTTGGTTTGCGTCTGAGGCAGCCAGCACCAGTGCTGTTTGCTCCCGGGAACAACAACGCTAAACAGCACGGAATTAAAAAGGTAACTACTTACCATAATCACTGGTCCTGAGATCTCTGACCTCACTCCCGACTCTGACCTCCAAGCCCCCCGATCTCCCCCTGGCCCTGGCCCCGACCCCGACCGCCTAGCCCCACCCCTCCATGACAGCACTCCCGACCCCCCAACAATTCTCCATGCCCCTGCAAGTTTCTTCCCGACCCGCGACAGCCCTCCGATCACACTCCAAGGCCCATTCATTCCTCTTCCAGACCCCCACGATCTTCTTCCCCATTCACTTATCTGAAAATTGGCGCAGGAACCTGTGCGGGCTCCTACCGTTGCACCATCTGCATGATAATGAGGTTCGAGGCCCAAAATCCCGGGCTCCTCAGACCTTCCCATTTGAGCGCAGGCTGTTAGCACTCCGTGGGTAGGATGCCCAAAAATGGACGCTACCAAATTTCTAGGCTGATGTCTTCACACTAAAAATCCTACTGATGCAACCACTGTATGCCAGAGGCTTCCCCCATTCTGAGAGCTGATACCTTTCTTTTGTTATGTCTTGTCCCCATACTCACTCAATCACTCACTGTCACACAAGTATACACTAAAGTACAGCACCAACACACACATATTGCCATATAAATGATGAGGGCAGTTGGAACAGTGGTGGCTAGGGTGCTAACTTGCATCCTTCTCAGCTGAGAAGCCTTGGGATTCGGACCTCAAAGGACCGACTTACATTAAAAGATTGCATGGTTTTCTGCAACAGATGTTTAAATTTGTGCAAAGTATCCTGTCCCGACCCGCTGGGGAAAAAAAAAACACTTTCCCACCCGACCCACCACCGATCGCGCCCACTGACCCCCGCAAAATCCAGCCCAAAGTGTGATGCATCCTGTTCCTGGCTTTTATCTTTCTGTGAGGATACATACATAGTTAAAAAACAAGTTTACTCACAGAAAAAGGATCAGGTAATTTTAATACGGATTAGTTCCAGCCACAGTGTGTGCCTGATTTTCCTCTAACCGTTGCTTGAAGATAGGGCTTCCCACCAGTAAAATCAGAAAATTGCCCCGATGTCTGTAACAGGTGCCCAAGGGAGAAGCCAAATCAGTTAATTCAAATATATTACATTGTGGGTTTCGTTTGAATATATGCTTGATTAGTAACTCTATTTGAGCTCAAGGGATATATATTTAAATTCCCTTTTTCCCAGTCAAATTTTGAAAAGCATGGCCTCAAATGTGCAAAATCTTTTCTGATGCACTCTAAGTAGAAGACTGTCAAGAGTGTGGCAGAAGGTCTTGGAATTAGACCAGGACCTGGATATGCCAGGTCCTGGTCTGCGATGCCAGTATCCGCTGGGCCTTGTTTAGAACAGAAACCCCTGGCCGCCCACCCCGTCCCAAACAAGGTTACTCACGATGGAGCAGGCATGGCCAGGGGAGGGGACTCCTAGTCCAGGAGTTTCCTTGTCCCAGATCTGGGAACTGCTAGCAGATGGTACACAGGTTGAGCAGAGGCCACCTGGCATCCAGACCTGGGTCCAGGTCTAGACCACGAAGAAAATCTACATTTAGGATGAAAAATCAGCCCAAGGTAAAGAAATGAATTGGTTCCCGTGGCACTCAGGCTGTCTGCTAAAGACCAATTGGCTGGCTAATTCCTCATTTCCTGTCTCCTTTCTTCTGGTGGTGCTTGAGATGTGCCCATTGTGTCACAGGTGCTCCTCATCGAAATGCAAATGAGGGAGCCTCCCACTCACTCCAGAAAGTCCAGGGATGGAGGTTTCCAGCAGTGGGAAGTCAGACCCACAAGCTTTCAGTTCCTGTATCTCAGAATCAAGACATGGAAAATGTTATGGATGATGTAAGACCCCCTTATACAAGCAGCATAATGACATCAGGACTGGATTTTCCTCTGAATTACTGTCAATTTTCTGGCAATTTTGGGGCAGTAAATGAAATGCAGTAATGCCTCTTGCCTCAAAACCGCTGGTTTAAAATTACACCAGTATCATCCTGCCAAAAAAGTCACCAGTCTCCTTTAATGTCTGTTGGGAGCCTACCCTACTACATTTAAATGGGGTCATCTGGTGTGGCTAACCCCTCCGACCCATTTTCTACAACTTCCACTCTAAATAGTTACTGCCACTGTATAAGTGGCGGTATGAGCAACATTAAAGTATCCTGAAGTAGATACTGCATTAAGGATGCCATTTTGTTTTGCTGCAACTGAAGGTTGATGTTACTTTGCCTGCATATCGAACTCTTTGGTACTTTAGATATTCTCTCAGGGGTTTTGCTGCGATTTTTAATAAGGCACAGGCGGGTCTCCACAATCATTGTAGCTTGATGTACACTGCATAACATCACAATGAAGAAAGGCTTGCTGCTTTCATAAGCTAAAGGTGATGATGATGAATAGGGGGTGGAAGGAGCTTCCTCCCTACAGCATGAGGAGGGTGCACAGGGAGAAGAGGAGATCAAGCAGGACAGCCAGAGGTAGCAAGTCAAGAGAAAAGGACACAACTTAGTGATTAAATGAATAAAAATTGATACATCAAGTAAGGTCACTTCATACCTGCCTGCTCTTTCCCCTCTCAAAGTCCTTTACTGTCAAAGACTTTGGCCAATTTCCTTCATAAGATAGATGTCTATCTTTCCCATGTCCAAAACGCAAGCAGGCCTACACAGAAATAAACTCAGTGCAGTCAAATGATATTATTTTGCACAAAAATATTAATCAAGAGGTGCCAACAAAAACATTCACTATCTATGACTATTTATTACCACCATAATTCTCCTTTATGTCAACCAACCTACTCACTCTAGCTCCTGATTTACTACTCCTATGAGATGCTCTGTAAGTGAGATGAGTTTGAGCAGTGGGTGTCTGGGAAGGTTCTCCTGGAGCCTTAGAGGTCGGAGGCAACACTCATTTCAATGAAGTCGCTGTTCTAGAAGGACCAGTTTCTGGCAGCTTTTCACTTGCAATGGGAATGGGTGCCAAGGTCATGTCAGAGGCTTCTTCATATGTAGGCATTGGACAGGGCTTTAGGAAGCAGGCTCGATGTCACTCTCTGAAGAGACAATGACATCTTCAACCACTCCTTGCAGCCCACTGGTTCTGGTCAGTGTCATATAAGATCAACTAATCTCAATCAGGTCTTGGAAGCCCTGTGTGCTAGTCAAAAAGTAGGTGAGCACATTGCTGATGCCCTAACTATAATCTTCCAAAGATCTCACGATTCGGGAACTGTTCCTTTAGATTGGAAAATTGTGCATGCCACTCCACTATTTAAGAATGGCGGGAGAGGGAAGCCAGGGAATTATAGACCAGTTAGCCTGGCATCTGTTGTCGGGAAATTACTAGAGTCCATAATTAAGGATAGCGTGACTGAACACCTCGAAAACTTTCAGTTGAGCAGAGAGAGCCAGCATGATTTTGTGAAAGGTAGGTCATGCCTGACAAACCTGATTGAATTTTTTGAGGAGGTGACTAAAGTAGTGAACAGGGGAATGTCTATGGATGTTATTTATATGGAATTCCAGAAGGCATTTGATAAAGTCCCACATAAGAGATTGTTAACTAAGGTAGAAGTTCATGGAATTGAAGGCAAATAATTGACCTGGTTAGGAAATTGGCTGAGCGGCAGGAGACAGAGTGTAGGGATAATGGGTAGGTACTCAAATTGGCAGGATGTGATTAGTGGTGTCCCGCAGGGATCTGTGTTGGGGCCTCAATTATTCACACTATTTATTAACGACTTAGATGATGCCATAGAAAGTCATATATCCAAATTTGCCGATGACACAAAGATAGGCGGCACTGTAGGCAGTGTAGATGAAAGCATAAAATTACAAAGGGATATTGATAGATTAAGTGAATGGGAAAAACTGTACCAAATGGATTTCAATGTAGGCAAATGTGAGGTCATCCACTTTGCACCTAAAAAGGACAGAATAGGGTACTTTCTAAATGGTGGAAAGCTAAAAACAGTGGAGGTCCAAAGAAACATAGATCATTAAAATATCATAAACAGGTACAGAAAATAATCAAAAAGGCTAATGGAATGCTGGCCTTTATATCTGGAGGACTAGAATACAAGGGGGTAGAAGTTATTGCTGCAGCTATACAAAGCCCTGGTTAGACCACAGCTGGAGTAGTGCGAGCAGTTCTGGGCACCACACCTTAGGAAGGATATATTGGCCTTGGAGGGAGTGTAGCGTAGGCTTACCAGAATGATACTCAGACTCCAAGGGTTAAGTTACGGGGAGAGATTACACAAATTAGGGTTGTATTCCCTAGAATTTAGAAGTTTAAGGGGTGATCTGATCGAAGTTTTCAAGATATTAAGGGGAACTGATAGGGTAGATAGAGAGAAACTATTTCTGCTGGTTGGGGAGGCCAGCACTGGGAGGCAAGTCTAAAAATTAGAGCCAGACCTTTCAGGAGTGAAATTAGGAAACACTTCTACACACAAAGGGTGGTAGGAGTTTGGAACTCTCTTCCACAAACGGCAATTGATGCTCGATCAATTGTAAACTTTAAATCTGAGATTGATAGATTTTTGTTACCCAAAGATATTAAGGGATATGCAGTTATATGGAGTTAGGTCACAGATCAGCCATGATCTCATTGAATGGCAGAACAGGTTCGAGGGGCTCATTGGCCTACTCCTGTTCCTATGTTCCTATGTTCAAAGCCTCTATTGCAGCACAGTTAGCTGCCACTCCTGATGCCACCAATATATTTAGAAGCTCTTCCTAGCATCTTAACATTACAGTAATCCCTTGGATTGTCACTTTTTTCAGAACGTTGTGCAGCTCGTGAGAAACTTCTTGCAATGTATTGCAGAGGCAGGTAGTAGATTCCTGCCACTTGTCTAACATCTTAACCAAATCCATGCAAATTACCTCCACTGTCCCCCACATGAGATCAATGCTCTCTAATAAAAGCTTTTTTGTAGACTGATCCTTCAGCCAAATACGACCATTTCTGCCCCCTCTGTGGAGGAACGGCACTCTCTCTGTCTTCCACTCCCAGGTCCTCATGCTCACTAGCCCTCTGTGCTTCACTCAGTGAAAGCACTCCAAACTCTCTAACTACTTCCTCCTGGCTGGGTGTTCGTGGGTTGGTGCTGCAGTCGGTGAGATGTGATGATGGACTTAGTGAGGATGGGCACCAGTTGTGGCTCTGGACACACCAGTAGATTCGGATCTGGAAGTGGCCACCCATTTCTTGCAAGGACCCCTGCAACACCACTGCCCTCCCCCCTCCCCCGCCCCCCATAAGGTGAAAAACAGTAAGGGCTGGATTTTGATACTGGGGACGTGATGGGGTCGGGAATCCCACTTTTTGGGTTGTAGACCTGCCTCCATCGACTTGTGGCCAACCCACTGTATTTTCCCTTGATTGACCTTGTTGAGCCCGCCCAGTGAGCTCAGCAGGCCAATTAAGGGCCACCCGGCAACAGGTGATGTCACAGATTGACATTTCATCTGTCAAGAGCTTTTGACAGATTAAATATCAGCGTTTGACAGCTCTGTGAAGCTGTCAAACACTGACAATTTGTCTTCTAACTTTGAGTCCTTCCTCTCAGGCTGAGTTAGAAATCATTCCAGCACAGATATCAGAGGCTGAAACTTTTGACCGCACCACGGCCTTTCTGCTTTCTGTGCCGGTGAGATTTCTGACTCCCGAGAACTGAAGGGCTGACACCTGCAGGAGGAAGTTAAGGTAAGTAAAACTTTTCCCACACTTTGCACTTACCTTACACACTTACCTCTGCACACATGCACCCATCACTCACCTGCCCACCGGACATATCGACCCCTCCAACCCCTGCAGACCCACGGTCTGCCTCGCTAACTTGGTGTGGTTGGCACCTGTCGGGAAGCCCACATTTCAGCCTTCAAAATAGGGATTAGGCAAAAAACTGCCTGTTAACTATCTGTTAACAGGCAGTTAATTGTCACTAATCCCCTTCCCGCCTCGGGGAGGCGGGTCCCAGCACAGGTCGGGTACCCGCCGCCAGCGAAACTGGCATGGAGGCGGGTTGGGGGCGGGATGGGGTCGGGACTCGCGAATCTGCAACTTTAACCTCCCACACGCCTCCAAACCCGCCTCCATGGGTCAATGAAAATCCAGCCCTAAACCTTTTTTAACTGTAACATTCCCCCTTGATCTGTCTTTCGGATGTGACGTTAAACCGAGGCCCCATCTACCCTCTCAGGTGGACGTAAAAGATCCCACGGCACTATTCGAAGAAGAGCAGGGGAGCTATCTCCGGTGTCCTGGCCAATACTTATCCCTCAATTTATCCCTCAATCAACATCACTAAAAAAAATATTACCTGGTCATTATCACATTGCTGTTTGTGGGAGCATGCTGTGCGCAAATTGTCTGACACATTTCCTGCACTACAACAGTGACTACACTTCAAAAAGTACTTAATTGGTTGTAAAGTGCTTTGGGATGTCCGGTGGTCATGAAAGGTGCTATATAAATGCAAGTCTTTCTTTTTCTTTCTTGAAGAAATAGGGGCACTCTCACATTCTCTCTGCTGATCTGCCTATCATGTCAAATGTCTCCTCATCATATGGACTCAAGTTTTAAGGACTCACATGGACCAGGTTTTTAGTGCTGGTGCTCCTTCCCGGATTACATTTCTCTGGCAATAGTTACAGGTGAGCTTTTCCTTTGGAGGTAGCAAATACAATGTTAAAGGCATGAGAGTAGCATGGAGACTTCCCCACATGTAAAGTGCTGGTGCATCGTCCCATTAAAAAAAAAGAGAAGTCACACAACACCAGGTTATAGTCCAACAGCTTTATTTGAAATCACAAGCTTTCGGAGCGCTGCTCCTTCGTCACCTGAGAAGTCTTCACCTGACGAAGGAGCAGCGCTCCGAAAGCTTGTGATTTCAAATAAAGCTGTTGGACTATAACCTGGTGTTGTGCGACTTCTCACTTTTGTCCACCCCAGTCCAACACCGGCATCTCCGCATCATAAAAAAAAAGAGACCTTAAAGACTAGCAGAACCCCTTGTGTCAAGCAATGTGAGTTGACTGAGTAGTTTTGAATAATGATGGTGCTTGAGTGCTTGCAGAAGTTGCTGACTAGCAAGCTTAAGATTATAATAGATAAAGAGATGAGTGAAGTCTCTATCATTGGTACAGAAAGTGGATTGGCAACAGTACCTTGACTCACCTTGGCCACTCTTATGAGGTAATTGAACCACTTTCTGAAATGTTTGGCAATTCTTGAGGTGGTGGAGATAGCACTCACTGCCATTGCCATTTCGTTCCATACTGCTTGAACAACCCTCTGGTGGGGCTTCCTACCCTCAGTGCCCAACAGTCTTCTTCTTCTGGCCCTGACTTCTGTTGAGGAGGGTCAGGACTCTTAGGATACATCCGAGAATCTGAGGGCTCACCCTGTTACTAACACTGTTGAGGCTGCTGTTCTCTCTTGAATATTGGCTGCTCCAAAGCCACATGTGTCCCTTTAATTGGCTGCAGTGTTTTAAATGCACAGACTTCCCTCCGTCCCAGTGACAGCAAATCTTTGAGGAGCAGTATTACTGCTCCAAACCACCCCACATAGCCAATGAGCACCCTGGGAGGAAAACTGATGGGTTAACAGAGGTATCATGTGGATGAGTGGTTCTCCTGCTGCACTGATAGCCCACCAATTAAAAGCAAATTCGAGCCTTACATCCTTACATTGTCAAGTTCGCTGAAAACTGTTAGAGACTCTTATTAACTCTACAATTACATTGATTACATGGATCCAGAACCAATCACCTTTTTCCATGCGACTCAGGTGTTGCCATTGAAAATTCCTAGTGATCAACTGATACCCAATCTATTGGGATTTTAGAAAGGGCCTCTGTATCACCCAGCTCAGACTCTGACCTTGTACAGGATCATTTCAGTGAGCGTAGTTTTTATGTGAAATGCTATAATTTAAATCAAGATATTAGTCTGCAGCAGGTGAGATCAGATGTTGAGTATGACATCACACTGCATTGTATAATAGAAGGAATGAATGTAGGTGAAACTGATTTCAATTCTGCCAGAATTTATACTCAAGTTAAGTCAACATAAAAGATTCTTGGAAACACTAAAACTAATATGATTTGGTGATGATTTAATCGCAGTATTTATGCTGCTTCAGAAAATTGCAAGCATAAATAGGATCTAAATAAGAACTAAGTTTAATTGTTGGTTAAAAAAATAATGAAAATATCCGCTGAATATAGTTCTCACAATAAGCAATACTTAAAGGAAATTATCAAACACGTATCAGGGAATCAGCAACATAATTTAAGTACATTTAAATTAATGTGATTATGAATTTGAAAAAGTTCTTATTGCATGTAAAATAGAGAAGTAATCCTTGCAAAAACTTATTACTGAACAATAATTTTGTTGCTGTGCTAAAACCGTGCAGGATCATTACTCAGCCCTCATTTTTGAGGCTGTAATCTGCTACTTCAGTAGTGATGAGCAAAAGACAAAACACATTTACAAATCATATTGCTGATCAACTGTAACCTTCAGAATGGTGCTTTTATTGACTTGAAAAAAAGCAAATCAATATATCTCAGACTGAATGACTTTTGGACCAACATTAATCAACCAAAGTGAAGTGTGATATATGTTTTGAGGACTTTACTGAATCATTATTTCATGCATCGATACTCCAGGTCCAGTATACAAAATCAGGCTTGACTATTGTAGCCAGGCTGAAACCAACCTTAGTTTGAAGAGCCGGTTCCAATTCAGGTTCATCAGATTGAAATACAGAACCAAATGGCAAAAGTTGCTATTTACGAAACCCAATCAAATCAAACAAAGTGCATGGCCTCAAAAGCTAACCAAGAACAGGGATCCTCTCAGGCTGTTGCGGCAAACGTGTTTAGTTGTAATTTTCTTTGAAAATAAAAGTGCAGTGACCATATCTTAGACTTCAGAACTCGCTCAGGTAGAAAAGAAGAAAATGTGCAACAATATTAATTCTCTTACAAAATAAAAACTCCTGCATGCCTCTTTATATATCTTTCAAAAGTTTAGAGAGGGATCATTTTCCTCCTGTGCTAAAATGGCAGGAATGGTTTTATCCCTGTTGCTTTGGCCAACTGTCAACTTCATAGGATTTCCTCTAGTTTGTCAATTTACTCTACAGAGGCGGTGGAGCAACAGCGGCGAGGCGGCGGCGGTAAAAGGCGGCAGCGACCAGGTAGGCCCACAGAGGCGGCGGACCTGGGTGGAGCAACAGCGGCGAGGCGGCGGCGGTAAAAGGCGGCAGCGACCAGGTAGGCCCACAGAGGCGGCGGCGGTAAAAGGCGGCAGCGACCAGGTAGGCTTTCACCAAGCCGAGAGCAGGAGAGAGGTAAAAAATAATCGAAGTGTGACGTCACCAGAAAGCAGGTAAGTGATTGGTTGGTGAGTATTTCTCTTTTTTTTTATACAAAACTTCAATTTTATTGTTTCTCGGGTATCTGTGGTGTAGCAGAGACTGCTGACATAAATTAACTGAAGGGTAAATAATACATTTTTAATTAATTACATAGAATGGGAGAGCAGGTGATGTGTTACTGCTGCAATATGTGGGAGCTGGTGGACACCATTGATGTTCACGGTGAACACATTTGCAGTAAGTGTTGGCTGCTCGAGGAACTCCGGCTCCGTGTTGATGAGCTGGAGTCCGAGCTTCAAACACTGCGACACATCAGGGAGGGGGAGAGTTACCTGGACTCCGTGTTTCAGGAGGTAGTCACACCAATTAGAGTAACTAATTCAGAAGTAGCCCGTGGTCAGGGACAGGAAGGTGTGACTACGAGTGAGGCAGGTACAGGGATCCAGGAGGTAGTGTTGGAGGAGCCGCAGCCCTTGCTCTTGTCCAACAGGTTCGAGGCTCTTACTCCCTGTGTGGATAGGAGCGGGGACTGCAGGGAGGATGAGCAACCTGGCCACAGCACCGTGGTAAGGGGGGCCATTCAAGTGGGGGGAGTAAAAAGAAATGTTGTAGTGGTAGGGGATAGTATCATTAGGGGGATAGATAGGGTTCTTTGCAGCCAAGAGCGAGAGTCCCGAAGGCTGTGTTGCCTGCCCGGTGCCAGGGTTAAGGACATCTCCTCTGGGCTGGAGAGAAACTTGGAGTGGGAGGGGGAGGATCCAGTTGTCGTGGTCCATGTTGGTACCAATGACATAGATAGGACAAGGAAAGAGGTTCTGCTGAGGGAGTTTGAGCAGCTAGGGGCCAAATTAAAAAGCAGAACCTCGAGGGTAATAATCTCTGGATTACTACCTGAGCCACGAGCAAATTTGGCTAGGGTAAATAAAATCAGGGAGTTGAATGCGTGGCTCAAAGACTGGTGTGGGAAAAATGGGTTTTGCTTCTTGGGACACTGGCACCAGTACTGGGGCAGGAGAGAGCTGTTCCGTTGGGACGGACTTCACTTGGCCAGTGCTGGGACTAGTGTCCTGGCGAATCGAATAACCAGGGCTGTGGAGAGGGCTTTAAACTAATTAGTGGGGGGGAGGTTTCAAGAGAGCAAAAAATAAAAATGACAACAGAGAGGGTCATAGACATAGGTAGCAGTAGGGGAATCACAAATCAGAGCGTGGCAGGAAGGGACAGAGTGTGTGGAGTAAAAGGTAAACTGGTAAAAAGTGAAAAAGCAGGAACTAAGTGCCACAAAGCATATTTGAAAGTTCTCTATCTGAATGCACGTAGCATTCGTAACAAAATAGACGAGTTAATGGCACAAATAACTACATATGGTTATGATATTGTGGCCATTACAGAAACATGGCTGCAGGGTGACAATGCCTGGGAATTAAACATACCAGGTTATTTAACGATCAGGAAGGACAGGCAGGAAGGAAGGGGAGGTGGGGTGGCTATGTTAATAAAGGAAGGAATCACTGTAATACAGAGTAATGATATTGGGTCAAAAAATCATGATAATGAAACAGTTTGGGTGGAGATAAGGAATAATAAGGGGAAAAAAACATTAGTGGGCGTAGTCTATAGGCCTCCGAACAGTTGCAACTCTATTGGACGGAGTATCAATCAGGAAATAGTTGAGGCATGTAATAAGGGAACATCTATAATTATGGGGGATTTTAACTATCATATTAATTGGACAAATCAAATGGGGCAGGGCTGCCTTGAGGATGAGTTCATTGAGTGTATTAGGGATGGGTTTCTTGAGCAGTATGTAACTGAACCGACCAGGGAGCAAGCAACCTTAGATCTGGTCCTGTGTAACGAGACAGGATTAATTAAAAATGTCCTAGTAAAGGATCCCCTTGGAATGAGTGACCATAACATGGTTGAATTCCATATTCAATTAGAGGGTGAGAAGGTTGGATCTCAAACAAGCGTGCTAAGCTTGAATAAAGGAGACTATGAAGGTATGCGAGCGGAATTGAGTAGAGTGAATTGGGAAAATAGATTAAAGGGTAAGACGACACATGATCAGTGGTGTACATTCAAGGAGTTATTTTACAACTTCCAAAAAAAATATATTCCACTGAAAAGAAAAGGGTGTAAAAGAAAGGACAGTCATCCGTGGCTAAGTAAAGAAATTAAGGATAGTATTCGACTAAAAACAAGGGCATATAAGGTAGCGAAATCTAGTGGGAGGACAGAGGATTGGGAAAACTTTAAAAGGCAGCAAAAAATAACAAAAAGATTGATTAAGAAAGGGAAGATAGATTATGAAAGTAAATTAGCAAAAAATATAAAAACAGATAGTAAGAGTTTTTATAGTTATATAAAAAGAAAAAGGGTGGCTAAAGTAAATGTTGGTCCCTTAGAGGATGAGACCGGGAAATTAATGGTGGGAAATATGGAGATGGCAAAAACACTGAATGAATATTTTGTATCAGTCTTTACAGTAGAGGACACTAAGAATATCCCAACACTGGACAAACAGGGGGCTATAGGGGGAGAGGAGCTAAACACGATCAAAATCACTAAGGAAGTGGTACTCGGTAAAATAATGGGACTCAAGGCGGATAAATCACCTGGACCTGATGGCTTACATCCTAGAGTCTTGAAGGAAGTGGCGGTAGGGATTGTAGATGCATTGGTAATAATTTTTCAAAACTCCCTGGATTCCGCTAAGGTCCCGGCAGACTGGAAAACTGCTAATGTAACACCCTTATTTAAAAAGGGCAGTAGACAGAAGGCTGGTAACTATAGACCGGTTAGCCTAACATCTGTGGTAGGTAAAATTTTGGAGTCCATTATTAAGGAAACAGTAACAGGACATTTGGATAATCATAATTTAATAGGACAAAGTCAGCATGGTTTTACGAAGGGGAAGTCATGTTTGACAAATTTGCTGGAGTTCTTTGAGGAAGTAACATATAGAGTGGATAAAGGGGAACCAGTGGACGTAGTGTATTTAGACTTCCAAAAGGCATTTGACAAGGTGCCACACAAAAGATTATTGCTTAAGGTAAAAAATCACGGGATTGGGGGTAATATTCTGGCATGGATAGAGGATTGGCTATCTAACAGAAAGCAAAGAGTTGGGATAAATGGTTCATTCTCAGACTGGCAATCAGTAACTAGTGGTGTTCCACAGGGGTCAGTGCTGGGTCCCCAACTCTTCACAATCTATATTAACGATTTGGAGGAAGGGACCAAGTGTAACATATCAAAATTTGCAGATGATACTAAGATGGGAGGGAAAGTAGTGAGTGAGGAGGACATAAAAAACCTGCAAGGGGACATAGACAGGCTAAGTAAGTGGGCAGAGATTTGGCAGATGGAATACAACACTGGAAAGTGTGAGGTGATGCACTTTGGCAGGAAAAATCCTAGAGCAATTTATTATCTTAATGGCAAGAAACTGGAGAGTACTGAAGTGCAAAGGGATCTGGGGGTCCTGGTGCACGAAACTCAAAAGGTTAGTATGCAGGTGCAGCAAGTGATTAAGAAGGCAAATGGAATGTTGGCTTTCATTGCTAGGGGGATAGAATATAAAAATAGGGAGGTATTGCTTCAGTTGTACAAGGTATTGGTGAGACCGCACCTGGAATACTGCATACAGTTTTGGTGTCCTTACTTAAGGAAAGACATCCTTGCTCTCGAGGCAGTGCAAAAAAGGTTCACTCGGTTAATCCCGGGGATGAGGGGGTGGTCATATGAGGAGAGGTTGGGTAGATTGGGACTCTACTCATTGGAGTTCAGAAGAATGAGAGGCGATCTTATTGAAACATATAAGATTGTGAAGGGGTTGGATCGGGTGGATGCGGGGAGGATGTTCCCGATGACGGGTGAGACGAGAACTAGGGGACATAGTCTTAGAATAAGGGGCTGCTCTTTCAAAACTGAGATGAGGAGGAACTACTTCACTCAGAGGGTGGTAGGTCCATGGAATATGCTGCCACAAAAAGCTGTAGAAGCTACAACATTAATTAAATTTAAAACAGAAATAGACAGTTTCCTAGAAGTAAAGGGCATTAAGGGTTACGGGGAGCGGGCAGGAATTTGGACATGAGTCTAGGTTCGGATCGGTCATGGCCCTGTGGGTAGTGGAGCGGGCCCAGGGACTGTGTAGCCTGATTCTGCTCCTATTTCGTGTGTGCAATTCTGTTAGATGCAGGAGATGGTTCTGTGATAGATAGTAGATTGGCGGTTAGGATCAGATCAGCCATGATCTTATTGAATGGCGGAGCAGGCTCGAGGGGCCGTTTGGCTTACTCCTGCTCCTATTTCTTATGTTCTTATGTTCTTATTAGTACTTATCCAGCTAAGCTTCCAGCCCACATTGGGAGCTCAGTGGAGGGAGGTGAAAAATCATGTGCCGGCAAGTTTAAAGGGTTTCAACATTGTGGGAAAATTGTAAATGGCGTGGAGCCTAAAAATCCGAATGCACTGGAAAGGGGATGGGGCAGAATTTCTGCTCGCTGCTTTGACCTGCCGATGGCTCAAATCCCAATGGAGTCATTTAGATAATGCAGGCAGGTGCCCGAGCTGTAGTAGCACAAGAAGGTTGCCCGTCCACAGAAATAGTGGAATCTGGGGGCCGTACGCTGCCACTCTGAGAGGGGGAGACAGAGGTCACCCAGACTGAAGAAAAGAAGGTGTGGAAGAAACTTTATTTTCTTCCTCGATGTATGGCCCCATGACAGTGGCAACCCTTCTGGGATAGATTGCCATTTGTCTTTTCAATTTTATACCCCAACCTAGGCAGCCCTCTGGTACCATGCCAGCCAAAACAATGGACTAGAAATTCATTGTAGCCCAGGAATGGGCAGTATCTTTAGAAAAGTTTGAGAATTAGCACCAGGCGCTAATGCTTTAGACTGCACCCAAAATTCATTGTCACTGCTCAAAGAAATGATTGAGGTGCTAAATCAAGTCTTAAAGGCCTAGCTCAGTGGCGTTACACTCAAAGGGTGGACTAATATCGGGTGCAGTCTAATCTCAACTCATTATTGCCACAGGCTTTTCCCAGTACTTAAAGGGAAGGTTCATTGATGCTGCAGCACCTCATTCTCAGCATTGCTGGCTGTGCAGCTGCCTCAGCAAGGAGAAGCACAACAAGGAGAAGGAGCCGGAGGACTGAAACAGGTGTGCTCATGGCAGATGCACCTCAGTCAGGTGGTCAGGGTGATTAAGTGCTTCAACAAATGCTACATGCCACCATCTGTACCACAAGCTTCACACACTGCCCAAAGCACCACACCCCCAGCGCTCACCCACCAACAATCTCTACCTATCAACACGCACACTCACATCTCACGCCTTGCACACAGTGACAGCTATTCAACTATGGCAGGCGCAAGGGTCATTAGTTATTAGGATGAATGTGATATGCGTGATATGCTTATGCATAAGTTTATTAATAGAGTTTGCAATATTTTGTGGTCTCTCTCATTACACCTTTGCGCCTAGGAGGATGCTGTGATATGACATGACACAGGGATGGTATGATGGGCATGTGGTGAGCAAAAGGGATCTGGGGTTTAAGTCAACCTGCTGTGAGGCGGGAGGTCTATTTGCAGGAGGTGGCAGAGTTCTGTGACCAGCACCTTGGTGATGCGGAGCCGTCTAATACACTGCTCCTCGCTTAATTGAAGGTAGGAGAAGTGCTGTCGGAATCCCCTTGGAGGGTAAGGCCTCCTGGTGAGAGCCCTGATGTCCCTCCTCATCCCTCTGTGCACATGTTCCTGTACTTCTGGCTGTCTACACTCCCTCTGCCATAGATCCGGGAGGGTGAGGTGGCATGCCAGTACAGCCCCCGTTAATGTTGCCAAGTGTAACAGTTTGAATCTTTGAACAATAAATGTAGCCACTTTGCACTTGCCAGAAGACTGCTGATAAAAAAGAAGCTTGAAGTTACTCATACAAACTGCTCCACTGGCTGAAACTGACAAGAAGCCACTGAAACTAATCTGCACTGACAGCTGCGAGTGATTAATGCTGATGCCTTTAAATAATGTCGCTGGAGCCGGCTTCCTGCAGCTGTGCGCCTGCTGTCCCGGTCGCTGTCTGGTCGAGGCGCAATGGTAAGTGGCGACAATGAATTTTGCAGATCGGGCGCCCGGTGAATGTTGCACGCTCACTAATGTCACAATCTGCCTGGCGTTGAAGCCCCCGGCGGTACCTCGTACTGGGGGCGCAATTGGGGGGGGCCGGATTTGCCGTGTGGCGCTGGATTCGCCTCGCCCTGGCGCTACTGCATCAGCGCCCTATTACCGCCCTCTGCAGGCGCTAACGGGAGGTGCTAACCTACCGAATTTTTCCACCAATGACTGTTAACAAACTATTGCTCAGTGGGTGTTCTTACCTGACAGTCACACACATGCGTGCTTTCCAGTAGGTGTCACTGGATAGTGACTTCATCAGGTTTGGGAGTCAGTTTTATGAATTACATTGCCACTTTGTGTGAACATGAAATTTGTTGAATAATAGTAGTGTTAAATTACCATTGGCCACAATGAAGGCTTCAGTTTTGCTGCTCTATAGTGCAAAGTGCAGCTGACAACACCTCAATTATAGTTCAGGCTGCTCCTGGCTGCAAATTCTATTCTCACCGATAGGAAAGAGCTCTGTGGATGCTTATACGCATGCGGTGAGTTCAGCTCCCCTACTGGCTATTTTATAGTGTTAGGAGCGAGCGGGCATACTATTAAAAGTGTTGCAATACGTTTATAATGTGGTCAGGGGTGCAACAGACTCCTGAGCATTCTTAAAGCTCAGCTTCACACTGTAATGGAGTTATACTTCACATGCTGTCAAGAGGTCAAAGGTTGTGACCCTGAGGGGTGTCACACTGATTGACGTTAGTGCATTCTGGATTCAGATTGGGACCTGATTACTGAGTTATGTTGGCACTTTTGCATCGATATGCACCTGAAAGCACTTTGCATTGATGGAAGAATAATAGTATAACTGCAGTCTAAGATGCTGCAGATTCGAATGTGCAGCATTCTGATCTGAGTGCTGAGTTGTGCCTTAATGCCCACAAGTCAAAATATCACCTCCAATATTTTTAATTATCCTAGAATAGATGATTTTTCTCTGCTCCCTCCAGAACTCATAACTCAGCTGGCAGAGGTAAATTAGATACATTTTTCTGATAAAATGGTCAGAGTTCCTTCAAAGATTGTTTAACTCCTTTTCACACACAAACATTTAAAGAGCATGGTCCAGAAATTGGGCTGCTTAACGCCACCCGTTAGCGCTGGAATTCTGAAAGAAAATGGCGTCCGCCGCTCTAATGCCCGCCTCTGGCGCGGGACTCGGCGGCCATCATTTTGGTGAGGGCCATAGTGCTGCCGATAGCGACACTGGCCCTGGACATACAAATCGGGATAGCATGACGTCAGTCGACGTGCAACACCGACTTAACGCCACGCTCTACGAACATGGACCTTTGCGCTGACTTTAGCACTGGGTCCTAAGCTCGCTCTGAAAAGCGAGCGTGCAGCAGACCGACAGAGATGCTGTCAGCACTGCTTAAAGGGACACACATCTTTCAGGTAAGTTTGCATTTAAGCTTTTGGACTGGATTTTTATACTTTATTTAAGTAGTGGCTTGGCGCAATAGATGTTAAAAGTTTTTAAAGTGTGCCTTGAATGGTAAAGGAAGGCCTCTGAGAAGTCAGAAAATGTTGGAAATGCTCAGTAGGTCAGGCAGCATCCGTGGAGAGAGAAACAGAGTTCACGTTTCAGGTCGAGATGCTGCTTGAACTGCTGAGTATTTCCAGCATTTTCTACTTTTATTTCAGATTTCCAGAATCCGCACGCAGAGGGAAGAGGAAGGCGCAGAAGAGGAGAAAACACAAGGAAGGATGCAACCCAGACAGCCCCTTTCTGACCGGGATTTCTGGGATGGAATCATCCGTCCGCGGTACCAGTGATCACAAACCCAATTTGCCTGTCAACAATTGTCCCTCACCTTACTTTCCCTCTGTTACTGACCATCACAGCGTCCTCTTGGCCACAATCCTGAAATAAAAGCCACCACAAAGCAAACTTTCCAATCCAACTTTATACATCTATCCATCCAATATGACATCAAGAAATCAACTAATCACCCTTATGCATTCCCTTAGTGACTGTCTTGTATGTGCCTTTGCCTATCCTACTGATGTCACTCAGTGCTACTCCACTGGCTGCAGCATGGCTGATGGAAGGCTGCTGACTTTCAGTGAGGGACACTGCAAATGGACTTGCAGGTTGACCTTGTGGCTGGTGACTGGGAGTGTGAAATCGAATGACAGTGTTTCTTCTTCTTCTTCTTTTTCACTCTCCTCTCCCTCTTCTTGTTCAACCACTGGATGGGAAAGCAAGAGGTGCATGCGAGAAAGAGGGTAACGTATGAGGATACCAGCATCTTGTATCCTTTCAGCCCGCCAGTGGCCAAGGGCTCAGCCATGCTCCTGCCAAGAATGGCCAGCACCGTCTCCTGCAAGGGAGTGAGGTGAAGCTAGGAATGGGAGATACACCTCGTGTTTGGTACAGATTGTTGGTAGGTGAGTGATTGGGGGGTTGGGGGGGAGTCGTGCATTGAGCACTGTGTGACGCTAGTGGTGCAGTTGGTAGGAGATGGTTTTTGAAGATGCATTCACTGACCTTGACCAGTGGTCTGAGGTCATGAAGCTTCTTTGGGCACTGGCGCCAGGTGGTGGGGATGACACTACTGGCAGTGATGGCCTTGGTGATGTGGCCCCTCACCGTTCTTTCTGGAGAGCCTCCTGGCCCATGTGGGTAGAGGACCTCCCTTGCAGTGTTGACCTCCTGCACAAAGCTGGAGTGCTGCATGCGAGACCCTGGGTGCCATTCCCTGGCTTGCTGAGCCATTTGTGTTAGTGCTGAGGCACTTTTCCCATTTTTTTAGGTGTGGAAGGCAATTCAGCTTTATGAGCTGAAGACTCCCTTTTGGGAATTCTTTTTAATGTTAATTTTTTTTTCAGAAGGCAGTTGACCCCTAAAGGCTAAAAACTGCCTATTTTTAAATGTTTTTTTATTTTTTATTTTAGTAGGCAGTTCCCCTTTAAGGCTTTCTAAAGTGACAGCCTTGCTTTAAGAGAAGGCTTTAAGAGAAGGTTGCTCTTGCTGCAATGACACTACGGCCACGCTACATTGGACCTCCTGCTGAGAGTACCGCCAGGAGAACCAGCCTTGCACTGTGAGTTTAATGCTGCGCTAATGTTAATTACCAAGGAGCACCAATTTATCGGCGCTGCCAGCGCTATAAGTTTCGGCGGCTGTTGACTGCGGCTGGCGGTTCCACCGGCAGGTTTCCAGCACTCTCGAATTTCTAGGTCCAAAAATCCTGAAGCTATTTTATGTGGGAAATGTGACATATGGTACTCAGTGACTGATTCACCAACCGCTCCTTCGCTATTTAATATCTCAAACCCTTTCCTAATTTTGAAAATTTATATTAGATTTCCACAATCTTCTCCACTTCAGTAAATATAGTTGTAATTTGTTGACTTTCTCTTCAAGATTATATTCTCTCATTCCCGCTGGTTGTACCTTTTCCAATATTCTTTTTATGACAGGGTGCTCAATACTGCACACAGTTTTCCTACAGTAGCCTAACTAAATTCTTGTGCAAATTCATCGTCACCTTATTGCTTTTCTATTCAGAGCCTTTGGGCTGGATTTTCAATGACCCGTGGAGTCGGGTTTGGAGGCGGGTGGGGGGGTTAAAGTTGCAGATTCGGGGGTCCCGACCCCATCCCGCCTCCAACCAGCCTCCATGCCAGTTTCGCTGGCGGCGGGTACCCGACCTGTGCTGAGACCCGACTCCCCGAGGCGGGAAGGATTAGTGACAATTAACTGCCTCTTAACAGGTAGTTAACAGGCAGTTTTTTGCCTAATCCCTATTTTAAAAGGTGAAATGTGGGCTTCCTGACAGGTGGCAACCACGCCAAGTTATCGGGGCGGACCGTGGGTCTGCAGGGGTTGGGGGGGTCGATATATCCGGTGGGCAGGTGAGTGATGGGTGCATGTGTGCAGAGGTAAGTGTGTCAGGTAAGTGCTAAGTGTGGGAAAAAGTTTTACTTACCTTAACTTCCTCCTGCAGGTGTCAGCCCTTCAGTTCTCGGGAGTCAGAAATCTCACTGGCACAGAAAGCAGAAAAGCCGTGGTCCTGTCAAAAACTGCAGCCTTCTGTTTTCTGTGCTGGAATGATTTCTAACTCAGCCTAAGAGTTAGAAATCATATTGTCAGTGTTTGACAGCTTCACAGATAATATACAAATGGGTAACCCGTCTCCTGGCAGTGGGTTGACTGCCCGCCCCCGTTAAAATTGGAAGTGGGTGGGTTGGAGGCGGGTTGGGGTCGGAATTCAATTTTTTAACACTTTAACCTCACACCCGACCAGAACACACCCGTTTTTTGGGGGGTTAAAATTCCCCCCCCCCCCCCCCCCCCCGGAGTTCCATTAGATCTTTTTATGGCTTTTCCAACTGCAATCCTGCTTTTAAATATTTGTGTATCCCTAGATCTCTGTTCCCCCACTCCACTGAGAATTTTACTGTTCATACTTATCCGTAAATGTTGATAAAATCCACTCTATGTTTAAATCACTTTAATACATGGAATATAAGACACCAGCTGTCTCTTGCTATTCCAAGAAATATTCATTAACTCCTTGGTCTGATTGGCACCAAGGCGGAAACCTAACGGATCTCTGGACGGGGGACCAGAAAATGGGGTGGAACACAGTTCTGATGGGATTTCATCTCACTTGCATCCTGCAAAGGTTTCCGGTGGTGGGGGCAGGGGGCATGGGAGAATCTTCCTCTGCTGCGCCCATGTCAAGGAGGTATACCTGCGGAGTTCCTGGAAATCTTGCCCAATATGCCCTTTAAAGGCCTCAGTGGTACTCTCGCCACCTGAGAGCTGACGTGAATCTCTTTGAGACCCAAGAAATAGCCTTAAGGCCATCACAACAAGAGGGAATTAAGTTATTTACCTTGGAAATAGTCCACTGGCACAAATCAGAGCTGAAGACGAACTTACTGCAAGTACTATTGAACTCTTCCTGGGCCTCCTTTTCTCTGTTGAAGCGGCACGGTGCTACTCCACCATTCCAGCTGACACTTTAGGGTAGGCACTGCTGAAACACCCTTACTATGGTGATGCACTCACCTGAGTATGCAAATTACCCTGTCCCTGTAATTAGGGATGAGATCGAGGCCTCCTCACTTGGGCCCACGTTTGGTCCTCTCTACTACAATTCCACTGGCAGAATTGTAATTCTGGCTCTCTACTCTCTACATTCTGTCCTTCAGTCATCCATTTATTCATGCTGTCACTTCACCTTCAATACCATGGGCCTTGGGCTTTAATCTTCACGACATGTCTCTATGTGGCACTTTGTTGAACACTTTTTGAAAGTCGCAATATAAGACATCCACTGTATACCCTTTGCTATATTCAATAGTTTCCTTCAAATTTTTGTAATCATGCATGTCCTATTCTTTACAAATATATGTTGACAGTCCTTGATTGGCTCATACCTTTCTAAGTGTCCTATAATGCTATACCTTAATATAGACCTAGAAATTGGAACTTTTAGCGCCGGCCGTTAAGGCCAGTTTTAAAGTAAAGATGGTGGCCGCCTCACTTCCGCCCACTTCCAATGTGGAACACAGCAGCCACCATATTGGGCAGGTTGGCAGTGCTGCGTTGCCTGCGCTCGCCTCAAATATTTTAATGATCAGGAGCGTGACGTTAATTGTGCAATGCCGAGCGATTTAAGAACATAAGAACATAAGAAATAGGAGCAGGAGCAGGCCATTCGGCCCCTCGAGCCTGCTCCGCCATTTAATGAGATCATGGCTGATCCGATTTTGGCCACAACTCCACTTTCCTGCCTGTTCTCTATAACCCTTGACTCCCCTGTTGCTCAAAAATCTGTTTATCTCAGCCTTGAATATATTGAATGACTCAGCTTCCACAGCTCTCTGGGGTAAAGAATTCCAAAGATTCACGACCCTCTGAGAGAAGAAATTTTTCCTTACCTCCGTCTTAAATGGGCGACCCCTTATTCTGAGATTATGCCCCCTCGTTCTAGATTCTCCCACGAGGGGAAACATCCTCTCAGCATCTACCCTGCCCAACCCCCTTAGAATCTTATATGTTTCAATAAGATCACCTCTCATTCTTCTAAACTCCAATGAGTATAGGCCCAACCTGCTCAACCTTTCCTCATAAGACAACCCTTCCATCCCAGTAATCAACCTAGTGAACCTTCTCTGAACTGCCTCCAATGCAAGTATATCCCTCCTTAAATAAGGAGACCAAAACTGTATGCAGTACTCTAGGTGTGGTCTCACCAGCGCCCTGTACAGTTGTAGTAAGACTTCCCTACTTTCATACTCTATCCCCCTTGAAATAAAGGCCAACATTCCATTTGCTTTCCTAATTACTTGCTGCACCTGCATGTTAACTTTTTGTATTTCATGTACAAGGACACCCAAATCCCTCTGTACCGCCGCATTCTGTAGTCTTTCTCCATTTAAATAATATTTTTCTTTTCTATTCTTCCTACCAAAGTGGATAACTTCACATTTTTCCACATTATACTCCATCTGCCAAATTCTTGCCCACTCACTTAACCTATCTATATCCCTTTACAGACTCTTTATGTTCTCCTCACAACTTGCTTTCCCACCTATCTTTGTATCGTCCGCAAATTTGGCTACAATACACTCGCTTCCTTCATCCAAGTCATTAATATAGATTGAAAATAGTTGAGGCCCCAGCACTGATCCCTGTGGCACCCCACTAGTTACAGATTACCATCCTGAAAATGACCCATTTATCCCGACTCTGTTTCCTGTTAGTTAGCCAATCCTCTATCCGATCTAATATATTACCCCCAACTCCATGAGCTCTTATCTTATGCAGTAAGCTTTTATGTGGCACCTTGTCGAATGCCTTTTGGAAATCCAAATACACTACATCTACTGGTTCCCCTTTATCCACCCTGCTCGTTACCTCCTCAAATAACTCTAATAGATTTGTCAAACATGATTTCTCTTTCATAAAACCATGTTGACTTTGTTTGATTGTATTATGATTTTCTAAATACCCTGCTATTACTTCCTTAATAATGGATTCGAGCATTTTGCCAATGACAGATGTTAGGCTAACTGGCCTATAGTTTCCTGCTTTCTGTCTCCCTCCTTTTTTGGATAAGGGCGTTACATTTACGGTTTTCCAATCCGCTGGGACTTTTCCAGATTCAAGGGAATTTTGGAAGATTACAATCATCCGCTATCTCTGTAGTCACTTCTTTTAAGACCCTAGGATGCAGGCCATCAGGTCCAGGGGACTTGTCAGCCTTTAGATCCATAAGTTTGCCTAGCACTTTTTCTCAACGTTTCCTGACGAAAGGTCATCGACCTGAAATGTTAACTCTGTTTCCCTCTCCACAGATGCTGCCTGACTTGTTGAGTATTTCCAGCATTTTCTGTTTTTATTTCAGATTTCCAGCATCCGCAGTATTTTGCTTTTGTATCAGCCAATTGAATGCCTGTTCTATACAAGTTAGAGGCCAGCACTCAACCGGAGCAGGTCAGTGAGTTCTGCCATGTAATGTGTACAGAACAGCATATGGTTACAAATAGTCTGGGGGACTTGTACTGCATCTAAAGGCCTGATCCATTACTGTCGGTCAGTTGTGTAACACAAGACGTACACTTGTACACCAGATTTGCAAATCTTACTAATAAGCGCTTGCAGTTGTGTCAGCAAACTGGAAATGAAATGATATTTGGGTGTTTAAATGTTTACTGTTATTGTTACAAACTTCTGTATTGAATATGCATCCTGTTCCTCTGAAGTAACAGGTGTGTGCTTATCACATTTTCAATTAAAGGAGCCCTAAGGACGTTTTCCTGTTTCTGAAGGAATTTGTACATCTGCATTTACTCGTATCGATATTCAGGTGTTCAGGGTCTCCAGTAAACTTTTCACATCTCTTGGTCTTCTCAGGGAGGAATCATTGATGACCTATGCTGGCTCTGACATCCAGTATTGCAAACAAATCTCCCAATTCCAGTACACCATTGCCCTTTCAAGATGCTTATCCGGGTACTTTCTAGAGAGATATACTCCTAAAGACTTACAGTGAAAAGCCTGTGTAATAACAAAGCTTATTCACTATGTATGTGTATTAAAAGAATAGGTTGTTTTTATTAGTACTCTAGGGAGTAGAATCAGAAATATTGGTTGCATTCTTTAAAAATGACAGATTAGTGTATTTTTATGCTTTGATTTATCTTGTATACCCTCTCTGTCAACCGAGAAACATAACCGGAAACATTGCACTTCACTTTCATCAATCGCGATTTCCTGATAAGGTCGCACAGATATTTCCTTCGGCCTCCTGCTGATCTTACTGTCTGAAAAAGTGCATTGCACAGGAGGTTCTGCGCTTCACTCATTAAATCAGCAAGCAGCACCAAAATAATGGTGCTGCCTGCGCTCATTTTATGGGCGGCCGTTAACTTTGGCCCCCATTGGCACCACCCGTTTTCGGGCTCAATCGAATTTCTAGGCCATAGTTTCTAGCAGTTTACCTATTATTGATGTATTGATCTACAGCTACCTGGCTTATCCCTTTACCTTTTTGAACAGGGGCGTAGCATTTTCCGCCTTCCAGTCCTGTTTCCAATAAACTTTGGAAAATTATGGTTGGTATCTCTGCAATGTCATCACGAACGTCCTTTAGTATGCTGCAGTGTAGACCATCTCGCTCTGGTGCCATATCAACTTTAATTTTCATTAACCCTTTTAATACCATTATCTTCTTAATATAGTTATCTATTAGTTGTCTGGAGGTGGGAAAATATGAAGACTTTGAGTCACTGCGAGGAGATTACTCTTGATATAGTGGGCTGATATTCTATGATTCCGACTGGAGAGGGCATACAGGTGGAAAAGCTGAATCTGAAGCTGATTACCCATTCTTCCCTCTATCTCTTCCTTCAAAGAATGTTTCTTTCACTTACGCATCCTGCCAATAGTAAAGTTACCAGGCATCACTGCATCATATTGGTGCCAATTGAAAATGTGTTCCAAGAAGTGTCCTGGAGATTCCAATGTATGTTTTGCTCCTTTATGTTTCCATAGAGGAGTCTGAGGAGTAGGGGCTCGCAGTGCCAGAGTGTGAAGGTCAATCCACTTCTCATCACACTGCATCACTCAGTCCACCTGCTGCAAACATCTGTAACTAGTGGGGTGCCACAGGGATCAGTGCTGGGGCCTCAACTATTTACATGGCTCCTTTAAATACCACAGCTGAATGCGCGTCATTGATGACATCATCAGACCTGCACCATTTAATAGGGTCGGGTAACGCGCAGGGCAGGCTTAATAGGCCCCATTAGTGCAAAGTCAATTTCTGCAGCGGGATGGAAGCAAGAATGGGGTTGCGACCCGCCACGCCGACCGTCCGCACCCGACCCGCCCAGGTAAAGAAAATTCCGGCCAATGTTTCAGGTCGATGTCCTTTTGTCAGAACTGGGTAAACGTCATCGAACTAAAAGGTTAACTCTGTTTTTATTTATGTGTTCAAGTCTTGCCCTATGGCTTGAACTCAATACCTTCTGACTTAGCGGTAACGGTGCTACCATTGAGCCAAGCTGGCACTGTTGCGTCAGATGCTAACTCAGTAAAGTGCTCTTCCCAGACCCCAAGAATTGGACAAGCGAGATCAGCCATTTGATAGGAATTATTATGCTTCCACGATGGAGTAATCATTGAGGCAGTTTGAAGGCATTGGCTGATGTAGCGCCAGGTGAATGCACATACCACTTCGACCTTTGACTTATGGCTTTAATTGCATTGAGCACCTGAGTTTTCGTTATCTGAAGTGCAGATCTGAACATTCCAAAGTCCCAAAGTTAGAGAACAGCAGTAAATGGTGAAGTATTTTTTTTATGAGGGTGCCTCTCTTAAAGACATCCAGAATCAGTTTGCTCACTTTCGACCCAGCTGCAGTCATGTGACTGCTCAAGCAGATTCTCACAGATTCTCCGACCTAGCATTCCACTCCGACTGGAAGAAGTTTTGAAGTTCCCCCTTTACAGTGCCGTGTTATATTCCAGTGGGAGGTCATAGGCGCTACCCCCACGTCAAGGATCTGTATCTGTGGTATTCCTGAGCTACCCAAACGGGGCTAGAAATTTGGTATTGTCCCTGTTGGGGTGCAAAATTTGAAAAAGTTATAGAATTAGCGCCAGGCACTAATCCTTCTGACCTACCGCTAAATTGATTGTTAGCGCTCCAAGAAAGAACTGGAGCGCTAAATCAAGCGCTAATCACCTAACTTAGGGCGCTGCACACAGAGAGCAGAGCGCTACCCGCAGAGTGATAACCAGTTTCAGGTGTACTCCAATCGGGACTCATCATGCACACTGGCTCCTTCCAGTTCTTAAAGGGGAGGTTCAATCATTCTGCACAACCTCATTCTCAACATTGCTGGCTCTGAAGGCGACCTCCAAGCAACTCAACAGCTGCACCTCTTATCCTCATGGCTGATCCCAGTCCCAGGGAGAGAGCTCGCCATTTCAGCAACCAGGCATTGGAGGCATTGGTCGCGGCAGTCGAAAGAAGGAGGGCAGTGCTGTTCTCGGCCACTGGCAGGAGGCCATTGCCCCAGGTCTTCAGGGCAATGTGGAGGGAAGTGGCCCAGGACGTCTCGGCCAGCAGTGTGGTCCTCAGGACCCTCACACAGTGCCGTAAAAAATTCAACAACCTCACTCGGGTGGTCAGGGTGAGTACATGCTTCAACAAGTCCTACGTACCTGCATCTGGACCTCAGTCTGTACACACTGCACAAACCACCACACCCCCACCACTCACCCACCAAGCATCTCCACCTACTAAAACTCACATCCACATCTCATGCCTTGCCTACAATCACAGCTATTCAACTATGGCAGGCACATCTCCTAAACACATAGCCGCACACTCACTCACACACTTTCCTTTCTCTTGCAGGCCAAGCTGGGCCACAATAGGAGGGAGCAGGAACGAACAGGCGGGGTGAAGTGGACATCCAACAGCTTTCAGACATGGAGGAGCGAGTGCTGAGAGTCATTGGGTGCCAGGTGGTGGGCGCCGTGGCCGTTGGCGATGTCGACCCCTTGGAGGCAACAATGGTATGTTCATCCCCTCTCCTCTCATTCCACATCCTCCTCACACCAAAAGCCTTTCCCACTTTCCAGCTCTTGATACTGTCTGCGTTCCTTGCTCCCTTCCTGACCCCCTGCCATCACCTTAACGTGAGTCTTGTGCCTTTATGCTTTCAGGTAATCAGCAACCAGCTGACCAGCCTGTCCCTGAGCCTCCCAGTGAGAGTGAGGCGGGAGAAGAGGAGGAGGAAGAAAGCACCGTGTCAATGCATGTCTCACCCGCAGGCACCACCTCAGATACTGGGACTAAGCGATCTTTAGAGGCAAGTTTAGTAGAGGGGACTGCACTGGGTGATGCACTGGGGACGAGTGGGCTGCAGCAAGGCCAGGGGGAAAGGGCAGCTCGGGAGCCAGCTCCCTGGAGGGCGAGTTCGCGCGTGAGTTCTGCTGCGCAGGACTCAGATGAGGACCTCGATGGGGAGGCATTCAAAAGAAGGGTGATGGGCATGCACACCGAGATGATAGGTGCAATGGCAAGGGTGCCCGAGAGCCTGTCGGCAATGGTAAGGAGCGTGGAGGAGTCCACCTCCAACATTGCACAGAGCTCTGCGCACACCATGCACAGTCTGCCAAGGATGGTGGACTTCCTGAGAGACCGTGGGGACCCAGACTTCATGCTACGTGTGCTGGGCGATGTGGCAGCATTCATTGCAGCACAGGCGGAAGCCACGCAATGTCTTAGTGCTGTAATGCAGTCAATAGTTGTTGCCATCGAGTCTCAGACTGCTCTCATGCAGTCTCAGCTTGATGCCTCGCAAGCTCTGACTGCTGCCATCATCGCTGGGTCCACCACAGTCCACCAGGGCTTTCACAGTGTCGCAGCAGGCCAGCAATCTGTGCTCCAGCAGATTGGTAGTGATGCTGAGGTGCTGCCCCAGGGGAGTGGCAGTGGGTCAGTGGAGCAGGAACCTGCTGTCCTCTCCCAGGATGACAGCATTCCTGCTCCCACCACTGCCACTCCACCATTGCCCTTGTCGCTGCCTGTCATCCAGCCAGCCCAGACTGCTGCCGCCCAGCCTGAGGCGGTGCAATCTACAGCCGGGCCTTCCAGGCTCAGAGCTGGTCGAGGGCGTCCTGCAAGGCCATCTGTAGTCTCTGGCACTGACACTCAGCGGCCTTCCACCAGCCGTGCTGCAGCCACTGGGGACAGACTACGTAGGAAAAAGCACTGTAATGAGGGGAAGTAAGGGTTTGCACAAGGGTGATTAGTTAATAATGTTGTTGTTGTATATATGTGTTTACTGAATGTTGATAAATTTATTAATTGAATTTTGCAGAATTTGTGCTGTCTCTCATTTCAGCTTTGCGCTGTGATATGGCATGCAAAATGGATGGAATGATGGGGATGTGGTGAGCAACCGGGATGGGGGGTAGAATTTATTGGAACTGATTGAGTGGCTGCCTCCTCCCTCGCTGCTATTCCTCCTCCTCCTCCTCCTCCTCCTCCTCCTCTCCCTCTTCCTCCTCCTGAGGTGGTCCCGCTATACCTGGTGGCAATGGCTGGGCCCTCATAATGGCCAAGTTGTGCAACATGCAGCACACCACAACGAAAAGGGGCACCCGCTCAGCCGAGTACTGGAGGGCTCCTCCCGAGCGGTCAAGGCAGCGGAACCTTTGCTTGAGCACTCCGATGGTCAGCTCAATGATGTTCCTGGTGGCAGCATGGCTCTCATTGTATGAGTGTTGGGCAGGAGTGTTGGGGTTGTGGAGGGGATTCATGAGCCAGGTGGAGATCGGATACCCCTTGTCTCCCACCAGCCAGCCGCGAGCTTGATGTGGTGGCTGGAAGAGTGCTGGCACACCGGTCTGGCAGGATGAAGGCTGCGGCCAGGATAGTGGGCATTGATGGTGAGGATTCGCTGTGTGTGGTCGCACACCAACTGGACATTAAGTAAGTGGTAGCCTTTGTGGTTTTGGAAGACCTCAGGATCGTTATGGGGTGCCCGCAAAGCGACGTGGCTGCAGTCAATGGTGCTCTGCACCATGGGGAAGCCCACTATCCTGGCAAAGCCACATGCACGCTCGTCCTGCTTCTCTCTGGTGATGGGGAAGGAACTGTAATCCCTTCTCCTTCTGTAGATAGCCTCTGTGACCTCCCAGATCGGCAATGGACGGCGAACTGCGAGATGTTAGCTATGTCTCCTGCTGCAGACTGGAAGGATCCGCTGGCGTAGAAATTGAGGGCGACGGTGACCTTGATGGCCACTGAGAGAGCCGTGGTGGTCCTGATCTGAGGCTCGAGGTCTGGCTGCAGGAGGTGGCAGAGCTCAGTGACCACCTCCTTGCTGAAGCGGAGGCTTCTAAGACACTGCTCCTCAGTTAAATTTATGTAGGAGAAGAGCTCCCGGAATACCCTGGGAGGGTAAGGCCTCCTGTTGAGAACCCTGATGGCCCTCCTCCCTCTGGCCACATTTTCCAATCTTTGTCTCTGCCTCTGACGTTGATGCTGAAGGGCGAGGTCGAGTGCCAGTACAGCCCCCATTAATGTAACCAAGTGTAGGACTTTGAAATCCTAACAGAATGAAAGTGACAAATTTTTAGCAGGCAGAACACTCCTGAAAGTAAGAAACGTTTAACTCACTGAAAACGGCTGTTTTGCAATGTGAAACTGAGAAGGTCGCATTGATTGGCCACTAAAATGAAAGCGGATGTTGATCCCTTTAAATACCGCTCCTACTGCAGCCATCCGTTGTTCAGGCAAGGCGCTAAGGCACGGGGCGACAGTCAATTTTGCATCGGGGTCGTTAACGGGGTGTTCCAAACTCATTGACATTACGATCTGCCAGGCGCTAAAGGCCTAGGCGCTAACTGTTAGCGCCAGCGCTAAATCCCGGGTGAATTTTGTGTGCGGCGTTGGATTTGCGCCCCACCGCAAACCCATTAGCACCCCTGTTAGCGCCCTCCCCCAGGCACTAACGGGAGGCTCTAACATGCCGAATTTCTCCCCCTCTGTTTACCAACTAAAGATAAGTTACCTTCAGCAGAAGCCTCATTGGCTCCAGTGGGAGCTGATGTATAAACACTGACTTGTTTTGTTGGGCCCTACCTGGGCCCAATCGCTGCCCTCGCAACAGTATGGAGCCGTTTCAGTTTTTCTAGCATTGTCAGTCCACCCTGACCATGCAGATGGTCCCTCCTCCCGGGATTTGGGATCGGATGGGCACCAGTCCGTTTGGGAAGCTGGGAGCTGTGCTCCACCGGCACAAGTGCAATGGTATGGGACTCCAGGAATTTTGGCCCCACAATTGTAGCCCTGACCAGTAGCAGTGTAAGGGAGATCAGATAGTATTTCTTTAAAAAAACTGAATAATGTTTAGCATGGAGTGAAGTTTAATGTTTCGAGTTATATTATGTGAGTTTCTCTATAGGGCAACACGGTGGCATAGTGGTTAGGATGGGATATGTTAGGGGGAATTAAATACGTGGGGTTACAGGGATAGGGTGGGATATGTGTCGGTGCAGGCTTGATGGGAATTCTGTGTGAGAAAGCAGGGACAGGGTACTGGATTTGGATGATCAGCCATGATCGTATTGAATGGTGGAGCAGGCTCGACGGGCCGAATGGCCTACTCCTGCTCCTAGTTTCTATGTTTCTATGTTTCTATTACCTTATTACTTGCTATTTTAAAAATCCTCTTAGCCTCTTACGTTTGCAGTTTTAGTTTTGCTTTAACTAATTCTTGTCTCATAAGAGTCACAGAGAGAGCATGAATCTTTAATATGGTGATTTTATATAGTGACATCAACACTCTAAAATGGACTTCTATTTTGAAATTTGTCTGTCGGTGTGTGAAAGAGAAGCAGTTCTCACCGCTTCAGTTCTGCACAATTGGTTGTAATTGTGATTCTTCAGAGTGCCTGCTTATGACAGATTTATGGCAGTAGGACTCACGACAGCCTTCTATATAAAATTAAATAGCAAAAGTGACTTTTCTTCACCTACAGTGACTGATACTGAGTTTGATTTTTAAAAATACATTAGTATGTGGAGATTAAACAGTGTTATTTTAGGTCAAGGCAATACCTTCGAACCTGGACTGTCAGGCCAGAGGAAGCATGGAGCCAATCGAGGCAAAGTGAACTCCCAGCTGTGGTAATTAATCCTTGCATTTATATAATGTTTGATTGCATTGAAATGACTCAAAGTGGACCTCATAATGAATTAGTTTTGTAGTGCCGCAGAGGTTCTTCTGTAGGTAAATGCAGCGATGTGACTAAAGAACCGGCAGAACCCCCAGAAACCAGCAGACACCTGATTGCGCTGGGTTTCTGTTGTTTCCAGAAATTTCCTGGTTGCTTTCCAATGGGAGGAACTTCGTAGGAAGGGAGAACTACTCAAAACCGCTCCTGTTCCCCCAATTCCAGCACAAATAACCTGCCAGGAGGAGGGCTTGCAGTGAGAGGGCACACGGGTCCCTGGCTGTGGCCACCTGCTGCCAGATACACACACTTTTGATATATATAAATGACCTGGATATTAGAATACGGAGTAGAATTTCTAAATTTGCCAATGACGCCAAATTTGGGGGTGTGGCAAACAGTGACGATCATACCAATCGACTGCAACAGGACATAGAAAGGCTAGCAGAATGGGCAGACAAGTGGCAGATGGAATTTAATACAGAGACGTGTGAGGTGATTCATTTTGGCAGAAGGAACAGGGAGAGGCAATGTACATTTAATGGCACAGTTTTCAAGAGTGTGCAGGGACAGAGGGACCTGGGAGTTAATGTGCATAGGTCCCTGACGGTGGCGGGACATATTGAGAGAGTGGTTAGCAAAGCATATGGGATCTTGGGCTTCATAAATAGAGGTATTGAGTACAAAAGTAAAGAAGTTATGCTCAACCTTTATAAAGCACTGGTTAGGCCACAACTGGAGTATTGCGTCCAGTTCTGGTCACCACACTTTAGGAAGGATGTGAAGGCCCTTGAGAGGGTGCAGAGGAGATTTACCAGAATGGTTCCGGGGATGGGGGATCTTAGCTACAAGGACAGGTTGGAGAAGCTGGATTTGTTTTCATTAGAGCAAAGGAGGTTGAGGGGAGATTTGATAGAGGTGTGATTTGATAGAGGTGTACAAGATTATGACGGGTTTGGATAGGCTAGACGGGGAAAGGCTGTTCCCACTAGTTGATGGTACAAGGACTAAGGGACACAGATTTAAGGTTTTGTGCAAGAGATATAGGGGAGACGTGAGGAAAAACTTTTTTACACAGCGAGTGGTGAGGACCTGGAACTCGCTGCTGACGGAAGTGGTGGAAGTGGAGACACTCAATGTTTTCAAGGGGAGACTGGATAGGCACTTGAGGGAAATAAACTTGCAGGGCTATGGGGATAGAGCGGGGGAATGGGACTGACTGGATTGCTCTACAGAGAGCCGGCACGGACTCGATGGGCCGAATGGCCTCCTTCTGTGCCGTTATGACTCTATGACTCCCGCCCGCCGGCCAGGTAGTCAATCTGGCCAGATGTTGGGCGGGACTCTGCAGAGAGTGGCAGGACCTCCACATCCCTGGCCTTGCCAGGTTCTTTGCCCGCTACCGGGCTCCCCCATACTCTTCCCACCCCCCTGTAAAAATTGAGGCCATTGGCTTTGAAATTGCACAGGCAGTTACACCAGGATTGGACCAGCCAGCGCTCTGAAGTGCTGATGCTATTGGAGAAAGGAGTCCCCACACCTTGTCCTACACTCTACAATGCTAGGGACCATGTTTTGCGTGGATTGAGGTTCCGCCCCAGACAAAGCCGCTTGGAAACTCCCAGTGAAGGTCAGGACCTGGCATATCTGGAGTTACAGCAAGAGTGCATCAGAAGGTCCATGCAAATTGAGGGCCATTTAAAAAAATATATTGTACTTTCTTTTCACTGAGGTTTTGACATTGCAAGTACAAATACAATTTTATTAATGACAGCTGTCCAATCTTGTACCTGAAAGAATATGATCTATAGATCTTCTCAAAATCAGTGCATATTGATATGTTATTAACATTTATTAACCGGTAAATGCCAAAATGTAATTACTTAGGCTTTTATCATAAGATATCTTCATTAGATATAGCATATATACCTACCCATTTAATCTCACTCTTCCAGAATACCAGACCTACTACTTTTCCCATTACAGCATTTCTTAAATGAGTCCAGTGTCCTGACTTCAACCATCATTCATGGTGTCCCCCTCCAACTCTCAATCACTCTCTATGCAAAGAAATACTTCCTGGCCCGAATCGGGGCACGATCCCAGTGCTGCGCACATTACACACGCCTAATGAGGCTGGCGGCCGGACCACGGCAAACTGGCCCGCTGGCCTTATTTGTTTATTACCAGCGAGCTGTGGGAGCCAATCACGGCTCCAGAGGCTGCTCACTGGCCGCAGAGGGGGAGTGAATTTGGCCAGTTGAGTTGCTCAGCGGGGAGGGGGTTGGCAATTGGGCGGTGGGCGAGTGATGACTGCCAGCAACCCACAGATTTAATGTGTAGCCGGGAGGCTGCTGCTGCTCTTCCTCCAAGTTTTGCTCCATCCAGAACAAAGAAGCAGAATGGTACACACAGTAAATATAGAAAGATTACTAAAGGGCTGTAAGGCAGCAAAAGTAATTTTTCTTTTCCGTTGGCTGCAATGGAAAGGAAGATCAGGGTGGTGTGAAACAGGCTGCTGATTCGCTAAGAGCTTGTTTTGCACTACTGTCGTAGACTAATTTCACCCCCGCAGTCTCTGACCAAACAATTGTTGTTAGTTTTCTTTGCATCAGTGACCATATCAATACATCAGGTTGAACTGGACTCCTATTTTTACCACAGGAAGATAATATGCATTTAATTGTGTCAATAAATAGCAATCGTACAATTTTCAATATGTTGCTACTAACTGCTTAAATTACTGAACAACAGTTACTACAGGATCATTAATAAACTAATACTTATTGCCTAGAAGCAACCAAGTCAGTTTGCCAATCCGTTAGTCAGTGATTTATTGCTATTTCAAACTTCACTGCACATTGATGTATAATATCTGCATCTACAAAGCTCCAGAATGCTTATGGCAGAATCCATCATTGATACTAGTTTATTGACATGATCACCTTTTTTTCATAACAAGCTATCAAACACTTTTGCAAACAGAGTGCTAATATAGGGCTGCTTTCTTGCTTTCGACGATAAACAAAGCAGTGACCTCTCCATTATATAAGAGAGAAGCCAGCAGCGACCAGTGTCTGTCTAGGGCTGCTAAAGCTACTTATGTTGCAGGATTTGTTCATTTATTACACTGAACAGGCAATTATTTTTGAGATTCAGTGGAACATTTTATGAACCACTTGTGATGGAAAAATGCACTTCCGTTACATTTTGGGGCATTAAAGCCTTACATGCTAATAGTTTATTGTGGTTTATTTTTCGTTCGGAGAGAGAGAGAGAGGGAGCAGGAAGGAGAGAGAGGGGGAGAGAGCGAGGGAAAGGGGAATGGAGCATACTAAATGCCTGCAGCATTTGACAGTGAGGTAGATTGGTAAACACTACTGAGATAATAGAGTGAGCTGGGTGGAGAATCTAGGCAATGGGAGACAGACAGGAGAAGATTAGATCAATATTTACATCAACATTTGTTATTCAGTGTTATTCATCTTTGCCAATAAATTAAATCTCAGGATCAATTGTAACAGGATCAACTGCATTATCTACAGTTATTGGGGATGAAGAGTTCCTGGATTTTAACTGTTGCAGTACAGTTCTGTGGCAGTGTGGCGTATGGGAATCCCTACAATTTGGACATTAAACAAAGGCAAAAAAAACTTGCAACTAATCCTAATTACTGAACAATTTTTGATATAAAACCTTCTGAGTGCACTCCAGCAGCAAGGAACCGAAATTGTTGCCAGCGAAAACTTGGAAAACTTGGGCAACGCCTGCACGATTTTCCCAATTTACATTGGTAACGAGCGAGTTTCCTCACTGCCACCATTTACTTGGAAAGTTTAAGCCATGATTTAATCTGATGTGCTGGCAGGTCCATAGAAATGCCTGGGGCGGCCATGTTTGAAATGTTTTATGTCACACAGTGTGACACTATTATAGCAACAAAGTTACTCAGATGTCAGGAGTATCTTTATTACTGTAACATGATCCAGAGACTTCAAAAATAAACACAAAGGGGTAAAAATAGATTTTGGGAGGTATCCTAAAATGAGCGGTATCCCGTTGGCTGCCCGTTACACACTTTAACGAAACTGAATAGCGGGTGGGGTGTACAACAGGCAGCCGATGCGATACCATCCATTTTACGCTACCCCAAACAATAATGAATAAAAAAAAAAATGTACAATTCCTTTCTTATCATCTTCCCTTATTTTTCTCTTCACTTATCTCTTGCTCTTCTATTTTTTATTTTATATATAAATGTTTACATACAATGAGAATCTGACAAGAGTTCTGTACATTTTGCTAATATTAAATCTGAGGATTGAAGGTTAAGGGCCTTTTCTTGGCTCAGATGAGGAGGGTGGTTCATTAGGCACTGAGGAGACTGGAGTTTGGGAACTGTGTGGTGATGATGTATCTAGGCTGACACTCCAGTGCAGTACTGAGGGAGTGCTGCACTGTCAGAGGTGCTGTCTTTCAGATGCGACGTTAAACCGAGGCCCCGTCTATTTTCTCAGGTGGACGTAAAAGATCCCAGGGCACTATTTCGAAGAAGAGCAGGCGAGTTATCCACAGTGTCTTGGCCAATATTTATTTATCCCTCAATCAACATCACTAAAAAAAAAACAGATTATCTGGTCATTATCACATTGCTGTTTGTGGGAGCTTGCTGCGCGCAAATTGGCTGCTATGTTTCCTACATTACTGTAAAGTGCTTTGGGATGTCCTGAGGTTGTGAAAGGCGCTATATAAATATAAGTCTTTCTTTTCTGATGTGGCCAGTAGGATGTTTGGATGTTCCTTGACCACTAAAGGTCCTGGGATCCCTTTGGTTATGGAAGGTTAGCGAATTTTACAGTTTACCCTGTTCCATGGGCAGCCCATGTATTACTCATTTAGATCGGCAAATGTCTCACAACTGTTCTCACCACATGTTTATTGTGAGATGTGAAATCTCCTTGCTGGCAAAAGCAGGAACAAGGTGAGATGCAGGAACTGGGACTCTGCTGCTATTGGGAGCATATAAGTAGGCATGGGTTGAGGTCTATGAGAATAATAAGGCCTGACATGGCCCTGAGAGTTTCCAGAACCTTTGTCCACAAAGGTTGAAGGTGGAGTGATGATGAGAAAGTGCGCAATTGAAAGCATATTTCGCTGCTATTCTGCCAGTACTCATCTGGCAAGGGAGGGTGGAGTTTGTGTGAGAAAGGTACACTTTTTTTACTCTGTTGCAGATAGAGCTGTTAATGTATATCGTCCAAGCCCTCTACTAGTCTTCTTGTGCTAGTTCCTGGACCAGATCTTGATCTCAAAAGCTACACAGGCTGCATGGAATAAATGGATGAGATGCATTCTTGGAACACTACTTATGGTATATTTTCGGAAGTATCAAAGGATCCTGGCGGTAACGTTAAATCTGGAGGTAACAGAAGAAATTCTGTTGATCAATGTAAATCTTGCTGACAAGCTGACCTTTGTGGAATAGCTTGCCTGTTTCATTCTACTTGTAGCAAGTGCCTGTAGTAGGTCAATGCTACACCCATAACATGTAGAAGATGGACAGGCCCAGTAGCACTTTTGATGCATCTCATGCCTTCCTCCAGGCCATAAATATTAGCATTATAATATTGTTATTTCTGGAGGTCTGTATAGTTGGGAAAGGAAACATAGCACTCATTTCTATTCCTATCCATATGGCTTGTGGATAGACTGAATTCCAATGATACCCTGGAGTTGCACTTTCCAGATGTAATATTTGAAGTTATGGAGACTCTACTATGATTTAATTGGTTTCATACAAGAATGGTTCTCTTGGGCTATAATACCAGGTAACCATTTAATGTCGTGCACTATAGCAGCACAGACACACCTACCCTGGTACTTTTCCAGGACACTGAACGGGTTTTAATCAGTCTACAGTGGAGCTTTCTTCTCCCTGTGCTTGAGTGAATGCCTTCAGCGACATAGATAGACAACTGACTTTAAGCCCCCATTGCACCCATCTACCTCAGTCTGTACCAATGATTTTACCTCTGCCATATTTTCCCCAGCAACAAGGAAACACATAGCCTGGTAGTCCCTGACCCTGACCCCGCCCCATCTGGTGAAAAGGACCGTATTTGGGGCAGATGGAAGTTCTGCCTCAACCAAGGCTCCTGGAAAAAGAGAGCATAGGCTGGGTCCCGGTCAATTTCCCAGCAATTCCACTGCACTCATGCCAGAGTTGCTGCTGGAGTATGGCCTATATCTTATTGAAGTGGATCCTCTCGTTGGAGGGGTGGAACTCAGCAGCAGGTGCTTATTTCTCTGGAATCCAAGCATGGTAGTCACTGAGCCCTGTATATATTAATATGTGTTCTCATACCCAGCCCCTAAGTAACACCATCCAGCAGCTGTTATCCTAAGTATGAGTTTCCTCGACACCTATGAGAGACATTGCATTCAGTGGGAGGAGCTTGTGTTCTACCACCTATCATGATGTCATAGATGTCCAAGTAAAATGTTGGGTACCAGGCTTACTCACCACCAATTGCTGAGCTGAGATCCTCATGGAAGGGATTTTGACAGAGACGTACCCAATGTAAGCCTGATTCCCCTACAGGTTGGTCAGGCTGCAATCCTCCCTTCATTAAAGCCACTTTTGCTTTTTGATACAAATCAATCTTTAACTTCATTCTTCATCTCACATATTGGCTGAAAGAAGCCCTTCTGTTGTATGTCTAGGAGTTCCAAACCAAGAAGGAGAATGATTTTGGCACAAGTTTAACCTGTATTGGGACTTCGCTGTCATTGAAGAAAGATGGGAAAGACCAAATCACCCTTTGCCCTTTCTCAGCGTAGTCCCAGAGGATTGTGTTCAGGCTGAAGTTGGTATCCACTAGGACCTCCAGGTATCAATACCCATATGCCTCTTGTATTTTCCAATCAATACCTTGGAGGTCTCTCTTCAGTCATAATACCACATCTAAAGGCACCTACCACAATATTCTACTGGTAAGCCCATTGTTCAAGATGATGAATGAATAACACTAGAGGGGTGATTTTCTGATTGTGTGCTGCCAGCAGGGAGCATCACCTTCCTGGAGCACATATTTGGAAACTTGTATGCAGTGCCTACCCAAATTCCTTTTAAATCCTTAGGTGAGTTGCCAGCAACACAATATCATCTGAAAACAGGAGTGCTGACATATTTTCATAAGTGCCTGTAACAGTCACCTGTCTGGTATGACACCATCCACCTCATCTTTGTCTCATTCCTCTTTCAAGAGAGGTAGGATCACTGAGATTCTCATCTCCCTTACACAGAGCTTTGAGCTGGAGTACACATCCTGAATAAAATATAAGATTTGGCAATGTACTCCCATAGTTTCTAGCTTCTTCTTGAGGGCCACATGAAGCGCTAGCTCAAAAACCTTAGAAACTCAATGGCCCTAAATTTACTATGATCACAGCATAAGTGCCACTGATATTAGCAGATTGCTCAGTAGGTTTGAGGCTCACTAGAGTCCATCTTGTGGATAGAAACCACAACCATGCTCTAGAACACCGAGAATATATATGCCTCAAACAGAAACCAATCAACTAGCCACAGAAGGCGAATCTGGGCACTGTTCACCAAGACCATTGCTGTACACTTCCCCCACCCACACCCCCTTACCTAAATAGCTTTTTAGGAAATTGCTATGAATACTTTCCACACCATTAGCTAGGTGATACAACATTGAGTCCACTTACTTCAATTGAACTGGTTCATTAAGGCTTTCAATATATGCTGTGCACTTCACCAGTTCTTCCAACTTCCTTGGTACACCCTATTTGGTCAGATTCTAACTCTTCAGAATCTAAGGATGCTCTCATAGGTCTGTTGAAGAGTACTAGTTAGTTGTTGGCTGTAGACCAGAGGAAATCTTTTGACCATAATCGACGACAGACTTTGGACAGTGGATACATTATTTACAACTATTTTTATGCACTCTTGTGGATAAGTGCAACCCATTGATCCTGCTTCACCTCCCATGTAATCCACCTGTTCTCCTGACATACTGCACCATAATCCACCTTGGCAGTTGCTTTTGTTTTCTCTATAAAGGCTTCAAATGCCACTTTAAAGGCCTTCTGCTTTACCTAATTCTATGTGGATGACATCCTACTATATGTTATTAATCCCAGTATCTCTGTCCCCATCAATGAATTCAGACATCTATTGGGCTACACACTTAACTTTACCAAAATGGAGGACCTTGACCAGAGCATCCTGAAACAAATCCAAAAAGCTTAATCTTTTGCACAGAAGGAAATGGGTTATAACAATAACACTTGGCTTTGAAATAATTGTTTGCCCTCCACTATTCTCCTGCTGGGAGAGTAAGCATTATAAAAACAATTTTTCTCTCCTTCCTTCTCTACCTCTTGCAGATGTTGTTCATCCATATCTGGGTATAGCGGTACTGAGACCTTGACAACCACATTTAAGAATTTATGTCGGTGGTTGAAGGAAAAGGGAATAAAGATATATGGGAACAGAGCGGGCACATGGGATTTGATTACTTCTCATGAGGAGGATAAAACCAACACCGACTGACTGGGCCAAACGGACTGTTTCTATTTTGTAATTTCTATGTTATTCAGGTACTTCTGTGCAGGGAAGGAGCCAACAATATGATTGCTGTGGCTTCAAATTTCCAATCAAGGCAGGCAGGCAGGCAATTTCCAACTTATTTTTTCTGGCCAGTATCTTTGTTCGAGGACTTTTTAAATTGCCTGACATCAACCATAAATACGGAGGATATTGTTCATCTCGGAGGCTCCATCCAGAGAGTATAATCCAGCCTTTCTGGATTAAAGAGTGTTAGCATGGTGGACTATCATAAAATAAAGTTTTCTCGGCAGTTCCCGGAAAAGCATACATTCACTTGCACAATAGTCTGAAATGAGCTACACACTGAGAGATTTGTATCCATTCTTACTCATGCTTGTTTGACCATTAATCAAAGCCATGTGGGTGTAATCTATGGCCGGGAATTTCCTTGGAGCTGCTTCCACTTTGCCACCATAACTTTACTGGAAGTGCAGCAGAAGCCCTGTCTATATATGTAAATTGGATTTCCACTCCACATCCAGCACAGTTATAGTGGCAGAGCGGGAGCAGCTCTGAGGAAAGTCTCGTTCTATGATTCCTTGGACTTTGGGGAATCCTGCTACTCAGTAAGATAGCCCTGTTGTGGTTGTCCTCTGGGAGGCTGAAGAAATTGCGAGCACTGGAGAACAATGCATTTATGACTTGCCTGATGCAGCTGCACAAAGCTGGTTGGCTTGCGGAACAGGCTCGAGGGGCTGAATGGCCTACTCCTGTTCCTATGGTCCTAATGTTGTAGATATGTCAGTAGCAGACTGGAATAACCCCATGGCATAAATGTTAAGGGTGGTTGTGACCTTAACAGCCACTGGCAGAACAATACATGTGGAGGAGGTGGGTTGCAGGTCTGCTTGCAGCACGTGGTAGTTCTTTCACAGCTTTGTTTGACAAACAAATACTTCAGAGGAATTACTCTTCTGGTACAGCCTAGTCTCCATGCACTGCTCTTCCTCCTCTGCTTCTAAGAAGCAAAAATGAGAAGTCGCACAACACCAGGTTATAGTCCAACAGATTTATTTAATTTTACAAGCTTTCGGAGCTATCGCTCCTTCGTCAGGTAAGTTAGCAATGAGAGAATCTCCCAGAATTCACAATTTAAACCCAGACAAAATCTATTCACATTATTCGCTACAACAAAGAGCACAGCCAAGACAATGAGATGTGTCCCAGGGGGTCCAGCATGTCAAACCACCTGCTGGCTGCATATCCTGTCAATTTGTGTTCTTGTGTTTTTAAAAAAAAAAAAAAAAAAAAAAAAAAAAAACACCTGGGAAGACCGGCCATGATGTCAAGTCACGTTCTGTATCGTGACATGAACCCGATATCGCGATTGAGGCCATCCTCATGAGTGCGGAACTTGGCTATCAGTTTCTGCTCTATGATTTTGCGCTGTCGTGTATCTCGAAGGCCGCCTTGGAGAACGCTTACCCGCAGATCCGAGGCTGAATGCCCCTGGCTGCTGAAGTGTTCCCCGACTGGGAGGCAACCCTCCTGCCTGGCGATTGTTGCGCGGTGTCCGTTCATACGTTGTCTCAGTGTCTGCATGGTCTCGCCGATGTACCATGCTCTGGAGCATCCTTTACTGCAACGTATCAGGTAGACAACGTTGGCCGAGTCACATGAGTATGTACCGTGTACCTGGTGGGTAGTGTCCTCACGTGTAATGATGGTATCTGTGTCCATGATTTGGCATGTCTTGCAGAGGTTGCCGTGGCAGGGTTGTGTGGTGTCTTGGTTGCTGTTCTCCTGAAAGATGGGTAATCTGCTGCGAACAATGGTACTTTTGAGGTTAGGCGGCTGCTTGAAGGCGAGTAGTGGAGGCGTGGGGATGGCCTTAGCAAGGTGTTCGTCGTCATCGACGTCTAAGAAGCAAAGATAGAGTAGCCTCCACAATAACCAGAGGGCATAGATTTAAAGTAATTGGTAGAAGGATTAGAGGGGAGTTGAGGAGAAATGTTTTCACCCAGAGGGTGGTGGGGGTCTGGGACTCACTGCCTGAAAGGGTGGTAGAGGCAGAAACCCCCATTGCATTAAAAAGTACTTGGATATGCACTTGAAGTGCCATAACCTACAAGGCTACAGACCAAGAGCTGGAAAGTGGGATTAGGCTGGATAGCTCTTTTTCAGCCGACTCAGACACGATGGGGCGAATGGTCTCCTTCTGTGCCGTAAATTTCTATGATTCTATGAATAGGACGGCCAATGTGCCCTGATCAAAAAAGGAGCATGGAGGGCAAATAGCAGCTCCACAGGCAAATGGCACAAACACAGCTGCTAAAGTAGGTAGAAACAACAGACTAACAGTGGCACGTTTTTGCATCTGTAAACGTATCAAGTAGTTCCTTTAAACTTACTTCATTCTCAAAGGCAATGCCTAGCAACCCTGGCCACCATTTTCAGAATGTTTATGACTGAGTGTATAAATGATGTAGAAATGTCAGAAAATAGAAGGTGTGACATCAGAACGTTACTACCACCTCATTTGCATGTGTCACTGGAAATGGCAGCTGAAAATGGGGCAAGGATCCAGAGTAATGGGTTCCCATCCCAGTTCCTGTCCCCACTTCAGTGCTTCAGTTTCAATTCATTTAAATATTGCACTAGTTCAGTCCACAGATCCCCAAATTTCTCATATTTAATAAAATTACATAAAATTAGAAAATATCGGAAATGCAAAACAGAAAGCTAAATTAATATTTCAGGTGGAACCTTCATTAAGACCTGAATAATCAGCAGAATCAAAGACATTTAAATGATTGACCTTGTCACAGGGCTGTAATCGAGTGGTACATCGTTGGTGATGAGAAAAAGATGAAACACTCACACTACATGCTGTGTGACAATAACCACTGGAACCTTGCTCACACACACAAAAGAAAATGAGTACTTAGTGATCTGACATGTTTTCAGCTAAAAGACAATCAAGTACATTAAACTAAGAAATGTAATTAGAGCACTGGATGATTCATTAGTACTTTGGGACTCCACATATTTCAAACAACATTGTATTTTAATGTTTAGAATTGATAAATATTAATTAAATCACATTCCTTGTACAGCATGCTTTTTAACACCCCTACTTCAGTCAGTTTCTCCCTTTTATATGCAGCATTCCTCACAAGATTGGGCAGACAATTTAGCCAATGCCTTTATGTACCCAGCCAGTCAGAGGCCTGTGAGAGAAGTCTAAGGTCAATCACTTTATGATTTCTTTTCTTTCTCCCCGTGGGCAATTTTGTAGAGCAGAACTGCAGGATGATAGAATGTTACAGCACAGACACAGGCTATTTATCGCAACATGTCCGCCATCAAGATTTTCTCCACATGAACCATCTAGACTAATTCCACTCTCCTGCTTGCTTTCAATGTTTTGTAATATTCGCCCTTTTCAAGCAATTCCTTAGTTTCCTTTTAAAGGAAGTTCTCTATTCTGCAGAAAATTTTACATTCTGACCACCCTGTATAAACAAATTTTTCTAACTTCACATTTTTTTTGGTACTTTAAATTTATGCTTTCTCACTGTCATCTCAATTACCTTTGGCACCAATCTATCACTATTATAGATTAGAGTACTTTCTAAATGGTGAAAAGCTAGAAGCAGCGGAAGTCCAAAGAGACTTAGGGGGTCCATGTACATAGATCATTAAAATGTCATGGAGAGGTACAGAATATAATCAAAAAGGCTAACAGAATGCTGGCCTTTATATCTAGAGGACTAGAATACACGGGGTTAGAATTCATGCTGCAGCTATACAAAACCCTGGTTAGACCACACCTGGAGTACTGGGCACCACACTTTAGGAAGGATATCCTTGGAGGGAGTGCAGCATAGATTTACCAAAATGATACCTGGACTCCAAGGGTTAAATTACGAGGAGAGATTACACAAACTAGGGCTGTATTCCCTGGAATTTAGAAGAAGGGGTGATTTGATTGAAGTTTTCAAGATATTAAGGGAAACTGATAGAGTAGACAGAGATAAAATATTTCTGCTGGTTGGAGAATGTAGAACTAGGGGACATAGCCTAAATATTAGAGCCAGGCCTTTCAGCAGTAAAGTTAGGAAACACTGCCAAATGCAAAGGGTGGTAGAAGTTTGGAACTCTCTTCCACAAATGGCAGTTGATGCTAGATCAATTGTTAATTTTAAATCTGAGACTGATAGATTTCTGTTAAGCAAAGGTATTAAGAGATATGGGGCAAAGGCGGATATATGGAGTTAGGTCACAGATCAGCCATGATCTCAATGAATGGCGAAACAAGCTCGAGGGGCTAAATGGCCTACTCCTGTTCCTATGTTCCTAAATTAATTATTTATAACAATCCTTTGTAATCTTGAAGGCCTCTATCAGGTCACCCACCAACCTTCTGAGCTCTGGTGAAAATAGACCTAAGCTCTCAAGTCTCCCTTCTAAATTGTAACCCCTTGTTCCTGCTAATAGCCTAGTGAATTTCTGTTGTATTTTTTCCATTTTATCCTTCCTATAATGGGATGCCCACAACTATACACAATACTCAGCTGCAGCCCAATTAAGGTTCTGTACAAGTTTAACATTAGACCAGAATTTGCTGTCAAAATAATGGTGAGGCTAATGGCACTCGCCGTTATTTATGCGCAAATGATACAGCAACTTCAGGCAAGGGCAGATGCATGGGTAAACATGGATATCCAAAAGCTTCTGCCCAATTTGCGCCCCTCCATCATTAACTTTGAGAAAACGGCATCGCACTGTCTGCCTCACCATTGAAATGCATTGAATGGCGTGAAGTTGCTGTATTTGCTCGGTAGATACGAATTAAACTCGCCACAGAAAGTTAAGTCTTGTCATTTCAAACGTAAGTGTGATGTGTTAAGTATTAATTACTGCCAATCAACCTCTCTGGCACTATAGGCTCATTCCTTCAGTTATTAATTGACATTGGATGTTCCTTTCCGTCTCTTTTTTCTCTCTCTTAATCCAATCTTTCTTTCCCTCTCTTTATTTCTCTTTCTGTACCTAATTTGATATTGAATTCACCCACTCTAATTAACACTTTCTTCTCAGTCCTTGTGCTGTTTATTTCTCAATCCTTAAATCTAATTGGTTAAGGAGGTAGCCTGTTGGTTGCCCTGTTCACTCAGATCCCAGATGCCTCACTCCAGCATTATCAGCTTGCACTTTCAGCAACTTGCCACAAAATGTTTTTAAAAACTTAAACCTGCAAAGGCAAATCTAACTAACGGCAGACACCATTAGATGCCCTGCCACAGTATAATCTGGGCCAATAATTGGAAACATGTGCTAGGCCACTTGAATATGGTAATCAGGGGTATGACTCCTGTTTCAAGACCACTATGCCAAATTGGGCAAAAACTGGGAAGAGTATGCAACAAGCATGCTTTGCTTAATTATTCCGGGTCAGCGACGGCCTAACCAGTGATCCTTAAAGGGACGACTGGAGGCCAGCAAAGAAGAGGAAATTTTTCCAAATTTGACTTATCTTATTGTGGATCCAGGAGGATCAGGAGTGTTCCATCGTAATACTGTGAGTCACTGATGGCCATCGCTTGTCCCCTCTTGTTCACCTCCCCCCTCTCAAGACTTACCTGTGAGCCATCTCGACACTTAGCCGAATGATTATTAGAAGTGTCAGACCAGAGAGCTGTATTGGGACACCGAATTGATGTCCACAGCTCGCCAGAATTATGGAGATGAGGCTGAGGCTCAATTTGGTGCGAGCCTTGGGCCTCCATATTTCAGTGTGTATTTTCCCCCATTCACCTTGATTCCATTTGCCATTATCTTTGCTACATAATTATTTTAAAATACTTTTCCTCCACTCTCTTGCTGTTTTTTCCTGACACCACACTCCTGGCTTTGTTCAGAAACGTGGGATGATCTGAGCCACAAACTTCTTCACAACCATTATTAATGCTGCTCCATGACATACTGGTAGGAGGTGTTCTTTTGCATAACAGGATTACTCCTGTCAGATTTCCTCCACACCATACCCACCCCCTCAGATAGTGGGGGTACAGTGCTTAATCTAGCAATTCAACCAAGCACTGGAAAAAAGAAAGTTAACCAAGAGGACAGATCCTTAAATGTTGGTCAAGCTGCAAATGTGCAGTGCTTTATATTAGGAATGCAAAATACTGTAATTGCCTGGTTACCCAGGGTCAGTGCTCTGCTTATTATCTTTACTTCCTGCATTATCTACACCAGTTTCTTTCTTCCGTTATTTTTCTTTTACTTTTTTTCTTCCATCTTTGGAATTGTCATAGTAACTTCCTAGACTGTGAGTACAGTCGTGTAGTGGTTATGTTACTGGACTAGTAATGCAGAGGCCTGGACTAATAATCCAGAGAACGTGATCTTAAATCCCACTATGGCAGCTTGAACATTTGAAATCAGTTTAAAAAGTCTGGAAATATAAAAACTAGTATCAGTAATAGTGACCATGAAGCTGTCGGAATGTCGTAAAAGCCCAACTGGTTCACTAATGTCTTTAGGGAATGAAACTGCTGTCCTTACCTGGTCTGGCCTATATAGGAACAGGAGTAGGATATTTAGCTCCTCGAGCCTGTTCCGCCATTCAATGAGATTATGGCTGATCTGTGAGCTAACTCCATATACCTGCCTTAGCCCCATATCCCTTAATACCTTTGGTTAACAGAAGTCTATCAATCTCAGAATTAAAATTTATAATTGACCCAGCATCAACTGCCGTTTGCGGAAAAGAGTTCCAAACATCTACCACTCGGTGTGTGTAGAAGTGTTTCCTAACTTCACTCCTGAAAGGCCTGGCTCTAATATTTAGACTATGCCCCCAGTCCTAGACTCTCCAACCAGCAGAAATAGTTTCTCTCTATCTACCCTATCTGTTCCCCTTAATATCTTGAAAACTTCAATCAAATCATCCCATAATCGTCTAAATTTCAGGGAATAAAACCCTAGTCATATCCTGCCAATTAGAGTACCTGTCCATTATCCCTGCTCTCTGTCTCCTGCCGCTCAGCCAATCTCCTAACCAGGTCAATAATTTGCTCTCAATTCCGTGAGCTCCAATGTTAACTAACAGTCTCTTATAAGAGACTTTATCGAATGCCTTCTGGAAATCCACATAAATAACATCCATAGACATTCCTCTGTTCATTACTTTAGTCACCTCTTCAAAAAATTCACTCAGGTTCGTCAGGTATGACCTACCCTTTACAAATCCATGCTGGCTCTCACTGATCAGTTGAAAATTTTCAAGGTGTTCAGTCACTCCATCCTTAATTATAGATTCAAGTAATTCCCGATGACAGATGTTAGGCTAACTGGTCTATAATTCCCTGGTTTCCCTCTCTCACCTTTCTTAAATAGCGGACTGACATGTGCAATTTTCCAATTTAAAGGAATGGTTTCTGAATCGAGAGAACTTTGGAAGATCATAGTTATGGCATCTGCAATACTTCCTTTAAAACCCTGGGATGAAAACCATTTGGTCTTAGGGATTTGTTACTCTTTAGTGCCATTATTTTCTTCATTACTATTAATTTGCTTACGTTAATTTTGGTGAGCCCCGTCCCTGATTCAATATTAGTTTCCTTGGGATGTCCGGCATGCTATACTCTTCCTCTACTGTAAATACCGACGCAAAGTAATTATTTAACATATCTGCCATTTCTTATTTTCATTTATGATATCGCCATTATCAGTTTTACAGGGGCCTACATTGCTCTTAACCATCTTCTTGTTCCTAATATAACTGTAAAAGTTTTTGTTTTGATTTTGATATCCCTTGCAAGTTCCTTTTCATATTCCCTTTTTGTAAATCTTACGACTTGTTTTGTCACCCTTTGCTTTTATTTGTATGTCTCCCATTCACCAGAATCTGTGCTTTTTTGCATTCTTGTATGCTTTTTCTTTTAGTTTTATGTTGTCCCTTACCTCTTCAAGTCTGCTATGGCTGTTTTTGTTTGCAAGTAGAGTGCTTGGGCGAAAAATCAGGGGTTTTATGTCACCCATTAGTGGCAAAAAATGGCGAAAGAATGGAGGCCTCCACTCTTTCGCCAGCTGGTGGCCTCCATTTTCGACGCCACCGTAGCGCTGCCAGTAAGTATTAGTGCGCCAACTGAACGTTACCACAGCCAACTTTGACTCTACCGCTGCATTCAGTGCTGGGTCATAACCACACCATGGAAATCCAGCATGCAAACAGATTGACAGAGGCACTGTCAGAGCCTCTTAAAGGGACACACACATGTTTCAGGTAAGCTTGCATTTAAGCTGTTGGACTTAGTTATTTTGATTTTATTGAAGTAGTGGCTTGCTGCAATAGAGTTAAAAGTTTTTCAATTGTGTAGGGAGTGCTGCTGGAAGCTTGCAAGGCCTTAGTTGGTAAAGGAAGGCCCCTGAGAAAATAGAAAATGCTGCAAGTACTCAACAGGTCAGGCAACATCTGTGGAGAAAGAAATAGAGTTCACGTCACAGGTCGGGATGCTGCCTGACCTGCTGAGTATTTCCAGCAGTTTATGCTGTCATTTCAGATTTACAGCATCCGCTCGCAGAGAGAAGAGGAAGAAACAGAACAGGTAGAGGTTGGTGAGCTGCAGGCACAAATAGCCACATGGGAATATGATGTTGTGGCGATAACAGAGACCTGGCTCAAAAAAGGGCAGGATTGGGTTTTAAATATTCCTGGATATAAGGTGTTCAGGAAAGAGAGGAAAGGAAAGAAAGGAGGTGGGGTGGCAGTATTAATTAAGGAGAATATTACAGTGCTGGAGAGAAGGATGTCCTGGAGGGGTCAAGGACAGAATCTATTTGGTTAGAGTTAAGAAACAATAGAGGTGCCATTACACTACTAGGTGTATTCTATAGACCGCCAACTAGTGGGAAGGATATAGAGGAGAAAATTTGCAGGGAAATTACAGAGAGGTGCAAGAACTATAGAGTAGTGATAATGGGGGACTTCAACAATCCTAATATAGACTGGGATAGTAATAGTGTAAAGGGCAGAGAGGGGGAAGAATTTCTGAAGTGTGTTCAGGAGAACTTTCTTGATCAGTAAGTTTCCGGCCCAACGAGGAACGAAGCATTACTGGATCTGGTTCTGGGGAAAGAGGTAGGTCAAGTGAATCAAGTGTCAGTAGGGGAACATTTAGGGAACAGTGATAGACTTCAAGAGACATAGACAGGCTGGTGGAATGGGCGGACACGTGGCAGATGAAATTTAACACAGAAAAATGCAAGTTGATACATTTTGGTAGGGAGAATGAGGAGAGGCAATATAAACTAAAGGGTACAATCCTAAAGGGGGTGCATGAACAGAGAGACCTGGGGGTGTATGCACACAAATCAGTGAAGGTGGCAGGGCAGGTTGAGAAAGCGGTTAAAAAAGCATACGGGATCCTGAGCTTCATAAATAGAAGCCATGATGTGGAGATGCCGGTGTTGGACTGGGGTGGACAAATGTGAGAAGTCGCACAACACCAGGTTAAAGTCCAACAGCTTTATTTGAAATCACAAGCTTTCGGAGCGCTGCTCCTTCATCAGGAGCAGCGCTCCGAAAGCTTGTGATTTCAAATAAAGCTGTTGACTATAACCTGGTGTTGTGCGACTTCTCACATTCATAAATAGAGGCATAGGGCTCGATTTTGCCAGGCACGAGGAGGCGGGATTGGAGGCGTGTGAGTTGTTAAAATCGCCTAAAATGGCAGGCGGGCCCGATCCCGCCTCCATCCCGCCTCCGAGCAATTTTCCCAAAAGCGTGTTTTCTGACCCCCTTTCCATCCCGCCTCCAAGAGGCGGGATAGGCCCTTAAGGCCCTTAACAAGCACTTAATAGCCTCTATAATCCCATTTTGAGAGGCCTTTCTGATTTTTAGTCATTCCCCCCATCCCTCACGCCTCCTCTGGAACACGCCAGGTAATGCTGGTGGCCTCACAAGTGGATTGCTTACGACCAGCTGCAGCTCCACCATTACAAAGAGTTTTCACCAATGATCATTTGCAGGTGGCAGAACTTTGTTGTTTCAGGTCTGGGGGAACTTTTAGCAGGCATACTCAGTGTTGTGGAAGTTTGGAGCCTGACACCCATCTCCAGTGTGACCTCCTGGGAAACGCCTCTCCCCACCTTGACTAAGCGCTTCCTCAACTGAGGCATATACCAGAAGCATGGCGACCATTTAATTCCTTTCCTCCTGGACATCAGATTCGGATGAAGACCAGCCGCGGCAGCAACAGAACCATGAGCAACAGCAGCACTAACAGCAGGAGCATCAACAGGAGTGCCAAGCTGCTAGTCACCCACCTGAAGATGCACAGGCCAGAAGTCGCCAGAGCACGACCATATTGCTGCCCGGGATGCAAGGGACGAACTCATGTTGGTCACATTTGCTTAGCCTGTACAATCAAACACTTTAGCCTCGCACCTTCATCCAGAGCATCGACAATGGACAAGAACCTGCGGATTCCTATCATTCTGACCACCATACTGACAATTGCAAGTCGCTCTAAGCCCTCAATGTGGAAGTCCCATTTGCGAAATGACACAGGCCACAACTTCAACAGTTTGCCATCAGAATTTTTTATCACAACAAGCAACTGGTGGCATTTCAAAAATAAACACAACATAACACCCAAGTGACTACCCTTGTGACTACTTGTGCATTATCTTCCTCTTACGCGTGCTCCTACATAGTGCTTCCCCTGTGGCTTCAGCAGATGTGGAGGCCCCTTGCTCACTTTCTTGCTGCTCCTGTCTCGACACCTTTGGCGGCCATCCTCTGGGGTTGCGAACCTGTGAGGGCTCGGCAACAGTCTGCTGCTCCTGCGGCTGTGCAGGGGATGAGACGCCCATCTCAGTTGGGTGAGGACTCTGGTGGGTCTCTGACCGAGGGCTTTGCAGTGGCATGGTCATTTGAGCGCTTGTAGAGGAGCCCCCACTTCCTTGTTGTCTGCCACCAATATCCCTCTCATGGGTCAGCCCCACTTCAGAGCTAGCAAGTGGCTTGACAGCACCTTGCTGCACTTCAGGGGGGCCATGAGGACCCGTTTCTGAACTGGAAGTCCTACTCCAGAGGACTTCCATGAAGGTTTGGTTTCTATGCTCAGTAGCTGACCATCGCTCCTCAAGAGATGCCAGTCTATTCTGAACAATGACCATGTTTCCAACACTCTGGCGACTTAACTCCTCCATGGCCATAACCATCCTCTCCTCTACTGTAGCCATCCTTTCTACGGAAGTTGCCATCCTTTCCATGGTGAAGCGTTCATGTGCCAATGCCTCCACAAAGGCTCTGCTCATATTCGCGATGGACTCCTCCATTCGCTCCACACTTGCAGCGACCCTGGAGACAAAACCTGCCAGAGACTCCTGCACCTGTTCCTGGAGTTCCAGCACCGCTCTCCTTCTGGATGGACCCGGAGGTACAGGGTCGACATGCAGCTGAGCCGAGCTGGCAGAGTCTTGCGCCCTCCGACGAGGACTCTCCACTGCTGGCCCTGTCTCCACCATCTGCTGATGCTCACTTGTGAGATGTGATACACCAGGTGCCAACACTACTCTATCTCGCGAAGGTCCCACCGAGGTGTGAGTGTCTGCGCTGGTGCAGGGTGTGCTTAATTCTGCTAACGGAGCGCCCTCAGATGTTGCAGCTTCCTCTGAGGAGTCTGGAAGCTCAGGCTCTTCCTCCTGGACAGTGGGGACGGGGGCTTTCGATGGTCCTGTGGGGGAGCAAAGGAAAGAGTTAGAGATGTGAGGTCAAGGTTACATGAACATTGAATAGTGCAGATGATCATAAGTCAATCTGTTAGAGCATTAGATTCATTATCAGTGACTCATGCAATGTCAATGAGAGAGATGCCAAACTATTCTGTCACCAGCTTGCTGTGATGCGCCCATCTGTCCGTCCCCCACTTGGGAATCCTCCTCGATCCAGCGATTTCCAGGGCCGCCTCCTCCCAGGCGGTGAGCTGGGCTACTGAGGGTGGCCCTCCTCCTGTCATGGCTCTTTCCCTCTTATTGTGGGCTCTCTTTTCCTGCAATGAGGGACACAAGTGGAGTTTGAGTGAGAATGAAGGAGTGAGTGTAGATGATCCATAGCATAGATGCTTAGAAGGATACAAAGGACCCTCCCTGTGTGTTGAAAGTTGTTGTTGTCATGGCATCACAGTGATAGGGAGTGTGAGGGCTGCATGGCAGAATAGTTAAGTGAATGTGACCTTCGAGAGAGAGGGAATGGGTAAGGGTGCAGGCATGTAAGTGTCAAGTGGCATGTGGAGGAAGAGGTTGGCAAAGCAGAGTGCTGGTGAGGAGAGGCGATGGGGATCAGATTCAGGGTGATGGGAAAGTCATACTCACTTTTCCTGTGCGGAGAAGATCATGAAACCTCTTCCTGCATTGCAGCCAGATTCTGCGGCTCAGCGAAATGGAGTTGACCTCCTGGGCCACTTGCAGCCACACAGTTTTTGTCTGCTGGGGTGGCTTTTTTCTCCCTGAGGAAGGGAACAGCACCTCCTTATTACATTTGGCTCCCTCCACCAGAGCTTGGAGGGAGGGCTTATCAAACCGAGTTGCACACTTTTGCTTGATCGTGGACATTGTCGGGAAATCAACTCCTTCATACAATTTGCAGAGCCTTTGCAGACTCCAGAGGAAGCAAGGCTGCTTGCAGGTCTTAGATCCAGCAGCATTGATGACGTCATCGGAGGTGACTTTCTGTATGAAAAGACTCATTTGGCCAGGTGTTCCCACACGCAGGAAATCAATTGCCCAATTAGGGGAAAATCCCACTTTTTCAGCACTTCACTTAGGAGTCGGGGTCCTGACACGATTTCCACCTGACACGCCCCAGCCTGCCCACACTGACAAAGTCCAGCCCACAGAGTACAAAAGCTCGGACGTTATGATGAACCTTTATAAAACACTGGTTTGGCTTCAACTGGAATATTGGGGGGAATTTTTCAGGGGGTCAGCGGGTGGGTTGGGTGGGAAACCTTTTTTTTGGCAGCAGGTAGGGAACCCGCTGTCAACCCGCCGCCACGCTAGTTTCCCAGATGTCGGGTCTGTCATCGCTGAAAAGACCCAACACCAAGCGGTGGGGGAGGCAATTTAGATGATTAAGAGCTTGTTAACAGGCACTTAAAAACTATTTTAAGCTCACCTTTAGATTTTAAGGGGTAAAAATTCAGTTGGTTGCGCCTCCCGTTAGCGCCTTAAGAGGGCGCTAATGGGGCGCAAAGCCGCTAGCGCCCAGGCGCAGCGATGTTTGCGCCGCTCGGGAACTTAACTAGACATTGTGCGGCGGCGCTAAACTTTACCGCTGCGACCACCTGCGCGCGCAGATTGTGACGTCATTCCATGGTGCAATGCCCTTGTGGCGCCCCGGAGCGGAAATTGAGTGGCGCCCCCTGCCTTACCGCCTGGCGCATCCAACGACCGGAAGACTGGAACGCTATCAATCGCTGTGGGGCTGGGGGGGGCGCTATTTAAAGGGGGCCTCTTCCTGTCTTTTTCTGTGGTTGACATTTTTGCACCACTCATTCTGAGAGAAAGAGAGACTTCTGCATTGAGTCAACGCTTTGTGAGGTAGTTTTGCCTACTGATCCTAACTTCGCTGGTACTTTGGTTGCAGTCCTTCATAACTTTGCTTGCAAAGAGACTATGGGGGCTGCACTGAATGGTGGCGTCGTCCTGCACCAGCTGAATCGGAGGACACAGAGACGCAGAGAGAGAGTGGCAATGATGGCCAGACGGAGGAGGGCCAACAGGCGTATGTACAGGAGAGCTTACCCTCCCAGGGTATATCGTGAACAGCTCTCCTACATTCATTTGTCTGAGGAGCTGTGTTTGCAAAGGCTGCGATTCAGCAAGGAGGTGGTCACTGAGCTCTGCCACCTGCTGCAGCCAGATCTGCAGCCTCAACTGAGGTCCAGGACGTCTCTGTCGGTGGCAGTGAAGGTCACAGTGGCTCTCAACTTCTATGCTACTGGCTCATTTCAAGCTGCTGCTGGGGACCTCGCCAATATCTCCCAGTTCGCGGTGCATTGCTGCATCCGGCAGGTCACAAATGCCCTCTTTAAAAGGAGATGAGAGTTCATCTCTTTCCCCATGACCCCAGACAAGCAGCGTGACCGCGCTCTGGGCTTTGCGAGGATAGCGGGCTTCCCCATGGTGCAGGGCGCCATTGACTGCACGCATGTGGCTTTGCGTGCTCCACATGAGAATGCCGAGGAATTCCGGAACAGAAAGGGGTTCCATTCCTTGAATGTTCAGTTGGTCTGTGACCACAGACAGCTGATACTCACTGTCAATGCCCACTATCCTGGCAGCTGCCACGATGCTTTCATCCTGCGCCAGACTACTGTGGCAGAACTTTTCGAGGCACCGCATCAGCCAGTTGGTTGGCTTCTCGGGGACAAGGGGTATCCATTGAGCACCTGGCTGATGACACCGCTCCGTACGCCCAACACCCCTGCTGAGCTGCGGTACAACGAGAGCCATCAAGCTACCAGGAACATCATTGAGCGCACAATCGGCGTGCTGAAGCAACGGTTCCGCTGTCTCGACCATTCTGGAGGAGCCCTGCAGTACTCGCCTGAGCGAGTATCCAACTTCGTAGTTGTGTGCTGCATGTTGCATAACATGGCAATCGTCAGGACCCAGCCAATGCCACCAGGCCTTGGAGCACCACCAGAGGAGGAGGAGGAAGAGGAGGAAGAGGACGAGGAGGATGATCATCAGCAGCACCAAGGCAGGAGGGTGGCCCACAATGGTGAAACTGCAAGGGCCGTCCGTCAACGGCTGATAGCAAGCCGCTTCTAGGGCCCCTGCTGTGGAAATGGCTTCTGCCATTGCTAACAACATCAATGAACCCAGCACGCAACCCCTAAGCCGGCCAAGGCACCAATGATTCCAAACACCAAACATGTATATTTTGAATACAAAAACTTATTTATTTTACAAACTCTGTGTGTGTCATTTCCTCATGACAAACTCATAGAAATAAACACAAAAAAACAGTCATTAACATAACTGGTTCTCACAACATGGAGATAATGTCCAAAACACTAGACAAAAGTTGGACCACGAACCTCGGCCTTTAATAAAAAAATGACCAGCATTTTGTCACACCTCCTACTTTTTGCCCTTCGAGGGTGATCTCCTTCCCTTGCGCACTTCCCCCCTTCTAACCCTACTGCTCCTCCGTAATGGGACCTCAGTGGCTGCAGCAAGGCTGGTGGAAGGCTGCAGATTGTCAGACTCTGACACTGCAGATGCCCCTGAAGGACGGCCTCGACCAGTTCTGGGCCTGGAGGGCCCGGCTGCAGACTGCACCAACTCTGCATGGGCGGCAGCAGTCTGTCCTACAGGCGGTGGCAAGTGCAGTGGAGAAGTGACAGTGTTGGCAGCAGGAATGCTGTCATCGTGAGAGAGGACAGCAACTCCCTGCTCGCCCGACACACTGGCACTCCTACGGGGCAGCACTTCAGCATCCGGAGCAATCTGCTGGAGCACAGATTGCTGGCCTGCTGCGGCGCGGTGAGAGCCCCGGGGACATGTGAACGAACCATCGAGGTTGGCAGCAGTCAGTGCTCGCGTGGCCTCAATCTGAGTCTGCATGAGAGCAGTCAGAGATGGGATCACGGCAGTCAGTGACTGAATTGCAGCACTAAGCGTTAGTGTGGCATCCGCCTGTGCTACATCGAAGTGCTCCACACTCCTTGCCAGTGACTCAATGCATTCGGGCACCCTTCCCACTGCACCCATGAGCTCAGTGTGCATGCCCACCGCCTGGGTGTTCATTTCTGCGATCAGCCGCTCCTCCTCTGCGTCCATTGCAGTAGGAGTCGCTGGCATACTCTCCCTCTGGGGAGAAGGCCCCCGTTCTTCCCTACCCCCATGGCGTTGCTGCAGCCTGCTGGGTCCTGGAGCTTCACCCTCACCAGACCCTTCCCCCCTGCTCCCCTCCAGGGAAGGCGTGTTCCCAGTGTGGGCATGGGCTTCCTCGGGAGAGGGTGGCACTGATGCTCCGGCTTCCTCTTCCTCCTCGGCTGCAGCTTCACTCCCACTGGCAGCTTCAGGGCCCGTCTCCTCAGCTGGTGAATCACCATCTGAAAGCAGGGAGGTACAAGAGTGGCTTTAGCGTGAGGACAGGGTGGCAGTAAGGGAGGAATAAGTGCAGCGAGTTAGCAAGTTGGATTGAAAGTGTCAAAGGCTGGTGTTGTGAGGACAAGTGGAAGGACAGAGGACAAAAAGGTGATGACCTTACCATTGCTGTCCAGAACGGGGTCGGCGTCTCCAGTGGCGACAGGACCGATCACCCAGCTTGCCACAATCCTGTGGACGCGCTCCTCAAGATCGCTGAGGGGTTGCAGCTGAGGCCGCCCTCCACCTGTCCGTTGCTGCTGTCTCCTATTATGCGCCAGCTTGGCCTGCAAGTAAAAGGACAGCATCTGAGTAAATATACAGCCATGGTCTTGCCTGATGTGCCTCCCATAGGTGAATAGCCCTTACTGTATGCAGCCATGGTCTTGCCTGATGTGCCTCCCATAGGTGAATAGCCCTTACTGTATGCAGCCATGGTCTTGCCTGATGTGCCTCCCATAGGTGAATAGCCCTTACTGTATGCAAAGTATGGAATGTGTGTGTGTCTTTCATGAAAGGGCCATAGGTGTTGGATGAGTGTTGTGCATTGGGGTTTTAAGACCCTCTGGCCATAGAGTGAGGTTGAGATGGAGGGATGGAGAGGTATTGAGAAAAAGCCACTCACCCTGACGACCCGAGTGAGGTCGTTGAACTTTTTGCGACATTGAACATGGGTCCTGGGCACCATGCTCCTGGAGGAGACGCTCTGAGCCACCTCCCTCCACACTCTTCTGTACTCGCGTGGCAAAGGCCTCCTGCCACTCTCAGGGAAGAGTATACATCTTCTGCGCTCCACCGCGCCAACCAGAGCATCCAAGGCCCGCTCGGTGAAGCGCTGAGCTCGTTCTCTCACCCTCTCCATCCTTGGCAGCAAAATGGATTCACAGGTCTCTCCAGGCCGAGATTCAAGGCTGCAATGAGCAGGGTGTGGCTGGGGAGCAAGTTGGCCCCCCCTGCTTTAAGAACTGGCCGGTGCCAGTGTGTCTGTGTTCCCTCGCTAACTGGCAGCACCTGCGCTGCGCTCGCGTGCTGAGTTAGCGCCTCACTGCTCGGCCTTTGCGCCTTAAGACAGGTGTGCAGCGCCTGATTTAGCGCTCCACTCACCTCCCGGGGCGGTAAAAGTGAAGTTTCCAGTCAGTGGCGATAATTAGCGCCAGGCGCTAATTTTTGCGTCCAGACGATATTTGCGCCCCAAATGGGGCGCGACCTAATTTTTCCCCCTAAGAGTTCAGCCACAGGTTCCCCACTGCTCGGGGATCACTTCAGGTAAGTAGGTCGCGAGTTGTGTCACCATGATATAATTTCTTAACTTGACAGCTGAAAATGTGCTATAAAAGCTCCCATTTCATAGCTGTTCACTTTCCAAGGTCAGAAGCTGTTTCTTACTGCATTTGGAAAACAGATTGAGCTTTATGCAGCTTGCAAGTATTTGGAGCAACCTCTGTATCCAGTGTCACCTCATTGGAACAACCTCTCTCACCATTAACAGATCGTTTCTGTCATCTGAACTTCACCTGCCATCTATTCCATCTGTGTGGGTGCCCTTTTTACCCTCTCACATTGGTCCTCAGAATCCCACCACGATCAGCCCCAACACCAGCAGCACAGGCACACCAGCAGCACTAACAACAACACCAACCTTCTCCGCAATCAACTGATGCTGCACAGGACACAGGGCATCAGCATCTGGCCATATGGCTGGCCGGGAGGCCAGGGATGGCCTCACCATCTTCAGATTTACTTCACTTTACGCTGTACACCCTGGCTGCCACATGATGCGCCAGGTTGGCATCACCCCACACCAACTTCATAAAGCATCCCTACAATGCCCAAACCATTTCTTTAACACTCATCACCATTGCGGGTGGTACTGTTATGTCTCACCATTCACGGCAACTCACTAAGCCACTTCCAAAGGTGCACACAAATCTGTCCAAGAACGCAAAGTGTTGGAAATAAAGATTTCAATGTTTGACACCACATTAACAGAAAATTCACGTAACATTGGCTAAAACACCCAAGTGCCTACCCTTGTGTGTTGTTACTTGATATGATTGGACTAGGATGAGGGTGAGTGTGAGGGGTGGCTGGTGAGATGGGGATGTGATAATGTAGATAGAGAGGGATGAGTGGAGGTGCAAGTTAAGTTGGTGTAAGGATGTGCAGGAGTAGGGTAGGGAAGGCAGAGTGATGGGGATGTGATGGGTGGCACAGCAGGATGAGGTTGAGTGTGGCTTTGCAGTAATGTTTCATGATCTACTGAGATCATTGAAAGGTTTGTGCCACTGCAGCCTGATCCTCCTGACGACATCCTTGCTTGTGCCCTCCTGTGCAATGTGCAACCAGACTGCGTTGATCTCCTGGGGCGATCTCTTCCACACTCTCCACCAGTATCCCCCACGATGATGTCATCGCTGCGACAACCTCAGTACTCAACACCAACAACAGCCAATCTCCAGACGCCATCCTACAACTCATCCGTTTCATCCTTGACCACAATGTCTTCACCTGCGACAACCAGTTTTTTAGCCAAACACACGGAACAGCCATGGGGACCAAATTCGCACCCCAAGACGCCAACATCTTCATGCACAAGTTCGAGCAAGACTTCTTCGCTGCACAGGACCTCCAACCAACGCTATACACCAGATACATCGACGACATTTTCTTCCTATGGACCCACGGCGAAGAATCACTGAAAAGACTACACGATAACATCAACAAGTTCCATCCCACCATCAAACTCACCATGGACTACTCCTCAGAATCGGTTTCATTCTTGGACACACGAATCTCCATCAAAGACGGACACCTCAGCACTTCACTCTACTGCAAGCCCACGGACAACTTCACGATGCTCCACTTCTCCAGCTTCCACCCTAACCACGGTAAAGAAGCCATCCCCTATGGACAAGCCCTGCGAATATACAGGATCTGCTCAGACGAGGAGGAACGCGATGGACACCTACAGACACTGAAAGACACCCTCGTAAGAACGGGATATGATGCTCGACTCGTCGATCGACAGTTCCGACGGGCCACAGCAAAAAATCGCATAGACCTCCTCTGAAGACAAACACGGGACACAACCAACAGAGTACCCTACGTCGTCCAGTACTTCCCCAGAGCGGAGAAACTACGCCATGTTCTTCGCAGCCTTCAACATGTCATTGATGATGACGAACACCTCGCTAAGGCCATCCCCACGCCCCCACTACTCACCTTCAAACAGCCGCCTAACCTCAAACAGACCATCGTTCGCAGCAGATTACCCAGCTTTCAGGAGAACAGCGACCACGACACCACACAACCCTGCCACGGCAACCTCTGCAAGACATGCCAGATCATCAACACAGATACCATCATCACACGTGAGGACACCACCCACCAAGTACATGGTACTCGGCCAACGTTGTCTACCTCGTACGTTGCAGGAAAGGATGCCCCGGAGCATGGTACATCGGCGAGACCATGCAGACACTGCGCCAACGTATGAACGGATACCGCGCAACAATCGCCAGGCAGGAGTGTTCCCTCCCAGTCGGGGAACACTTCAGCAGTCAAGGACATTCAGCCTCCGATCTTCGGGTAAGCGTTCTCCAAGGCGGCCTTCGAGACACACGACAACGCAAAATCATCGAGCAGAAACTGATAGCCAAGTTCCGCACCCATGAGGACGGCCTCAACCGGGATCTTGGGTTCATGTCACGCTACATGTAACCCCACCTGACGTAGAGTCATCCAGACACGAGTCGTCGTTGGCTTGTTCTCTCTACACAGATGCGGCCAGACCTGCTGTGATTTCCAGCAAAAAAAGTTTTTTGTTTTCCATACAGACTCCAGCATCTGCCACATTTGACCCCTTGTGACCCCACCTCATTGTCTTTGATGTAATGTCTTCCTGACTGACCTGTTTGGACACCATCCACACCTTTGATTGCCGTGATTATCTCTCTGCCGAGGTGTGATAAAGGGCAGTTGGATGTAATCATCTGGCAGTGTTCTCTGACTATATATGCTGTGACTATATGCATCTCTTCACTTCACTTCACTGACGAAGGAGCAGCACTCCGAAAGCTTGTGATTTCAAATAAAGCTGTTGGACTATAACCTGGTGTTGTGCGACTTCTGACATTTGCCCATGGGAAGGGAAGAGAACCTCCCTGCGTGCTGTGACTCCCTTCAGGGAGTCATGGGAGAGCCTGGGTGCAGCTGTGCACCTCTGTGCAGTAATTGTCAGTGTTTGCAGCACTCCTGGATGTTACCATCCCCAAACGGGGCGATGCGCAATTTCTCCCCCATTGAGTTTTAAAACCTTGAAAGAATTTTCAATAATTTTAATGAATCAACAAAGTGAAAAGGAAGGAGCAAAGATAGTTGTGATGATGAAGAGAGCTCAGAATTTTAATGACGATGATATTGGCACACTCCTGAATGAGGTTGAGGCGAATCGCCTGGGGCTTATTGGGACTGCGAAGTCCAGAGCGCCACACAAAGGATAAATAAGAACATAGAACATAAGAAATAGGAGCAGGAGTAGGCCATTCGGCCCTTCGAGCCTGCTCCACCATTAAATAAGATCATGGCTGATCTTATACCTCAACTCCACTTTCCTGCACTATCCCCATATCCCCATTCCCTTAATATTCAAAAATCTATCGATCTCTGTCTTGAATATACTCAACAACTTAGCCTCCACAGCCCTCTGGGGTAGAGAATTCCAAAGATTCACCACCCTCTGAGTGAAGAAATTTCTCATCTCAGTCCTAAATGGCTGTCCCCTTATTCTGAGACTGTGACCCCTTGTTATATACTCCCCAGCCAGGGGAAACATTCTCCCTGCATCTACCCTGTCAACCCTGTAAAAACTTTGTATGTTTCAATGAGATCACCTCTCATTCTTCTAAACTCTAGCGAATATAGGCCTAGTCTACTCAATCTCTCCTCATAGGACAATCCCCCAATCCTTGGAACCAGTCTGGTGAACCTTCGTTGCACTCCCTCTATGGCAAGTATATCCTTCCTTAGGTAGGAGACCAAAACTGCACACTATACTCCAGGTGTCGTCTCACCAGGGCCTTATATAATTGCAGTAAGACGTCTTTACTCTTATACTCAAATCCTCTTGTAATAAAGGCCAACATACCATTTGCTTTCCTAATTGCTTGCATTACCTACATGGTAACTTTCAGTGATTTGTGTACAAGGACACCCAGGTCCCTCTGAACACCAACATTTCCCAATCTCTCACCATTTAAAAAATACTCTGCTTTTCTATTTTTCCTACCAAAGTGGATAACTTCACATTTCTCCACTTTATATTCCATTTGCCATGTTCTTGCCCACTTACTTAGCTTGTCTATATCCCCTTGAAGCCTCCTTGCATCTCCTCACAACTTACATTCCCACCCAGCTTTGTATCATCAGCAAACTTGGATATATTACATTTGGTCCCCTCATCCAAATCATTGATGTAGATTGTGAATAGCTGAGGCCCAAGCACTGATCCTTGCGATATCCCACTAGTTGCAGCCTGCCAATCGGAAAATGACCCGTTTATTCCTACTCTCTGTTTTCTGTCCATTAACCAATCCTCAATCCATGCCAGTATATTACCCCAATCCCATGAGCCCTAATTTTGTTTAATAACCTCTTGTGTAGCACCTTATCGAATGCCTTCTGAAAATCCAAATACACCACATCCACTGGTTCCCCTTTATCTACTCTGCTAGTTACAACTTCAAAAAACTCGAACAGATTTGTCAAGCACGATTTCCCTTTCATAAATCTGTGTTGACTCTGCCCAATCCTATTATTATTTTCTGAGTGCCCTGTTACCACGTCCTTAATAATAGATTCTTGCATTTTTCCTGCTACTGATGTCAGTCTAACTGGTCTGTAGTTCCCCGTTTTCTCTCTCCCTCCTTTCTTAAATAGTGGGGTTACATTTGCTACCTTCCAATCCACGGGAACCATTCCAGAATCTATGGAATTTTGAAAAATGGCAACCAATTCATCCACTATCTCTATAGTCACCTCTTTCAAAACTCTAGGATGTAGGCCATCAGGTCCAGGGGATTTATTGGTTTTCAGTCGCATTAATTTCTCCAGTACTATTTTTTTACTAATACTAATTTCTTTCAGATCCTCATTCTTGCTAGACCCTTGGTTCTCCACTATTTCTGGGAAGTTTTTTGTGTCTTCTTCCGTGAAGACAGACACAAAGGCCGGAATTTTGCCGGCGCTCAGAGGGCGGGATTGGAGGCAGGTCAGAGGTTAAATTCGCAATGATTGACGGCGGATTCCGAACCTGCCGTGATCCCACCTCCACGCATCTTTCCCGAGTGTTGGGTCTCCGATTTGCAAACGGACCCGACACCAAGCAGCGGGAAAGGGATTAAAGGCGCTTAACTGCCTATTAAATGGTACTTCAGAGCTTTTTTCACAAGGTTTTTAGATTTTCCAGTTTCTAGGTCGGGTTTCACGACGTTCCAACAACACGGCAGGTAAGTGAGGCGTGAACACCAGCGAGCTGGAGACTTCACAGCTGCAACTGCTGTGTAAAAGCTGCACTCTCAAATCTGGTCATTTAGAAATCTGTGAGATTGGTGATTGAATGATTTGGGGGGCATATTCTGTGTTTAGGCTGCAAGTATGTGTTGTGCACTACAGATCCACTGTAACCTGCATTGCTGGATTTTAAAGGCGCACTTACCCTAAACTGTGCCCCCTCAAATTGACATCACACAGATGGCAACGATGCCAAACCTTCGTTCTACATCAATTTATTACAATATTGGCAAAGAACAGAAACTTTACCAATAAATCTATCATAACACCCAAGTGAGAACCCTTGTGATTATTAACGTGACATCTTCCTCTTACACGTGCTTTCTACGTTGTGAGACCCCTGTGGCTTCAGCATATGTGGAGGCAGCCTGCTCACTTCCCTGCTGCTCCTGCTTAGACACCTTGGCGGCCGTCCTCTGGTTTTGGGAGCCTTGGAGGGCCCTGCCAAAGTCTGCTCCCACTGTGGCTGTGCAGGGGAAGACTCAGCCATCTCTGTTGGCTCAGGCAGATGGGGCTCTGACCGAGGGCTCGGCAGTGGCAAGGGAGTGTGAACGCTTGGAGAGAAGCTCCCACTTCCTTGTGCTCGAACACCACCGTCCCTCTTATGGGTCACCCGCACTTCACTGCTAGCAAGTTGCTGGAGAGCACCTTGCTGCATATCAGTGGGGCCATGTGGACCCGTCTCTGTACTAACAGTCCTCATAACCAGGACATCCATGTACCTCTGGTTCATCTCCACGATAGATGGCCTTCTATCCTCCATAGCTGCCCATCTATCTAGAAGAGCCACCATGTTGGCTTGTGTCTGGCTAGTTAGGTCCTCCATGGAGGTTGCCATCCTTCCCATGGCGGCACCTAGATTGCCCATAGCGTTCACCCCGGCATTGCTAATGTTTAAGATGGACTCCTCCATTCTCTGCACACTCGCAGTTACCATGGAAGCAAACCCACTCAAAGCCTCCTGCACTTGTTCCTGAAGCTCCAGCACCGCTCTCTTTCTGGATGGCCACAGAGGCTCAACATTTAAATGCAGCTGAGCAGAGCTGAGAGAGCCCTGCGTCCTCTGATGAGGACTCTCCACTGCTGTCCCTGTCTCCAACATCTGCTCCTGCTCACTTGTGAGCTGTGATACACCAGGTGACAACACTACTCTATCTCGCAAAAAACCCACCGAGGTGTGTGTCTCTGCGCTGGTGCTGGGTGCGCTGACTGCTGGTGATGCTGCTCCCTCAGAGACTGGTGGTTCCTCTGAGGAGTGCTCCTGCTCTTCCTTCTGGACAGTGGGGAGTGGGGCTCTCGATGGTCCTGTGGGAGAGTAAAGGCCTGAGTTAGACAAGTGAAATGTATGTTGCAGACACATCCCATTGTGCAGATGCTTAGCACTTAATCTCTATGAACATCATATCCCACATTAGTCACTCATGAATGCTAAATCAGCAGGTTGGAAATCAATTCTGTCACCAGCTTGCTCTTCTACGCCCGTCTCTCCGTCCCCCATTTCCAGCTCCTCTGCACCTCCGACAATCTCCAGGGCTGCCTCCTCAGCGCTCGTTAGGTGCGCCAATGATGGTGGGCCTCCTCCTGTCATCCCCCTGTCCTCCCCCTCTCTCTTTTATTGTGGGCTCTCTTCTCCTGTAATGAGGGACACAAGTGGAGTTTGAGAGACATTGATGGAGTGAGTGTAAAGAATAGATGAGATAGATGTTTAGAGGGAGACTATGAAGGAGTGAGGTGCACAAACCAAGTTCCTTCCCTGTGCGTTGTTAGATGTTGGTATTGCATAAGAGTGTGAGTGGAGCATAGTAAGATGGTGACGTGATTCTGTACAGAGAAAGAGAGGGATGGGTGAGGGTGCAAGGGATGTTAGAGTGAGTTGGGATGTGCAGGGGAAGGTTGCCAATGCAGAGTGATGGGGATGAGAAGAGATGGGAGGCATATGGAAGTTAAGTGTGATATTATACTCACTTTTGCTGATCGCAACAGATCATTAAACCTCTTGCGACACTGCACCCAGGTATGTATGTAGACCGACCTCGATCTGACCTCCTCAGCAATTTGCAGCCAAGCTGCCTTGGTATGCTGAGGAGGCCTCCTCCTTCTGTCTCCAGGGAAGAGGACCTTATTATATTCTCTTACTCCCTCCACAAGAGCAAGGAGGGAGTCCTGATCAAAGCGGGGAGCAGCCTTAGGTTTTTGCGCTGCCAAACCTTCAGCAGCCAGCACTTCAGGGAACAAAACGGAAATGAATCTGCAGAGGAGACATGGCCCCTTTAAATAATCAGTCCAACATCGACTCATCAGACGTGAGTAACTGACCCGCACCCAGCGATTGCCTTGAAGAACCCGCACATCGGCCTTAACGAGGCTAATCAACGCAAAATTTCAACTGCAGGGCGGGTCGAACTGGGAGTGGGTCCAGAACCCGCCGACCAGTGGACCAGCCACCATCCCGCTTCCAGGCACAAAATCGCGGCCAAAGTATTTGTTTAATTTCTCTGCCATTTCTTTACTTCCGCTTGGACAGAAGTTCACTTGGCATGAGAGGGCTCTAGTCACGGGGAAGGCAAAAGCGCAGGAGACAGTAGGGTGTCACCTTTTGCACAATCCATTTTCAGAACCCCGATTGTCCTCTCCACCACTTGCTGTGTGGACACATTGTAAAGTTTCGCAATTATCGCGATTCAAAATAACGAGAGAGAAGCAGATTCGTTTGATCAGTTTATTTAAACAAAATGCTGTCATGATATAAAGGACACAGAAGCCTGTAAAATGGCCGCTGCGCATCGTGGCAGAAGCTTCCAGAATTACAGTGGGCAGACAAGATGGCGTTCGAATAAACATTTCAATATAAGACGGGATCATACTCGATGAGCACTGATAAAGACAGGATGCAACCTGTTTGCATTTGTGACAATAGCAAAAGATATGAATGCTGGAATCGTTTTCCATGCACAAGTAAGGACCATTGTACTGGGCAATCGAAGGCCCATCCAGACACATCAATACACAAATACCCCCACGGCTCTACAATGAGAGAGCCATTCTCGGGTGATTAAACCAGTATTCGGGGGCCCCCAAAACCCAGCCAGGGAGACTCCTAGCCGGTTCAACAATGAGGAAAACATTAACGGGTAGTTGGCCAGTTTCAGGTGCTACCGAAACCCGTTAAAGACAAGAATCGCCCCATGCTGGGAGTTTTGAGCGCCAATATTTCACAAAGGACAAACATTAAGATTTGGGCGGGAGATAAGGGAACACAGCACTATAACTATAGTGAACAAATGTCCATCGGTCTCTTATCTCTGCGGACTCTTGACTCGGGCTGAACTTTTATTCTCCTATTCTGATCCTCGGGTATCGCTCTGCTGGACGAGCAGCCTTCTGTGTTTTCTCTGGACTCTGTTGACTCTGGACTTTAGCCGCACTGGACGGTTATTCGAATGTTGGGTGGAGCTCAATCGGAACGAGCCGCCTCGACGAAGGCAAGTGACGGGGTGCACCGTCCCGAGAGTCGGTAAACGGTGTTTGGACCCGAAGGCCCAACAAGACAAGACAAAATGACAAGAGAAGAAGAAGAATCCACGTGCCGCCGCGGTCAGTAAACCCCGACCGCGCCCGAAAATATAAGACCCATTTCTTGAACTCTACAGGTTATTGCACGAACCGGTCAAAGACTCTTCTTTGAATTCTACCGACAACTGGTGTCGGTACAGGAAGACTTTTCTTTGAGTTCTACAGCCGGGCCCGAGTGCTGTCGAGTTCTTCATGACAACGGGGAGCCCAACCTGCTTGCCGCAGCAGCGAAGATAAACAAGTGGGGTACAGAGACCCCTCCAAACACGTGACAGTCAGGCGCTGCAGCGAAACGAGCCGAGTGCCTCATTTTAAAATTCTCCGAAGTATCACGAGTGGTGAGCATGTTTCCCGATCCTACAAATCTAGATGTAGTGTAGGTATTGATAGGGGAGGGTGGTTTTATTAAGGATAAAGTATAATGTGTTCCCCTTTTTACGATGTGCCGTGCGTTCTTCATTACCATAGACCAAGCTTTATGAATGTATGTATACTTGTACTCTCGTTAATTTGTGCCTATGACATGTACTTCATGATTTTGGACGCTATGCAATAAAGATTTCCATTTCGTACTATTCAACCGGGTCTATTTGAGTTTTTCTCTGCATTACTGCTCTCGCACCTAAGTCCAGTGTTAGAACCGTAACGGCGAGTGGGTCAAACCACTCACAGGTGCTTATTGCAACAAGACTGGCCAGAGACCAGAGCAAGCAGTAGTATTAGGCAACGAAGGCCTAAGCCCGTACCAGCACCGTCTGCGATACAAGCATGCCGCAACCCCTTACAACATATGCCTGGTTGTATCTCTCCTGAGCCTCATTATTTGTCCTGCGGTATGGTGTCATCAGCCACGGTTTTAGCGGGTAGCCCTTGTCACCCAATATCCATGCAGATCCTGGAGGCAATGTGCTGAGTGCGCCATATAAGTCCGAGTGATGGAGGATGAAGGAGGCATGAGCACTTCCCCAGTGATCTGCATTCATGTTTAGGATCCTGAGTTGCGCATCACAGACTATCATAACATTTAATGAATGATACCCCTTCCTGTTGATGTATGTCACAGGTACATCAATTGGTGCCTTCAATGCAACATGGGTTCCATCAACGGCCCCAATCACTTTGGGGAAGCCAGCAATCCTATAAAATGCAAGGGCCTCTCCCTTTGCTGCAGAGTGGACAAGTCGAAGTCTATGAACTCTGAAGCCCTACGGAAAATGGCATCGGTGACCTGGTGAATGCAGGCCCTCGCAGCACTCTGGGAGATGTTCGAAATGTCACCCGCATGCAAAGAAGTTCAATGCTGTGGTTACTTTCATGGACACTGACAAGGCAGTGCGGGTCTTCGAGCGTGTTTGAAGGTTGTCCTTTAACATGCCACATAGTCGGCCGATTGCCTCTATACTGAAGCGCAGCCTCCTCACACACAACTCCTCCGACAGCATCTCAAAAGACAGCCTCCCCCTGTACACTCTCTGGGGTGGGTAGTAGTTCCTCCTGATCAGGAGACGGTGATGGTTCCTCAATCTTCTTTGTTGTCCCCTGGCGTTTTCGATTCTATGTGCCAGAATCACACAGAAGATCGGGGCAACATTGTCATGAGGCATGTTTCTCCCTCACAGGCTCCCTCTTTAAATAGATGCAGTACATGTAGGGAAAAACTGGAAAAAGTTGTAAAAGTCATATTAATAAAGTGAGTGGGTAGAAATTTACGTCGGGCGGTGGTGCGACACGGGATTGGATCAGCCACCCGTCATACCCGCCTGATGAATATCACCGCCCGAGACAAGTTTCTAAGACGTTTAAAATTTTTACAAAGTCATACATAACAATTTTTAAACAGCATAAAAAGAAGTTAACATTTAAAACATTCACATATTCTGGCATAATTAGTAAATGTGAAAAAAATCATTTTTAAACAGTCATTTTCAAGTTTAAAAAAAAATGAAATCTAATTGAATAGAATAGAAGGGTCATCGACCTGAAACGTTAACTCTGTTTCTCTCTCCACAGACGCTGCCTGACCTGCTGAGTATTCCAGCATCTTCTGTTTTTATTTATGAATAGAATGCTTACCTTGTCCACAGCGAAAGTTCCTCTTTAAATTACCTACACTGCTCAGAACAAGATCCAAAACCAATGAAATATTTAACAAATTAAAGTTGTTAAAAACTTAAATCAGGCTTTGTGCCAAGAACTTTGTTAACTTTAAAAGCTAAAACACCCCCATTTCCCAGCCCCCTGACTTCCACGTCTTCTTCCTGTTGCTTCTTTAGATAGAATGCAGGCTGTACGCCGGCTTTTATCTATTGGAGCAGTAGCTGCTGGCTAGTAGTTGGCCAAATAGCACAAATCTGCGCCGGCAGTGCTACTTCTCCTGGGGATGCGGCGATCTGTCAAGAGGATTCTTGACAGATCGCAACTTCCGAGTTTTAGCGCATGCGCTTTGCATGCCTAAACCCGGAACTTGCGCGGCCCGTACGGGAACGTACACACCTCGTACGCACCCGTAGGGGTCACAAGATACGGCCCAATGTGTTTTACCCCTGTTTATGTTATCTGGGTCACATTTAGTCAGAAGTTCAAGTGCTTATCCTCCCTTTCTACAACATATTGCATGAGACATTTATAAAATTGATTCTGATTTGAGGACTTAAACAGATAGGTTAATCACATACTCATTACTAAGCAGAGATAAAATTATGTTTTGGAAACTTTAGGCCGCGATTTTGCCGGCGCTCAGAGGGCGGGTTTGGAGGCGAGTCGGGAGTTAAAATTCAAATGATTGATGGCGGGTTGCGAACCCACCGCCATCCCGCCTCCACACAACTTTGCAAAGTGTCGGGCCTGCGAGTCCTGATCAGACCCGCCACCAAACGGCGGGAGAGGCACTTAAGGCAGTTAACAGCTTGTTAACTGCCGCGATAATTCAATTTTTACTGGCTCTTCCCATTTTAGTACATTTTCTGCATGTTGCCCGTCATGCGACAAACACGCCAGCTGATTGTGCCGGGTTCAGCAACTACCTGAATTCTTGACAGCTGCTCCTGCAGCATAAAAGTGGACCTGCAACATGGCTGACTTTCAGATGCCAGAACTTTGTGTTTTGAGGTTTTGGAACACATTTTGCAGGTCTATTGAGCTTGTAAGTGTTTAAGCTGAGATCCATATGCACTGCTACCTCCTTGGAAAGCCCTCTCCGCACATTGACTGAGCGCTCATAACATCTATTCTTCAACTGAGATGTATACCAGCGGAATGGGAACCATTTATCCCCTCTCATCCTGGTCCTCAGAATCAGAGGAAGAGCAGCCGCGGCAGCAGCAGAACCAGGCACAACAGCAGCAGCAACAACAGGAGCGCCAACCTCCTCCTCACCCACCTGATGCTGCACAGGGCAGAGGGCATCAGCGCAGGGCTGCACCGCGCCACAGGAGATACCCACAACACAGGGTTTACAGGCAGAGGATGAGCTTCCTCAACATGAGTGAGCAGCAGTGCCAAAGGAGGCTGAGACTTCCGCGAGAGGTAGTCGCTGACATCTGCACAATGTTGCACCAACACCTGGAGCCCAGAGGAGCTGGTGGACACTCCTTACCAGTGGCTGTCAAAGTCACCACTGCACTCAACCTCTTTGCTTTGGGGTCCTTCCAGGGATCAGCAGCAGACATCAGCAACATCTCCCAGTCGGCTGCACACACTTGCATCACGCAGGTTATCGATGCCCTCTTTGCAAAGTCGCACAATTACATTCACTTCTCCACGGATGAAGCAAGTGTAACTGCGCATGCAGTTGGCTTTGCAAATATGGCTGGCTTGCCAAGGGTGCAGGGCATCATAGACTGCACACATGAGGCCATTACGGTACCTCATCACAACCCAGCTGTATTTGTCAACCGCAAAGGCTTCCACTCCCTTAACGTCCAGCTGGCGTGTAACCACAGGAAGAACATTATACATGTTTGCACCAAGTTCCCTGGCAGTTGCCATGACTCGTTCATTCTGCGGCAGTCTACTGTGCCTCGGCTCTTCAATCCACCAACCCAACTTTCCGGATGGCTACTTGGAGACAAGGGCTATCCCCTGAAAAAGTGGCTAATGACACCAATGAGGAGGCCATCAAATGAAGCTGAGGAGCTATACAATGTGAGTCACATTTCCACCAGAAGCATCATAGAGCAAACCATCGGCTTGCTCAAAATGCGATTCAGATGCCTCGACAGATCTGGTGGAGCCCTACAGTATGCACCAGCCAGGGTCTCTAGAATCATCGTGGTCTGCTGTGCCCTGCACAACATCGCAGAGCAGCGTGGCTTAGCACTGCCTGAGGAACAAGTGGCTCAGCACAGAGCATCCCGGAAGAGGAGGAGGAGGAGGAGGAGGGGGAGGAGGAGGAGGTGCAGGAGGTGGAGGAGGAGACGGCAGATGAGGGACACCTTGCGGAGGTGGATGTGCCAATTCCACCAGCACCTGACCACATTGCTGGCCGTGAGGCAAGGGCTACACTAATCCATGCCAGATTTGAGTAACTTTACGCATCAACCGCATGTGGCTGGCACATGGAAATTAACGTCTGGCTGACCTTCTTAACACACCATACAGCATCTGTACGATAAACTGTGGTTTCCTATCACTCTCACCATGCTCATTACAGATGAAAGGCGCCCTGACCCCTCACTGTGCAACTCCCATTTCTGAGCACACATAGGCCAACTCTTTGAATCTTTGCCATCGCATTTCTTTAATACATTTAAAATCACGATGACAAGCGTTACTTTGTATGAGATCAAAACACCCAAGTGACTACCCTTGTGACTATTTGTGTGTTAACTTTCTCTTGCGTGTGCTTCTACATGATGTTTCCCCTGTGGCTTCAGCAGATGTAGAGGCACCTTGCTCACTTCTATGCTGCGCCTGCTTAGACACCTTTGGTGGGCATCCTCTGGGTTTGGGAGGCTGGGAGGGCTCCGCAACAGTCTGCTCCTCCTGCAGCTGTGCAGGGGCTGAGACGTCTATCTCAGTTGGGTGAGGAATCTGGGGCTATGACCGAGGGCTCCGCGGTGGCATGGGAGTGTGAGCCCTTGGAGAGGAGCCCACACCTCCTTGTTGTCGACCACCAACATCCCTCTTATGGGTCACCCACACTTCACTGCTAGCAAATAGCTGGAGAGCATCTTGCTGCACATCAGTGGGGCCATTAGGACCCGTCTCTGTACTAACAGTCCTCATAACGGGGATGTCCATGTACCTCTGTTTCCTCTCCTCAATAGATGCCCATCTATCCCCCATAGCAGACCATCTATTTAGAAGAGGCACCATGTTCATTTGAGTCTGGCAATTTATGTCCTCCATGGAGGTTGTGATCCTTTCCATGGCGGCACCTACATTCGCCATTGCGTGCACCACAGCATTGCTCATGTTTGACATGGACTCCTCCATTATCTGTACACTCGCAGTTACCCTGGAGGCAAACCCTGTCAGAGCCTCCTGCACTTTTTCCTGAAGTTTCAGCACTGCTCTCTTTCTGGATGGCCCCAGAGGCACAGGGTCTACATGCAGCTGAGCAGAGCTAGGAGCGCCCTGCGGCCTCTGACGAGGACTCTCCACTGCTGTCCCTGTCTCCACCATCTGCTGATGCTCACTTGTGAGCTGTGATACACCAGGTGACAGCACTATTCTATGTCGCGAATGACCCACCGAGGTGTGCGTCTCTGCGCTGGTGCTGGGTGCGCTCATTTCTGCTGACACTAAACCCTCAGAGGCTGCAGGTTCCTCTGAGGAGTCGTCCGGCTCTTCCTCCTGGTCAGTGGGGAGGGGGGCTCTCGATGGTTCTGTGGGAGAGTAAAGGCATGAGTTAGAAGTGTGATATTTAGGTAGCAGACACATCCTATTGTGCAGATGATCAGAAGTCAATCTCTATGAACATCAAATGCCATCTCAGTCATTCATGAAATTTAAATGAGAGGGTTGCAATTCTATTCTGTCACCAGCTTGCTCTACTGTGCCCGTGTCTCCGTCCCCCACTTCCAGCTCCTCTGCACCTCCAACGATGTCGAGAGCAGCCTCCTCAGCGTTTGTTAAATGCGTCATCGAAGTTGGGCCTCCTCCTGTCCTGTCCCTCTCCCTCTTATTGTGGGCTCTCTTATCCTGCAATGAGGGACACAAGTGGAGTTTCAGCGAGATTGATAGAGTGAGTGTAAAGAATCCATAACATAAATGCTCAGAGGGAGACAAAGATGGAGTGAGGTGCCTATACCAAGGAGCCTCCCTGTGCATTGTTAGTTGTTTTCATTGCATAACAGTGAGAGTGAGTGTGAGGGGTGCATAGCAGGATGGTGAAGTGATTCTGTACATAAAGAGAGAGGGATAGTTAAGGGTGCAAGGGTAAGTTGGGATGTGGAGGAGTAGGTTGACAATGCAAAGTGCTGGTGATGAGAAGAGATCACCAGATTGAAGGTAAGTGTGATGTTATACTCACTTTTGCTGAGCGTAGCAATTCATTGAACCTTTTTCTGCTCTGCACCCAGGTGCGTGAACACAGTGACCTAGCACTTACCTCCTCAGCAATTTGCAGCCAGGCTGCCTTTGTGTGCTGAGGAGGCTTCCTCCGGCCATTGGGAGGGAACAGAACCTCCTAGCGCCCTCTTACTCCCTCCACAAGAGCACGGAGGGAGTCATCATCAAATTGAGGAACAGCCTTTGCTTCCAAAGACCAGTTATCAGGAGCATCAGAAAGGAAATGAAATCCATCGGCTACATGGGCCCCTTACATGCACCTGAATCGAAGACGTCAGCAGAGGCGAGCAGCACACCTACACCCACTGATTGGGCCGGGTAGCGCGCACGGCAAGCTTAATAACCCCAGTTAAATGAAAATCCTTATTTCAGAGTGGCTGAAACCGGCAGCGGGACTGGAACCCGGTGACCAGCTAACCCGACTCCAACCAAACTCCAACCCGACTCCAACCTGCCTCCACTGGGAAAATTGCAGCCTAAGTTCCTCCAAATGATGCATATTAAGTCTAGGTTAATGTGTAGAACGTTGCTTCTTTTGATAATATGGAGGTTGAAACAACAACAACAACAACTTGTATTTATATAACACCCTTAACGTAGTAAAATGTCCCAAGGCACATTGTTTCTTTAACTGCATTGTTAGGAATGATCGAGGCATCCTCGACTATTTATACATATGTCATACCCCACTTCTGCTGCCCACATTAAATTTGATTCCTACATTCAGGTTCAGCATTGTCTATATTTTTAGTTTCATAATCATCATCATCACTTACAGCAGTAGGATGGGAACAGTCCATGGATTGTGTGCTTGTGACAGGTCGACAGCTACACAAGAACATAGCAAAGCAGCAATGAGAATAGTCCATCAAGTCCACCTGAAATTCTTTTAGGAATTGTACAAATCCTTCCAACAATGGCATCAACCCCATTGACTATTGCTGTCAGGAATCTATTAATTCTGTATGCATAAACTCATGTTAGCTGTTGCATCTCATAGATATTTTTTGAATAGGAAGGCAGATTATTATCTGAACGGCAATAGATTGGGAAAAGGGGAAGTGCAACAAGACCTGGGTGTCCTTGTGCACCAGTCGCTGAAGGTAAGCATACAGGTGCAGCAGGCGGTTAAGAAGGCAAATGGTATGTTGGCCTTCATAGCGAGAGGATTCGAGTACAGGAGCAAGGATGTCTTGCTGCAGTTGTACAGGGCCTTGGTGAGACCACACCTTGAGTATTGTGTGCAGTTTTGGTCGCCTTATCTGAGGAAGGATGTTTTTGCCATGGAGGGAGTGCAGCGAAGATTCACCAGACTGATACCTGGGATGGCAGGAATGACGTATGAAGAGAGATTGGGTCGATTGGGCTTGTATTCGCTAGAGTTTAGAAGAATGAGAGAGGATCTCATTGAAACTTATAAAATTCTAACAGGACTAGACAGACTAGATGCAGGAAGGATGTTCCCGATGGCGGGGGAGTCCAGAACCAGGGGTCATAATCTAAGGATAAGGGGTAAGCCATTTAGGACTGAGATAAGGAAGAATTTCTTCACCCAGAGAGTGGTGAACCTGTGGAATTCTCTACCACAGAAGGCAGTTGAGGCCAATTCATTAAATATATTCAAGAAGGAGTTAGATATATTTCTTAAGGCTAAACGGATCAAGGGATATTGGGAGAAAGCAGGGACAGGGTACTGAATTGGGATGATCAGCCATGATCTCATTAAATGGCGGAACAGGCTCGATGGGCCGAATGGCCTACTCCTGCTCCTATCTTCTATGTTTCTATGTTTCTATGTTGAAGTGTTTCTTTTATGATATAATCCAATTTTTCCCATTACATCATATGACTCTCAGAAATAAACTTCTTTTTTAAAAGTCAGAATAGAATTTGCTGTTTTCCATGCCAGCTGGTTCGCCATTTCCCCTCTACTGAATTTCAAGATTTTTTTTTTGTTTTGAGATTCCCTACTTACATCGTTATTCACTTAAATTCTCCCATAAGCATATTACATCAGTAATGGTGTTTTATTACTATTAAAGTATTTAAATTTTTACATCATAATTTAATTGCCAACCTGTTTTCTTCATTAAATTATTTCAGTACTGAATCGGAAATATTACAAATGCTTCATGTAATGACAAGCATTGTGGTAGACAAGATCCCTCTATACTGTTTAGATCATTTGAAATATATATGCAAAAGTAAAAGCAGATGGGGAAAGTGGTAACATTAAATTATTCTTGCTAGATGCATGTATTGGTTCGGTACAGGCTATGGATCATTTAAAGTGGAAACGCTTCTCGAACTGTTGGGTGTCTATTGAATAGACATAGAGGCCTAAAAATTTGAGTGCGACACGAAAGCTGCCTGTGCCACTGCGGCCGCGGGTTAACCGCCGCCGATAATGGTGGCGCCGGTAGGAGTGAAGAATTCGTGCTGGGGACTAATGATTATTAGCCCAGCACTGAACTGACCGTGTAACGCCCTCCTGTGGCGTTCGTCCTGGCATCAGGCCCCAATGTGGCGTCCACAAACAGCATTGCATCTTCCAACAGCCTCTGAAAGCGAGGCTGTGATTTTGCAAAGAATTGTGGGATGATAAAAGCGCAATGCAGTGTCGTTGTTTTAAAAGGGCAATGCCTTCTGAAATGATAAAAATAAAAATGATGTAAAAATATGCAGTTTTCAGCCATTACAGCTCAACTGCCTTCTGAAAAAAAATTAACATATGAAAACAAATTCCCAAATGGGAGTCTTCAACTCTTAAAGCTGAATTCCCTTCCACAGCTAAAAAAAATATGGGAAAGTGCTTCAGCACTAACACATATGACTTAGCAAGCCAGGGAAGGGCCACCCAGGGTCTCGCACGCAGCACTGCAGCTTTGTGCAGCAGGTCAACACTGCAAGAGAGGTCCTCTACCCACAGGGGCCAGGAGGCGCCCCAGAAAGAAAGATATGCCAGCAGTGTCGCCCCCACCACCTGGCTCCAGTGCCCAAAGAAGCTTCATGACCTCAGAACAGTGGTCAAGGTCAGTGAATGCAACTTCAAAAGCCATCTCCGACCAACTGCACCACTAGCCTCACACACTGCTCAATGCACGACTCCCCCGCCCAATCACTCACCTACCAACAATCTACCAAACACGAGGCACATCTCCCATTCCTAGCTTCACCTCACCCCCTCGGAGGCGACGGTGCTGGCCATTTTTGACAGGGGCATAGCTGAGCCCTTGGCCAGCGGCGGGGCTGAAAGGATACAAGATGCTGGTATTCTCATACTTTATCCTCCTTCTCGCGTGCACCTCTTGCTTTCCTGCCCTCCCCTCACCACAACTCCACCTTTGTGCCTTCCTCATTTCACACACCCAAGAAATGCAGCCTGCCCAGCCAGTGGGCCAACAAGAAGAGGGAGAGGAGAGTGAAGAAGAAGAAGAAGACAAAGAAACACCGTCACTCTATTTGACACTCCCAGCCACCAGCTCTTCAAGGTCGACCAGCAACGCCATTTGCAGTGTCCCCCTCTGAAAGTCAGCAGCCTTCTACCAGCCATGCTGCAGCCACTGGGGCAGCACTGCGTGACATCAGTAGGATAGGCAAAGGCACACACAAGACAATCACTAAAGGAATGCATAAGGGTGATGAGTTGATTTCTTGATGTCATATTGGATGGATAGATGCATAAAGTTGGATTGGAAAGTTTGCTTTGTGGTGGCTTTTATTTCAGCATCATGGCCAAGAGGACGCTGTGATGGTCAGTAACAGAGGGAAAGTAAGGTGTGGGACAAATGTTGAAAGGGGAATTGGGGTTGTGGTCACTGATACCGCAGGCACATGATTCCATCCTGGATATCCTGGTCGGAATGGGGCTCTCTGGGTTGCATCCTTCCTTCTGCTTCCTCATCTTCTGCTTCTTCCTCTTCAGTTTCTTTCTCTTCTGCATCTTTCTTTTCTGCGTCTTCCTCTTCTTCATTGTCCTCTTCCCTCTGTGAGCGGATGATGTAAATCTGAAGTAAAATCAGAAAATGCTGGAAATGCTCAGAAGGTCAGGCAGCATCTTGACCTGAGACATGAACTCTGTTTCTCTCTCAACGGATGTTGCCTGACCAGCTGAGTATTTGCAGCATTTTCTGTCTTTTCAGAGGCCTTCCTTTACCATCCGAGGCCTTGCAAGCATTCAAGCGGCACTCCCTGCACACTTAAAAAACTTTTAACGTGTATTGCAACAAGCCACTACTCGAAAAAAAGTCCTAAAGCTTAAGTGCAAACTTACCTGAAAGATGTGTATGATTTTTTAAGAGGTGCTGATAGCACCTCTGTGAGTCATGGCAAGCTTAGGACCCAACACTAAGGTCCAAGTTCGCCAAGGTGACGGTAAGTCGGCATGCACGTCACCCTCTCCCTAATTTACATTTGCAGGGCTATTGCTTTTATCGGCAGCACTGCCAGCCCTCAGAAAATAGCGGACACCGTGGGATCTGCCATCAGATTGAGAAAGAACACCAGCCGCTGTGTTTTTGCAAAATTATGCCGATAACGGATGATGTAAAACACTCGAATTTTTAGCCCATAAAGCTTTAGCATGTGCGAATATGAAATAATGGGCCATAATTTTCTGTGGTAGGGCTGTCTCGCATTAGTAAGACTTGCCCTTGCACGTTTAGGTTTTTTAAATTTTTGCGTGTCAAGTTGCTGAAAGTGCGAGCTGATAACATCGCAGTGAGGGAATCCGGACATCTGGGACCCGAGTGAGCAGGACATGCAACTGTGTATCTCCTTAACCAATCAGATTGAAGAATTGCGAAATGAACAGCGCAAGGACTGAGAAGGAAGTGTAAATTAGAATGGGTGAATTCAATGTTAAATCAGGTACAGAAAGAGAAATATAGAGAGGGAAGGAAAGATTGGATTAGGAGAGAGAAAATAGAGACTTTTTAAAAAAAGTTTACGTTTTAAAATTTCCAGCCACAATTAAAACCTGAAGTCATGGGACTCCACACTTGCAATAGTTAATTGTCAATGCCAGAGAGGTTGACTGGCAGTAATGAACACTTATCGCGTTGTTAAAAGGGTATTTAGACTGTGGTGAGTTTAGTTTGTATCTACCGCGCAAGTACAGCAACTTCACGTCACTCAATGCATTTCAATGGTGAGGCAGACGGTGATGCCGTTTTTGCAAACCAACGATGGAGGGGCGCAGCTCGGGCTGCAAGTTTTGGATTTCTGCATTTAACCTCGCTTCTACCCTCGCCTGAATTTGCTGTAGCATTTGTGCATAAATAACGGCAAGTGCCATTAGCCTCGCTGTTATTTTGACAGAAAATTATGGGCCAATACATTTTCAGTGATACTTTTGAAGACTGGAAAGGTGCATATGCAACTGGTCCTAGAGCTTTAGAGAGGAAATTAAAAAAAATGTCTTTCTTGCTTGATGCCCTCTGCTTTATCGATGGAAGCAACTTGATGGGCAAGAAAGCATTTCAACTTCATTAGGCAGACTAGCAACCTAATAGAAATTTGTCAGCTATAAATAGATTTATTTCAGACAGACAAATCTAAATTCTTGTACACTCACTCCCATACAGACAAGCTAACAAGTTTCTATTGGATACGTAATAGGGTTATATTAAATAGAAAACTCTATGTACTGCTACCATGTACAAGTCAACCCACTGACACCACACTTTCATGACTGATTGACACTTCCTAATATAAATGCAAGCAATCTCATTTTGGAAAGTACAACCAACTTTATCTGTGAAAGCTCAATAATTAGATGCAGTTTTAAGGTTGGCTATTTTGGAATGTGCTTCAGAATCAAAATTCTTAATAACAAAATTTCTTGTGTCTGCCATGACTGTCACCTATGTTATGACCTTTGAACCTGCCAATTTTTTCTTTCTCATTAGTTACATTTCTATATTTTTCTCCATTATTAATGGTTATGGCTCTGACTCACCATAAGCAACTTCCCTGCAGATCCACTAGTATTATTAAAATGATTATCTCTTCAGTGGCAGTCAATGACCCCTCATCCACTTTGCATGATTTGATTGGTTTGTAGAAATTACATGGTATTAATAGTTATATGATAGCAGGGAGCAAGTAGACCCAAGAGTCATAACAAACAAAGCAGCCATGTTTGACCCAACAATTTTCTACCATATTCTACTATGGTTAGACTGGTGAGTTGATGTAACTCCAGCAGAAAATCCTGCCCTCTGAATGCAGCATCACCTAAGCCTAAATTACTCAAAGCATTCTTCCTTTTCTTTTAATTTTAGTTTTACTTTTATATTTACATACCTATATGTATTGTATTTATTTATAGTTTTATGTAATTCCATATGGTTATATAATTTGATATATTTAGATTTATATATCAGTGGGAGTTATTTATGCAATTAGATAATTAGTCTTCACGGTGAGTCCTGGCAGGCTCTTTGACTGCATGGTGCTGCAAGTGAGCCTAATCAGATCCTTACCTGACATCTGCACATACACACTTCAAGAAGAAGTTGCGAGATAGCAATAAGGAATGGGAATTGTGGATAATTTTCCACTTCTTAACAAAGGGCACTGATGCCACTTGTAACACAACTACTGGTACACTAGTTAATGGGCCAGAAATTCGGGTCGGAGGCTTCCCGCGGGTGCATGCCCCCAACCTGCACTTGCCTAGCGCGCCTGCCGTTGTGCTGTGGGCCCGCGTGGGATTCCAATCCTGGGCCTCCATCAGCTGCTGGTGTGCAGTACTTGTGTATCCCAGGGGCACAGTTAGTTCGAAGCGTCCCCTGGGATCACGTGGGCCATGGAGAGCCAATCGGAGCAGGGAATCTCCATTCATAGATTTGACAGGAAGACCTGTCAAATCTATGAATAGAGATCGGCCCCAAAACCTAACTAAAACTTCAAATAATTTTTTTTTAAAAATCACATTTTTAAAATAACTATAAATTACATAAATTAACTATTTTAAACAAAAATTTTAATTTTTGAAAAAATTAATTACAGTTTTTTACGGGGCTAAAAATAAACTTACCTTTCTTTAAAGTATTTAAAAAAGATAAACCTGTGGAAAAAATGTTTAAATTTTACTTAATTCACCACTTAACTTGTTAAAAGCAGGCCTTGCGCCTGCTTTTTCCCCGCGCAGCTGCTAGGGACTTACCCTCAGAGAAAAACCTGAAAAAAAAGCGGAAGTTCAATGCATACGCACTGCCTCTCCGGCGCACGCGTTTGACCTCCAAACCCCTTCCTTCAAGGGAACGGAAGTTCCGGTTTCCAGCGCATGCGCAATGCATGCACGAAACCAGCACTTTCGTTGGGTCTACGGGTACACAGTACGAGTACACAGCGCGTACTCACCCGTGGAGACCCGAATTTCTGGCCCAATTATCAGTGAACTCAATACAGACTAGCAATTAAATCTGGGATCTTTCTGATCTGTCTGTTACCAATTTATCTTTGCTTTTGAAAGTAATGATGTTCTGTATTTGTGAGCAGTGAGCCGTTTATGTTAGCTGCTCTGTAACCCGTAGCTAGCATGAATTTGGAACATATCATCTGCTGCACGTGTCCCTCCAATGTTTTTAAGCAGAATGTCTTTCACTGTCTCTATGTAGGTGCACTGTTTAACAAGTGTGAAAATGTGCATCGGGAAGCTGTGGGCTGATTGGGTGTGATTATTGAATTTTTTGAGGCTCAAGTCCAGTTTGATTTTTTTTAATTCATTCTCGGGATATGGGCGTCACTGGCAAGGCCAGTATTTATTGCCCATCCCTAGTTGCCCTTGAGAAGATGGTGGTGAGGCACTTTCTTGAACCACTGCAGTCCATGTAGTGAAGGTACTCCCACAGTGCTGTTAGGGAGGGAGTCCCAGGACTTTAAACCAGCGACGATGAAAGAACAGCGATATATCTCCAACTTCGGATAGTGTGTGACTTGGAGGGGAACTTGGAGGTGATGGTCTTCCCATGCATCGGCTGCCCTTGTCCTTATAGGTGGTGGAGGTTGCGGGTTTGGGAGGTGCTGACGAAGAAGCCTTGGCAAGTTGCTGCAGTGCAACCTGTGGATAGTACACACTGCTGCCGCGGTACATGGTGGAGATGTTTAATTTGGTGGATGTGGGCCCGATCAAGCAGACGGCTTTGTCATAGGGTAAATAAAATTAGAGAGATGAATGTGTGGCTCAAAGACTGGTGTGGGAGAAATGGGTTTTGATTCCTGGGGCACTGGCACCAGTACTGGGGAAAGTAGGATCTGTATCGTTGGGACGGTCTTCACCTGAACCATGCTGGGAAGCTACATCATTACATAAATTTAAAACAGAAATAGACAGTTTCCTAGAAGTAAAGGGAATTAAGGGTTACGGGGAGCGGGCAGGAACTTAGACATGAGTCTAGGTTCGGATCGGTCATGGCCCTGTGCGTAGCCTTAGCGGGCCCAGGGGCCATGTAGCCTGATCCTGCTCCTATTTCGTGTGTCCAATTCTGTTAGGTTCAGAAGATGGTTCTGTGATAGTAGATTGGCGGTTAGGATCAGATCAGCCATGATCTTGTTGAATGGCGGAGCAGGCTCGAGGGGCCAATTGGCCTACTCCTGCTCCTATTTCTTATGTTCTTATGTTATGTTCTTATGGGACCAGTGTTCTGGCGAGTCGTATAACTAGGGCAGTAGAGAGGGCTTTAAACTAAATATTGGGGGCATGGGATCAAATTTTGGAAGATGTGGTAATTCAAAGATTAGAGACAAGGCAATAGAGAAAGGTATTAATATGGGAAATGATAAACAGACTGTGACAGGAAGGGATAGAGAGTACAAATCTAAGAGTAAATCAACAGATAAGGCTAGAGGTTACAAAAATAATAAAAGGACAAAACTAAAGGCTCTGCATCTGAATGCACGTAGCATTCGAAACAAAACAGATGAACTGATAGCGCAAATAGAAATAAATAAATATGAACTGATAGCCATTACAGAAACATGGCTGCAGGATGATATAGATTGGGACCTGAATATTGAAGGGTACATGACATTTAGGAAGGACAGGAAGGTGGGAAAGGTGGAGGGGTGGCTCTGTTAATTAATGATGGTATTAGCACAATAGAGAGGGATGACCTAAGTGACCTAAGTTCAGGAAACCAGGATGTAGAAGCGGTTTGGGTAGAAATGAGAAATAATAAAGGCAAGAAGTCACTTGTGGGAGTGGTGTACAGGCCCCCTAATAGTAACCATATGGTAGGATGGAGTATAAAGGAAGAAATAATGGGAGCTTGTCAGAAGGGTACGGCAATAATCATGGGGGATTTTAATCTGCATATAGACTGGAAAAATCAGATGGGCAAAGGTAGCCTAGATGAGGAGTTCATGGAATGTTTTCGGGATAGTTTCTTACAACAGCAAGTTCTAGAGCCAACCAGAGAGCAGGCTATACTAGACCTGGTATTGTGCAACGAGATAGGATTAATTAATGACCTCATAGTGAAGGCGCTCCTAGGTAGCAGCGATCATAATATGATTGAATTTTACATTCAGTTTGAGAGAGAGAAGAGTGGGTCCAAGACTAGTATTTTAAACTTAAATAAGGGCAATTATGAGGGCATGAAAGCAGAGCTAGCTAAAGTGAACTGGCAAATTAGGTTAAGGGATAGGTCAATAGAGTTGCAGTGGCAGACATTTAAGGGGATATTTCAAAATACACAGAATATATACATTCCAACAAGAAAGAAAAATTCCAAGGGGAGGACCCACCATCTGTGGTTAACTAAAAAAGCTAAAGATAGTATTAAACTTAAAGAAAAAGCATATAATTGCGCAAAGATGGGTGGCAGGTCAGAAAATTGGACAGAATATAAAAAACAGCAAAGAATGACTAAAAGATTAATAAGGAGAGAAAAATGAGAGTACAAGAGAAAGCTAGCTAGAAATATGAAAACAGATAGTAAGAGTTTCTATAGATATTTAAAAAAGAAAAGAGTTAACAAAGTGACCGTTTGTCCTATGAAAAGTGAGTCTGGGGAATTAATAATGAAAAATAAGGAGATGGCAGTTGAATTAAACAGGTATTTTGCATCAGTCTTCACTATAGAGGATACAAGTAACATCCCAGAAATAGTTGTAAATCAGGAAATGGAAGGGAGGGAGGAACTCAAGAAAATTATAATTACCAGGGAAGTGGTACTGAGCAAATTGTTGGAGCTGCGGGCTGACAAGTCCCCGGGTCCTGATGGGCTTCATCCTAGGGTCTTAAAAGAAGTGGCTAGTGAGATAGTTGATGCGTTGGTCTTAATTTTCCAAAATTCCCTAGATTCGGGGAAGTTTCCATTAGATTGGAAAATAGCGAATGTAACTCCTTTATTCAAAAAGGGAGGGAGACAGAAAGCAGGAAACTACAGGCCAGTTAGCTTAACATCTGTCCTAGGGAAGATGTTAGAAGCTATTGGCCCAAAAATTCGGCCCTTCCCGCGTGAGTACACAGTGTGTACTCACCCGTATTGATTCCCGAAGTGCCGGTTTCCTGAATGCACTGCGCATGCGCGGGAAACCGGAACTTCCGGTATGGTGAAGGGGGCGGTTCCTAGGTGAACCGTGTGCGCACTAGAGGCTGCGCGCACGCAGCACACTTAGATTTTTTTTCAGGTTTCAACGCGAGGGTAAGTATTGAAGATTCTACGCTAATAAAAAGGAGGCGTAAGACCCCTTTTGAACAAGGTAAGTGGTTAATTAAGTATAATTTAAATTTTTTTCAACAGATTTATCTTTTTTAGATACTTTAAAGAAAGGTAAGTTTATTTTTATAACTTTTAAAAAGTATTTTAATTTTTTCAAAAATTTAAATTTTTGTTTAAAGTGGTTAATTTATTTAACTATAGTTATTTTATAAATGTGATGTTTTTTTTTAAAATTTATTTTAAGTTTAGCTGTTCTTTTGGGGCCGATTTCAATTCACAGATTTGACAGGTCTCCTGTCAAATCTATGAATGAAAGATGGTCTGCTGCCATTGACTCTCCATGGCCCACGTGATCCCAGGGGTCGCATCGCACTAACTGTGCCCCTGGAACACGCAAGCACTGCGCGCCAGCTCTTGGGAGAGGCCCAGGACCCGAAGTTCCTGTGGGCCCAAAACACAACGGCAGGCGCGGTGGGTAAGAGCGCGCGCTATCCTTACCCCCACGGCAAGCCGGCCACGCGAATTTCTGGGCCAATATTAAAGACATTATAGCAGGGCACTTAGAAAAGTTTAAGGTAATCAGGCAGAGTCAACATGGTTTTGTGAAAGGGAAATCATGTTTAACCAATTTATTGGAGTTCTTTGAGGAAGTAACATGTGCTGTGGATAAAGGGGAACCGGTGGATGTACTGTACTTAGATTTCCAGAAGGCATTTGATAAGGTGCCACATCAAAGGTTATTGCAGAAAATAAAAGCTCATGGTGTAGGGGGTAACATATTGGCATGGATAGAAGATTGACTAGCTAACAGGAAACAGAGAGTAGGCATAAATGGGTCATTTTCTGATTGGCAAGATGTAACGAGTGGTGTGCCACAGGGATCAGTGCTGGGGCCTCAACTTTTTACAATTTATATAAATGACTTGGATGAAGGGACCGAAGGTATGATTGCTAAATTTGCTGATGACACAAAGATAGGTAGGAAAGTAAATTGTGAAGAGGACATAAGGAGGCTACAAAGGGATATAGATAGGTTATGTGAGTGGGCAAAGATCTGGCAAATGGAGTATAATGTGGGAAAATGTGAAGTTGTCCATTTTGGCAGGAAGAATAAAAAAGAAGCATATTATCTAAATGGTGAGAGATTGCAGAGCTCTGAGATGCAGAGGGATCTGGATGTCCTAGTGCATGAATCGCAAAAGGTTACTATGCAGGTACAGCAAGTAATTAGGAAAGCTAATAGAATGTTATTGTTTATTGCGAGGGGAATTGAATACAAAAGTAGGGAGGTTATGCTTCAGTTATACAGGGCATTGGTGAGACCACATCTGGAGTACTGTGTACAGTATTGGTCTCCTTATTTAAGAAAGAATGTAAATATGCTGGAAGCAGTTCAGAGAAGGTTTACTAGACTAATACTTGGAATGGGCAGGTTGTCTTATGAGGAAAGGTTGGACAGGCTAGGCTTGTATCCGCTGGAGTTTAGAAGAGTAAGAGGTGACTTGATTGAAACATATAAGATCCTGAGGGGTCTGGACAGGGTGGATGTGGAGAGGATGTTTCCTCTTGTGGAAGAATCTAGAACTAGGGGTCACTGTTTAAAAATAAGGGGTCACCCATTTAAGACAGAGATGAGGAGAATTTTTTTCTCACAGAGGGTCGTGAGTCTTTGGAACTCTCTTCCTCAGAGGGCGGTGGAAGCAGAGTCTTTGGATACTTTTAAGGCAGAGGTAGATAGATTCTTGGTAAGCAAAGGTTTGAAAAGTTATCGGGGGTAGGCGGGAATGTGGAGTAATCAGATCAGCCATGATCTTATTGAATGGCGGAGCAGGCTCGAAGGGCCGAGTGGCCTACTCCTGCTCCTAATTCATATGTTCGTATGTTCATATGTTTGTCGGTGATAAAGAGGTGGGGGCTCATTTTTGTGCTCACCATTGATTTGGGCAAGTCGGACAGTGTGATGTTTATATTGGCTCAACAATTGCGGTGCAGAACCTGCACACTTGGCATATTGTGGGCGAGTCTGGATGTTAGCATCCTTTGTTCAATAGTTGTTAGGGACTTCATTATGTGGCCAATCTTCTGATGTCACTGCAGACCCTATTGTTTTACACCACCTTTTCCTGTTAAAGCCACATAAGTGCATTTCATTGGCAGGGTTCATTCAGGAAGATTCATACATGCTGTATTGACTTTTCTTTACTGACCTGTACATAATTATAAATGTTATGAGACAAAGGGGGTGAAATTGGACATGGGAGGGGGTCACAAAACAGATGGAATCGCAATTTCTACCCGTTATACGACTCACCTGATACTCAGTTCTATTGAAGTCAATGGAACTGAATATTGGGCAGGGCGTATAACGGGCGGCTGATGCGATTCCACCTGTTTTGTGTCCCCCGCCTATGTCCACTTTCAGCTCCCCCCCCCCCCACCCGTCTTCTTTAGAAACTATCACCTTCATTCTGACATCTTTACAGAGTTCTATCTGTGTCAATGCTGGGCCAGGTATGACTTCTGATGCCATTGTTGCCAATACCTTAAGCTATCTCATTGAAATTTTTGCAAGAAATGCATAGAAAAGGTGGCAATATTTGCAGTTCCGTTTCCGTACTACCTGGGTAGCTCAAGTCACAATGTTTCTTCCTAACATCCTTCCAGCAACTTTCGGCTTCTCAAATAAAGTGAACTCCAAGCCATGGAAACCAAACTGAAACTTAATAAACTACTAAATATATCAGCCAATGGCTTCCAGATGACCTCCCCCATTTCTCTGAGCATTGTGTGGGAATTGACATTAAGTCCTGCAGCATGATCAATCTCAACCACACTAACTTTAGTTAAAACCATACCTGCAGTTTTTTCTAAAGCAATATTTTTAGCTATAGAGCTATCCTGTAATACTGAGACCATGGCACCACCTTCAGAATTGAAAATTGATGCAAAATGCTGAATTAGCTCATCATTAATGTCTTTGCCTTTGTACATAACCCTTCAAAAGACATGCATCGATATTGATATAACTTTGCATCCATAGACAAGCACAAAAAGGTCTCTGACTGTTCCCTCTGACTTGGGAGTGTTTGTATGATTGACAGCTCCATGTGGTTAGTTAAGATGGATGAACAATAAAGAGAATGGCCCCAAATTTCCGCGGGCCATTCAACACGCTCCTGCTATCTGATGGGAGTGTGGTAGAAGGGTTGCAAATTATGTTGAGACCCAGAAATGCCTTCTCCGCCAGTTTTCTCAGGGATTTGTTGGGGGCACAACTACTGTCTGCCCCAAAGAAGGGCAGTGGTGTAAAAGGGGATCATGGTTGGGTAGGGGACCTTTCCTCTGACTCCTCAAGTAAATGAAAAAAGCCTTGCTATCACTGCTGCATTGTTCTTTTCTCCCAATGTTATCTCAGCAGTTCCAATACTGGCTTTAATTAACCTCAGTTGTGTTTTTACACTAGTCTCTGTTTTTGTGACAAGCCTTTAATATATGGTGACATACTTTTTTTTTAAGAGTTATGTTAGCTATTTCCAAAGGAAGAAGATATGGGCCTACGTACCAATGTTCATGGAACAACTATCCACAATGCAGAGGATACATGTGTGTTAGGAACAAAAAACATCATCTACCACATGCAGGGATATAATTGGTACCACAGATTGCACCTTCCCTTCGCACCCTATGAATAAATAAAGTAGATAATTAACATCCAATTACACAAACCATAATCATCAAAATAAGAATACAAACCCACTGGTTTCAGACTGTATCAGCTAAAAATGAATCAGCAGTAATCTTAGCCACAGTGGGTTACTAAAGCTTACTGAGTATGGACAGTATGGGCTTGATTTTGCCAGGCCCGAGGAGGCGAGATTTGAGGCATGTGAGGTGTTAAAATCGTGAAAAATGGCGGGCGGGCCTGATCCCGCCTCCATCCCGCCTCCGAGCAATTTTTCCAAATGCGAGTTTTCTGACCCCGTCTCCATCCTGCCTCCAAGAGGTGGAATAGACCCTTAAGGCCCTTAACAACCAGCTATGTGCCTCTTTAATCCCATTTTGAGAGGCCTTTCTGATTTTAACACTTTTCCCACGTGGTTCACGTCTCCTCTGAAACACGCCAGTGAATCCTGGTGGCCTCACACGTGGACTGCTTACTAACAGCTGCAGCTCCACCATTAAAAAGGAGTTTTCAGCAATCATCATTTGCAGGTGGCAGAACTTTGTTGTCTGAGGTCTGGGGGCACTTTTAGCAGGCATACCCATTGTTGTGAAAGTTTGGAGCCTGACACCCATCTCCAGTGAGAACTCCTGGAAAACCCCTCTCGCCACCTTGAATGAGCACTTCCTCAACTAAGGCATATACCAGAAGCATGGGAACCATTTAGTTCCTTTCCTCCTGGACATCAGATTCGGACGAAGACCAGCCGTGGCAGCAACAGATCCATGAACAACAGCACCACCAGCAGCAGCAGCATCAACAGGAGCGCCAAGCTGCTGCTCACCCACCTGAAGCTGCACAGGCCAGAAGGCGCCAGCGTGCGACCACATTGCTGCCCGGGATGCAAGGGACGCTCTCCTTTTGGCCAGATTTGCTTAGCCTGCACAATAATACACTTTTGCCTCGCACCTTCTTATCAGACCATCGACAATGGCCAAGAACTTGCGGATTCCTATCACTCTGACCACCATACTGACAATTGCAAGTCGCCCTAAGCCCTCAGTGTGGAAGTCCCATTAGCGATATGACAGACGCCTCAACTGCAACAGTTGCCATCAGAATTTTTTATTTACAATAACCAACTGATGGCTTTTCACCATTAAACATGACATTTCAACCAAGTGACTACCCTTGTGACTAGTTGTGCATTATCTTCCTCTTACGCGTGCTCCTACGTGGTGCTTCCCCTGTGGCTTCAGCAGATGTGGAGGCCCCTTGCTCACTTTCTTGCTGCTCCTGTCTCGACACCTTTGGCGGGCGTCCTCTGGGGTTGCGAGCCTGTGAGGGCTCGGCAACAGTCTGCTGCTCCTGTGGCTGTGCAGGGGCTGAGACGCCGATCTCAGTTGGGTGGGGACTCTGGTGGGGCTCTGACCGAGGACTTTGCAGTGGCATGGTCGTGTGAGCGCTTGTAGGGGAGCCCCCACTTCCTTGTTGTCTGCCACCAACATCCCTCTCATGGGTCTGCCCCACTTCAGAGCTAGCAAGTGGCTTGACTGCACCTTGCTGCACTTCAGTGGGGCCATGAGGACCCATTTCTGTACTGGAAGTCCTACTCCCGAGGACTTGCCTGAAGGTCTGGTTTGTTTGCTCATTAGCTAACCATCGCTCCTCAAGAGATGTCAGTGTATTCTGAACAATGACCATGTTTTCCATATCCTGGCGACTAAGCTCCTCCATGGCCGTTGCCATCCTCTCCTCTACCATAGCCATCCTCTCCTCTACCATAGCCAGCCTTACCATGGAGGTAGCCATCCTTTCCACGGAGGTTGCCATCCTTTCTGTGGTGATGCGTTCATGCGCCAACGTCTCCACAAAGGCTCTGCTCATGTTAGCGATGGACTCCATCATTCGCTCCACACTCGCAGCGACCCTGGAGACAAAACCTGCCAGAGACTCCTGCAACTCTTCCTGGAGTTCCAGCACTGCTGTTCTTCTGGATGGACCCGGAGGCAGAGGGTCGACATGCAGCTAAGCCGAGCTGGCAGAGTCCTGCGCCCTCCGACTAGGACTCTCCACTGCTGTCCCTGAATCCACCATCTGCTGATGCTCACTTGTGAGCTGCGATACACCAGGTGACAACACTACACTATCTCGCGAATGTACCACCGAGGTGTGAGTGTTTGTGCTGGTGCTGGGTGCGCTGAATTCTGCTGACGCTGCACCCTCAGAGGTTGCAGCTTCCTCTGAGGTGTCTGGAGGCTCAGGCTGTTCCCCCTGGATAGTGGGGTTGGGGGCTTTCGATGGTCCTGTGGGGGAGTAAAGGAAAGAGTCAGAGATGTGAGGCCAAGGTTGCATGCACATTGAATATTGCAGATGATCATAAGTCAATCTGTTAGAGCATCAGAATCATTATCAGTGACTCATGCAATGTCAATGAGAGAGATGAAAAACTATTCTGTGACCAGCTTGCTCTGATGAACCCGTCTGTCCGTCCCCCACTTGCGCATCGTCCTCCACTCCCACGATCTCCAGGGCCGCCTCCTCCCAGGGGGTGAGCTGGGCTACTGAGGGTGGCCCTCCTCCTGTCCTCGCTCTTTCCCTCTTATTGTGAGCTCTCTTTTCCTGCAATGAGTGAGACAAGAGGAGTTTGAGTGAGAATGAAGGAGTGAGTATAGAGAATCCATAGCATAGATGCATAGAAGGAGACAAAGATTCAGTGAGGTGGCAAGACCAAGGGCCCTCCCTGTGTGTTATAAGTTGCTTTCATAGCATCACAGCGATGGGGAGTGTGAGGGCTGCATAGTCGAATAGTTAAGTGAATGTGAACATACAGAGAGAGGGAATGGGTAAGGGTGCAGGGATGTCAGTGTCAAGTGGGATGTGGAGGAAGAGGTTGTCAAAGCTGAGTGCTGGTGAGGAGAGGCAATGGGGATCAGATTGAGAGTGATGGGAAAGTCATACTTACTTTTCCAGTGCGCAGAAGGTCATGAAACCTCTTCCTGCACTGCAGCCAGGTTCTGTGGCACATAGATAAGGAGTTGACCTCCTGGGCCACTTGCATCCACACAGCCTTCATCTGCTGGGGAGGCTTCTTCCTCCCTGAAGAAGGTAAAAGCACCTCCTTATTCCCTCTTGCTCCCTCCACCAGAGCTTGCAGGGCGGCGTCATCAAACCTCGGTGCAGACTGAGGTCTACTGCTGGACATTTTGCCTGGAAGAAACTATCAGAGCAAAGGCCAAAAGGTTTGCAGTCTGCAGAAGAAGCAAGGCTGCTTGCAGGCCTTAAATCCAGCAGCATTGATGACGTCATCGGAGGCGAGTTTCAGAATGGAAAGACTAATTGGGCCAGTGGTTCCCACACGCTGGAAATCAATTGCCCAATTAGGGAAAAATCGCATATTTTTCCCACATCAAATTGGAGTCGGGTGGCTAACACGAAAAGCGGATGACACGCCCCCAGCCCGCCCCAATGACAAAATCGAGCCCTATATGTGTGTAAATTAATTGAAGGCAGGGTATATGATAGACAGCTGGTTTGCTCCTAGTTTACATCATTGAATTGGTTGACATCAGTGGCTAATTAAACTTTAAGGAGGTTGAAGGAATATAGGAATGGAACAGGACCAGGAAAGATAATTGCAGGCCAGTGGAAGAGCCAGTTGTTAAACTTGAGCTAAGTAAGTCTAAACTCCACCATAGCGCAAGGTTAAAGTCATGGCAGAATGAACCCACTGACTCGACAGTTGATTGGATCAACCCAAATTATTAGCTAAATTTGTAAGTGTGTATATTTGTGTAACGTTTTTGCTCAAGCAATAGGTGAATGACTTGAAATGGCAAAAAATCAATAGAAACCCAAATTTTTGTAGAAAATTAAATTATGTGCCTGGCCAAAAATGAACAGAGAATTTACCAAAACCTGAATTTTTAAAAAATAAGCCCCTAAGTTTTCTGAGGTAAATGATGAAAGAAGTTTACAGTTTGAGCATTAAATTATGCAAGAGTTCATAAATAAAATTAAATCCAAAATTACATTAATTTGTTCTTCCTTCCAATTACTTTTGTGTGTGAGATTTCCAATCAGAGATAAAGAAATGATTACATAACATCTGAAAGAAAAAGTTGGTTAACATATTAATTTGAAGGCTCTCACCCAAAATCTTTAACAATTTTTCTTTTTCAGACACTGCATTTCCTGCTCTTTTGTTCAGATTTCCAGCATGTATAAGTCCCTTTTTTATTTCTACCCCTTTAATTTTACTAAAATGGTCACTGACATCTTTGTTATCCAGTATAAGTACCTTTATATTCTAGGTAACAGGACATAACAGTAACAGGAAAAGGAGACATAGATTTTCTTCTCTAGATGAGAGAGGCCTACAGAGACTAATCAAGATATATTGAACTTGACATGGCAAGCTCTATCAGAATTGAAGTGACTCAGGTACCTTTTCATTTGACACGAATTGAACCCGACATGCATCCTCATTCAGCTTTGTGACTTTAATGAACCAGGTGCGGATGTTAACTGGGATTGCGATATGTGTGTGATGAATTTATCACTCCTTTAAAAATTAATATTTGCATCCATTTTTCAAAAGCTTAATATCTATTACGGTTATGGATAGCAATATACAATTATTGTGTAACTATAAAAAATGTACAATTTCTTACTGTTTTCCAATGATGATGTTAAGTATCTAAGGTCAGGTATGCAGTTACCTTTGTCACCTACCTTATCCTAATAAAATATTTCACTCAAGCCTTACAAGTGTTCTCCCTAAGGTACTCCAGTGCTGATGTGATAAAGTGCTTGACTTCCAACAAGAAGGTCATTAATTCAAATCCTGGAGATACCCGTCACTCAAAGTCACTAGACAGCCTGATGCAATTTGTCAGTTTTCAATCGGACAGATAGAAGCAGGAGCAAAACATAATATCTTGGGGGGAAAAAAGGGGAAATGAATCCTATTATATTTTGTATTCCCACTTAAACAGCACTTGCTGTTAACCAGTCATGGAGTAAGATTGTCATCATCAAGTGAGATCCCCATAGCAGAGACTATCTTGCTATCCCAGTTGGCAGGGGCATGTGGGGAAAAGTGACTTTCCTGGGAGAAAATCAGGGTGAATAAAATAAAGCAGTCTCCCTGCTGCACCAACATGATCATTCCTTCCTGGTTTTGTGAATGAATAAGAATATGGAACAAGCAAAGCCCATTCAGCCCACCAAGCCTGCTCTTTGCACCAAGTACAATCTGTTCTATCATGGTCTCTGACACAACTATTCAATCTTCTGAAGGAAAGACTGCATAAATAGTCCCTGATTGTAAAAATAATAAATTTCATTTATCCTCACCTTACACCTCAATCATTCAAGAGGAAATATCTTTAGAAATATGGCACAGCTGGAAAAAAAAAGGTTCATAAGGGATGTACATCCATCTCCCGCTGTCAATATTTAAATTTTTAACATTCATTCCTGGGATGTGGATGTCACTGGCAAGGCTGACATTTATTGCCCATCCCTAGATGCCCTGCAAAGGTGGTGGTGAGCTTTCTTCTTGAATCGCTGCAGTTCATGTGGTATTCTTTGTAGTGGTTTGATACATCTGACTGGCTCGCTAGGCCACTTCCGAGGGCATTTAAGTTTCAACCACGCTGGTGTGGGACTGGAGTCACTTGTAGGCCGGAACTCCCCCTCTATTCGAGTATTTGCATTGCTTTCTGTATTTACCTGCACAAAGCAACCCCAGGATGTGGCACCATGTGCTAGAGAGTAGGAAAATCCACTGAGGCCCCAAGCCCTGCACCCTTGCCACCATTTACATGGTATGGGCAGGCAAGGAGTGGGGAACGGCAATCATACTGGAAACAGGGTGAGGGAAATCCAACATTCTCCTGATTTTGGTCAGGACTGTGAAGGAAAACTCCCCAAGACTGTCTTATACAATGGGTACCACTAATTATTAAACATTGTTCATTTTTATGCATTGTGGTATATTAATTTGTACACACTAGAAAAAATCCTGAAGAATTCTTTACTCTATTAGGCTTTGAAATCATGCTGTGCAAATTTTACTGTAGGAACATAATGGGCTCGATTTTGCCAGGCCCGAGGAGGCGGGATTGGAGGCGTGTGAGGTGTTAAAATCGCAAAAAATGGCGGGCAGCTTCGATCCCGCCTCCAGCCCGCCTCCAAGCAATTTTCCCAGAATCGCGGCTTCAGACCCCGTTTCCAGCCCGCCTCCAAGCGGAGGGATAGGCCCTTAAGGCCCTTAACAACCAGTTAATTGCCTCTATAATCCCATTTTGAGAGGCCTTTCTGATTTTAACACTTTTCCCCCGTCCTGCACATCTCTTCTGGAACACGCCAGTTAATCCTGGCGGCCTCACAAGTGGATTGCTTACTAACAGCTGCAGCTCCACCATTAAAAAGGAGTTTTCACCAATGATCATTTGCAGGTGGCAGAACTTTGTTGTCTCAGGTCTGGGGGACTTTTAGCAGGCATACCCATTGTTGTGGAACTTTGGAGCCTGACACCCATCTCCAGTGTGACCTCCTGGGAAACACCTCTCCCCACCTTGACTGAGCGCTTCCTCAACTGAGGCAGATACCAGAAGCATGGGAACCATTTATTTCCTTTCTTCCTGGACATCAGATTCGGACGAAGACCAGCCGGGGCAGCAGCAGAACCATGAACAACAGCAGCACCAACAACAGCAGCAACAAAAGGAGCGCCAAGCTGCTGCTCACGCACCTGAAGCTGCACAGGCCAGAAGGCGCCAGCGCGCAACCACATTGCTGCCCGGGATGCAAGGGACGCACTCATGTTGGCCAGATTTGCTTAGCCTGCACAATCAAATACTTTTGCCTCTCACCTTCTTACCAGAGCATCGACAATAGACAAGAACCTGCGGATTCCCATCACTCTGACCACCATACTGACAATTGTAAGTCGCTCTGAGCCCTCAATGTGGAAGTCCCATTTGCGAAACGACACAGGCCACAACTTCAACAGTTTGCCATCAGAATTTTTCATCACAACCAGCAACTGATGGCATTTCAAAAATAAACACAACATAACACCCAAGTGACTACCCTTGTGACTACTTGTGCATTATCTTCCTCTTACACGTGCTCATACGTGGTGCTTCCCCTGTGGCTTCAGCAGATGTGGAGGCCCCTTGCTGCTCCTGTCTCGACACCTTTGCCGGCCGTCCTCTGGGATTGCAAAGCCATGAGGGCTCGGCAACAGTCTGCTGCTCCTGGGGATGAGACGCCCATCTCAGTTGGGTGAGAACTCTGGTGGGGCTCTGACCGAGGGCTTTGCAGTGGCATGGTCGTTTGAGCGCTTGGAGAGGAGCCCCCACTCCTTGTTGTCTGCCACCAACATCCCTCTCTCCCATATTCGGCGGGAGTTTTGCGGTGGTGCTACGACGTTGCGCCCTGATCTCCTTTGCCTGGAGATTGTTACATCATCGCCATGCGCATTGCCCCGGTAGCGCCCCGGACCCAAAATTGACTTCCGCCCCCTGCAGCAGCGCCGGTTGAAAACACCGATAGCTGCAGGAGGCGTGCATCGGGCAGCCGGCCGCTTCTGGAACAATGATTAAAGGCGAGGTGACCGAGGTAAGTAAAATAAACTTACCTTTCTTGTTCCAGTTTTTTTCGTGGGTTCCTGCCCATGATCAATCAGCCCAGCACTCTGCTTGAGTGCCAGGCTGATCGTGCGGGATCGCAGCTGCCTTGGTGGTCCAGGTAGGTACTTTTTAAATTGCAGAGCCTGCAGCGATGGCTCTTCCCTTTAAGGGAGGGAAGGAGCCTTTGAACGCGGCAACGTTGCACGGCCCAGTGTGCAGTGCTGCTGAAGTCTCTGCCCCGCCTGCTGCCGATTGCACTCCAAGAAGGAAGTGGACTGATTGATTTAGCGCTTCACTTCCTTCTTGGCGCACAAATGGCAAATTTTTCTAAAGTTTGAAATCATTAGCGCCTGGCGCTCACTTTTCAAACTTTTAATAATTAGCGCCCCAAACGGGGCGATAGTGAATTTCTCCCCCATAACCTTTTGTCGGAAAGGCAAGAGTGTTTCCAATTCAACAGAATGCAATGCTTTAGTCATAAAAGATTTCTTACAATAAATTTTGTAGTTTTCAACATCTAGCAATCAGGCTGATGCCAATTTTCCTGTGGTGGAATTTGTGAAACATGGGCCGGAATGTTTACCTGGAGACCCATTGGGTGCGAGGGGGCCTGGTAAAACATGGGAAATGCGTGTGATGTCATGGACAGATTCCCTGCCCGTAAGCCAGCTTGATTGACAGGCTAGCTTCCAGTCGGGCAGGGAACCTTGGACAAGAGGCCACAACCCCAGGTAGGTACAAGCCCCGACCCCAGGAAGGAGGGTACGATCCCATGGGGCTGGGGAGGTGATCCCCGACTCCGGGGATGGGATTCTGATCCCAGGTAGGGGAAGGTCCGATCCCTGACTCAGGGGAGGGGGTTGGGGGGAGGTGGGGGGTGGAGGCCGTTTCTGGGAGGTGTCCGATCCCCAGCCCTGGGGGGGGGTCCTACCCTAGGGGGGCTTTGTATGGGGGGGTTGTATGGTGGGTGAGCTTGTCGGGGGGGGGGGGGCGTGCTGGGAGGAAGCACTCCTGCTCCTCCCGGCCCACAAGGATTGCTCCTCAAGGCTGTACTCGCCTCATTGCAGCTGCCAGGATTCTAGATGCCCAGGATCCCCGGCCGGCCACAGTTAAACCCGCAAAACTGGTTACATCCGAGCCTTCCAGCCTCATTATCATATTTAAAGTACCAACTAGCCTCCTGGGAGTGGGTTGGCTGCCCGCCCCCTGTCCCTCCCTCCGTTAAAATCGGAAGTGGGCAGATTGGAGGTGGGTTTGGGGTCAGGATTCAGATTTTTAACACTTTAACCTCCCACCCGACCCCAAGCCACCCATTCTTTGGGGTTAAAATTCCCCCCATGAATTCAATAGTGGGATCAGCAGAAATGAGGTGAATCAAAATGTATTTGTAATAATGCTTCTTTCAGGCTTCTAAAGGAAGCAAATTGCCAGTTACAGCCTAAAACAGGTGCAAAGTTAGTGCCACCAGATATGGAGTGAACTAATCTTGTACAGTAATAGCTCCATGAAAATGTAGGAAAGAAAGAGTGACTAGCATTTCTATAGCGCCTTTCATGACCTCCAGACGTCCGAAAGTGCTTTATAGCCAATTAATTACTTTTGAAGTTTAGTCACTGTTGTAATGTAGGAAACACGGCAGTCATTTTGCGCACAGCAAGCTCCCACAAACAGCAATGAAATAAATGACCAGATATTCTGTTTTCAGTGTTGATTTACGGATAAATGTTGACCAGGATACCAGGAGAACTCCCCTGCTCTTCTTCAAATATTGCTGTGGGATCTTTTACATCCACCTAAGAAGTCAGACAGAGCCTCGGTTTAACGTCTCATCCAAAAGATGGCACCTCCAATAGTGCAGCACTTCCTCAGTACTACATTGAAGTGTCAGCTTGGATTATGTGCTCAAGTCTCTGAACTCGACATGCTTTGCACGTAATGAGATTTTCAGTACTCTTCTCTGCCCTGTGTCATTAAAACTGGCTGCAGCCGAGTGGTGCCTTCATTTCTCATAAATTGTAACATCACAGACAAGATCTGTTTATTATATGAAACTATATATGGTTGTAAAAGTCCAGCAAATTAACTAACCAATTCCACACATCAAGTTTTAAAGACATAATTCACATATTATAATCAAAGCCAAAAGCTGCTAACACAAGTGCTTCATGCGAAAATATTCATTCTATATAAGCAATTATTTGAGATGATTATGTAATTAATAAAGACAACTTGAAGCACATTAGTTTCACAAAATCATTTTTCTAATTAAATTAAGTTATGCGGCATTCACCTGATATTCTATTATCTACTTACTGTGAAGTAAAGACATGTTTTACCCAGATATGCACCTGTCCCCAAAGAGAGAGAGGGGGTAATTTTGACTTTGTGCGATAGTGTAAATGGGTGATAGCAAATCGATAGCCCATTTTACAACCCTACTGATTTTATTTTGGGGGAAAGATTTGGTTGCTTTGTGCCTCTCGTTAGCGCCTTAAGAGGGCGCTAATGGAACGCAACGCAACTAGCGCCCGGGCACGACGATGTTTGCGGCGCTCACGAAATTGACCAGACATTTTGTGGCGCCGCTAAACACTACTGCCATGATCTCCTGCGCCCGCAGATTGTGACATCAGTCGAGCGTGCAATGCCCCGGTAATGCCCCGGACCGGATATTGAGTAGGGACTGGGGGACGCTATTTAAAGGCGACCGCTTCCTGCCTTTTTTTGTCGGCGACATTTTTGCACCACGCATTCTGAGAGAGAGAGACTTCTGGAGAGATTCAACGCTGTGTGAAGGAGTTTTGGGTACTGTGCAGCACTTTGCAGGTTCATTTTGATTTGACCTTCCTTGCATCGATTTAGAAGAGTCTATGGGGGCTGCACTCTGAGCTCTTTCCCTGGGCCTCTCCATTGTTCTTTCCAGCAGAATTAATGTGCAGGTCTCTCCAGGCCGAGATTCAAGGCTGCAATGAGCAGGGTGTGGATGGAGAGCAAGATCGACCCTCTCCTTTAAGAACTGGCCAGCGCCAGTGTGTCTGTGTTCCATTGCTGGCTGACATCACATGAGCTTCACCAGTGCTCTGAGGTAGCGCCTCGCTCCTCGGCGTTAGCACCTTAAGAGAGGTGTGCAGCACCTGATTTAGCGCTCCAATCACCTCCAGGGGTGGTAGAAGCCAAGTTTGCAGTCGGAGGCGATAATTAACGACAGGCGTTAAACTTTGCGCCCAGCTGATAATTGCGCACCAAATTGGGCGATACCGAATTTCTCCCCCTTTGACTTTAATGGAAATTAAAATTGGGAGAGATGTAAAACGGGTTGCCGAATTGCTATCATCTGTTTTACACTATCGCACAAAGTTAAAATTACCCCCACAGAAAGAAAGCAAATAAATTGTTAACAAGTTCAAAAGGCACATACGAGAAGTTTTATTTTGGAAATCTCACAACAATTTGGTGATGAAATTGGTAAAAAAAAAATGTATCCCTTCCCAAAAAGCACTATGCTTGCATTCACAAATATTTAAAATACTTTTATTTCAGAGCAGATGGTATAATATTGAAATCTCAGTGTCTTATTTATGCATTATGTCTTTTTAAGTCATAATTTTGAATGTGCAATCACAAGCTCCTTCAAGATGCTCTGTTCTTTGCCATTTTGGTTTCTTTGTAAAAGAGGTTTCCTTTTCTCATGTCGGCCCAAAATTTCTGTGACTGGTCAACGAACAGCTCCCGTTGTTAGTTAGACTTAGTTGTTAGATTACTACCTTTAGTTAGAAAGGTAGTAATCTCCGGATTACTCCAGGTGTCACGCGCTAATAATTACAGAAATAGGAGGGTAGAGCAGATGAATGCGTGGCTGGAGAGATGGTGCAGGAGGGAGGGCTTTAGATTCCTGAGGCATTGGGACCATTTCTGAGGAAGGTGGAGCCTGTACAAGCCGGATGGGTTACACCTCAACAGAGCCGGGACCAATATTCTCGCCGGGAGGTTTGCCAGTGCTGTTGGGGAGGGTTTAAACTCGCTTGGCAGGGGGATGGGCACCAGCATATAGGAGTAGAAAAGAGGAATAAGGTGCATAAAAGAGTGAGTGTTGGATAGTACTAGAGAAGAAAGTAGTACTAGAGGTGGAAGTAGAAACATATTAGATGGGAGCAGACTAAGAAAGACTACGAAAAATTCAAAAATGGGTTTAGAATGCATGTACGTAAACGCACAAAATGTGGTGAACAAGGTTGGTGAGCTACAAGCACAATTAGCCGTGTGGCAATATGATGTTGTGGGAATAACGGAAACATGGCTTAAAAACAGTGAGGACTGGGCACTTGTAGGCAGAGGCAACTTTTCAGAAAATATTGGGATGTGCGCTGCAATTTTTTGATAAGCCGCCTGCTGCATGCGGTGGTCCCACCGGTGGAGCAAGGTTGCATAAAGTTTAACTCTAGTCTCCATCATTTACTTTTTTCCACACTTGAGCCATGATTTTAACTCAGGGAAAGAATTGGGCTGAGTTGCGTGGCTAACTGTCCTGACCTCGGCAATGTGAGGCCCAGATAGTTTTAATGTCCAGGCCGCATCTCACGCCTCAGGTCAGTTGCCCGGCCAAGGGACATGCCAGTTGGCCAGCGGGGAGGGAGCTGAATGTTGGGCGGCAGGAAGCTGTCGCCAAGGACTACGGGCGCGATCCCTGCACTCAGTTGAATCAGGGGAGGGAGTTTCGAGAGGCCTCGCAATTCGCAGGGCGGGGGGGTGGGGGCTTGGGCGGGGGGGGGAGGAACCCGAGCAATGGGAGCCCTAAACTTCCTCGTGGGGCCCAGAGGAGCACTCCTGCTCCTCCCGGCTCCAAAAGGAAAGTTAAAATTTTTTTTAAACTTCCCTGTTTAGGCTTCTCTGGCTACGACTCTTCTTCCTGTTAGTTTGACCTGGCAGGAAAGGAACAATGACTTCCCTGCTCAGGCCACTGGTTAAAATAGCAGTCGGCCCCTGATTATGTCATTATTTTCAAAAGGGCACCGTCAGTTTCTGGTGGGTGTTATTACCAGCTGCTCAGAAGAGTAGGTTCAAATGGAAGACTATGGACAGGGAGCGGGACATCAGGGGGTAAGACTTTCAGGTGATTTTAATTGCAGGCAAATAGGGTTAAAATCATCCCTTTGGATTCTGGCTTGTTGTGTTAACATACAGACTTAAGTTTATCAATAATATAGTAATTCCTATTTTTGAGTTCTTGTTTATTAATTTACTTAATTTCTTCACACCTCCTCACTCATCACAGCTATTTCCGATATGATTATAGTTTTACGTTTTCTTCATTGTATGCTTCTCCTGTCCCATCTTTTCTGGTTTCTGTTTTAAATATTTTCCAATTCAAATAAATTGGATTTTCTACTTCTCATGTATATTTAACTTTAGTCCATGCCATCCACAAATCTAAACCTGAACTATGTAATCATATCAACAGATTTCTGCATACCAATTGCCAGGTCATGAGCTACTGTTATAAAGGTCATTTCTTCCATCTTGATTCCATCAGATTGCCCAAATTTCCTTATTCTGTTCATCTTAATGTACTCTATAAATCTATGCATCAATCTGAATACCCTGTGTGATGAAAGTATTGACCTGTAACTGAGTTAAAAATAGATTTATATGTACTTGTCTATCACTAACTCCCATTCTGAATGAGAGTTCGGAACTCAGTTTTCCTTTATTCCTTACATCAAAATGAAAATCTATAAACATTACTTATCATAGGCCTTTAATTAGGCCTTCAAGTAATTTAACAAGCACTTTTATTTCCTTAGGTCCAATTTCTACCCCATGCATATCTGTGTGATACAAAACTAATTAAATATAACATTTTACAATAAAATATGCTGGTGATGTATATGACTGTGGGCATTTTGTGATATCACCAACATTACCTCTCAGTTTAAAAAAAAAAGCAACTAACATAATTCATTGTACAAAGCCAAAATACTGCAGACACTGGAAACCTGAAATATAAACAGAAAACATAAAAACATAAAAATTAGGAGCAGGAGTAGGCCATACGGCCCCTTGAGCCTGCTCCGCCATTCAATAAGATCATGGCTGATTTTCAACCTCAACTCCACTTTCCTGCCCTATCCCCATATCTCTTGATTCCTCTAGAGTCCAAAAATCTATCTGTCTCAGCCTTGAATATACTCAATGACTGAGCATCCACAGCCCTTTGGGGCAGAGAATTCCAAAGATTCACAACCCTCTGAGTTAAGAAATTCCTCCTCCTCTCAGTCTTAAAAGGCCGACCCCTTATCCTGAGACTGTGCCCCCTAGTTCTAGACTTTCCAGTCAGGGGAAACAATCTCTCAGCATCTAGCCTGTCAATCCCCCTCAGAATCTTATATGTTTCAAAGAGATCACCTCTCATTCTTCAAAACTCCAGAGAGTATAGGCTCAACCTACTCAATCTCTCCTGATAGGACAACCCTCTCATCCCAGGAATCAACCTAGTAAACCTTCGTTGCACCGCCTCCAAGGCAAGTATATCCTTCCTTAGATAAGGAGACCAAAACTGTGCACAGTTCTCCAGGTGTGGTCTCACCAAGGCCCTGTACAATTGTAGCAAGACTTCCTTATTCTTGCATTCCAAACCTCTAGCAATAAAAGCCAACATGCCATTTGCTTTCCTAAATGTTGTAAATACTCAGAAGGTCAGGCAGCATCTGTGGAGAGAGAAACAGAGTTAATGGGGGCGATTTTGACAGCCCTGGGGAGGCAGGTGTGGAGGCGGGACTGCCGGGAAAATGGCAGAATCTGGGGGTGGGTACCCATCCTGCCCCCAACCCGCCTCCATGCTATCTTCCCAGGAGGCGGGCACTCAACCCACGCTGGGAGCTGCCTCCTAAAGGCGGGAAGGGGTTTAGTGCTAATTAACTGCCTGTTAATAGGCAGTTTTTTGGATAATCCCTATTTTGCCACCTAAAGTGTGGGCTTCCCAACGGCTCCGAACCTCGCCAGGGTCAGCGAGGCGAGCCGTGGGTCTGCGGGGGTTGGAGGGGCTGAGATGTCCGGTGTGCAGGTGAGTGATGGGTGCATGTAGGCAGAGGTAAGTATGTGAGGTGAGTCTTAAGTGTTTTAAAAGCTTTACTTACCTTTGCTTCTTCCTCCAGGCCTCATCCCTTCAGATCTTGGGAGTCCCTCATCTCACCGGCACAGAAAGCAGAATGACCGCTGCATTCTTAAATGCATCAGCCTTCTGCTTTCTGCTCAGGAAGGCTTTCTAATTGAGTCTTGAGTAAAAGACTCAACTTAGAAGACAGATTGACAGTGTTTGACAGCTTCACAATTCATCTGTCAAAAAATCTTGAAATGTCACTCGCTCACGGCACCAGTAACCGGCTTTCCCTTAATTGGCCTGCTAAGCTCGCTGGGCGGGCTTAACAAGGTCAATCAAGGGAAAATAGCATGGGTTGGCTGGACGTCAATGGAGGCGGGACTAAAACCCGACAAGCAGCAGTCCCGCCTCCATCACGTCCCCATTGGCAAAATCACCCCCAATGTTTCTGGTCGGTGACATTTCGTCAGAACTGGAAAATGTTACAGCTGTAACAGGTTTTAAGAAAGTACAGAGGCAAGGAAATTGGGGGAGGGGAGGATAGCATAAAAGGGAAGGTCTGTGATAGGGTGAAAGGCAGGAGTGATTAAATGACAAAAGGGATGATGATGCAAGGCAAAGGGGGTTGTAATGGGCCAAGTAAAGAAACAAAAGATGGGGTCGATGGAGGCCCCATCCCAGTAATCAGTCTGGTGAACCTTCGTTGCACTCCCTCTATGGCAAGTATATCCTTCCTTAGGTAAGGAGACCAAAACTGTACACAATACTCCAGGTGTGGTCTCACCAGGGCCCTATATAATTGCAGTAAGACGTCTTTACTCTTATACTCAAATCCTCTTGTAATAAAGGCCAACATACCATTTGCTTTCCTAATTGCTTGCTGTACCTGCATGTTAACTTTCAGTTTGTGCCACACATTACCACTATGAAATGGTGAAATAACGGCGGCTGGCTGTCTTCCACTAGCTGGTGGCGAGTCCCACGGTGGCTGCCATTTTCAGCAGGTTGGCAGTGCTGCCATTGCCTGCTATCGCCGAGAGTATTTTAATGAGTTGGAGCATGATGTCAATCGGCGTGTAATGCCGAGTTGACGCCAGCTCGTACATTTTGGAGTTCTCCGCTCGCATTGCTGCCTGCACTAAATCACGCCAGTGAGTGTAGCCGCTAAAAGGTCTCCCAGCAGCGTTAACGGCCACGTGGAGTCTGGCAGGACTTATGTGGATGGACGTCAGAACTTCAAATGCCACCTTTACAACTGTTGTCTTCTATACTTTCATTTTTTGCCCATCAGTGGTGGGGGGCGGGGAGTGGGGGCAGGAAGTGGGGGTTAGGGAGTGTGGGGGTTGTATTTTCTGGCAGATTTCTGGGAGGTCTACAGTGTTTGTGGGTCAGTAAATAGTATTACCCCTCAACAAAAACACATCCATTTCCTATCAATACTCGACTCAACAACTGAATCTAAACAGTAGTTGTTGTTCAACGTCCGCAAAAAACAAAACTCGCAGTAAAATTCACATCTACTTCCGTTGATGCAGCTCTTGGTAATTAAATGTTATTCCATTTATTGATACAGGTCAATAATATAATTCCATCTGCCTAGACTGAAAACCAAACATGATCGCAATACATTCGTGACCTGTGGTGGTGGATTCAGACTGTATTAGATGACAAGACTCACAGTTGGATTTCAGATGGATAGGCTCAGATAATCAACGGGCCCCATTAGGCAAAGAAGAATAACTAAACCTAATGATGAGGCTCTACCGGAGCTGGTCCCAGATTAGATACTTATACAAATATTTTTCATAACCCCTTTAATAAATGAGCGGACACCACAGGATTCACTGTTGGGAACTACATTTGCGGTCATGCATCTCTTAGGGCTGGATTTTGCCAGCCGCGAGGAGGCGGGTATGGAGGCGGGACTGCCAGTAAAGTTGCAGAATGTGGGGGCGGCTGGCAAACCCGCCCCCATCCCGCCTCCGTGCCCTCTTGCCAGGAGGCGGAAAGCCGTCCTGCCCCGGGTCCTGTCTCCTGGAGGCGGGAAAGGGATTAAATCCTTTTAACTGCCTGTTAACAGGTAGTTAACAGGCAGAAAAAAGGATGACTCCCATTTTACCTTTTCAAGTGCAGGCTTCCCGACCTCAGAGAACTCTGCCGGGGTGGAGGAGTCGAGCAGGAGGTCTGTGGAAGTCGGACGGGTCTGAAAGTGCAATGTAGAGGTGAGTGATGGGTGCAAGTGTGGAGTGGTAAGTATGTGAGGTGAGTGTTAAGTGTTATAAAATGTTCACTTACTTTTGTTTCTGCCTACAGCCTTCAGCCGCGGTGGTTCCGGTGTCCCAACATCTTCATTGTAGATTTCACAGATTGCTGTTGGATCCTCCGAACCAACAGTCATCTGATTTCTACAAAGTAGAAAGGTTTGATGAATCTCATCAAACTACACAGAATGTCAATGTTTGACAGCTTCACAGAGCTGTCAAATGCTGACATTTCTTCTTTCAAGAAGTCTTGACAGAAGACACTCCCTTCTATATGATGCAATCTCTGTCCTAGTCAGGAAGCTATGCAGAGAATCAACAGCTGGCAATGTATTCCAGAGGCTCATAATTCTCTGGGAAAAGAAGAACCACCTCACATGCAGTCTATTCCTACTCTTACATAGTTTAAACTTGTGACATCTGGTCCTCTCCAATCTATTAAACTGGAATAATCTATCAATAGGGGCACTATCCAGCCCTTAATTATTTTATAGACCTCTATCAGGTCACCTCTTAGTCTACTCTGCTCTAAAGTAAATAGACCAAGGTCCTTGAGCCTATCTGAGTAGCTGAGGTCTTTAAGCTAGGAATCATTCTCGTAGGTCTCCGCTGGACCTTTACCAAGGCCACTATAACATGTGGGGGATCAAAACTGGGCACAGTACACTAGATGCGGTCTGACCAGCAACCTGTATACTGTCAAAATAGTGTCATTCGACTTATACTGAATGGTTCAATTAGTACAACCTAATACCTTGTTAGCTTTAGCTACAGTTTCTCTACATTGGTCATGAACCTTTCGTGATCTGTGCACAGTAACACCAAGATCTGTTTTTCTCTCAACCACTTTCAGTAATGTTCCCTGCAAATGATAAGTCTACCAACATGCATGGTACTACATTTATCTAACTTAAATACCATTTGCCAATGTGTGGCCCACTTCCATAGCACATCTCAATCTTTATGAATTTGATTATACTCCTCTACCATATGAGTGGCGGGAGAATGTAATCGACTTTGGATCATCCTCACATCAATCTAGACGAAGCACTGGGGATCCATGTCATAATCTAGAGCCTAGAAGATGTTCACAGAAAGAAATCTACTTTTGTAATGCTTTATTTGATAGAAATGGTAGGTAAGGCAAAACGTAAATCTTTTGCTCCTAATCCTTCGAGATACAAATGCAATTAATTGAAAAATCTAAGGGGGTGAAATTCGATAAGGCCTGACAACAGACACGGGCACCACGATGCGAGATATGCCCGTGCCCATTCAGAAAGCGCAGGCAGTACGTCAATTTGGTGCTGTCTGCTACTTTACATGTTAGGAGCGCACAGCCTAGCGACTAACGTATTGCTGACAGGCTGTGCGCTCAGTAGGGGGCCCAAGTTCAAGTTGCTGGAGCGAGGCTTCCTTTACTTAAAGCTAGCCTGTTCCTTTTCAAGGTAGTCTCTAGTCCTTAAAGCTGAACTGCCTTCTGAAAAAAAAATCCTTCAGAACTAGGCAGTCTGCAACTCTTAAAACTGAACTGCCTCCTACACATAGAAAATGCTAAAAGTGCTTCAGCACTAACACAAATGGCTCAACAGGTCAGGGAAAGGGCACCCAGGGACTCAGACACAGTACTCCAGCTTTGTGCAGGGGGTAAACACTGGAAGAGAGGTCACCTATCCACAGGGGGCCAGGAGGCCCTCCAGAAAGAAGGATGGGCGACCAGATTGCCGAGGCCATCACTGCCAGCAGTGTTGCCCTCAGGACCTGGTTCCAGTGCCCAAAGAAGTTTCATGACCTCAGACGAGTGGTCAAGGTCAGTGAATGCATATTCAAAAGCTGTCTCCTACCAACTGCACCACTAGCCTCACACACTGCTCAATGCATGACTCCCCCATCACTCCACTCACCTACCAACAATCTCTACCAACCACGAAGCACACCTCCCATTCCTAGCTTCACCTCACCCCCTTGGAGGAGACAGTGCTGGCCATGCTTGGCAGGGGAATGGCTGAGCCCTTGGTCAGCGGTGGGGCTGAAAGAATTCAAGATGCTGGTATCCTCATATGTTATCCTCCTTCTCACATCCCACTTTCCCCTCATCCCACAATCTCTTCTGATGTACAAGCTGCACATGGTGTAAGCATGCATCTCTTGCTTTCCCGCCCTCCCCTCACCACAACTCTACCTTGTGCCTTCCTCATTTTAGACACCCAAGAAATCCAGCCTGCCCCACCAGTGATTGACCAAGAAGAGGGAGAGGAGAGTGAAAAAGAAGAAGCACCATCACTCGATTTCACACTCTCAGCCATCAGCTCTTCAAGGTCGTCCTGCAAGAACATTTGCCGTCTCCCCCACTGAAAGTCAGCAGCCTCCCACCAGCCATGCTGCAGCCACTAGGGTAGCACTGCGTAACATCACTAGGATAGTCAAAGGCAGACGCAAGACAGTCACTAAGGGAATGCACAAGGATGATGCGTTGATTTTTTGATGTGATATTGGATGCATATATGGATAAAGTTGGATTGGAAAGTTTGCTTTGTGGTGGCTTTTATTTCAGCATTGTGGCCGAGAGGACGCTGTGATGGTTAGTAACAGAGGGAAGGTAAGGTGTGGGACTGATGTTGAATGGGGAATTGGGGTTCCCTTCACTCATACCGCAGGAGGATGATTCGAAAGGGGCTGTCTGAGTTGCCTCCTTCCTTCCACTTCCTCCTCTTCTGCTTCCTCCTCTTCTGCTTCTTTCTCTTCCCTCTGCGAGCAGCTTGTCCCCTTTGTTCAGTTTGAGAACTGATGTAACTATGTGGCCTCAATCTTTACAATTGGTGAGAACAAAAAGAAAGATATTTTCTTCATGCCTCTATGGTTTACTTTATGCAGTCTCTTCTACGAATCTGTTTGAATTTCATAGTAATTGTAGCTAAGTGTCAATTATGATAAAAAGCTAGATTTTATTAGTTTTTTTAATTTAATTTTTGTGCTCATCAAGGTGAGAGATGTTAGTGCTGAGGTTTGAAACACCTTAAGTGTCAGCATTAAACAGAAGTAGGCCAGGTTCAGCACAATCAGCTGCAGAATAACGCTCCCTCTATTCTTCACCAACAATGCACTTTAGCTCTAATCTTAGAAAACCCTTCTGTTTTTTTTAAATTCTGGTCATTTACCTCATTGCTGTTTGTGGGACCTTGCTGTGCACTAATTGGTTGATCCTGTACAAATCGGGAACCTGGGAGGCGCTGATGGAACTTAATGCTCTATAATTCTGACCTGCTCATACTTTTCTCTGGTGCAATGTACACTATAGTTATTGGGTAATGTTCTGTGCGATTCTCACACTGACAGGACATGGCAAAGAACCATGAACTCCTCACTTGTGCTTCCACACTGATGCTGTCCGCAGAGGTCATCCAACCTCGTCTCAATCTCTTCAACTGAATTTTCCATGTGGCTCCATAACTGAGGTATAATAGGTAATTTCACTTTAACAAGGTGCGAACTGCTCACTGGATACCTGTTTCTGCCCAAAATAGCTGGCCGCTTAACATGCTGTATGTGGCAACTTTATAATTGATAATATTGCTAATGGCAAATGGTTTGCGCTATTTGCCTGATTTAAACAATTGCCCAATTTAAATGGAAATTTAAGTGGTGGGGCATATATGTATATACATGATTTGGACTTGGGTATAGGGAGCATGATCTCAGAATCTGCTGATGACACGGAAGTAGGAGGATGGGCAAACAATGAGGAGGACAGTCGAAGACTTCAGGAAGATATAGATAGCTTAGTAGAATGGGCAGATTAGTGGAAGATGCAATTTATTAAGGAGAAGTATAAGGTAATACAATTTGGGAGGAAAAGCAAGGAATAGGAGTATGAATAAACAGAGAGACCTACGGGTTCAAATACATAATCCCCTGAAAGTGCGAGCGCAGATTGATAAAACCTCAAAAAAGGCCAACAATATTTTAGCTTTTATAATAGGGGCATAGAGTATAAGAATAGATAGATAATGGGGGTGATTTTGCCAATGGGGAGCTTTTGGAGGCGGGACTCCCGCTTGTCGGGTTTCAGTCCTGCCTCCATCAACTTCTGGCCAACCCACGCTATTTTCCCTTGATTGACCTTGTTAAGCCCACCCAGCGGGTTTAGCAGGCCAATTAAGGGAAAGCCGGTTGCAGAGAACGTCAAAAATTTCATGTGTCAGAAATTTTTGATAGATGAATTGTCATCGTTTGACAGCTCTGTGAAGCTGTCAAACAGTGACATTCTCTGTAGTTTGATGAGATCTTGAATTCAAGACCTCATCAAACCTCTTTCTTTTGCAGAAATTAGATGGTTGTTGCATTGGAGAATGCAACGGCCATCTGTCATCTCTACCGCGGAGGTGCGAGACTCTCCGCATACCCACCGATTGAAGCCTGCAGGAAGAAACAAAGGTAAGTACACTTTTTCTAACACTTTGCACTTACCTCAGATACTCACCTCTCCACTCTTGCACCCATCACTTACCTTCACACCACACTTTTAGACCCCGCAGACCCCCGCAGACCCACTACTCGCCTTGCTGACCTGGCGGGTTTTGGAGCCTTTGGGAAGCCCGCACTTGTGAGGGAATAAAGGGAATAATCCTATTTTCTGCCTGTTAACTACCTGTTAACAGGCAGTTAAGTGGCTTTAATCCCTTCCCGCCTCCAAGGAGACGGGACCCGGCGCAGGACGGCTACCCCCCTCCTGGCAAGATGGCATGGAGGTGGGTTGGGCACCCGCCCCCAAATTCTGCCATTTTCCCGACAGTCCTGCCTCCATACCTGCCTCCCAGGGCTGGCAAGATCACGCTCAATGATACATTTTGCACACGTTGATTAGTCCACAGTTAGAGTATTGTGTGCAATTTTGGTTACCCCATTATAGAAAGATCATAAAATACATAGAGAGGCTACAGTGTAAATTCACCAGGATGATGCCAAGGATGTGGAAACTATAAATTATGAGGAGAGACCTGAGATACTGGGACTATTTCCACTGGGGCAGAGAGGGCTAAAAGGAGATTTTTTAAAATTATGAATGTTTTTGATACTCTGGGGGCGATTTTTCCAGCCCCGAGGATGCGGGTTTGGAGGCGGGACAGTTGGCAAAATCGCAAAAAGTGAGGGCGGGTTTGGAACCCGCCTCCAACCGCCTCCACGCAATTTTGCCAGAGGCGGGTTTGATGGATGCGATTCGGTCCCGCCTCCATCAGTCAGGAGAGGTAGTTAAGACCCTTAAATAGTAGTTAAGGGCCTCTATAATCCTATTTTGACAGGCCTTTGTTATTTTGCCACATTTTGTGCATGTTGCACGACCCTCCTAAACCACGCCAGCTAATCCTGGCGGGTTGACAAGTGGGTGGCCTCCTCACAGCTGCAGCTCCACCATTAAAATGAAGCTTTCATCAGGGAGCAGTTGCAGGTGGCAGAACTTTTGTTCCACAGGTCTTTCAGCACTTTTAGCAGGCCTACTGAAGTCGGAGGTGCTGCAGCTTCTATCTCTCAAATGTGGGACCTCCTTGGAAGACCCTCTCCCCGCTTGGACTGAGCGCTTCCCCAACGGAGGTATCTGCCAGCAGCATGGGAACCATTTATTTCCTTTCACCATGGACCTCAGATTCGGATCAGGAGCAGCCACGGCAGCAGCAGAACCAGGCAGCTCAGCAGCAACAGCAGCAGGAGCACCAACCTCCTGCTCACCCACCTGATGCTGCACAGGGCAGAAGGCGCCAGTGCTTGGAAACACGTCGCTGCAGGAGATAACCCCCTCTCAGGATTTACAGACAGAGGATGAGCTACCTCATCATGACAGAGCAGCAGTGCCAAAGGAGGCTGAGACTTTCACGACAGGTTGTCAGAGACATCTGCGCACTGCTGCACCAACACCTGGAGCCCAGAGGAGCGGGTGGACATCCCTTACCAGTGGCTGTCAAAGTCACCACCACACTCAACTTTTTTGCCTTAGGCTTCTTCCAGGGATCATCAGCAGACATCAGCGGCATCTCCCAGTCGGCCACCCACAGTTGCATCACACAGGTTACCGATGCCCTTTTCGCAAAGGTGCACAATTACATCCACTTCTCAATGGATCAAGCAAGTGTAACCACGTGTTCAGTTGGTTTTGCAAATATGGGAGGCTTGCCAAGGGTGCAGGGCGTCATAGACTGCACACGTGGCCCTTAGGGCACCCCATCACAACTCAGCTATCTTTGTCAACCGCAAGGGCTTCCACTCCCTCAACGTACAGCTGGTGTGTAACCACAAGAAGGAGATTTTGCATGTTTGCGCCAAGTTCAGTGGTAGTTGCCATGACTCTTTCATCCTGCGGAACTCTAGTGTTCCTCCGCTCTTCAATCCGCCAAACCAACTTAACGGATGGCTCCTTGGTGACAAGGGCTACCCCCTGAAGAAGTGGCGAATGACGCCGATCAGGAGGCCAGCTAACGAGGCTGAGGAGCGCTACAATGCCAGCCACATTTGACCAGGTCCATCATCGAGCAAACCATTGGCTTGCTGAAGATGCGATTCCGATGCCTTGACAGATCAGGTGGAGCCCTGCAGTATTCAGCAGCCAGGGTCTCCAGAATGGACGTGGTCTGCTGTGCACTGCACAACATGGCACAGCGTCATGGCTTGCAGCTTCCTGATGAGCAAGTGGCTCAGTTCATAGCCTCCTCAGATGAGGTGGAGGAGGAGGAGGAGGAGGAGGACCGAGCGGCGGCATATCGACCAGCAGCAGCGGCAGCACGCAAGCACTCTCTGGCCTCCTTTCACTCTGACCACCAACCTGACCATGCAAGTGTCGCGGAGCCCGCAATGTGGAGCTGCCGAAGCCGAAATAACAGATGCCATCACGCCAACAGAATCAATCACCCAATCTGCACACAGATTTGGAGGTTATATCCCTTGCCAGCTGGACCCACACAGCCTTGGTTTCTTTGGGAGGCCTCTTCCTCCCAGATGAGGGGAAGAGCACCTCCCTGCTAGCTCTCGCCCCCTCAACCAGCATACCCAGCGCCTCATCCGAGAACCTCGGGGAGGCCCTTGCCTTGGAGCTGGCCATTCTCCAAGGAGATAAAAGTTTGGAGGTGGTGCACCATCGACCAAAAACCAGTGGAATGAGCCAAGGCAGCAAGCAGCCCTTAAATGAAGCTGGATAAGTGACGTCAGCAGAGGCGAGTTTCAGTCCCAAAAGACTAATTGGCCCAGGGGAACCCACACCTCTGAAAGCAACTGGCCAATTAGGGGAAAATCGCAAATTTTTCCCACCTCTCAGTGGAGGCGGGTGTGGAACCCACCCAAACCAAAACCCGCCTCCAACCTGCATCCAATGGGAAAATCGTGCCCATAGGAAAAGACAATTTCTTCTGGATGGTGAGTCAGTGACGAGATGTCACCAATTTAAAATTGTCACAAAGAGAGTGAGGAGAGAGGTTAGGGGAAATTTCTTTACAGAGAATTGTTGGAGCATGGAATGCTTTGCCAGAAGGAGTGATTGAGGCAGGACACACTGCATCTTTTAAGTGAAAATTGTATCTATATTTGAAGCAGAGGAAGATCTAGGGCTATGGGGAAGAGTGCGGAGCATGCAATTCGTTTTGAATTGCTCTTGCAAAGAGCCGGCACAGACACAATTAAATGAATGGCCTCTTTTTGTTATGTAAACCAGTATGGTTCTCTGGTTCTTTCAATACTGTTGTCAATCAGGACCTCAATGTCAGTATCTTATGCAGCAGTTCTTTAAAAAGATAAAACCAGGTGATACTACTTTCCAGCTTCTTCATTTAAACCTTTTAACTAGGCTTTGTGCATGCCCCAGATGGTTGGATGGCTGGGCATGTTTAAATAATGTGACCTCCCCTGACAGCACATACTCTGGCAGGGTCATAGGAACATACATAGGAACTTAGGAACAGGAGTGGGCCACTCAGCCCATCAATTCAATTAGATAATGGCTAATCTATACCTCAACCCGATTTACCTGCCTTTGATCTATATCCCTTGCTACTCTTGTCTAACAAAAATCTATTGATCTCAGTCTTGAAAGCTTCAATTGACACAGCAACCACGACACAGCATTGGATTAAACAGATTTAGCAGAACACAACAAAAGTATACAATGAAAAAAGCAAACCTGCCAAGTATCATTCATTGAAATGAAACAGGCTTTTTGGGGGACAGAGTTCCAGATTTCCACTGAACTTTCTGTGAGGACGTGCTTCCTATTTTCGCTCCTGAATGGCCTGGCTCTGATTTTAAGATTATGCCAGAGCTCATAGATGGGCACATCCCACCACTTACACCAGGTTATCAGTCCTGTGGATTTTTGGCCCCTATACTTTTAGTTGTGCTGGACCAATCTTGACACTACCCAATTGAAAACTTCACTTGTAAGTATAAAAATATAACCTTATGAATGCTGGCATATCTATGCTGAGCAGCAGAAACATTGCTTTATAATTTATATGCAAATGCATCTTTCAATGCTTTCAAACACCAAGATTACAATGTCTGCTTTGCCAGATTGGCTGCTTAGTGTGTCCGTGGTTTTCCAACTCATTTCCATTTTATATCTCATGGGATAATAAAATACTTGTCTGATCAGGGACAGGTTTCCTTATTATTTAAATTAATTTTAAAAAATTATGGCATAGCTAAAGGTCCATTTAATATTGTTATGATCCAAACATAGACAAACATAGCCTTTTATGTTAACTTCATGAACAGAAAATGGCAAGTTGCCATTTCAAGTGCTGAGTCAGCATTTCAACCAAACTGTTAAATAGACCACTTCTAATTTCACCAACCTGTTATGTAACTGAAATATATTTTGTATGTACAATACAATCGTAAAGACACTATACACTGTGCTATGTAAAGTTAACACATTATTACCACACTTACAACTGTAAGACTGAAACCTCCCTGCATAACTATCTCATTCAGCTGCTGTAGATCCTTAAATCAACCATCGACCTTGTATTTGTTACCTGTATGGATGAGAACAAGGACTGCAGGGAGGATGGGCAAACTGACGACAGCATTGTACAGGAGACCATTCAAGTGGGGGGAGTAAAAAGGAATGTCGTAATGGTAGGTTCAGTATAGTCAGGGGGATAGATATTGTTCTCTGCAGCCGCGACCGGGAGTCCCAAAGGCTGTGTTGCCTGCCCGATACCAGGGTTAAGGATATCTCCTCACGGCTGGAGAAGAACTTGGAGTGGGAAGCGGAGGATCCAGTTGCTGTGGGCCACATAGGAACCAATGACATAGGTAGAACTAAGAATGAAGTTCTGCTGAGGGAGTTTGAGGAGCTAGGGTCTAAATTAATAAGCAGAAACTTGAAGGTAATAATCTCTGGATTACTACCTGAGCCACGTGCAAATTGGCATAGGGTCAAGCAGATCAGAGAGTTAAATGCGTGGCTCAAAGAGTGGTGTGGGAGGAAGGGGTTTCAGTTCATGGGGCACTGGCACCAGTACTGGGGAAAGAGGGCGCTGTTCCGTTGGCACGGGTTCTACTTAAACCGGGCTGGGACCAGTATCCTGGCGAATCGAATAACTCGGGCTATAGATAAGGCTTTAAACTAAAAAGCGTGGGGGGGAAGGAGGCAGGTGAGGGGAAATTTAGTAATTTAAAGAGAAAAGTCAAGGCAATGGAGCAGCGTAGTGAATTGGGTAATGATAAGCAGTGGGTTACAGGAAGGGACAGAGAGTTTAAAGGTAATAGTGCATCAGCAAATAAGGTAAAAGCAGGGAATAATGGTAAAAAGTTAAAACTGAAGGCTCGTAACAAGATAGATGAATTAGTGACACAAATAGAGTTAAATGGTTATGATCTAATAGTCGTTACAGAGACGTGGTTGCAAGGTGATCAAGGTTGGGAACTAAATATTCCAGGGTACTTGACGTTTCAAAAAGACAGACTGAATGGGGAATCAAGGGATTTGGGGATCGGATGGGAAAGTGGAGTTGAGGTCGAAGATCAGCCATGATCTTATTGAATGGTGGAGCAGGCTCGAGAAGTTGTATGGCCATCTCCTGCTCTTAATTCTTACGTTCTTATGTTCTTATCCTGCAGCAGCGCGTTCCCCCCGCCCCTTACCCAACAGAGAATCGTCCAATCAGAGACATTTTTGACACCTGGAGCTCACCTAAAATATTATAATGAACCCAGAAATTACATTTATTATATAATGCCTTTCATGTCCTCAGAACATCTCAAACTGCTGGAGCAATGCAGAGGGGGAAGAAACCTGGCGTAATGGGTCTCCACCAATTTTTAATCTGCTGGCTTCCCCAAAAATAGCTGCAGTTGTGGCACTCAGCAGAGGAAAATTAGTCCCCGAGGATTTAAATATAAAGAATGTATATGCGTATATGAGTAAGTTGAGACACGACATGTGGTAAGTGTAGCATGCTTAGGTGGAAAAAGGTAACTTTGGACCTATGGCTCCCAAAGCTCTCCACCACTGGGATTTTACTCATGTCATTTCTGGGTCTGTTGTAGACTAATTGATAGAGATTGATTGCTATGATTAGTCAACAATTCCATTATCGTTGTTTTCATGCGATTACCAGTATGGTGGATGGCGAACTAGATGGACATTGGTCATTTTTTTCTGTCTAGCAATTCTTGTGTTCCTATGGAAGAAAGAACTTGCATTGAAAAGTGTTTTTAATCCTTAGGATGTCCCAAGGTGCTTCACTATTGTCATGTAGCCAAACAAGTAGCCAATTTGCGCACACGAAAGTCCTATAACCAGCACATGAGTTAAATGACCAATTAATGTGTTTTTTGTCTTGGTTGAGGGACAAATGTTGGCCAGGACGTCAGGAGAAATCCCCATATCTTCTTTAAATAGCTTCATAGGATATTTTACATTCATCTGAATATGCAGACATGGCCTTGGTTTAACGTCTCATTCAAATGACAGCACTTCTGACAATGCAGCAGGCCCTCTATACTGTACTGAAATGTCAGTCTGGTTTATTTGCTCATGTTAATTAGTGCAGCTTGAATCCACAACTGTAAGACTCAAAGGTAAGTGTGCTACCACTGAACTAATCTTGCTTCAGTGGAAAACCTGATCGCAAGTAAATTGAGACAATTCAATAATTGCCTCCTTGGAGAGCTTCAACCATCTCAGCTATTGCTTCTCTGTTAGTCTGATTTATGATCCTCTGACCCTGTAAACCATCTCCCCAGAAGTGGCTACTTTCTGAGAATTCTGCACTTTTTTTTATCCTAACTCCCTTGGAGCAAATGCCATATTGATTTTGTCTTGCTGGATTTGGCAAAATGCTTGTCCCATTAATGCCTGCACTGAGCTTGAAGTGGCGCTAATATGTATACAAGTTCTCTAAGGGATCAGATATTGCAAAGTAGATTGACTAATTGGATTTTCCGACTGAACTTTATACACAAGACATTAACTGATCTTTCTCACTCAGATGCTGATTACCCTACTGTGCATTTCAACATTTTCTGTTTTTAATTGCTGTTTTCCCAACACCTTGTGAAATTAATTTCTGATAATACAAACCAGTGTCAGTCTAAACGTTAATGAGCAGAAATGTTTTAAAAAGTAATAATAAACATTGATGGGTGATAATGTTCATTTAATAAAATACATTGGTTAAAATGTAGGTCATTAAGTTGTCATTTCCTCTGTTTCTTTAACATTCATTAATCACGGTGAACTTCATATCCTACAATTGATTGACTGGCTCCTGGTACAGTATAATGTAACATATCATGAAACTTAAGTAATATAGCAAGCAAACATCCATTCTTTCCTGCACTGAACAGCAAAATTTGGCCTTGCCAGTTTAAAATGAAAGTATTCATTCTGGAATGTAAGTTATTTCAGTTAACTTCCTCTTAAATAATCGCTGAACTGATTTTTGTAATCATCTCATTCATTTTCTTCTCAGCTGCAAATCTAATCATAGGTTTGGTAATTACAGCTTCTGAATGTCATATCAAACTTCGCAGGAACAATTTGTAAGTGTGAAAGCATTGCTCACTATTACAGATCAACTTAGTTATGGTAGTTATGCCCTCAAATGCATGATGTGACATTATTACTTCTTGATAAAAAAATAACTATATTGCGTATGGCATAAATTTCAAGAATAATGGATTACTGTTGACTGGATAATATTCTAGAACTAATGAGAACTCATAAAGGATAGTTATAAGTTTGCCATAAAAGTTTGAAGCTTACAACACAAACCAAACCATTATGTCCAGGTGGTTAGAATATATTCTATATCCAATAAGGGATGTGCATAATTATCATCTGCTGTTGAATTGATGGCCAGATGGTTGGCAAATGTAATACTTCAGTCAGCAAAGTTTAGTTTATCCTTCCTTCCATCTGTGCAACTTCCGATTTATTCATCACATCATTTTTATGTCAGCATTTATATTTTGTTAACTCTTATGTTGTGGAAGAAAACCATATCAATGCATTTGAAGTATTGAAGGTACTAATTTTGCTAATGTGCAGGTAGTTTCAGAGCTTGTTTTGTTTCTACCTCAGAGACCATGTCCTCAATTGTAACCCCACCCCTGACAGGCAGGAAAGGGTCGGGCGAGAGGTTAAAATGTTAAAAAACTAGACCCAGCCTCCAAGCCACCGCTATCCCAACTACCATATTATTAATGGCAGTGATTCAGGACCTGGTTCTGATAGTTATACACAAATGCATGATGTGACATTATTACTTCTAGATACAAACTACGTTGTGTAATTATATTATGTGCGGCGAGAGCCTACTTAAGATTCAAAGGTCACAGGCCGATGATGTCATTATGGCCACGATGTAAATTTAACGTCCATGCAAAAGGAGTCCAGCGTTGTCTGCTACTGGGCAGCAGCAAAGCGGCTGAGGAACCGACTGGACATAAGAGGCCGAGGTAAGTTTAAAAACTCTGGAAATACTCAGCAGGTCAGGCAGCATCTGTGGAACGAGAAACTGAGTTAACGTTTCAGGTCGATGAGCTTTTGTCAGAACATCAACCTGAAACGTTAACTCTGTTTCTCTCTCCACAGATGCTGCCTGACCTGCTGAGTATTTCCAGCATTTTCTGTCTTTATTTCAGATTTCCAGCCTCCGCAGTATTTTGCTTTTGAAAACTCTGTCTGTTTTTGAACTCATTGTGGACCAGAAGGAGCAGGAGTGCTCCCCCAGTCCTCACAAGGAGTCCTAGGGGCATTCCCAGCCCTGGCATCCCCACGATCTTCAGGTATTCCCTGCTGACAGAAAAAAAACCTCTACCTGAGGAGATTTGTACAGATTTGTGGCCCGACAATCCAACATTCCTTTTAACAAAGTTGTTTTGAAACATCTCTTCATGAGCTATTCCAACCACTGACTGACGGGGAACATCCCCACGGGTCCCTGGCTGCGGCCTCCTGCTGCTACTTACCACTCCTGCCTGCCAGCCAGGAAGTCAATCTGGCCGGCTGTCGGGCGGGAATCTGCATTGATTTATATAAATGAGGTCTTGCCATTTTTAAAAATTCATTCCTGGGATGTGGGCGTCGCTGGCAAGGCCAGCATTTGTTGCCCATCCCAAATTGCCCTTGAGAAGGTGGTGGTGAGCCCCCTTCTTGAATCACTGCAGTCCTTGTGGTGAAGGTACTCCCACAGTGCTGTTAGGGAGGGAGTTCCAGGATTTTGACCCAGCGATGATGAAGAAACGGCGATATACTTCTAAGTCAGGATGGTGTGTGACTTGGAGGGGAACTTTCAAGTGATGGTGTTCTCATGTGCCTGCTGCCCTTGTCCTTCTAGGTGGTAGAGGTCGCGGGTTTGGGAGGTGCTGCCGAAGATGCCTTGGCGAGTTGCTGCTGTGCATCTTGTAGATGGTACACACTGCAGCCACGGTGCATCAGTGGTGGAGGGAGTGAATGTTTATGGTAGTGGATGGGGTACCAATCAAGTGGACTGCTTTGTCCTTGATGGTGTCGAGCTTCTTGAGTGTTGTTGGAGCTGCACTCATCCAGGCAAGTGGAAAGTATTCCATCACACTCCTGACATATGCCTTGTAGATGGTGGAAAGGCTTTGGGGAGTCAGGAGGTGAGACACTCACCACAGAATACCTAGCCTCTGACCTGCTCTTGTTGCCACAGTATTTATGTGGCTGGTCCAGTTAAGTTTCTGGTTAATGGTGACCCCCAGGATGTTGATGTTGGGGGATTCAGCGATGGTAATGCCGTTGAATGTCAAGGGAATGTGGTTAGACTCTCGCTTGTTGGAGATAGTCATTGCCTAGCACTTGTGTAGCGCGAATGTTACCTCCCACTTATCAGCACAAGCCTGAATGTCGTCCAGGTCTTGCTGCATGTGGGCATGGACTGCTTCATTATCTGTGGAGATGTGAATGGAACTGAACACTGTGCAGTCATCAACGAACATCCCCACTTCTGACCTTATGATGGAGGGAAGGTCATGATGAAGCAGCTGAAGAATGTTGAGCAGTTAAGATCGGCAGGGCCTCCGCGTCCCCGGCCTTGATGGGTTTTTTGCCCAATAAATCATTCCCCCATATCCTCCCCGCCTCCCCGATAATATCATGGCCCATTTCTCCATGATTCAGGCAAACATTTTCCGATAGTGGTGGGGAAAACCCCGATATACTCGGGATGGGGAATTGGAAATTAGGGCAGAGATCGTGCTTGGCTAATCCAGCACAATGCATTTGGGTGGGACTTGGGGGCAAGAATTCCAAATGGAATTCACTCCGAAGAAGTGTGAGGTAATGTATTTGGGGAGGGCTAACAAGGCAAGGGAATACACAATAATTGGTAGGATACTGAGAAGCGTAGAGAAACAGAGGGATCCTGGAGTGCAGGTCCACAGATCCCTGAAGGTAGCAGGACAGGTAGATAAGGTGGTTAAGAAGGCATATGGGATACTTTCCTTTATTAGCCAAGGCATGAATATAAATTCAATCAATGATCCAGAACAGCAGACAGAGGGACCGCAGTGCAGCAACCGAAGAAGAAAGAGTCAAATTGGACCCCTCCGGAGGGTCGCTGCCCTAAGCTTGACATGTATGCTCAAGCTGTCAGGAAATGCATCAACGCCAGATTCATCAGCCGCACTCACAAGACAGTCCAGAATGTCACCCGAGCACAACGCAACGCCATCCACGCTCTCAAGACCAACCGCAACATCGTCATCAAACCAGCGGACAAAAGAGGAGCCATCGTCATACAGAACAGAATGGACTATTGCAAAGAAGCATACCGACAACTGGACAACCAGGAACACTACAGACAGCTACCCGCAGATCCGACCAAAGAACACACCCGCCAACTCAATAGACTGATCAAGACCTTCGATCCAGACCTTCAAAACATCCTACGCGCTCTCATCCCACGTACTCCCCGCGTAGGAGACTTTTACTGCCTCCCAAAGATACACAAAGCCAACACACCTGGACGTCCTATCGTATCAGGCAATGGAACCCTGTGTGAGAACCTCTCTGGGTACGTCAAGGGCATCCTGAAACCCATCGTACAGGGAACCCCCAGCTTCTGTCGCGACACTACAGACTTCTTGCAGAAACTCAGCACCCATGGACCAGTTGAACCAGGAACACTCCTCGCCACGATGGACGTATCGGCACTCTACACCAATATCCCCCACGATGACGGCATCGCTGCGACAGCCTCAGTACTCAACACCAACAACAGCCAATCTCCAGACGCCATCCTACAACTCATCCGCTTCATCCTTGACCACAATGTCTTCACCTTCGACAACCAGTTTTTTACCCAAACACACGGAACAGCCATGGGGACCAAATTCGCACTCCAATACGCCAACATCTTCATGCACAAGTTCAAGCAAGACTTCTTCGCTGCACAGGACCTCCAACCAACGCTGTACACCAGATACATCGACGACATCTTCTTCCTTTGGACCCACGGCGAAGGATCACTGAAAGGACTACACGATAACATCAACAGGTTCCATCCCACCATCAAACTCACCATGGACTACTCCTCAGAATCGTTTTCATTCTTGGACACACGAATCTCCATCAAAGACGGACGCCTCAGCACTTCACTCTACCGCAAGCCCACGGACAACCTCACGATGCTCCACCTCTCCAGCTTCCACCCTAACCACGTTAAAGAAGCCATCCCCTATGGACAAGCCCTGCGAATACACAGGATCTGCTCAGACAAGGAGGAACGCAATGGACACCTACGGACACTGAAAGACGCCCTCGTAAGAACGGGATATGACGCTCGACTCATCGATCGACAGTTCCGACGGGCCACAGCGAAAAACCGCATAGACCTCCTCAGAAGGCGAACACGGGACACAACCATCAGAGTACCCAACTTCCCCGGAGCGGAGAAACTACGCCATGTTCTTCGCAGCCTTCAACATGTCATCGATGACAATGAACACCTTGCTAAGGCCATCCCCACGCCTCCACTACTCGCCTTCAAGCAGCCACCTAACCTCAAAAGTACCATCGTTCGCAGCAAATTACCCAGCTGTCAGGAGAACAGCGACCACGACACCACACAACCCAACACAGATACCGTCACCACACATGAGGACACTACCCACCAGGTACATGGTACATACTCATGTGACTCGGCCAACATTGTCTACCTGATACGTTGCAGGAAAGGATGCCCCAGAGCATGGTACATTGGCGAGACCATGCAAACACTGAGACAACGTATGAACGGACACCGCGCAACAATCGCCAGGCAGGATTGTTGCCTCCCAGTCGGGGAACACTTCAGCAGTCAAGGACATTCAGCCTCGGATCTGCGGGTTAGCGTTCTCCAAGGCAGCCTTGGAGACACACGACAACGCAAAATCATCGAGCAGAAACTGATAGCCAAGTTGCGCACCCATGAGGATGGCCTCAATAGGGATATCGGGTTCATGTCATGCTATAGAACGTGACTCGACATCGTTGTCTGTCTTTCCAGTTTAAAAAAAAACACCAAAAAAAACAAACCCAAAAAAAAACACACAAAAAAAAACACTGCAGACAGCAGGATTTGACACGTTGGACCCCCTGTGACACATCTCATTGTCTTGGCTGTGCTCTTGGTGTGTCTTTGATGTAAGGACACCTTCCCTGAAAGATTGTATCTCTGCAGTTTCTGTGTTTATATACTGTGAAATATTGTAGATTCACTCATTGTAACTTTACCTGAGGAAGGGGCGACAGCTCCGAAAGCTTGTAATTTAAAATAAATCTGTTGGACGATAACCTGGTGTTGTGCGACTTCTCATTTATGAATATAAAGAGCAGGGAGGTTATGCTTGAACTGTATAAAACATTAGTTAGGCCACAGCTAGAGTACTGTGTACAGTTCTGTTCACCACATTGCAGGAAAGATCTGATTGCACTAGAGAGGGTACAGAGGAGATTTACGAGAATGTTGCCAGGACTGGAGAATTTTGGCTATGAAGAAAGATTGGATAGGCTGGGTCTGTTTTCTTTGGAGCAGAGGAGGCTGAGGGGAGACTTAATTGAGATGTCTAAAATTATGAGGTAGATAGGTAGAGTGGATAGGAAGCACCTATTTCCCTTAACAGAGAGGTCAATAACCAGGGGGCATAGATTTAAAGTAATTGGTCGAAGGATTAGAGTGGAGTTGAAGAGAACCATTTTCACACAGAGGGTGGTCGAGGTCTGGAACTCACTGCCTGAAAGGGTGGTAGAGGCAGAAACCCTGATCGCATTTAAAAAGTACTTGGATATGCACTTGAAGTGCCGTAACCTACAAGGCTATGGGCCAAGAGCTGGAAAGTGGGATTAGGCTGGATAGCTCTTTTTCAGTCGGCACAGACATGATGGACCGAATGGCTTCCTTCTGTGCCGTAAATTTCTATGATTCTAGGAAGTTCTTGACAAAAGTAGGTGACAGCTTCAATTAAATGATATAATAAAATCTAAATGAATGTAAATGACAGCATGTGCAATTTATCCTTAATCAAGCTAAGAATGCAATATGTATTCATTCTGTCTATTTAAATTGGCAGTTCAAGTACACCAGCCTGTGTGCTGGAAGGGAACTGACATTTTTTTAATTCAACTTTTGCAGCCTGCAAATGGTATATTTTTATTAATTCACTATTTTCATAGGGCTGGATTTTCCAAGCCCCAAGGAGGCGGGCATGGAGGCGGGACAGCCGGTAAATTTGGAGAAATTGGGGGCGGATGGCAAACCTGCCCCCATCCCGCCTCCGTGCCCTTTTGCCAGGAGGCGGGAAGATGTGCAGCTTCGGGTCCTGTCTCCTGGAGGCAGGAAAGGAATTTAATCCTTTTAACTTCCTGTTAACAGGTAGTTAACAGGCAGAAAAAAGGATTAGTGCCATTTTACCTTCACAGGTGAAGGTTTCCCGACCTCGGAGAACCCCGTCGGGTTGGAGGAGACGTGGAGGAGGTCTGCGGTGGTCGGAGGCACCTGGAAGTAAGGTGTAGAGGTGAGTGATGGGTGCAAGTGTGGAGTGGTAAGTATGCAAGGTGAGTGATAAGTTTTAAAAAGTATTCACTTATCTTGTTTTCTTCTACAGCCTTCAGCCGCGGTGGATCGGGAGAGCTGACATCCTCCTTGTCAATTTCACAGACTGGCTGTTGGAACCTCTGATCCAACAGCCATGTGAAATTTTAAAATTTGAAAGGTTTGATGAGTCCTGAACACAAGGACTCATCAAACTAAAGAGATTGTCAGTGTTTGATTGCTTCACAGAGCTGTCAAACATTGACATTTATCTTTCAAGAAGTCTTGACAGATAGCACGTCAGACGTTGACGTGCTGTGTCAGTGACTTCCTCCCTAATTGGCCTGCTGAGCCCGCAGGGTGGGCTTAACAAGGTCAATCAGGGGAAAATCCCTCTGGTTAGTCAGGCGAGGATGGAGGCGGGACATTGACACGACAAGCAGCAGTCCCGCCTCCAACTCGCCTCCATTCACAAAATCCAGCCCATAGTGTTTACACCGAGTTTTAGCATTGCAATTTTTAGCTGCTGCAATTTAAATTTGGACCATGGGCATTTCAATGAGAATACCTTAATATTTATGTTATTTGGAAGAATAAACGGAAGAGCAAAGGTCGGCTGCCAGGCAGGTAAGGTTGCACCAGAGGCAAACAGCTCGCACTCGTCATTATCCTAGAATCCAGATCTGGGGGTAGAAACGTGCTTACCCATATTTCACCTTCACCACCTGGGTGGTAATCTTATAAAGCAGATTGCCTGCTCATTGTAGAACCCGCCTGATTTTCATTCTATTGAAATCAATGGGATGAAAATCGGATGGTTTCCAAACCAGGCAGGCAATCCCCTGCAGCAGATTACTGCCCAGGTAACGGAGGTGAAAATTATCCCCTTTGTTTTTGCGGACTATAATTCATGAGGGAGACTATGACAGAGTTGTGTCATATGCTGGAAGCTGACCTCGAGACCATAGGCATGGCATTGCCAGTGTTTGTCAAAGTCACCACAGCACTTAACCTTTAAGCCTCATTCTAGGGTGCTTCAGGGGACTCAGTCAGTTTGCAGTGCACAGCTGTATCACCAGATGACTAAATACTTGTGTGCCCTAGCAAGCAATTAAATCACTTTTCCCATGGACAATCAACAACAGCATGAGAGTACACTGCATCTTTGCCAAATGGCAGCATTCCCAAAACTGCAGGGTGTCATTGATCACATTTATGTGGCCCTACAGGCTCCTGCTACAATTGTTACACATTCATGAACAACAAGAGCTATCACTTCATCAATGTTCAGTTCATCTGTTGTCTTTACTGCAGTGATAATAGAAGTCAATACCTACTTCCCAGGCAGAATTCATTGCACCTTACGTTAAGGCATTTCATCGTGCACCTATAATTTGACCCACAAAGAAGCGTGCAAGTTTGGATCTTTTTGAGCCTTGGCTCATGATAGTTCTATGACAGCTACAAACAGCTGATGAGCACAGATATAGTGAAGTACAAGCAGCTACCTGAATTATTATCAAACATGCCATAGAAATGTTGATGCAGCTCTACAGTTCCTTTGATAGATATGGGGATGTCCTACAATTTAGCCTAACCAAAGTGTCTGACCTCATTGTAGTCTGCTGCATGCTGTACAACTTTGCCATCCAAAGAGGGATAACTATGGAGCATCCAAAGGAGGACAATCAACCACAGCAAAATAAAAATAAAATGATCAGGAAGGGCCAGAAGATCCATGGCAAAATAATCCTCGTGGACTTTAGCTGCAAATAAACCTTCAAGGATTCCATTTTTGTCACCTGCTGATATATTATCCAACATCAAACCAAGAACACCCTCTGGACCAGTTGAACTTCATTGCAACCAAATTTTATTTCTCTAAGTGTATTGTGTGAGTGCCTATTGTTGTTACTCAGTGCTTCCCCTAAGAGGTGCGCCCCAACTGGCAGGAGTAAGTGAGGTTTCTGCAGTTGTGTAAATGCCTATCCGTGCCCATTTTATGTCACATCTGCAATCACTGGAGTGGGTTGTAAGTAAATTTTGGATGTGTCATTGTCCTGAGAGTTGGCACCATCATTTGTGCGTATTCCAGCTCAGGCCAACAATGATTCATGTGGTGCCATGATATGATGCAACGTTAGCTAGAATTCAAGGTTATGTATGGAGTGAGTAAAGTTGATTCTGCCCATCACACCCACTTTTTTCAGATACTACGCACAATGTATCTTATGGTGGACTCTACCCCACCCATTTAATCTCATGAGGGAAAACACTCCCTGGTTTCCGAAAGTAACTAAGCAAAACATCAGAATATTCATCCAACGCCACATCTCCACTGCGAAACTTTGATATCTAAGCATTGCTCAAATTAAAGAAATAAAACAATGCAATGTCACGATTAGATATTTCAAAAATTAATACCAACTTTTAATGTTTTAATTATTCCTGGTTGATTAATGGTAAAATACCTTCTCGTGATTAAACCTGATCAGGTAGTACTACATTGCCCCTCATATTGTAAGCAGGCACACTGAACCACCTAACCTCACTGAAATAAAATAAGTCTGACTTGTTACAAAGCGGTAAAACATTTAAAAACAAGACATTGCTTATTTATGCACACTGGCCAGGTATTCCCAAAAATTAAGAACAAGCCCTCCGCAGAATTTCATCTTTGTATAAATGAACTTTAATGGAGCTTAAAATAAATAAAAAAAATATTGAGTACTTTCAATTCTAAATTGTCTGAACAAACACTACTAAGAATGATAGTCTTAATTGTTTAATATGTAAATGAGCTGACCTGCAAATGCTTGAAGTAAATTGGAGATAATTGTTGCTTTTTCTGAATCTTTCCCATTCTGCAGGGACCCAGTACATGCTCAGTCACTTTACATAATAAGGTATTATTTCATGCATATTAAAAATTGTAGCATGGCAAGATAGTTAGGATTCAAGGATGCAAGAAGCATTTAGAATTTAGTTACAAGTAAAGCATCCCAGAGGCAGAATATTCAATTCCCAGGCAACATAAATTAATTAAACTAAATGCAGAAATTATCTCTGCATACAGAAGGTATGGATTTTAATTCTCACTTTTCACTTAAAGATGTCACCTCATTCCATGAGTCACATTTAAAAGGAGAGCTGCAAAACCCCTTTTAAAATCAGTTACTGGGGATTGGGTGCACTATTAAGTACTGGGACCTGGGATTAAATTCAGTTTAGATTGGTGAAGTGAAATTAATCCTTTTTCTGCTAGCTATAAGCGTCCTATATCAAATGAATTTGGACAGTCTTAGGTTAGTTTCTACTGGGTTTGGTTTGGCCTTCTACAGAATAAAGCTGGCCACAATTTACCATGAATTAACATTCACGCCCAGAGAGGCCACAGCGATAACAAGGATGGGAAATAGAAAATATAATTTGTAGGCAGGGAAGAGGAGAACCATTCTGAGGCTGGGGCAGAGTAGATGGAGCTATATTGTTATGTGATCTATATTTTACTTGATCAGGCCATGCTTGATGCTGATACTGGGTTCCCAAATTGGTTTTCCGTAACCTATCACCGACATAAGTCAATTTGATGAATATTAAAAATATCTGTTACAAGGAATTCTGATTTTCTCTAACACTCTTCTGTTGCCTTCTGAGACTTAGCTAGACCACACTTAGAGTACTATGCACAGTTCTGGTCTCCATATTATAAAAATGATTATTTTATTATTATATTGCAAAAAAGGATGATACCAGAACTGAGAGGATATTTTTATCAGGAAAGGCTGAACAGGCTAGGGTTCTTTTCTCTAGAAAAGAGAAGATTGAGGGGTGACCTATTATAGGTCTTTAAAATTATGAAGGGTATTGATAGAGGGGACGGAGAGAAGATATTTCCACTTGCAGAGGAGACCAAAACTAGGGACCATAAATATAAGATACCAATACATCCAATAGGGAATTCAGTAGAAACTTCTTTACCCAAATGTGAAACTCGCTACCACAAGGAGTAGTTGAGGCAAATAGCATAGATGCATTTAAGGGGAAGCTAGATAAAGCTAGGACCACTGCTTTTCTTTGATATATATTAATGACTTGGACTTGGGTGTACAGGGGACCATTTCAAAATTTGCAGATGACACAAAACTTGGAAGTATAGTGAACAGTGAGGAGGATAGTGATAGACTTCAAGAAGACATGGACAGGCTGGTGAAATGGGAGGACACGTGGCAGATGAAATTTAACACAGAAAAGTGCGAAGTGATACATTTTGGTAGGAAGAATGAGGAGAGGCAATATAAACTAAAGGGTACAATGAAAACAGAGAGACCTGGGGGTATATGTACACAAATCGTTGAAGGTGGCAGGGCAGGTTGCAAAAGTGGTTAAAAAATGCATACAGGATCCTGGGCTTCATAAATAGAGGCATAGGGCTGGATTTTGATACTGGGGCGGGTTGGGGTCATGTCATCCACTTTTCGTGTTATCCACGCGACTGTAATTGGATGTGGGAGATTGATGCGATTTTCACCTAATTGGGCAATTGAGTTCCAGCATGTGGGAACCCATGAACCAATTCGTGTTTTCAGTCTGAAAATCGCCTCTGATGATGTCATCATTGCTGCTGCATTGAAGGTCTGCAAAGACTGCCTGGCCTTTGCTGTGAGAGGACCTGGATGCAAAATGAGCAGCAGCAGCCCTAACTCTGCTCCCAAATATTTTTGCACCATCACTCCCAGATATGTCTCCTCCTCATCCATCCATCCAGATATGTCTCCTCCTCATTCATTCATCCATCCAGATATGCCAGCCAGCCAGCCAGCCAGCCAAATGTGCTCCGGCCAGGTTTCACATTCGTGGTTCAGAACAGGCGTGCTTCATGTAGAAAAAGGGTTAAAATCACAAAGGCCTTTCAAAATGGCATTATAGAGGCAATTTAGTGCTTGTTAAGGGCTTTAACAGCCTATCCTGCCTCTTAGAGGCGGGACAGAGTCGGAACCAGCAGACACGATTTAATGAAAATTGCGTGGAGGCGGGATGGAGGTGGGCTTGTGCCCGCCCACCAGTTTTCGCAATTTTAACCCCCCACACGCCTCCAAACCCACCTCCACAGGTCAATGAAAATCCAGCCCATAGAGTACAAAAGCAAGGAATTTATGATGAACCTTTATAAAACACTGGTCCGGCATCAACTGGAGTATTGGGCTGGATTTTATCAATGCGTGCACGTTGGGGGCGGGACTGCTGGTTGTCGAGTTTCAGTCCCGCCCCCAATGACGTCCAGCCAACCCACGCTATTTTCCCTTGATTGACCTTGTTAAGCCCGCCCTGCAGGCTTAGCAGACCAACTAAGGGAAAGCCGGTGACAGAGGACGTCAGCGTATGACATTTCATCTGTCAAAAATTTTTTGACAGATGAATTGTCAGCGTTTGACAGCTTAGAGAAGCTGTCAAACACTGACAATCTCTGTTTTATGGTGAGCCCTTACTGAAGGCTCACCAAAACCTATTTCCTCCGCAGAAATCAGATGGCTGCTGCATCTGAGAATGCAGCAGCCATTCTGTCATCTCTGCCGTTGACATGAGGCACCTCCGGAGCCCCAAGGGTTGAAGCCTGCAGAAAGAAACAAAGGTAAGTAAACTTATTCTAACACTTTACACTCACCTCTCATACTTAGCTCTCCATACATGCACCCATCACTCACCTCCACAGCGGACTTTTCGACCACTCTCACCACGCAGACCCACTGCTCACCTCGCTGACCCTGGCGGGGTTTCCTGACGTCGAGAAGCCCGCAACTGAAGGGGTAAAATGGGGATAAGCCTCTTAACTGCCTGTTAACTAGCTGTTAACAGGCAGTTAATTGGCTCTAATCCCTTTCCCGCCTCGAGGAGACGGGTCCCTGCGCGAGTCGGGGACCCGCCTCCCGGGAAGATGGCACGGAGGTGGGTTGGGAGCGGGTTCGGTACCCGCTCCCAGTTTCTGCCATTTTCCCGGCAGTCCATAGCCGCCTCCCCAGGGCTGGCAAAATTCCTCCCATTGTGTCCAATTCAGGGCACCGCACTTTTGGAAGGATGTGAAGGCCTTAGAGAGGGTGCAGAAAAGATTTATGAGAATGATTCCAGGGATGAGGGACTTCAGTTACATCGATAGACTAGAGAAGCTGGGGTTGTTCTCCTTAGAGCAGAGAAGGTTGAGAGGAGATTTGATAGAGGTGTTCAAAATCATGAGGGGTCTGGACAGAGTAGACAGAGAGAAACTGTTCCCATTGGCGGAAGGGTCAAGAACCAGAGGACACAGATTCAACGTGATTGGCAAAAGAAGCAAAGGCGACATGAGGAAAACGTTTTTACGCAGCGAGTGGTTAGGATCTGGAATGCACTGCCTGAAAGGGTGATGGAGGCAGATTCAATCATGGTTTTCAAAAGGGAGTTGGATAAGTACCTGAAGGAAAAAAATTTGCAGGGCTACTGGGAAAGGGCGAGGGAGTGGGACGAGCTGAAGTGCTCTTGCAGAGAGCCGGCACGGGCTTGATGGGCCAAATGGCCTCCTTCTATGCTGTAACTATTCTATGATAAACACATGAGGGAGAAAGGAATAGAAGATTATGCTGATAAGGTTAGATGAAATAAGGCGGAAGGAGGTTCATGTGAAGCATAAACACTGACACAGACTAGTTGAGCCGAATGGACTGTTTCTGTGCTGTACATTCTATGTAATTCTATGTAATATCTTGGAGAGGTTACTGAGTCTTGTGGACTCAAGAAATTGAATTAGAAATATAATTGATGTTGAAACAATACTGGATTAATAACTATCTCTACCAATGTTATTTCAGATTCGTCACACAGTTAGACTTCTACAAGCTAATATCTATCATGACAATTTAAACAAAACATGCAAAAAATAACTGCAATGAGTGGAACATGACAATATTAATGTGGATTATGGGATTGATTTCCATACATTTCAGCGTACATTGAGTGGGCGGCAGGTGGAGCGTTCAGAATTCATGCCTGATGTCGCCAGCAAGATATTTGCATTGAACTAGTGAGCTGACTGCACGTTTCCAGTGCTGATGGGCAGCTCGTCATTTTGTGGATGGAGAGGAAATCCAGTGGGATATCCACCGAGCGTAGGCCTGCAGGAAGGGTTTAAAGGGGAGGGTTGGGCCGACCAGGGGCTGAGGGAGAGATAGAGGGCATATTGAAGGCATGTGGGGGTGGGTGGGGGGGGGGGGGGGGCTGGGAGGAGGCACGAATTAGCAGTGAGACACAGAAATTATGTTCTTGTAGATGCCCAAATAGTTCCAGAAAAATGTTTTTTTGATTCTTTCTGGAGATGCTGGCTCTGGCCGTTTCCTGCTCTGTGTAGTGGGCAGGACCAGCAATTAGCGGGTGTCACACTAAACTCGCCATATGCTATATTGTGGAATTGTGGTCCTAACTATGTCATAAGATTCTGATTTGCATTGAATAACGAGGAAGGAGCACTGGCTGCTTAAGTTGAGGCCTGCTTGAAAATGGCAGCAGGCTGGCCTTGGGTGTGAAGTCAGTGGTAAGTTGTTTTTATTTTTAAAAATTGGTCTCGCTATTGCCCTGTGCCGAAAAATTGGGTGGTTGAGAGACCGCAATCAGGGCCTAGAAATCTTCATAGCTATTTCTTTTCTAAAAGGGGTAGTGATATTGAGCTTCTCTTCTTAAGTTCAGTCTTTAGAAATGCCATGAGGAATAAGCTACAATCAAACAAATTCTAATTATTGGGTTACACTTTACTTAAAATTCAACATTAAAATCAATCAGTTCTAATAACTAGCAGTGACTGATTATGCAGTCAAAAAAATCTGCAATCTGATTTTTTCCCATTTAACTCCTAGGGCACTGGGTCGCTAATGAGTTACCTTGTTGATTGAGTGGAGTTGTAAAAGTCCATCCAAAATAGCATTGACAATCGAGCTGCATTAAATTAAGTTACCAATTCAATCCTTAAAGTGCTAAGAATTGATTGACTGAAGAATATCAACCTTTGGAATTGATTTTTAGTCAATGAATAATTACATTTTAATCAATGTGGTCCCAGTCGGAATGGAGGTTAAATTGATAGAGGCACTGGATAATAGGTGAAAATATATTTTTATACTCTAGTTGAGGCTGTTACTTTATATATTGTACACTCCAGTAGCTTGCTTTGGTCACGCTGTTGCTTCTCCGACAGTGTGGAAAGTGCTCTACAGCTGCTGGATCATTAAATAAAATATTACCTGGATTGTTGACAAGGTAATAAATATATTTTTGATTGCTGCTGATTATGTACCCTATTTAAATGAATAAATAAGCAAACAATATCAAACAGACAAGACAAATAATTCCTAGACCTTTTTTACAGTTACATAGTATTTACAGCACAGAACAGGCCATTCAGCACGACATATCCATTCTGGGGTTTATGCTCCACATGAGCCTCCTCCCACCCTTCTTCATCCAACCCCAACAACATATCCTATTATTTTCTCCCTCATGTGTTTATCTAGCTTCCTATTAAATGCATCTATGCTATTTGCCTCAACTACTCCTTGTAGTAGCGAGTTCCGGGCGTGGCGCTGACATCGACTCCCGCCATATTCGGCGGGAGTTTTGCGGCGGCGCTACACTGTCACACCCCGATCTCCTTAGCCCGGAGATCGTGACGTCATCACCGTGCGCATCGCCCTGGTAGAACCCCGGGCCTGAAATTGAATTCCGAAGTTGAGAGCCGGGCTGATCATGGCTGCCTTGGTGGTCCAGGTAGGTACTCTTTATATTGCAGAGCCTGCAGCGATGGCCCTTCCCTTTAAGGTAGAGAAGGAGCCTTTGAACGTGGCAGCGCTGCACGGCCCAGTGTGCAACACTGCTGAAGTCTCCGCCCCGCTCTCCGACGTTAGCGCCCTAAGAAGGAAGTGGAGCGCTTGATTTAGTGCTCCACTTCCCCTTGGGGCGCTAAAACTCCATTTCACGGTCACCGGCGCTAATTAGCAATGGGCGCTAAAGTTAGCGCCCAGGCGATGTTAGTGCCCCAAAATGGTCGATACCGAATTTCTCCCCCTTGTCTAGAGGCTTTTAATCCTTTCATCATTTACATCTTTTGAAATGTTTGGAGGAACATTTCCTCTGGCAGTATATGTAACAAAATCGTAACCCTATTTATAAAAAATATTGTTTCATAAAGCACACTGAGCAACTCTTCCATTTCATTTATCCAAACAACATTTACAAAGTCTGTTAAGACAAAGAATCAAGCAGCATTGTTATTGTGTCAGAAGATCTGTGGTGGAGAACTCTTATTTCCTATTTTATCATAATGCATGGGGGAAAAATTCAGTTGGTTGCGCCTCCCGTTAGCGCCTTAAGAGGGCGCTAATGGGGCGCAAAGCATCTAGCACCCAGGTGCGGTGAAGTTTGCGCCGTTCGCGAAATTAACTAGACATTTTGCGGCGGCGCTAAACACTACTGCCACGATCTCCTGCGCCGGCAGATCGTGACGTCAGTCGAGTGCGCAACGCCCCGGTATCGCCCCGGAGCGGATATTGAGTGGCGCCCCCTGCCTTACCGCCTGACGCTAGCAACGACAGGTTGAGGGGAGCGTTCTGCAGTCATGAAGGGAAAGGGGGAGCGCTATTTAAAGGTGACCGCTTCCTGCCTTTTATTGTTGGTGCCATTTTTGAACTACGCATTCTGAGAGAGAGAGAGAGAGACTTCTGGAGAGATTCAACGTTGTGTGAAGGAGTTTTGGGTACTGAGCAGCACTTTGCAGGTTCATTTTGATTTGCCATTCCTTGTATCGATTTAGAAGAGACTGTGGGGGCTGCACGCTGAGCTCTTTGCCTGGTACTCTCCATTGTTCTTTCCAGCAGATTTGATGTGCAGGTCTCTCCAGGCCAAGATTCAAAGCTGCAATGAGCAGGATGTGGATGGAAAGCAAGATCAACCATCCCCTTTAAGAACTGGCCCGTGCCATTGTGTGTGTGTTCCATTGCTGACTGACATTACATGAGCTTTGCCAGCGCTCTGAGGTAGCGCCTCGCTCCTCGGCCTTTGCGCCTTAAGACAGGTGTGAAGCGCCTGATTTAGCGCTCCGATCACCTCCAGGGGCGATAAAAGTCAAGTTTGCAGTCGGTGGCGATAATTAGCACCAGGCGCTAATCTTTGTGCCCGGCCGATAATTGCACCCCAAATGGGCGATACTGAATTTCTCCCCCAATGACTTTCACGACGACTGGACGTCCCAAAGCACTTTAAAGCCAATGAAGTACTTTTTGAAGTGTAGTCACAGTTGTAATGTAGGAAATGCGACAGCCAATTTGCGCACAGCAAGCTCCCACAAACAGTAATATGATAATGACCAGATAATCTGTATTAGTGATGTTGATTGAGGGATAAATACTGGCTAGGACACCGGGGATAATATCTTGGCTCTTCTTTGAAATAGTGCATTAAAATTTCTGCCACTAAATAACACATCAACTATATTCAAACAAAATAAATATTTGATTACCAACATGTAAAGACCTAGGGGGAGAAATTCGGGATAGCCCAGTTTGGGGCGATAAAACTTTAAAAGCTAGGCGCTAATCATTGTTGACTCCCGCAAAATTTATTGTTAGCGCTCCAAGAGGGAAGTGGAGCACTAACTCAAACGTTACACTCCTAACTTAGGGCGCTAACCTCTGAGAGTGGGGCGCTACCGGCAGAGCGATAAAGAAGGTCATGCGCAGTCCAAACGGCACTCTTTCATCACACAGGCTGCTTTCATCTCTTAAAGGGAAGGACCAATCATGCTGTATAACCTTATAGTCAAGAGTGGTGTTTTTCAACGCGACCTGGGCGACTGCCATTGCAGCCCCCATCACTTTCAGAAAGTGCAGCATTTGGAGATGTTTGAGGAAAAGGTGTAAAAAAGTTTGGACAGGCAGCAGACTGGTGCAAGTAATAAACGGTGCGATCACGGAAAGCGCCTTTTTCACGATGTTCAAGTATTCCCTTTAATTACTGCTCCTGCAGCGTACTTCTGAGTGAACAACGCCTCCTCTTACTTGCGTTGTCGGCGCCAGGCGCAAAAGCAAAAGCCAGCGCTAATTCGCCACTGAAGGCCTCATGCGGCGTTGGATTCTCCGCGGTCGGGCGCTAACCCCTTAGCGCCACGTTAGCGCCCCGCCAGGCGCTAATGGGAGGCGCTAACCTACCAAATTTCGTGGCCCTAATTTGTATCTCTCCTCCCTTTCATTCAGGTTACCTGCATCCATTTTGGCTAGTGGAGTGAATTTTTTTTTTAAATTCATTCCTGGGATGTGGGCATCGCTGGCAAGGCCAGCATTTATTGCCCATATCTAATTGCCCTTGAGAAGGTGGTGGTGAGCCGTCTTCTTGAACCACTGCAGTGCATGTGGTGAAGGCACTCCCATAGTGCTGTTAGGGAGAGAGTTCCAGGATTTTGACCCAGTGACAATGAAGGAATGGCGATATATTTCCAAGTCAGGATCGTCTGCAACTTGGAGGACTACTTGCAGATGATGGTGTTCCCATGCGCCTGCTGCCCTTGTTCTTCTAGGTGGTAGAGGTCGAGGGTTTGGGAAGTGCTGCCGAAGAAGCCTTGCTGTAGTGAATCTTGTAGATGGAGGGAGGGAATGTTTAAGTTGGTGGATGGGGTGCCAATCAAGCGAGTTGCTTCGTCCTGGATCCTATCGAGCTTCTTGAGTGGTGTTGGAGCTGCACTCATTCAGGCAAGTGGAGAGTATTCCATCACATTCCTGACTTGCGCCTTGTAGATGGTGGAAAGGCTTTGGAGAGTCAGGAGGTGAGACACTCGTCGCAGAATACCTAGCCTCTGACTTGCTCTTGTTGCCACAGTATTTATGTGGCTGGTCCAATTAAGTTTCTGGTCAATCGTGACCCTCCAGGATGTTGATGGTGGGGGATTCGATAATGGTAATGCCGTTAAATTTCAAGGGGCGGTGGTTAGAATCTTACTTGTTGGAGATAGTCATTGCCTGGCACTTGCGTGGCGCAAATATACTTGCCACTTATCAGCCCAAGCCTGAATTTCATCCAGGGATTGCTGCATGTGGGCATGGACTGCTTCATTATCTGAGGAGTTGTGAAAGGAACTGAACATTGTGCAATCGTCAGCAAACATCCCCATTTCTGACCTTATGATGGAGGGACGGTCATTGATGAAACAGCTGATGATGGTTGTGCCTAGGACACTGCCCTGAGGAACTCCTGCTGCAATGTCCTGGGGCTGAGATGATTGACCTCCAACAACCACAACCATCTTCCTTTGTGCTAGGAAGGAAGAAGAGAGTTTTCCCCCTGATTCCAATTGACTTCAATTTTACTAGGGCTCCTTGATGCCACACTCGGTCAAATGCTGCCTTGATGTCAAAGGCATTCACTCTCACCCCACCTTTGGAATTCAGCTCTTTGTCCATGTTTGGACCAAGGCTGTAATGAGGTCTGGAGCCGAGTGGTCCTGGCGGAACCAAAACTGAGCATCGGTGAGCAGGTTATTGGTGAGTAAGTGCTGCTTGATAGCACTGTCGACGACACCTTCCATCACTTTGCTGATGATTGAGAGTAGACTGACGAGGCAGAAATTGGCTGGATTAGATTTGTCCTGCTTTTTGTGGACAGGACATACCTGGGAAGTTTTCCACATTGTTGGGTAGATGCCAGTGTTGTAGCAGTACTGGAACAGCTATGGCTAGAGGCGCAGCTAGTTCTGGAGCACAAGACTTCAGCACGACATCCAGGTTACCATTACTGATACTAGCTTTTTATTCTAGATTTATTTAATTAACTGAATTTAAATTCCCCAGCTGCCGTGTGGGATTTGAACTCACGCCTCTGGATTATTAGTCCAGGCCTCTTGTTCAGTAACATAACCACTATGCTACTGTTCCCAAGTGAAATGAATCACAATCTCCTCAACTCAACACAATTGAATGCTCAGATAAATGAAGATAATTCTGCTGTGGAGTGTGAAGAACAAAATACCCAATTTTACATGAGATGAATCATCCCATTTCTGCGTGGATTGCATACAGTGATTATGACACCCTAAATGTGATACAGCTTTGGTTTTACAATTCAATACAAAGTTATTCCATGCCTTGTATATATTATTTAAAATACTCCTGTTTTAAGTATCCCATGTCTAGACAGTGCAACTCTTAGGGGGGAATTTTAACCTAAAAAAACAGGTGGGTTGGGGTCGTGTGGGAAGTTAATTGCTGGATTATTTCTGCTGGCCTTTGTAACAATTTTACACCTTTTTAGAGGTTCCTATACTTGGCTAAGGTTTGAATACTCTACAGGGAGTGGTCTGGCTGGTCTTGCAGTACTTTCTTTGTCATATAAAATATTGTGATGAAAGAAGTTGCTTCCAGACATGGGTGGCCTGGTAGGGCTTCCTCTGGGAATTGAACAGGACTGGGAGAATGAAGAGAGGCCAGGTAGTGCAGAACAAGCTGCTAGAGGAGAGAGGAGGAGGAGGGGGAGAAGGTCACTCAGCAGTAGGCCATATCCACCGAAGATCTTCAGGGAGCAATTCTGTTACTTCAACTTCAGCAAGGACCAATGCATGAGATGTCTTCACTTCACAAAAGAGGTTATGAGTGAAATCTGCCAACTACCACAGCCACAACTGCAGTCTCAAAGCATGGTAAGGACAGCATTACCGATGGCTGTCAAGGTAACTGTGACTCTTAATTTTGATGTGTCTGACTCCTTTCAGGCTGCTGCTGGAGATATAAGGAACATCTCACAGTTTGCACTGCACTGCTGTATAACTGTACCAAGAGTAACACATTCAACTCATTCTCTCTTGCCAGAGACAAGCAGGAGGAGAGAGCACGAGATTTTGCACAGATTGCAGGCTTCCCCATGGTGCAAGGTGCCATTGACTGCAAGCACATTGCATTGCGTGCTCCTCGTCTGACCTTAGCCATTTTCCTCAACCAGGAGGGATTCCAATGAACAGCCTGGGTAGTGCTGGCTGCACACAACAACCATATAAAGCAGCAGGCAGCACCAATTTAACATGCTGCCTACTGCACAGTGAATGGGCATGGGTTAATCATGTACCACGATCCCCATGCCCGTTTTTGGGGTTTATCCAATTTAACTTCCATTATCCTTTGGTTTTTCTCTTTAGAAAGCAAGAAAATGAAAAGGACCAGCATTGATCTGCATTTGGGTGAAATATTCCACAAATAAGCAAGTTATCAACAAACAGTCGAAGATCATTTTCTTTGGTTGGGGTGCCAATATCGAGGCAACATCAGGTTAAATTTGTAATTTAAAAAATGAGGAGTGAGAGTAGGAGAAGTTTCTTTATACAGAGAGCTGTTAAAGCATGAAATACTTTGCCATGAGAAGTAGTTGAACTGAGACCATAGCAAGGGTGTTTATGCTGCACACGAGCCTCCTCCCGCCCCTCTTCATCTAACCCTATCAATGTAACCTTCTATTTCTTTCTCCCACATGTGTTTATCTACCTTCCCCTTAAATATAGGATTTGATTTGGATTACTTTATCAAAGAAGCAACACACTCTGTAAACTCTATTCTACATGGAGCAGCAGGTCTGCCAAAAGTGAGGAATGAGGAATGAATGGATGCAAGTGGTCCCTGTTATAGTTATAGTTTGAGTCCTTTCTGAGAATCTCCTCTAACAGTTTGTCAGTATATATATTTCTTTCCCTCTTGATTATATATGAATTTATTACGTGCTTTTGCCTAACTGACAGTGCTATAACCATTAGAATTAAGTTTGAAATTGCCTTGACCTGTGGTCACTTTTCTGATGTATTTTTAGAGACGGTGCATTTTATTTTCTTGAGGAACTGTTGGACAAGTCAGATTATTACTGTTAGCTGAACTTTTACTTAGTTTAACTTTACTGTAAGTAACAGTTGTATGGCCAGTGTGGCAATATCCTGATCAGATTTTATTTTTGTTTGTATTTTCCCTGTATTTGTGTCCTGTTTTCCTGTGTATTTTCCTGCATACATATATGTGAATGCACCCAGAAAAAATGCCTTCTTTCTTTATGTACTGCCCTTTCTTCATATACAGCTATTTTACTGTAAGGTTGTACTGCAAGATTCACATTTTACTATTTACTTTTATGAAAGTGTGAAATGGGCGATAGAGAATAGGCAGCCTGTTTTACATCTCATTCAACTCAAAGGAAAGAAAATTCTGGCGAGGTGTAAAATGGGCTGCTGATTTGCTATCACTGATTTTGCTCTATTGCTGAAGACCAATTTCACCCCCACTGTCTTTGCTTCTCCTTGTTTGAATTTTGTTTCTAATAGTTTCTCTGTAAAAGAATTGAGAGTTCAGATTCTTACTGTGGCAACTCTGGTGAGATCATTCAACTTGTTCCTGCCTTGCAGCCATGCCCTGGGAGCTAAATTCCTGGCGTTAACACCCTCCGCAGCCTCTTCCCACTGGCGGCAGTGGTGTTTCCCCCCACCCCCAGGCGAACAGGATCTCCCTCCTCCTGCAGCATCGGAGAACCTGGGGGCTCAATCTGCAGGTCTGGAAGTCATTTCTTTCTTCGGAAGCGTTTCCTGCTGTTTACAGCCAGAGCGCACCTTCCCTTTAAGAGGTGATTTCTGGCTTGAAGTGGCACCATTCAACAACAACAACTTGTATTTAAAAAAAAACCTTTAACATAGTAAAACATCCCAAGGCGCTTCTCAGGACCGTAATCAGACAAAACATTTACACTGAGCCAAAGAAGGAGACAGAAATATGGCAGGAGTGCGAGCGGGACTTAGAGCCACCCAAATCTCCATTGTCCAGGGTCAAGCGATAGCCAGCATCGCAACAACATTTCTGTACTTTTATTGGACACTGGAAATGCCATTCAGTGGTCAATCTGAGGATTTTATTTCTCTATACGTGAGTTGAGTACAGTTATCGGGATGGGAAATTTGTGTTTCTGCAGTGCTATGCTACTCAAGTAGGAAAAGCCTTTTACGCATGATTTGTTTTGAAATACCAAATGAACCCATTCCCTTTTATTCATCAGGACTAAACTATCAAGATCTTTTAATGCAACCTGCATTTTCTAAGAAAAACACACAAGAACTGTGGCATTTTAATTATTGGCCAACATGCCATGTTGGCTAGACCTTTCTTCATTATTTATCAGTAGTTTCGTACAATTCATTGTGACTATCTGCAATCAATTAATTTTAAGACAGAAAGTGCTAATATATTCTGCAAAGTGAAAGGCTTTTAATTCCTACATTCCTTACAGATTTTGAACATATTTTTGATTCACTGGCGGGTAATTTTAACTTAACCCATTTAGGACTGATATGAGGAGAAATTTCTTCACCCAGAGGGCTGTTGAGTATATTCAAGACAGAAATCGATAGATTTTTGAATATTAAGGGGAATCAAGGAATATGGGGATAGTGCAGGAAAGTGGAGATGAGGTAGAAGATCAGCCATGATCTTATTGAATGGTGGAGCATCCTTGAAGGGCCAAATGGCCTACTCCTGCTCCTATTTCTGATGTTCTTATGTAACCCGCTGGTTGGGAAATGGATGGATTTGGGTCGGGCGCCTGTTTTACACCCTGCTGAGCTTTACGGATTTTACTCTCCGTTGAAGTCAATAGAGAGTAAAATTGGGCAGGATGTAAAACATGGGACTGACCGTTTCCGGCTGGCGGGTTAGGTTAAAATGATCCCACTCTCTTTTTGGTTACGAAGAGAGTTATTGGAGTGCGGAATGCTTTGCCACAGGGAATAGTTGAGACAGAGATCATCTCATCTGTTAAGGGAAGAATAGATAAAACATTGGAAGCAGAGGAAAATACAGGGGTTGATGGGGTGAGCAGGGCAGTGGAATAAGTTTGTGAATGTTCTAGCAAATTGCCAATGCAGGCATGATGAGCTGAATGGCCTCCTTCTGTGCTATTAACTTCTGCAGTTCTATAGTTCTTATACATCGTAAAGCATGATGAGGAAAATATAAACTCTTACCCCAGATTTCCACATGGTGACTTCTACTCCAATGGAAAAAGGTTTGCGACAGCCAAGGGTCAGCTCTTTTGCATATCCTTGGAATAGTGATTGGTGTAAATCCTGTGTAAAATGGGAGTAATCTGCCAGAGTGCATGGAAATTAGAATGCACACTTTAAAAAGCCGGTTCCAGCTGAAGATTTCAGCATCAGGCTGGGGGAGCAGCGAGGAACAGTTCTTGGCTCAATGAGCTGACTGTCAGCCAGCTTGACTGCATCTCTCATGAATCTTTCTGCACCACTTTTCCAGAATGCCTACCGCAGGAGCAGATGCCACAGGAGCAGGCAAGCAAGGCATGAGGACATGGCACGCAGGCAGAAAAGAAGGTGCTACAATTTCTCAGAGTCTGACCTGCAAGCCCGCCTTGAAGACATTGAGATGAGGAGACACCGACTGCCGGGTTTTCATGGCAGAAAACCTACCAGAAATGTCAGTCCTGCTACCTGGAGGGAGGTGGCATGGACACTGAGTGCCAACTCTCACCCTCAAAACTACAGACTAATGCCACAAAAACTCCAATGACCCTGACAGGACAGACAAGATAATACAATAGCTACTCTCCATTTTCCTCCTAGATGTACCCTGGACACCAGCACATTCTTCTATCTGTTTCCTCTACTTGTAGACACAATCCTAAAACCCATAATTGTGCTTAACCATGCTGCCTGAAATATGGTTTCAGAAGGCAAAACAAATATAGATGAGTCAAATGGCAAAAACAATGCAGTCACCACAAGTCAATATTATATTGAAAGACAACTGTAGTGCAATAATGAGCCGATTAACCCAAAATTGGCTGAAGCAGCAAAAGTTATGCGCGATGAAGCCACTACAAATAAATTTGTAACAAAACTAATGATTGTTATTCTCTTTGGACATAAAGTAATATTTCATCATTAGTTGAACAAATGTTCACACAGAACTGGTGTACTGCCAATCTGTTAGCAAGGCCTTACAGTAAATTTAGCTATTAATTCATTGTACGGTTTAGAGATTGAAGTTGTTAGTGCAATATATTTAAGGCGTGAATAAATAACATTAATGGATGTATGCATAAGCAATCCTGTCACATTGTTATTAAGAGAAGTGGTGTACTGTAGGATTCAATCCTCAGTCTTGTCCTGCAGTCATGTAATTTGTTGTCAGTTTGGCTGGGCAGTGCACATACCTATGCACACATTATTTATTTAGTCAATGGTATTTTTAGGGAATAGATTACTCAGTTCTGACAAGTGAGAAGCCTACTGTAATACAGATAGACATACAATGCATCAGATATTCTTGAAAAATTATGTGAATAAGTAACATTATGGCTGCAGCTGAGATAAATAAGATTAATATTGCCACAGATTGAAAGATCTTATTAAATTAACACAGCTGTCTAATTATGATATAAATTATATGCGAGGTATATTTTCTACGCCTTGTCAATCTCTGTTGATGACATGTGCCCAAAGTATTGTTTAACACTGTGCAATATTACATGAGCAATTCGGCATGTTTGTATGAAATTTCTTTGCCTGCTATGGCAATGAAGGCATTAATCTGTTCAAAATAAATAAGTCAAGGCCTCCATTAAAATAGCAGACAAATGAATTTCAAATGCATTTCTATTCTAATATTACACAGTGAGAATTCTTCCCAGAAGTATTTTGTTCTTTATTTTCTTTATTTCAGTCAGCTGAGGTATTGCATTTCCCCCTGAAATGCTACATAATTAATCTCTCCAAGCTGCAGTTCACCAGTCTGTGTTCATACTGCGGTTGTCATCTTTCTAAAACTTGTGCAAATTGAATACTACAGAGTTTGCCGTGTTCTAACTCGCACCAAGTCCCGTTCACCCGTCATCCCTGTGCTCGCTGACCTATATTGGCTCCCGGTATGTAATAAGCCTGTGGAGAAAACTCCCAGTATGCACCAGAATGACAGTGTGAAAGGAATCTGTGGAGAAAATAGCCTACATATGCCAAGGCTGCCTTTATTCTGTGTCCAATGAGCATAAACAGACTTTGGAGCTGGGCAGGAATGTTTTCATTCTTGACCTCAAGACTGGCCATTCACATAGTTTTTACTGTTTGTAAACCACACACTTCCACCTGTCCAGTGATGGAAAAGGCTTCACTGAGAAATAAAAACAGTAAAAAGCTGTCCGTAATGCATAAAATTGTTACATACCCAGATTTATTTATTTATGTAACCATGAAAGGAAGAAAAGAAAGTCTTGTATTTATATGATGTGGAGATGCCAGGAAAGATTTGAATAGATTTTTCTGTGTTTATATTGTGAATTCTGGGAGATTCTCTCACAGCTACCCTACCTGAGGAAGGAGCGAACAGCTCCGAAAGCTTGTAAAATTAAATAAATCTGTTGGACTATAACCTGGTGTTGTGCGACTTCTCATTTTTGTATTTATATAGCGTCTTTCATGACCTCAGGAGGTCCCAAAGCGCTTTACAGCCAATGAAATACTTTAGAAGTGTAGTCACTGTTGTAATGTAGGAAATGATGGAAACAAATGAATTTATTATTATATATTTGATGTGGTAAAGGAAAATCCTATTTATTTATTTAACTCACTGTCTCTTGCAAACTTCTTTCCAAGTTATTTCAGTGGCTATATGTGCCCCTCTTCTACCTAAGTACCATCCTCCTGCAACAGTGTAACAACCAACACCCATGAGCAATGCTACAGACAATCGGCTAGTATTTTCAGATAACATTTTGTAGGATTTTAGTTATGGTGAAATGGATTTGCTATTCAAACTGGAACATTTCCTGCTTGAGATTTTCAGGCCTTTTTTAGTTTGTGCTCATTTACAATCAAATTAATCCAATCCCTCAAAGCCACCAATCCAAAAGTGATATGAATGCTCTGACTGGGAACTACACGCCAGCCAATGTACAGTTATTCCACTGCAAGACTACCTCTTAAAGGTGGCCTCCTTTGAAACCCTGCAAGTAATTGGGATAGTGTAACAGCAACAACAACTTGTATTTATATAGCGCCTTTAACATAGTAAAACATTCACAGGAGTGTTATAAGACAAAAAATAAAAATAAAAATTTGACACTGAGCAACAGAAGGAGAAATTAGGTCAGATGACCAAAAGCTTGGTCGACGAGGTAGGTTTTAAGGAGTGTCTTAAAGGAGGAAAGAGAGGTAGAGAGGCGGAGAGGTTTAAGGAGGGAATTCCAGAGCTTAGGGCTTACGCAGCTGAAGGCACGGCCACCAATGGTTGAGCGATTATAATCAGGGATGCTCAAGAGGGCAGAATTAGAGGAGCGCAGATATTTCAGAGGGTTATAGGGCTGGAGGAGATTACAGAGATAGGGAGGGGCGAGGCCCTGGAGGGATTTGAAAACAAGGATGTGAATTTTAAAATCGAGGCATTGCTTAACCGGGAGCCAATATAGGTCAGCGAGCACAGGGATGATGGGTGAACAGGACTTGGTGCGAGTTAGAACACGGCAAACTCTGTAGTATGCAATTCGCACAAGTTTTACAAAGATGACAACCACAGTATGAACACAGACTGGTGAACTGCAGCATGGAGAGATTAATTATGTAGCATTTCAGGGGGAAATGCAATACCTCAGCTGACTGAAATAAAGAAAATAAACAACAAAATACTTCAGGGAAGAAATCTCACTGTAATATTAGAATAGAAACGCATTAATAAGTTCATTTGAAATTCATTTGTCTGCTATTTTAATGGAGGCCTTGACCTATTTATTTTGAACAAATTAATGCCTTCATTGCCATAGCAGGCAAAGAAATTTCATACAAACATGCTGAATTGCTCATGTAATATTGCACAGTGTTAAACAGTACAGTGGACACATGTCATCAACAAAGATTGACAAGGCATAGAAAATATACACAAGTGACAGACTAATGAGATTTTTAGTCATATCATTATAATTGTATAGAAGCTCCCCTGATAATAATCAGAGTGATTTATATCATAATTAGACAGCTGTGTTAATTTAATAAGGTCTTTCAATCTGTGGCAATATTCATCTTATTTATCTCAGCTGCAGCCACAATGTTACTTATTCACGTAATTTTTCATACTTTGTTTGCATGCTGGAAATGCTTTTGGAGACACTTTAATCAGTTTCTTGCAAATTTTATAAATTTGCATGTCTTTACGAATTGATCTCCAGTGGTTTATGTGCATTGAGATTAAGTGTAGTTTTCAAGCAAGGTGGGTTAAAGTGGACGGATGGGGGGGCGGGGGTGGGGTAATCATTGGACCTGGAAATGCAGATGTAATTCAGTCTCTATTTTAAAGTCGTACATTGTGTCCTTACTTTTATACAATACTTCCATTTTATATTAATATTTTTCTGATTATGCCTTTGTGAAGCACCTTGGGACATATGAGGCAGAAGCTTCACAAAAAGAAATATACAGCACAGGATGTAACTCAAGTCTTAAGCTTCTCTGATAAGATCAGTTGTCCTTTGAAAATATTAATGAAGCTACTCAAACTTTGATCATGTTATTATGAAATATATAATATTTTATGTTTTTAATGTATTGGTAACCTTATTTTGAGCCTTTTGTAGCCAAGTTGAGGACAATAAAAATGATGGACAAAAAACATTTTCAAAAACTATTTTGACCTTCTCTTTTCTTTTATTGGTAGCTCCTGGCTGCCAATTTCTGATTCAAGTGCCTGGAATTTCTGTGAGGTTCTCTGATCTCCTGCCATAACTTTGCGGGAGAACAGCTGAATCCCCAGAGAAATATCATTAACTGTTTCTTAAGGGCTTATGATGATATTCTGCCTAAGTTTTGGTGGAAGGTTGGGAGAACCACCACAGAAATTCCAGCTCATAGTTTTTTGACTTTTGTGATTGCTGCTTTTAATTCATAACTGCTAATTGCTGATTGATAGTGTTTACCTGCTCAGTTGGGATTTATTACTGTTGAAATTTCAGTCCATCAGGTGAAGTGTGACACCCAATGTGTGTCAAAATAGCAAAGATTGACAGCGGGTAGGAAACCCACTGTCAACCCGCCTCCACGCGAGTCTCCCAGGTGTCGGGTCTGTCTGTGCAGAACAGACCCGACACCAAGCAGTGGGGAAGACCATTTAGATCATTAAATGGCTTGTTAACAGACAATTTAATGCTATTTTGAGCCACTTTGTAATTTTACGTGCTCCCCCACGGGTTACCCGCTGCTCAGGGAACACACCAGCTCACCCTGTCGTGAGTTGAGTCTGCTCTGATGTTTCTGATAAGCTGACAGCTGCAGAAGTGGTGTAAAGGATGCCGTGTTGCAGCTGTTCAGTTTCAGAGCGCAGAAACTGTTGGTTACTGCATTTGTAAGACATATAGGGGGCTAAATTCGGTTGATTTGTGCCTCCCGTTAACGCCCTCTTAGGGCGCTAATGGGGCGCAAATCAACTAGCACCTGGGCGCGGCGCCGCTAACGCCTCCCGCAAAATTCAGCAGGAGGTTAATGGCGGCACTGCGCCGCCAGTGATGACGTCATCACCATGCGCAGCACCCCGCTTGCGCCCCGGCTGTAATATTGGGTGGCACCCCCCCGACTTACCGCCGGACGCTATGCCCGCCGGGGTCAGGGGGGCCTACCTGCGGCCGGGGCGGTGCTAGTTAAAGGGGAGGTGGCGGGTCGCCATTTTTGTTGCTGGCCGCCTACCAGCACCTGCCCCCGTTGCTGTCCCCGGCCCCCGTGAAGCCCGCCCCGCGGGGTGTCGGCTGCTCTCCATCACTCCGGCACTCCTCTTGAGTGCCGGGCTCGTTTGTCGGCACTCCCGATCCCTGGTGGCCCAGCTGGGCGCTGGGACGTGCTGCGCCAGGCCCCTCCCCTTTAATAAGGGGAGGAACGTCTGCAGTTCCGCGGGTCGATAGGCCGCAGTGCCACGATATTGGCTCGCAGCACCCAAAAGGGATGCGGGGCACATCCAGTAGCGCCCCTCCTCCCTCTCGGGGCGCTACCTGAGAAAATCGGCCGCAGGGGTGCTAACTTTTTCGGGGCGTTAAAATTAGCGCCCCTGCGAAGGTAGCACCCCAAAGAGGGTGCTATCCAATTTTTACCCCATAGAGATTCCTGTAGCTTGCAAGTGTTTAGAGCCAACTCTATCCAGTGGCACCTCATTGGAACAACCTCTCTCACCATTGACAGATCGCTTCTGTCATCTCAACTGCAGCTGCCATCTATTGCAGCAACATCGGTGCCCTTGAAAAAATCTCACCTTGGTCCTCTGAATCCTTCCATGATCAGCCCCAACACCATCATCACCAGGCACACCAACATCACCAACAACACCACCAACCTTCGCCATCACCTGATGCTGCACAGGACACAGGGCATCAGCCCGGGAGGCCAGCAATGGAATCACCATGGCCAGTTTTACTTCACTTGACGCTGTACACCCTGGCTGCCACATGATGCGCCAGGTTGACACCATCCCACACCAGCACCATAAAGCATCCCTATAATGGCCAAGCCATTCCTTTCACACTCATCACAATAGCAGGCGGGGGGGGGGGGGGGGGGTGCGCGGTGGAGTTACGTCTCAACATTCACAGAAACTCATTAAGATACTTCTCAAGGTGCGGACCGATCTGTCCAATAAGGTGAAGTGTTGAAAATATAGATTTCACTGTATGACAACACATTACCAGAAACTTCACATGAACATTGGCTAAACCACTCAAGTGCCTACCCTTGTGTGTTGTTAGTTGGTATGCTTGCAGTAGGATGAGGGTGAGTGTGAGGGGTGGCTAGTGAGATGGGGAAGTGATCATTTAGATAGAGAGGGATGGATGGAGGTGCAAGGTAAGTTGGTATGAGTAAGGATTTGCAGGAGTAGGGTAGGGAAGGCAGAGTGATGGGTATGTGATGAGAGGCTCAGCCAGGGTGAGTTTGAGTGTGGCTTTGCAGTAATGTTTCGTGATCTACTGAGATCAATTAAAGGTTTGTATCACTGCAGCCAGGGACTCCTGACGACATCCCTGCTTGTGTCGTCCTGTGCAATGTGCAACCAGACTGCGTTGATCTTCTAAGCATATGGAGGGAGTCATGTGTGAGCCTGGTTGCAGACGTGCACCTTTGTGCAGTGCTTGTCAGTGTTTGCAGCACCTCAATGCGGCCTTGGTCCCTTTAAAGAAACCGGTTGATGACGCGTCATCAAATGACATCATCAGACTCGCTTCCTATTAATTGGCCAGGAACCCTGCAGGGCGGGCTTAACAAGGCCAATCAACGGAAAATCATTTCCAGAGAGCGGCTGCAGACTGGACCGGGACCGGAACCCACCAACCAGCTCTCCCGCTGCCATCCCGCCTCCGCAGGGAAAATCCTGCCCAAAGTGTGCAGACTAAAGGAAGTGTGATGTAAAGGTATGATGGACAAACCAACCTTAGTGAAACTTTTCCTAACATTATTAGTAGATACCCCCCACAGTATTACTAAGATGTCAAATTCCACATGTACGCTGATGACACCCAGCTCTACCTCACCACCACCCCTCCACTGCCTCTGATTTGTCAATGCTACTTGTCAGACATCCAGGCCGGAATTCTCTGGGGTGTCAGCGGGAGGGATCGGTGGCGGGTCAGGTGGGAAAGTGTTTTTTTTTACATCGGGTCGGGAACAGGCGGCGGCGTGCAACCCAATTAAACTAATTATAATGTACTTAACAGACCCTTAACAGGCTTTTTCAACTTACATTTTAACTATAACTACATGGCCACGGGAACCAGGCTGTTCGGGGAGCACGTCTGTCAACCTGAGGCGGGAGTTCAGTGGCCATTGCTCCAGCTGATTACTTGACAACTTCAAATGTATAGTAAAAGCTCCCACCTGACAGCTCATCACTTTCCTGAACCACAAGCTGTTTCTCAGTCCATTTCCAGCACAGATTCTGCAGGCTTTCCACTGTCCATTCTCCATACACTCTCACCTCATTAGAAGAACTCTCTCACCATTGACAGTTCGCTTCTGTAATCTCTACTTCACCTGCCATCTATTTGACCGCATGGGTGCCCTTTGTACTGTCTCACCTTGTTCCTCAGAATCCAACCATGATCAGCCCCAACACCAGCAGCACCAAATAACAACACCAACCTTCTTCGCAATCAACTGATGCTGCACAGGACAGAGGGCATCAGCACCCGAGCGCATTGCTGCATGGGAGGCCAGGGATGGCCTCACCATGGCCAGATTTACTTCGCTTGACGCTGTACACCCTGGCTTCCACATGATGCGTAAAGTTGGCACCACCCCACACCAACACCAGAAAGCATCCCTACAATGTCCAAGCCATTCCTTTCACACTCACCACCATTGCGGGGGTTACCGTTATGTCTCACCATTTACTGCAACTCACTAAGCCACTTCCAAAGGTGCACACATAGGGGGAAAAATTCGGTTGGTTTGTGCCTCCTATTAGCGCCTTAAGAGGGCGCTAATGGGGCGCAAAGCAACTAGCGCCCGGGCGCGGCGATGTCTGCGCCGCTCGCGAAATTGACCAGACATTTTGCGGCGGCGCTAAACACTAGCGCCCCGATCTCCTGCGCCCGCAGATCTTGACGTCAGTGGTGCCCTGGACCGGATATTGAGTGGCGCCCTCCTCCTTTCCGCCTGGCGCAAGCAACAACAGGGAGACTGGAACGTTTCCCTGTCGCTGAGGGGCTGGGGGGGGCGCTATTTAAAGGTGGCCTCTTCATGGCTTTTTCTGTGGTAGACATTTTTGCACCACTCATTCTGACAGAGAGAGAGATTCTGAGAGAGAGAAGGAGAGACTTTTGCATAGAGTCAACGTCTGTGTGAAGTAGTTTTGGCTACTGAGCATCACTTTGCAGGTACTTTTGGATTTGACCTTCATTACTTCGATTACCAAGAGACTATAGGGGCTGCACTGATTCGGGGCGTCGTCCTGCGCTTGCAGAATCGGAGGCAACAGAGACGCAGAGAGAGAGTGGCAATCATGGCCAGACGGATGAGAGCCAACAGGCCTCTGTACAGGAGACCTTACCCTCCCAGGGTATTTCGGCAACAATTCTCCTACATTAATTTGTCTGAGGAGCAGTGTTTGCGCAGGCTGCGCTTTCAGCAAGGAGGTGGTCACTGAGCTCTGCCACCTGCTGCAGCCAGATCTGCAGCCTCAACTGAGGACCAGGACGTCTCTGTCAGTGGCAGTGAAGGTCACAGTGGCTCTGAATTTTTATGCCACTGGCTCCTTTCAAGCAGCTACTGGGGACATCGTCAATATCTCCCAGTTTGCGGTCCATTGCTGTATCCGTCAGGTCACAAATGCCCTCTATAAAAGGAGACGCCAGTACATCTCTTTCCCGATGACCCGGGCCAAACAGCATGAATGCGCATTGGGCTTTGCGAGGATAGTGGGCTTCCCCATGGTGCCTGGCGCCATTGACTGCACGCATGTGGCATTGCGGGCACCGCATGAGAATGCAGAGGTTTTCCGAAACCGCAAGGGGTTCCACTCCTTAAACGTCCAGTTGGTCTGTGACCACAGACAGCTGATACTCGCAGTCAATGCCCGCTATCTTGGCAGCAGCCACGATGCTTTCATCCTGCACCAGACTGGTGTGCCAGACCTTTTCCAGGCACCGCATCAGCCAAGTGGTAGGCTCCTCGGGGACAAGGGTTATCCACTCTGCACCTGGCTGATGACACCGCTCCGTAACCCCAACACCCCTGCTGAGCTGCGGTACAATGAGAGCTATCTCGCCACCAGGAACATCATTGAGCAGACGATCGGCATGCTCAAGCAACGGTTCCGCTGTCTGGACTACTCAGGAGGAGCCCTGCAGTACTCGCCTGAGCGAGTCTCCCTCTTCATAGTTGTGTGCTGCATTTTTCATAACCTGGCAATCCTCAGGACCCAGCCAATGCCACCACCGGAGGAGGAGGAAGAGGAGGAGGATGATCAGCAGCAGCACCAAGGCGGGAGGGAGGCCCACAATGTTGAAACTGCAAGGGCCGTCCGTCAACGGCTGATAACAAGCCGCTTCCAGGCCCCTACTTAGGAAATGGCTTCTGCCATGGAGAACAACATGAATGAAAGCAACCCGCAACCCCAAAGCCGGCCAAGGCAGCAATGATTCCAAAGGCCAAACCTGTACATTTTGAATACAAAAACTTTTTTATTTTATAAACTCTGTGTGTGTCATTTCTTCATGACAAATTAATAGAAACAAACACAAAAAATCATTCATTAACATAACTGGTTCTCACAACCTGGAGATAATGTCCAAAACACTAAACAAAAGTTTGAACACGAACCTCGGCCTTTAATAAAAAATTGACCAACATTTCGTCACACCTCCTACTTTTTGCCCTTCGAGAGTGATCTCCTTCCCTTGCGCACTTCCTCCCTTCCCACCCTACTGCTCCTCCGTAATGAGGCCCCAGTGGCTGCAGCAAGGCTGGTGAAGGCTGCTGATAGTCAGACCTGAGACTACAGATGCCCTTGAAGGACGGCCTCGACCAGCTCTGGGCCTGGAGGGCCCGGCTGCAGACTGCACCAACTCTGCATGGGCGGCAGCAGTCTGGGCTACAGGCGGTGGGAAGTGCAATGGAGAAGTGACAGTGGTGGAAGCAGGAATGCTGTCCTCTTGAGAGAGGACAGCAACTCCCTGCTCGACCGACACACTGGCACTCCCACAGGGCAGCACATCAGCATCCAGAGCAATCTGCTGGAGCACAGATTGCTGGCCTGCTGCGGCGCGGTGAGAGCCCTGGGGAAATGTGTCCGAACCAGCGACAATGGCAGCAGTCAGTGCTTGCGTGGCCTCAATCTGAGTCTGCATGAGAGCAGTCTGAGATGGGATCACGGCAGCCAGTGACTGAATTGCAGCACTAAGCTTTAGCGTGGCATCCGCCTGTGCTACAGCGAAGTGCTCCACACTCCTTGCCAGTGCATCAATGGTTTCGGGCACCCTTCCCACTGCACCCATGAGCTGAGTGTGCATGTGCACCGCCTGGGTGTTCATTTCAGCGATGAGCCGCTCCTCCTCTGCGTCCAGTGCAGCAGGACTCACTGGCCTACTCTCCCTCCGAGGAGAAGGCCCCCGAGCTTCCCTAGCCACATCGCGTTGCTGCAGCCTGCTGGGTCCTCGAGCTTCACCCTCATCAGACCCTTCCCCCCTGCTCCCCTCCAGGGAAGATGTGTTCCCAGTGTGGGCATGGGCTTCCTCGGGAGAGGGTGGCGCTGATGCTCCGGCTTCCTCTTCATCCTCGCCTGCAGCTTCACTCCCACTGGCAGCGTCAGGGCCCGTCTCCTCAGCTGGTGAATCACCATCTGAAAGCAGGGAGGTACAAGAGTGGCTTTAGCGTGAGGACAGGGGGACAGTAAGGGAGGAACGAGTGAAGCGATTTAGTAAGTTGGATTGAAAGTGTCAAAGGCTGGTGTTGTGAGCGACAAGTGGAATGAGAGAGGAGAGAAAGCTGATGACCTTACCATTGCTGTCCAGAACGGAGTCGGCGTCTCCAGGGGCGACGGGACCGATCACCTGGCTTGCCACAAATCTGTGGACGCGTGCCTCAAGATCACTGAGGGGTTGCAGCTGAGGCTGCCCTCCACCCGTCCGTTGTTGCTGTCTCCTATTATGAGATTGCTTGGCCTGCAAGAAAAAGGACGGCGTCTGAGTAAATATACAGCCATGGTCTTGCCTGATGTGCCTCCATTTAATTGAATAGCCCTTAATGTATGCAGCCATGGTCTTGCCTTATGTGTCTCCCATAATTGAGTAGCCCTTAATGTATGCAGCCATGGTCTTGCCTGATGTGCCTCCCATAGTTGAATAGCCCTTACTGTATGTAAAGTGTGGAATGTGTGTGTGTGTTTCATGAGAGGGCCATTGGTGTTGGATGAGTGTTGGGCATTGGGGTTTTAAGACCCTCTGGCCATAGAGTGAGGTTGAGATGCAGGGATGGAGAGGTATTGAAAAAAAGCCACTCACCCTGACGACCTGAGTGAGGTCGTTAAACTTTTTGCGACATTGAGTATGGGTCCTGGGCACCATGCTCCTGGAGGAGACGTGCTGAGCCACCTCTCTCCACACTCTTCTGTAGTCGCGCGGCAAAGGCCTCCTGCCACTCTCAGGGTAGAGTATAGATCTTCTACACTCCACCGCACCAACCAGAGCCTCCAAGGCCCACTCACTGAAGCGCTGAGCTCGTTCTCTCACCCTCTCCATAGTCCTTGGCTGGAAAATGTAGTCACAGGTCTCTCCAGGCCGAGATTCAAGGCTCCAATGAGCAGGGTGTGACTGGAGAGCAAAATCGACCTTCCCCTTTAAGAACTGTCCGGCGCTAGTGTGTCTGTGTTCCATCGCTAACTGACATCACCAGCGCTGCGCCCGCGCTCTGAGTTAGCGCCTCGCTTCTCGGCCTTTGCGCCGTAAGACAGGTGTGCAGCGCCTGATTTAGCGCTCCAATCACCTCCAGGGGCGATAAAAGCCAAGTTTGCAGTCGGAGGCGATAATTAGCGGCAGGCGCTAAACTTTGCGCCCGACCGATAATCGCGCCCCAAACGGGGCGATACTGAATTTCTCCCCCATAGAGTCATAGCGGGAAAAATTTGGTTGGTTTGAACCTCCCGTTAGCGCCTTAAGAGGGCGCAAATGGGGCGCAAAGCAACTAGCGCCCTGTGCGCAGCGATGTTTGCGCCGCTCACAAAATTGACTAGACATTTTGCGGCGGCGCTAAACACTACCGCCACAATCTCCTGCGCCCGCAGATCGTGATGTCAGTCGAGTGTGCAACGTCCCGGTAGCGCCCCAGACCGGATATTGAGTGGCTCCCCCTGTCTTACCGCCTGCCGCTAGCAACGACAGGTTGAGGGGAGCGTTTAACAGTCGGGAAAGGACTGGGCGAGCACTATTTAAAGCTGACCGCTTCCTGCCTTTTCTTGTCAGCTGAAATTTTTGCACCACGCATTCTGAGTGAGAGAGAGAGACTGCAGGAGATATTCAAAGCTGTGTTGAGGAGTTTTGGGTACTGAGCAGCACTTAGCAGGTTCTTTTTGATTTGTTCTTCCTTGCATCGATTTAGAGAGACTACGGGGGCTGCACTCTGAGCTCTTTCCCTGGACCTGTCCATTGTTCTTTCCAACAGATTTGATGTACAGGTCTCTCCAGGCTGAGATTCAAGGCTGCAATGAGCAGGGTGTGGATGGAGAGCAAGATCGACCCTCCCCTTTAAGAACTGGCCGGTGCCAGTGTGTCTGTGTTCCATTGCTGACTGACATCACATGAGCTTCGCCAGGGCTCTGAGGTAGTGCCTCACTCCTCGGCATTAGCGCCTTAAGAGAGGTGTGTAGCACCTGATTTAGCGCTCCAATCACCTCCAGGGGCGATAGAAGTCAAGTTTGCAGTCGGAGGCGATAATTAGCGCCAGGCGCTAAACATTGCGCCCGGCCGATACTGAATTTCTCCCCCATAGAGTTATACAGCCCATCGTGTCTGCGCCGGCCATCAAGCCCTGTCTATTCTAATCCCATTTTCCAGTACTTGGTCCGTAGCCTTGTATGCTATGGCGTTTCAAGTGCTCATCTAAATGCTTCTTGAATGTTGTGAGGGTTCCTGCCTCTACCACCCTTTCAGGCAGTGAGTTCCAGATTCCAACCACCCTCTGGGTGAAAAAGTTTTTCCTCAAATCCCCTCTAAACCTCCTGCCCCTTACCTTGAAACTATGCCCCCTGGTTATTGACCCCTCTACTAAGGGGAAAAGTTACTTTCTATCTACCCTATCTATGCCCCACATAATTTTGTACACCTCAATCAGGTCCCCCCTCAGCCTTCTCTGCTCTAAGGAATACAACCCCAGCCTGTCCAGTCTCTCTTCATAGCTGAAACGCTCCAGTCCAGGTAACATCCTGGTGAATCTCATCTGCACCCTCTCTAATGCAATCACATCCTTCCTATAGTGTGGCGACCAGAACTGCACACAGTATTCCAGCTGTGGCCTAACTAACGTTTTGTACAGCTCCATCATAACCTCCCTGCACTTATATTCTATGCCTCGGCTAATGAAGGCAAGTATCCCATATGCCTTCTTAACCACCTTATCTACCTGTCCTGCTGCCTTAAGGGATCTATATACATGCACACCAAGGTCCCTCTGATCCTTTGTCCTTCCTAGGGTCCTACCATTCATTGTGTATTCCCTTGCCTTGTTAGTCCTCCCAAAATGCATCACCTCACACTTTTCAGGGTTAAATTCCATTTGCCACTGTTCTGCCCATCTGACCAACCCGTCTATATCGTCCTGTAGTCTATGGCTTCCCTCCTCGCTATTTACCACTCCACCAATTTTCGTGTCATCTGCGAACTTACTGATCATACCGCCTACATTCATATCTAAATCATTAATGTACACTACAAACAGCAAGGGACCCAGCACCGATCCCTGCGGTACACCACTGGACACAGGCTTCCAGTCATAAAAACAACCTTCGACCATCACCCTCTGCCTCCTGCCACTAAGCCAATTTTGGATCCAATGTGCCAAATTGCCCTGGATCCCATGGGCTCTTACCTTCTTGACCAGTCTCCCATGCGGGACTTTGTCAAAAGCCTTACTGAAGTCCATGTAGAAAAATCTGTCCAAGAACGCAAAGTGTTGAAAATAAAGGTTTCAATGTTTACATAAGAACATAAGAAATAGGAGCAGGGAAGGCCATTTGGCCCTTCGATCATGCTCCGCTATTCAATAAGATCATGGCTGATCTTCTACCTCATCTCTACTTTCCTGCACTATCACCGTATCCCTTGAATCCCTTAATATTCATAGAAACATAGAAGATAGGAGCAGGAGTAGGCCATTCGGCCCCTCGAGCCTGCTCCGCAATTTAATGAGATCATGGCTGATCATCCAAATTCAGGACCCTGTCCCAGCTTTCTCCCCATATCCCTTGATCCCTTTAGCCTTAAGAAATATATCGAACTGCTTCTTGAATATATTTAATGAATTGGCCTCAACTGCCTTCTGTGGTAGAGAATTCCACAGGTTCACCACTCTCTGGGTGAAGAAATTCCTCCTCATCTCTGTCCTAATGGCTTACCCCTTATCCTTAGACTGCGATCTCTGGTTCTGGACTCCCCCGCCATCAGGAACATCCTTCCTGCATCTAGTCTGTCTAGTCCTGTTAGAATTTTATAAGTTTCAATGAGATCCCCTCTCATTCTTCTAAACTCCAGTGAATATAAGCCCAATCGACCCAATCTCTCCTCATACGTCAGTCCTGCCATCCCAGGTATCAGTCTGGTGAATCTTCGCTGCACTCCCTCCATGGCAAGAACATCCTTCCTCAGATAAGGTGACCAAACTGCACACAATACTCAAGATGTGGTCTCACCAAGGCCCTGTACAACTGTAGCAAGACATCCTTGCTCCTGTACTCGAATCCTCTCGCTATGAAGGCCAACATACCATTTGCCTTCTTAACCACCTGCTGCACCTACATGCTTACCTTCAGCAACTGCTGCACAAGGACACCCAGGTCTCATTGCACTTCCACTTCTCCCAATCTATTGCCGTTCAGATAATAATTTGCCTTCCTGTTTTTGCCACAAAAGTGGATAACTCGCATTTATCCACATTATACTGCATCTGCCATGCATCTGCCCAATCACCCAACCTGTCCAAATCATACTGGAGTTTCTCTGCATCCTTCTCACAGCACACACGCCTACCCAGGTTTGTGTCATCTGCAAACTTGGAGATATTACATCTAGTCCCCTCGTCTAGATCATTAATATATATTGTGAATAGCTGGGGTCCTAGCGCCGATCCCTGCAGTACCCCACTAGTCACTGCCTGCCACTCGGAAAAAGACCCGTTTATTCCAACTCTTTGCTTCCTGTCTGCCAATCAGTTCTCCATCCAAGTCAGTACATTACGCCCAATCCCATGTGCTTTAACTTTGCATGCTAATCTCTTATGCGGGACCTTATCGAAAGCCTTCTGAAAGTCCAAATACACCACATCCACTGCTTCTCCCTTATCTATTCTACCAGTTACATCCTCAAAAAATTCCAGTAGATTAGTCAAGCATGATTTACCTTTTGTAAATCTATGTTGACTTTGTCCGATCCTGTCACTGTTTTCCAAGTGCTCTGCTATTACATCTTTTATAATGGACTCTAGCATTTTCCCCACTACCGATGTCAGGCTTACCAGTCTATAAATCCCCATTTTCTCTCTACCACCTTTTTTAAATAGTAGGGTTACATTAGCTACTCTCCAATCCATGGGGACTGTGCCAGAATCCATAGAATTTTGGAAGATGACCAGCAATGCATCTATTATTTCTAGGGCCACTTCCTTAATTACCCTAGTATGTAGATTATCAGGCCCTGGGGATTTATCGGCCTTCAATCCCGTCAGTTTCCCTAACACCATTTCCCTGCAAATACTGATTTCATTCAGTTCCTCCCTCTCATTAAACCCTATATTCCCCGACATCTCTGGGAGGTTATTTGTGTCCTCCTTTGTGAAGACAGAACCAAAGTATGTATTTAATTGGTCAGCCATTTCTTTGTTCCCCATTATAAATTCCCCTGATTCTGACTGCAAGGGACCTACGCTTGACTTCACCAATCTTTTTCTCTTCACATATCTATAGAAGCTTTTACAGTCAGTTTTTATGTTCCCTGAAAGCTTACTCTCATACTCTATTTTCCCCCTCCCTAATTAATCCTTTTGTCCTCCTTTGCTGAATCCTAAACTGCTCCCAATCCTCAGGTTTGCTGCTTTTTCTGGCAAATTTATATGACCTCTCCTTGGATCTTATGCTATCCCTAATTTCCCTTGTTAGTCACGGTTGCGCCACCGTTTTTGCTTTATTTTTATGCCAGACAGGGATGAACAAATTCTGTAGTTCATCCATGCGATCTGTAAATGTTTGCCATTGCCTATCCACCGTCAACCCTTTAAGTAACGTTCCCCAATCCATCCTAGCCAATTTGTGCCTCATACCATCGTAGTTTCATGTATTTAAATTCAGGACCCTAGTCTTTGAGTGAACTACTTCACTCTCCATCTTAATGAAGAATTCTATCATATTATGATCACTCCTCCCCAAGGGGCCTCACACAACACGATTGCTAATCAATCCTTTCTCATTACATAATACCCAGTCTAAGATGGCCTGATCTCTGGTTGGTTCCTCGACATATTGGACCTGGAAACCATCCCGTATACACTCTAGGAATTCCTCCTCCACAGTATTGTTACTAATTTGGTTAAAATCTATCGATCTCTGTCTTGAATATACTCAACAACTGAGCCTCCGTCGCCCTCTGGGGTAGAGAATTTCAGAGATTCGCCACCCTCTGAGTGAAGAAAATTCTCCTCATCTCAGTCTTAAATGGCCGACCCCTTATTCTGAGACTGTGACTCCTGGTTCTAGAATCCCCAGCCAGGGGCAACATCCTCCCTGCATCTACCCTGTCAAGCCCTGTAAGAATTTTGTATGTTTCATTGAGATCACCTCTCATTCTTCTAAACTCTAGAGAATATAGGCCTAGTCTTCTCAATCTCTCCTCATAGGACAATCCCCCCATCCCAGGAATCAGTCTGGTGAACCTTCGTTGCACTCCCTCTATGGCGAGTGTATTCTTCCTTAGGTAAGGAGACCAGAACAGTACACAATACTCCAGGTATGGTCTCACCAGGGCCCTATATATCTGCAGTAAGATGTCTTTACTCTTGTACTCAAATTCTCTTGTAATAAAGGCCAACATACCATTTGCTTTCCTAATTGCTTGCTGTAGCTGCATGTTAACTTTCAGTGAATCGTGTACAAGGACACCCAGGTCCCTCTGAACACCAACATTTCCCAATCTCTCACCATTTAAAAATACTCTGCTTTTCTATTTTTCCTACCAAAGTGGATAACTTCACATTTCTCCACATTATATTACATTTGCCATGTTCTTACTCATTCACTTAGCCTGTCTATATCCCCTTGAAGCCTCCTTGCATCCTCCTCACAACTTACATTCCCACCCAACTTTGTATCATCAGCAAATTTGGATATATTACATTTGGTCCCCTCATCCAAATCATTGATGTAGATTGTGAATAGCTGAGGCCCAAGCGCTGATCCTTGCGGTACCCCACTAGTTACAGCCTGCCAATCCGAAAATGACCTGTTTATTCTTACTCTTTGTTTTCTGTCCGTTAGCCAATCCTCAATCCATGCTAGCATATTACCCCCAATCCCATGAGCCCTAATTTTGTTTAATAACCTTTTGTGTGGCACCTTATCGAATGCCTTCTGAAAATCCAAATACGCCACTTCCACTGGTTCCCCCTTATCTATTCTGCTAGTTACAACCCCAAAAAGCTCTAACAGATTTGTCAAACACGATTTCCCTTTCATAAATCCGTGTTGACTCTGCTTAATCCTATTATTACTTTCTCAGTGCCCTGTTACCACATCCTTAATAATAGATTCCAGCATTTTCCCTACTACTGATGTCAGGCTAACTGGTCTGTAGTTCCCCGTTTTCTCTCTCCCTCCTTTCTTAAATAGTGGGGTTACATTTGCTACCTTCCAATCCGCGGGAACCGTTCTAGAATCTATGGAATTTTGGAAAACGACAACCAATGCATCCACTATCTCTATAACCACCTCTTTCAAAACTCTTGGATATCGGCCAGCAGGTCCAGGGGATTTATCAGCTTTCAGTCCCATTAATTTCTCCAGTACTATTTTTTTACTAATACTAATTTCTTTCAGTTCCTCATTCTCGCTCGACCCTTGGTTCGCCACTATTTCCAGGAAGTTTTTTTGCATCTTCTTCCGTGAAGACAGACACAAAGGCTGCAAATTTAATGGAGGAGGCGGGATGGTGGTGGGAGAGCTGGTTTCTGGGTTCCGGTCCCACTCCCAGCTGCAGCCGCTCTGCAGACGTGATTTTCCCTTGATTGGCCTTGTTAATCCCGCCCTGCGGGCTTTCCGGCCAATTAACAGGAAGCGGGTCTGATGACGTCATTTGATGACACGTCATCAGCCGGTTTCCTTAAAGGGACCACGTCCACATTGAGTTTGACAGTTGTTCTGTCAGTGTTTGACAGCATTGAGGTGCTTCAAACATTGACAAGCACTGCACAAAGGGGAACGCTTATACCCAGGCTCTCCAACGACTCCCTCCATATGCTTATGGAGGGAGTCACAGCACACAGGGAGGTTCTCTTCCCTTCCAAGGGCACAAGGGAAATTAATGGTGGGAAATATGGAGATGGCAAAAACACTGAATGAATATTTTGTATCAGTCTTTACAGTAGAGGACACTAAGAATATCCCAACACTGGACAAACAGGGGGCTATAGGGGGAGAGGAGCTAAACACGATCAAAATCACTAAGGAAGTGGTACTCGGTAAAATAATGGGACTCAAGGCAGATAAATCACCTGGACCTGATGGCTTACATCCTAGAGTCTTGAAGGAAGTGGCGGTAGGGATTGTAGATGCATTGGTAATAATTTTTCAAAACTCCCTGGATTCCGCTAAGGTCCCGGCAGACTGGAAAACTGCTAATGTAACACCCTTATTTAAAAAGGGCAGTAGACAGAAGGCTGGTAACTATAGACCGGTTAGCCTAACATCTGTGGTAGGTAAAATTTTGGAGTCCATTATTAAGGAAACAGTAACAGGACATTTGGATAATCATAATTTAATAGGACAAAGTCAGCATGGTTTTACGAAGGGGAAGTCATGTTTGACAAATTTGCTGGAGTTCTTTGAGGAAGTAACATATAGAGTGGATAAAGGGGAACCAGTGGACGTAGTGTATTTAGACTTCCAAAAGGCATTTGACAAGGTGCCACACAAAAGATTATTGCTTAAGGTAAAAAATCACAGGATTGGGGGTAATATTCTGGCATGGATAGAGGATTGGCTATCTAACAGAAAGCAAAGAGTTGGGATAAATGGTTCATTCTCAGACTGGCAATCAGTAACTAGTGGTGTTCCACAGGGGTCAGTGCTGGGTCCCCAACTCTTTACAATCTATATTAACGATTTGGAGGAAGGGACCAAGTGTAACATATCAAAATTTGCAGATGATACAAAGATGGGAGGGAAAGTAGTGAGTGAGGAGGACATAAAAAACCTGCAAGGGGACATAGACAGGCTAAGTAAGTGGGCAGAGATTTGGCAGATGGAATACAACGCTGGAAAGTGTGAGGTGATGCACTTTGGCAGGAAAAATCCTAGAGCAATTTATTATCTTAATGGCAAGAAACTGGAGAGTACTGAAGTGCAAAGGGATCTGGGGGTCCTGGTGCACGAAACTCAAAAGGTTAGTATGCAGGTGCAGCAAGTGATTAAGAAGGCAAATGGAATGTTGGCTTTCATTGCTAGGGGGATAGAATATAAAAATAGGGAGGTATTGCTTCAGTTGTACAAGGTATTGGTGAGACCGCACCTGGAATACTGCATACAGTTTTGGTGTCCTTACTTAAGGAAAGACATCCTTGCTCTCGAGGCAGTGCAAAAAAGGTTCACTCGGTTAATCCCGGGGATGAGGGGGTGGTCATATGAGGAGAGGTTGGGTAGATTGGGACTCTACTCATTGGAGTTCAGAAGAATGAGAGGCGATCTTATTGAAACATATAAGATTGTGAAGGGGTTGGATCGGGTGGATGCGGGGAGGATGTTCCCGATGACGGGTGAGACTAGAACTAGGGGACATAGTCTTAGAATAAGGGGCTGCTCTTTCAAAACTGAGATGAGGAGGAACTACTTCACTCAGAGGGTGGTAGGTCCATGGAATATGCTGCCACAAAAAGCTGTAGAAGCTACATCATTAAATAAATTTAAAACAGAAATAGACAGTTTCCTAGAAGTAAAGGGCATTAAGGGTTACGGGGAGCGGGCAGGAATTTGGACATGAGTCTAGGTTCGGATCCGGTCATGGCCCTGTGGGTAGTGGAGCGGGCCCAGGGACCGTGTAGCCTGATTCTGCTCCTATTTCGTGTGTGCAATTCTGTTAGATGCAGGAGATGGTTCTGTGATAGTAGATTGGCGGTTAGGATCAGATCAGCCATGATCTTATTCAATGGCGGAGCAGGCTCGAGGGGCCGATTGGCCTACTCCTGCTCCTATTTCTTATGTTCTTATGTTAAGGGACCTCCCCAGTACACCAACGCAGCCTGGTTGCACATTGCACAGGAGGGCAAAGGCAGGGATGTCGTCAGGGGTCCCTGGCTGCAATGGTGCCAACCTTTCAATGATCTCAGTGGATCACAAAACGTTACTGCAAATCCACACTCAAACTCACCCTGCTGTGCCACTCAACCCATCCCCATCACTCTGCCTTCCATACCCTTCTCCTGCACATCCTTACTCACACCAACTTACCTTGCACCTCCACCCAATGCTCTCTATCTACCTTATCACTTCCCCATCTCACTAGCCACCCCTCACACTCACCCGCATCCTGCTGCAAGCATACCAACTAGCAACACACAAGGGTAGGCTCTTGAGCGGTTTAGCCAATGTCCATGTGATGTTTCTGGTAATGTGTTGTCATACAGTGAAATCTATTTTTCCAAAAGTGCCCCTTATTGGACAGATCTGAGCGCACCTTGAGAAGTGTCTTACTGAGTTCCAGTCATTGTTCAGAGATAATTACCCCACCTCTCTCCTCCCACACCCCACCCCCCCGCCCCACCCCGCTATAGTGATGTATGTGCATGGAATGGCTTGGACATTATAGGGATGCTTCACGGTGCTGGTGTGGGATGGTGTCAAACTGGCGCATTATGTGGCAGCCAGGATTTACAGCATCAAGTGAAGAAAATCTGGCCATGGTGATGCCATCGCTGGCCTCCCGGGCAGCAATGTTGTCAGGAGCTGATGCCCTGTGTCCAGTGCAGCATCAGTTGATGGCGGAGAAGGTTGGTGATGTTGTCGGTGATGTTGGTGTGCCTGGTGATGTTGGTGTTGGGGCTGATCGTGGAATGATTCGGAGGACCAAGGTCTGATTTTTTCAATGGCTCCGATGTTGCTGCAATAGATGGCAGCTGCAGGTGAGATGACAGAAGCGATCTGTCATTGGTGAGCGAGGTTCTCCCAATGAGGTGGCACTGGACATACAGTTGGATCTAAAAACTTGTAAGCTAAAGAAATCTCTATATGTATTAAAAATGCAGTAACCAACATTTTCTGCGCTCTGAAACTCACCATCTGCAACATGGCATCCTTTACACCACTTTTGCAGATGTCAGCTTTTCAGAAACATCAGAGCAGACTCAAAACACGCCAGGGTGAGCTGGTGTGTTCCCTGAACAGCGGGTAACCCGTGGGGGAGAACGTAAAATTAGAAGTAAGCCTCAAAATAGTCTTAAATTGGATCTTAACAAGCCATTTAACAAGCTGAATTGTATCCCCCGCCACTTGGTGTTGGGTCAGTTCGCGGCTGACAGACCCGACACCTGGGAGACTCGCGTGGAGGCAGTTTGACAGCGGGTTTCCTACCCGCTGTCAATCTTTGCTATTTTGACAGACAAATCTAAACTGCAATTGCTTTTTTAAAAAACTGTTCATGTCCTATGAGTGGATTTAAAGGAATAGGAGCTAATTATAACTAAACAAAAATACTTTGGCCTAGAAATTCCCTACCGTTATGCCACAAGTTACCACCGCAAGGCTGGAAAATAATGGCGGCCTCCGCTCTAATGCCCTTCTCTGGCATGGGACTTGGTGGCCGCCATTTTGGTGAGGGCCTTAGCGCTGCTGATAGCAGCGCTGACCCTGGATATTCAAATATGGAGAGCACGATGTCAGTCGATGTGCAACATCGACTTAATGTCACGCTCTGCGAACTTGGACCATTGCACTGAGTTTAGCACTAGGTTCTAAGCTTGTTCTGAAAAGTGAGCTGTCAGCACTTCTTAAAGGGACACACACATCTTTCAGGTAAGTTGGCATTTAAGCTTTTGGATTGGAATTTTTTACATTTTGTTGAAGTAGTGGCTTGGTGCAATAAATGTTAAAAGTTTTAAAAGTGTGCAGGGAATGCTGCTGGACACTTGCAGGGCCTTGGATGGTAAAAGAAGACCTCTGAGAAGACAGAAAATGCTGGAAATACTCAACAGGTCAGGCAGCATCCATGGAGAGAGAAACAGAGTTCACGTCTCAGGTCAAGATGCTGCCTGACCTGCTGAGTATTTCCAGCATTTTATACTTTTATTTCAGATTTACAGCATCCATTTGCAGAGGGAAGACGAAGAAGATGAAGAAGCAGAAGAGGAACAAGCAGAAGAGGAGGAAGCAGAAGGAATGAAGCAACCCAGATGCCCCTTTCTGGCCAGGTGATAGAATCATCTGCCTGCAGTACCAGTGACCCCAACCCGAATTCCTCTTTCAACATTAGAGTGGTAGAGGCAGGAACCCTCACAACATTCAAGAAGCATTTAGATGAGCACTTGAAATGCCATAGCATACAAGGCTACGGACCAACTGCTGGAAAATGGGATTAGAATAGATAGGGCTTGATGGCCGGCGTGGACACGATGGGCCGAAGGGCCTCTTTCTGTGCTGTATAACTCTATGATTCTATGACTCTATTAGCCCCACACCTTACCTTCCCTCTGTTACTGACCATCACAGCGTCCTCTTGGCCACAATGCTGAAATAAAAACCACCACAAAGCAAACTTTCCAATCCAACTTTATACATCTATCCATCCAATATGACATCAAGAAATCAACTCATCACCCTTATGCATTCTCTTAGTGACTGTCTTGTGTGTGCCTTTGCCTATCCTACTGATGTCACACAGTGCTACCCCAGTGGCTGCAGCATGGCTGGTGGAAGGCTGCTGACTTTCAGTGGGGGATACTGCAAATGGCCTTGCTGGTCAACCTTGAGGTGCTGTTGGCTGGGTGTGTGAAACAAAGTGACAGTGTTTTTTTTTTCTTCTTCTTCTTCTTTTTCTTTTTCTTTTTCTTTTTTTTCTTCTTCCTCTTCTTCTTCTTCTTCTTCTTCTTCTTTTCTCTCCTCTCCCTCTTCTTGGTCAACCTCTGGCTGGGCAGCCTGCATCTCTTGTGTGTGTGAAATGAGGAAGGCACAAGGGTGGAGTTGTGGTGAGGGGAGGGCAGGAAAGCAAGAGATGGATGCGAGCAGGAGGATAACGTATGAGGATACCAGCATCTTTCATTCTTTCAGCCCCTGCTGCTGGCCAAGAATGGCCAGATGGCCAGCACCGTCTCCTCCAAAGGGGTGAGGTGAAGTGAGAAATGGGAGGTGTGCCTCATGTTTGGTACAGATTGTTGGTAGGTGAGCGACTGGAGGTGGGGTGGGAGTCATGCATTGAGCAGTGTGTGAGGCTAGTGGTGCAGTTGGTAGGAGACGGCTTTTGCAGATGCATTCACTGACCTTGACCACTCATCTGAGGTCATGAATCTTCTGTAGGCACTGGAACCAGGCCATGGGGGCAAAACTGCTGGCAGTGACGGCCTCGGTGATCTGGTCCCACATTGTTCTTTCTGGAGGGCCTCCTGGCCCCTGTGAGTTGAGGACCACTCTTGCAGTGTTTACCCCCTGTACAAAGCTGGAGTGGTGCATGCAAGACCTTGGGTGCCCCTTTCCTGGCTTACTGAGCCATTTGTATAAGTGCTGAAGCACTTTTCCCATTTTTTTAGGTGCAGTGGGCAATTCAGCTGAAGACTCCCATTTGGGAATTCTTTTTAATGTTACATTTTTTTCAGAAGGCAGTTGAGTTGTAAGAGCTGAATCTGCCTATTTTTACATGATTTTTATTTCTTTCATTTTAGAAGGCATTTCCCCTTTCTGAAATGACAGCGTTGTTTTAAGAGAAGGCTGTTCTTGCTGCAATGACGCTACGGCCACACTACACTGGGCCTCCTGTTGAGACTACCGCCACAAAAACGGCCTTGCACTGTAGGTTCAGTGCTGGGCTAATGTTAATTAGCAACCAGCACGAATATCCCGGTCCTGCCAGTGCCATCAATTTTGGCGGCCGTTAACTCCAGCCCGTGGTGGCACCGGCAGGTTTTTAGCAATCTTGAATTTCTAGGCCTTTATTTTTAGCCACAGGAACCATACAATGGGCTGAGTGTTTAGTTTGTGCATATTAGAGACATTCCTTTCCTTACCGTGGGCCGGGTTTCACCAAGCTACCGTGGCACTCTTCTCTTGCTCTGATAGTTTTATGCACATTTGTTCCCATGACCTATGGATGTGTGAGGCTGCATTCATTCTATTTGCCATTTTCTGCTATGCCTGCTGTGCAGTAGCTCTGTTCGGAACATGTTCCTGTGCCCTAAAAAAGGCAATGTTCCTGAGTGCCACTTCCTCCAGGCTCTCTTCAGCGAAGGAGGCAGTTATCAGGGTTTCTCCAACTATCTTCAACACCAGCAGCCAGATTACAGCAAAAGCAGTGCAGTAGCCCTTTAAGAACTGCTGCACTCAACATTACCTAACCCCACATGTGAAGCAATGCTCTGTGCAAGTTAACAACACACAGAGAGCTCAGCAAATCATAGAACTGTGGTGACACTATGCAGCTAGTCAGGTTTCCATGCAACCTTGAGCCATTTTCTAGCCTACTTGGGGAATTGGCCCTATTATTCCTATCAGCCAATAAGCCTTATTTTGTTGAAAAGTAATTATGAAACCCATGAACCTAACTTTTTTGTCAGCAGTTTCTATCATATAGTGTTTGTGGTACTTGCAATAAATTCTTAGATGTTCAGTGTCCTTGAAGGAATTGAGACACTGTCAAAGAAGGACTGTATTGACTTGCATAGCAACAATATTTAGACACTCAATCAGAAATTTGAAGAAGAGGTATCCTTTTACAACATACTGCTGGAAGGAAATATATGTCTCAGAAACAATGCACGATTGTAAAGCTAATGCTTGTAAGAGTGAAGCAAAGGTCACAATGTTGAATAGATCCGGTACATGTTATATCACTCATCAGCAACTCAACATTTAAAAATCTCTAGCACTGAGTGAAAATTTTAAATCTGTCACTCGGGGTGCAAAGACTACATGCTCATGGCACTGAACTGTTGCGCTTTTGTCAAATTATCTTTGGTCTTTTATTGTACATTTTTAATGGAGTTTTGATCATGCCATCCTCACCCAGAGTGAATCTGCTCATTGCAAACAGTCAGGTTATGCAACACCAACAGATATCTTCATGTTGAAAGTGTTGTTGATAATAGTTTTTAAAATGAACAAGACAACTTTTTTTCTAGACAACAAACATATACTCAATTACTTTTTGAGTCCTATTGGTAAAACAGCTCTGCAGCAGTCTGGGATTATGCTCTACAAAACATAGCGAACGGCAATAAAGATTATCATCAGCTGAGAGCCATTGATCTCACTATCTTCAAACATCAGACATGAGGTGTGTCAGCTATCGTCTATTATTTACCTCAGGACCAGTGGAACTTATGATACTATTAAAAGATTGGAGGTGCCCTGAAAACTGATTACAATAGATCTTTGGCAATGATGTGCCTAGATTTGTGCTGCAGTTATAGAGCAATTACCAATTTTAACACCAGTACCTTTGAAAGTGATGAGACAGGACAACATGGAGTTGTATTGCCCCTCACACTGTTGTCTAGTTATGGAAAGAAGATCTCTACACATGTATATGTAACACATTTGCAGAGTTCCCAGCACTGGCATCCCACTGACAGTTAGATTTGTAATTATAGAAAAGAATCTTTAAGGGTGGGCCAGCAAACCAATTGGCTATTTAAATTTTAAAACTAAATTAAATTGAATTAAATTCCTTTCCTGATTTTGGTTTGGCTCAGTTGGGAATATTCTCACCTCTGAATCAACAGGTTAGGAGTTCAAGCCCCACCATGGAATTGATGGAGGGGCTGTCTTTCAGATAAGATGTTAAACTGAGTTCCTGGGGACAATTTTCAACAGGTGCTCACCTGTTTTACATTAAAATTATGGGCATTAAGACACGGAAAAGTGGGGTCCGGTCTTACCTACCCATTCATCCCTGGAAGTGTGCCCGATGCTATTTTCGATCAGACCTCTTATTAGTTGTCCAGCATGCCTGCTTAAAATCAGTGGGTGCCTATTTAATACATAGAAATTAGGGTCCTGTGCCTGTTTCAGGGTCCTGGCTCAAATACCATTTTTATCTAACTCAGCGTTCTATTTGCCACTTCTAAATTAGACCCACAAATCATGGGCAGGAAAAGTCAGAAGGGTGTAATTTCCAGCATTACTTAAAAGGGATCATTAGCTGCTCTCGGGTAAATCACTGGTTTGTTCATTTTAACTGCTAATGTACTGCTTTTGCTGTTTTATCTGCGATGGCTGCTGTAGCAGACATTGAGCTTTCAAAAATGTTAAATGGTTGAGTCTGCAGTGGAATTTTGACCAGGAGCTTCTGGCAAACTTCAGACTGGCATTATGGGTTTGGTTATTGGGATGGCATTGTGGCTGGAAGAGGAGAAGGAGGAGGAGCTGCAGGCTAAATCCACAGAGCTGCGGCTTTCACTGTTTGGTCTTGAGGCATCCTGCAGTATAGTCCCGAGAGATATCCAGAATCGCCATAGTATGCTGTATGCTCCACAACTTTTCCATGAAAATCTGCTAACCCATTGAGCCACCTGTGGAGGAGCATGAAGAACAGGAAGACACAGAGGATGCTGAGGAAGGCTCATCAATCCTACTGGCTCCACGAGCTCTTCGATAGCAGATTATCCAGGAGCACTTTGGCTAAATTATCTCTATTCCCCTGCACCAACATAAGGCCCAATCCTGCCACAATCCTTAAAAATGCATTCAACCCAACACCAGCATGGGTATTTCTGTCGAATTAGATTACCTGGTCAACAAATACTCACCAAACAATCTCTACACAATAAGAATTCCATTAGAAAGTGCTACTGATAATGAACATAAACACATCCAGAAACTGAGCTTAACCCTGGTACAAGCCACTAGTGCCTGACCTTAGTGCTCTCCAACCTATTCTGGTGCTCCTACAAGGCTTCAGCATGGGAGGTGGAAGGCTGCCAAGCCTCTGATGAGGGCACTTGGGATTGCTGTGGTTGGCAACCCTGAGAAGCTCTGACTGAAGAGGGTCCAGCTGTAGATTTCAACATCTCAGCTACTATTGGGGCAGTCTGGCCAAAAGCAGATCATCTGGTCATTCAAACGCAAAATACTGTGGATGCTGAAAATCTGAAATAAAAACAGAAAATGCTGGGAATACTCAGCAGGTCAGGCAGCATCTGAAGAGAGAGAAACAGAATTAACGTTTCAGGTCGATGACCCTTCATCAGAACTAGAAAAAGTTAGTGTTGTAGCAGATTTTTAAGCAAGTGCAGGGGCAGGGAAAGGGAGGAGGGGAGGAAAGAACAAAAGGGAAGGTCTGTGAAAGGATGGAAGGCAGGAGAGATTAAAAGACAAAAAGGATGATGGTGAAAGGCAAAAGGAGATGGTAATGGGACAAGTTAAGAAACAAAAGATGACTCTAGATGAGGTGTAAATGGCAATGGCAGAATCATCTAGCTGCCATGTGAGAGAAAAAAAGGCAAAAAGAAAAAAATAAAGAAAAAATAAAATAGGGGCCGAGCTTATAGTCTGAAATTGTTGAACTCGATGTTGAGTCCAGAAGGCTGTAAAATGCCTACTCGAAAGATGAGGTGCTGTTCCTCGAGCTTACGTTGAGCTTCATTGGAACAATGTAAGAGGCCGAGGATGGAGAGATCAGAGTGGGAGTGGAGCAGAGAATTAAAGTGACACGTGACCGGAAGCTCGGAGTCATGCTTACGGACTGAACGGAGGTGTTCCGCAAAGCGGTCACCCAATCTGCATTTGGTCTCCCCAATGTAGAGGAGACCACATCTTGAGCAGCGAATACAGTATACTAAATTGCAAGAAGTAGAATTAAATCGAAGTTTCACCTGGAATGAGTGTTTGGGGCCCTGGACAGTGGGAAGGGAGGAGGTAAAAGGGCAGGTGATGCATCTCCGGCGCTTGCACGGGAAGGTGTCATGGGAAAGGGAAGGGGTGTTGGGGGTGACAGAGGAGTGGACCAGGGTGTCGCACAGGGAGCAGCACCCTGGTCCACTCCTCTATCATACCCAACACCCCTTCCCCTTCCCACGGCACCTTCCCGTGTAAGCGCATGAGCTGTAACACCTGCCCTTTTGCCTCCTCCCTTCCCACTGTCCAGGACCCCAAACACTCCTTCCAGGTGAAAAAGTGATTTACTTGTACTTCTTGCAATTTAGTATACTGTATTCGCTGCTCACGATGCGGTCTCCTCTACACTGGGGAGACCAAACGCAGATTGGGTGTCCGCTTTGCGGAACACCTCCATTCAGTCCGTAAGTGTGACCCCGAGCTTCCAGCTGCCTGTCACTTTAATTCTCCACTCCACTCTGATCTCTCCATCTTCGGCCTCTTACACTGTTCCAACGAAGCTCAACATAAGCTCGAGGAACAGCACCGCATCTTTCGATTAGGTACTTTATAGCCATCTGGGCTCAACATCAAGTTGATGATTCTGCCATTGCCATTTACACATCATCTAGAGTCATCTATTGTTTCTTAACTTGTCCTATTACCATCTCCTTTTGCCTTGCACCATCATCCCTTTTGTCTTTTAATCTCTCCTGCCTTCCATCCTATCACAGATCTTCCCTTTTGTTCTTCCCTCCCCTCCTCCCTTTCCCTGCCCCTGCACTTGCTTAAATTCTGTTACATCTCTAACTTTTTCCAGTTCTGACGAAGGGTCATCGACCTGAAACGTTGAACTCTGTTTCTCTCTCTACAGATGCTGCCTGACCTGCTGAGTATTCCCAGCATTTTCTGTTTTTACTTTACCTGGTCATTCATTCATTTCCTGTGTGGGGGATCTTGCTGTGCACATTTGGCTGCCTACATAATGACAGTTGCTACTTGAAAAATAAGCCATTGGTTGTAAAATGCTTGAGGATGGCTTGAGGATATGATAAAATATTAGCTGAATGCAAAACAAAAATTCTGACTGTAACTGATGTGCAGTGAATGGTGTGGGACTCCAGGTGGTTTTACACTGTTTTTGATAGATTCATGCTCAGATCATGTGACATGAACTGCAGTTACACTACAGATTTATGTCTGTGCCATGCAAAATCGATTCAAATCAAAATCTGCCATGTAATTGTCTTATTAATATAATAATACTATAAATTTTATCTCTTTTCACCATCTCTATGCCGTCCTTCTTGAATACAGATTTTTCTAGGCCAGAGAGATCTCCATAACCACAATCAATACCATAATGCGCCACATGACAGGAAAGATCCATCATTATAAACAAATGCTACAGTGCTATAACACCAGTACAGCAGAATCTCAACTATCTGCCATACTGCAGGAGATCCACTGGTGGATAATGGAAATTGGTGGGATAAAGCGAGCTCCTCATGCTTATGGTCTGACTGAGTAGGGTGAATATTTACATTGTTTACACCCTTTAAATGGGCACATCAGGGGTTTAACTGACCAGAAATATGGGACAAAATCACTGACGGTAGAGCTCTGTTCACAAAGAGTATGATGCATATTTCTGAGGGCTGTGTCCAACTGATACAGGAAGCTTCTGCCAGAAATAGGTGGGAGCTTCATTGAAATATGTAAATGTGGCGGAAATGATTTTGTTTGGATGTCAATGCTATTTCTGGCTCTTAATGCTGGAATCAACTCATTCATAATTTTGCTGATATAATTTGAATAAAGGGATGGCCAAAAACCCCAATGTCAGCTTTTTAGCTATTATTTTCAGCAGTTTGGTTGATTATGTTTGCTCTTTTTGTTGAGATCAGCTCTGTAGATGAAGAGGGTTTGTGGCACGAGTTTTGACCCCCAATTTTTTTTACCAACTTTCCTTCTAATTCGGAATTTAGATATGTTACACATTAGGATCTTTTCTGCTCTTCTTACTCTAGTTACTTCAGTGCAGTACTGAGGGAGTGCTGCACTTTTGGAAGAGCCGTCTTTCAGATGAGAAGTTAAATCAAGGCCCCGCCTGCCCTCTCAGGTGAACGTAAGAGATCCCATGGCACTATTTGAAGGAGAGCAGGTGAGTTCTCTGTATGTTCTGGCCAATATTTATTTATCCTTCAACCAACAGCATGAAAAGAACAGATTATCTGGACATTTATCTTATTGCTGTTTGTGGGACCTTGCTGTGCACATATTGGCTGCCACGTTTCTTTATACTACAACAGTAATGACACTTCAAAATTACTTCATTGACCATGAAGCGCTTTGGGACATCCTGAGGCTGTGAAAGGCGCTGTAAAAGTGAAAGTTCTTCTTTCTTTTCTGTATTTTAGATTAATTATGCGAAAACTGCATCGATTCAGTTAAACATCTGCATAAGTGAATCTTAGTTCTGTATGATCTCAAGTGTATCTTTACTCACCTTGATAACTAGGAATTAAAAAAAAAAGTATTCATTTATGGGATGTGGGCATTGCTGGCAAGGCCAGCATTTATTGCTCATCCCTAATTATCCTTGAGAAGGTGGTGGTGAGCCGCCTTCTTGAACCGCTGCAATCTGTGTGGTGAAGGTACTCCCACAGTGCTGTTAGGTAGGGAGTTCCAGGATTTTGACCCCAAGGATGAAGGAACGGCGATATATTTCCAAGTCAGGATGGTGTGTGACTTGGAGGAGAACTTGGAGGTGATGGTGTTCCCATGTGCCTGCTGCCCTTGTCCGTCTAGGTGGTAGAGGTCGTGGGTTTGGGCGGTGCTGTCGAAGAAGCCTTGGCGAATTTCTGCAGTGCATCTTATAGATGGTACACACTCGAGCCACGTGCGTCGGAGGCGGAGGGAGTGAATGTTTAACGTGATGGATGGGGTGCCAATCCAGCGGGCTGCTTTGTTCCGGATGGTCAAGCTTCTTGAGTGTTGTTGGAGCTGCACTCATCCAGGCAAGTGGAGAGAGATAAATGAGATAAATGTTCTCAGGATGGGCACGATACTGGCAATGTCACTTTTATAGCCGATCCTTAGTTGTCCTGAGAAGGCGGTGGCAGGCCTTCATCTTGAACCGCTACAGTCCTTGTGGTGATAGGAAGGGAATTCCAAGATATTTAACCAGCAACAATTAAGGAATAGTAATGTATGTCTAAGTCAGTATGCTGTGTGATTTGGAGGGGTACTTGGAGGTGAGAGTATGCTCATGATATTACTGTTTGGTGGTTGATGTCCCTGATCTGGGAGGCGCTCTCAATGTAAGCTTGTTGTGTTGCTGCAGTGCATGCTGTAGATAATGCACAATGTGCCAGTGGTGGAGGGAGTGGATACGGAGTCCAGTGGCAAGAGTGCTGATTAAGTAAACTGATGTATCCTGAATGCTGTTGAGCTTCTTGAGTGTTGTTGCAGATGTACCTATCCAGTTTAGAGGTAAGTATGCCATCACATTTCTAACTTCAGCATTACAGGTGGTGGATAGGCTTTGAGGGATGTGGAAGTGAGCCACTCATTGCAGAGAACCCTTTATCTGCCCTGATCTTGTAGCTACAGTGTTGATATGACTGGTTCACTTAAGCTTCTGGTCAATGATAACCACAAGATTTTGATGGTGGAGGAACTTGGTGACGGTGGTACAATTGAAGGTCAGTGGTGGGGTAGTTGGGCTTGGTACTGACCTGAAATCCTAAAGAATGTTGTCTTCCTCTAGAGACAGCTGATGTCGCTTCTAAAACTTTTACTTGAGCCATTGGTGATGACAGCTTGGTGAGCAGCTGCACACCAGCCATGTGCAAAGTAGGTGAACTCCCCCTGACCCTGGATACTTTGCCAAATTCAGGAGCAGATGTCATCAATGGGTGCTCCCTGGCATTTATGGAGTGGTCCCACTGACCTTTGGGCCTCTATCTTCAAATGGACATTGATATTTTGGAGAATGTGCAGGAAAAAATGACAGTTGTATATGATTTCTGCCTCTGGTTGTCAGACCGATACTCACCCTGTTTTTTGGGTTTATTAACGCTAATGGCGTTCCTTGCAAAAATTCCCATTTTTCATCATAGCGTGTGAACAAAGTTGGAGTACAGAATTCCCCAGAGCTGTTGTTCTGTAGGGGTTAAATCATGCAAAGCCGCTACCATGTCACACAAAGGGTTAACTTTAGAATTCAATCATGCCAATTCTATTTGAGTGGGAATATTAAATGATATGTCTGACTAAAGCAGTTACACTTGTCAGTAATAGTACATGGAAAAGCTGTTACCAGCATCTCAGACAGTTCCATGATGCCCATTAAGGTTCTGTTGTCATTTGTCTCATGATTATTCTGTGAATAATCTGAAGCTATCAGCGAAGCGCACATTATACAACCTTTTTTTTGACTTAATATTCTGGGAAACAATAGCTTTCTACTGGGGAGAGGAAGAGACGGGAAAATTAATCAATTTGGATTTTAATATAAGGAGCACAATCTCAAAATTTGCTGATGACACAAATGTAGGAAATTTGGCAAACAGTGAGAAATACCATAAAAGACTTCAGGAGGACATAAGCAGGCTAATAGAATGGGCAGGCAGGTGGCAGATGCAATTTAATGCGGATAAGTGTGAGGTAATGCATTTTGGGAGCAAAGGCAAGGGGTGGGAGTTTGCAAATAAGGGAAAGATACTCTATGGTACGGATGAGCAGAGAGTCCTGGGGTTCAAATACACAATTCCCTGAAAATGTGAGTGTAGGTAGATAAAACCATAAAAAAAGTCGATAGAATTTGGGGTTTTATAAAACAAAACATTGTATAGGCCACAATTAAAGTATCATATGCAGTTTTGTGCACCCCAATATAGAAAAGACATTAAAGCTATAGATAGCATTCAACATAGATTCACCAGGATGGTGCATAAGGAGAGACTTCTCATACTGGGACTATTTCCCCTGGAGCAGAGAAAGTTAAGAGCAGTTTTAATAAAGGTTTTTTTGTATCATACCACAAATTAAGAAGAGTTTTGAGGAAAGACTATTTTTTCTCTGGTTGAAGAGCCTGTGATCAATTTAAAATTATTACCAATAAGAAATGGAAAGCTTTTCCATAGGGAATGGTTGAGGCAGAGACCAATGCTTCTTTTCAGGGGAAAATGGATATATATTCGCAGCAGCAGAAGACACAGGACAATGGGAAGAGGAGGGGTGACATTAGTTTTGGATTACTCTAGCAAGAAACTGGTTTACATAATGGACTGAATGGCCTCGTTCTGTGATATAAGCTTCTATGGTTCTGTGGAACTTGACATGAAGGATGGAAGATACAGGCCTAGCTTTGAACCCCAAAATCTTGAAGTTTCACACTCACCTTAGCTTGCTAGAATGCTGAGATATTCTACATATTTAAAAAAAAATTCTGAATTAATTGAGAGAACAATTTAATCAAAAAATTATGCAAATGGTTATTCTGTTAAGGAAAAGTGTTTAAAATAATGGTAGTAAGCATCCCTGTTGAAATGGTATGTAAAATCTACAATACAGAAGATGCTGGAAATACTCAGCAGGTCAGGCAGCATCTGTGGAGAGAGAAACAGAGGCCGCGATTTTATCAGCACTGAGAGGGCGGGTTTGAAGGCTGGTCAAGGGTCAAAATCATTTTGATTGACGGCGGGTTTCGATCCCGCTGTCAACTCGCCTCCAAACAATTTTCCCAAGTGTCGGGTCCCCGATTTGCGCATGGAACCGACACCTAGCGGCGGGAAGAGGATTAAAGCCATTTTTCTGTAGGTAAAATGTTTTGAAATCGATGTCTAGTCCCACCTTATTGGGAGAACCTCTCTCACTAGTGAGAGATCACTTCTGTAACCTCACCTGCAGCTGCCATCTGTTCCAGCCTATGGAGGGAGTCACTGGAGAGCCTGGGTGCAAGAGCTCACCTTTGTACAGTAATTGTCAGTGTTTGCAGCACTTCAATGCTGTCAAACACTGAGAAATGAGCTGTCAAAGAAAAATTGTACGTGGTCCCTTTAAGAAAACCGGCAGCTGAAGCGTCATCAAATGATGTCCAAAGATGTGCGGGTTAGGTTGATTTGGCTATGATAAATTGACCCTTAGTGTTAGGGGGATTAAACACGTGGGGTTACGGGGATAGGGTGGGATATGTGTCGGTGCAGGCTCGATGGGCCGAAATGTCCTCTATCTGCACTGTGGGGATTCTGTGATTCTGTGATTCTGTGATGTCATCTGACCGGCTTCCTCTTAATTGGCCGGCAAGCTCGTAGGGCGGGCTTAACAAGGTCAATCAACGTAAAATGATGTCCGTGGGCCAGATGTTGTTGGGGACGGGACTGGAAGCCAGAAACCACCTGACCCGCTCCCAACCCGCATCTATTTACAAAATCGCGGCCAGAGTTAACGTTTGAGGTTGATTACTTTTTATGAGTTCTGATGAAAGGTCATCGACCTGAATCGTTAATTCTGCTTCTCTCTCCACAGATGCTGCCTGACTTGCTGAGTATTTCCTGCATTTTTATTTTAGATTTCCACAGTATTTTTCTTTTGTAAAATCAACATTTCACTTCCTTGCTTTATTTCAACACCCTTAAGATTGTTGATAACAGATTCACTGAACATTGTCTCAAAATAAAGTCATGTTTGACAAATCCATAAAATGATCAGAACTCAGAAAACTCACACAGTCCAAATATATTCTTAGTGCTACTTTCAGCAACTTCTCTTACTGCATAACCTGCCCCATTCCTTGCAACTGGCAGACCAAGGGCTAAATTCAGATATCCAGTACTTTTGGACCTCCAAAAGCTTCAGTGTGGTACAGTACATAAAGGGGAAAAAATTTGTTCGCGACCATTTTGGGGCGCTAACATCGCCTGGGCGCTAAATTTAGCGCCCGGCGAAAAATAGCACCGGCGATCGCTAACTTCAGTTTTAGTGCCCCAAGAGGGAGGTGGAGCGCTAATTCAAGCACTCCACTTCCTTCTTAGAGCGCTAACCCCGAAAATCGGGGCAGTGCGTTCTGCAGCGCGATGCACTGGGCCACGTAGCGCTGCCGCTTGGAAGGGTTCTTCCCCTCATTAAAGGGGAGGGCCCAAGCCCACAACTCTGTCGGGCCCTACCTGGACCACTGGGGAGCGGAGTGCCGTGCCAGCAGCCCGGCACTCAAGAGGAGTGCAGGACTGCCAGGTCGTGGCACGGACCCCAACGTTCAAAGATGCAACAGGCCGCGACAAGTAAGTCGGCTGATTTTTTTTCCGCCGCCAGCTACCTCCCCTTTAGTTAGCACTCGGCGAGCCTCCTGCCGCTCCGTTCCTGCCCCCTGCCATCGCTTGGTGCAGATTCAGGGGGTGCAGGCCAATTTTGAAGGCAGGGTGAAAATGGGGCACTGCGCACGGTGATGAAGTTGTCATCGCCTGCACAGCGGAGCGGGGTGCTACTGGTTACCGCAGCTGCTAAACTCCCGCTGAATTTAGCGGGAGTCGTTAGCGATGCCGTGCCCAGGTGAAAAGTCATTTGGGCCCCGTTAGCGCCCACCGGGGGCGCTAACGAGAGGCACAAACGCACTGAATTCCTAGCCCAAAGTCTTCAGCTTTGATTTGCTGAATTTCATTTACTTACACCCTCAGTTCAGTTTACAAAGCCTCAAGCATTGTGAAATAGCATGAATTATTCCGAGCAATTTTCAACCATTGCTGGGCTGAACAATGTTGAATTTAAGGGATTTGTTAATAGGTGCTGGTGTGACAGCATTTTTATAATGTCAAAGTAACAGCTGTGCACTGCCAACAGATTCTCAGTTAATCTATTGGACCCCACTGGCATTTTACTGTATACTTTTGTCCTACTGTTATGCAGCTACCACATACAGCCAGATTATCTTACTGCTCTGTTCATTATATCCTAGAAATTACTGTTTGCGAAAGCTTAATTAATTCATATAACATTCCTCTGTCGACTATTTTAACAGAAGCATTAACCTGTTTAAACTAAAATAAAAAGGTTAACTTCTAGAGAGATTCTTCACAAAATTATCATAGGTACATTCTCAGTCTGGTTACAAAACTGCCCCAGTAACAATAAGAGACACACGGTTGCAACTTCCAGAAAGCAACTATCTAGAGAAATTAGAGCAAACCAAATGCTGAGCAACCCTTGTTAAATTCTATGTGCCAATATAATTGACAGTGCTTTTTTCCCTTATTGATGAACTACAAATTTACGAAAAATACTTGTAATATTATCAGAAGCAAAAATCAGTGTTTTGTGTCTAAATATACCTATGCATGCTAAATCTATTTTAAGACCCAGGAAAGGGAAACAATCATGTTTTGTCTTCAAATCAACACCTGAAACAAACACTAGAGTAGGAAGCTGTATTATTTATTTAGACAGTGCAACAATAGAAAAATAATTTTTCAGCTACTAGAATAACACAGAAAATCGGAAAAATCTCTCATTCCTATATGGCCACAGTGGTAGCATAAAGTCAGTGTTAGGGGTTAGAATAATGGGCAGAGATGAAAAACAACATTTCCCTGCCCATTTCATGCTGGTCAACCATTACCAGCCAGGCATGAGGTCAGCGATTAGCAATCTCGCTGAAAACCCAAGCAATGTTGATATTAGTATTTGAATCAGCAGAATAATGAGCTACTGAAGGGGTGTTGTGTTCATTGCCATCAATACCATTGGCGAGCATAAATGGAATGCAGATTCCCCTTGAAGCTCCATCCCCTCATGTGACAGAGCTGAAAAGTCTAACTTTGAAAGTATTTTTTTGGGAACGTTTATTTTCATTTGTGTTACTTCCAGAAACATTGCTAGGATCAATTGTACGGTTTGTACCTATTTATTTCCTCACATTTAAACTGCCAGCAGGATGAGAATACCACCGTTTTTATCTTTTCTGGACAAAGAAGGGGAGGAGGGATGAAGATCAGGTTGTATCACAAGTATATATCCCTAGTTCTGACGAAGGGTCATTGACCTGAAACGTTAACTCTGTTTCTCTCTCCACAGATGCTGCCTGACCTGCTGAGTATTTCCAGTAATTTCTGTTTTTATTTCAGATTTACAGCATCTGCAGTATTTTGCTTTTGCATATCACAAGTATATTCGCTGCACCATCAACTATGCTTCAAGCTACATATATTTATTTATTTAAGGCAAACTACACAAATATGTCTTTTTTTAAATTTGTTCCTGGAATCTGGGCGTCGCTAGCAAGGCCAGCATTTATTGCCCATCCCTAATTGCCCTTGAGAAGGTGGTGTCGAGCCACCTTCTTGAACCGCTGCAGTCCGTGTGGTGAAGGTACTCCCACAGTGCTGTTAGGGAGGGAGTTCCAGGATTTTGACCCAGCGATGATGAAGGAACGGCGATCTATTTCCAAATCAGGATGGTGTGTGACTTGGAGGGGAACTTGGAGGTGGTGCTGTTCCCATGCGATTGCTGCCCTTGTCCTTCTAGGTGGTAGAGGTCACGGGTTTGGGAGGTGCTGTCGAAGAAGCCTTGGCGAGTTGCTGCAGTGCATCTTGTAGATGGTACACACTGCAGCCACGGTGCGCCGGTGGTGGAGGAAGTGAATGTTTAAGGTGGTGGATGGGGTGCCAATCAAGCATCCTGGATGGTGTCAAGCTTCTTGAATGGTGTTAGAGTTGCACTCATCCAGGCAAGTGGAGAGTATTCCATCACACTCCTGACTTGTGCCTTGTAGATGGTGGAAATGGTTTGGGGAGTCAGCAGGTGAGACACTCGTTGCAGAATACCTAGCCTCTGACCTGCTCTTGTTGCCACAGTATTTATGTGTATGGTGCAGTTAAGTTTCTGGTCAATGGTGACTCCCAGGATGTAGATGGTGGAGGATTCGGTGATGGTAATGCCGTTGAATGTCAAGGGGCGGTGATTAGACTCTCGCTTGTTGGACATAGTCATTGCCTGGCGAATGTTACTTGCCACTTATCAGCCCAAGCCTGAATGTCGTCCAGATCTTGCTGCATGCGGGCATGGACTACTTAATTATATGAGGAATTGCAAATGGAACTGAACACTGTGCAATCATCAGCTAACATCCCCACTTCTGACCTTATGATGGAGGGAAGGTCATTGATGAAGCAGCTGAAGATAGTTGGGCCTAGGACACTGCCCTGAGGAACTCATGCAGCAATGTCCTGGGGCTGAGATGATTGACCTTCAACAACCACAACCATCTTCCTTTGTGCTAGGTATGCCTCCAGCCTTTGGAGAGTTTCCCCCCTTATTCTCATTGACTTCAATTTTACTAGGGCTCCTTGATGCCACACTTGGTCAAATGCTGCCTTGATGTCAAGGGTAGTCACTCTCATCTCACCTCTGGAATTCAGTTCTTTTGTCCATGTTTGGACATGTAATGAAGTCTGGAGCTGAGTGTTTCTGGCAGAACCCAAACTGAGCATTGGTGAGCAGGTTATTGGTGAGTAAGTGTTGCTTGATAGTGCTGTCAACGACACCTTCCACCACTTTGCTGATGGGGCGGTAATTGGCCGGATTGAATTTGTCTGAGGAATCGTGCCTCAGAAGGCTATGATTCAATGAAAAGGTTGTGAAAGAGTGCACCACATACACAGTACTACTAGTGACACTAAGTGGCACCATTGCCTTCAATTACTATGCATCAGGATTCTTCCAGGCACCCACAGGGATGTCACTAACACTGCCTTGAACAGGTGACCTGTAAGGAATGTAACTTCCTCAATGTGCAACTTGTGTGTCACATGAGCACAGAATCATGTATGTCAATACTTGCAACCTCAGCAGCAGCCACAACACCTTCTTCCGTGGGTCAGTGGTAGCACTCTCACCTCTGAGTTAGAAGGTTGTGGGTTCATGTCTCACTCCAGAGACTGAAGCACAAAAAAAATCTAGGCTGACACTCCAGTGTAGTACTGAGGGAGTGCTGCACTGTCAGAGGTGTCGTCTTTCAGATGAGATGTTAAATTGAAGCCCTGTCTACCCTCTCAGGTGGATGGAAAAGATCCCACAGCACTACTTTGAAGAAGGGCAGGGAAATTATCCCCGGTGTCCTGGCCAATATTTATTCCTCAATCAACATCACTAAAACAGATTATCTGCTCATTATCATATTGCTGTTTGCGGGAGCTTGCTGTGTGCAAATTGGCTGCTGCGTTTCCTACATTACAACAGTGACTACACTTCAAAACTACTTAATTTGCTGTAAAGTGCTTTGGGACATCCTGAGGTCATGAAAGGCACTACTTAAATGAAAGACTTTCTCTCATTCATCTTCAGATACTCAAGTGCTCATATGCTGCCTGCAACCACATAGAGCTATTGCATGAGGATCCAAACCCACTGGAACCAGAAGACCCCCCAGGAGCACACAGAAGAAATGGCAGGTTTTCTTAGACAAAACGACCAAATAAGAAACCTATGGCCTCGAACACATGTACAGCCATATGCTCAATACAACGGCTAACTACACCCTACCCAGCATTGGGCAATATTGCATCTCAAGTCTTATTTATCCCCATTCTTTTCTCTGATGAAACATTACCCAAGACAATAGCAAGAACACTCTCTGGGCACATAATTGTTTAAATTGCTACCAAATATTTATTGCCTACAAGTGATTTGTGTGTGTGTGGCTCTATTGTGCTTCCCTTTCCTGAACCTGAATCATTTATGTGCTCTTGAACCCAATATGCTCCTTTTATATTTTTGATTTCCGGCTCTTCCCAGTTCTGACGAAAGGTCATCGACCTGAAACGTTAACTCTTTCTCTCTCCACGGATGTTGTCTGGCCCGCTGAGTTTTTCCAGCGTTTTCTGTTGTTATTTCGGATTTCCAGCATCCGCAGTATTTTGCTATCGTGCTCCTTTTATATGTTTCCTCAGTGGCTGAAGTCAGAGAGGTGACAATGTGCTGAGTGTCAGTTTGGGCCTCCTGGGACACCTGCTTGAGCTAGGCCTCAAGATGACCCTGCTATGACTTCCCAACATCCTAAGCTGTGGGGTTGCTTGGACCAGCACAGTTTGTGCCATGTGTACTGTCTCAGCCTGTGCTCAGGACACAGCAGACCAGTTACGAGACACCACCAAACAGACGAGGCAACGGAACTACGCTGCCTACATGCGCATCAAGAACAGGAAGCTTGAGAAACTCGGCATCACCACCAGCAGCAACCAAGCCTCCCCCGGTACCACGGCTGCAACCACAGGGAAGTCCATCGTCAACTTGTCCGACCATACCCTTCAACCAGACGAAATCGAAGTTCTCGCCCTAGGGCTCAAGTTCTGCCCAACCACCAAAATGGACCCCATCGGTCTCGCGGCAGACACGGAGGAATTCATCAGGAGAATGAGGCTCCGGGAATACTTCCACAAATCCCAAGATGTCAGCAACAAACCCAATGAGACAATCAATGATCCAGAACAGCAGACAGAGGGACTCGCAGTGCAGCAACCGAAGAAAAAAGAGTCAAACTGGACCCCTCCGGAGGGTCGCTGCCCCAAGCTTGACATGTATGCTCAAGCTGTCAGGAAATGCATCAACGCCAGATTCATCAGCCGCACTCACAAGACAGTCCAGAATGTCACCCGAGCACAACGCAACGCCATCCACGCTCTCAAGACCAACCGCAACATTGTCATCAAACCAGCGGACAAAGGAGGAGCCATCGTCATACAGAACAGAACGGACTATTGTAAAGAAGCATACCGACAACTGGACAACCAGGAACACTACAGACAGCTACCCGCAGATCCGACCAAAGAACACACCCGCCAACTCAATAGACTGATCAAGACCTTCGATCCAGACCTTCAAAACATCCTACGCGCTCTCATCCCACGTACTCCCCGCGTGGGAGACTTCTACTGCCTCCCAAAGATACACAAAGCCAACACACCCGGACGTCCTATCGTATCAGGCAATGGAACCCTGTGTGAGAACCTCTCTGGATACGTCGAGGGCATTCTGAAACCCATCGTACAGGGAACCCCCAGCTTCTGTCGCGACACTACAGACTTCTTACAGAAACTCAGCACCCACGGACCAGTTGAACCAGGAACACTCCTTGCCACGATGGACGTATCGGCACTCTACACCAGTATCCCCCACGATGACGGCATCGCTGCAACAGCCTCAGTACTCAACATCAACAACAGCCAATCTCCAGACGCCATCCTACAACTCATCCGCTTCATCCTTGACCACAATGTCTTCACCTTCGACAACCATTTTTTTACCCAAACACACGGAACAGCCATGGGGACCAAATTCGCACCCCAATACGCCAACATCTTCATGCACAAGTTCGAGCAAGACTTCTTCGCTGCACAGGACCTCCAGCCACCGCTGTACACCAGATACATCGACGACATTTTCTTCCTTTGGACCCATGGCGAAGGATCACTGAAAAGACTACACGATAACATAAACAAGTTCCATCCCACCATCAAACTCACCATGGACTACTCCTCAGAATCGGTCTCATTCCTGGACACACGAATCTCCATCAAAGACGGACACCTCAGCACTTCACTCTACCGCAAGCCCACGGACAACCTCACGATGCTCCACTTCTCCAGCTTCCACCCTAACCATGTTAAAGAAGCCATCCCCTATGGACAAGCCCTGCGAATACACAGGATCTGCTCAGACGAGGAGGAACGCGATGGACACCTACGGACGCTGAAAAACGCCCTCGTAAGAACGGGATATGACGCTCGACTCATCGATCGACAGTTCCGACGGGCCACAGCGAAAAATCGCATAGACCTCCTCAGAAGGCAAACACGGGACACAACCAACAGGGTACCCTACGTCGTCCAGTACTTCCCCGGAGCGGAGAAACTACGACATGTTCTTCGCAGCCTTCAACATGTCATCGATGACGACAAACACCTCGCTAAGGCCATCCCCACGCCTCCACTACTTGCCTTCAAACAGCCGCCTAACCTCAGAAGTACCATCGTTCGCAGCAAATTACCCAGCTTTCAGGATAACAGCGACCACGACACCACACAACCCTGCCATGGCAAACTCTGCAAGACATGCCAGATCATCAACACAGATACCACCATCACACGTGAGGACACTACCCACCAGGTACATGGTACATACTCATGTGACTCGGCCAACGTTGTCTACCTCATACGTTGCAGGAAAGAATGCACCGCGGCATGGTACATCGGCGAGACCATGCAGACACTGAGACAACGTATAAACGAGCACCGCGCAACAATCGCCAGGCAGGATTGTTACCTCCCAGTCGGGGAACACTTCAGCAGTCAAGGACATTCAGCCTCGGATCTGCGGGTAAGCGTTCTCCAAGGCAACCTTAGAAACACACGACAACGCAAAATCATCGAGCAGAAACTGATAGCCAAGTTCTGCACTCATGAAGACGGTCTCAATCGGGATCTTGGGTTTATGTCACGATACATGACGTGATCCGGACTCGAGTCGTCGTTAGCTTGTTCACAGATGTGATTCCCAGTAAAAAAGTAAAAATTTTCCCAGTAAAAAAGTAAATTTTTTTTTTTAAAGCTTTTCGTTTTACATACAGACGGCAGCTTTTGACACGTTAGAACCCCTGCGACTTCACCTCATTGTCTCAGTTGTATCTTGCTATGTCTTTTGATGTGGTACCTTCCTGGCTGACTTAATTAACTTTATCACACCTCGGCAGATAGTCAGGATGATTTAATTTATTGGTCTGCAATTGTAAAGTACACATGCTTTTTTTTCCATCTATATATGCTCTGACGATTCTGTATCCAATTTACTTCACCTGAGGAAGGAGCGATAGTTCCGAAAGCTTGTGATTTCAAATAAAACTGTTGGACTATAACCTGGTGTTGTGCGACCTCTCAATACTGTGAAAGAAGCAGGATGATGACAGGGTCCAGGTGTGAAACTGTCCAGAGAGGCAGACCCTTATCCTTGATGTACAGCTATGCCCCAGCTGCTGGGCTCACTTATCAGAGTGTTAACAGATCTGATGGCACCAATGAGATCTGTAAAGCCCTTGGTAAAATTTTACTCAATCTGATCTGCTATCATTTGGAAACCAGAGGAGACATCTGCTGCATTTGTTTCTCCCCTGGTGTACATCTGATTTACTTTAAACTATTTGTTGGGTTTCCTCAATTTCAATAGATAATTGCACCTTGTGGTGTGGTGCTGAACATCTAGACCAGATTCAATCTCTATGTTGTGCTAATTTAGTTGGCTTGTGCTGGAGGTAAGTATGGAGACTTGAAGTTGAGCTCAGTGTCTATGGGCTTCGGAGGGGAAAAAAATCAGCCATGGTTCCTGCTGCTGATCACGATCCAATGACACCTGTAAACATTTGCACATGTTGGGATAGGACAGGATCAGGCTTTGCTGTGAGGTCTTCACACAGCCTACTACAACAGCTTACATTTATATAGCGCCTTTAACATAGTAAAATGTGCCAAGGCATTTTATCAAGGAAGAACTAATGTTAATCAGTAATAGAAGAGTTTGGAGAAGTGAATGAGGGGCAAAAAAGGAAGAAAATTGCTTTAAAAAGCATGGTTATCAAACTGCAACAGGCAAAATGCAGTTCCTGTTCAATAAGTGCTTTTCTGCATCTGTTCCACGCAATTAGAATGTATACTGCTTAATAAACTCTACCAACCATAATAACCCATTTGTAAACAATAAAATTACGTTTTTAAATATGCATTTATTCAAATCTGGGAATCCTAAAATCATAGGGCTGAGTTTATGCCGTTTCTGCGAGGTTTCCATGGATCTTCCGCTGAAGTTTTGGGGCATGATCAGGAGAACCCCCATGGACATTCAACCCCAAATACTGAACCACAGTGGACTACTGGATGAAATAAAATAGAAAGTAGTGGAAGAGCAGGAGTCTTAATGGATATCTGAAAATTAAATCGTCTTAGTAGTGCTGTCCACTAAGGATAGCAAAGAGGCTTCCAAATCAAGGGATGATACAGAGAATAATTCATAGCCTTTGGCATGACTGCAGATAATGAAAGTGTTTGTGCTGTGTTAAGGCTAAACACCCCTTTTACTTAATCTCCCCAAATCATTCATATTAACGTAACTGTTCTTCATTTAATGAGATGGTATTTTGAAGGGTACACACAGCATGGTAGAAAGCACAATACAATCTCCCACTGATTTTCTTAAATAGTACAGATGTTTCAGAAAAAATGGAAACTACACCAAGGCCAGCTGCATCAATCTGTAAGGGAATGAAAACAGCATCTACAAAATTAACAGTACCAATCAAAGTCAAAATAAAGATTGCGAGTTGCCATTTTCATTTTCCATTAAAAGAAGCACTATATTAATTGAGGCAATATGGAGTCATGCAGTCCCATATCTTTCCTAAATTAGTTTCACAAAACTAATACATACTGTGAAAGATCATTTGGAACTTCTAAATCCTCATTACCAATGTTTCATTACAAGAAGGACAATTGACATTTTGATAAATTTTTCAATACAAATCTGAAAGCAGGTTCAGTTAGTAAATTTGTGTGGTTCAATCCCATAATTGGCCTCAGCACCCTAGAGTAGAGAGGGGAAAATCAGCTAGGATTCCTGTTAATGATTCTTGCCTTATAACCTTGTATCTGTGGACATCTGATAAAGATGGAATGGGACTTAGCTTTTATGTCCCATCTGAATGAATAACCTGGCAACTCTTTCTGTCTAGGTTCACACAGAAAAAATGACCACTTAGGCAACACAGTCATGTCCTTAGTACATTTGTGCACAGAAAACTGACTGATACAGCTGATGTTTCTTCCAGGCCAGCACAGGAGACATGACTCACAGAGGTTAAGCACCATTATGACTTTCATGGTCATTGGCAATGGCATGCAAATAGTACATGTTATCTTCAGGTCCTGGTGGAGCAGGTGGCAGAGCTCTGTTACTATTTTCTGGCTTAATCTGAGTTTCCTATGTCTTTAGATCGAAGACATCGCTTCTCCAATATTCCCAGGTACCTCTTCCTGGGATGATATATCTACCTTGTTTGGTACTTGCAAGAGGATATTGCACATCTGGTGTCCCACCTGATATTATGGATGACCCTTTCCTGTTCTTGTTCATCCGTTTCCAAATGCAGAGCAAGAGGAGCAAGGAATCCAATTCTGTTTCCAAGATTAGGTCAGTAGCGGCAATCTAGAACCTTTCATTGCAGTTATTCACCTAGCAATGGGTGTAATTTTCACCTTCACCACTTGTACAATAAACTGGTAGAGGGCACCACCCATCCTTTATAGAACCTGCCAATTTTCAATGGAAATTAAAATCGGGCAAGTTCCATCAAGGGCATGCAATCTGCTCTGCTAATTCACTGCTCAAGCAATGAAGGTGAAAATTACCCCCAATGATTCTAAGAAGTCTACAGACACAGGAGATAGGAGTTACCAAGCAAGTCACAAGCATAATGTAGGTACTGGAAAATGGGGCACTATTTCTACAACTAATGATAATCCTTCCTTTAATCACTTAAATTGTTGTAGTAGTTGAACATACCACCTACAAAGCATGTCAGGAATGTGACACAGTACTGTCCACTTGTCTGGATGGGTGCAACAGCAACATCACTCAAGATGCTCAACACCATACAGGACAAAGCAATCCGCTTGATCGGCACCCCATCCAGCAGGTTAAACATTCACTCCTTCCACCGCCGGGGTACTGTGGCCGCAGTGTGTACCATCTACAGCAAGTCACCAAGGATTCTTCGACAGCGCCTCCCAAACCCGCAATCTACACCAGCTAGAAGGACAAGGAGAGCAGGTGGATGGGAAGACCATCACTTCCAAGCTCCCTTCCAAGTCACATACCATCTTGACTTGAACAAATATCGCTGTACTTTCATCATTGTTGGGTCAAAATCCTGGAACTCCCTACCTACCTATAGAATCATAGAATGGTTACAGCACAGAAAGAGGCCATTCGGCCTGTCAAGCCCGTGCCAGCTCTCTGCAAGAGCACTTCAGCTAGACACACTGCCCCGCCCTTTCCCCGTAGCCCTGCAAATTTTTTCCTTCAGGTACTTATCCAATTCCCTTTTGAAAGCCACAATTGAATCTGCCTCCACCACCCTTTCAGGAAGTGCATTCCAGATCCTAACCACTCGCTGCGTAAAAAAGTTTTTCCTCATGTCGCCTTTGGTTCTTTTGCCAATCACCTTGAATCTGTGTCCTCTGGTTCTCGACCCTTCTGCCAATGGGGACAGTTTCTCTCTATCTACTCTGTCTAGACCCCTCATGATTTTGAATACCTCAATCAAATCTTCTCTCAACCTTCTCTGCTCTAATGAGAACAACCCCAGCTTCTCTAGTCTATCCACGTAACTGAAGTCCCTCATCCCTGGAATCATTCTCGTAAATCTTATCTGGACCCTCTCTAAGGCCTTCATATCCTTCCTAATGTGCGGTGCCCAGAATTGAACACAATACTCCAGTTGAGGCTGAACCAGTGTTTTATAAAGGTTCATCAGAGCTTCCTTGCTTTTGTACTCTGTGCCTCTATTTATGAAGTCCAATATCCCGTATGCAATTTTTAACCGGTTTCTCAAACTGCCCTGCCACTTTCAATGATTTGTGCACATATACCTCTAGGTGTCTCTGTTCATGCACCCCATTTAGGATTGTACCCTTCAGTTTATATTGCCTCTCCTCCTTCTTCCTACCAAAATGTATCACTTCGCACTTTTCTGCGTTAAATTTCCAAAACATGAATTAATGACATGCCACAGTGCACTCTGAGAATTAATGCTCAAATAACATGAGCATTAACACTAATGGCCACAGTATGTTCTACCTTGTTATTTCTTCTGGTAATGCACTAATTAATGTAGTCACATAAAATTCCTTTGTGCGCTATTTTAGCATAGTTGTTAGCATTTATTTGGCTTAACAACTGTATTAAAATAATGCACAAAGGAATTTGATGCAAGCACAAATAAACATGAATTAACTGATATTAAACCTCTTGGGGGTTCTATTTTTCCCTTGTAGGAAATAAGCAAATATCATTTGTACATGCAAAAATGTATGTTGTCATTTGTGTAACTGCCAATAATGTGCTGTTTATGTGTTTACACTGTTTGCAATTTTATACTAATATATTTGTACATGCGTAGGATCTTTCCATACAGCAGTTTTTTGCAACTCATGAACACACTAATTATCTGCTTTATATCCCACATGTAATTTTTTTGTCTCTGATTACATGGGCAAATTGCACCGGTAATGAGACCTGATTGAAGAAGATATTAAGTGCATGTGAAACTGCTAAACATTTACAGCATTGCTACGTCATTGGCCCACATAAAAGATAGGAGACTGTTTTTCATTGAAATGCAGACACAGGAGAGGGAAATGAAATGTAAGGGTGGATATCTGGTCCTGCTTCAAAGTCAATGGAACCAGATTACAGCGGACATTTTGTGAGGTTGTATTGTGTACCTCTTGTCTGGATTTAACATGATTGAGGATTGATTTAAGAGGATGTCGGAGCCCAGCATATGAGTGCTAAAGACAAGGCTGAAGCATTCGCAAACATCTTCAGCCAGAAGTGCTGAGTGGATGATCCATCTCGGCCTCCTCCTTAGGTCCCCACCATCACAGAAGCCAGTCTTCAGCCAATTCGATTCACTCCATGTGATATCAAGGAACGGCTTAGCACACTGGGTACAGCAAAGTCTATGGGCCCTGACAACATCCCACTGTCCTGCTGAAGACTTGTGCTTCAGAACTAGCTGCACCTCTAGCCAACCTGTTCCAATACAACTACAAGACTGGCATCTACCCGATAATGTGGAAAATTGCCCAGGTATGTCCTGTCTACAAAAAGCGGCACAAATCCAATCTGGCTAATTACCGCCCCAGCAGTCTACTCTCAGTCATCAGCAAAGTGAAGGAAGGTGTCACCAACAGTGCCATCAAGCAGCACTTACGCACCAATAACCTGCTCACCGATGCTCAGTTGGGTTCCGCCAGGACCACTCGGCTCCAGACCTCATTACAGCCTTGGTCCAAACATGGACAAAAGAGTTGAATTCCAGAGGTGAGGTGAGAGTGACTGCCCTTGACATTGTAAGAACACACCATTTGCTGTAAATTTTGATGCAACTTGACCAAACTTAAAAAGTTGACCACATTTTATGTACCTTCATGCTTCGTGAGGAGAAAAGATTGGTTGATGTGAGAACTTTGCAAAATAAGATGCTGTGGTTGTAAGCTGTGAAAGCTACCAACTGTCTTTCAACAGATATGGAAAACAAACTTTTAAAGTTCTGTGGGAACAGACTATTGAGCTGTGGAATCAGTGCAAAGACAAAAACATCTTCAAACTATGGAATGTAACCGGCCTTGAAACCCACGGAGGCTCAATGAACTATTGATAAGAAGAACTGAAAAACAACTGATGACCATTATCCGTATAGTTAGAGACACGTACGCAATGGGAGGGTTGCCAAGTTTTGGGGTATAAAAGATGCTGTAAATTGACCACTCGCTGCTGCAGCCGGGCGACCTGGTCAGTTGCCATATATCATACGTCTAGTCACTGCCGGATTGACCACTCACCAGTGTTGGTACGTATGTGGTGTTTTGCTTGAGCTTAAAGCAAATGGATAGCTCTGTGTATGCTGAGGTATAATTAGAAATTATTATATGCTACATAACTATTGGATGCCTGCTTGTAATCTCTTGCTGATTTTTAAGTAAAAGATGTTTCACAGAGTCATTGGGTTTTATGTTGTCTGTTTGACGAGTCTGAACTTTGGAAACTGTTTGACGAGGTGAGGGGCGATTTCCGCACGTCTTACAGATTTTGGCGCCCGTACAGGGACCCGTTCAGAGCAGACAATGGCAAAGACAATGGATGAGTTAGTCACTAAGTATGTGACAGGGAAGTTGCCTCTTTGAGAGAGAAGTAGATCCGGGTCATTATAGATGGTGATGATCCAGTATTGGAGGCTGAACAGTGGACACAAGGGTCCATGTGTCGGCCAAGGGTAAGGAAATCCATTTGGTTATTCGCCTATCAGAGGCAGGTTAAATCTGATGAAAGGGTAAAGATCAAGTTAAGAAAAGAAACAGAAGAAAAAAGGGAAGGTAGAAACAGGCTCGAGGAAAAGAGGCAGTGTAATAAAAAACAATACCTCGAGAGCCAATGTAATCAGGATCAGTGCCTTGTCAAAAGAACTATCCAAACAGAGACATTGGGCAGAGCAGGCAGAAAAGGTCCTGAAGGTTGCGTTTAGGGTCACCCAGAAACAGGCTCTTGAGGAATGGAGTGCTCGTGGGGACCACACTGAATGTAATAAGCAGATTAAGAAACTGGAGATGAAGAATAAAGAGCAGGAGAGAGTGGGAGATAAAGAGGGAAAAAGATCTGCGTTGTAGGCTAACCAATCTGAAAACTCAGCAAAGGAAGGGAAAAAACGGATTTGCGGAGCCAGGAAAAGCTGCTGAGACGACAATTTAAAAAAAGGAACAAAAGAGAAACGTAAAATTTTACCAACACGGAAGCTATCAGCTTCTGTGCTGAGACAAATAAAACACAAGATTTGCTGAGTGAAAGGAACCTTAAAAGATGCTGGAATTTCAGTTTGTGTGAAGGTGTGTGTTAAAGTGTGGAAGATTTCCTGACTATGAATTTTAAGAAGTTACAGTATTCCTTTTGTCTGAAAGTCTGTCTTTGAATGAAAGTGTCTGTTGTGTTTGTTTTAGCTCCACCCACTTTTCTGTGCATGGAGCTAAAAGCCGTTTAACCCTTTGTTGGATGTTGAAAGTTTTAAAAGAGTGTCGATGTGTTAAATATGTTCATTTCAATTTGATTGTCCACCTAAAAGTGGAGAAACTTTGTGATTTGCATTATTAAGTTAAAAACACTGCTGTGGATGTATTTTGACTGGGATGGCTTGTACAGCAAACTGTAAATCAGAGGCAGTTTGTTTTAACATAGATAAGCTTCAGCCTTGAAGTTATGGTTGCCATGGTTTCTGATCATGTCTGGTAGAAAATGAAAAGAGACTTTTTGAAAGTACTTTGTTTTACAAAAAATTGCTATTGTTTGATATTATTTTAAATCAATTTGAACGTTTACAAAGCATTGTCTTCTAAATTTGGTTACTGCAAGTCCAAAACGCCCACTTTCTAAGTTTTTGACACGTAGCCTATGGTGAAATAAAGAAAGGAGAAAAGGAAAAGCTCTGTCCCTTTTCTACTTTCAGTGTAGTGATGTCTGAAAAAACCTTGTATGAATGTTTCAAAAGCTACAAGCTGAGGGAAGCTTCTCCCTCTTTTTCAAGCGGTGCTGGTTAGTTTAAGATATTGGTTTGAATTGAATTGGAGTTATTGAGGTTAATTAACCTAGTAAAACCAGACTTTTATTGTGGCCACAGTGAAATTTTGGTTGGTATAAATTGTGTGAAAGCCTCTAGTTCTGGACATGAGGCAATCATATCAACAATTGGTATTTTTGAAATTTCTGACCAATTTCAAGTATGTGTGACCAGGAAAAAAAAATAGAAATGCTATTGTTGTGTGTGGAGTTGTTTCACAAAATGTGTATGATGTCTGATGTTTTAACCTGCTGGATTGAATTGATCACAAGCTGACATTGATTGATGGTATCTGGGTTTGTCTTCTTTTGAAAAAAAAAGTTAACTAACCTATTAAATTGTGAAAACACAACTGTCTTTTTCGATCGGGAAAGTTTAAAAAAATTTTTATGTGAAGTGATGCAATTGCGTGCATCTGACAATTTGCTCCGCCTTCTTACAAACCCTGCAAAGGAGTTAACCCTTTCTGCTGACAGCTGTATTTTTTTGAATTCACCACACAACAACTTTTTATTGCTGAATGAAATTTAAAGATATTGGACATTATTAAATTTAAGGTTTTTAATTTGAGTGGATGTTTCCCCACAGTGACAGAAGGGAATCAGGAATTGACGAATTAGCCCATTGGGCTCGTAGGAAAGCCACAATGGATTGTCTGTTTTTTCTTTTAAGCAGGGGGCCAGATGAGTGTTGATGGTGCAAGATTGCCAGGTGGGTAGAAGCCTTCCCGTGCAAGTCGGCCACAGCATAGTGGACAGACAAGACCCTAGTTAAAGAGGTATTCTCCAGATGGGGACTTCCTCGCATGGTAGAGTCAGACCAACAAAGTCATTTCACAGGTCAGATAATGCAAGCCATTCTGAAATTGCTTGGAATTTAAGGGAAATGGCACGTGACCCACAACCCACAATCATCGGGGATTGTGGAAAGAATGAACCGTACATTAAAATTGGCTCTGCGTAAAAAATTGAATGAACAGCACACTAAGTGGGATGAGGTACTTCCACTAATCCTCATGGGGATATGTAGCAACAGATCCAAAGGAACGGGTCACTCCCCTCATGAATTGGTAACGGGGAGACCCATGCGAACCCCCACACACCTGTTAGTCCCCACTCTGACTAATAAACAAATTAAAGAGGTGACTCGGGACAAATTCCTGAGCGACCTGTGGGGAACTTTAAAAGAACTGAACTTGAGGGCTGCCTACAACATTGGGAAGGTTCACCAACGCAACCAAATACACCTGACTCCCAGTAAACCCCAGGAATGGGAAGTATGGAGCCAGGTAATGGTACGAAACTATGCGAGGATGGGAGTCTTTGAACCCCTCTACAAGGGGCCGTATAGCATTTTTGATAAAGCTAGTCCCATGGTGTATGTGGTTCAGTTACCTAAGAAAATGAAATGGTTTCATATTAACCAGATGAAGCTTTTTCAGCCCACTAGCAGGTCCAGAAGACAGCAAGCTATGATTATGAGCATGGTGAGCAGAATTTTTGCTCTCCAGTGGGATGATGAAGAAGGGGTGCCTAATGGGACATCCCCACCCAATGAGGTGCCCTTGCCTGAAATGGCGTCTCCACAGGTACAGTATGATTCAAATGAAGGTGGACAGGACATGGGAACTGTAGAAACCTCCTCATCCCCAGGACCGGAACCACCTCCTGTCCGCAGACAAATCCAACAGACCCCTCCTACCCCACGGCAGCGTAGTAAAAGAAATAAAAAGACACCCTTGAAGTATCACCAGTGGTAGGAGTCGAAAATTGCCCAATGCAGAAAAAGAAATGTAGGAAGCCCCCTTTTGTTTCGTTTAAAAAAAATACATTAGTAATGAAAGCCTGAACTAATGGGTGTACGTAGGGTGCAAGGCCGGGAGTAATACTATGTTTTTGTCCCTTATCCCCACAGGCCAGAACAAGACAGAGAAAGACGGGGCGGCTATTTTTGTTGTTGTGTGGCATAGCGCTCCATCTCAAAAGGGCAGCAGCAACACATGAGGGAGCATCCAGCGATTCAAGTTACGACAGTCAGATTACCATTGCCCCCGTAACTCCGCCCCGAGGTATCGCTCGGGAGGTTACCCTCCGATCCATCAAGGGTACGTACGGCACAAGTTGTTCAGGAATAGCACGAGTAATCACATATGCGGTCCAAGAAGGGAGGGGAATATGTGTAAAGTGTAAGAGTGGAACTACAAGTCAGCCGCGTGTATGGTTCATTCAGGCAAAAGCGGGTGACAATACCAGTTACCACCAGATAGGGGATCCTTGGGGGCACAATGGGAGCCCAACTCAATTGGAAGACAATGGAGAAACCATGTTGTGTTGGCCACGATGGTGGCAAGAGCACGAGGGAATCTGTGGGTGCGTAAACCCTTCGGGGTCGCCATCTAACCATACTTTCGTATCCACAGAGCCGCTTTGTGGAGATCCCGTCCACTGGATAGGCAGGAAAAGTATCCAAGCGAATGGAATAGATGACAGGGGTCCCTACCAATGGTTTGTGTAAGGGGAGGGAAGGCCATGTAGGGGTTGGAAGAGTTGCTCACATTATCATGTGCAGCAATGTGAAAACGCAATAATACACATGGTGAAATTGAAAGTCCGTCCTAAACTTCCCCTCCCTACAAATAAAACACAACCACGGGAAGAACAACAGGAAACCCGGGTTGTCTGCACCAAACACACCCCGGGACCGACAAATGGGTTGGTGGTAATCCCAACTTGGATGATATTGTACCATGATGTGCATCACAAGGTGGTGCCGGTAATATTGAATCTGACTGAGGTGGGACTACCGAACTGGTGCAAGCCAGAGACAACGCGGTTATATGGGAGGATGATGCGGGAATTAATGGAGGGATTTTGGAAAGGGCAGCACAACACTGGCGGAATCGGATTTGGAGCCATTAAATTACAAGGGCTCAGGGGATGGTAATGGATTTAACGATACCTTGGGGAATAATAGTACCAAGATCATTGAAGAAAATGATGTTGGTTACGGGATTAAAGGGAATCATATCAGAAGGTGACGAGGTCTGATAAATGATGCAGCAACTGTTTTTAATACCTCCCTCGTTAATAGCCTTGATTTAGCTCATTTGGATCAATCCGTAGAGGCAGTTAGAAATCGTTTAAAGGAAATTTTGAACAAAATGAATGGTCTAGAACAGGAGGAATTGGAAGAGGACCAAATTATGACCATTCATATTTAGGGGGAGAAATTCAGTATCGCCCCGTTTGGGGCGCAATTATTGGCCGGGCGCAAAGTTTAGCGCCTGACGCCAATTATCACCTCCGACTGCAAACTTGGCTTTTATCGCCCCTGGAGGTGATTGGAGCACTAAATCAGGCGTGGCACACCTGTCTTAAGGCGCAAAGGCCGAGAAGCGAGGCGCTAACTCAGAGCGCGGGCGCAGTGCAGGTGATGTTAGTTAGCGATGGAACACAGACACACTGGCGCCGGCCAGTTCTTAAAGGGGAGAGTTGATTTTGTTCTCCAGTCACACCCTGCTCATTGGAGCCTTGAATCTCGGCCTGGAGAGACCTGTGCCTACATTTTCCAGCCAAGGACTATGGAGAGGGTGAGAGAACGAGCTCAGCGCTTCAGCGAGCGGGCCTTGGAGGCTCTGGTTGGCGCGGTGGAGTGCTGAAGATCTATACTCTACCCTGAGAGTGACAGAAGGCCTTTGCCGCGCGACTACAGAAGAGTGTGGAGGGAGGTGGCTCAGCACGTCTTCTCCAGGAGCATGGTGCCCAGGACCCATAATCAATGTCGCAAAAAAGTTCAACGACCTCACTCGGGTCGTCAGGGTGAGTAACTTTTTTTCAATACCTCTCTATCCCTCCATTTCAACCTCATTCTATGGCCAGAGGGTCTTAAAACCCCAATGCTCAACACTCATCCAACACCTATGGCCCTCTCATGAAACACACACGCACATTCCACACCTTGCATACAGTAAGGGCTATTCAACTATGGGAGGCACATCAGGCAAGACCATGGCTGTATATTTACTCAGACGGCGTCCTTTTTCTTGCAGGCCAAGCTATCTCATAACAGGAGACTGCAGCAACGGACAGGTGGAGGGCGGCCTCAGCTGCAACCCCTCAGCGATCTTGAGGCGCGCACCCACAGGATTGTGGCAAGCCAGGTGATCGGTCCCGTCGCCCCTGGAGAGGCCGACCCCATTCGGGACAGCAATGGTAAGGTCATCAGCTTTCTCTCCTCTCTCATTCCACTTGTCCCTCATGACACCTGCCTTTGACACTTTCAATCCAACTTACTAAATCGCTGCACTCCTTCCTCCCTTACTGCCCCCCTGTCCTCACGCTAAAGCCACTCTTGTACCTCCCTGCTTTCAGATGGTGATTCACCAGCTGAGGAGACGGGCCCTCAAGCTGCCAGTGGGAGCGAAGCCGCAGGCGAGGAGGAAGAGGAAGCCGGAGCATCAGCGCCACCCTCTCCCGAGGAAGCCCATGCCCACACTGGGAACACGCCTTCCCTGGAGGGGAGCAGAGGGGAAGGGTCTGATGAGGGTGAAGCTCCGGGACCCAGTGGGCTGCAGCAACGCGATGTGGCTAGGGAAGCTCGGGGGCGTTCTCCCCAGAGGGAGAGTAGTCCAGAGAGTCCTGCTGCACTGGACGCAGAGGTGGAGCGGCTCATCGCTGAAATGAACACCCAGGCAGTGGACATGCACACTCAGCTCATGGGTGCAGTGGGAAGGGTGCCCGAAACCATTGATGCCCTGGCAAGGAGTGTGGAGCACTTTGCTGTAGCACAGGCGGATGCCACGCAAATGCTTAGTGCTGCAATTCAGTCACTGGCTGCCGTGATCCAATCTCAGACTGCTCTCATGCAGTCTCAGATTGAGGCCACGCAAGCACTGACTGCTGCCATTGTCACTGGTTCGGACACATTTCCCCAGGGCTCTCACCGCACCGCAGCAGGCCAGCAATCTGTGCTCCAGCAGATTGCTCTGGATGCTGAGGTGTTGCCCCGTGGGAGTGCCAGTGTGACAGTCGAGCAGGGAGTTGCTGTCCTCTCTCAAGATGACAGCATTCCTGCTGCCACGGAGGAGCAGTAGGGTGGGAAGGGAGGAAGTGCGCAAGGGAAGGAGATCACTCTCGAAGGGCAAAAAGTAGGAGGTGTGACGAAATGTTGGTCAATTTTTTATTAAAGGCCGAGGTTCGTGTTCAAACTTTTGTTTAGTGTTTTGGACATTATCTCCAGGTTGTGAGAATCGGTTATGTTAATTAATGATTTTTTGTGTTTGTTTCTATTAGTTTGTCATGAAGAAATGACACACACAGAGTTTATAAAATAAAAAAGTTTTTGTATTCAAAATGTACAGGTTTGGCCTTTGGAATCATTGCTGCCTTGGCCGGCTTTGGGGTTGTGGGTTGCTTTCATTTGAAGAGATCGCAAAGTCTCTGTTTGAAGAATGGACTTAGTCGAGTATATTTTGTGGACTTTATGGGATTTTTCTGAGGGTATTTTCCCTGTGATGGGATCACCCTGTGCAGATATGTGAAAAACTGGTTTGTTAAAACTCCAGAGAACGCATAGCAGTTGGCTGTGACAAAAGAACTGTCAGTCATCCAGAATGTATAGGTTCGCCCGACAGTCCTGGAAAAAGGAAGGGGGCCATTGACCCGTTGAACTTGAACCTGTTAGAAAGCCACTCTAATATGCAAAAGCACTTCTCACCTCCATCTCAGAAGAGAAGCAGAACAATGAACCCACTGGCCTAGCCAGCCGGAGAGGAGCCAGTTTTTCCCAACACAAAGACCGAGAGATGTCCCAGACTTAGGACCAATCACGGAATACTCATGCGTCTGAGGATGACCCATCACAGAGTGCTTAGAAACAAAAGGATTTTAAAGATTGGCGGGAAAGATAGGGGTAGCGAGACTCCTCTAAAGATAGACCCTTTCCCACCGTTCTCTCTCTCTCTCGCTCTCTCTGCACCAAGATCGACCTAACAAGAAGTACCAGAGGAAGAAGCAGCTAAGCGGAGCGATCGAGACCGACTGTGTGTGGGGGTAAGCATGGTCTCGAGTGTCCCAAGCCGGTAACCAGAGGGCTCAGAGTTTTTCTCAGAAGTGAAGCTTTTGGGCTGTTCCTGGGTGGGAGCTTCGTTTGGTTCAGCCAGGCGAAGGGGCTGATGCGACTGATAATTCGTTGGTAGAGGTGGAGTTAGAGTCCACCATAGCAACAAGGGAATTACTGCTTGTCATAGTCCCCAGTTGGGTACTGTATGTATGTTGTTTGTAACCTGAATTTTTATTCTCCACAGAGACAGTGATTTCGTTTAGTAGTACATGTTTTAGCCAGTGTATGTTAGACCAAATAAGTATAAGTATGATTTTTCACCGAAGCATTCCTGTCCGTGACTTATTTCATTTACACTCTGAATAATAATTCCCGGGTATAGAACTTTCGTAAAGCGGGGGCGATTCGAACTGTCTGTCTAGCAATTGGGCTAGGATCAAAACCGCTTACATATTCATGTTGTTTTCCATGCCAGAAGCTATTTCCTGAGTAGGGGCCTAGAAGCGACTTGTTATCAGTCGTTGACGGACGGCCCTTGCAGTTTCAACATTGTGGGCCTCCCTCCCGCCTTGGTGCTGCTGCTGATCATCCTCCTCCTCTTCCTCTCCTCTGGTGGTGCACAAGGCCTGGTGGCATTGGCTGGGTCCTGAGGATTGCCAGGTTATGAAAAATGCAGCACACAACTATGAAGAGGGAGACTTGCTCAGGCGAGTACTGCAGGGCTCCTCCTGAGTGGTCCAGACAGCGGAACCGTTGCTTGAGCAAGCTGATCGTTTGCTCAATGATGTTCCTGGTGGCGAGATGGCTCTCATTGTACCGCAGCTCAGCAGGGGTGTTGGGGTTACGGAGCGGTGTCATCAGCCAGGTGCAGAGTGGATAACCCTTGTCCCCGAGGAGCCAACCACTTGACTAATGCGGTGCCTGGAAACGGTCTGGCACACCAGTCTGGTGCAGGATGAAAGCATTGTGGCTGCTGCAGGATAGCGGGCATTGTCGGCGAGTATCAGCTGTCTGTAGTCACAGACCAACTGGACGTTTAAGGAGTGGAACCCCTTGCGGTTTTGGAAAACCTCTGCATTCTCATGCGGTGCCCGCAATGTCACATGCGTGCAGTCAATGGTGCCCTGCACCATGGGGAAGCCCTCTATCGTCGCAAAGCCCAATGCGTGTTCATGCTGTTTGGCCCGGGTCATCGGGAAAGAGATGTACTGATGTCTCCTTTTATAGAGGGCATTTGTGACCTGATGGATACAGCAATGGACCGCGAACTGGGAGATATGGCGATGTCCCCAGTAGCTGCTTGAAAGGAGCCAGTGGCATAAAAATTCAGAGCCACTGTGACCTTCACTGCCACCGACAGAGACGTCCTGGTCCTCAGTTGAGGCTGCAGATCTGGCTGCAGCAGGTGGCAGAGCTCAGTGACCACCTCCTTGCTGAAGCGCAGCCTGCGCAAACACTGCTCCTCAGACAAATGAATGTAGGAGAATTGTTCCCGGAATACCCTGGGAGGGTAAGGTCTCCTGTGCAGAGGCCTGTTGGCCCTCCAACGTCTGGCCATGATTGCCACTCTCTCTCTGCGTCTCTGTTGCCTCCGATTCTGCAGGCGGAGGATGACGCCCCCAATCAGTGCAGCCCCCACAGTCTCTTGGCAATCGAAGTAATGAAGGTGAAACTCAAAAGTACCTGCAAAGTGATGCTCAGTAGCCAAAACTACGTCACACAGTGTTGACTTATGCAGAAGTCGCTCTCTCTCTCTCAGAATCTCTCTCTCTCTGTCAGAATGAGTGGTGCAAAAATGTCTACCACAGAAAAAGGCAGGAAGAGGGCGCCTTTAAATAGCGCCCACCCAGCCCCTCACTGACTGGCAAACGTTCCAGTTTCCCTGTCGTTGCTTGCGGCAGGCAGAAAGGAGGGGGGCGCCACTCAATTTCCGGTCCGTGGCGCCATCAGGGCGTTGCACGCTTGACTGACGTCACGATCTGCGGGTGTAGGACATCGAGGCGGTAAACTTTTGTGCCGCCGCAAAAACTCTGGTCAATTTCGCGAGCGGCGCAAACATCGCCGCGCCCGGGCGCTAGTTGCTTTGCGCCCCATTAACGGGAGGCGCAAACCAACCGAATGTTTCCCCCTTAGAATCCCATGCTAAAAAGATAAATCAAATTTTAAAGGAGGATTGAGTGAGGCCATGTGAAATGATATGTGTGTAATGTATGGATCTTGGTTAGTGCAACAAGCCCATGAAAACCTGCAGAGCATTGCTGAGGGGAAGCTCCCCTCATGGGTGACTGATCGACACCTGAGGGCAATGTCCATTTACCAATTTACCATGAATATGTGTAAAGTCAGGGGGTTGGTACAGGTCTACCCGGTGAACATGAATGCCATTTGCAGGAACAAAACAACATCATGCCTGTTCGGAATGGTATTGTATTATCCCATTCTGCCCGAAAAGGTGACCCCAAACCCTCTGTCCACGTGGAGAACATAGGAGTACGTCAGAGAGATCACTTAATAAGGTATGACCAACCCCCGAAGTACGTGACCCAAGTGATGGGGCCACATGGGTAGCCCCAGATCTTACCGGGTGTGTGCAAACTCGGGACACATTCATCTGCCCTTATGACATGGTAGAACAGGCAGCCCCTGTGTGTGGGTTTGATTGGGATGGGATAGAATGGAACTGCACCATGAAAGTGATGGCGGGACAGCATTTCCCCGTACGATCTGCGTATCGAGTGAAGGGTGAATATTGTGTCACCACCATACACCGGGAATACCAGCATGGTAACAACCTGACTTGTCCTGATGCGGCGGTAATCTTTGTTTTACCCCAGTCCGACCTGTGAGACTTGGGGCGTGGGTTTTATTAAGCATTTATTCACACAGGCAAGTAGATATCGCTGTAGAAGATGAGTTAAAAGAGCAATTACACCCGTATGTAACTCGATTCGGCTATGCCATTCCACCTCCGTCAGAACACTTGGTAGAGTTAATGGGACGCATTAGTCAGTCCCAAAAGCACTTTTATACCCTGGCCCAGAAAAATCGTGAACTGTGTAAAATGATCTCTAAGGTCGGGGACGATTCGTCCTGGTGGGATATCGATATGAGTATTGAGGTTCATCCCTGGATAAGATTTATCTCCCACGTTTTGGTCATTGTTCAATTGGTGATTGTATTATATTTACTAATGATAACTTGTGAAGTCAACAGGAGATGCAAGCAACAAGAATGGATTAAACTGTTGCAGAAGACGCCGAAGGAAGAAGACACCACCTACGAGTTGTAAGTGGCTGTGACCCTTAGGGGTAAAAATTCAGTTGGTTGCGCCTCCCGTTAGCGCCTTAAGAGGGCGCTAATGGGGCGCAAAGCCGCTAACGCCCGGGCGCAGCGATGTTTGCGCCGCTCGGGAACTTAACTAGACATTGTGCGGCGGCGCTAAACTTTACCGCTGCGACCACCTGCGCGCGCAGATTGTGACATCATTCCATGGTGCAACGCCCTTGTGGCGCCCCGGAGCGGAAATTGAGTGGCGCCCCCTGCCTTACCGCCTGGCGCATCCAACGACCGGAAGACTGGAACGCTATCAATCGCTGTGGGGCTGGGGGGGGCGCTATTTAAAGGGGGCCTCTTCCTGTCTTTTTCTGTGGTTGACATTTTTGCACCACTCGTTCTGAGAGAGAGAGAGAGATTCGGAGAGAGAGAAAGAGAGACTTCTGCATTGAGTCAACGCTTTGTGAGGTAGTTTTGCCTACTGATCCTAACTTCGCTGCTACTTTGGTTGCTGTCCTTCATAACTTTGCTTGCAAAGAGACTATGGGGGCTGCACTGATTGGGGATGTCGTCCTGCTCCAGCTGAATCGGAGGACACAGAGACGCAGAGAGAGAGTGGCAATGATGGCCAGATGGAGGAGGGCCAACAGGCGTATGTACAGGAGAGCTTACCCTCCCAGGGTATATCGTGAACAGCTCTCCTACATTCATATGTCTGAGGAGCTGTGTTTGCGAAGGCTGCGATTCAGCAAGGAGGTGGTCATTGAGCTCTGCCACCTGCTGCAGCCAGATCTGCAGCCTCAACTGAGGTCCAGGACGTCTCTGTCGGTGGCAGTGAAGGTCACAGTGGCTCTCAACTTCTATGCTACTGGCTCATTTCAAGCTGCTGCTGGGGACCTCGCCAATATCTCCCAGTTCGCGGTGCATTGCTGCATCCGGCAGGTCACAAATGCCCTCTTTAAAAGGAGACGAGAGTTCTTCTCTTTCCCCATGACCCCAGACAAGCAGCGTGACCGCGCTCTGGGCTTTGCGAGGATAGCGGGCTTCCCCATGGTGCAGGGCGCCATTGACTGCACGCATGTGGCTTTGCGTGCTCCACATGAGAATGCCGAGGAATTCCGGAACAGAAAGGGGTTCCATTCCTTGAATGTTCAGTTGGTCTGTGACCACAGACAGCTGATACTCGCTGTCAATGCCCACTATCCTGGCAGCTGCCATGATGCTTTTATCCTGCGCCAGACTACTGTGGCAGAACTTTTCGAGGCACCGCATCAGCCAGTTGGTTGGCTTCTCGGGGACAATGGGTATCCATTGAGCACCTGGCTGATGACACCGCTCTGTATGCCCAACACCCCTGCTGAGCTGCGGTACAATGAGAGCCATCAAGCTACCAGGAACATCATTGAGCGCACAATCGGCGTGCTGAAGCAACGGTTCCGCTGTCTCGACCATTCTGGAGGAGCCCTGCAGTACTCGCCTGAACGAGTATCCAACTTCGTAGTTGTGTGCTGCATGTTGCATAACATGGCAATCCTCAGGACCCAGCCAATGCCACCAGGCCTTGGAGCACCACCAGAGGAGGAGGAGGAAGAGGAGGAAGAGGACGAGGAGGATGATCATCAGCAGCACCAAGGCGGGAGGGCGGCCCACAATGGTGAAACTGCAAGGGCCGTCCGTCAACGGCTGATAGCAAGCCGCTTCTAGGGCCCCTGCTGTGGAAATGGCTTCTGCCATTGCTAACAACATCAATGAACCCAGCACGCAACCCCTAAGCCGGCCAAGGCACCAATAATTCCAAACACCAACCATGTATATTTTGAATACAGAAACTTATTTATTTTACAAACTCTGTGTGTGTCAATTCCTCATGACAAACTCATAGAAATAAACACAAAAAACAGTCAATAACATAACTGGTTCTCACAACCTGGAGATAATGTCCAAAACACTAAACAAATGTTGGACCACGAACCTCGGCCTTTAATAAAAAAATGACCAGCATTTTGTCACACCTCCTACTTTTTGCCTTCGAGGGTGATCTCCTTCCCTTGCGCACTTCCCCCCTTCTAACCCTACTGCTCCTCCGTAATGGGACCTCAGTGGCTGCAGCAAGGCTGGTGGAAGGCTGCTGATTGTCAGACCCTGACACTGCAGATGCCCCTGAAGGACGGCCTCGACCAGTTCTGGGCCTGGAGGGCCCGGCTGCAGACTGCACCAACTCTGCATGGGCGGCAGCAGTCTGTCCTACAGGCGGTGGCAAGTGCAGTGGAGAAGTGACAGTGTTGGCAGCAGGAATGCTGTCATCGTGAGAGAGGACAGCAACTCCCTGCTCGACCGACACACTGGCACTCCCACGGGGCAGCACTTCAGCATCCGGAGCAATCTGCTGGAGCACAGATTGCTGGCCTGCTGCGGCGCGGTGAGAGCCCCGGGGAAATGTGAACGAACCATCGAGGATGGCAGCAGTCAGTGCTCGCGTGGCCTCAATCTGAGTCTGCATGAGAGCAGTCAGAGATGGGATCACGGCAGTCAGTGACTGAATTGCAGCACTAAGCTTTAGTGTGGCATCCGCCTGTGCTACAGCGAAGTGCTCCACACTCCTTGCCAGTGACTCAATGCATTCGGGCACCCTTCCCACTGCACCCATGAGCTCAGTGTGCATGCCCACCGCCTGGGTGTTCATTTCTGCGATCAGCCGCTCCTCCTCTGCGTCCATTGCAGTAGGAGTCTCTGGCCTACTCTCCCTCTGGGGAGAAGGCCCCCGTTCTTCCCTACCCCCATGGCGTTGCTGCAGCCCGCTGGGTCCTGGAACTTCACCCTCATCAGACCCTTCCCCCTTGCTCCCCTCCAGGGAAGGCGTGTTCCCAGTGTGGGCATGGGCTTCCTCGGGAGAGGGTGGCACTGATGCTCCGGCTTCCTCTTCCTCCTCGGCTGCAGCTTCACTCCCACTGGCAGCTTCATGGCCCGTCTCCTCAGCTGGTGAATCACCATCTGAAAGCAGGGAGGTACAAGAGTGGCTTTAGCGTGAGGACAGGGTGGCAGTAAGGGAGGAATAAGTGCAGCGAGTTAGTAAGTTGGATTGAAAGTGTCAAAGGCTGGTGTTGTGAGGGACAAGTGGAAGGACAGAGGACAAAAAGGTGATGACCTTACCATTGCTGTCCAGAACGGGGTCGGCGTCTCCAGTGGCGACGGGACCGATCACCCGGCTTGCCAAAATCCTGTGGACGCACTCCTCAAGATCGCTGAGGGGTTGCAGCTGAGGCCGCCCTCCACCTGTCCGTTGCTGCTGTCTCCTATTATGCGCCAGCTTGGCCTGCAAGAAAAAGGACAGCATCTGAGTAAATATACAGCCATGGTCTTGCCTGATGTGCCTCCCATAGGTGAATAGCCCTTACTGTATACAGCCATGGTCTTGCCTGATGTGCCTCCCATAGGTGAATAGCCCTTACTGTATACAGCCATGGTCTTGCCTGATGTGCCTCCCATAGGTGAATAGCCCTTACTGTATGCAAAGTGTGGAATGTGTGTGTGTGTTTCATGAAAGGGCCATAGGTGTTGGATGAGTGTTGTGCATTGGGGTTTTAAGACCCTCTGTCCATAGAGTGAGGTTGAGATGGAGGGATGGAGAGGTATTGAGAAAAAGCCACTCACCCTGACGACCCGAGTGAGGTCATTGAACTTTTTGCGGCATTGAACATGGGTCCTGGGCACCATGCTCCTGGAGGAGACACTCTGAGCCACCTCCCTCCACACTCTTCTGTACTCGCGTGGCAAAGGCCTCCTGCCACTCTCAGGGAAGAGTATAGATCTTCTGCGCTCCACCGCGCCAACCAGAGCATCCAAGGCCCGCTCGGTGAAGCGCTGAGCTCGTTCTCTCACCCTCTCCATCCTTGGCAGCAAAATGGATTCACAGGTCTCTCCAGGCCGAGATTCAAGGCTGCAATGAGCAGGGTGTGGCTGGGGAGCAAGATGCCCCCCCCCCCTTTAAGAACTGGCCGGCGCCAGTGTGTCTGTGTTCCCTCGCTAACTGGCCGCACCTGCGCTGCCCTCGAGCGCTGAGTTAGCGCCTCAGTGCTCGGCCTTTGCGCCCTAAGACAGGTGTGCAGCGCCTGATTTAGCGCTCCACTCACCTCCCGGGGCGTTAAAAGTGAAGTTTCCAGTCAGTGGCGATAATTAGCGCCAGGCGCTAATTTTTGCGCCCGGACGATATTTGCGCCCCAAATGGGGCGCGACTTAATTTTTCCCTCATAGAGTTCCAAACTTAGTTACAGGTTCTAAGAAAAATAACAATCAGTAAACAATTTCGAGACACATATGGAAAAACTGGAGTGACGTCACTCTGGCCGTTTACGCGGCGCTTTCTTCGTGCACGCGCACGTAACGCTCTCGCCACTCTCCCGTGTTTTCCTGTTTTGTGAGGCGCTTGCCCCTCTTGCAGTGCACGACCAATAGGTACACTACAATTATTACCTGGCATACAACTAAAATGTGGAAGGCTATTCTAATCCAGGAAGGCACTTCAATGTTGGTGAACAGATCCCACCACGGTGGGATTACTATGTCTAGAATTTCTGACCCTATCTCGACGGTCTTTTGCTCAAGGGTATAAAAATGTTTCTGCGAAACCGCAACGGCTTTCAAAAGCTTGGTGAGGTGTACAGGGAGAGGGGGAATGAGGTATCCGAAATGCGCGACGAATCGCTGCAAGTCGGTAAAATTCTCCTTTACTGTTAGATGAACAGTGGATGGTTCAGGGATCGGGACAATTCGCTGCTGTGCCACTTGAACTTCAGCCCTGGGTTTAAAACAGAAACTGCTGTCACTCACCGGACACCAGCTACGGTTTCCATGCTGGTAGTGTTGCGCTGCAGTGGTAACACAATATGTTCCACCCCCGATGTATGCCACCTGCGGAGGCACATGATCTTGTGCCATTGCCTCCATGGTGCAATTCATGGGCTTGGCGCCAGCCGTTCTGAACCCGCACTGTGGTGTTAAAAAGGCATTCAAGTGCTGGGGACACAGGATTATGTGTGCTCCCTGGCCACGACAACCAGACAGATCTGTACCTGTCATCGTTTGCTCCCAGCGGATGACGTAAGGTGGGACCGCTGCGTAGCGAATGTGGGCTCCCCCCTGAATGACACCAATGTTCTCTACCCGATACACTGGGGCGGGCTTTGCTGTGTCGCCCAAAACCGGCATACGTAACACTATACCCATAATGGTATGATTTGACCGTCCGCAGTCCACGGGGACTGGGTATGCTTCTGAAGCTAGCCTGAGCTGGCACGGGCTTAATGCGTTCTGAAAAGGGTGGAGCGCCTGCAGGTGTTTGTTACTTATCCAGGACGGGACCAAACCTTGTTTTAAATCCTCCAAATTACTGCGGCCCTCGCCCAGTAACCACGCCCCGTAAAGCACGCACACCTCGTTCTGCGCAGCCTGATCGGACGCATTCCGATCTTCCCTGATCAGGGCATTTACCGTCCGCGCGTGTTTCTCCAGCTCAGCTATAATCTCTTTTAAGTGTAGTGTCATGGCCTGGTCCTCGTGTAATTCGGACCCCACTACCTTATTTTCGTCTGTAAGAATATTCTTTAATTGTGTTTTTAAACCATTAACCTGGGTCTGCAGCTCCACGTTGTCTAGAGCGTTGACCACAGATGTCCCTGTATTGAAAGCGGTGAACATGTCGTTCACAACACCCCTTCTTTGTCTCCCCACCTGGCCCAAAACTTCATGTGGTGTGGTGTACAAGCTTGTTTTGTCAATCTCCGCAAAATCAAACTCGTAGAATTGTCTAAACATATTGGTCAACAGGACTTGGTACAATTGTTCCGTCTCTTTGGGGCACCACTCTGGCAACCGCACCTCGGTGAGATTTAAAATCACCGAAGCCACCGCGTAATGTACCCCCTGAAATAGTATCTGGTCTGTTGGGACCAGTACCAAACCATTCCCGGGTCCCTTACTGGTTTTAGGGCATTCCGTCGAATTCGTTCCCAGCCATCCCGGCCACCTTCCCTTGTGGAAATAAGTGGCGGTCTCCTCAGCCTCTCGCCTCCCGGTCCCATCTACCGCGATGGGGGCTGTGTCCCCGGAGCATCCAAACACCACGACATCCTTGGTGCGGCCTCGATAGGCCAATCCACATCCAAATGCCACGAGCACTACCAGAATCCGTTCCATCCTTCCTTGGTTCCTGTGATCAGATAACATGAGGTAGCCAGCCTCCCAAGAGTCTCTGGCTTTTGTGAAGGGTGAGCGGGTCCCTTGACCTCGCCTCACATAAAAAGACATGTATGCTGGATAGACTTTAACTATTCCTATCTCTAAACTCCCATCATTTATCTTTACTGTTAAAAAATTTAAACTACAAACTTAACCTGATTTAAAACCTATAAAACTTAAACTTAACTTATAAACTTATGAACTGTACAGTGCCGCCCGTTCCCAGGGCGGCCTACCTAAATTCTGCGAAGGCTGCCACAAGCTTCTCCCAATGGTGGGAGGGCATTGACCCCTCCCTTTGATCGGCTGCAGCCTGTTGCTGCTGCGCTGTGACTGGGCTCTCCCTGGGCTGCCTTAGCCTTGAACCTACGCCTTGGGACACTCTGGGGACTTGACCATATCTTCCTGGGCTGGGGTATCCGACTTGACCTACGGGGGGCTACCGGGGGCAGGAACTCCAGGACCGACGGACCGGGTTTCGAGACTTCCACCGTTGCGACCTGTGGTCTCACCACAGCCGCTGGCTCCGCCTCCCCCGACTCCGCCTCCCTGAACTCAGGATCTGCAGCCTCTGGCACCGCCTTACTTGGCCCAGTAGGCGGCCCTTCACTCGCAGTCCCTACCTCCCTTGAGGGCAAGACTTCCAAGGCGGACGGACTGGGTTCTGAGGCTTCCATCGCCACGCCCTGTGGTCCCACCACAGCCGCTGGCTCCGCCTCCCCTAGCTCCGCCCCCCTGAGTTCGGGACCTGCAGCTTCTGTCTCCACCCTGTGTGGATCTCCATCTGCAGACCCTATCTTCCCTTTACCTGAATCGGGGGCGACCCTTTCGTCGTCCGATTCCAGCTCCTCTTCGCTTGTGTCACTATCTTGGTTGAGCTCCTCGAACTCTTCCTCATCTGACTCCCAACCCCAATAAAGGATCCCACATTTTGCTAGGATGTCCTCTCCCCTGATGCAGGCTGCTTTGCCTGCCTGTGTGCCCTGTGGCCCTACCTGGGGCTGCGAGTCCCCACTCGCAGGTTTGGCCCCTGTGGTTGGCCCTTGCGCACCCGGCTTATACAGTTTGCACTGATTTACGTGGAACCACTTAGTGCGCCGAGGTACCTTTACGGCGTATACCATGGGACTCGCCTTATCTACAATGCTGTAGGATCCCATATACAGTGGTTCCAGACTCCCTACTCTGGCATAGTTTCTGACCATGACCTGGTCTCCTACTTCCCACTCCTGCTTCTTGCGGGGTTCCAGTAACAGGCGATTGCCCTGATGCTGCCTTCCCATGTTCCCAGCCGCCTGCTCATAAACCTGCTTCAGGCGCTCCAAGAGGGTCTGGACGAACTTGTCCCTGCTTACCTCTTGGAGCTGACCTTCAGTGAGCACCAGCGCTAGCACATGGGTAGGGGTTCGCATGATCCTTCCAGTCATCACCTCATGCGGGGAATACCCCGTACCTTTCGACTGACTGGCCCGGATCCCCATGAGGACTAGAGGCAGAACCTCCACCCATTTTTGGGGCGAGTTCATAGTCTCTTTCCTCAATTTCTCCTTCAGGGTCCGGTTCATGCGTTCAACAATCCCGGATGACTGGGGATTGTGCGCTACGTGCCACTTCCCTTCAATGCCCAAAAGCATGAGGGTGTTCTGCATCACCTGGCCGGTGAAATGACTCCCTTGGTCTGACTCCACGAAACGGGGGAGTCCCCACCGCGAGAACACTTCCCGGACCAAGATTTTTGCAGTACCCAGCGCCGTAGCTGTTTTACAGGGGAAGGCTTCCACCCATTTGGTAAACACGTCCACCAAGACGCGGCAGTATTTGTAGCCTCCCTGGGTGGTGGGCAGGGGCCCTATGTAATCGATCTGTATCGACTGCCATGGTCCCTCCACCCTCCTGATGTGCCCCATGGGCTCTTTCCTTTTCTGGGGGTCTGGGTTGTTTGCAGCGCACACGAGACAGCTAGCACAGAACTCGCGGACCTGCTCCCTGAGTCCCGGCCACCATCCCGCCTGCTCTACCCGTTGCCAGGTAACCTCGGGCCCGGGGTGCCCTGCCCCCGGCCCCTCATGAGCCAACTGGAGGAATTCCCTCCTGTGCTGCTGCGGCACAACCCACTGCTCCTCGCGGAACAGCATGCCTTCCTTAACGGAGAGGGTTGCCGTACTGTACGGACCCTCTACCTGCTTGCCCTCAGCGATGGTTCTGAGAACTGCTTTTAGGGCGGGATCCTGGTTCTGGACGGTCTTAAGGTCTAGGGGCAATGCTACCCTGGTGTTCCCGGGATTCCCGTCCCTGCCTTGGATCGCTGCCACGGGTCCGGGCCCATAGGGGTCCCAGAAAATGCCGTTACGGGCACCCTCCCTGGCTAGTGCATCCGCCTGCTGGTTGCCCTCCCCACGGGGCTCTGTGGAGGAGTGAGCCTTCACCTTATGGATGAAAATCTCCCCTTCCTCCCCTACTGCTGCTAGGATCTTTTCCAGCAAGGGCTTCATCGTTAAAGGTCGCCCGTCCGCGGAGGTGTATCCACGGCGGGACCAAATGGCCAGGTATTCCGTACACGAATTGCATGTGAACATACTGTCCGAGCAAATCGTGTATGGAGTTGGGAAAGTTTCTGGGTGGGTAACGACATACGCCACCGCAGACAGCTCAGCCTGCTGCGCGCTCATGGTGCTGGGGAGCTTAATCGCCAGGGCGAGGTTTGCCGCAGGGTCATAAACTCCACACCCTGTGAGTCGTTCGCCAGCGGACACTGTGCTGGAACCATCAACATAAATCTCGCGACCTGTGGGATGTATCCCGGCCCGCAAACCTATGTTGACCTCCCACACCCCTTCCACCGAACACTGGTGGGCTGTACCGGGGTATACCAAATTGGCCGCAAGCCTGGGCTCGCAAAGACCTTTAACTCTAAGATCCATCTGGAAAAGGAGAATGGTCCAGCGCGCAATTTGAGCGCTGCTCACGGTCCCATCCTTAATCCTCCCATCTAGAAGCATCTTAGTTGGTGTGTGATGGGTAAGGAGAGTGATGGGAGAGAGCCCTGTGAAGATCGCTGATCTTTTCACAGCCCAATGCGTGGCTAAAAGATGCCTTTCGCAATTGGAGAAACTCCTCTCCACATCCGTTAACACCCTGGTCGAATAGACAACCGGCCTCAGCTTGCCGTGACGCTCTTGGAGCAGCACAGCGCTCAAGCTGTCTCCGCTGGCAGCTACCTCCAGGAAAAACTCCTTCCCCCCATCTATGGCCCCTAAAGCTGGCGCGGTCTGCAAATTCCTTTTTAACTTCTCGAAGGCTGCCTGGCAGCCCTAGTCCCAAGACCACTCCACTCCCTTATGGAGGAGTCGGAGCAGCGGCGCTGCTGTGGCCGCATAGTCTTCGATAAAATCTCTACAGTAACTGGTCAGTCCCAAAAAGGACCTCACACCCCTTATGGTGTTGGGAATCGGTAACTCTTGCACCGATTCCCTCCTAGCCTTATCTATGGCTCTTTCCCCAGCGCGAATGGTCAGCCCCAGGAATTTTACTTCCTGCTGACCGATACGTGCTTTCTTAGGGTTAACTTTAAAACCCTTTCTCGCTAGCAGCTCCAATAACTCGGCTAACAGTGGTCCATGCTCCTCCCTTGAGTCCGTAAATAGGAGCAAATCATCCACGTACTGCACTATCTGATTGGGCTGACTAAACTCCTTTAAACTTCCTGCCATACACTGATGGAAAATACTGGGGCTGTTGTGGAAACCCTGTGGCAAACAGTTCCATGTGTACTGTTGTCCTTTGAAAGTAAAGGCAAACTTATACTGGTCCTCTCGCCGCAGCGGGATGGACCAAAAACCGTTCGAGATATCCAGCACCGTGAACGTGGTCGCGGACGCTGGGATACTCCCTATTAGGTCAGCAACTGCTGCTACCGTGGGCGCGCAGGCGGGAATGTTACTATTGAGGACTCTGTAGTCCACCGTGGCCCTCCACGAATTATCCGGCTTCCTAACCGGCCATAATGGGGAGTTCACGTGTGTGGCTATCGGCCTCAACACGCCCTGCTGCACCAAGGAGGACATTGCTGTCTCGATATCGGGTTCTGCTTCTTTGGGGAAGTTATACTGCTTTTGGGGCCGGGTCATGGGGTCCCCATCTACGCTGACCTCAAACCCGGTAACCCTCCCACAATCGTGTTTGTGGGTTGCAAACGCGTGCATATTATCTGACACGTACGTCTGCATGTCCGTTGGGACATCCGCGACCATAAGCCCGAGGTCGTAGCCTCCGGATGGCTTCATGGTACACAGGGCCCCTTTACCTTCCTCCCCCGGGATTACCACTACCTTGCCTTTTCCACCCTTGGCTCCCCAGAGACAGTGATTCCTAAGGTCCACGAGGATCCCGTGCTCCGATAGGAGATCTGATCCGAGGATGCCTCTCCCACCCTCCTCTTGCCATTTCATCAGTATGCACTTCCACGTGGTGTGGAGTGCTCCTAAATGAATGGAGAGCGGAATGGAGAACGTGCCAGCCTGCTCTTTTCCCGTGAACCCCGCTAATGTGTATGGGACCTTGGTAGACAGTGGTGAGTCAAAGGGGCTATCCGTATGAATCACGGTGCATGAAGCTCCCGTGTCCAACAAATAACTACCCTTCTGCTTCTCTACCTCCATCTCCACCAGGGGTCACTTCCACGCATCATAGCTGAGCGGACACAGGTAGACGGGCTGTGCGGGCTCTAGTCATTGGGTACTGTTGGACGGGGCTGCGGCATCTGCGGGGCCGGTAGCAACTGCCACCCTTCCTTGCGAAATCATGAGGGTCCGCATGGCTCCCAGCATTGATTCTATCGCATCGGGATGGATATGCACACCAGCTCCCTTATCGGGGGCAGGCGCCTGGGCTCGGGCTGCGGGATTTTTATCCCTGGACTCCTTCCAAGGGTTCCTGCAGTTCTTGCGCCAGTGCCCTGTCTTTCCGCACCCGAAACAAGCATTACTGGCTTGTGGGACGCGATTTCCCTCCTGATGCCACTCCCTTAGAGCCGGGGCTGCGGGCCGTGCCTCATGCACCTTTCCCTTGAGGGGACGCGCTCCCGTACTCCTAGTATTATGGTACCCTACCGTGAGTCGATTTAGGACCGACTCCTCAGTTGTGATGGGGTTAGTGGGATCAAACCACGCTTTTGCCTGCTCCCTGACGGCTGGCAAACTGTTGGCTACTACACACCTGAGCCACTGAGTTAAACCGATGCCGTTCAAATAGGTGCGCTCTGGCGCACCTGGGCAGCTACGCTGGTATACTGGCCACAGCCTGTCGGCGAAAACCTTCGGGGGTTCTCCCTCCATCTGCACTGTCTGTCCCAATCTAACGAACGGACCTTCATCGTCCGCTCCCAACACTTCCAGGGCCTCGTCCCTCAATTCCCCATAGGTATGATCTCCCCTTTTGCTCGCGTCTGAGAGACACTGTAGGACCGAGCTGTCTAATGAGAACAGCAGCATTTTTGCCTTTTCTCCATCGTCGCAGCCGTTAATGGCTGCGGTCTGCTCTACCTCCCTGAAATGTACGGAAGGGTCGTCTGACTCGGACAGCTTCCGTACGTGACTGATCATAGCCCTCAGCTGGTGTGCATTGTGTGGCAACACAAGCTGGCTGAGGAGATTCTCCGCTTCCCCACCGTCTCCGTTCGGGCCCCTCTTGATACCTGTAAGCGGGCACAACGGTCCCGGCTTCACTACTACTTCAGGGGGCTGTACTACCTCGGGGACCTCTTCCTCTACTTCTACCACTTCCTCCCTTACCCAGGTTGCCGAATAGCTGGGTGGCGCGGAGGGCACAGTGGCAAATGCCTCCTCTGCTTTGTTTGGTAGGGAGTTTTGGAATTCCCCACCCACCGGCGGCTGGTGTGCTGACGGGCTGATAAGGCACACCATGCCGTGCGCTTTATTCAGGGCCTCTTTAAGGTTCCCTATCTCTCTTTGGCAGACGCTGTGATCGGCCCCCTCATGTTTATCCTCGAGGGCCATCTTATATGCCGCCCTAAACCCCTTTAAGCTCTCTTCCTGGGCTTTTATTTGAGCAGCTAGGCGGGCACATCGTTCCCTTATTCTGCCCTCATTTAATTATGCCTCAGTGACCTGGCACTCGAGGTAATCTATCTTCGCCTCATGGTGGTTGGCGACTAACTGGCGTTCCTGATGCAACGCATTTAAGGATGCGATGAGCTGCTGCCCCCCCGCGACCTTTTCCTCCATCTCCACCACCAAACCCGTGATCTGAGCTGCCTGCGCTACGATGACCTGGTCCGAAAGCTGGACTTGCCTTTTATAACACATCAGCCAAACCGCTTTCTCTACCGATTTTTTGTGTTCCTTGCTACCTGTCCACCTGATGGTTGCATCTAGCGGACGCTTATCCACCAGCAGGTCACTTATCCATCTCTTAGTCAAATTAACTTTTCCAAAAACATAATCTGCTATTCTCTCTTCCATAACATTTCGCCCATTCATACCAGGGTCTAACACATTATTTTCTCGCTGCCAGTGTCCCTTCGTGGTCGCCATTTCCTGTAAGGGGTTCGCGTGGCTCTGTGCTTAGCCTGGGTGCTAGTGCGGGGTTAGGCCTTGTTGCCTGTTCTGGTCTCCAGCCAGCCTGGTAGCACTAGACACCTGTGAGTGGTTCGACCCACTCGCCCTTACGGTTCTGACACTGGACTTAGGTGCGAGAGCAATAATGCAGAGAAAACTCAGGTAGACCCGGTTGAATAGTACGAAATGGAAAATCTTTATTGCATATTATCCAAGATTACGAAATACATGTCATAAGCACAGATTAATGACAGTACAAACTTACATACATTTATGCAACTAGGTTTAGGGAAACGAGGAGCGCACGACACATCGTAAAAGGGGACACACATTATAATTATCCTTAAAACAAAAACCCTCCCCTATCAATACCTGTCCTAATCTAGATCTGTAGGATCGAGACTCATGCTCACCACTCGTGATAACTCGGAGAATTCCGAAACGCTGCTCGGATGTTTTCACCACAGCACCTGACTATTCACGTGTTGATCAGGGGTCTCTGTACCCCACTTATTTACTCGCTGTGCTCCGGCTAGCAGGCTGGACCGTCTGCTGTCATGAAGATCTGTGTTGACCTCGGAACTCTGATAAAACTCAAAGAAGAGTCTTCCTGTGCCCGACACCAGTTAGCCGGTAAAATTCAAAGAAGAGTCTTTCTGGACCGACACCAGTTGTCGGTAGAACTCGAAGAAAAGTCTTCCAGGGCCAGTTGTGGAGTAGCCGATAGAATTCGAAGAAGTGGTTAATCGATTTTCGGGCAAGGTCAGGGTTTACTGACCGCGGCGGCACGTGTAGTCGTCTTCTTCTCTTCTCATCTCATCTCATCTCCTCTCGGGCCTTCGGTTCCAACACCGTTTACTGACTTCTCGGGATGGTGCGCCCGCTTACAGGCCTTCGCAGACCAGCTCTCCACAGATCTTCGCGGCAAGCCACGAGGTTGACTCCTGGAAAATCAGCGGATCAGAGAATAAGAGTCAAGAGTTCTCTAGCGAGTCAAAGGAATAAGAGAAAAATGGACGTTTGGTCACTACAGTTATAGTACTGTAATTCCTTATCTCCCGCCCAATCTTAATGTTCATCTTTTGTCATGTTTTGGCGCTCAAACTTCTTGTATGGGGTGGTACTTGTTGTTAATGGGTTTCGGTGATACTTGTAACTGTCTGAGTACCCGTTAATATTTCTCCCCTTGTGGAACTGGCTAGGAGTCTCCCTGGAGGGGTTTTGGGGGCCTCCGAATTCTTGCTGTGAGTACCCGCGAACGGCTCTCTCATCGTAGAGCCGTGGGGAATTTGCGTATCAATGTCTTTGGATGGGCCCCTTGATTGCCCAGTACAATAGCTCTCATTTGTGCATGGAAAAACCCGATTCCAGCACTTATATTCCTTGCTTGGGTGTTAAAAATGCAAAACGATCTCGTCTTGTCTTATCTCAATATGCTGAGTCCTGTCCGATCTTGCTGAAATGTTTATTGAAACGCCATCTTGTCTGCCTGCTGAAAGTCTAGAACCTTCTGCCACGAGGCGTGGTGGCCATTTTACAGGCTGCTTGTGTCCGTTTTGAAACCTGACAGCATTTTGCTGAAATAAAGCTGTGTTTACGAAACTGTATGTCTTTTTCTCATTATTTTTAAATCGCGATAATTTGCGAATTCTACAGTGGGAACAGACTATTGAGCTGTGGAATCAGTGCAAAGACAAAAACATCTTCAAACTATGGAATGTAACCGGCCTTGAAACCCATGGAGGCTCAATGGACTATTGATAAGAAGAACTGAAAAACAACTGAGGACCATTGTCCGTATAGTTAGAGACATGTACGCAGTGGGAGGGTTGCCAAGTTTTGGGTTATAAAAGATGCTGTAAATTGACCACTCGAGGCTGCAGCCGAGCAACCTGGTCAGCTGCCATATATCATACGTCTAGTCACTGTTGGATTGAACACACGCTGGTGCTGGTACGTATGTGGTTTGCTTGAGCTTAAAGTAAAGGGATAGCTCTGTGTATACTGAGGTATAATTGGAAATTATTATATGCTACATAACTGTCGAATGCTTACTTGTAATCTCTTGCTGATTTTTAAGTAAAAGATGTTTCACAGTTTCATTGGGTTTTGTGTTGTCTGTTCGATGGTTCTGAACTTTGGAAACTGTTTGACGGGGCGAGGGGCAATTTCCACTCGTCTTATAACATCAAGGCAGCCTTTGATCGAGTCTGGCATCAAGGAGCCCTTGTAAAATTGAAGTCAATGGGAATCAGGGGGAAAACTTTCCACTGGCTGGTGTCATATGTAAGGGGTCTGCTCGTGCTGTGCTTCTAGGTGCTTGTGCGGGGTTAGGCCTTATTGCCTGTTCTGGTCTCCAGCCAGCCTTGTAGCACTAAACACCTGTGAGTGGTTCGACCCACTCGCCCTTACAGTTCTGACACTGGACTTAGGTGCGAGAGCAGTAATGCAGAGAAAACTCAGGTAGACCCGGTTGAATAGTACGAAATGGAAATCTTTATTGCATATTGTTCAAAATTACGAAATACATGTCATAAGCACAGATTAATGACAGTACAAGCTTACATACATTTATAAAACTGGGTTTAGGGAAATGAGGAGCGCACGACACATTGTAAAAGGGGACACACTTTATAATTATCCTTAATAAAACCACCCTCCCCTATCAATACCTGCTCTAATCTAGATCTGTAGGATCGAGAAACATGCTCACCACTCATGATACCTCAGAGAATTCTGCAACGGTACTCGGCTGTTTTCGCCGCAGCACCTGACTATCCACATGTTGACCAGGGGTCTCTGTACCCCACTTGTTTACTTGCTCTGCTCCGGCTAGCAGGCTAGAACGTCTGCTGTCATGAAGATCTGTGTTGACCTCGGACTCCTGATAAAACTCGAAGAAGAGTCTTCCTGTGCCGACACCGGTTGTCGGTAGAATTCGAAGAAAAGTCTTCTTGGGCCAGTTCGTGCAGTAACCTATAGAGTTCAAAATGGTCAATATATTTTCGGGCGCGGTCGGGGCTTACTGACCGCGGCGGCACGTGTAGTCGTCTTCTTCTTCTTCTTCTCTTGTCTTATTTTGTCGGGCCTTCGAGTCCAAACACCGTTTACCGACCTTCGGGATGGTGCACCCGCTTATCGGCCTTCGCAGTCCAGCTCTTCACAGATCTTCGCGGCAAGCCACGAGGTCGACCCCAAAAGGATCAGCGGAACAAGAGTTCGGTGGACAGCAAGAGGATAAGAGTTCAGCCCGAGTCAATAATCAGCAGAGATAAGAGTCGTCAGGGATAAGAGAGTCAAGAAGCAAGATGGACGTTTGTTCACTACAGTTATAGTACTGTAATTCCTTATCTCCCGCCCAATCTTAATGTTCATCTTTTGTAATATTTTGGCGCTCAAACTTCTTGTATGGGGTGATTCTTGTTTGTAATGGCTTTCGGTGATACTCGTAACTGGCCAAACACCCGTTAATGTGTCTCCCATTGTGGAACCGGCTGGGAGCCTCCCTGGCGGGGTTTTGGGGGCCTCCGAAATATTTGTGTGAGTACCCGCGAATGGCTCTCTCATCGTAGAGCCGCGGGGAATTTGCGTATCAATGTCTTTGGATGGGCCTCTGATTGCCCAGTACAATAGCCCTCGCTTGTGCATGGAAAACCGATTCCAGCACTTATATTTCTTGCTTATTGTGTCGAATGCAAATCGGTTGCGTCCTGCCCTTTACCGATGTTTGCTGAGTATTATCCGATCTTACTGAAATGTTTATTGGAACGCCATCTTGTCTGTCTACTGAAAATCTAGAAACTTCTGCCACGAGGCGCGGCGACCATTTTACAGGCTTCTTGTGTCCGTTTTGAAACATGACAGCATTTTGCTGAAAATAAAACTACTTGAACGAAACTGTATCTCCTTTTCTCATTATTTCGAATCGCGATAATTTGCGAATTTTACAGTCCCTCCTGTTGATGCGAATAACTCCGCTTATCGTATCAATTAAAAGTGGTGGTGAGCAACATAATCTCGATTCTCCACATCCAAATACTCCCTTAATTTAAACTATCTAGGGTCTCCATGTCGTCCTTATTTCCCAGGGAAAATTACGTTATTTATATAAAACCGTAGGCAGTATTGCCTTTGAACTTACACCGCGTGCATGTCTTCCCGGTGCAACAGGCCGATGCCTCGTGCACCACCTGTACAAGCATGTTTTATTATTCAAAGGAAAAATAATCAAACAAATCATTTAAAACTACAAAATTAACAAAAATCAAAATAACTCCTTTTAAAATACAAAGTCCACAATAATCAAAACAACTCCTTTTTTAAAAAATACAAAGTTACAAACTTGGTTACATATCAAATCACAATCAATTACAAACTCGCACACATGGTGAAATGGAGCGGCGTCATCCCGGCCGTTTACGCGGCGCTTTCCTCGTGCACGCGCACGTAACGTTCTCTCCACTCCCCAGTGTTCTCCTGCTTGGTGAGGCGCTTGCCCCTCTTGCAGTGCATGACCAATAGGTACACTACAATTATTACCTGGCATACAACTAAAATGTGGGAGGCTATTCTAATCCAGGAAGGCACTTCAATGTTGGTGAACAGATCCCACCACGGTGGGATTAATATGTCTAGAATTTCTGACCCTATCTCGACAGTCTTTTGCTCTAGGGTATAAAAATGTTTCTGCGAAACCACAACGGCTTTCAAAAGCTTGGTGAGGTGTTCAGGGAGAGGGGGAATGATGTATCCGAAATGCGCGACGAATCGCTGCAAGTCGGTGAAATTCTCCTTTACTGTTAGATGAACAGTGGATGGTTCAGGGATCGGGACAATTCGCTGCTGTGCCACTTGAACTTCAGCCCTGGGTTTAAAACAGAAACTGCTGTCACTCACCGGACACCGGCTACAGTTTCCATGCTGGTAGTGTTGCGCTGCAGTGGTAACACAATATGTTCCACCCCCGATGTATGCTACCTGCGGAGGCACATGATCTTGTGTCATTGCCTCCATGGTGCAATTCATGGGCTTGGCGCCAGCCGTTCTGAACCCGCACTGTGGTGATAGAAAGGCATTCAAGTGCTGGGGACACAGTATTATGTGTGCTCCCCGGCCACGACAACCAGACAGATCTGTACCTGTCATCGTTTGCTCCCAGCGGATGACGTAAGGTGGGACCGTTGCATAGCGAATGTGGGCTCCCCCCTGAATGACACCAATGTTCTCTACCCGATACACCGGGGCGGGCTTTGCTGTGTCGCCCAAAACCGGCATACGTAAGACAATGCCCATAATGGTATGGTTAGATCGTCTGCAGTCCACGGGGACTGGGTATGCTTCTGAAGCTAGCCTGAGCTGACACGGGCTTAATGCGTTCTGAAAAGGGTGGAGCGCTTGCAGGTGTTTGTTGTTTATCCAGGACGGGACCAAACCTTGTTTTAAATCCTCCAAATTACTGCGGCCCTCGCCCAGTAACCACGCCCCATATAGTACGCACACCTCGTTCTGCGCAGCTTGATCAGATGCATTCCGATCTTCCCTGATCAGGGCATTTACTGTGCGCGCGTGTTTCTCCAGCTCTGCTATAATTTCCTTTAAGTGTAGCGTCATGGCCTGGTCCTCATGTAATTCAGACTCCACTACCTTATTTTCACTTGTGAGGATGTCCTTTAATTGGGTTTTTAAACCATTAATCTGGGTCTGCAGCTCCACGTTGTCTAGAGCGTTGACCACAGATGTCCCTGTATTGAAAGCGGTGAACATGTCATTCACAACACCCCTTCTTTGTCTCCCCACCTGGCCCAAAACTTCATGTGGTGTGGTGTACAAGCTTGTTTTGTCAATCTCCGCAAAATTAAACTCGTAGAATTGTCTAAACATGTTTGTCAACAGGACTTGGTACAATTGTTCCGTCTCTTTGGGGCACCACTCTGGCAACCGCACCTCGGTGAGATTTAAAATCACCGAGGCCACCGCGTAATGTACCCCCTGAAATAGTATCTGGTCTGTTGGGACCAGTACCAAACCATTCCCGGGCCCCTTTGTGGTTTTAGGGCACCCTTCCTCCTGAGCCAAAACCACCGGAATCGTGGGCGGAGCTTTGCGTGGGCGTGTGATGAGTTCAGTGGCGTTTACCGGGATCGGAGAGTATGGAGCTCCGCACCCCCTGGTGCTGACATCCCACCTCATCCCTTGCCCGTTATCCCGCCACTGGTTTACGAAAAATATGGATATGCCTTTGGGGCAGACAGACTTCGACCCCCACATACATACATAGATTCCCTCATCCGGTTCCCACCATTTGTCCCAACAGACTTTCAATTGTCCGTTAGTCCCCGTAATTGTCCGATGGGTATTGTTACCCAATCGCTCCCACTCGACCGAGGAATTCCTCATATTTTAGCTCAGCTTTCGTAGCCACCACCATCGGCTCAATGGGACGTTCCCATTACAAGTCAAACAAATCCTTTTGCCGACGGTGACGTTGATTCTGGGCGCAATGATCCTCACTTTGGGGCACATCAAAGAAGTCTCTTTGTAGGCAAATCCCGATGTACTGGAGTATTCAGTTGAATTCGTTCCCAGCCATCCTGGCCACCTTCCCTTGTGGAAATAACTGGCGGTCTCCTCAGCCTCTCGCCTCCCGGTCCCATCCGTCGCGATGGGGGCCATGTCCCCGGAGCATCCAAACACCACGACATCCTTGGTGCGGCCTCGATAGGCCAGTCCACATCCGATTGCCGCGAGCACTACCAGAATCCGTTCCATCCTTCCTTGGTTCCTGTGATCAGATAAAATGATGTAGCCAGCCTCCCAAGAGTCTCTGGCTTTTGTGAAGGGTGAGCGGGTCCCTTGACCTCGCCTCACGTAAAAGGACATGTTTCCTGGATAGACTTTTAACTAAACCTATTTCCAAAACTCCCATCATTTATCTTTTACAATTTAAAATTATTTACCAACATTGATTCTATCGCATCGGGATGGATAGGCACACCAACTCCTTTTTCAGAGACAGGCGCTTGGGTACGGGCTGCGGGATTTTTATCCCTGGACTCCTTCCAGGGGTTCCTGCAGTTCTTACGCCAATGACCTGTCTTCCCGCACCCGTAACAAGCACCACTGGCCTGCGGGGCGCGATTACCCTCCTGATGCCACTCCTTTTGAGCCGTGGCTGTGGGCCGTGCCTCATGCACCTTTCCCTTAAGGGGACGCGCCCCCGTGCTCCTTGTGTTACGGTACCCTACCGTGAGTCGATTTAAGACCGACTCCTCGGTTGTGATGGGGTTGGTGGGGTCAAACCACGCTTTGGCCTGCTCCCTGACGGCTGGCAAACTGTTGGCTACTAAGCATCTGAGCCAGTGAGTTAAACCGACACCGTCTATGCGGTGACGCGCTGGCGCGCCTGGGCAGCTACGCTGGTATACTGGCCACAGCCTGTCGGCGAAAACCTTCGGGGGTTCTCCCTCCATCTGCACTGTTTGACCCAATCTAACGAACGGACCTTCGTCGTCCGCCCCCAACACTTCTAGGACCTCATCCCTTAACTCCCCATAGGTCCTATTTCCCTTTTTGCTCGCGTCTGAGAGACACTGTAGGATCGAGCTGTCCAGTGAGAACAGCAGCATTTTTGCCCTTTCTTTATCGTCGCAGCCATTAATTGCTGCGGTCTGCTCTACCTCCCTGAAATGTACGGAAGGGTCGTCTGACTCAGACAGCTTCCGTACGTGACTGATCATTGCCCTCAGCTGGTGTGAGCTGTGAGGCAACACAAGCTGGTTCAGGAGATTCCCCTCTTCCCCACCAGCTCCGTTCGGGCCCCTCTTGTGACCTGTGACCGGGCACAACTGTCCCGGCTTCGACACTACCTCTGGGGACTGTTCTACCTCGGGGACCTCTTCCTCTACTTCTACCACTTCCTCCCTTACCCAGGTTGCCGAATAGCTGGGTGGCGCGGAGGGCACAGTGGCAAATACCTCCTCTGCTTTGTTTGGTAGGGAGTTTTGGAATTCCCCACCCACCTGAAGCTGGTGTGCTGACGGGCTGATGAGGCACACCATGCCATTTGCTTTATTCAGGGCCTCTTTAAGGTTCTCTATCTCTCTCTGGCAGACGCTGTGGTCGGCCCCCTCGTGTTTATCTTCGAGAGCCATCTTATATGCCGCCCTAACTCCCTTCAAGCTCTCTTCTTGGGCTTTTATTTGGGCAGCTAGGCGGGCACACCGTTCCCTGATCCTACCCTCATTTAACTTTGCCTCTGTGACTTGGCACTCGAGGTAATCTATTTTAGCCTCATGGTGGTTGGCGACTAACTGGCGTTCCTGATGCAACGCATTTAAGGACGCGATGAGCTGCTGCCCCCCCCGCAACCTTTTCCTCCATCTCCACCACCAAACCCGTGATCTGGGCTGCCTGTGCTACGATGACCTGGTCCGAAAGCTGGACTTGCCTTTTATAACACATCAGCCAGACCGCTTTTTCTACCGATTTTTTGTGTTCTTTGCTGCCTGTCCACCTGATGGCTGCGTCTAGCGGACGCTTATCAACCAGCAGGTCACTTATCCATCTCTTGGTCAAATTAACCTTCCCAAATACATAGTCGGCTATTCTCTCTTCCATAACATTTCGCCCATTCATACCAGGGTCTAACACGTTACTTTCTCGCTGCCAGTGTCCCTTCGTGGTCGCCATTTCCTGTATCTCCTTTTCTCATTATTTCGAATCGCGATAATTTGCGAATTTTACACATACCTAGCACAAAGGAAGGTGGTTGTGGTTGTTGGATGCCAATTATCACAGCCCCAGGACATCGCTGCAGAAATTCATCAGGTCTGAGGCCCAACCATCTTCAGCTGCTTCTTCAATGACCTTCCCTTCATCATAAGGTCAGAAGTGGTGATGTTCGCTGATGAATGCACAGTGTTCAGTTCCATTCACAACTTCTCAGATAATGCCTGTATGCAGCAAGACCTGGACGACATTCAGGCTTGGGCTGATAAGTGGCAGGTAACATTCACGCAACACAAGTTCCAGGGAATGACTATCTCCACTAAGAGAGAGTCTATTCACCACCCCTTGACATTCAATGGCATTACCATCACCGAATTCTCCACCATCAGCATCCTGGGGTGAGGTGGGGGGGTCACCATTGACTAGAAACTTAACTGGACCAGCCACATAAACACTGTAGCAACAAGAGCAGGTCAGAGGCTGGGTGTTCTGTGGCGAGTGACTCACCTCCTGACTCCCCAAAGCCTTGTACAAGGCACAAGTTAGGAGTGTGATGGAGTACTGTCCACTTGCCTGTATAAGTGCAATGCCAACAACACTCAAGAAGCTCGACACCATTCAGGACAAAGCAGCCCCCTTGATTGGTACCCCATCCACCACCTTACACATTCACTCGCTCCATCACCGGTGCACCGTGACTGCAGTGTGTACCATCTACAAGATACACTGCAGCAACTCGCCAACGCTTCTTCAACAGCACCTCCCAAGCCTGCGACCTCTACTGCCTAGAACAACAAGGGCAGCAGGCACATGGAAACACCATCACCTGCAAGTTCTCCTCTAAGTCACACACCACTTGCAAATATATTGCCGTTCCTTCATCGTTGCTGGATTAAAATCCTGGAACTCCCTCCCTAACAGCACTGTACATAGATACATAGATACATAGAAGATAGGAGCAGGAGTAGGCCATCCGGCCCTTCGAGCCTGCTCCGCCATTTAATGAGATCATGGCTGATCCTCCAATTCAGTATCCCGTCCCCGCCTTCTCTCCGTAACCCTTAACCCCTTTTGCCTGTAGAAATATATCTAATTCCCTCTTAAATATATTTAATGAGCTGGCGTACACTGCCCTCTGTGGCAATGAGTTCCACAGGTTCACCACCCTCTGAGTGAAGAAATTCCCCCTCATTTCTGTCCTAAATGGTTTAGCCCTTATCCTTAAATTATGTCCTCTAGTTCTGTTCTCACCCGCCAAGGGAAACATTCCTTCTGCATCTAGTCTGTCTAGACCTGTCAGAATTTTATACACTTCTATGAGGTCCCCTCTCAATCTTCTAAACTCCAGTGTGTACATCCCTAAACTACATAGTCTCTCCTCATAGGTCAATCCCGCCATTCCTGGTATCAGCCTGGTGAATCGCCGCTGCACCCCCTCCATGGCAAGAACATCTTTCCTCAGATGAGGCGACCAAAACTGTACACAGTACTCGAGGTGTGGTCTCACCAGTGCCCTGTACAGCTGCAGCAAGGTATCCCTGTTCCTGTATTCCAACCCTTTTGCTATGAAGGCCAGCATACCGTTTGCCTTCTTGACCGCCTGTTGCACCTGCATGCTCGCCTTCAGTGACTGGTGTACAAGAACACCCAGGTCTCTCTGTACTTCCCCCTCTCCCAATTTATTGCCATTTAAATAATAATTTGCCCTCCCGTTCCTGCACCCAAGGTGGATAACTTCGCACTTGTCCACATTATAGTGCATCTGCCATTTATCCGCCCAATCACCCAGTCTGTCCAAATCGCTCTGGAGCTTCCTGGTCTCCTCCTCTGAGCCCACCCCCCCTCCTAGTTTAGTGTCGTCTGCAAATTTGGAAATGCTGCATCCGACTCCCTGATCCAGGTCATTAATGTAAATTGTGAACAGCTGGGGACCCAGGACAGATCCCTGTGGTACCCCACTTGTTACTGCCTGCCATTCAGAAAATGAGCCGTTTATTCCAACTCTTTGTTTTCTATCTGACAGCCAGTTCTCTATCCAGGTCAATACTTTCCCCTTTATCCCATGAGCTTCAATTTTCCGTGCTAATCTTTTATGTGGGACCTTATCGAAGGCCTTTTGGAAGTCCAGGTACACCACATCTACTGGCTCTCCCCCATCTATTTTACCAGTTACTCCCTCAAAAAATTCCAATAGATTAGTCAAGCACGATTTACCCTTTGTAAATCCATGTTGACTCTGTCCTATCCTGTCCCCATTTGCTAAGTGCTCCGCTATTTCATCCTTAATGATGGACTCCAGCATTTTGCCCACAACTGATGTAAGGCTTACAGGTCTGTAATTACCTGCTTTTTCCCTACCCCCCTTTTTGAATAGTGGGGTAACGTTAGCTACCCTCCAATCCATGGGCACTGTTCCCGAGTCTAATGAATTCTGAAAAATCATACTTAGTGCATCCGCTATCTCTAGGGCCACCTCCTTCAGTACCCTAGGATGCATGTTATCAGGCCCTGGGGATTTGTCCGCCTTCAATCCCTTTAGCTTCCTTAACACCATATCCTTAGAGATATTGATTTGCGTCAGTTCCTCCTTTGCCAATGTCCCTATTTTTCCCGATATCCCAGGGAGGTTTTTTGTGTCTTCCTTCGTAAAGACTGACCCAAAGTATGCATTTAGTTGGTCTGCCATTTCCTTATTTCCCGTTATATATTCCCCCGTATCTGACTGCAATGGACCAACTTTGGTTTTCACCAGTCTTTTCCTCTTGATATACTTATAAAAGCTTTTGGAGTTAGTTTTTATATTTTCCGCCAGCTTGCTTTCGTAAGCTATTTTGCCCCTCTTGATTAAGCCCTTTGTCCTCCTTTGCTCTATCTTAAACTGTTCCCAATCTTCCGCTCTGGCGCTTTTTTTGGCTATTTTATACGCCCTATCTTTGGATTTTATGCTGTCTCTAATTTCCCCTGTTATCCACGGTTGAGTCACCTTTTTAGATTTCCTTTTATGCCAGATTGGTATAAACAATTTTTGCAATTTTGTCATTCTATCTTTAAATGCTTGCCATTGTTTATCTACCTCCAGTCCTCCCAGGAACGTTGTCCAATCAGACCTACTCAGTTCCCGTCTAATGGCATCATAATTCCCCTTGTTTAAATTCAGGACCTTAGTCTCTGAGTCAATTTCTTCGCTCTCCATTTCGAGTGAGAAATCGATCATGTTATGATCGCTCTGACCCAAGGGTCCCCGTACAACAAGATTACTAATTAGTCCCTTCTCATTGCACAGTACCCAGTCCAATATAGCCTGTTCCCGAGTTGGTTCCTCGACATATTGATCCAGATAACCATCCCTTAAACACTCAAGGAATTCCTCCTCCTCATTATTTTTACTGATTAGGCTAGCCCAATCTATATGTAAGTTAAAGTCACCTATGATGACAGCTGTGCTCTTATTGCACGCTTCTCTAATTTCCCTCGTGATGCCCTCCCCAACCTCTATTTTACTATTTGGAGGCCTATATACCACTCCTAATAATGTTTTTCGCCCCTCGCTATTTCTTAGCTCCACCCATATAGATTCTGTATTAACTGAGTTAATATCCTTCCTTTCAATTGCATTTATCCCCTCTTTTACCAGCAATGCTACCCCTCCTCCCTTTCTTTTTTGTCGATCCTTCCTAAATACTGAATACCCCTGTATGTTAAGCTCCCAGCCCTGCTCACCCTGCAACCATGTTTCCGTAATCCCAATTAGATCATAATTATTAACCTCTATTTCCACAGCTAATTCATCTACCTTGTTCCTGATGCTTCTCGCATTAAGGTATAAAACCCTCAGGCTTTTTTTATGCTCACATTTTTTATGAATTAGTTTGGCCCTTTGTTTTTTGTTCCTCACCCTTTTACCATTTATTTCTGTCTGCCTTTCACTTTCCTCTATTTCACTACATGGGTTTCTAGCCCCCTGCCATACTAGTTTAAATGCTCCCGAACTGCTTTATCAAAAATTACCCCGAGAACATCAGTTCCATCTTTGCACAGGTGTAGACCGTCCCTTTTGTATAGGTCACACCTACCACAAAACTGGTTCCAATGCCTCAAAAATTTAAAACCCTCCCTCTTACACCACTGCTCAAGCCACGTATTTAGCCTAACTATCCTGTTCTCTGTACTCTTACTAGCACGTGGCACTGGTAGTAATCCAGAGATTACTACCTTCGAGGTCCTACTTTTTAGCTTGGCTCCTAACTCCCTAAATTCTACTTGTAGGACCTCTTCCCTTTTTTTAGCTACGTCGTTGGTACCAACATGTATCACGACAACTGGCTGTTCCCCCTCCCCCTCCAGAATGTTCTGCACCCGCGCCGAGACATCCTTGACCCTTGCACCAGGGAGGCAACATACCATCCTGGAGTCTCGGTCGCGACCACAGAAACCCCTATCTATTCCCCTTACAATCGAATCCCCTATTACTATAGCCCTGCCACTCTTTTTCCCTCCCTTCTTTGCAACAGAGCCAGTCATGGTGCCATGAGCCTGGCTGCTGGTGCCTTCCCCCGATGAGTCATCCCCCCCGACAACAGCACCTAAGGCGGTGAACCTGTTGCTAAGGGAGACAACCCATGGGGATTTCTGCACTACCTTCCTGCCCTTGCTCTGCCTTTTGGTCACCCATGTACTATCTACGCTGGCCTTAACCTGCGGTGTGACCAACTCACTAAATGTGCTATCCACAACCCTCTCAGAATCGTGGATGCTCCAAAGTGAGTCCATCCGCAGCTCAAGGGCCGTCATGCGGTCCCACATGAGCTGCGGCTGGACACACTTCCTGCACACATGGTTGTCAGGGACACAGGAAGCGTCCCTGATTTCCCACATGTTACAGGAGGAGCATGACACAGGTCCGAGCTCTACTGCCATGACTTAACCCTTATATTACTTTTTAATTTTTTAGTTTTAGTTTATTTATTGACTTTTGTTTTCCCAAAGCTTACTTAGACCAATGTATACTGTACTCCTCTTATTCCTTTTTAAACTAACCAAATCCCACTAGTTTTAGTTTTAGTTTCTAGGAAGGTTTGAGGAAAGTACTTACTAGTTAGTCTTACCTCCCTGGTCTTTCGCTGACTTCCCGGTCTTGTGTCCCCTTGGTCCTACGCCGACTTCCCGCTCCTCCCGGTAACCGTCCTGCCCTGCTGAAAAGAAACTGAGACCAAAAAATTTGTGACCTCTGTTTTTAGACTGCTAAAAGACTAGTAGGTTAGAGGAGGAGGGCGGGTGGGGGTTCCTACTCTGTAGGAACTCGGGTTTAAGCCACCACCCTCCTTAAATGCCGTTCACCTGGGTGCTTCCCACCTGGTCCGCTTCCGGTCTCGTCTCTCCCGACAACAGCCTGTGAAAGAAAAGCCCGCGAAAGTGAGTTCAAATACTCACAGCACCTCACAGCACCTCCGGTCTCGTCTCTCCTGACAACAGCCTGTGAAAGAAAAGCCCGCGAAAGTGAGTTCAAATACTCACAGCACCTCACAGCACCTCCGGTCTCGTCGCTCCCGACAACAGCCTGTGAAGAAAAGCCCGCGAAAGTGAGTTCAAATACTCACAGCACCTCCGGTCTCATCGCTCCCGACAACAGCCTGTGAAGAAAAGCCCGCGAAAGTGAGTTCAAATACACACAGCACCTCACAGCACCTCCGGTCTCGTCTCTCCCGACAACAGCCTGTGAAAGAAAAGCCCACGAAAGTGAGTTCAAATACTCACAGCACCTCACAGCACCTCCGGTCTCGTCTCTCCCGACAACAGCCTGTGAAAGAAAAGCCCGCGAAAGTGAGTTCAAATACTCACAGCACCTCACAGCACCTCCGGTCTCGTCTCTCCTGACAACAGCCTGTGAAAGAAAAGCCCGCGAAAGTGAGTTCAAATACTCACAGCACCTCACAGCACCTCCGGTCTCGTCGCTCCCGACAACAGCCTGTGAAGAAAAGCCCGCGAAAGTGAGTTCAAATACTCACAGCACCTCCGGTCTCATCGCTCCCGACAACAGCCTGTGAAGAAAAACCCGCGAAAGTGAGTTCAAATACACACAGCACCTCACAGCACCTCCGGTCTCGTCTCTCCCGACAACAGCCTGTGAAAGAAAAGCCCACGAAAGTGAGTTCAAATACTCACAGCACCTCACAGCGCCTCCGGTCTCGTCGCTCCCGACAACAGCCTGTGAAAGAAAAGCCCGCGAAAGTGAGTTCAAATACTCACAGCACCTCACAGCACCTCCGGTCTCGTCGCTCCCAACAACAGCCTGTGAAGAAAAGCCCGCGAAAGTGAGTTCAAATACTCACAGCACCTCACAGCACCTCCGGTCTCGTCGCTCCCGACAACAGCCTGTGAAGAAAAGCACGTGAAAGTGAGTTCAAATACTCACAGCACCTCACAGCACCTCCGGTCTCGTCGCTCCCGACAACAGCCTGTGAAGAAAAGCCCGCGAAAGTGAGTTCAAATACTCACAGCACCTCACAGCACCTCCGTTCTCGTCGCTCCCGACAACAGCCTGTAGGAGTACCTTCACCACACGGACTGCAGCGGTTCAAGAAGGTGGCTCACCACCACCTTCTCAAGGGCAATTAGGGATGGGCAATAAATGCTGGCCTTGCCAGCAACACCCACATCCCATGAATGAATAAAATTAAATATGGTTGCTGCAACTAAATTTACAGCTAGCAATAAAACTGTGGTGGGAAAACCAGAAAGAAAAGGAAAGGTAAAATACAAATCCTAAATGGCGCAACACAATACCTAAAATTTATGCCACAATAATCCACAAAGCACTGATGTAGAAACTTAACTCCAACAGGAAATAGTACAACACTACTTTAAGTAATCGCCTGCTCATCCAATTACTGCTTTTGCCGATCAGGAAATCTACCCCATAGTGCATAACATGCTAAATTTGACCCAATTTGGTAAATTCTTGAGTTTTGAAAGTAATCATGTGGTTGATTGTATTCAACTCTGTTACTGTTGACCAAAGACAGTACTTTTATATGTAATCTGTAGTTTTTGCCAATGACAATTCTTTGTTCTGAGACTGATATCATAATCACCATGTTGTTCAACAACATTAATAAGTTTATAAATTAACTTTGGCTTCTATCCGCATTTGAATAAATTGCCTATGATAAGTATGGGAATTGAAATTTTTGGTGGATAATGACTTACCTTGAAGTGTTATAAGCTGTGTCTTTATAATGAGCCTCTGCCCATCCATCCCAATCAGAACCACTTGTGCAAGTAACTGGGCAACAGACCTCACCATTGGCAGATTGCATTTCTGCAATGCTGGCATTCATTCTGCAGTTTGAGAGAACAATTGTTGCTGGTTCATTTTTCTTTTATTTAACATCTTGAGCTGAAATTCAAGTGCTTTTTCAAAACTGGATGAAATACGTGTTTTTTGTCATGGTTCATAAATTACTGTTGAAGTGGAACAGTCTTGTGAATATGATTTGGTACTGGCAATGAAAAACTAACATTCAGTCATAACTCACCTGCTTCTCAAGCAGCTAAACAGTCACTTGATCAGCGCATGTATATACATATGTTAAAAAAAATGTCTTATTTCTGCTTCAAAGGATGCGGTTAGAATAGAAAATGGCTCAGTAGAAACAGAATTTTTTTTATTTTAGTGATGAGGTATTGCAAGTGTGCAGGAGCCCTGCAATGAAGCATTGTAAGGACAGTTTTGGTGAAAAGGATGGCAAAGAAAATAGCCAGAGTAGCAATTTAACAGGGGCTTTTAAAATTTTGAGGCATTTTGATGGAGTGTCTAGGGGAAGACTTATTCCTTTGGTTGGCGATTCAGTGACAAGGGGTCATCAACGTGAGGAGAAAGGTTAGGAGATTTTTATTAAGCAAATTTACTAGATCATGGAATGTTTTGTCACAAGGAATAGTTAAGGCAGAGGCCGTTGCATCTTCTAACGAAAAGTAGGTAAACATTTGAAGTAGAATAAGATACAAGGTTATGGGATGAGAATGGGGAAATGGGATTTGATGTGGATTGCTCTGACAAAGATTTAGTCACAGACTGACCTCCTTCTGTGTTGTGCGCTTTTACAGTTCACATAGATAATTAAGGCTGACTCACTGGAGGAGTCTTGACCAAAATAAGAAAAAAAATGGGTGAGGTGGTACGCCCTCCTGTAAAGCGGCCCAACTGATCATCAGCCCATTGCTTTAAATTGACACAAAATTGGGTGAGCTCCCTTTCAGGTCTGCAATCCTCCCCACCTGTTTTTCCTCCGTGTGCTGTACGTGATCCAATATGCACAGGCACAGAAAAAGGAAAATCTGTCCCCGCTAAAATTTGAGCCAAGGGCTTCTATAGTAGTAGTAGCAACCTTAATTCATGAAAGATGCTTCCATTCTGCTTCGAATCTACACTGGTTGTGGGTTCAAGCCACATTCCAGAGACTTGAGTACATAATCTATGCTGATACTTCAGTGCAGTACTGAGGAGTGCCGCACTGTTGGAGGTGCTGTGTTTTGGATGAGACCTTTAACTGAGGTCCCCAATTGCTAACTCATCAACATCCTGGGGGTCACCATTGACCAGAAACTTAACTGGACCAGCCACATAAATACTTTGGCTACAAGAGCAGGTCAGAGGTGAGGTATTCTGCAGCGAGTGTCTCACCTCCTAAGTCCCCAAAACCTTTCCACCACCTACAAGGCACAAGTCAGGAGTGCGAAGGAATACTCTTCACTTGCCTGGATGAGTGCAGCTTCAACAACACTCAAGAACCTCACCACCATCCAGGACAAAGCAACCCGTTTGATTGGCACCCGATCCACCACCTTAAACGTTCACTCCCTCCACCACCAGCGCACTGTGGCTGCTGTGTGTACCATCTACAAGATGCACTTCACGCTTTGAGTGTTCACAGGAGTCATTCTCTATTATTGTTTATCCTTGACTTTTGCTCATTTTGCTCTCCCCTAATTTTCTCCCTGATGTTAACCCTTAGCCTTTTTGCTTTTGAACACAGTAACTCATACGGCTCTGCAAGCAGCAGCAGTATTTCATCCAAGTGGCTGTCATGGGATTATGGAGACCTTCATAGTCAGTGCCAACCCAGACTAAACATTCTCATTCAGTGACTACATGTGCACATGTCCAGTAAAGGTCACTCAATCAGGAAGAGGAACCTGGTCATTTCCCCCAACCCATCTAAGGGATGTTTAAGCCAGTTGTGTATCTCCAATCATCATACTGGCTGCAATTGGCGAATTTAGTATAGCTGAGGGATCAAATCTTGGACATACCTTGTACATATGGCTCAGTGCCACACTATAACATAAATTTACACACTGAGCCATCAGCAGGTAACTTTTGTTTAATTGAACCAAGATAGAGTGAAATAAAGTGATACCATCTTAGTACCCTTTGGTTACTGATTGTAGTAATTCTAATTAAAATGTATTAAATATACTAAACCTGCACCTTTGGAGATCCCAGTATGTATGTATAAAGTAACAATGGAAACAGCATATCACCTTGTTAGTCATATAATTTACTATGTTTTCTTTTAGTGTGGAAAATACAATGTTTCCAGCAAACTATTTCCTAACAAAAAATATCTACACTGGGGCTGCTGGAAGAGACAAAGAACTGAAAGATTACATTTGATAGAAATGTGGCTTGGGTATAGATAAAGCAAAACAAAACAGGTGCTATTTGAATAGAGAATGAGTATTGACAAATTATAGATAATAAACACAATTCATGTTTACGTATTGAGAGAACATGGAGTTTGTTAGCCAAAGTTCATGTTGGATAGTCATAAAACTAAAATGGCACTCGGATTTGCATAAATAAAGCTCTACCAGGCAACAAGTAAAATACAGATGGTGTGTAGTTATAGAGTCATAGAATTATACAGCACAGAAAGAGGCCCTTCGGCCCATCGTGTCCGTGCCGGCCATCAAGCCCTGTCTATTTAAATTATGTGTTATCTTTGTATAAACAGCCACCCTCGGATAATGAGTAAATGTGTAACTTTTAAAATTAATTGGATCTCCGTAAGGGTAAGGTAGAAATGTTGTATAAGTATGTGTGCTTTGATTAGCTCGGCGGAGTTGGACTTACGCAGCGATGTAAGAGGTTCTCCCCCGGCCTGAATAAACCGTTGTGACTTCAATTACTTGGTCTGTCTTTCTTTCAACAAGCCAGTAGCGTCGACCTTGTATATCACTTGGTCCGCACTTTGGGGGCTTACTTCAATTGGCGACGAGGATGGGATACGCGATCTGAACAAAAACTCTCGGACAGCGATAACCTAAGACGGGTGAGTACGTTTAAAATTACCACCTGTAAAATTAGAGGTTAATCGCTGGTGAGACGTTAAGTAAGATTGACGTACAAAAGAACTATAAAAAGAAAGACACCTTTAATTGAAGGCGGTTAAAACTGCCGGACTGCGGTACCGGAAAACAACGGTTTAGAAACCCGGTAGGCCCACGAGGTGCGGCTCTTAAGAAGTAGTTAAACGGGTTGTTTTAACACTGGGTGAAGGACGAGTCCTTCTGGCCGAAAAGTAAACTAAGCGCGTGACTGCTTAAAGTATAAGAAGATCCGTTGTGTCAATAAAGTATAAAGTTGAACTGAGAATCACGGAGTGATCGACTCGGACAAGGGTGGTGCCTATCTCAAACACCTAGCCTGAGCCTGAATTAAGAGGACGTAGTCCCACGTGACGGCCAGGATCAAGTAGGCGTAGGGACTACAAAGCACCACAGGATCGTGATCACGTGACAAGTAAGGGTGTATAAAATATTGAATAAAGTATAGGTGTACTCGAAAACTTTGGATATGACTAGTAAAGAGGATAAGGAACCCTGGGGAGACCCAGAGTCTGTAACACGATATGTTTATGACAAGAATAAAAAACTAATTGAGAAAATGAGGAAGGCAGGGTGGAACCGGGACGATAAACTAGACACACAAAGGGACTGGTGGATGAAACAAACCAAAAATAAATTGGAAAAAGCGTACATTATCGTGGCGGCACGTTACCATCGGGAATGTACGCTCCAGCACGGAGTCCTTAAGACATATCCAGTCGCTGCAACCGCCCCAAACCCGGGTGACTCCCGGGAAAAGGTATACCCGGAACTGCCCCAGGGGGGGGCCGACCGGCTGTCCTCCCCCGTATTCAGGACACCAGTCGGCGGCCCCGGAGCCTGTTCCGATGGCACCAGTGACACTGCAATATAGGCCGGCAATCCCCGCGGTCCCGGCAGTTCCGGCGGCGGGGGGAAATCCGGCCGTTCCGGCAGTACTTGGCAGGCCGTCCACCACAACGCTGAACTACACACCGTTAAGCCTACAGGATCGGGTGATTCTCCTCAACGAATTACCAACCTTAAAACACCGCCAGAATAATCAGACATTCTGGCACAAACTGCGCGAAGTACGCATAAACCTTGCCCTACATAGTATAGACATCGATCAATTGGTACGAGCTAAATGTCCCGAGGAACAGTGGAGATTAGTGCAGGGCAACCACGGAAATGGCCAGTGGGCCGCAAATACAGGACAGACAATCCAACAATTAAACACTGAGTTCGACCAATTCAAGGCCGCTGTGGAAGCAGCAATGGGACAGGCCCCCGTAAATTGGGCAGCTATAAGCGGAATCACACAAAAAAAGGGAGAAAGCGCCATCGATTATGGAAAACGAAAGTGGTCCGCCTTTGAGGGTAACTGTGGGATCCCAGGCCCCTTAAACAAAAACAACGCTTGTTTTCTGCAAACATTTAAACAGGGACTAAGTCCAATGCACCAGAATGCAATAAAAATGGGGCTAGTGGTCCACAATAATTGGGATGATTTAATACAGTGGGTGTGCAAAGTAGATAATCAGGCCCAAGAACAAGCCAAACCTAAAATAGCTGCTCTAAGGACGGATAGCGACAATGAAGATGCATTAAGTGTGGCGGCATGCTTCGGTTGCGGACAGGAGGGCCACATGAAAAGGGATTGCCCGAGGCAACAGAACAAGGGGGGTAATCAGACATCTCAGCAAAAGGCTTCCTGTCATAACTGTGGAAAACCAGGGCATAGGAAACAACAATGTTGGAATAAAGGAGGAGGAAGGGAAGGTCAGGGACCTAGACAGGGAGGAAAACCGGGGTCAAGTATTGGAAGGTCAGAGAATAACGAGGAAAACGTGGCGAAACTGATTAAGAAGGGAATGCAAGACTGGGAGGATGACAGGGAAAGAGAAGAAAGGAAGAGGAGAAAGAGTAGGAAGTATAAGAGAGACGATTCCTCAGACACCTCCGACGAGGAAGACATAGTGGGGCTGACAAGGAAAATGGAAAAACTGGTCAAACAAATAAAAAAGGGCAACGCCTGACAGGTAGCGGCCCTCGGAGACCCGGCAAAGGGAGACCCTAGAATGTTTATTGAGGCACTGGTAGGGGGCCGACAGTGCAGAATGCTCATAGACACCGGGGCAGCAATATCTCTAACAAACGTACCCTTGCCGCGAACCAAGAAAAATATTTTTATATCCGGGATAGGGGGAGTAAAAATTAAAGCATGGAAAAGTGAGACAGTATTACTAGAATTAGGAAAAATCATTATACCTACATGTTTCTGGATCTGTGAAAATACTGAGGGGACCATCCTGGGTATAGACATACTAAGGGAAGTGGGAGTTTTAATAGACCCCAAGCTGGATAAATTGCTATGGCCCGATAACCATAAGGAAGAGAGACATAAATCAAAGGGATCCAAGACAGCATGCGCCATCAGCGCTCTCCGAATAATAGACCCCAAATGGGATGAAAAGGGAGGATGGGGGGAAATTTGCCACCGATTCCCCGAACTATGGGCCAAACACAAGCAGGACTGCGGACTGGTCAAGATAAACCCAGTCAGAGTCCCCGGGCCAACCACAAGCAGGACTGCGGACTGGTCAAGATAAACCCAGTCAGAGTCCCCGGGCCAACCCACCGACCCCATAAACAGTATCCCCTATAAATGGAGGCCCAGACAGCCGTACGGAGTATAGTATTGGAACTAGTTAAACAAGGAATTTAGCGAGAAACAGTGTCCGGCACTAATTCTCCAGTATGGCCCGTAAAGAAACCTGATGCATCATATCGACTTACAATCGATTACACAGCCTTAAATAAAGTGACCCCAAAGGAATATCCAATTGTAGCAAGCCCAGCTACTATCTTTAACGGTTTAAAACCAGAACACAAAATATTCACTGTGTTAGACATCGCAAACGGATTCTGGTCCATTCCCCTGCATGAGGAATCACAAGAAAAATTTGTCTTTACAATAGGCGGCAAACAGTATACATGGACACGGGTCCCACAAGGATTCCATAACAGTCCAGCCATTTTTCACCGCCACATGGCCAGAGCTCTTGAAGACCTAGACTTAGAGGGTGAAAATAGTACCCTCTTACAATACGTGAATGACCTCCTAATAGCATCAGAAACGAAAGAGGGACACAAGGGGGCCCTGACAAAGGTCTTTTCAGCCCTACGGGATGCGGGTTTTAAGGCAAACCCAGCCAAAGCCCAGGTAGGAAAATTGGAAGTCATATACCTGGGGTATAGGATCAGTATGGGAAAAAGGGCTGTGCCAGAGGAAAGGAAGGAGGCAATCCGCCAAATGCCAAGGCCCATAAACGTGAGAGGAGTACGTCAGGTACTCGGTCTCTTTAACTTTAGCCGGAACTTTATAGAAGGTTTCTCACACATGGCCGCGCCCCTGGATGAATTAACAAAGTGGGGTAGGGCAGCAGAAGAACCCATCGAGTGGACAACCACTCAGGAAGAAGCATTTACCAAACTTAAACAAGCCCTGACTGCCGCCCCCGCATTAGGATTACCTGACCAAGAGAGACCCTATCACATATTCTGTCACAATCATGACGGACACTATAGCGCCGTGGTAGCCCAGGAGCACGGAGGAAACATGAGATTGGTGGCCTACTATTCCACTAGACGATCCCCCATCGTGGCAGGTATGCCCCGCTGCGTGGCCGCTATAGATTGTGCCAGATGGTCCGTACAGGACTGATTATAATGACCGGAGATATTGTACTACACACCCAGCACACCCTGGTAGAATTACTTAATACGGGACGACTGAAGTCTGGGAGGCGGTACTATTACCCAAAAACAAGTCAATACAGATAGTAAGGGATATGGGGCAGAACCCAGCCTCCATGATGATAATGGAAGGAGAGGACCACCAATGCATGAATGAGGAAGAGCCAGAAAATGACCTAGATAAAATAAAAGAAATACCCTTGGCCGAAGCGGACTTGGAGTTATATGTAGATGGATCCCGAAAATATGTACAGGGAAAGCCGAGGACAGGCTGGGCGGTGGTAAATGGGGAAGGAATGGTGTTACAAGCCGGAACTCTCACAGGGGATAAATCTGCCCAGGTTGCAGAACTAACAGCCTTAACGGAAGCCCTGAAACTGGCTATGGGAAAAAGGGTTAATGTATATACTGACAGCCGCTATGCCTTCGGAATAATACATGATTATATGGCCGCATGGAGTAGGAGGGGGTACATCACCTCTGGGGGAACCCCCATCCAACACCTGGATGTAATAAAGTCCTTGGTGGACGCCGCGCGCGGACCAACGGAGTTAGCAGTAATAAAGGTTAAAGCGCACACCAAAGGAAAAACTCCACAACAACAAGGTAACAGGGCTGCAGACCTGGCCGCCAAAGTTATGACTGAAGCGCCCTGTGGCAGTGTAAAACCGATAAGGGGAGTCCCAGTCCCATTAATACCCCTTGAGTATAATATTGTTAAATTACATCGAGACATACCAGAACCTGAGCTGAAAATTTGGGAAGAGAAGGGAGTAATGCTATCCAGAGATAAGGTCTGGAGAAAGGAGGGACGGGTCTGTGCACCCGAGTGTATCCAACAGGAACTAATGAGGTTGTATCATGGACAAGCCCATACAGGGGCCAGCCGAACGATAAATAACATAGGCCGATGCTGGTGGTGGCCCGGACTATCAAGCAGTGTAAGGAAGTATTGTAAGGATTGCCACATTTGTGCGCAATGTAACACCGGAAAACCAGTAAAGGTAAAATGGGGTACACATCCGAGACCCAAGGGACCCTGGGAGAAACTACAAATAGACTTTACCAATAACCAAAAGCAAAGGAAAAACCTACTGTCTGGTAATAATCGACCAATTCACAAGGTGGGTGGAAGCTTTCACCACCCGAAACTGTACCGCCAGTACAGTGGCCCGGATCTTGGCAGAAGAAATAATACCCCGGTGGGGAGTCCCATTACAAATAGATTCAGATAATGGAACACACTTTACCGGAAAGGTAATGAAAGAGGCTTGCGCCCTATTGGGCGTAAGGCAGAAATTTCATATACCTTACCATCCCGAAAGTTCAGGAATGGTGGAACGAATGAATCGGACCTTAAAACGATCTCTCACAAAGGCAATTGTGGAGACGGGGCAGGGATGGGCGGAACTGTTACCCACGATCCTAATGAGACTAAGGGTCACACCAAATAGCACCACCGGACTGACCCCTTTTGAATTAATGACGGGACGGGCAATGGCGCTTCCCGAAGGAGTCGTGACCGGAGGGGAAGATGTGGGACCTTTAAAAGACAGAATCAGAAGGTTCATAAAGCAATTATGTGCGGAACTGCTCGGGCTGAGACAGGAGGTTAGAGACCAGCAGATAATCAAGGATCTGGAAAGGGATACCGAGGAACAAAAGAAAGTTATACCTGGGGTGGGAAGTCAGGTAATGTCCAGAATTATTCCAATAAAACCTGGGTTACGGCCCCGGTGGGAAGGACCCTATTTGGTATTAATGACCAGCGACACTTGTGCGTGTATAGACCTGCACGGCACTGGAAAAGGAAGATGGAAACACTGGACACAATTAAAATTATACAAAGAACCCGATGAGTAACCCAGAAATCATATTGCACAAGGAAAGCAAGGATTATTGGCATAAAGTCCAAAAGGAGCCGGACGACCTTGTATTCGCGTTAATAGGATCCTGTTGCATTATGATAGTAATATTCTCCGTGGTCTGTATGTTTCAATAGATCTGGGAAACTGGCCAGGAGAGAAGAGACTGGAACAGGATTGAGTCAATAAGGATGAACTAAAATAAACTAATCACACAACTCTCTAAAAAATTCCAGAAAACGGAACACTTAATGAAACCAATGCCTGCTAACAAACAAAGGTTACAAGATGAGGAAGTGGAAGGCATTCTACTAATTTAATTGGATATATCTGCATGGCTTGAATAATTGTAGGTTCTGTATGCGTCTATCAAGGAGTGTGTATCCGGGTACGGGGTAACCCAAGGCCCGAGATAGTAGAAGTAGTAAGAATGGAATAATTAACTGCTGTTGACGACCAGCCTTGTATTTCCACAGGACAAATTAGAAGAACGACGGAAGAAGGGACGGCTGACAACAAGGAACAAGATGATCAAGTATCTGCTTATATATGGCCTTATAGGCCTAGGCGTACTCCATAATGTAGAAAGGATGCCTAAAACTACAGGAAATAGTTACTTGTATATGTCATGGAAATACGTGAGTCAGCTGAACCTCTCTAGCTGTTGGGTCTGCTCCGGAGCCCCGACAAATTCCGAGGAAGGAATTCCGGTGAAACCCGTGCCTTTTAATTACTCGGAAATGGCATCCTGGTTTCTTAATCAAAATAACACCGGAAATGATAACGGTATCAATAGCAAGAGGGAGGATACAAGCCAGGTGAAGAAGCAATGGGAGGCAGCAGGGTATGACCCAGATCGGTTCAGAGGGTGGTATCTTCCCAAGTACACTAACACACAGGAACCTCCATTTTGGACCCTCAAGGAAAAAGTGGAAGGAATAATTTGTATAACAAGGGAAGGAGCGGGAAGAGATATGGGACGCAGTAAATGTTGCCAAAATGTCAGTATGACACGAGCCCAAGACGGGCCAGTGTTCACCGTAACGTATCTAACTGTCCCCCTTGATAATGGCACGGAAGGGAACACTATCATACCGTGGGTAACGGACGAATCCCGGACATGTGCCTATAATGGCACGTATTTTATATGCGGTGAAAGGGCGTACCCCTGGCTGCCATCCAACTGGAGAGGATCATGTTACCTAGGCTATGTACAGCCATATGTAACCCACCACAAAACCCTAACCGACGCCCAACAAGGGGTCCCAATGGGCAGGAGCAAACGGGTGGTGCAAACCTGGGAAAAGGTTATGGTCATAATGTGGCCTTTCTATGGGGTACATAGAACCATTTTAGAAATGGACCAATTAAATACATTATTGGAACAAGTAGCCAATGATACGGCTGGGATGGCCAGATCAATAAATGAAGAATTGGTAGCTGTACGTACTGTCGCAATGCAGAACCGGATAGCCCTAGATTATCTATTAGCAAAGGAAGGAGGGACATGTGCCATAATAGGACCAACATGCTGCACTTACATTCCAGACGATTCAGAAGAGATTGAGAACCTTGCAACCCACATACAAGAATAGGCAAGAAAAACTAGAAACTCCCCCACCTCTTCCTATTTTGGTGATTGGGGATCGGGATGGTTGGGGACGTTGGGCGCCTCAGTGGTACAAGGCATAATGATATTCCTCGTGATTGTTATTACAATATACTGTGTATTCTTGCTGCTCAAATGCCTCTGCACCAGATTAGGTAAAGCCAAGATTGGCGCCGTGGCAAACCATGAAAGAAAGGAGGATGAGGAGCTTCTCGCAGGAGATCCCTCAGCCACTCTTATGAGAATGGTGTAAGACCCGATCTATAGCCCTAAAATTACAAGGAATGAATTGGACACGGTAATTAATAACCAGGTCGGCCAACCGTAAGACGGGAGTGGCAGAAACAGGATTGGTGAGTGATGGCAGTCTCGAAAGGACACGTCACGCACCCACCGAGGGAATGGAGGACGAGCTCGAACCAGAAGCTCAAACCATTGATGCAGGGCTCTGGGGCCCCGGGAATGGCAACATAAGAACAAAGGCAAAAAAGACCACATACACCGCGTGGGGTGAAACCGGCTCATAAATTGGTTTATGTCATACCCATGTATAACCTAGACTGGTAGAAGGCCAGAGAGTGCACGCTCGGGCAAACACCAGGCAACAGGAATACATGTTGACCTGTATTGGAACAGTTGTCCAATAGGTCAAAAGGGAGGACTGAAGTAAGATATTAAAAATTGGACATAATCAGGGCAAGACGGGCATGACTCATTTGCAGAAAAGCAGGCCTATAACGAGATTAACAGAAGCAGGCCTATAACGAGATTAACAGAAGCAGGCCTATAACGAGATTAACAGAAGCAGGCCTATAACGAGATTAACAGAAAATGGAGCGCACAGTTCTGGAAACCACATCATGGGCTAGGACAGCATTGTGTGTAAATTATGTGTTATCTTTGTATAAACAGCCACCCTCGGATAATGAGTAAATGTGTAACTTTTAAAATTAATTGGATCTCCGTAAGGGTAAGGCAGAAATGTTTGTATAAATGTGTGCTTTGATTAGCTCGGCGGAGTTGGACTTACACAGCGATGTAAGAGGTTCTCCCCAGGCCTGAATAAACCATTGTGAATTCAATTACTTGGTCTGTCTTTCTTTCAACAAGCCAGTAGCGTCGACCTTGTATATCACTTGGTCCGCACTTTGGGGGCTTACTTCATATGGCATTTCAAGTGCTCATCTAAATGCTTCTTGAATGTTGTGAGGGTTCCTGCCTCTACCACCCTTTCAGGCAGTGAGTTCCAGATTCCAACCACCCTCTGGGTAAAAAAGTTATTCCTCAAATCCCTCTAAACCTCCTGCCCCTTACTTTGAAACTATGCCCCCTGGTTATTGACCCCTCTACTACGGGGAAAAGTTCCTTTCTATCTACCCTATCTATGCCCCTCATAATTTTGTACACCTCAATCAGGTCCCCCCTCAGCCTTCTCTGCTCTAAGGAAAGCAACCTCAGCCTGTCCAGTCTCTCTTCATAGCTGAAGCGCTCCAGCCCAGGTAACATCCTGGTGAATCTCCTCTGCACCCTCTCCAATGCAATCACATCCTTCCTATAGTGTGGCGACCAGAATTGCACACAGTATTCCAGCTGTGGCCTAACTAGCGTTTTGTACAGCTCCATCATAACCTCCCTGCTCTTATATTCTATGCCTCGGCTAATGAAGGCAAGTATTCCATATGCCTTTTTAAATCACCTTATCTACCTGTCCTGCTGCCTTCAGGGATCTATGTACATGCACACCAAGGTCCCTCTGATCCTCTGTCCTTCCTAGGGTCCTACCATTCATTGTGTATTCCCATGCCTTGTTAGTCCTCCCAAAATGCATCACCTCACACTTTTCAGGGTTAAATTCCATTTGCCACTGTTCTGCCCATCTAACCAACCCGTCTATATCATCCTGTAGCCTAAGGCTTCCCTCCTCACAATTTACCACTCCACCAATTTTCGTGTCATCTGCGAACTTACTGATCATACCTCCTAAATTCATAACTAAATCATTAATGTACACTACAAACAGCAAAGGACCCAGCACCGATCCCTGCGGTACACCACTGGACACAGGCTTCCAGTCACAAAAACAACCTTCGACCATCACCCTCTGCCTCCTGCCACTAAGCCAATTTGGGATCCAATGTGCCAAATTGCCCTGGATACCATGGGCTCTTACCTTCTTGACCAGTCTCCCATGCGGGACTTTGTCAAAAGCCTTACTGAAGTCCATGTAGACTACATCAACTGCACTACCCTCATCCACACACCTAGTCACCCCCTCGAAAAATTCAATCAAATTGGTTAGACATGATCTCCCCCTGACAAAACCATGTTGGCTATCCTTGATTAATCCTTGCCTCCCCAAGTGGAGACTAATTCTCTCCCTCAGAATTTTTTCCAGTCATTTCCCTACCACTGATGTTAGGCTCACCGGCCTGTAATTCCCTGGTTTATCCCTACTACCCTTCTTGAATAATAGTACTACGTTAGCTGTTCTCCAGTCCTCTGGCACCTCCCCTGTGGCCAGAGAGGTTCTGAAAATTTGTGTCAGAGCCCCTGCAATCTCCAACAACACTCAAGAAGCTCAATACCATCCAGGACAAAGCAGCCTGCTTGATTGGTACCCCATCCACCACATTAAAATTCACTTCCACCACCACCGGCGTACCGTGGCTGCAGTGTGTACCATCTACAGGCAGTAGATTCCTGTTCCAGGTGGGCTGTCCGTGAGCACCTCATCAGAATCTGGTTCCCCTGAATGAAACCCCAGATCCCCATTGCTCAATACTTCTCCCCCTTACCATCCCTCTGTCACATCACAGCATCCTCTTAAGCACAAACCTGAAATGAGAGCCAGCACAAAAACAAACATTCCAAACATAATTTATAAATGAATCAATCCAAAACTACATAACAAAGTCAACTAATCACCCTTCTGCATTCCCTTAGTGTCTGTCTTTCATGTTCCTTTGCCAATCCGAGTGCTCCTACACAGTGCTACCCCAGTGGATGCAGCATGGCAGGTGGAAGGCTGCTGACTTTCCATGGGGAGAGACTGCAGATGGCCTTGCAGGGTGATCTTGAAGAGCTCTGGGCCCAGAAGGCCCAGCCGTAGACTGCACCAACTTGACATGGGTGGCAACAGTATGGGCTGACAGGAAACTGCAAGTGCACTGGCGGAGTGGCAGTGGTGGGAGTAGGAATGGAGTCATTCTGAGAGAAGAGAGCAGGTTCTTGCTCCACGGAGCCACTGCCACTCCCTTGGTGTGGCGCCTCAGCATTCCTAGCCACCATGGGCTCCAAGCTTTGCGCAAAGCCCCGTGCAATGTTGGAGACAGTCTCCTCCATGCTTCTTTATTTAAATTCAATCCTGGAATGTGGGCGTCGCTGGCAAGGCCAGCATTTATTGCCCATCCCTAATTGCCCTTGAGAAGGTGGTGGTGAGCTTCCTTCTTGAAACACTTCAGTCCGTGTGGTGAAGGGACTCCAGTAGTGCTGTTAGGGAGGGAGCTCCAGGAATTTGAACCAGCGGCTCTGAAGGAACGGTGATATATATCCAAGTCAGGATGGTGTGTGACTTGGAGGGGAACTTGGAGGTGATGGTGTTCCCATGCACCTGCTGCCCTTGTCCTTCTAGGTGGTAGAGGTCGCAGGTTTGGGAAGTGCTATTGAACAAGCCTTGGCAAATTGCTGCAGTACATCTTGTAGATGGTACACACTGCAGCCACAGTACGCCGGTGTATGGGGTGCCAATTAAGCGGGCTGCTTTGTCCTGGATGGTATTGAGCTTCTTGAGTGTTGTTGGAGCTGCACTCATCCAGGCAAGTGGAGAGTATTCCATCACACTCCTTACTTTTGCCTTGTAGATGGTGGAAAGGCTTTGGTGACTCAGTAGGTGAGACACTCGCCGCAGAATATCCAGCCTCTGACCTGCTCTTGTAGCCTAAATATTTATGTGGCTGGTGCAATTAAGTTTCTAGTCAATGGTGACCCCCCCAGGATGTTGATGTTGGGTGATTCAGCGATGGTAATGCCATTGAATGTCAAGGGATGATAGTTAGATGTGCTCTTGTTGGAGATAGTCATTGCCTGGCACTTGTGTGGCGTGAATATTACTTGCCACTTATCAGCCCAAGCCTGAATGTCGTCCAGGTCTTGCTGCATGCGGGCATGGACTGCTTTATTATCTGAGGAGTTGCAAATGGAACTGGACACTGTGCAATCATCAGTAAACATCACCATTTCTGACCTTATGATGGAGGGAAGGTCATTGATGAAGCAGCAGAAGGTGATTGGGCCTAAGACACTGCCCTGAGGAACTCCTGCAGCGATGTCCTGGGGCTGAGATGATTGGCCTCCAACAATCACAACCATCTTCCTTTGTGCTAGGTACGACTCCAGCCAGTGTAGTGTTTTCCCCCTGATTCCCATTGTCTTCAATTTTACTAGGGCTCCTTGATACCACACTCAGTCAAATGCTGCCTTGATGTCACGGGCAGTCACTCTCACCTCACCTCTGGAGTTCAGCTCTTTTGTTCATGTTTGAACCAAGGCTGTAATGAGGTCTGGAGTTGAGTGGTCCTGGCGGAACTCAAACTGAGCATCGGTGATCAGGTTATTGGTGAGTCAGTGATGCTTGATAGAACTGTCGACGACACCTTCCATCACTTTGCTGATGATTGAGAGTAGACTGATGGGGCGGTAATTGGCTGAATTGGATTTGTCCTGCTTTTTGTGCACAGGACATACCTGGGCAATTTTCCACATTGTCGGGTAGATGCCAGTGTTATAGCTATATTAGAACAGTTTGGCCAGAGGCGCGGCTAGTTCTGGAACACAAGTCTTCAGCACGACATCCGGGATGTTGTCGGGGCCCATAGCCTTAGCTGTATCCAGTACGCTCAGCCATTTCTTGATATCACGTGGAGTGAATCCAATCGGCTGAAGACTAGCTTTTGTGATGGTGGGGAACTCAGGAGGAGGCCGAGATAGATCATGCACTTGGCACTTCTGGCTAAAGATGATTGCAAACACAATGCTGGGAGTGCACTATAGACCCCCAAACAACCAGAGGGAGATAGAAGAGCAAATATGTAAGCAAATTTCTGAAAAATGCACAAACAATATGGCAGTAATAGTTGGGGATTTCAACTACCCTCACATTAACTGGGATAGAATCAGTGTAAATGGAATAGAGGGTATAGAATTCTTAAAATGCATTCAGGAGAACTTTTTTAGCCAGTACATAACAAGCCCAACAAGTGAGGGGACAATTCTGGACTTAGTTTTAGGGAATGAAGCTGGGCAGGTGGAAGGGGTATCAGTGGGAGTGCATTTTGTTGGTAGTGATCATAATTCAATTAGATTTAGCATAGTTATGGAAAAGGACAAAGATAGATCAGGAATAAAAGTTCTCGATTAGGGAAAGGGCAATTTTACTAAGCTGAGATGTGATTTAGCAACAGTGGATTGGAAACAGCTACTTGAAGGTAAATCAGTGTTAGAGCAGTCGGAGGCATTCAAGGAGGAGATAGTGAGGGTCCGGAGCAAATATATTCCCAGAAAGAAAAAGGGTGGGACTCCCAAGTCTAAGCCCCCTGGATGTCAAGGAGCATACAGGATAGGATAAGGAAAAAAGTGAAGCTTTTGTCAGATACTGAAAGCTCAATACTACAGAAAGCCTAGAGGATTTTTGAAGGTGCAGGGGTGAAATTAAAAAGAAAATTAGGAAAGCAAAGAGAGGGCATGAAAAATATTGGCAAGTAAAATCAAGGAAAACCCAAATATGTTTTATAAATACATAAAGAGCAAGAGAATAACTAAGGAAAGAGTAGGGCCTATTAGAGACCAAAAAGGTAACCTATGTGTGGAAGCGAAGACATGGGTATGGATCTTAATGAATACTTTGCATCTGTCTTCACAGAAGAGCGGAACGATGCAGACATTATAGTTAAGGAGGAGGAGTGTGAAATATTAGATGGGATAAACATAGAGAGAGAGGACGTATAAAGAGGTTTAGCATCTTTGAAAGTAGATAAATCACTAGGCCCAGATGAAATGTATCCCAGGCTGTTAAGAGAGGCAAGGGAGGAAATGGCGGAGGCTCTGACCATCATTTTCCAATCCTTTCTGGCTACAGGCAAGGTGTCAGAAGATGGGAGGACTGCTAACATTGTGCCATTGTTTGAAAAGGGAGAAAGGAATAGAAGGAGTAATTACAGGCCAGTCAGCCTAACTCAGCGGTGGGAAAATGATTGGAAAAAATTCTGAGGGACAGTATAAATCATCATTTAGAAAGTCACGCATTAATCAAGGACAGGCAGCATGGATTTGTTACTGTAAGGTCTTGTCTGACTAACTTGATTGAATTTTTTGAGGAGGTAACATGTAGGGTTGATCAGGGCAGTGCATTTGATGTAGTCTACATGGTTGGTCAAAAAAGTTAAAGCCCGTGGGATCCAAGGGAAAGTGGCAAGCTGGATCCAAAATTGTCTCAGTGGCAGGAAGCAAAGGGTAATGGTCGACAGGCGTTTTTGTGACTGGAAGGCTATTTCCAGTGGGTTTCCACAGGGCTCAGTACCAGGTCCCCTGCTTTTTGATTTTATCAATGATTTAGACTTCAATGTAGGTGGCATAATTAAGCAGATGAAACAAAAATTGACCATCTGGTTGATAGTGAGGACGAAAGCTGTAGACTACAGGAACATATAAATGGACTGGTCAGGTGGGCAGAAAAGAGGCAAATGGAATTCAATCCGGAGAAGTGTGAGGTAATGCATTTGAGGAGGGCTAACAAGGCATGGGAATACACAATACATGGTAGGATACTGAGAAGTGTAGAGGAACAGAGGGACCTTGGAGAGCACGTCCACAGATCCTTGATGGTAGCAGGACAAGTAGATAAGGTGGTTAAGAAGGCGTAAGGGATACTTTCCTTTATTAGCTGAGGCATAGATTATAAGAGCAGGGAGGTTATGTTAGAACCGTACAAAACACTAGCTAGGCCACAGCTAGAGTACTGCGTACAGTTCTGGTCAGCACATTACAGGAAAGATGTGATTGCACTGGAGAGGGTACAGAGGAGATTCACGAGGATGTTGCCAGTGCTGGAGAATTTTAGCTATGAGGAAAGATTGGATAGGCTGAGATTTTTTTCTTTGGAACGGAGGAGGCTGAAGGGAGACTTAATTGAGGTGTATAAAATTATGAGGGGCCTAGATGGAGTGGATAGGAAGCACCTATTTCCCTTAGCAGAGAAGTCAATAACCAGGGGGCATAGATTTAAAGTAATTGATAGAAGGATTAGAGGGGAGTTGTGGAGAAATGTTTTCACTCAGAGGGCAGTGGGGGTCTGGAACGCACTGCCTGAAAAGGTGGTAAAGGCAGAAACCCTCATCACATTTAAAAAGTACTTGGATATGCACTTGAGGTGCCGTAACCTGCAAGATTACAGACCAAGAGCTGGAAAGTGGGATTAGGCTGGATAGCTCTTTTTCGACCGGCGCAGACACGATGGGCTGAATGGCCTCCTTCTGTGCCATAGATTACTAATGACTGTATAGCACTGTTCCGCCACCTCTGGTGGGTCTCTCCTGCCGGTTGGACAGGACATACCCAGGGATGGTGATGGAGGAGTCTGGGACATTGGCTGAAAGGCATGATTCTGACTATGTTAAGCTGTTGCTTGACTACTCTGTAGGACAGCTCTACAATTTTGGCACAAGTCCCCAGATGTTAGTGAGGAAGACTTTGCAGGGTTGATTTGGCTGGGTGTGCCTTTGTCGAGTCCAGTGCTGGTGACAAGTTCAATGCCAGGTGGTCCGTCCAGTTTTATTCTTATTATTGTTTTTCATAGTGGTTTGGTACAACTGAGTGGCTTGCTAGACCATTTCAGAGGGCAGTTAATAGTCAACCACATTGCTATGGGTTTGGAGTCACATATAGGCTAGACCAGGTAAGGACAGCAGGTTTCCTTCCCTAAAGGACATTAGTGAACCAGATGGGTTTTTACAACAATCCAGTAGTTTCATGGTCACCATTACTGATACTAGCTTTTTATTTCAGATTTATTTAATTAACTGAATTTAAATTCCACTGCTGCTGTGGTGGGATTTGAACTCATGTCTCCAAATCATTAGTCTAGGCCTCTGGATTACTTGTCCAGTAACATAACCACTATGCTACTGTACCCCTTGACAGTGACAAGAGGCTCTCTGGCAGGCCAGCCATTGCACCAAGCATTTCTGTGTGCATGCCCATCTCCCTTCTTCTGAAGGCCGCCCTATTGAAGTCATGATCTGAGTCTGTGCAGCAGAATTCATGTGTGAACTCGTCCTCCGGGAAGCTGGCACCCGAAAGAGCCTTTCCCCCTTGCCTAGCTGAAGCCCACTCGTGCCCTGTGACTCACCCGCGCAGTTCCCCCTTCTACACTAGCCTCTAAAGTACACGTAGTGTCATTTTCTGAGCTGTTGCCTGGGAGTGTCAGATCAAGTAACGGCGTCTCTTCTTCTCCTTCACTCCCCTCCTCTACTAGGTCGGGAACAGGCTGGGCTGCTGGCAGTTCTAGGGTATCTGTAAGGAGAAAGGCACAAGGGTCGGGTTATGGTGAGAGGAGGGGAGAAAGCAAGATGTGCATGCTTACGCCATCAGCAGCTTGTAAGTGAGAAGAGATTGTGGGGTGAGGGTGAAGTGGGATGTGAGAAGAAGGATTAGGTATGAGCATACCATCATCAGCAATGCTTTCAACCTCGCTACTCACCACGGCCTCAGTGATGGCCCCTCCAATGATCTCCAGCCGCGTCTCCTCCTGCGAGGTTTTGAAGACGTGCTTCCCCTCCGCCTGTCTGCTGCTGCTCACGGTAGTTGTGAGTCACCTTGGCCTGCAAGAGAAAGAGAAATGTGTCAGTGAGTGTGGTGCAATATGTTTGGGTGATGTGCCTGTCATGGTTGAATAGTTGGCAGTGTGTGCAAGGTGTGGAGATGTGGGTGTGAGGCTTGCAGCAGTGGTAAGTGTGTGAGGGTGAGGTGAAGCAATAATTGTGATGTATGCATGGTGATTGCTAGAGGAAGTTGGTAGGTGAGTGATGGGGGGTGTGGTGCATTGAGCAGTGTGTGAGGCTAGTGGTGCAGTTGGTGGGATATGGCAGGTGAAGATGTATTCACTCACCTTGACCTGCTGTGTGAGGTCATTAAACTTCTTGTGGTACTGATCCAGGTCCTGGAGGCAACACACATGGCACTGACTGCTTCTGCTATCTTCTCCCACTGCGTTCTGACATTCTACCTGGAAGGCCACCCTGTGGGTAGAGGACCTGTCTTCTTCTGTGTACACACAGGACCAAGGCCTCCAGTACTGCATCAGAGAATCTCCTTGCCCTTTTTCTTCCCTGTTGATCCATGGCTGCATGGAGACTGACAATTGGGTGCTTCTGCAACAAAGCACCTCCCCTTTAAGAAGTGCAGAGAGCCTAGGCAAAACATTTTTTGCCAGTAGACTGCACTCGATAATGGCCCCCTCTTGAGCATTGAGCCAACCAGCAGTCCATTTAGTGCTGAGCTCAGCACTCCAATCATGTAAATGAGCAGGCAGCACGAATTTTGCGTGCTGCCTGCAGCACTTTGAATGTACACGGGAAGATCGCTCTTCGCGCTCCCCGCACCTGTTTACGGGCGTAATCCAATTTCACCCCCAAAAAGTTATACTTCATACTTTGTTAATAGTCAGCTGAGATAAAAGCATAGTTTTCAATGAAACTTTTTTTAATCTAAGATTGTACTGCCTTTACTCCTCTTGGCATAATTATTAATTCATTCTTTCCTAATCTACCCTTGCTTTAGCACTGTTGCTAAAAATATTATTTTCTTTTCCTTCAGCAGATGTTAGGAAGAGCTCTTGTGGCTCCTTCGATAGACCTATTGCCCTAATCCAATTTTCCTTTAATACCTTCCTCTCAACATACACAGTTTTTAATGGTTTTCATCGATAAAATTTGTAATTGGAGATGCATCATTTTAGATCGCTGTAAGCAAATGAAAGTCAAGGAAAATAACCTCTGACAAGATCTCATGAATAAAATGCTATAACAAGGTACTTGGCTTGTTTACCAGTTTAATAGTCCTACTTCTCAGGGCAAAGTCTCATTTTCCATGGTCACTAAAAGCCCTTCTCTATAAAACTAGTGCTTCAGAATGGCAATAAAGTACAATTGACTATCCGCTCAACCATAAGTTGAAAGTCTGTAAGAGGCATGAGCTGTTAAAAAAAAATCAAACTCTGCACCCTGCCCCCAATAATTATTTTAATAATCCCATAATTTCAAAGTTCTCCAACCATCAGTATATTTACAATACACCTTTGTAGTCCTCAGGAAATAATTTTGATTTCAATTGTATCTCCTTTTCTTCTAATTTCTCTTGAAAACATCACTTTTCCATTGGCAGCTTTCAGGATCCTCAACGTAAGGGTCATTCTTCCTGTGTGAGCCTGAATGGTGTGGGTTGAAATTTGAGGCCGATGGAAACAAGGTGGTAGCACCTCAAAAAGTGCGGGGAAGGACTTACCGCCCTCATTCCTACCGTTGCTGTGGCCACAGCAATCCTCTCATGAGTGCACTGTTGGGTGGCCGAAGGGCCCTTGAATCAGGGGGTAGGCCCATTTAAAATTCAAATCTGGGTCCTATGACATACGTAGGACCCCAATTGCCATTTTGGTGCACGCTCTGTCCAGCATCAGTTGGCAGGCCACAGTTAAGCTCTTCTTGACCCCACAAATATACTGCGGGCCGCTGCCAGCTTGGGTTTGCCCCCTCGGCCGCGCATTCCTCCCTTCACCTCCCAGCTGGCCAACATTCCTGTGGCTGAAAACCAGCGAGCTGCCACAGGACGCCCGTTTGGCATCCATACCTCGATGGTCAGATTCAAACAAGGCCTGGGCCTCAAAATTCGTGACTGGTCGGCCGTCCAAAAGTCAAGATCTACCTGTGTGTCTGTACACTAGTCCCATAAGAATGTTGCAGCCAAGCCAGATTTTGTCCTGGCCAAATGTCTGACACATATTCCAGTAGGAGGTCATTGGATGGTGCTTGGTAGCAACCCCATAGTTGATTATTCCCAGCCTAATCTGGGGACATCAAATCTGCTAACTCAGCATAGGTCATTGATCATAGGAAGCATCTTCTCGGTCAGTGTGACTCCTAACCACAGTAGATGGTGCATTTATCAATCCTCTATCAAATGAGGAATGTGATATCGTATTTCCAATTACAAATCTGGAATTAGATTAAAACAAAAATTATAACTTTCCTACTTGCCAAGGTTCAAAGTTTGAAATTTAGTCCTTGTGTTGTTGCAAAGGGTCCTTTTTCTTTTCAACGCTTTAGTTTTCAAAAAATGTTAATATTTCATTACTTTATGGTCATATTTTTTATCAGGAAAATGTCTACAGCTTGCGGAACATCACTTTGTTTAAGATCAAAGCAGTGTAAAAAGGAACAAGGGGAAGTGCACTTGAAAGAAATCAACTGATCCAAAGGTATTAGCTCTGATGAAGATTAATTACTCGAGGCTTTTCATCAAGTCAAGCCTCATACCTGGAGCATAGGTTTGTTAAACATACCTGTTGTGAACAAAGTAAATCCTACCACACTGTCAGCAGAAAAAAACCTGACAATCGAACTTATGTTTTAAATGTTATCCTTAAATATGTCATAAAAGGTGCCAAACGATGTTTAAAGACTCAGCATTGTAATAAAGAATAACAACTGCTACTATATAATTTTGGTTTCAAGACTAATCTCTACACTGGTCATATGGTGCAGAATATTTTTAAAAAGAAAATTGTGGAAAGAAAAGAACACTTCATCAGCAATGGTGCCCCTATTCCTTCAGATTAACTTTCAGTTCCATTGTCTATCTATAGTAATGGACTTTAAAACAACTGTGAAATTTGACAGCACAACAATTGTTTCCGGGACACACAGAAGATGAGATAAATAGCTGTGCATCAAGCTTTCATTTCTACTGCCTTTAATAAATGGAAAGAAACATCTTGTTATTTTAGCTAATGAATTGGAATTTCTTTTGCTGTCATGAATTTCGAGTTTCATATGGCACAATTGTAAATTATTCAATCCACACAGCCTGGACCATGAACCGACTACCAAACATTAAGCCATTGTTTCCAAGACTGTCACTGACCTCATCTCCTCTGGAGATCTTCCCTCCATGGCTGTCAACCTCATAGTCCCCCAAACCCACACAGCCCGCTTCTATATCTTTCCCAAGATCCACAAACAGGGCTGCCCTGGTAGACCCATCGTTTCAGCCTGTTCTTGCCCCATGGAACTGATTTCTTCCTATCTCGACTCTATTTTTTCTCCCCTTGTCCAGTCTCTTGCCACCTACATTCGCGACTCTTCCGACCCCCTCCACCACTTAACAGTTTCCAGTTTCCTGGCCCCAACCGTCTCCTTTTCACTATGGATGTCCATTCCCTCTGCACCTCCATCCCCCACCAGGACGGCCTGAGGGCGCTCCACTTCTTCCTTGAAAAGAGGCCCAACCAATCTCCACCCACCACCATCCTCCTCCGCCTGGCTGAACTTGTTCTCACATTGAACAACTTCTCCTTGACTCCACTCACTTCCTCCAAATTAAAGGTGTTGCTATGGGAACCTGCATGGGTCCGAGCTATGCTTGCCTTTTTGTGGGATATGTGGAACATTCTTTGTTCCAGTCCTACTCAGGTCCCCTCCCTCACCCCTTTTTCTGGTACATTGATGACTATATTGGTGCCATTTCCTGCTCTCGCCCTGAACTAGAAAATTTCATTCACTTTGCTTCCAATTTCAACCCTTTCCTCACCTTCACATGGTCCATCTCTGACTCTTCCCTTCCCTTCCTCAACTTCTCTGTCTCCATTTCTGGGGATAGGCTATCGACAAACATCCACTACAAGCCCACTGACTCCCACAGCTAGCTGGACTACACTCCCTCCCACCCCACTTCCTGTAAGGACTTGATTCCATTCTCCCAGTTTCTCCGTCTCTGTTCTGTTCTGATGATGCCACCTTCCATACTAGTGCTTCCGATATGTCTTCCTTTTTCCTCAACCGAGGATTCCCCTCTACCATGGTTGACATGGCCCTTGACCGTGTCCGTTCCATTTCCCATACTTCTGCTCTCACCCCTTCCCCTCCCTCCCAGGACCATGATAGGGTTCCCCTTGTCCTCACCTTTCACCCCACCAGCCTCTACAGTCAACGGATCATCCTTCGCCATTTCCACCACCTCCAGCGTGATCCCACCACCAAACACATCTTCCCCTCACCCCGCCCCCCCTTTCAGCATTCCAAAGGGACCGCTCACTCCGTGACTCCCTGGTCCACTCCTCTATCACCCCCAACCCCCCTTTCTCTTTGCCCGGCACCTTCCCATGCAAGCGCAGGAGATGCAACACCTGCCCTTTTACCTCCTCCCTTTCCACTGTCCAGGACCCCAAACACTCCATCCAGTTGAAACAGCGATTTGCTTGTGCTTCTTGCAATTTAGTGTACTGTATTCGCTGCTCACGATGCGGTCTCCTCTACATTGGGGAGACCAAATGCAGATTGGGTGACCCCTTTGCAGAACACTTCCGTTCAGTCCGTAAGCATGACCCCAAGCTTCTGGTCGCCTGTCACTTTAATTCTCCGCTCCACTCCCACTCTGATCTCTCTGTCCTCGGCCTCTTACACTGTTCCAACGAAGCTCAGCGTAAGCTCGAGGAACAGCACCTCATCTTTCAATTAGGCATTTTACAGCCTTCTGGACTCAACATCGAGTTCAAAAATTTCAGACTATAACCTCGGCCCCTATGTTTTCTTTCTTCTCTCACATGGCAGCTGTTGATGATTCTGCCAATGGCATTTATACCTCATCTAGAGTCATCTTTTGTTTCTTAACTTGTCCTATTACCATCTCCTTTTGCCATGCACCATCATCCCTTTTGTCTTTGAATCTCTCCTGCCTTCCATCCTATCACAGACCTTCCCTTTGTTCTTTCCTCCCCTCCTCACTTTCCCTGCTCCTACACTTACTTAAATATCTGTTACTTCTCCAAATTTTTCCAGTTCTGACGAAGGGTCATCGACCCGAAACGTTAACTGTGTTTCTCTCTCCACGATGCTGCCTGACCTGCTGAGTGTTTCCAGCATTTTTTGTTGTTGTTTCAGCCCTTGTAGTAGATGTGCATATTAAAGAACAAGCACAATCAGGATGATCCATGTTTAATTATTTACGGAGTGCTCATATCCTCACAATATTGAACATTTTCTATTTGAGTTTTCTTATTGATATTGATATTGCAGAATGGTGCAAGGGGGAGGGATTCAAATTCCTGGGACATTGGAACCGGTTTTGGGGGAGGTGGGACCAGTACAAACTGGACGGTTTGCACCTGGGCAGGACCGGGACCGATGACCTAGGGGGAGTGTTTGCTAGTGCTGTTGGGGAGGGTTTAAACTAAAATGGCAGGGGGTTGGGAACCTGTGCAGGGAGACAGAGGAAAAGGAAGCAAGAATTGAAACAAAAGACAGGAAGGAGAAAAGCAAAAGTGGAAGGCAGAGAAATCAAGGGTGTAAATCAAACATGGCCACAGTAAACAATAATTTTAAATGGACTAAGAGTGTTAAAAAAACAAGCCTGAAGGTCTGTGTCTTAATGCGAGGCGCATTCATAATAAGGTGGATGAATTAGCTGCGCAAATAGATGTAAACGGATATGATATAATTGGGATCACGGAGACATGGCTCCAGGGTGACCAAGGCTGGGAATTCAACATCCAGGGGTATTCAATATTCAGGAAGGACAGGCAAAAAGGAAATGGAGGTGGGGTAGCATTGCTGGTTAAAGAGGAGACTAACACAATAGTAAGGAAGGATATTAGCTCTGATGATGTGGAATCGGTATGGGTAGAGCTGAGAAATACCAAGGGGCAGAAAACGTTAGTGGGAGTTGTATACAGACCCCCAAACAGTAATGCTGAGGTTGGGGATGGCATTAAACGGGAAATTAGAGATGCGTGCAATAAGGGCACAGCAGTTATCATGGGTGACTTTAATCTACATATAGATTGGGCTAACCAAATTAGTAACAATACTGTGGAGGAGGAATTCCTAGAGTGTATACGGGATGGTTTCCTGGACCAATATGTCGAGGAACCAACTGGAGATCAGGCCATCTTAGACTGGGTATTATGTAATGAGAAAGGATTAATTAGCAATCTTGTTGTGCGAGGCCCCTTGGGGAGGAGCGATCATAATATGATAGAATTCTTCATTAAGATGGAGAGTGAAGTAGTTCACTCAGAGACTAGGGTCCTGAATTTAAATAAAGGAAAGTATGATGGTATGAGGCGCGAGTTGGCTAGGATGGATTGGGGAATGTTACTTAAAGGGTTGACGGTGGATCGGCAATGGCAAACATTTAAAGATCGCATGGATGAACTACAGAATTTGTTCATCCATAGAAACATAGAAGATAGGAGCAGGAGTAGGCCATTCAGCCCCTCGAGCCTGCTCCGCCATTCGATGAGATCATGGCTGATCATCCAAACTCAGTACCCTGTACCTGCCTTCTCCCCATATCCCTTGATACCTTTAACTTTAAGAAATATATCTAACTCATTCTTAAATATATTTAATGACTTGGCCTCAACTACCTTCTGTGTTAGAGAATTCCACATGTTCACCACTCTCTGGGTGAAGAAATTCTTCCTCATTTCTGTCCTAAATGGCTTACCCGTTATCCTTAGATTATGATCCCTGGTTCTGGACTCTCCGACCATCGGGAACATTCTTCCTGCATCTAGTTTGTCCAGACCTGTCAGAATTTTATATGTTTCGCTACTCCAGCGAGTATAAGCCCAATCAACCCAATCTCTCCTCATATGTCATTCCTGCCATCCCAGGTATCAGCCTTGTGAATCTTCGCTGAACTCCTTCCATGGCAAGAACATCCTTCCTCAGATAAGGCAACCAAAACTGCACACAGTACTCAAGGTGTGGTCTCACCAAGGCCCTGTACAACTGCAGCAGGACATCCCTGTTCCTATACTCAAACCCTTTCGCTATAATGGCCAACATACCATTTGCCTTCTTCACCGCCTGCTGCACCTGCATGCTTACTTTCAGTGACTGGTGCACAAGGACACCCAGGTCTCGTTGCACTTCCCCTTCTCCCAATCTATTGCCATTCAGATAATAGTCTGTCTTTCTGTTTTTGACACCAAAGTGGATAACCTCGCACTTATCCATCTTATATTGCATCTGCCACGCTTCTGCCCACTCATCCAACCTGTCCAAATCATCCTGGAGTTTCTCGGTATCCTCCTCGCAGCACACAATCCCACTCAGCTTTGTGTCATCTGCAAACTTGCAGATATTACATTTAGTTCCCTTATCTAGATCATTAATGTATATTGTGAATAGCTGGGGTCCAAGGATCGATCCCTGCGGTACCCCACTAGTCACTGCTTGCCACTCAGAAAAAGACCCATTAATTCCTACTCTCTGCTTTCTGTCCGCCAACCAGTTCTCTATCCAAGTCAATACCTTGCCCCCAATCCCATGTGCCTTAACTTTACACGCTAATCTCTTATGCGGGACCTTATCGAAAGCCTTTTGAAAGTCCAAATACATCACATCTACTGGTTCTCCCTTATCTATTTTCCCAGTTACATCCTCAAAAAATTCCAGTGGATTAGTCAGGCACGATTTACCTTTTGTAAATCCATGTTGACTTTGTCCAATCCTGTCATTGTTTTTCAAGTGCTCAGCTATTACATCCTTTGTAATGGAATCTAGCATTTTCCCCAATACCGATGTCAGGCTTACCGGTCTGTAATTCCCCGCTTTCTCTCTACCCCCCTTTTTGAATAGTGGGGTAACATTAGCTACCCTCCAATCCAATGGTACAGTTCCAGATTCCATCGAATGTTGGAAAATGATCAGCAATGCATCTACTATTTCTAGGGCCACTTCCTTAAGTACCGTAGGATGTAGATTATCAGGCCCTGGGGATTTATCGGCCTTCAATCCCGTCAATTTCCCTAATACCATTACCCTGCAAATACTGATTTCTTTCAGTTCCTCCCTTTTATCAGACTGTATGTTCTCCAACGTCTCTGGGAGGTTATCTGTGTCCTCCTTTGTGAAGACAGAACCAAAATATGCATTTAATTGGTCTGCCATTTCTTTGTTCCCCATTATAACTTCCCCCACTTCTGACTGCAAGGGACCTACACTTGATTTCACTAATCTTTTTCTCTTCACATATCTATAAAAGCTCTTACAGTCAGTTTTTATGTTCCCAGCAAGCTTACTTTCATATTCTATTTTCCCCTTCTTAATTAATCCCTTTGTCCTCTTTTGTTGAATCCTAAACTGCTCCCAATCCTCAGGGCTACCGCTTTTTCTGTCCAATTTAAATGCCCTCTCCTTGGATCTTATGCTATTCCTAATTTCCCTTGTGAGCCACGGTTGAGTCACCCTTTTTGTTTTATTCTTATGCCACACTGGGATGAACAAATTCTGTAGTTCCTTATCCCTGTTTGGCATAAAAATAAAACAAATAAGGTGACTCAACTGTGGCTAACAAGGGAAATTAGGGATAGCAAAAGATCCAAGGAGAGGACATATAAATTGGCCAGAAAAAGCAGCAAACCTGAGGATTGGGAGCAGTTTAGATTCAGCAAAGGACGACAAAGGGATTCATTAAGAGGGTGAAAATAGAGTATGAGAGTAAGCTTTCAGGGAACATAAAATCTGACTGTAAAAGCTTCTATAGATATATAAAGGGAAAAAGATTGGTGAAGTCAAGCGTAGGTCCCTTGCAGTCAGAATCAGGGGAATTTATAATGGGGAACAAAGAAATGGCAGACCAATTAAATACATACTTTGGTTCTGTCTTCACAAAGGAGGACACAAAAAACCTCCCAGAGATGTCGGGGAACATAGGTTCTAATGAGAGGGAGGAACTGAATGAAATCAGTATTTGTAGGGAAATGGTGTTAGGGAAATTGACAGGTTTGAAGGCCGATAAATCCCCAGGGCCTGATAATCTACATCCTAGGGTACTTAAGGAAGTTGGCCTAGAAATAGTAGATGCATTGCTGGTCATCTTCCAAATTTTATAGACTCTGGAACAGTTCCCATGGATTGGAGGGTAGCTAATGTAACCCCACTATTTAAAAAAGGTGGTAGAGAGAAAACGGGGAATTATAGACCGGTAAGCCTGACATCAGTAGTGGGGAAAATGCTAGAGTCCATTATAAAAGATGTAATAGCAGAGCACTTGAAAAACAGTGACAGGATCGGACAAAGTCAACATGGATTTACAAAAGGTAAATCATGCTTGACTAATCTACTGGAATTTTTTGAGGATGTAACTGGTAGAATAGATAAGGGCGAACCAGTGGATGTGGTGTATTTGGACTTTCAGAAGGCTTTCGATAAGGTCCCGCATAAGAGATTAGTGTGCAAAGTTAAAGCACATGGGATTGGGGGTAAGGTACTGACTTAGATAGAAAACTGATTGGCAGACAGGAAGCAAAGAGTTGTAATAAACGAGTCTTTTTCCAAGTGGCAGGCAGTGACTAGTGGGGTACCGCAGGGATCGGTGCTAGGACCCCAGTTATTCACAAAATATATTAATGATCTGGACGAGTGAACTAGAAGTAATATCTCCAAGTTTGCAGACGACACAAAGCTGGGTGGGCGTGTGTGCTGTGAGGAGGATGCAGAGAAACTCCAGTATGATTTGAACAGGTTGGGTGATTGGGCAGACGCATGGCAGATGCAGTATAACGTGGATAAATGCAAGGTTATTCACTTTGATGGCAAAAACAGGAAAGCAGATTATTATCTGAATGGCAATAGATTGGGAAAAGGGGAAGTGCAACAAGACCTGGGTGTCCTTGTGCACCAGTCGCTGAAGGTAAGCATGCAGGTGCAGCAGGCGGTTAAGAAGGCAAATGGTATGTTGGCCTTCATAGCGAGAGGATTCGAGTACAGGAGCAAGGATGTCTTGCTGCAGTTGTACAGGGCCTTGGTGAGACCACATCTTGAGTATCGTGTGCAGTTTTGGTTGCCTTATCTGAAGAAGGATGTTCTTGCCATGGAGGAGTGCAGTGAAGATTCACCAGACTGATACCTGGGATGGCAGGAATGACGTATGAAGAGAGATTGGGTCGATTAGGCTTATATTCGCTAGAGTTCAGAAGAATGAGAGGGGATCTCATTGAAACTTATAAAATTCTAACAGGACTAGACACACTAGATGCAGGAAGGATGTTCCCGATGACGGGGGAGTCCAGGACCAGGGGTCACAGTCTAAAGATAAGGGGTAAGCCATTTCAGACTGAGATGAGGAGGAATTTCTTCACCCAGAGAGTGGTGAACCTGTGGAATTCTCTACCACAGAAGACAGTTGAGTCCAATTCATTAAATATATTCAAGAAGGAGTTAGATATATTTCTTAAGGTTAAGGGGATCAAGAGCCACTAATTGCTGGACGATTTGTGCTGCCCCGCCATTAGCCTCGCCAAAACTGAAAAAAATTACCATATCGCCGTGAGCCTCCCCGTTGTGTGTCATAAAATCGCTGGATTTGTGGCGTTAATACAAATTAATCTCGCCACAGCCATTTAGGGCTGGTAATTCATGCTGTAAGGACCCTGTTAATGTGATTTATGGTCCTGACATGAAACTCAACCTTGGAGGCCCAAGAAAAGGAATAATGAAACTGTGGAGTATCATTCCTGCAGGTAGTACATTATTCCTAGAGACTTTTAAAATTTAGAATTTCCTTTTTTTCAATTTTTTCTTACTTTTCCTTTCTGTCTTTTTTTCTCTCTCTCTCCTAATCCAATCTTTCTTTCCCTCTCTTTATTTCTCTTTCTGTATCTAATTTGACTCTAATTCACCCCATTTCCTGCTCCATCATTTGTTCTGTTTCTTTTTCTATCCTTCAATTTCATTGGTTAAGGAAATATACCTTTGGACTCAACAATCATGAGATCACAGATGTCCCGTTAACCTCACCGCACCATTATCAATTTGCATTTTCAGCAATTTGCGGTGCAAAAAATCATCCAATCTGAAGGGTAAGGTAAAAAATCCTTTCACAACGCTCGTCGCGAGATGCAGCAATTTGTGCAGCAATTTCTGGGTTCATGTAATACAAATGTTATGTATTATTTGCCAAGGGATGATTTTGCAATACTTAGTAGTCATACTTGATACATCAATTAGGTTTAAATAGAATTAATATAAAATTACCATCAGTTATTAAAGAATAAGATGAAGTATATTGCCTCACGTCTTTCTGCAGCAATAAAACCTGCTCTGAGAATTACAATAGCTGATCGTGTATGAGTTTTGAAATACTGGAATATACACTTATATAATTGTACCTAATAATTGGCTAATGGTGCTTTATATTCAGAGTGCAATGTGGCCCTTGGTGGCATTGGGAAATAAAATTACCAACACTCTGGATAGCCACCCCATAATTTTTGATAATCAGTGCATGAATGATAAAATGTATTATCAAATATAATCCTTTTATACTGTCTCTGGAGCCATAAGCAAATAGCTTTATGATGATGCCGTATTAAATGAAGCTGCTTTACATAGGTTTTTGTAAAGGAACAACAAACAATCCATGTTACATTATTTTATTTTATTATGGAAAACATTCAGGCAAAGTATATCTGTAATACCACTTAAATTATACATTTTAAAGATTTTAGAATAGGCACAGTTCAAATCAGATTAAATCACTCCAAAAGCATATTAAGCATATTTTCAGATCTCCATTTAAAAACATGTTAGCAATGCTGCACATGAAGCATTATATTATGAATTTAGAAAGCATCAGAATTTGATAGTTAAGGCATGTCACGAGGTGAATGATTGAGATAACCATCTAAAATGTTTTTAGTCAGCTATTTCACTTCTGCATGTTCAAATGCCATTCAGCAAATCCTTAGCTATAACAAAGCTGGCAAACTGTGTAGTGCATAAAATATAAACCAGTTAAACAGGTATGTTTGAAACAGTCTATTTAGCAGTCTCAACCATTGATTTTGAATCTCTTTGCCTAACAAAAAATGTTGTATTGTCCCTGCACTCCTGATGTACTGTTTTTGGCATTTAAACTGATGACCTCTCCATATCTGTACTCTTAGGTTCCTGATGACATCTAATGTCAAAAGTCTCAACATCAAAGAGGTTGCTCGCTGGTGAATTTAAATTCAAGAGGTGTTGTCAAAAGAGCTTCTTTTAAAATAAAAATCTGAGAAGCAGGTGTTGAGCTTGGACCATGAAGTATTGAAATGACTTCTCAGCATGATTCTTCATCTGAAATGAAAAGTAAAATCAAACAGGGAACAAACATTGTGTATGTGCGGTATTTATAGATATATAATAAGGCTGCTTTCATTTCACCGTCAGGCAAAAATGTGTAGAGGCAATTCCAGTTGTGAATATTTTATCAAGTAGACACAAATTGAAAATATAAATGTCCTACTTCGTGTTAACTAGATGTAATACATGCACCTTCAAGTTCTGATCAAATGGGTAAAATTTCAATATAATACATATGCTTGGGTTGCACACTCCCAACTTTGGATCATGCACTGATCCAACGATATCCTAGATTAGGTTAGGTGCAACATCAAACATAATGGGCCAAAAATTCGGCACTTGCCAGGTAAGTACGCGCTGTGTACTCACCCGTAAGGCCTCCTGAAGTGCCGGTTTCCTGCATGCACTGCGCATGTGCGGGAAACTGGAACTTCCGGTCTCGTGAAGGGAGGGGTGGAGAGGTGAACCGTGTGCGCGGGAGAGGCTGCGTGCACGCAGCGAACTTAGGTTTTTTTTCAGGTTTCTCCGGGAAGGTAAGTATTGAAGAAGCTGCGCTTTTAAAAAGGAGGTGCAAGACCCGTTTTTAACAAGGTAAGTGGTTAATGAATTACAATTTAAAAAATTTTTCAACAGGTTTATCTTTTTTAGATACTTTAAAGAAAGGTAAGTTTATTTTTAGCACTGTTAAAAAGTATTTTAATTTTTTCAAAAATTTAAATTTTTGTTTAAAGTAGTTAATTTATTTAACTTATAGTTATTTTAAAAATGTGATTTTTTTTTTAATTTATTTGAAGTTTAGGTGTTGTTTTGGGGCCGATTTCAATTCATAGATTTGACAGGTCTTCCTGTCAAATCTATGAATGAAAGATGGTCTGCTGCCATTGGCTCTCCATGGCCCATGTGATCCCAGGGGACGCATCGCACTAACTATTCCCCTGAGATACACAAGCACTGCGCGCCGGCAGCTGCAGGAGGCCCAGGAGCTGAAGTCCCTGTGGGCCCAGAGGTCAACGGCAGGCGCGGTAGGTAGGTGTGCGCGGGATCCTTGCACCCGCGGGAAGCCAGGGAGCCTAATTTCTGGGCCAATAGTGAGTTACAATGACCATACCTCATCACAGAAGTAAAGAAATAGGTAACTCAGGGCTCGGTGCTGACACCACTTTTGTGTCTAATTTACTTAAATGACTTGCATTCAGGAACTCAATGGAAAATGATGGGACCGGATGGGATGCATCCTAGGATGCTGAAGGAAGTAAGGGTGGAAATTGCGAAGTTACTGGCCATAATCTTCCAATCCTCCTTAGATACAGGGGGTGGTACCACAGGACTGGAGAATTGCAAATGTTACACCGTTGTTCAAAAAAGGGTGCAAGGATAAACCCAGCAACCACAGACCAGTCAGTTTAACCTCGGTAGTGGGGAAGCTTTTAGAAACGATAATGCAGGACAAAATTAACAGTCACTTGGACAAGTGTGGATTAATTAAGGAAAGCCAGCATGGATTTGTTCAAGGCAAATCGTGTTTAACTAATTTGATTGAGTTTTTTGACGAGGTAACAGAGAGGGTTGATGAGGGTAATGTGGTTGATGTGGTGTACATGGGCTTCCAAAAGGTGTTTGATAAAATGTCACATAATAGGCTTGCCAGCAAAGTTGAAGCCCATGGAATAAAAGAGATAGTGGCAGCATGGATACAAAATTGGCTAAGTGACAGGAAACAGAGAGTAGTGGTGAACGGTTGTTTTTCGGACTGGAGGAAGTTATACAGTGGTGTTCCCCAGGGGTCAGTACGAGGACCACTGCTTTTCTTGATATATATTAATGTTTGGACTTGGGTGTACAGGGCACAATTTCAAAATTTGCAGATGACAGAAAACTTGGAAGTATAGTGAACAGTGAGGAGGAGAGTGATAGACTTCAAGATGACATAGACAGGCTGGTGGAATAGGCAGACACATGGCAGATGAAATTTAATGCAGAAAAATGTGAAGTGATACATTTTGGTAGGAAGAACGAGGAGAGACAATATAAACTAAAGGGTACAATTCTAAAGGGGGTGCATGAACAGAGAGACCTGGGCGTATATGTGCACAAATCGTTGAAGGTGGCAGGGCAGGTTGAGACAGCGGTTAAAAAAGCATACAGGATCCTGGGCTTCATAAATAGAGGTATAGAGTACAAAAGCAAGGAAGTTATGATGAACCTTTATAAAACACTGGTTCAGCCTAACTGGAGTATTGTGTCCAATTCTGGGCAGTGCACTTTAGGAAGGATGTGAAGGCCTTAGAGAGGGTGCAGAAAAGACTTTCAAGAATGGTTCCAGGGACGAAGGTCTTCAGTTACGTGGATAGACTGGAGAAGCTGGGGTTATTCTCCTCAGAGTAGAGAAACTTGAGAGGAGATTTGATAAAGGTGTTCAAAATCAAGAGGGGTCTAGACAGAGTAGATAGAGAGAAACTGTTCCCATTGGCGGAAGGGTCGAGAACCAGAGGACAGAGAGTTAAGGTGATTGGCAGAAGAACCAAAGGCAACATGAGGAAAAGCTTTTTTACGCAGCGAGTGGTTATGATCTGGAATGCACTGCCTGAAATGGTGGTGGAGGCAGATTCAATCATGGCTTTCAAAAGGGAATTGGATAAGTACCTGAAGGAAAAAAATTGCAGGGTTACAGGGAAAGGGCAGGGGAGTGGGACTAGCTGAAGTGCTCCTTCAGAGAGCTGGCACGGGCTCGATGGGCCGAATAGCCTCCTTCTGTGCTGTAACGATTTTATGATTCTATGATTCTATGATACAGTTTGCAGGTGAGATAAAACTATTGGAATTGGAAGAGACAACTCAGCACACCACAGGTACAGTAGCATAGTGGTTATGTTACTTGACGAGTAATCCTGGACTGATGATCCAGAATCTTGAGTTCAAATCTCACCTCGGGGAATTTAAATTCAGTTAATTCAATAAATCTGGAATAAAAAGCTAGCTCAATAATGGTAAAACTATTGAATTGTCGTTAAAAACCCATCTGATTCCCTAATGTCCTTTAGGAAAGGAAATCTTCCCTTACATGTGACTTCAGACCCACAGCAATGACTCTTAACTGCCCTCTGAGAATGGCCTAGCAAGCTATTCAGTTGTACCAAATGCTACAAAGAACTATACTAAGAATAAAACTGGACGGACCACCCGGCATCGACCTAGGCACCGGACACGACAAAGGCACACCAAGCCAAGTTGACCCTGCAAAGTCCCCCTCACTAACATCTTGGGAATTGTGCCTAAATTTGGAGAGCTCTCCCACATACTAGTCAAGCAATATCCTGACATAGTCATACTCACAGAATCATACCTTTCAGCCAATGTCCCAGACTCCTCCATCACCATCCTTGGGTATATCCTGTCCCACCAGCAGGACAGACCCATCAAAGGTGGTGGCACAGTGGTATACAGTCGGGAGGGAGCGGCCCTCGACACCATCCACGGCAAAGCAGGAGCCCCCTCCCTAGAATGGAGCTCATCTCCTTTTCCTGGCCCAGAGTCTGGCCTGACATTGTGGCTGCCCGGACCCGGAACGCTGCCCCTTTTTGCCGAGCCCGCCAGTTGTATGTTAATGAGCTCGGTCATCACTGGGCCTCCTGTCGGAACTATTGGCCATCCAAAGACAGCTTGTGAGGAAAATCTACCGCTACTATAAATGCAAGTTGTTGTTGCCGGATGCCAAAAGACCAAAGTCAGAGGAACGGGGAGATCTCATGGAAAGCCATAACCTGTCCAACGCATTCCTCACAAAATCAAAATCCAACCTGTTGCTTTCCATTGCCCTGTTATAAAAAACATGGAGGAGATCATGATTTAGTGATTCAACAAAGCACATTGCAAGCTGAATGGAGTCTGCTCTGATGGTGTGTGATCTGATGGAAGTCAATAGCAGAGTGATACTATAGGCAAAAAAGTAGATATGGTTAGAAATCATTGATGTGGGAAAGGAATAGCATAGACAAGAGAACATAGCCCTGAAGAGTTGGTGAAGAAAGAGTTAGAACTTGAGCTATCATATACTGCACAAACAGAGCAACTTGAAATTAATCTAGATGTAATATAAAGGCAGCTTACTTGGAAGTGCACAATGTCAAAATCTATGCAATGTACAAATATCTTGACAAATAAATAAACAAAGTTTTCAATAGTGGATTCCAGTGCTTTGTAATATAGCCAAGAAATAAAACAATCATGCCGAAACCCATTCTGGTGATCATGTGTTCAGCAAGAGCTTTTAATTGTTTTTTGGGTAGCTAGTTCTCTGATGCATGGCAACTCATCACCAAGCTTAAGAATCTCCAAGCCCAGCTACTAAGAAATCCACCTAAGTAGAGTTTCTATTTGCTGGATATGGAACGTAGAAACACATCTCACTTACCTAAGGCCAGAGAATTTCAGCATATGTTGGCAAGGTTTAGGGACTCTCAAGTTTGTTCAGGGATTGTTGCTAGAGTTTAACCTGCTAAAATTACGCAACTCACCAGCACAGGGCACTATTCCGCTTTCCATTTCTTGTCCAGCTAGAGTCATCCTAAAGATTAAGGTATTGACTTGTAGCATTATCTGCAGTAGAGTGTGAAGAATCCAATCAAAGTCCCGTCTTCACACTGAGGACACCCTCCATTGTGTTGTGTGGCACTACCATCATGCTAAATGGGATAGATTCAGAACAATCTAGCAGCTCAAAACTGGGCATCCATGAGGTGTTGTGGGCCATTAGCAGCAGAAGAATTGTATTCCACCACAATGTGTAACCTCATGGCCTGGCATATCCCTCACTCTACCATTACCATCAAGCCAGGGGACCAACGCTGGTTCAATGAGGAGCGCAGAAGAGCATGCCAGGAGCAGCACCAGGCATACCTAAAAATGAGGTGCCAACCTGTGGATGCTGCAACACAGAACTACATGCATGCTAAACAATGGAAGCAGCATGCTATAGACAGAGCTAAGCGATTCCACAACCAACGGATCAGATCAAAGCTCTGCAGTCCTGTCACATCGAGTCGTGAATGGTGGTGGACAATTAAACAATTAACGGGAGGAGGAGGCTCCATGAACATTCCCATCCTCAATGATGGAGGAGCCCAGCATGCAAGTGCAAAAGACAAGGCTGAAGCATTTTCAATCATCTTCAGCCAGAAGTGCCAAGGGGATAATCCATCTCAGCCTCATTCTGAGGTCCCCACCATCACAGAAGCCAGTCTTCAGCCAATTCGATTCACTCCACGTGATATCAAGAAATGGCTGAGTGCATTGGATACAGTAAAGGCTACGGGCCCCGACAACATCCCGGCTGTCTTGCTGAAGACTTATGCTCCATAACTAGCAGCGCCTCTAGTCAAGCTGTTCCAGTACAGCTACAACACTGGCATCTACCTGTCAATGTGGAAGATTGCCCAGGTATGTCCTGTCCACAAAAAGCAGGACAAATCCAATCTGGTCAATTACCACCCCATCAGTCTACTCTCAATCATCAGCAAAGTGATGGAAGGTGTCGTCGACAGTGCTATGAAGCGACACTTACTCAACAATAACCTGCTACCGATGCTTAGTTTGGGTCCCGCCAAGACCACTCGGCTCCAGAAGCTGGGTATTCTGCGACAAGTGTCTCACCTACTGACTCCCCAAAGCCTTTCCACCATCTACAAGGCACAAGTCAGGAGTGTGATGGAATAGTTTCCACTTGCCTGGATGAGTGCAGCTCCAACAACACTCAAGAAGCTCGACACCATCCAGGACAAAGCAACCCGTTTGATTGGCACCCCATCCACCACCTTAAACATTCACTCCCTCCACCACAGGCTCACCGTGGCTACTGTGTGTACCATCTACAAGATGCACTGCAGCAACTCACCAAGGCTTCTTCGACAGCATCTCCCAAACCAGTGACCTCTACCACCTAGAAGGACAAGGGCAGCAGGTGCATGGGAACACCACCACCTCCAACTTCCCCTCCAAGTCACACACCATCCTGACTTGGAAATATATCACCATTCCTTCATCATCGCTGGGTCACTATCCTGGAACTCCCTCCCTAACAGCACTATGGAATACCTTCACCACAGGGACTGCAGCGGTTCAGGAATGCGGTTCACCACCACCTTCTCAAAGGCAATTAGGGATGGGCAATAAATGCTGGCCTTGCCAGCGATGCCCACATCCCATGAATCAATAAAATAAAATGTATTTACCCACTGGGGTGCTGAGTTTATCAACTTTCATTTCAAATTGTTAAGTAACTTTATTCAGAAATTGGGATAAGGCATCTAATTTGCCAATTATTTTGATACACATCTAAAGAGTTACTGCACATCTTCAATACTAGATGTTGTGATTATTTGTTGCCTGAAGGCATCGCTGCCACCAACGACATTAACAGGGATGTCAATTCTCAGCTCTGTACCTACATGTGAGGATGGAATTAAATTACCTAGGGTTCTAAAATGTCTGATTGCCTACTTACCACTACCACGTAAAAGTGCCATAAATTGGATCAGCTAGAGGCAAAAGTATCTTTGGGTATACATAACTAAGACATATTTTCAAAAGCTAGACTTTAGAGTTGAAATATACAATAAGCCGTAAAAGTAAGAAGTGCAAATCCCTCAGTAATGATCCCAATGTTTCAGTTGCAAGTTAAAGAGTTGTGGAGCCACGGTCACCCATAAACTACACCCAATAAACAGATTATGCTGATATTAAATAATGGGAAACACCCATACCTAAAATAGATAAGACTAATCTCAAACAGCTAAATTTACACAATTTAGTTCTAATTTCAAATATAAGTTGTACATAAAATGTTCAGAATGTTGAATCAGATGTTAGTTCAATATAAGTCTCTTCTGTGGGCACAAGAATTAGGAACCTGATGATTTTGTATTTTGTTGCCATTTCTATAATAAAAGTTATCTTGTCAGAGTAAATAGGTGTGCTCAGGATTCAAACCCTGCATTTAATGTGAATGCTATCAAAACACATCACTGCTGGAAAATGTGACCCTAATCTAACCTTCTTTCAACCACCATTTGCCCACACAGGTAAAGGAATAAGCTTCTGCTGTAGGTTACTCAACAACAACACTAGTGCCTCAAGATGACCGTACTCCCATTAATACACCGTTGATTTTGGTGGTAGTAATTCAGTGATGTCACCATGTTATTGGTGCCATCTCATCACGATAAATAAAACCACCCGAGTGAATCATAGAATCATAGAATGGTTACAGCACAGAAGCAGGCCATTTGGCCCATCGAGCCCGTGCCGCTCTCAGCTAGTCCCACTCCCCTTCCCTTTCCCCGTAGCCCTGCAAATTTTTTTCCTTCAGATACTTATCCAATTCCCTTTTGAAAGATAAGATTGAGTCTGCCTCCACCACCCTTTCAGGTAGTGCATTCCAGATCTTAACCACTCGCTGCGTAAAAAAGTGTTTTCTTACATCGCCTTTGGTTCTCTTGCCAATCACCCTAAATCTGTGTCCTCTGGTTCTCGACCTTCTGCCAATGGGAATAGTTTCTCTGTCTCTACTATGTCCAGACCCCTCATGATTTTGAACACCTCTATCAAATCTCCTCTCAATCTTCTCTGCTCCAAGGAGAACAGCCCCAGCTCCTCCAGTCTGTCAATGTAACTGAAGTCCCTCATTCCTGGAATCATTCTCGTAAATCTTTTCTGCACCTTCTCTAAGGCCTTCACGTCCTTCCTAAAGTGCGGTGCCCAGAATAGGACACAGTACTCCAGTTGGGGTCGAGCCAGTATTTTATAAAGGTTCATCATAATTTCCAAGCTTTTGTACTCTACACCTCTATTCATGAAGCCCAGGATCCCGTAAGCCTTTTTAACTGCTTTCTCAACCTGCCCTGGCACCTTCAACGATTTGTGCACACATACCCCCAGGCCTCTCTGTTCAGGCACCACCTTCAGGATTGTACCATTTCGTTTACATGTCCTTTCCTCATTCTTTCTACCAAAATGTATCACTTCACACTTTTCTGCGTTAAATTTAATTTGCCACGTGTCCGCCCATTTCAGCAGCCTGTCTATGTCTTCCTGAAGTCTATCACTCTCCTCCTCACTGTTCACTATACTTCCAAATTTTGTGTCATCTGCAAATTTTGAAATTGTACCCTGTACACCCAAGTCCAAGTCATTAATATATATCAAGAAAAGCAGAGGCCCTAGTACTGACCCCTGGGGAACACCACTGTATACCTTCCTCCAGTCCGAAAAACAACCGTTCACCACTACTCTCTGTTTCCTATCACTTAGCCAATTCCGTATCCATGCTGCCACTGTCCCCTTTTATTCCATGGGCTTCAACTTTGCTGGCAAGCCTATTATGTGGCACTTTGTCAAACGCCTTTTGGAAATCCATGTACACTACATCAACCACATTACCCTCATCAACCCTCTCTGTTACCTCATCAAAAAACTCGATCAAGTTGGTTAAACACGATTTTCCTTGAACAAATCCATGCTGGCTTTCCTTAATTAATCCACACCTATCCAAGTGACTGTTAATTTTGTCCCTGATTACTGGTTCTAAAAGCTTCCCCACGACTCAGGTCAAACTGACTGGCCTGTAGTTGCTGGGTTTATCTTTACACCCTTTTTTGAACAATGGTGTAGCATTTGCAATTCTCCAGTCCTCTGGCATCACCCCTGTATCTAAGGAGGATTGGAATATTATGGCCAGTACCTCCGTGATTTCCGCCCTCAATTCCCTTAGCATCCTAGGATGCATCCCATCCGGTCCTGATGATTTATCTACTTTCGGTAAAGCCAGCCTTTCTAGTACCTCTTCTTTATCAATTGTTTGCATGTTTTATAGGAAATAACTAAATCTTGAAAATACTTGGCTTAAAAGGATCAGAGTTGAGCTTTTGAAGAAATGCTAGTTTATAGTCAACAATTATTTAATGAGTCAAGACGTCAGAACGATAACATAAACAGACGATATGCCGCAGGGAAAATTGTACAAAACAAGATTATTCAAAAAGTAACCTGGATAGATTGTAGAATAGTAACTTGTGGTGTGATAGTTTATGAATTGAATATTTTTGAATGCATCATCTTACTGTACCTTATTCTTGTTATATGCTATGATCGATTTGTTTTTTAATGAAACTTTGATCACTCAATTGGTACACAAAATAGCAGCTTAAAAGTGATGGACATTGGCACCACACAATGGAGCATCAATGCATGGAGTCGCAGAATGGGAGGATGCAGGTTTTCCCACTCTATTAGAGTGGCACTGAGCAAGGCCGAGTAATACCACTCTACAAAGAAGGAGGAAAGAATCGTTAAGAGGCGGCTTTGCTGTATCTTCTGGTAGCCAGCTCAAGAAATGAATGGACGGAATACTGGGAGCAGGTCAAGCTTTTGAGACAATGGCTGCTTCAGAGTGATAAAAGGGAAGAAAACTGTGTAAAAATACAGATACATGTCCCTAAACAAAATAAATAAGTGAATAATAATATTTGCAAGTTCAACTTTGCTGCAGTAACTCAATTTTACACAGGTAGAGTGAAAGCTGATAATGTTGGGAGGTCCACTTTGAGCCCAGTTGTTGCTGTGGACACTGCCAAGCATAAAGTCTTGAGTCCTGCTGCATTTACAAATGGTATTCAACAGGTCCCAGGGTCACTTTAATAGTATAATACTTATCCTTTTCTTTGGAGTTATTAAAAATCCATGAACTCTGATTTCGACTATTTAAATGCTCAGCACCAATCCTCTCTTTATGATTTATGGCCTAGACATTTGATGACACTGTGTCTGTTTTTAGGTGCAAAGCGGGTGTCAGGTATCTAATAAGGCAGGTAGGGCGCACGTGTTTATTACGTGCATAAGCGCACCACCTGCCATATTGGTAAAGGCAGAAAAAGAGGCTGCCTGGGCCAGCACCTGAAACAGGTGTTAGGCCCATTGTATATGCAAATAGCAGGCATCTGCAGCTCGCCAGTCTCACATAAATGCATAAGAGATTTACTAGAATGGTACCAGGGATGAGAGACTTCAGTTATGTGGAGAGACTGGAGAAGCTGGGGTTGTTCTCCTTAGAGCAGAGAATGTTAAAAGGAGACTTTATAGAGGTGTTCAAAATCATAAATGGTTTTGATAGAGTAAATAAGGAGAAACTGTTTCCAGTGGCAGTCGGGTCGGTAACCAGAGGACACAGATTTAAGGTGATTGGCAAAAGAACCAGAGGTGACATAAGGAAACATTTTTGTTACACAGAGAGTTGTTGTGATAAGGACATAAGAACATAAGAATTAGGAGCAGGAGTAGGCCATACGGCCCCTCGAGCCTGCTCCGCCATTCAATAAGACCATGGCTGATCGTCGACCTCAACTCCACTTTCCAGCCCTATCCCCATATCCCTTGATTCCTCTGGAGTCCAAAAATATATCTATCTCAGCCTTGAATATACTCAACAATTCAGCATCCACAGCATTTGGGCAGAGAATTCCAAAGATTCACAACCCTCTGAGTGAAGAAATTCCTCCTCATCTCAGTCTTAAACGGCTGACCCCTTACCTGGAATGCATTGCCTGAAAGGGTGGTGGAAGCAGATTCAATAGTAACATTCAAAAGAGAATTAAATAAATACATGAAGGGAAACAATTTACAGGGCTATGGGAAAAGAGCAGGGGACTGGGAAAGTGCCAGCACAGGCACGATGGGCCAAATGGCCTCCTTCTGTGCTGTATTATTCTATGATTCTATGGCCAGAATTTTACCAGCGCTGAGAGGACGGGATTGGAGGTGAGTCAGCTGTGAAATTCGAAATGATTGACAGCGGGTTGGGACCCCACTGTCAACCCGCCTCCACGCTAGTCTCTCAGGTGTTGGGTCTGTCAGCGCTGAACAGACCCAACACCAAGTGCTGGGGGAGGCAATTTAAATTAAGAGCTTGTTAACAGGCACTTAAAAACTATTTTAAGCTCACCTTTAGATTTTTAGAGTTCGCCAACAGCTTCCCCGCTGCTCGAGGATCACATCAGGTAAGGAAGTCGGGTGTTGTGTCAGCATGGGTGATTTACTAACTTGACAGCTGCAAATGGTCTATAAAAGCTCCCATTTCAGAGGTGTTCACTTTCCATTTGGAAGACAGATTGAGCTTTATGCAGCTTGCAAGTGTTTGGAGTAAACTTTCTATCCAGTGTCACCTCATTGGAACAACCTCTCTCACCATTGACAGATCGCTTCTGTCATCTCAACTTCACCTGCCATCTATTCCATCAGCGTAGGTGACCTTGAAAAAATCTTATCTTGGTCCTCAGAATCCCAACACGATCAGCCCCAACACCAGCATCACCAGGCACAGCAGCAGCAACAACAACACCAACCTTCTCTGCAATTAACTGATGCTGCACAGGACAGAGGGCATCAGCACCCGAGCACATTGCTGCCCGAGACGCCAGGGATGGCCTCACCATGGCCACCTTTGCTTCACTTGACGCTGTACACCCTGGCTTCCACATGATGTGCCAGGTTGGCACCACCAACACCATAAAGCATCCCTACAATGCCCAAGCCATTCCTTTTCACACTTATCGCCATTGCTGGGGGTACCGTTATGTCTCACTATTCACTGCAACACACTAAGCCACTTCCAAAGGTGCACACAAATCTGTTCAAGAACGCAAAGTGTTGAAAATAAAGATTTCAATGTTTAACACCACATTAACAGAAACTTTACATGAACATTGGCAAAAACACCCAAGTGCCTACCCTTGTGTGTTGTTAGTTGGTATGATTGGAATAGGATGAGGGTGAGTGTGAGGGATGGCTAGTGAAATGGGGAAGTGATAATGTAGATAGAGAGGGATGGGTGGAGGTGCAAGGTAAGTTGGTGAGAGTAAGGATGTGCAGGAGTAGTGTAGGGAAGGATGTGATGAGTGGCACAGCAGGATGAGGTTGAGTGTGGCTTTGCAGGAACGTTTGGTGATCTACTGATATCATTGAAAGGTTTGTGCCACTGCAGCCTGGTCCTCCTGTGCAATGTGCATCTAGGCTGCGTTGGTCTCCTGGGGAGGTCTCTTCCGCACATTGGAAGGGAAGAGAACCTCCCTGTGTGCTGTGACTCCCTCCATATGCATATGGAGGGAGTCATGGGAGAGCCTGGGTGTAGCTGTGCACTTCTGTGCAGTGCTTGTCAGTGTTTGCAGCACCTCAATGCTGTAGAACACTGACAGCACAAATGTCAAAGTAAATTTGGACATGGCCCCTTTAAGGAAACCGGCTGATGACGTGTCATCAAATGACATCATCAGACCCACTTCCTTTTAATTAGCCGGGAACGTCGCTGGGCGGGCTTAACAAGCCCAATCATCATAAAATCACCTCAATAGAGAGGGATGGAGCAGGCAGCAGGCTGGGACCACGCTACTGACCCCAGCCGTCCCGGACTCGCCTCAGTAGGAAAAATCGCGGCCTATGATTCGATAAATTGAGGCCTGAGGCCCAATATATGGTGTACTTCGGGCCCACCTGTTCCGGAGCCGGGATCGTTCCCTGCACCCAGTTCGAAACGACAGTTTGGCGCAAACCAATTTCTAGGCCTGTAATTCTAAGGTAGTAGTGCACATATTCCAAATAGTTTTCACTCTTACAATTAATGGCACTAACACTTAATTGTAATGTAATTTTATACACCACTTTCTCAGTCAGTGACTCAGTGGTAAAGCTAATGTCAATTAGTTCACCTCCTTACAAGTCCGCCAACAGAAATTAAATCATTGTGATCTGAAAACCACATTTTCAGATAGCTTCTGCACTGAGAAAATTCATGTCAGGAAAGCTTTACATTGCTTTTCTATTAACTAAAGACAAGAACCAGTAAACAAAATACAGATCATGGTCTAGAAATTAGTTAAGGCCAGTTTTGAAGTGCCAAATGGATGCAGGAAATGAACCCTGCAGATGAAGGCGGAGTCCCAAGGATCGCAAAAAATTGGTTCTTGGTCCTCATCTATATAATGGTGGAAAGCTGTCAGCACTTGTGCTGCTGTACAGGCAGTTCTCCCATCTGAAGAATTCCATTTCGGTCCCCTAGCCTCGCTGGTAGCAACCCTCAGGTAAGTCCCAGTGAGCAGGGAGGACATCAGGAGCGGCGGTGATTGTGGCCGGCAGGAGTGCTGTGGTAGCAGGAGGAGCCTGGTCCATTCAGGCCAGCCCAATTTGGCAGAGGGGTCCTAAAACAGGCATTAGGCCCCTCATTATGCAAGGGGCCTAACACCTATAAAATGGCCAGACCGAATTTGGGGTCAGGTGTTTTTCAGGTGTCCTTGGGATTCGAGGCGTTGGACTCTAAAATTGAGCCTTTGGTGCCCATTTTAAGGTGTAAAACAGGCACCACGAGGTCCAATTTCTACCCCATAGAATTATAGAACAATACAGCACAGAAGGAGGCCATTTGGCCCATTGTGCCTGTGCCGACTCTTTGAAGGAGCTATATAAATAATCCCATTCTCCTGCCCTTTCCCCATAGCCCTGTAAATGTTTCCCCTTTAAGTATTTATCCAATTCCCTTTTGAAAGTAAATCTGCATCCAACACCCTTTCAGGCAGCGCATTCCAGATCATGTCAAATCACTGCGTAAAAAAGCTTTTCCTCATCGCGCCTCTGGTTCTTTTGCCACATACCATGAAAGCTAAGAATAAAAATTAAGTTGACTCCATGACTTGATAAGGAGTTTTTTTTTTAAATTCCTTTTATGACACAAACCTGGCTACTAAACTACTGAAGAGTCCTCCCAGGTAACTACCTAGATGACAAGTTTTTAATTTTCTGCATTCAATTTTAAACATTCTGCATAATTTTATAATCATTCTATGCCTATCTCTGCTTCCTCTGCTTCAGCTTGATTCACATGCTTAATCGTGACATTTAGAAATGTAAAAAATAAATTGCATTTCTCAACATATTTCCTTCTTATCTCAGCTCGTGTGATACACATTGATTTTTGCATTTATTGCATACAGTTTAAAGTGCTTCATGGGAGATTAGCCTCCTACATGAGCAGGTCTACCCCTTCATTACAAGAAGATTAATATTTCATTTCCTATAACATCCTTTCACTTGAGTGATGTGCACTCTTATTTCTACAGCTACTCGATAACTTCTGAATAGGTGAATCAGGTGCATTATGGAGCTGAATTAAAATTCATTTGATTAAAGATTCGGTGTCTGTTTGGAGCTTTGCATACATTAGCATTTATTCATGGAAATTATCCTGAGAGTTGCATTTAAAAACTATGCTGAATCATTTATTAGACCAGACAAAAAATTAAATGAATAATTAGTAATATGTTTTATGCTTGCATTTTCTATGGCAGTAATTATTTTCTGACAGCCTCTCAACGAGCTCTACTTAAAGTTAATAAATGTCAGTGCTGACAGTTCAAATAAAAATGACAGCAGATTTTATCATCTTCCTCTATGTAATCTATGCCCAGAGTGACCAATGTAATGGTTTTACACTGATGGGAAACTGTCCTAAATGACAACTCAGTTCTAATAATAAATGTGGATTTGAGTTTTATTACTGCTTAAATGATCAAAGCATATGTCATGAAAAATTTAATCCATTTACCTATTTTACTTCAGCAAAATACTGCGGATGCTGGAAATCCGAAATAAAAACTATTACAGTGCCACCATGATTTTACCTTCCAAACCATTCATTTGAGTCATATTCCATTTTAAGAACAATAAAAAAGCAATTCCTCCATAATTATTCTATTGTGAATTACTGAATTTGAGTTGAGTCCACTTATCAGCTTCATCGGTACTTATACACCTTTTATCTTTACAGTTGTGTTGCTGAAGATGGCAAAACTACTTCCATCCACTGTTCCCCCAAGTTTATAACTGACATTTTTGACTGCTCTCCATTGGCTTATTGGAGGCTGATTTGGAAAGCAAAGCTGCATTCTTGAACACCTATGCAGAGTGTTTCTGTTCTGTGAATGCACGATCATACCACAGCATGATGTTCTGATGTGATGATGCATGCAGTGGGTTTGGGAATTGATGGTGAAGCGGCCCGATGTGTCAGCATGTGTCAGCCATTGTGCTATTTGCATCATGATGGGAGGAAGTCAATGTACTGAACTAGCTCAGGCCAAAAGAAGAAGCAATAATCCAACTGCAGATTCCAGGACCCACAATGACCTGTGGTTCTATGCGCCCATTGATTCTCCGGAGGTCAAGTCATATATGTTCAAGTGTGTTATCAACAAATACCTCATCAAGGTAAAAGCACCTTTACATTCTTACATGAGAGACTGCAGTAATGATGATTATATCCAAAAGGTTAATGGAGTAATCAATATTACTTTCAAAAGTTAACCCTTAGAACATCATGAGTGAGCTTATGGACAACAGTGCTCCTAAGTCGTTGGAGTTGTTGGTGAGTTAACTTGTCAATAGCAAGCACGTCCTTGTTTGACCCAATTCTTGTACTGGCGATTGATGCATTATTAAAATAATAGTCACTAAATCTGACAATTTTTTCAATTATTGAGCTTTTGTTAATTAATGTTCAAAATTTTTGAAAATGTGTTCTTAAAAAGTGAAAGAAATGGCTATCGCAGATATTTGGAATGACTGTAATGAATGATGCAAAGAAAGTTTCTTTGCACAGATTCTGTAAAGACATCTCCTATTTCACTGAAACATCCCCTAATTTATAAAACTAGGTGCACTGTTTACATTCTCTGGCATCAGCTGTTTCACTCAGTTGAGTAAAACATAAGTTCAGTGTAATTGTAAGTAACCTTTCATGCAAACATAAGAACATAGGAAAGGATAGGGCCATTCAGACCCTCAAGACAGTTCCATCATTCAATTAGATCATGGCTGATCTGTACCTCAACTCCATTTACCCACAGTTGCTCCATATCCCTTGATAGCCTTACCTAACAAAAATCTATCAATATCAGTCTTGAAAATTTCAATTGACCCAGCATTCACGGCTGTTGAGGAGAGAGTTCCAGATTTCCACTACCCTTTGTGTGAAAAAGTGCTTTCTGAATTCACTCCTAAATGGCCAAATGCAAATGTTAAGATTATGCCTCCTTGTTCTGGATTTCCTTACAATAGGAAATAGTTTCTCTATATACACCATCAGATCCATTTTTTGATTTGAGGAGAAGGAGGAGGAGGAAGCAGAAAAGGAGGAGGAGGAAGTGGAAGAGGAGGAAGTGGAAGAGGAGGAAGTAGAAGAGAGGAGATAACCCAGACAGCCCCTTTCTGCCTGGACTGTCCGTGATCAAATCATCTGACTGTGGTACCAGTGAACGCAACACAAATTCCCCATTCAACAATCCTTACCATCCCTTTGTTACTGACCATCACAGCACCCTCTTGGCCACAATGCTACAGTAAAAGCCACCACAAAACAAACATTCCAAACCAAATTTATGAATTAAACCATTAGAATATTTTATTCAAAGTTCAACAAATCAGCCTTGTGCGTCCCCTTATTGCATGTCTTCAGTGTGCCTTTGCCTGTCCTAGTGCTCTTACAAAGTGCTACCCCAGTGGCTGCAGCATGGCTGGTGGAAGGCTTCTGACTTTTAGTGGAGGAGACTGCAGATGGCGTTGCAGGACGACCTTGAGCAGCTCTGGGCCTGGTAGACCCGGCTCCAGACTGCACCACCTCGGCATGAGTGGCAGCAGTCTGGGCTGGCTGGCTGACAGGTAACAACAAGGGCACTGGCGGAGTGGCAGTGGTAGAAGGATGAATGTTGTCATCCTGGGAGAGGACAGCAGGTTGATCCTCCATGAAGCCATTGCCACTCACCCGGGGTGGCTCCTCAGCAATCCTAGGAATCTGCTGGAGGACAGATTGCTGGACTGCTGTGACACCCTGCAAGCCCCTTTCAACACTGGTAAACCCAGCCATGATGGCAGCAGTCTGAGCTTGCATGACAGCAAGCTGAGCTTGAATGATTTCAGTCTGAGCCTCAGTCACAGCCACACCAATTATGGCGAGCACCATCTCCTCGAGCAGGGTCAGGATATGGAGGCATGCCTGTCACCACCCAATTAGCTGAAGCTGCCTACGATCGTGTGCCACCTTTTCCTGCAAGAGAAAGGGAAGTCTGTCAGTGAGTGTGGTTCACTGTGTTTGGCTGATGTGACTGTCATGATTGAATAGCTAGCAGTTTCTCCAAGCTGTGAGATGTGGGTGTAAGGCATACAGCAGTGATAAGTGTGTGAGGGTGAGATGGAACATGTGAATGTGAGGTATGAGTCGTGATTGAAAGAGATTGTTGATAGATGGGTAATGGGGGCGTGGGGAATTGAGCAGAGTGTGTCAAGCTAGTGGTGCAGTTTGTGGGATATGGCATTTGAAAGGACGGGGGAGTGGGACTAGCTGAAGTGCTCTGCAGAGAGCCGGCACGGGCTCGACAGGCCGAATGGTGCTGTAACTATTCTATGATTCTAAGATGAATTCACTGACCTTGACCTTGTGTGAGGTCATTAAACTTCTTCCTGCACTGTATCAAGGTTCTTGGGGCTACATTGCTTGCTTTGACAGCTATCTGCTCCCATTCCTTTCTCAGCATCTGTTTGGAGTGCCTCCTGGCCCCCTGTAGATACAGTACATATCTCCACCTGTCCACTTCCTGCACCAGGGCCTTGAGTGCTGCATCAGAAAATCTGGGAGCCCTCTCTCTGCCATGTTGTGCTATCTTCACTCTTCCTGTAGGTCAGACACACTCCTCAAAACGACTTCCCGTACCTGCTGCAGCCAGAATGCACCTCCCCTTTTAGGAGATGCAGACTGGCTTTAAGAAGTGCAGGCGAGCTTTAATTGGTGCTAGCCTCGCACAAACTTGGGATCCCTGCTGTGCGTGCAGCCACTCAGCAGCACATTTAGCACTGGGCTGCAGGTCATTCTCATTATAATTAGCAGGCAGCACAAAGATGGTGTGCTGCCTGCATTACATTGAACAGTCGCGGGTTAATAGTGATGCACAAGCCCCGCGCCCATTTTCAGGGGCTATCCAATTTTTAGCCCATGGACATTCTGTTTAAAATTAGATGATTGGTATTTTGAATATGCTGAATTCCATTGAAGGAGATACGGACTTAGTCATTTTGATTTATTTTAACTGTAAGATTCTCAAAATTCACAGATCCCCCAAAACTCGAAGACAAACCCTAAGGAAAAAGACTTGGGACTCTTTTTCTAACTATTTCAGGGTGGTGAAATGCATTGGGCCTAACCGGAGGACATTTTAGAGCAAAAACCAAGATTTGGTATTTTAAAAGACATGTCTGGACTTGTAAGGGAGAAAAGGCTGTAAAGGAAGGTGGGCTCAACCTCTGTAAAGACAGTTTGGGTATTGGAGTTAATTCAAACTGTCTGGGGAACCGCATGACCTCGCTGGGAGTTAAATCGGCCCCTACCAGACATTAACATCCTGACAATAAACCCGAGGAAAAGCAGTCTCCACCCAAATTTAGAGCCCATCAAAACATGCATAAAACAGATCACTTCGACCTACTCTATAGAAATCCCAGGCCCAGTCAAGAAACTCAAAACTTGGAAACAATCAACTATGATTAAGTGGCAGATCGACAGGACTGGAGCCATCCCGAAACCACTTCACACATTAACAAACAAGTTACCGTTAACAAGCCCGCCAAAATCTAACATCTGATTTGGCGCGCAGATAAGGAAGCTTCAATTAGTATAATTGAAGGCCCGTTCTCAACCTGGGGAGAAGAAGAAAAGAAGGACAAGTTCATCCATGGAGGCATTCACCGCAACACAGTTCTCCAGCACCACCGTTCAACGTTCCGTGTCCAGCCAGGAGGTCAACAGCTCGAAAACCAGACCATTCAACAAAGGAGGCCAACAGCTCCCGAAGTAGGCCGACACGTGGAAGAAACCAGAGCGACCGCCTCAGTGACCATCGGACACCTCGCGGCAACAAGGGCCTCACGAAAACAACCAACCGTACATCACCACCAATATTGGGCCACCGCAACCAAAGAAAACCAACTTGGAGAAAAACCGAAGATCCGCAAAGTTTCCACTCTACAATCTACTCCTGACTTACCCCTGGGTAAGATTTTCCCCAAAAGACTCTAAACCCTACTTCTAAACCAAAGAAAAGTGGGTACTCACCTGATAGATCCAATACGCACCCTACCGTATCATCGGACTCGCGAAGACTGACCAGCTACGCAGTTGAAGTCCTCTACCGCGTACGGGATACAACAGACAACAACCAACATATAGAGCGAACCCCAAAACCGCGAACCAGCCCAACTGTCAAGGATTTTGGTGAGTATCATCCCTGGTCCTCTAGAGTCCAACCTAGCTAGGGAAGTGGGATTGGGAGGGGTGAAGTATTCTTCTAATGATATTTCCCTCGTTTGTACCGAAGTGTTCCCCACTTTATTAGAGTGTTAAGAGTGTTTGTGTTGTGTTTTACTCTCTTGAATAAAGATCAAAGTTCTTGCATCAAAACCAGGTGTCTGTTGCACTTCTGTCACAACCCCCAAATAAGTCCAAGGTCTAGAATCAAGGGAGTGGGAGCGATTTGAACCGCTCAGAAGTCAGAGGTGAAGCTGACACAAACCACCACCCCCTATATAACCTATTCAGTTTCTGTTTTCAGTTTTATTCAAATAAAGCTGAAAACTTCAGCTTCACTATATTCATCCTATTTCTTCTAATTGTTTCATTTTAGCCTCCAGTTCCCTATCTTCTTAGTTCTAACCTTATCCATTGATAACAATGGTCCAGATTTTCTGGGGCCTATGACCGCGTACGGTGCGTACGTGGCCGTAAGTGTCCCGCAAGTTCCGGGTTTCCACATGAGATGCGCTGCACGAAAACCCGGAACTTGCGATCCTCCGCATCCCCGGGAAATGGACATTCACTGGCGGAGAGTTGGGCTATTTCTCCAACTATCGCCCAGCGAATGCCCATGAAACTCTTACACCTGGTAAAAGCAGGCGTAAGGCCTGCTTTTACCAGCGTAAGGGTGAAAATAAATTTTAAAATAAATTTTTTAAAATCATTTTAACATTCAAAAACCTGTAAAATAAGTTTAGGTTATTTTTGGCTCCTTGAAAAATGTTTAAACTTATTTTTCAAAAATTAAATTTTTGTTTTAAATGTTTAATTAAATTGTATTTTAATTAACTTTAAACATGTAATGATTTTTTTTTATTTCAATGTTGTGTACATGTATTTTTTATGTGATTCCTATTAAGCTTATGGGGGTTCTGTATGTAAATGGCATCCCTATAAGCATAGTGGGAATCCCCCTTTCTGATTGGTTGGGCCGACCCACGTGATTCCAGAGACGCTTGCGAACTGCCTGCACCCCTGGGATACGTGGGCCTTTATGCTGACGTATGCAAAGAGGCCCAGGAGCACGAGTCTCCGTGGATCCAGCACCATCAGGTAGGTGCATACTTCTATTGCTGTTCGGAGGCATCCGCCCGCTGGAAGCCTCTCACCGCAAATTCAGGCCCATCGGCTTTAAAAGGCTTTTATTTCAATTGTACTTATCTTTGAAGGTATTCATCGGAAATCACCTTATTTTGAGAGTAAATCTTTGACTACCTTATACACCTGATAGTTATTTGTGCTCAAAATATCCATTCCATGCTCCGATACATGTGATCAAACAGTCATATTATTTTCCAATGGAGAGTGCGACTTCATTACCCACCACTGTCAATGCTTCTCAGGAAACAGAAGGTGGAAATGCAGAATGTGTGTTCATTTATAAGAAAATCTTAATTTATTTGTTAATTAGATTTGCGAGCTTGCAGAGTTTTCTGAATTGCCATCTGGTTCTGCAGGTGCCTCAATTATTCGAGCTAAAGTTCCAAATTACAGTAAAGCAACCATGTCTCGATTCTGGCTTTACTAATAAAGCTAATTAGTAACTAAAGCATCATTAGAAAATTTTGATGGCAATAGAATTCCAAAATAGGGTATATCATTAAACGTATTTATACATTTGAAAAATCTCACTTTGCAGTATTAGTGCTAATTTAAGGCATACTACAAATACATGTTTTTTGGGGAATAAACGCAAGTTAATATTGTCCCAATCCAGTGTGATATTTAAATAATATTATAATGATGTATTTGACACAGTAGAATCATTTCAGCATCATCAGCAGTGCACGCAGAAGGAGGGTTAATGTATAATTTTAATGATGTGGAGATGCCGGTGTTGGACTGGGGTGGACAAATGTGAGAAGTCGCACAACACCAGGTTATAGTCCAACAGCTTTATTTGAAATCACTATTTCAAATAAAGCTGTTGGACTATAACCTGGTGTTGTGCGACTTCTCGTATAATTTTAAGGCAAGGAGTAAAACATGTGCCATGTAAGGGTTAATATTTTCTGTTTGTTTTTCCTATTGAGAGTGATGATTTTTTTTCTCTGCTTAGCCTCTTGTACAATGCAATATCCAGAATCAACAGAGCAGGTGGACAGGCATACTGCTGCTAAATCTCCACCAATGCCATTATGAATGTACATATCATTGGCCCAAGGTTGAATCTCATCTGTTTTCCCTCAAACAGACCATCGTTCGCAGCAAATTACCCAGCTTTCAGGAGAACAGCGACCACGACACCACACAACCCTGCCACGGCAACCTCTGCAAGACATGCCCAGATCACCAACACAGATATCATCATCACACGTGAGGACACCACCCACCAGGTACATGGTACATATTCATGTGACTCGGCCAACGTTGTCTACCTCATACGTTGCAGGAAAGGATGCCCCAGAGCATGGTACATCGGCGAGACCATGCAGACACTGCGACAACGTATGAACGGACACCGCGCAACAATCGCTAGGCAGGAGTGTTCCCTCCCAGTCGGGGAACACTTCAGCAGTCAAGGACATTCAGCCTCCGATCTTCGGGTAAGCGTTCTCCAAGGTGGCCTTCGAGACACACGACAACGCAAAATCGTCGAGCAGAAACTGATAGCCAAGTTCTGCACCCATGAGGACGGCCTCAACCGGGATCTTGGGTTCATGTCACGCTACATGTAACCCCACCTGACGTAGAGTCATCCAGACTCGAGTCGTCGTTGGCTTGTTCTCTCTACACAGATGCGGCTGGACCTGCTGTGATTTCCAGCAAAAAAAGTTTTTTGTTTTCCATACAGACCCCAGCATCTGCCACATTGTCTTTGATGTAATGTTTTCCTGACTGACCTGTTTGGACACCATCCACACCTTTGATTGCCGTGATTATCTCTCTGCCGAGGTGTGGTAAAGGGCAGTTGGAAAGATTAACTGTAATCATCTGGCAGTGTTCTCTGACTATATATGCTGTGCCTATATGCATCTCTTCACTTCACCTGACGAAGGAGCAGCGCTCCGAAAGCTTGTGATTTCAAATAAAGCTGTTGGACTATAACCTGGTGTTGTGCGACTTCTCACATTTGTCTAATGGAAAACATAGTGGAGGGAATGTTAACATGAAAAACAGGTGGGTTTGGGGGTGCTTGGGTTGTTAAACTGTTAAAAATCTGAATCCCGACCTAAACCCGCATCCAACCCGCCCACTTCCGGTTTCAAAGGAGGCGGGACAGGGGTGGGGGGCGGGGCGGCTGGCAGCCAATCCGCTGCCAGGAGGCGAGTCGATTATTTAAATATTATAATCCCCCCTTGTCTCCGATCGCCCCAGGCCTCCCCGCCCCCCCACCCCGCCACTGCTCTTCCAGCCCCCGATCCTCGGGAACCCCCCCCTCCCCCCCCGGCTTCTCTGGCTGCTCCTCTGGCCCCCAATGGCTGTTCAGATGGCCTCTGCTTCTCTGGCCGCTCCTCGGCCCCGATCTTTTCAGAGACCCCCCTGCTCCTCCGGCCGTCCCCCAATCTTTTCAGAGCCCCCCTCCCCGCTCCTCCAGCCAACCCCGGGCTCCACGTTAAATGCGGCTGGGCCTGCAGGAAACCCGTTCTCCCGGGTTTCCCGACTGCCTCGGAGCCCCCCCGCCCCCAATCCGCCTTCCCCATTAAAATTCAGCCCAGACCCTCAACATAGGAACATAGGAACAGAAGTAGGCCATTTAGCCCCTCGAGCCTGTTCCGCATTCAATGAAATCATGGCTGATCTGTGACCTAACTCCATATGCCCACCTTTGCCCCATATCCCTTAATACCTTTGGTTAACAAAAATCTATCAATCTCATTTAAAATTAACAATTGACCTAGCATCAATTGCCATTTGCGGAAGAGAGTTCCAAACTTCTACCACCTTTTGCATGTAAAAGTGTTTCCTAACTTCACTCCTGAAAGACCTGGCTCTAATTTTTAGTCTAAGACACCACAACCAGTGGAAATAGTTTCTCTCTATCTACCCTATCAGTTCCCCTTAATATCTTGAAAACTTCGATCAAATCACCCCATAACCTTCTAAATTCCAGGGAATACAACCCTAGTTTGTGTAATCTCGTCTCGTAATTTAATTCTTGGAGTCCATGGCATGGTCAGTTGTGCTGCCATGGCATGTTCCATGACAGCACAGCTGATCGGAAACGGCTGGAAATTTCCCGTTGCCGCACATGCGGGTTTGGGGGCTGGTCGGCAGTAAAGATGCCAGAAATAGTGAGCACGTCGGGAACCCGCCGTCCTCCCGCCCCCTCGCACATTTAACTCGGGCAGCTTTGAAGGCGCGACACAAACCCGATCCGCAGAAGCAGGCGACCTCATTGAAATTGTTAAGTGCTTGTTTACAGACACTTAACAGTGATCTTAACGGCTGTTTCTGAGTTTTACTGCAGGAGCATGGGATTCACGGAGGTCGGGTGCCTCGCCTGTGAAGGGGAGGCGGAAGCTCAGTGGCCATTGGCGAGTTCATTCATTGATAGCTGGGAAAAGCACATAAATACTGCAACATTACAGCTCATAACTTGCCTCATGGAATGGCTCTTGATCACTCCATTTTGCCCACAGATTTAGGTATCAGCAGTTTGCAGGTCATTTTTGAACCCTCGGAAGCCACTCTCACTGCAATGCTACTCACTATCACAACATTGAGGGATTGGCCCTCTCATCTACACTTTACCTTGAAAGGGACACAAAACTTGGAAGTATAGTGAACAGTGAGGAGGATAGTGATAGACTTCAAGAGGACATAGACAGGCTGGTGGAATGGGCAGACATGTGGCAGATGAAATTTAACGCAGAAAAGTGTGAAGTGATACATTTTGGTAGGAAGAACGAGGAGAGGCAATATAAACTAAATGGTACAATTCTAAAGGGGGTGCATGAACTGGAGGTATATGTGCACAAATTGTTAAAGGTGGCAGGGCAGGTTGAGAAAGCGGTTAAAAAAGCATACGGGCTCCTGGGCTTCATAAATAGAGGCGTAGCGTACAAAAGCAAGGAAGTTATGATGAACCTTTACTGTTCCTACTGAGAACCAGAGAATACAGATTTAAGGTGATTGACAGAAGAACCAAAGGCGTCATGAGGAAAAACTTTTTTACGCAGCAAGTGGTTAGGCTTTGAATGCACTGCTTGAAAGGGTGGTGGAGGCAGACTCAATCACGGCTTTCAAAAGGGAATTGGATAAGTACCTGAAGGAAAGAAAATTGCGGAGCTACGGCGAAAGGGCGGGGGAGTGGGACTAGCTGAAGTGCTCTTGCAGAGAGTTGGCATGGGCTTGATGGACTGAACGGCCTCCTTCTGTGCTGTAACCATTCTATGATTCTATGATTCGACCTGCCATCTACTACATCAGCATAGGTGCTTCTTATACTGTCTCACCATGGTCCTCAGAACCGGACCAAGATGAGCCACAACAGCATCAACACCAGCAGCAGCAACCCCAACAGCAACCTTCTCCTCAATGACCTGATGCTCCACAGGAGAGAGGGGGGCACCACAGGGCTGCACAGCACCGGAGGCAATACCCCCAACACAGGGTATACAGGCAGAGGATGAGTGTCCTCAACATGACTGAGCAGTAGTGCTTCAGGAGGCTCAGACTATTGCGCCAGGTCGTTGCAGACATTTGTAGCTTGCTGGAAGAAGACCTGCTACCCAGAGGACCTGGTGGACACGCCTTACCAGTGGCTGTCAAAGTCACCACCGCCCTCCACTTCTTCGCCTCAGGCTCCTTCCAGGGATCTGTAGCAGACATTTGCAGGATCTCGCAGTCGGACGCCCAGAGATGCATCACCCAGATGACCGATGCCATGTTTCGCAAGTCAGCCAATTATATCAACTTTGCCACTAATGAAGACAGTGTTACTGAGTGGGCACTCGGCTTTGTGGCTCTGGCTGACTTCCCACAGGGCATCATCGACTGCACACATATGCTCACATATGGCACCCCATCATCACCCAGGAGTGTTTGTGAACCGGAAGGGCTTCCACTCCTTCAATGTGCAGCTCGTCTGCAACCACAAAAAGATGATTATGCATGAGTGCACCAGATTCCCTGGCAGCTGTCATGACTCTTTTGTGTTGCGCCAGTCCACCCTCCCTCAGCTCTTCGCTACTCCAAACAGACTTATCGGCTGGCTGCTTTGAGACAAGGGCTATCCACCGAAGACGTGGCTCATTGCACCCTTGAGGAGGCCAAGTACTGAGGCCGAGGAGCATTATAATGAGAGCCACATCTCCACCAGATGTGTCATAGAGCAAGCAATAGGCATGCTGAAGATACGCGTCAGATGCCTTGACAGATCTGGAGGAGCCCTTCAGTGCACACCAGCCAGGGTCTCCAGAATCATCGTTGTCTGCTGCACGCTGCACAACATAGCACAGCAGCGAGGATTGGAGCTGCAGGAGGAGCATAGCACACAGCCTCTTCAGAGGAGAAAGAGGAGGAGGACAAGCAGGTAGAAGACGAGCCGGAGGAGGAGGAACATGAGATGCAGGTAGCACCAGCAGCGGCGCACATTGCTGTCCGGGAGGCCAGGGATGGCCTCATCATGGCCAGATTTACTTAACTTGCTCCAATGCAGACACATGCTGTACTAAGTTCCCCCTCCAACAACACCATAAAGCATACCTACAATGACCAATCCATCCCTCTCACCCAAAGGCCCAATGTTCAAGGTTAAATAATGTGTTACCATTCACTTCAAGTGACAAAGCTACTTTCAAGGTTTGAGGCAAAAATGGACAAGACCCAAAAGTGGTGCAAAGAAAAACATTTACGTGTGTAATCAAAATAAGTGAAACTTAGCACTAACATTTTTTGATACACCCATGTGCAAACCCATGTGCATCTACTTTTGTGTCAATATTCTCTTCCGAGTGCTTCTAGGAGGTGCAACACCTGTGGCTTCAGCAGAGGTAGTTGCAGGCTGCTCACTTCCCTCCTGCGGCTACATAGACACTTTTGCCAGACATCCTCTGGGTTTTGGAGCCTGTGAGGGCCCCGCCAAAGACTGGTCCTCTTGCAACTGTGCAGGGACAGACTCAGCCATCGGGATCCGAGTAAGCATGTGGGGCTCTGACTGAGGGGGAGGCAATGGGGGAGAAGTGGGAGCACATTGAGAAGAGCCCCCACTTCCATGTCCCCTCTCACTGTCATCCCTCTCATGGCCCACTCGCACTTCCCTGCTAGCAAGGAGCTGGAGAGCACCTTGCTGCACAGCAGTGGGGCGATGAAGGCCCAAGTCTACGTTTACATCCCTCCTTGAGAGGAGGTCTATGAGCGCCTGCCATCTGTTGTCCACAGCGAGCATGTGCTCATGTGAGTGGTGCATTGGCTGCTCCATGCAGGTGGACATCCTTTCCATGGAAGAGCACATCATCGCCATCGCCTGCAACATGGTGGTGCTCATGTTGGAGATGGACTCCTCCATTCTCTGCACATTTGCAAACATCGTGGCTGCAAAAGATGCCAGAGCCTCACGCAGTTTGCTGTCCCTCCAAGATCACCCTTTCTCGATGACCCCCGAGGCTCAGCATCTGCATGCAGCTCAGCAGAGCTTGGAGCATCCTGTGAGGAGTCTCCACTGCTGTCCCTGTCAACACCAGCTGCTCTTGCACACATGTGAACTGTGAGACACCAGGTGACAACTCTACTCGATGGCGCAAAGGACCGACCGAGGTGTGGTGTCGGGAGCAACAGGAGAGAACAGTGAGTATTTAAACTCACTTTCGCGGGCTTTTCTTCAGAGGCTGGTGTCGGGAGCAACAGGAGAGAACAGTGAATATTTAAACTCACCTTCGTGGGCTTTTTTACAGAGGCTGGTGTCTGGAGCAACAGGAGAGAACAGTGAGTATTTAAACTCACTTTCGCAGGCTTTTTTTCAGAGGCTTACCAATCTCGCAGACCGGCGGCGGTGTTCCAGAGCCACGTCATGATTCAAAAAGTGACGCAGGCAAGAGAAAGCAGCTGATTGGGTGAGTACGGCCAGGTGAGTATTTATACTACTCTATAGTTTGACAGTTAAGGTTAATAGTTTATAAAGTTTAGAAGGTCTTAATTTTTGTGGTTATAGTTTCTAAGGTCTCTGTTGTGTATCGGGGAGTGCTAGTAAACAAGGGCCCTTGAGTATATCATTTAATTGTAGTGTAATTAGTGGTATTGATTGGATTTAATTTAATTTAAATTAATGAAAGGGTAAGTCATGGCAGCACAGCTCGGCTCGGTGGCATGCTCCTCCTGCACTATGTGGGAAATCAGGGACACTTCCTGTGTCCCTGACGACCATGTGTGCGGGAAGTGTATCCAGCTGCAGCTACTGGCAGACCGCATTGCGGCGCTGGAGCTGTGAATGGATACATACTGGAGCATTCGCGATGCTGAGGACATCGTGGATCGCACGTTTAATGAGGTGGTCACACCGCAGGTAAAGGCTGCACAGGCAGGAAGGGAATGGGTGACCGCCAGGCAGAGTAGTAGGCGCAGGCAGGTAGTGCAGGGGTCCCCTGTGGCCATCCCCCTCTCAAACAGATATACCACATTGGATATTGTTGAGGGAGATGGCTTATTGGGGGAAGGCAGCAGCAACCAACTTCCTGGCACCAAGGGTGGTTCTGTTGCTCAGGACGGGAGGAGAAAGAGTGGGAGAGCTATCGTGATAGGGGGTTCTATTGTAAGGGGAATAGATTGGCGTTTCTGCGGCCGCAAACGAGACTCCAGGATGGTATGTTGCCTCCCTGGTGCAAGGGTTTAGGATGTCTTGGGGCAGCTACAGGGCATTCTGGAGGGGGAGGGTGAACAGCCAGTTGTCGTGGTGCATATAGGTACCAACGATATAGGTAAAAAATGGGATGAGGTCCTAAAAGCTGAATATAGGGAGTGAGGAGGTAAATTAAAAAATAGGACCTCAAAGGTAGTAATCTCAGGATTGCTACCAGTGCCACGTGCTAGTCAGAGTAGAAATAAAAGGATATTTCAGATGAATACATGGGTAGAAGAATGATGCAAGGGGGAGGGATTCAAATTCCTGGGACATTGGAACCGGTTCTGGGGGAGGTGGGACCAGTACAAACTGGACGGTTTGCACCTGGGCAGGACCGGGACCGATGTCCTAGGGGGAGTGTTTGCTAGTGCTGTTGGGGAGGGTTTAAACTAAAATGGCAGGGGGTTGGGAACCTGTGCAGGAGACAGAGGAAAGGGAAGCAAGGATAGAAACAAAAGACAGGAAGGAGAAAAGCAAAAGTGGAAGGCAGAGAAATCAAGGGTGTAAATCAAACAGGGCTACAGTAAATAATAATTCTAAAAGGACTAAGAGTGTTAAAAAAACAAGCCTGAAGGCTTTGGGGGAAAAATTCAGTTGGTTTGCGCCTCCCGTTAGTGCCTTAAGAGGGCATTAATGGGGTGCAAAGCAACTAGTGCCCGGGCGCGGCGATATCTGCGCCTCTCGCGAAACTGACCAGACATTTTGCGAAGGTGCTAAATGCTACTGCCACGTTCTCCTGCGCCGGCAGATCGTGATGTCAGTCGAGTGCGCAATGCCCTGGTAGCGCCCCGGAGCGGATATTGAGTGGCGCCCCCTGCCTTACCGCCTGCCGCTAGCAACGACAGGTTGAGGGGAGCGTTTTGCAGTCAGGAAGGGACTGGGGGAGTGCTATTTAAAGGCGAACGCTTCCTACCTTTTTTTGTTGGTGACATTTTTGCACCACGCTTTCTGAGAGAGAGAGAGAGACTTCTGAAGAGTTTCAACGCTGTGTGAAGGAGTTTTGGGTACTGAGCAGCACTTTGCAGGTTCATTTTGATTTGCCCTTCCTTGCATCTATTTAGAAGAGACTGTGGGGGCTGCACTCTGAGCTCTTTCCCTGGTGCTCTCCATTGTTCTTTCCAGCAGATTTGATGTACAGGTCTCTCCAGGCCAAGATTCAAGACTGCAATGAGCAGGATGTGGATGGAGAGCAAGATCAACCCTCCCCTTTAAGAACTGGCCAGTGCCAGTGTGTCTGTGTTCCATTGCTGACTGACATCACATGAGCTTCGCCAGCACTCTGAGGTAGTGCCTCGCTCCTCGGCCTTTGCGCCTTAAGACAGGTGTGCATCGCCTGATTTAGCGCTCCAATCACCTCCAGGGGCGATAAAAGCCAAGTTTGCAGTCGGAGGTGATAATTAGCACCAGATGCTAAACTTTGCGACAGCCGATAATTGCGCCCCAAATGGGGTGATACTGTATTTTTCCCCCTTTGTGTCTTAATGCGAGGAGCATTCGTAATAAGGTGGATGAATTAGCTGCGCAAATAGATGTAAACGGATATGATATAATTGGGATTACGGAGACATGGCTCCAGGGTGACCAAGGCTGGGAATTCAACATCCAGGGGTATTCAATATTCAGGAAGGACAGGCAAAAAGGAAAAGGAGGTGGGGTAGCATTGCTGGTTAAAGAGGAGATTAACACAATAGTAAGGAAGCATATTAGCTCTGATGATGTGGAATCTGTATGGGTAGAGCTGAGAAATACCATGGGGCAGAAAATGTCAATGGGAGTTGTATACAGACCCCCAAACAGTAATGCTGAGGTTGGGTATGGCATTAAACGGGAAATTAGAGACGTGTGCAATAAGGGCACAGCAGTTATCATGGTGACTTTAATCTACATATAGAATGGGCTAACCAAATTAGTAACAATACTGTAGAGGAGGAATTCCTAGAGTGTATACGGAATGGTTTGCTGGACGAATATGTCGAGGAAACAACTAGAGATCAGGCCATCTTAGACTGGGTATTATGTAATGAGAAAGGATTAATTAGCAATCTTGTTGTCGAGGCTCCTTGGGGAGGATCGATCATAATATGATAGAATTCTTCATTAAGATGGAGAGTGAAGTAGTTGACTCAGAGTCTAGGGTCCTGAATTTAAATAAAGGAAACTATGATGGTATGAGGCGCGAGTTGGCTAGGATGGATTGGGGAGCGTTACTTAAAGGGTTGACGGTGGATAGGCAATGGCAAACATTTAAAGATCGCATGGATGAACTACAGAATTTGTTCATTCCTGTTTGGCATAAAAATAAAACAAAAAAGGTGACTCAACCGTGGCTAACAAGGGAAATTAGGGATAGCATAAGATCCAAGGAGAGGACATATAAATTGGCCAGAAAAAGCAGCAAACCTGAGGATTGGGAGCAGTTTAGGATTCAGCACAGGAGGACAAAGGGATTAATTAAGAGGGGGAAAATAGAATATGAGAGTAAGCTTTCAGGGAACATAACAACTAACTGTAAAAGCTTCTATAGATATGTGAAGAGAAAAAGATTGGTGAAGTCAAGCATAGGTCCCTTGCAGTCAGAATCAGTGGAATTTATAATGGGGAACAAAGAAATGGCTGACCAATTAAATACATACTTTGGTTCTGTCTTCACAAAGGAGGACACAAATAACCTCCCAGAGATGTTGGGGAACATAGGATCTAATGAGAGGGAGGAATTGAATGAAATCAGTATTTGTAGGGAAATGGTGTTAGGGAAATGGATGGGATTGAAGGCCGATAAATCCCCAGGGCCTGATAATCTACATCCCAGGGTACTTAAGGAAGTTGCCCGAGAAATAATAGATGCATTGCTAGTCATCTTCCAAAATTCTAAAGACTCTGGAACAGTTCCCATGGATTGGAGGGTAGCTAATGTAAACACACTATTTAAAAAAGATGGTAGAGAGAAAACGGGGAATTATAGACCGGTAAGCCTGACATCGGTAGTGGGGAAAATGCTAGAGTCCATTATAAAAGATCTAATTGCAGAGCACTTGGAAAACAGTGACAGGATCAGACAAAGTCAACATGGATTTACAAAAGGGAAATCATGCTTGACTAATCTACTGGAATTTTTTGAGGATGTAACTGGTAGAATAGATAAGGGAGAACCAGTGGATGTGGTGTATTTGGACTTTCAGAAGGCTTTCAATAAGGTCCTGCATAAGAGCTTAACATGCAAAGTTAATGCACATGGGATTGGGGGTAAGGTACTGACTTGGATAGAGAACTGGTTGGCAGACAGGAAGCAAAGAGTTGGAATAAACGGGTCTTTTTCCAAGTGGCAGGCAGTGACTAGTGGGGTACCGCAGGGATCGGTGCTAGGACCCCAGCTATTCACAATATATATTAATGATCTATACGAGGGAACTAGATGTAATGGCCCAGAAATTAAACACGGAGCGTTCCTGCGGGGGTAAGGCTTCCCCGCGATATCTCACTGCGCGCCTACCTTTTCCCTCCGGGCTCACACGAACTTTAGTTTCAAGGCTGCAGCTGTGCAGTGCTTGCGTGAGCCAGAGACGCAGTTAGTTCGTGCGAGCTCTGGGATCACGTGATTCAGTTAGAGCCAATGGCAGCACACCATCTTTCATTCATAGTTTTGACAGGAAGACCTGTCAAAGCTATGAATCTATACCCCCCCAAAAGAACAGCTAAACCTCAATTAAATTTTTTTTAAAAGCCATCACATTAATAAAATAAGTATAGTTAAATAAATTAACCACTTTAAACAAAAAATTAAATTTTTGAAAAAATTTAAAATCTTTTTAAAAGTTATAAAAATAAACTTACCTTTCTTTAAAGTCTCTAAAAAAGATAAACCTGTTGAAAAATTTTAAAATAATACTTAATTAACTACTTACCTTGTTTAAAGAGGGTCTTACGCCTCCTTTCTTTATGTGCAAAATCTTCCATGCTTACCTGTGCGTTCAAAGCACTAAGTGCACTGCGTGCGCGCAGCCAGTAGCGCACACGCGGTTCACTTAGGAACCGCCCCCTTTTGAGTTCACGAAGTGCCGGTTTCCCGCGCATGCGCAGTGCATGCTGGAAACCGACAATTGGAGACCTAAAACGCGAGAGTACACAGTGCGTACTCTCGCGTATTAGGTCTAATTTTCGGGCCATTATCTCCAAGTTTGCAGACGACACAAAACTGGGTGGGCGTGTGTGCTGTGAGGAGGATGCAGAGAAACTCCAGTATGATTTGGACAGGTTGGGTGATTGGGCAGATGCATGGCAGATGCAGTATAATGTGGATAAATGCGAGGTTATCCACTTTGGTGGCAAAAACAGGAAGACAGATTATTATCTGAACGGCAATAGATTGGGAAAAGTGGAAGTGCAACGAGACCTGGGTGTCCTTGTACACCAGTTGCTGAAGGTAAACAAGTAGGTGCAGCAGGCAGTTAAGAAGGCAAATGGTATGTCGGCCTTCATAGTGAGAGGATTCGAGTACAGGAGCAAGGATGTCTTGCTTCACCTGAGGAAGGAGCAATCGATAGCTCCGAAAGCTTGTGATTTCAAATAAAACTGTTGGACTATAACCTGGTGTTGTGCGACCTCTCAATTTTGTCCACCCCAGTCCAACACCGGCATCTCCGCATCATTGCTGCAGTTGTACAGGGCCTTGGTGAGACCACACCTTGAGTATTGTGTGCAGTTTTGGTCACCTTATCTGAGGAAGGATGTTCTTGCCATTGGGGAGTGCAGCGAAGATTCACCAGACAGATACCTGGGATGGCAGGAATGACGTATGAAGAGAGATTGGGTCGATTAGGCTTATATTCGCTAGAGTTTAGAAGAATGAGAGGAGATCTCATTGAAACTTATAAAATTCTAACAGGACTAGACAGACTAGATGCAGAAAGGATGTTCCCGATGGTGGGGGAGTCCAGAACCAGGGGTTACAGTCTAAGGATAAGGGGTAAGCCATTTCGGACTGTGATGAGGAGGAATTTCTTCACCCAGGGAGTGGTGAACCTGTGGAATTCTCTACCACAGAAGGCAGTTGAGGCCAATTCATTAAATATATTCAAGAAGGAGTTAGATATATTTCTTAAGGTTAAAGGGATCAAGGGATATGGGGAGAAAGCAGGGACAGGGTACTGAATTTGGATGATCAGCCATGATCTCATTAAATGGCGGAACAGGCTCGAGGGGCCGAATGGCCTACTCCTGCTCCTATCTTCTATGTTTCTATGTGTCTACGCTGGTGCTGGGTGCACTTGGGTCTGCTGACGCTGCACCCTTGGAGGCTGGATGTTCCCTTGAGGAGTCGTCTTCCTCCTCCGGCTGGACAGTGGGTGTGGCAGTTGATGGACCTGTGGGAGAGTAAAGAGATGAATTAGAATTGTTATAATAAGAATGGGTAACATTACCATTATGCACATGATGACATTTCACTGGATACTTATATCATTCACCCTATGGGTGACTGTTGTATGCCATGTGACTTTATGAGAAGTGATTCTGTCACCAGGTTGCTGGGAGGTCCCCCTCTCGCCATCTCCCACAGGCAACGCCTCTCGAGCTCCCAAGATCTCCAGAGCTGCCTCCTCTGCTGCTGTAAGGTGTGCAATTACTGGACGGCCACCTCCGGTTCTCTCCCTCTCTCTGTTGTTGTGGGCTCTTTTCTCCTGCAAGGAGGGAAACAAGAGAAGTTTGAGTGAGAGGGATGGAATGAGTGTAAGGATTACATCTGTAGAGGGTGACGATGAGGAAGTGGGGTGCCAATGCCAAATGGCCTCCTTCTGTGTTATGATTGCATTAGGATGAGGGTGAATGTGAGGGATGGCTAGTCAGATGGGAATGTGAGTATGTACATATTGAGAGAGGGATGTGTGGACCTGGAAGGTATGTTGGTGTGAGGAATGATGTGCAGGAGTAGGCTTGGGAAGGCAGAGTGATGGGGATCCCTTATGCTTTTTTAACCGCTTTCTCAACCTGTCCTGCCATCTTCAACGATTTGTGCACATACACCCCCAGGTCTCTCTGTTCCTGCTCCCCCTTTAGAACTGTATCCTTTAGTTTATATTGCCTGTCCTCGTTCTTCCTACCAAAATGTATCACTTCGTACATTTCTGCTTTAAACTTCATCTGCCACCTGTTCGCCCATTCCACCAGCTTGTCTACGTCCTCTTGAAGTCTATCCCTATCCTCCTCACTGTTCACTATACTTCCAAGTTTTGTGTCATCTGCAAATTTTGAAATAGTGCCCTGTGCACCTAAGTCCAAGGGGGCAAAATTGGGTCATGCCCCATTTGGGACGCTAACTTTTAGCTAACTACTTTTAGTGCCCCGAAAAGTTAGCGCCCCCGTGCCCAAAATTCACTGGTAGCACCTTAAGAGGGAGGTGGGGCGCTACTGGAAGCACTCCCCCTCCCTCTTGGGGCGCTACCAGTGAATATCGCGGCGCTACGTGCCACAGCACCATGTGCTGCGGCACGTCGCACCGCGGTACTGCAGGCCGTCCTCCCCTTATTAAAGGGGAGGGGTCTTGCGCAGCGCAATCCGGGGCCCAGCTGGATCACCAGGGATCGGAGTGTCAGCAAAAGAGCCCGGCACTCAAGAGGAGTGCCAGGCTCATGGAGCGCAGCCGGCACCCTGCAGTGGGGGCTTCACAGGAGGCCGGGGACAGCAACGGGGGCAGGTGCTGGCAGGCGGCCAGCAACAAAAATGGCCACCTGGCACCTCCCCTTTAATTATCCCCGCCCCAGCTGCATGTATGCCCCCCTGACCCTGTCGGACACAGCATCCCGAGGTAACTCAGAGGGCGCTACCGAAGATCGTGGCCGGGGCATGAGCGGGGCGCTGCGCACGGTGATTACGTCATGGTCGGAGGCGCAGCGCCGCGGGCGCTAATGGTTACCGCTGCTGCTACCCTCCCGCTGAGTTTTGCAGGAGGCATAAGCGGCACCACGCCCGGGCGCTAGTTGCTTTGTGCTCCATTAGCACCCTCTTGAACTGCTAACGGAAGGTGCAAATCAAACGAATTTTTCCCCCCAAGTCATTAATATATATCAGGACTTACCTCATCTTCTCTTCTACTTTTTTCAACCTTGGTGGTGACATGCATTACGGGTCCTTTTCCTAACTTTCTCAATTCTCAATATTATACAAAGTGTCATGGGAACAAGTAAGTGATAGTGGTGTGTCTGACAAGACAAATGAGTAATAGTTGTGGAACATTGAGATTAGTTTAAAAGATCAATTTGGATAAAGATAGTCTGAATCCATTTAATGTCATCCTTTCAGTATATTAAACCTACTGTCCTCCGATTGCAGCTTTCAACCGCCATTGAAACAAGCAGACAGAACCTTGTTTTAACCTCTCATATGGAAGACAGCACCTCTGATAATACAACACTTCACTGGGGTGTCAGCCTAGATAATGCACTCAAATTCTTGTGTGGGACTCAAACCCACGACCTTATGAACTAAAGGTGATGGCGTTACCAGTTAAGCACCGCTGGGGAATTGAACCCATGACCCTGATTTTAACTGGAAGGACAATTCTTGGCGGGTGAGTTTTGCTGTTAGTTCAAAACTCACCCGCTGCAGCAAAAATGAGGCCCGAGGTATTTAACTTCGGAGCATTTAAATGCCGCTGGCTGGTCAGCGGAAAGTGGCACAAATTCACGCAGCCGGGATGCCACCTACCAAGTCCAGGTAAGTTCCCAGGATCGGCTGCTGGGCTGTTCCGTGGGGATCCCCACTCCTGCTGACCTTTATACTTAGCTTTTGGGGTTTCTTTTACCCTCGCTGGGTAGACCTGATGGGGAAACTCACTGACGTTTCCCACTCAGGCCAACAAAAATAGCAGTCAGGTCCCGATGACGTCATCGAAACTCAACATACATATACTAAAAAGGGCTTTGGGCAGGCGCCCTTGCCACCTATGTGAAAATCCTGGCAGTTCAGGCACCGGAGGCTGCAGGGCAGGCTACTGACCTACGGGATTTCAACTTCCCACCTGCCTGGTCCATCTTACCATCTCACCCATGACACCATAGGACTTCAATTTAGCACACAATGCCTCATGAGGCATTTCATTGAAAGCTTTTTGGAAAATCTTGAAGACATCTATTGGATTTCTTTGAGCCACTGTTTTAGTGACTTCTTAGTGGAGCAGGTTTGTTAAACATGATCTTTGTTTTCTTAATGCATGTTGAGTATCCCCCATCAAGCCTCACAATTCTACATGATCATTTACAATATCTCTAATGATGTTTTTTAGTAACCTCCCATCACGGAGGTTAAACTCACAGGTCTATTGTTCCCAGGTTGTGATTTTAATCCTTTAAAAAAAATAACACTGCAGGTGCCTTCCTGCAATCATCTGGCATTTCCCCCAAAATATTTATTAGGTCATCAGTCACAACTTTTCCACTTCCTTCAGTATCCTAGCATAAAATAAATATGGCTCTGCTGCATTTAAAAAAAAATCTTATGCCTTTTTAATTTTCACTCTTTCCTTTGAGATGTTTTTTTTAATTTGTTTATGGGATCTGGGCGTCGCTGGCAAGGCCAGCATTTATTGCCCATCCCTAGTTGCCCTTGAGAAGGTGGTGGTGAGCCGCCTTCTTGAACCACTGCAGTCCCTGTGGTGATGGTACTCCCAAAGTGCTGTTAGGGAGGGAGTTCCAGGATTTTGACCCAGCGACGATGAAGGATCGGCAATATACTTCTAAGCCAGGATGGTGTGTGACTTGGAGGGGAACTTAGAGCTGGTGGTGTTCCCATGCGCCTGCTGCCCTTGTCCTTCTAGGTGGAAGATGTCGCGGATTTGGGAGGTGCTGCTGAAGAAGCCTTGGCGAGTTGCTGCAGTGCATCTTGTAGATGGTACACACTGCAGCCACGGTACGCTGGTGGTGGAGGGAGTGAATGTTTAAGGTGGTGGATGGGGTGCCAATCAAGCGGCTGCTTTGTCCTGGATGGTGTCGAGCTTCCTGAGTGTTGTTGGAGCTGCACTCATCCAGGCAAGTGGAGAGTATTCCATCACACTCCTTACTTGTGCCTTGTAGATGGTGGAAAGACTTTGGGGAGTCAGGAGGTGGGACACTCGCCGCAGAATACCTAGCCTCTGACCTGCTCTTGATGCCACAGTATTTATGTATCTGGCCGAGTTAAGTTTCTGATTAATGGTGACCCCCAGGATGTTGAAAGTGGGGGATTCGGCAATGGTAATGCCATTGAATGTGAAGGGGAGGTGGTTAGACTCTCACTTGTTGGAGATAGTCATTGCCTGGCACTTCTGTGGCACGAATGTTACCTGCCACTTATCAGCCCAAGCCTGAACGTTGTCCAGGTCTTGTTGCATGCGGGCATGGACTGCTTCATTATCTGAGGAGTTGTGAATGGCGCTGGACACTGTGCAGTCATCAGCGAACATCCACATTTCTGACCTTATGTTGGAGGGAAGCTCATTGATGAAGCAGCTGAAGATGGTTGGGCCTAGGACACTGCCCTGAGGAACTCCTGCAGCGATGTCCTGGGGCTGTGATGATTGACCTACACCCACCACAACCATCTTCCTTTGTGCTATGTATGACTCAGCGAGTGGAGTGTTTTCCCCCTGATTCCCATTGACTTCAGTTTTACGAGGGCTCCTTGATGCCACACTTGGTCAAATGCTGCCTTGATGTCAAGGGCAGTCACTCTCACCTCACCTCTGGAATTCAGCTCCTTTGTCCATGTTTGGACCAAGGCTGTAATGAGATCGGGAGCCGAGTGGTCTTGGCGGAACCCAAACTGGGCATCAGTGAGCAAGTGCCACTTGATAGCACTGTCGATGACACCTTCCATCACTTTGCTGATGATTGAGAGTAGACTGATGGGGCAGTAATTGGCCGGGTTGGATTTGTCCTGCTTTTTGTGGACAGGACAGGGTAGTTTTCCACATTGTCGGATAGATGCCAGTGTTGTAGCTGTACTGGAACAGCTTGGCTAGAGGCACGGCTAGTTCTGGAGCACAAGTCTTCAGCACGATAGCCGGGATGTTGTCGTGGCCCATAGCCTTTGCTGTATCCAGTGCGCTCAGCCGTTTCTTGATATCATGTGGAGTGAATCGAATTGGCTGAAGACTGGCTACTGTGATGGTGGGGACCTCGGGAGTAGGCCGATATGGATCATCTACTCGGCACTTCTGGCTGAAGTTGGTTGCAAACGCTTCAGCCTTGTCTTTTGCACTCATGTGCTGGGCTCCACCATTATTGAGGATGGGGATATTCTTGGAGCCTCCTCCTCCCGTTAGATGTTTAATGGTCCACCACCATTCACGACTGGATGTGGCAGGACTGCAGAGCTTTGATCTGATCCATTGATTGTGGGATCGCTTAGCCCTGTCTATAGCATGCTGTCTCCGCTTTTTAGCATGCATGTAGTCCTGTGTTGCAGCTTCCCCAGGTTGGCACCGCATTTTTAGGTACGCCTGCTGCTGCTCCTGGCATGCTCTTCTACACTCCTTGTTGAACCAGGGTTGGTCCCCTGGCTTGGTGGTAATGGTAGATTGAGGGATATGCCAGGCCATGAGATTACAGATTGTGGTGGAATACAATTCTGCTGCTGCTAATGGCCCACAGCGCCTCATGGAAGCCCAGTTTTGAACTGCTAGATCTGTTCTGAATCCATCCCATTTAGCATGGTGGTAGTGCCATACAACACAATGGAGGGTGTCCTCAGTGTGAAGTCGGGACTTCGTCTCCACAATGACTGTGCGGTGTTCACTGCTACCATCATGGACAGATGCATCTGCGACATTAGATTGGTGAGGACGAGGTCAAGTAGATTTTTCCCTCGTGTCGCAGGCCCAGAGTGGCAGTTATGTCCTTCAGGACTCGGCCATCTCGGTCAGTAGTGGTGCTACCGAGCCACTCTTGTGATGGACATTGAAGTCCCCCACCCAGAATACATTCTGTGCCCTTGCTACTCTCAGCTTCTTCCAAGTAGTGTTCAACATGGAGGAGTACTGATTCATCAGCTGAGGGAGGGTGGTAGGTGGTAATCAACAGGAGGTTTCCTTGCCCATGCTTGACTTCATGGGGTCCGGAGTCAATGTTGAGGCCTCCCAGGGCCACTCCTTCCTGACTGTATACCACTGTGCCACCACCCCTGGTGGGTCTGTCCTGCCGGTGGGACAGGTCATACCCAGGGATGGTGATGGAGGAGTTTGGGACATTGGCTGAAAGGTATGATTCTGTGAGCATGACTATGTCAGGCTGTTGCTTGACGAGTCTGTGTGACAGCTCTCCCAATTTTGGCACAAGTCCCCAGATGTTGGTGAGGAGGACTTTGCAGGGTCGACTGGGCTGGGTGTGCCGTTGCCGTGTCCATAGCCGGTGCCGAGGTCGATGCCGGGTGGTCCGTCTGGTTTCATTCTTATTATTTTGTTTTGTAGCGGTTAGTTACAACTGAGTGATTTGCTAGGCCATTTCAGAGGGCAGTTAAGAGTCAACCACATTGCTGTGGGTCTGGAGTCACATATAGGCCAGACCAGGTAAGGACGGCAGATTTCCTTCCCTAAAGGACATTAGTGAACCAGATGAGTTTTTACGACAATCTGATAGTTTCATGGTTACCATTACTGATATTAGTATTTATTCCAGATTTATTTAATTAACTAAATTTAAATTCCCCAGCTGCCATGGTGGGATTTGAGCTCACGTCTCTGGATCATTAGTCCAGGCCTTTGGATTACTAGCCCAGTGATATTACCACTACGCTACCGTTCCCACTTATGTATAAGCAATTCATTTGAGTTTCAATTTTATCTGTATTGCAAGGATCAAAACCAACCTTCTCATAGTTAAAAACAATACAAAGCCGAATCTTTCAACTTTGGCTGGGGCATAAAACGGACGGTAGCAGACCAGCCGCCCATTAAATACCCTCGCCCAATTGTCCTTCCCAAAAGTTCTGCCGAAAGTATCTGTTCAAATCTTCTGCTATGCTCTTGTCATCGTTTATAATCCTCCCCAACTCACTCTAGGGGGATGTTGTTTGTTTTCTAATCGACCTCTCAGTTCTAACATAAGCACAAAAATGCTTCCCATTATTTTGGCTATTTCCCACTATCCTCCTCCCCAGATTAATGTTAGCTTGCCTAATACTTTTTGTCAATGCTGTGTTTTATACCGTTTGCTGTTTGAAAGTCTATTAGATATTATATAAGTCTTAAAATATTTCTTTTTGAGCACAAGTTGCCAAATTAATTCTCTATGAAGCTATTGTGACTTTCTCTCATTATATACTCTTCTCCTCCTCATAGGAATATATAAGGCTTCAGAAACCTTCAGGATTTAAAAAAAAATCCCATTTATTTTTTATGTTACAATCATCCTCACCTCCTTCTTGCACTCACCTAACTGCCATTAAATCTCTTTTCATTTCTGTAAATTGAGCCTTTTAAAAAATATGGCACTAGCTTACTATTAACCCTAAACTCGCTACATCCCCATAATTTAAGTCTTATAATGGAGTGGTGTAAATCTGCAGGATATTTACTTGTCTCTCGGTCACCTACCAGCTGTGACTCATTACTAAGCACTAATTCCAAGATATTATCCCTTCTTAGATCTCATCCTCACATGTTGAATTAAGAAGCAATCATTCTTCATGTATCAATAAATGTCTCTTGGGGGTCTCCCAGCCCTTGTGCCTGTCTCTTGCTTATCTGCCTCATAAGTGAATAATTGAAATCTCCCATCATTACTACCTTCTCTTCAGTGACTATCTTATTGATTTACACAGCTGCAGATCCCCCTCCTGTTCAGTTTGGTAGTCTAAGACACAAGCCTAGGAGCAGTCTAGTATTTCTGATTAGCTCTAATTAAAGCCACACTATTTCCCTACTTGCAGTATCACCTCACTCTAGTATTTTTATTCTTTTCCTAACAAAGATACAACTCCAACCTCTACCTAAACAATGTATATTGAGGTATATTTAAATTTAGACCCAGCTTCGAAATCCAGCTAGGTTTCTGTGGTTCAAGGTTTTCAGTAGCAGCAAAGTTCTGTCAATTTATTCCTCATGTTTCTAGCATTTTATATAGAAGCACTTGATAAAATCCCAAGATAATTTGGTATAATTTAGTCCTCTGATTTCATCCTTTTGTAGTGGTTTCAACTGAAGAGGTGAGTTAATGCTCAGAGTGTCTAAATGGCACTCTCTGTGGTTGGACCCACACTGTTATTTTGCAGGGTGTGTGTTTTGCCCCCCTGGTCTGATCAGTTTCAAGAAACCCTGAGAGAATCCTTTACATTGCGAGTAAAACATTTCACACCTACCTTAACTTAAATGAATCTTATCTTTATTGTAAAATCCCAGTTGTCCAACCAACCCACTCTAATTGTCAGCAAATATCATCTTTTTCTTTACCCAGCTTTATAGCCAGATGTTGAAACTCATGATTCTACTGTTCCACTCAAAAGCATCTTTCCAGGTTGGTAGGAGATCTGAAAAAATTATCTGATTGCCATGCTGTTTAAAGTTATGGATGATTTTTTCAAACCTTTGTTTCATGATTTGAGACTTTTTATCCAGTATATTGTTTGTTCCCACATGAACAGTAATAGTAGATCTCTTAGACATCTCCTTAGACCTACTATCTGTATAAGTTATCTTAGCTCCATGAAAACATAGCACAGTAGCATTCAATTCTTTCTTTCTGAAAAGTTCATGGTTGGTATATCAAACAATGGAATCCCAACAAATAATGTGGTTTACTTACCTAGCCTTCTACTTCTGCCTTACCTGTGCCATGTCTGATCCAGTGGTTTTTTTTTGTCCACTGGCGTCTCCTTTTCATCCTTGGTAGTGTAGATATGCTGACTTCAGCAGATGTCCCCTGGGTGGAGTCCTCATCATTTGTGCTTGCAGAAACCTCCTGGCACAACACTAATTGCGTCTTAGTTCTGTGGACACTAATTTCAGCATCCTGTGGAGGAATAAGAGGAGCAGAGACTAATACGATAGCAAAATACTGCGGATGCTGGAAAATTGAAACAACAACAGAAAACGCTGGAAAAACTCAGCAGGCCAGGCAACATCCGTGGAGAGAGAAACAGAGTTAACGTTTCAGGTCGAAACCCTTCGTCAGAACTGAGAAAAAAGCAGGAAATGAAACAGATAAAAATGCAAGGGGGGAGGCTGGGGGGAGGAATAACTATGGTAAGTCTTGGCAGATGCCTGATCAAACACGAGAAGGGAAACTGAAAGCAATGAAGATGAACAAGGTTGAAGAGCCAAACGGAAATCCCGTCGAAGAGAAGAGCAGAACTTCTTCAAGGTGGGCATTCCTAGAAGAGAGGTGGCAGTGAACCGAGCAGAGACTATATTGTGCAGAAAAACTTCATACTCTGTAAAGAACTTGAGGTCACGCAGCTTCTTCACTAACCTCACAACTGTTTCTTTCAGTGTAGCCACCTGCTCACAATTGTCAGAGGTAAACTCCTTGCAGTACTTCCTTAGAATCCCTAGCCTTTCCAAAGTCTCTTGCAATGTTTACATGCCAGAAGATATACAGAGGACCCTCCCTACCTGATCCTTAGCAAAGCTCTCTGTAGTTCTATCTCTTGTAGCTGAAATGACACAAAAAGGGAGGTACGAAACAAAAACAAACAAAGAATGCTTTATGCAGTTAACTATAATAGGTTGATCCACCTCCTCACCATCCTAACTCTCTTATGGTTGCAAAAATGCTTTTTTTCTCTGCCCAAACCTCACTCTGCTTGAAATCCGGTGAATAAAAAGGTACTTCCATCTATATTGCACTTTCCACATATCAAAATGCTTTACGCAATGATTTACATTTTAAGTGCTGTGATTTTTTAATGTAGGTTCAGTAAATACAGCAGCCATACTACACCAGCAACTCTCACAAAGAGCAATGAGATGAATAACACCCAGTTATGGTTCTTTTTTTGGTATTTCCTACATTACAACAGTGACTACATTTTGAAAGTACTTCATTGGCTGTGAAGCACTTTGGGATGTCCTGAGGTCGTGGAAGGCGCTATATAAATGCAGGTCAGTCTTTCTTTCTCCTTTTTTCATTTTTTTTTCTTTCTATGTTGACGAGGGCATTTTTTTTTTCTGTTCTTCAAATAATGCCACAGGATCTTTACCACTCACCTGAAGAACCAGACGGGACCTTGGTTTAACTTCTCATCCAAACACGACAGCACTGGCATTCAGCACCCTTTCTGTTCTGTATTGGAATGTCAGTTTATGCTCGAAGACCTGGTGCGGCAGATGAACCCACAAACTTCTGATACAGACTTGACAGTGTTGTCAATTGAGCTAAGCTAATACAATATATACCACTGCTAAAGATCACAAATTAGCCCCAAACCACAAGGAATAGCCAAAAGAATTATTATTTTTAGTTCCAAAATGCAATCTTTTTATGTTCATATGATGCATCCTTTGTTCAAGATTTGCTACACGTTTTAAGCTTTTGAAATGGATTTCAAAAGCTTCAACCTCTGTAACTATGATATGTTGCATTATATTCCAGTCATGGGAGTTTGCTACATATTGCTGCCACCATGATACATCCACTGAAAAAAACATGATGAACAGTAAGTAAAGGTTCTTTAAAAATATATATATATTGCACTGGAGTACATTCAAAGGCAGTAACCTACCGAAGGTTTGAGATGAACTATCCAATCATTAATGTATATAAAACATGCTATTTTCTGGAATTATACAAATTAAAGCTTCTGCCACCCTAGGTTACATGATACATTTTACCACTATCTCCTAATCTTGTGATTAGATCAATATTTTATTTTTTTTATCATATAATCAAACAAATTTCGTGAGATTTCTGCAAACTAGCTGCTGAGCCATATAAGCTGAAGAGCCCAGGTTCGACCCCCTAATCTGTGCTGCGATAGCTGAAGTGACAATAGAGGTAGTACAATTAACCTCAGTGCCTTAGGTTAAAATGTGGGAAGTTCAGTTGCTATCCACTGACATCTGTTGAAATTGTGCATGCCTGGCTAGGATCAGGGTTTGTTGCCTCTCATGGTTGGATAACCTATCACTATCAAAGCTCACATATGAAGATTGATTACTTGGGCAGGACACTAGCAGTCTGCCAGTGCTCATAGAATCATATAGCGTCACGAGTCAGCATCTGTAGCACAAAAGGGGAGAAAGGGAGATTTGAAACAAAACATGAAACAATCAGCATTTTTGAAAACCGTATTACATTTTGGGATTGAAATAATTGTGAGAAAAGCACTAACATGGTTTATATCATCTGAGCCTCTTAATGGGCCTCTGCCCACCTCCCAGATAGCAATTTAATGGGGGAAACATTTAGGAAGAATCAATTGATGAACAATTGTGCAGCATAGAATATATAGGGTCAGAAAAGATCATTTTGTTTATCTAGCTGGCCCCAGAGTTCAAAAACAGAATACATGTTCACTATACCCCTCAATTGAGTTTGTCACCAGACACCTGTCCAACTCCCTCTTAAAATTATGACGCTATCTATCTTGATCACTTCCCTGGGCAATCCATTCCAAGCAATCACCATCCTCTGTGTGAAGTAATTACTTCTGATCTTTCTACTCACCTTCCCACTTCTGAGCTTTATTAAATGCCTCTCAGGGCCGTGGTATATGGGTTCAACTTGTCTATACAACTAAGGATCTTGAAGTCTGAAAACAAATCCTCTCTCAGACTCCTCTCCTCGAGCTTAAACAAACTCAGCAACTGTCACCTCTCCTTGTAGCTTGTCTGATGCCGTGACAGATGGGTAACCTTTTGCTGCACCTTTGTCAATGCCATAATGTTTTACCTGTAACTCTGTTAAGCATCCATTTTGATAATGTAGCTTCATTGATGGACAGGGTGTTGCAGTGGGTGAACTCACTGCAGTTTCACTTCTGGGACATGGCTTTGAATTTAATTTGTCTGCTGGTTGTCAACATCTTAGTTCTTAGTAGGCTCAAAGCACCAAGCTAAAATATGACACAAATTGACCACTTCACTTTGGTTAAAGCACATTGTTGTGATAGTGTAGAGGGAGCTTTACCTTGCACCAGACCTGTGATATACCTGACCTGGGATTGCTCACAATAGCATAGGCATTGCTTATTTTAATATCCTTAACAACAAAGTGATATTAAAAGTAGAAACATTCTTGTTTAGAAATTTTTTTACATCAGTAATTGATCACAAAATATTTAGTTTGCCAATACTATGCATTTAGATTCACATTGCAGAATTAATTTTGTTTTTAAGAATGTGGCGAGCAGCATTTTTTATTGAATGTAAGTGCTGCTTGCTGATTTGACACTGTGATCACTCACCTAGATACCAGCTAATGCATTGTGACATTGAGAATGAACCTTTTAAAGTCAGAATGTTTCTAGTGAGAGAGAGCGAAGGGCTGGAATGAAATGTAGAATAAAATAGCAAACCAGCTGTACTTGTTTGGTTGCTGTCTGTTTGTCACTTATGCATTTAATCAGCAAGAATTGTTCAGTATTTTAGGTGAAGAATCTAAATAAAGCACAATTTTTTGGAATGCAAGATAAAGAATGACATTTTTGTTCTTCATACATATAATGGGAGACAGGGCTGACTGTCTTGCTATTAATGTGGAGATCTAGAACAAGAACTTATTCTGAAATTGAATCTGAATTCCAAAGCCCTCCTGAATGCTACGTAAAAGTTTTGAGTGTAATCAAATCAATTTCTCTTTACTGCTAACTATAGTTTAAGAACTGTAAAAGAATTATAAATTTTTGAAGACAATGGGACAAAAATCCATAAACCTCGCTACACATTGTCACCATAATTCCAACTGGAGTGCTACGGAAGGGCAGTTTTTAAAATATTCAATCTCTGGATGTGGGTATCGCTGGCAAGGCCAGCATTTATTGCCCATCCCGAGCTGCCCTTGAGAATTTGGTGGTGAGCCTTCTTCCTGAACCATTGCCGTCCATGTGGTGAAGGTACTCCCACAATGTTGCTAGATAGGGAGTTCCAGGATTTTGACCCAGCAACGATGAAGGAACAGCGATACATGTCCAAGTCAGGATGGTGTGTGACTTGAAGGGGAACTTGGAGTTAACGATGTTCCCATGCACTTGCTGCCCTTGTTCTTCTAGGTGGAGGAGGTTGCAGATTTGGGAGGTGCTGTTGAAGAAGCCTTGGCGAGTTGCTGCAGTTCAACCTGTGGATAGTACAGGAAACTTTCGTTTATCCGGCATCGACGGGACCGGCGTGGTGCCGGTTTATCGAAAGTACCGGATAACAGAGAGTTATATCTACCGAGGCTATTTTTAACAAAGAGACTCCAAGCAGCACAGGAGAATCTACTCCTGCTACTGCAATGTTTCGGACTTGCGACAGCGCCAGGAGGCCGAGTAGTGGCACTTTTGAAAAGTACCCCTACTGACTAAATCGGCGTTCTCGGACTCGGACTCGGGATCGGCAACATTGCCGGTTATTTGAGAGGATTTTTCGGAGCACTCGGCGTTCGCGGAGACTCGACTGCGACTCGGCAACATTGCCGGTTATTTGAGAGGAGTTTTCGGAGGATGATTTTTGCCGGTTAAGCGAGAATTCCGGATATTTGGGTGCCGGATAAACGAAAGTTTCCTGTACACACTGCAGCCATGATGCACTGGTGGTGCAGGGAGTGGATGTTTAAACTGGTGGATGGGTTGCCCATGAACTTTGGCAGGGTCAGCACCGGAGGTTCCAGGAGTGCCGTATCCCTTCACTTATGTTAGGGTGAGGCTGTCGTAGATTTTTAGCCCTGATACCTGCCTCTATTTTAATTTTTGCTATAGCTCATAACCAGTACTTTGAAATAGCTCATATCAAAATTCCTCTCCCTCATTTTGTGAAAAATGAAAATGTCATTAACTGGTTTATTTTCTCACATCAATACATTATAACATGTAGAAAAACACCTAGAAAATGACTGACTCCTCAGCCTCCCTCACTCTGTCTCTATCTCCCTCCAATTACTGTATCATCACACCAAAAAAATTACAAAGACACAGGAAGTCAACTCAAAGTTCAAAATAGCGATAGCAAGTACTGTTACCAACATAAATGTAGACTGAGCTGTAGGAAATCAGCTAAGCAATGAACAAGGGGACATGGCATTCACAATTAAAATCAATGTACCAACCGTACCATATTGGAATGTTTAATGGGATCATAGAAGTAAATATTTGCTGTATAAATAATTAAAGCAATGGCTTTTGTTTTTAAAAAGTGCTCTTAATTTGTTTATTCATTTCCACCAGGCTCAGAACACTGACATAAGTAGACATTGATAACATATGCAACCCAGTGCATTTATTTTGCATCATGGGACAGCCGGAAAGGTGCATACAATTAAAGATTACAGTTATACAGCTGTGTGAGGTGATGTATCTGCGCAGTGGTGGGGGGTGGGGACTGACCAGCACAGAGAGATTGTGTGATTGGGATTGGATTTCTGACTTTGCAGGTACTACCATTTTTGAAACCTTTAAAGCCAATTTCAAACCAGATTTATGTTCTTGATGTCCTTCAAGTAAAGTGAATGCAATTTATGCTAACAATTAGGAGGGACAATATTTCACAGCGATAGGTTTTAAAAATTGACCAGAATGTGTCATCTTTAATGCACAGTTCATAGTTTTCTTGGGGATGCTCCAGATCCCTAGGAATGTGTGCACTTGTGCATCCCATGAGGAAGAGACAGCATTTAGAAGGAGTGCTTGCTACATTCATATCTCTGTGGAAAGAAACATTTCTTTTTGCAACTCATACCAGCATCAAGTACAGCTAGATTGGCAATAATAAACAATAGTAGAGAGTAAAGTTCTGCTACACTAACCTAACAATATTCTTTAATTCAATTTGTGGATCATCATTTCCTACACTAATAATCAAATGTCAATTTGTGTTAAGCTAATAGCAGTTTGAATTGTTAGAAACTAGGGGTGCCTAAAAATATATATAGTTATGCGAATGAAACTGTAATGCAAATAATACTGTGTTTAAATGATTGTATTAGTGCTCGAGACAAGTAAGGGGTTAATGTATAAGTTATGTTTTACTGGAACTGTGTAAGTTTTGTTTTCCTGGAAAACTTACATTAGAAATTGAGACAGTCTTTTTAATTAGTTAGATTAGAGCATGCATAACATCCCACATAGGGGCCCATAGCATGACCTTGCCTCAAGGCTTAGCTGTCTGTTGTTTGTAAGTTTAGGATTTTGACTCTGTTGTTGTGTCTTTAATTTGGCCAATGAAGGTCCAACCTATGTTTCTTCCATTATTACTAACAACCATATTATAATGCTAAGGTAGAATTTGGAGTTTGTTTAACAGAACTGCTTGCGAAGATAATTAAAAGTTAATTAATATAAAGGATATAGATTAGAAGGAATTTATGGGAGTTAAGGTACCATCTCAGGATGCAATAGTCTGTTAGATTAAAGGGAGATAGTTTGAATGGCAGCTGGTTGAGTAAGACTTGGGCCTCTGATTTAATGGCCCAAAGCTGTGCCTGGTACATGCACTGGCTGCACCAGGGGGGACAAGACAGGATGAGATAAGAGACTGTTGCTTTGGAAGGAAAGGGCCAGATGAGATAAGGGAAGACTGTCCTCCACATGCTTTAAGGCTATGATTGTTCAAGTACAGAAAGCATATGTAATGGTTGTGAGAAGATTCCTGACAGGTGGGAGATAACAGGAGGATTGACCCTTTTTTCATAGTTTAGACAAAGAACTCGACATGCCATTGGGCACCATGTATTAAGGGGAACCTCTATAGGTTAAATGGTCTTATCCATTATTCTACCTCAGGCCCACCCCTAAAAAGAGAATAAAAGGAAGAGCTAAAGAACTCTTAGCTCAGACCGTGGAGCGAGGGGCTCCCAAGAGTGCAAACGGTGGTCTAACACTATTCAGAGAGTGGACCCATGTGGACCCTAGTCTAACACTCTTGGGTAGTTCAGAGAAAGAGAGAGAGAAACGTGAGACAAGAAGGAGAACAAATAAGAATTGTTCGTGCACGCCAGCCGTCTGTCCGATCAGGTCCAGTACCAGCTATTTGTCACGGTCGTATGTTTTTGCTGTATAACTAGTGTGTTATATTCTGTCCTAAACTCCGATTAAACACAATGGCCCAGAAATTAGACTTCGATGGTTGCCGCGGGGGTAAGGATCCGGCGCGATCTTACCTACCGCGCCTGCCTTTATGTTTCGGGCCCACACGAACTTCTGGTCCTGGGCCTCTCCCTGGTGCCGACGCGCAGTGTGTGCGTGTCCCAGAGGCGCAGTTAGTTCGATGCGACCTCTGGGATCACGTGGGACATGGAGAGCCAATGGCAGCACACCATCTTTCATTCATAGATTTGACAGGAAGAACTGTCAAAACTATGAATACAAATTGCCCCCAAAAGAACAGCTAAACCACAAATAAATTAAAAAAAAAAACCATCACATTAATAAAATAACTATAGTTAAATAAATTAACCACTTTAAACAAAAATTTAAATTTTTGAAAAAATTTAAATTCTTTTTAAAAGTTATAAAAATAAACTTACCTTTCTTTAAAGTCTCTAAAAAAGATAAACCTGTTGAAAAAAATTTAAAATAATACTTAATTAACTACTTACCTTGTTAAAAGGGGGTCTTACGCCTCCTTTCTTCATGTGTAAAATCTTCCATACTTACCTTCGCGTTGAAACCTGAAAAAAACCTAAGTGTGCTGCGTGCGCACAGCCTGTAGCGCGCACGTGGTTCACTTAGGAACCGCCCCCTTAGCAATATCGGAAGTGCCGGTTTCCCGCGCATGCGCAGTGCATGCAGGAAACCGGCACTTCGGGACCGAATACGCGAGAGTACACAGTGTGTACTCTCCCGTATTCGGCCGAATTTCTGGGCCAATATACCCACCATATTGGTTTGCACTCAATCCTGTTTACCAGAGATACGCGAATCTCTACAGAATGTATGGATTTTGTGCCAGTCAGGAGCTGGTTTGAGATGGTTATACTGCTACCAATAAATCTATTCCTGTCCACTGACTGGTAATGGAAGGAAGGTGGAAGGAGAAAGGAGAAAGGAAACCATCACCATAATAGCTTAACTGGTGCCTTGTCTTATTGCTGATTATGGAACCTGGCTGTGTACAAATCGTCAGCTGGGCTTGCCTACATAGCAACAGTGACCACACTTCAAAAGTAATTCATTGACTGTGAAGTGCTTTGGTATGTCCTTGAGGGCATGAAAGACACTATATAAATGTGAGTTCTTTTTTTTTCATATAGAAATGACAGCCGTGTCACCATCTCAGTGAGATTCACTTTAAAATATTTTCTTTTTTCTGCTATGTCACTTACTTCAGGAAACATATTTCTTCATGCATCCAATTGCTGAGGAAATCGAATGATAGCCAAACGGTCGTGCTATTAGTTTCCCGAGCCGTCTACTGCGCTACTGCTCTGACATGTCCATGCATTACAGTAAAATCCCTCTTGTAACAAATGATAAATGAATCTATCTAGGTTCAGATGAGCTAGTTCAAACTCCTTGAACTCAAAGCCAGAACAAAGCCTCAAATAAATCCATGGTAACAGTCTAGTTTCTACCTGAAATCGTTACCACCCACATGTGATTGACGTTTTATCACCCACTGCTGCATTGTGAAGAATCAAAACAGTCCCAAAAAATGCTGAAATCATAGTCTCTTTATTAAACACATCCTTGAATTCTTGAAATCTGCTCCTTTCCAAAACCAACTTACTTAAATTTATTAATAAGACTAACTGCTCCATTAAAGCTACTTACATGACAGTATTATACATCAACATTTTCAAGGTTGAAATATATTATGTCATGTTAATGATATATGTCAAAGAAGATGAATATACAATAACTCCGGAGTGGGGTGGGTAACTTGATACCGCTTTGACATGCTTCACTAATATTATGATACACACTGTGACAGAAAGGAAGTATTGGTTAGGTTTATATAATGTTGATCACTGTCAACGAAGCCTACAGTGGGTGGCGTTTTAGCTATATTAATAACAGCAGTGAATTCTTCTAAAGGCCTCAGCAGGTTTACTGCATCATCAAGATTGTGTACTCCTCCAAGCCTGTGGTGAATGTTCCTGAGCAAAGTACATATTTCCAGAATTATTGCTCTCACCTTACTCTATCTGCAGCCTGCTGCGGTGACTTCAGAGCATAGGCATCGGGGCTTTGGTAAAAGGGTGTGAGAGCAAAGGGAGATCACACTGAGAGGTAGAATGTTGCAAGAAGAGCTGGTATATCACTGTATATTCCAAAATTACTGCTAACTCATGATAATTAGATTAAATACTGTTACCTAAACTTCTGGAGTTGAAGAAACTTCATGGCCCAGAAATTGATCTCGCTCTGTTCCCGCGGGGGTAAGGCTTCCCCGCGATCTCTCACTCCGCGTGTGCTTTTTCAGATCCAGCTCGCACGAACTTGATGTTCCAGACATCAGCTGGGCAGTGCTTGCATATCCCACCGGCGTAGTGAATTCGTGCGAGCTGTGGGATCACGTGACTCAGTTAGAGCCAATGGCACCACACCATCTTCCATTCATAAGTTTCACATACGTGCTGTGAAATCTATGAATCTTACACCCCCCCAAAATAACAGCTAAACCTCAATTAAAATTTTTTTAAAAACCATCACATTAATAAAATAAGTATAGTTAAATAAATTAACCATTTTAAATAAAAAATTAAATTTTTGAAAAAATTTAAAATCTTTTAAAAAGTTATAAAAATAAACTTACCTGTCTTTAAAGTCTCTAAAAAAGATATAGCTGTTAAAAAAAATTCAAAAAAATACTTAATTCACTACTTACCTTGTTAAAAGTGGGTCTTACTCCTCCTTTTTCCATTTCTAAAATCTTCCGTACTAACCTGCGCGTCCAAAGCACAAAGTGCACAGCGTGCGCGCAGCCTGTAGCGCGCACGCGATGCACCGAGGAACCGCCCCCTTTTCAAAAGACCAAGTGCCGGTTTTCAGCGCATGCGCAGGGCATGCAGAAAACCGGCAATTGGAGAGAGAATACGCGAGAGTACGCAGTGCGTACTCTCGCGTCGCGGGATGAATTTTTGGCCCCATGTATAGATAGACGTGTGCAACTCCAGGTGTGAAGGGAGGTGGTGGGGATAACCTGAAAGATTGATACCTGAAGAGAGGAAAACATGGCAGGGTGCAAAAAATCAGGTATTGAAGTCAGGAAAAACATTTAAAAAGACATTCAAAAGTCGCAGGAAGCCCGAGAGGGTGGAATGCGAGTCCTGTGGGCAAGGAGGTGGCAGGAACAGTCTGAAGAATTGATCTCTCACAGAGAAAACACTCAGATCAAATAAAAAATTAGACGGAATTTCTTTACACAGAGAGTGGTGAGGATATTGAACTCACGGCCACATGGCATTGATGCTAACGGGAGGCTTGATACATTCATAAGGGAGAAGGGAACATAGGGATCTGGGGGCAGATTGGGAAGACCTGGTAATTAGAGTAGGAGGAGGCTTGAGTGGAGTATAAACACTGGCATAGACCAGTTGGGCTGAATGGTCTGTTTCTGTGCTATACATTCTATACAAATCTAGAAAGGTTTCATGAATCTTTTCCTTAAATATAGAAAGAGGGAAACGGAAAGAAAGGAATGAGAAGATGCTGAGTAGCTGTTCCAAACTTACTGTTATTCCAGGAGGAAGGTTAGGAATGTTGACGTGTCCTGGACCTGTGAGGCTATCTGAATGGTATAGGTACAGGTATGAATACCTGCAACCTTTGGAGCTTATGAAGCTCTATCTACTGGTAGAAGTGTGCAGATGCAGGACTGACTATGTGTTGCCATGGTGATGCCCAAATAAGGAGTGTGCAACATGCATAGCAAATCTAATATATTTGAAGTAGATTAGACAACTAGAAGACTGCTGAATCATTTGACAATCATCTTGTTTTAATAACACATTTTTACATTGGACATTGCTTCAAACTGCAACTTGCCTCTTTCCCTGTTGTCACATTGTCTTCTAAAAATGCCCTCACGTCAAATGCCTTGTAACACATTCTGAGGCAACATTCAGCAGCAGGGATAAAAATAGAAAATGCTGGAAATACTCAGCAGGTCAGGCAGCATCTGTAGAGAGAGAAACAGAGTTAACATTTCAGGTCGATGACCCTTCGTCAGAACTGGAAAACGTTAGAGATGTAACAGATTTTTAAGCAAGTGCAGGGGCAGGGAAAGGGAGGAGGGGAGGAAAGAACAAAAGGGAAGATCTGTGATAGAATGGAAGGCAGGAGAGATTAAAAGACAAAAGGGATGATGGTGCAAGGCAAACGGAGATGGTAATGGGACAAGTTAAGAAACAATAGATGACTTTAGATGAGGTGTAAATGGCAATGACAGAATTATCAACAGCTGCCACGTGAGAGGAAAAAAAGAAAAAAGGAAAATAAATTAAAAAAAATTAAAAATCGGGGCCGAGGTTATAGTCTGAAATTGTTGAATTCAATGTTGAGTCCAGAAGGCTGTAAAGAGCCTAATTGAAAGATGAGATGCTGTTGCTCGAGCTTACGTTGACCTTCATTGGAACAGAGTAAGAGGCTGAGGATGGAGAGATCAGAGTGGGAGTGGAGTGGAGAATTAAAGTGACAGACGACCGAAAGCTCGAGGTCACACTTACAGACTGAATGGAGGTGTTCTGCAAAGCGGTCACCCAATCTGCGTTTGGTCTCCCCAATGTAGAGGAGGCCACATCGAGAGCAGCGAATACAGTATACTAAATTGCAAGAAGTACAAGTAAATCGCTGTATTAACTTGAAGGAGTGTATGGGGCCCTGGACAGTGGGAAGGGAGGAGGTAAAAGGGCAGGTGTTGTATCTCCTGCACTTGCACGGGGAGGTGCCGGGCGAAGGGGAAGGGGTGTTGGGGGTGATAGAGGAGTGGACCAGGGAGTCGCGGAGGGAGCGGCCCCTTCAGAATGCTGAAAGAGGAGGGGAGGGGAAGATGTGCTCGATGGTGGGATTACGCTGGAGGTGGTGGAAATGACGGAGGATGATCCGTTGAATGTGGAGGCTGGTGGGGTGAAAGGTGAGGACAAGGGGAACCCTATCATGGTCCGGGAGGGAGGGGAAGGGGTGAGAGCAGAAGTACGGGAAATGGAACGGACACGGTCAAGGGCCGTGTCAACAATGGTAGAGGGGAATCCTCGGTTGAGGAAAAAGGAAGACATGTCGGAAGCACTAGTATGGAAGGTGGCATCATCAGAGCAGATGTGGCGGAGACAGAGAAACTGGGAGAATGGAATAGAGTCCTTACAGGAAGCAGGGTGGGAGAAAGTGTAGTCCAGGTAGCTGTGGGAGCCAGTGGGCTTATAGTGAATGTTTGTCTATAATCTATCCCCAGAAATGGAGACAGAGAAGTCGAGGAAGGGAAGGGAAGAGCCGGAGATGGACCATGTGAAGGTGGGAGAAGTGTGGAATTTGGAAGCAAAGTGATTGAAATTTTCTAGTTCAGGGTGAGAGCAGGAAACGGCACTGATACAGTCATCAATGTATCGGAAAAAGAGGTGAGGGAGGGGACCTGAGTAGGACTGGAACAAAGAATGTTCCACATATCCCACGATAAGGTAGGCATAGCTGGGACCCATGCGAGTTCTTGCCCTATGGAACTTATCTCTTCCTATCTCGACTCCATTTTTTCTCCCCTTGTCCAGTCTTTTCCCACCTACATCTGCGACTCTTCCGATGCGCTCCGCCACTTTAACAGTTCCATCCACCACCACACTTCTCCACCCGGCTAAACTTATTCTCACATTGAACAACTACTCCTTTGACTCCTAATTAAAGGTGTTGCTATGGGTCCTATCTATGCCTGACTATGTGGGATATGTGGAACATGTGGAACATTCTTTGTTCCAGTCCTACTCAGGTCCCCTCCCAATCCTGGACTACACATCCTCCCACCCCACTTCCTGTAAGGATTCTATTCCATTATTCCAGTTTCTCCGTCTCTGCCGTATCTGCTCTGATGATGCCAATTTCCATACTAGTGCTTCCGTTATGTCTTCCTTTTTCCTCAACCGAGGATTCCCCTCTACCGTGGTTGACACGACCCTTGACCATGTCCGTTCTTTTTCCCGCACTTCTGCTCTCACCCCTTCCCCTCCCTCCCAGAATCACGATAGGGTTCCCCTTGTCCTGACCTTTCACCCCACCAGCCTCCACATTAAATGGATCATCCTCCGCCATTTCCACCACCTCCAGCGTGATCCCACCACCAAGCACATTTTCCCCTCCCCTTTCAGCATTCCAAAGGGATCGCTCTCTTCGCGACACCCTGGTCCACTCCTCTATCACCCCCAACACCCCTTCCCTTCCCACGGCACCTTCCCATGCAAGCGCAGGAGATGCAACACATGCCCTTTTACCGCCTCCCTTCCCACTGTCCAGGGCCCCAAACACTCCTTCCAGGTGAAACAGCGATTTACTTGTACGTCTTGCAATTTAGTATACTGTATTCGCTGCTCACGATGCGATCGCCTCTACATTGGGGAGACCAAATGCAGACTGGGTGACTGCTTTGCGGAACACCTCCGTTCAGTCCGTAAGCATGACCCCGAGCTTCTGGTTGCCTGTCACTTTAATTCTCTGCTCCACTCCCACTCTGATCTCTCTGTCCTCGGCCTCTTACACTGTTCCAACGAAGCTCAAGGAACAGCACCTCATCTTTCGATTATGCTCTTTATAGCCTTCTGGACTCAACATCGAGTTCAACAATTTGAGCCTATAACTTCGGCCCCTATTTTTTAAAGTTTATTTTTTTTCTTTTTTTCTTTTTTTCCCCTGTCACATGGCAGCTGTCGATCGTTCTGCCATTGCCATTTACACCTCATCTAGAGTCATCTATTGTTTCTTAACTTGTCCCATTACCATCTCCTTTTGCCTTGCACCATCATCACTTTGCCTTTTAATCTCTCCTGCCTTCCATCCTATCACAGACCTTCCCTTTTGTTCTTTCCTCCCCTCCTCCCTTTCCCTGCCCCTACACTTGCTTAAAAATCTGTTACATCTAACTTTTTCCAGTTCTGACGAAGGGTCATCGACCTGAAATGTTAACTCTGTTTCTCTCTCTACAGATGCTGCCTGACCTGCTGAGTATTTCCAGCATTTTCTGTTTTTATTTCACATTTCCAGCATCTGCTGTATTTTGCCTTTGTTGAGCAGCAGGGACCTGACTGGAGTGGACATGATTCTCTCAAGGCGACAACACATTCAGACCATTCAGCCTCCTTACACCAATGATGCATGTGCTAGAAATTAGGCAAGACCCAGCGGCCACTGCAGCCATGTACAAGGCAGGGGCAATTGCATGGCCAACTCCTAACCTGGAACAAGAAGATATAGTTCCACCTGGATCCCAAGCAGTTCCCACTGAAGCTCTGCAACCAGCCAGCATAATTACTCCTTCCACTGGGGAATCACATAGAAGATGTCAAAGGGTGCAGAGTTAGAAGTCGCACACAATACACCAGCGCTAGAGGAGAAGATGGTAACGTCACTGACACGTAACACAAGGTAGGTGAATACATTTTAATAGCTTCATTTTATCTTTTTCAATGAGTTTCTTTTGAATTGTGGCAGCTATTAAGCAAAGAATGGGCATTGATTGGAGTGAATGCAGTAGCAAGGATAATGTGGGGGTGGTGTTTTGTAATACTTGATTGAGTGCATGTAGACAGCAGGCTTCATTATATAGTGACCTCAGGCCCTTGGCTGAATATGTTTTGTGTGAGCATCTGATAAAAGATTTTTCCTGGCTGCTGGTGATTCTACAGAGACTTCCTCTTAATCAATGATTATGTCCTCTCTGTCCTTGATTGTGGGTGGTCCGTCCCTGCTTCTCTTATTCTTCCTCCTCCTCCTTTCCCTGCATGCCCAGGCCTCTTTGCGTACACAACAAATGATGATGATTTTGGAGATCCTGACAGAGCTCTATAACAAGATGTCCTCTGATCTGTTGATGCACCTGAAATGCTGCTACATGATTCCTATGATATGCTCTATGGCAATACTGGTAGCTGAATGAGCCTCATTGTATCTGTGTTCAGTTTGTGTCTAGTACAAGGGGTGTTTAGCCATGTCTGAGGGAGGGTAGCTGTAGCCCCTGAGGAGCCATCCTTACAGTCTGCCTTTCCCTTCCAATAAAGATGGTACAAATGATTACCTTAGAAAGAAAGAATTGTGACTTCTGCCTTGAAAAAGGGTCATTGACCTGCATGATGTGGTATTGATCATCACTGATTAGCTGCATGTTGATGAAATGGGACTTAGATTGCCAATTGGATCCCTTTAATAACTGCCAATACTTTGAGGAATCCAGGAATGCTATGAAACTGAACAGCCCTGACATGCTGCTGTGCAATCCAGTGGGAAAAATAATGAGCGAGTTCGCCCTGCTGACCAATGTATCAGTCACCTATTTGATACACCTCTGTACTGCAAATTGGTTTATGCTGTATGGAAGGAGCCTGAGGCATAAAAGTTGAGAGTCGTAGTAACTGGCAACATGATCCCTGTACTTGAGATTGTCTGCAGGTCTATTTGCAATAGATGGCACAATTGCTTCCATACTGAAATCTGCAAAGGCAATTCTCCTCCACCAATCGCCTCTAGAGATAAGGGGCATGAAATTTGGCCCCTTAGAACCGACTGATAAGGCCGGTTTCAGTGAGAAATGGCAACTGCCTCGCTTCCACCCACTTCTGGCGCAGAACGCAGCAGCCGCCATTTTGGGCAGGTCGGCAGCGCTGCAAATATGATAATTAGTCAGATTGTGACGTCAATAAGTGTGCAATGCTGAATAGACGCACAACCTGCTATTTTGGACGTCGCCACGCTTATTAACATCCTCTGCAACGCACGCACAGCTGAACGTGTGTTCAGCTGTACGACGGACCCCCTACCAGCGCTTCTTAAAGGGACACACGCAACTTTCAGGTAAGGTTAGATTTTTGCTTTTGTACTGGTTTCTTTACATTTTATTTGAGTAGTGGCTTGGTGTAAGACATTTTAAAAGTTGTTACAGTGTGAAGGGTGTGCAGGGAGTGCTGCTGGATGTTTGCAAGGCTTTGGCTCTTAAAGGAAGGCCTCTGAGAACACCATTTGCTCCCAGTCTTGGGAGCTCTAGTTGCCGTCCCCCTTGGGCTGCAGCATGACATGGAAATGGAGCAAAGGCAGTAAACTGGACAAGCTGTGAGCAGAGGGAGGAGGAGAAGGAAGAGGAGGAGGAAGAGGAAGAAGCAGAAGAGGAAGAAGCAGAAGAGGAAGAAGCAGAAGAGGAGGAAGTGGAAGGAAGGAGGCAACCCAGACAGCCCCTTTCTGGCTGGGTTATCCAGGATTGAATCATCTGCCCGTAGTGCCAGTGAACACAACACCAGTTCCCCTTTCAACATTTGTCCCACACCTTACCTTCCCTCTGTTACTGACAATCACAGCATCCCCTTGGTCACAATGCTGAAATAAAAGCCACCACAAAGCAAACTTTTGAATTCAACTTTATCCATATATGCATCCAATATCACATCAAAAACTCAACTAATCACCCTTGTGCATTCCCTTAGTGAGTGTCTTACGTGTGTCTTTGCCTATCCTAGTGCTACCCCACTGGCTGCAGCATGGCTGGTGGAAGACTGCTGACTTCAGTGGTGAAGACTGCAGCTGGTGGCTGGGAGTGTGAAACCGAGTGATGGTGTTTCTTCATCTTCTTCACTCTGCTCTCCCTCTTCTTGGTCAACCACTGGCTGGGCAGGCTGGATTTCTTGGGTGTCTGAAATGAGGAAGGCACAAGGGTAGGGTTGTGGTGAAGGGAGGATGGGAAAGCAAGAGGTGTGTGCTTACACCATGTGCAGCTTGTAAATCAGAAGATATTGTGGGATGAGCGGGAAGTGGGGTGTGAAAAGGATGTTAACGGATGAGGATACCGGCATCTTGTATTCTTTCAGCCCGCCGCGGGCCAAGGGCTCAGCCATTCCCCTGCCAAGAATGGCCAGCACCGTCTCCTCCAAGGGGGTGAGGTGAAGCTGGGAATGTGAGGTGTGCCTCGTGTTTGGTAGAGATTGTTGGTAGGTGAGTGATTGGGGGGGGGCGGGGCGGGGGTTGTGTATTGGGCAGTGAGAGGTCATGAAAGCTCTTTTAGGCTCTGGAGCCAGGTCCTGTGGGGCGACACTGCTGGCAGTGACTGCCTCAGTGATCGGGTCCCACATCCTTCTTTCTGGAGGGCATCCTGGCCCCCTGTGGGTAGAGGACCTCTCTTTGAGTGTTCACCCCCTGCATAAAGCTCAAGTGCTGCATCCGAGACCCTGGGTGCCCTTTCCCAGCCTGTTGAGCCCTTTGGGTTAGTGCTTGAAGCACTTTTAACATTTTTATGATCAGCAGAAGGCAGCTCACCTTTAAGAGGTGCAGACTGCCTTAAAGAGGCGCGGGCTAGCTTTAAGTAAATCTTTATAATTAGCAGGCATCACAAATTTAACGTGCTGGCTGAACTCCTTTGAACGGGCACGGGCCTATGGCACATCACGGTGCCCACACTTGGTTTTCAGCACTATCGATTTCTGCTGCAGTCTGATCTGCCTGATATCCTTTCTTTGATTCTCTTAATTCTTTATTAAATCTAGTGTAGGCTAATGAGATTCTGCTGAGTTGGCCAGTATGCCTTGTGCTGCTGTGCTTTATGTTTGTACCAATTTAAGAAAATCTGAGGATTGTGAGGATGAGTAATATCTGTATGTATATCTTTTAATAGAAGATATCTTTGCTCATGTCTGTTACAATTGTATAGAAAGGGGATGTGTTATGGTAGAAAGTTAGCATTTGGATTATAAATGGAAGATAAAGGATGGCCTGATAGTGACCTGAAAAGGGTACCTGTAAGGCAATGTCTTAATCTTCTAAAAAAGACGATGAAATTGGAGAGTAACACACAGATGTACAAGCATTCCCCTGAACAAGCAAAGTTTGAGAAGGGGGTCTATAGATCGTTTTTCAATTGAAGCCTGAGCTTTATCCCCGTACGCCCCCATCAATGAATTTCGAGCTCGGCACGACGCTGAGCTCTTTTCCGCTGCCTTCGTCTCCATGCCCACTTCTTTGGCCAAGAGTCTACCCCCGCACAGCTGACCCTTTCTCCTGTTTTCAGAATTCTCAGTCTACCTGGACCCCTCCCTCTGGCCTCTTAACCTCTCTGGATCTTTTCATTGCCAACTGCCGGCGTGACATCGGCCGTCTCAATTTCTCTGCTCCCCTCACTCACTCCAACCTACCTCCCTCTGAACTTGCAGCACTCCATTCTCTCAGATCCAACCCCGACATTGTCATTAAACCTGCTGACAAGGGTGGTGCTGTTGTTGTTTGGCGAACCGACCTCTACCCAGCGCAGGCTGAACGCCAACTCTCCGACACCTCCTCCTACCTCCGCCTGGACTATGACCCCACTACTGAACATCAAGCCACCGTTTCCAAGACCGTCACTGACCTCATCTCCTCTGGAGATCTTCCCTCCACGGCCACCAACCTCATAGTTCCCCAACCCCACACAGCCCACTTCCTCATCCTTCCCAAGATCCACAAACAGGACTGCCCTGGTAGACCCATCGTTTCAGCCTGTTCTTGCCCCACGGAACTTATCTCTTCCTATCTCGACTCTATTTTTTCTCCCCTTGTCCAGTCTCTTCCCATCTACATCCACAACTCTTCCGACACCCTCCGCCACTTTAACAGTTTCCAGTTTCCTGACCCCAACCGTCTCCTTTTCACTATGGACGTCCAATCCTTCTACACCTCAACCCCCACCAGGATGGCCTGAGGGCCCTCCGCTTCTTCCTTGAACAGAGGCCCAACCAGTCCCCATCCACCACCACCCTCCTCCGCCTGGCTGAACTTGTTCTCACATTGAACAACTTCTCCTTTGACTCCACCCATTTCCTCCAAATCAAAGGTGTTGCTATGGGTACCCGCATGGGTCCCAGCTATGTCTGCCTTTTCGTGGGATATGTGGAACATTCTTTGTTCCAGTCCTACTCGGGTCCCATTCCTCACCTCTTTTTCTGATACATTGATGACTGTATCGGTGCTGTTTCCTGCTCTCGCCCTGAACTAGAAAATTTCATTCACTTTGCTTCCAATTTCCACCCTTCCCTCACCTTCACATGGTCCATCTCCGACTCTTCCCTTCCCTTCCTTGACTTCTCTGTCTCCATCTCTGGGGATAGACTATTGACAAACATTCACTACAAGCCCACTGACTCCCACAGCTACCAGGACTACACTTCCTCCCACCCCGCTTCCTGTAAGGACTCTATTCCATTCTCCCAGTTTCCCCATCTCCGCCGCATCTGCTCTGATGATGCTACCTTCCATACTGGTGCTTCCGACCTGTCTTCCTTTTTCCTCAACCAAGGATTCCCCTCTACTGTGGTTGACATGGCCCTCGACATGTTCGTTCTATTTCCCGCACTTCTGCTCTCACCCCTTCCCCTCCCTCCTGGAACCACGATGCGGAGATGCCGGTGTTGGACTGGGGTGGACAAAAATGAGAAGTCACACAACACCAGGTTATAGTCCAACAGTTTTATTTGAAATCACGAGCTTTCGGAGCGCTGCTCCTTCATCAGGTAAAACACGATAGGGTTCCCCTTGTCCTCACCTTTCACCCCACCAGCCTCCACATTCAACGGATCATCCTCCACCATTTCCGCCACCTCCAGCGTGATCCCACCACCAAACACATCTTCCCCTCACCTCCCCTTTCAGCATTCCGAAGGGACCGCTCCCTCCGCGACACCCTGGTCCACTCCTCTATCACCCCCAACACCCCTTCCCCTTTGCCCGGCACCTTCCCGTGCAAGCGCAGGAGATGCAACACCTGCCCTTTTACCTCCACCCTTCCCACTGTCCAGGGCCCCAAACACTCCTTCCAGGTGAAACATCGATTTACTTGTACTTCTTGCAATTTAGTATACTGTATTCGCTGCTCACAATGCAGTCTCCTCTACATTTAGGAGATCAAACGCAGATTGGGTGACCGCTTTGCAGAACACCTCCGTTCAGTCTGTAAGGGTGACCTGGAGCTTCCGGTCGCCTGTCACTTTAATTCTCCGCTCCACTCCCACTCAGACCTCACCGTCCTCGGCCTCTTACGCTGTTCCAATGAAGCTCCACCTAAGCTCGAGGAACAGCTCCTCATCTTTCGGTTAGGCACTTTACAGCCTTCTGGACTCAACATAGAGTTCAACAATTTCAGACCATAATTTCTGCCCCCATCCTTTTTTTTTTCCATTTATTTTATATATATATTTTTTTTATCTCTATCCCACATGGCAGCTGTCTTTCATCTGCCACTGCCATTTCCACTTCATCTAGAGCCATCCTTTGTTTCTTAACTTGTCCCATTCCCATCTCCTTTTGCCTTGCACCATCTCTTAATGTCTCTTAATCTCTCCTGCCTTCCATCCTATCACAGACCTTCCCTTTTGTTCTTTCCTCCCCTCCCTCCTTTCCCTGCCCCTGCACTTGCTTAAAAACCTGTTCCATCTCTAGCTTTTTCCAGTTCTGACGAAGGGTCATTGACCTGAAACGTTAACTCTGTTTCTCTCTTCACAGATGCTGCCTCACCTGCTGAGTATTTCCAGCATTTTCTGTTTTTATTTCAGATTTCCAGCTTCCGCAGTATTTTGCTTTAGCCAGAAAAGGAAGTTGGGTGGTCAGCAGTTTGGTGGGAATAGGGTTGAGGGAGCAGGAAGTGGGTCTCATGGACAAGGTGAGCATGGAGAGGTCAAGAGGGGAGATTGGAGAGAAAGTGGAGAACGATGCGAGTTCAGGGCTAGGGCAGGGGGGAGCTTTAGAGGAAGTTTGGCCAGGTGGGCTTGGGGAAGGAAGGGAAGAGGCAGAGGCAGCTGATCAGATGGCAAATGAAACCCTCATGTGTTCATTCCTAAAACTGATTCTAATTGCTTGGTTTCCTCTTCTGTGTCAAACTCTCTTTTCTTCACAATAGTAATTAACTGTCTATAAAGGTCAAATACATCCAAAGGTGAGAATAATGCATAGGGGGCCCTTCTAACTGCCCTCACACTCCTGGACAACATAAAAGAAAAAAACTTGTTTAACAGGTGATTCCTCTCGCACCTCTAACCTCCATTTCCCTCTCTCTTTCTCTCTCTCACACACAACCTTTCCTGTCTCTATTTTTCAATACTACTATGCTTAGTAGTGCTCTAAACTTTTCTTTTCTTCTTTTTTTGAAGCTCCAAATACGCTGTCCTACTTTCTCTCCCTCCTCTCTCCATCCTCACTGTTGAAATCACGTTCCATTGCACTCTCTCCTAAACTAATTCATTGCCAGGATCTCCCTTACTTCCCTCAATTTCTCCTTCTTCCTACCGTCTTTAGGCTTTTAAAACCCAAGCTTGGTGTCACTTACTGATTTCCTCTTTTTTGCTCTCTTCAACAGTTATGTTGTCCTGCCTTTGGTCCTTCCTGTTAGTTTCTCAATTAAAAAAATGCAATCTTAATTCTTCTGCATGATATATTAAATCTTTGATATGTATACTGGTATAATATTTGAATTAGTCTAACAATTGTGTGCTCTTTCTGGTACAAACAAATATTTAATTATGCATTTGACAGAGCTGGTTTAACAATACATCTCCTTCTCAGTCATTCAAGTAGTTCATCAACCTGCACTGTTTACCTATATTCCTTAGAGAGTGAGATATTGTGGTGTTGGATAAGACTATTTGCTTGATATTGCTAGTAGTAATGTATGTGCTTTTGATGTGTTCAAATATTAATATATGATGACGTGCCAGCAAACTCAAAAAACCCTGCAGCTAATATATTGACATGCTTGCTAATAGAATCATAGAATGGTTACAGCACCGAATGAGGCCATTCGGCCTGTCAAGCCCGTGCCAGCTCTCTGCAAGAGCACTTCAGCTAGTCCCACTCTCCCGCAATAGAATGCTATTTACTTTGACCGAAATAATGTTAAAAGGATTTGATAGGGTAGATATGGAGAAACTATTGACGGAATCAAGAACAAGGGATACATAATCTTAAAGTTAGAGCTAGGCCATTCAGGAGCAAAATCAGGAAGCACTTTTTCACAAAGGGTAGTGGAAATTTGGAACTCTTTCTCCACAAGGCTGTGGATGCTGGGTCAATTGGAGCTTTCAAGACTGAGATAGATAGATTTTTGATAGGTAAGGGTATCAAGGGATATGGAGCAAAGGTGGGAAAATGGAGTTGAGATACAGATCAGATGTGATCTAATTGACTGGCAGAGCAGACCATTGATCACTCTGAAATTGATTGGCCAGGATTTCTACTGGTAAAAATTTGAACCCCACCACCACCATGGTAATGTTGGATTCAAGGATCAACAGGTGTCTCGGACGTCCAGCATTGTTACGGCACCAATAACGGGGAATTCTTCAGAGAATGTATTTCACTTATATGCATCTGCTTGCAAATGCCTTCCTGTGGGAAATTGGATACAAGTAAAAATTGGCAGGGATGCAACAGAACACCCCTGCCTGCCTCAGTTATGATGAAAAATCTGAGGAGGGATGGTAGGAAATCCAAACCTATTTATCTATATCCACAATTGCAAAGGTAGTGGAATGAAAAATAACAGTAAACATAACAATGGCTGGGAATTCACTTTGAGTTTCTCCTGCTCCATCCCCGTAACTTTGCCGAAAGTGCGATGGAAACCCTGTTTGCATTGGAATGGGAGCAGCCCTGAGGAAAGACACGAACAATAATATTGCATTATCTGGGTCCAACTTAACATAGCATAAAATGAATGGAAGTGGAAGAATAAACATCCGAGCATATACATGTTACATGAAAGATTTCGGGCTAAAAATTCAGTTGGGTAGTGCCCATTGTCTGGCTTGAAAATGGCATCCGAGCACTATGCGCACACTTCTGATGTGGGCCGTGCCGGACACCATTTTGGTGAGGGCATTAGCGTCGGAGTTGGGAGCGTGCGCCGTAAGTATGCAGAGTAGGTAGATTGTGACGTCAATCAGCATGAAATGTTGATTTGACGCCAGTGCTGCCATTTTCGATCTCAATGCTGGTGCTAATGCCCTTTCTTAACCTCACACAGCTGAACATGCATTCAGCAGCAGGAAGGACCCCCAACAAGCACAATTTAAAGGGATCATCACCTACTTACAGGTTAGTTGTTGATTGATTTCTACTAGCTGTTGCTGAGTTTGTAGAAATGTTTGGTGCTTTCTAGATTTCTTTAAAGTTGCCTAAAGTCTACAAGGAGTGGTATGGCACATGCTCAAGGATTTCATACTGACTTGCAAGGGGTCTGCTCAGAACAGTTGCTCCCAGACATAGGTGCAGTAACTTGTATCCCCCTTTCCCTGCATGACAGGGAGAATGAGCAGAGGTGAAACAGAGCAGAACAAGCCGCAAGAAGAGGCAGGAAGAGGAGGGGGAGAAGGGCTCTCAGCAGGAGGCCATATCCACCCAGGGTCTTCAGGAAGCATTTCTCCTACCTCAACCTCAGTGAGGAACAGTGCATGCGACGTCTCTGTTTTACTAAGGAGGTGCTCACTGAAATCTGCCACGTGCTGCAGTCGGACCTGCAGCCTCAGTCCAGGACGAGGACAGCATTACCAGTGGCTGTAAAGGTGACCGTGGCCATGAACATCTTGGCGTCGGGCTCCTTCTAGGCTGTAACATCTCCCAGTTTGCCATCTACTCCTGTATAAGGGAGGTGAGTGAGGCTCTGTACGCAAGCAGAGCTGAATACATTTCATTCTCTCTTACCAGAAAGAAGCAGGTGGAGGGAGCATGCAGCTTCATAAGGATAACAGGGTGCAGGGTGCCATTGACTGCACACATGTCGCTTTGGGGGGCCGCATCTCAATTTGGAGATGGACTGCAACTGGAAGGGATTCCACTACCTCAATGTCCAGCTGGTGTGCTACCATACTCAGTGCATCATGCAAGTCAATGCTCGGTACCCTGGTAGCAGCCATTATGCGCTCATTCTGCAGAAGTGCGCTGTACCATCAGTATTTGATCCACCACGACAAACCAGAGGGTGACTCTGGATGACAAAGGCCATGAGGAATACGGTGACCAACTGGAGAAGAGGAGGAGGAAGAAGAGGAGCAGGAGGAGTAGAAGAGGATGAAGAGGAAGCAGAAGAGGATGAGGAGGAAGCAGAAGAGGAGGAAGGGAGGAGACAGCCCAAACAGCCCCTTTCTGTCTGGGCTGTCTGTGATCAAATCATCAGACTACGGTGCCAGTGAACGCAACACCAAATTCCCCATTCAACGGTAGTCCCATATTTCACTCAAAAGTCAACTAATCACACTTGCGCATTCCCTTAGTGCCTGTATTCCGTGTGCCTTTGCCTGTCCTAGTGCTCGTTCGCAGTGCTACCCTAGTGGCTACAACATGGCTGGTGGAAGGCTGCTGACTTTCAGAGGGGTCACTGCAGATGGCCTTGCAGGATGACCTCGAGCAGCTCTGGGCCTAGTAGGCCCGGTACCACACAGCACCACCTCTGCATGGGTGGCAGCAGTCTGGGCTGGCTGGATGACAGGCAACAGCAAGGGCACTGACAGAGTGGCAGCAGTGGGAGGACGAATGCTGTCATCCTGACAGCAGGTTCATCCTCCCTGGAGCCACTGCCACTCACCCGGGGCAATGCCTCAGCAATCCTAGTAATCTGCTAGAGGACAGATTGCTGGACTGCTGTGATACCCTGCAAGCCACTTTCAACATGGGTAAACCCAGCCACAATGGCAGCGTCTGTGCTTGCGTGGCAGCAAGCTGAGCTTGCATGACTTCAGTCTGAGCTTCCATTGCAGCACTCAGACGTTGGGTGGCTATTGCTTGTGCTGCAATGGAAGCTGTGACATCATCCATCAGAGGTTGCATGATAGTTGGGTTCACAAGTGCGCTAATGGATCTGCCCACCCCTTCCACGCTGGAAAGGATGGGTGCCACGTTCTGCACAAAGCCTTGTGCAAGGTTGGTGAAGGACTCCTCCATCCTCCTTGACATTGCATTCAGGCTTTCTGGCATTCCTGCCAATGCACCAAGCATTTTGTTGTGCATACCCGTCAGCGTTCCTCCATCGAAGTCCTCATCTGAGTCCTGTGCAGCAGAACTGGTGTGCGACCTTGATCTCCAGGGAGCAGGCACTTGTGCTACCTTTTCCCCCTGCCCTGGCTGCAGGCCACTCATGCCCGGTGACTCACCTGCAGATCCCGCCTCTAAGCTACCCTCTAAAGTTCGTGCAATGCCAGAAGCTGAGCTGGTGGCTGCGCGTGTCAGATCAAGTGATGGTGTTTTTTCTTCATCATCACTCTCCTCTTCCTCTTGCACCATTGGCTAGCCAGGTTGGATATATTGGGTTTCTGAAATGAGAAACAAGGATATGGTTGTGGTGCAGGGAGCAGGGTGGCGGGGTGGGGGCGGGGGGCGGCGATGAGGTGGCGGGAGTGGTGAAAGCACGAGGTGCATGCTTGCACCTTCTGAAGCTTGTATGTCAGAAGTGATTGTGAGTTGAGAGAAGGAGGATAAAGTATGAGCATTCTGTCATCTTCAATGCTTTCAGCGCTGCCGCTGGCCACGGCCTCAGTCACAGCCACTCCAATTATGGGGAGCACTGTCTCCTCGAGCAGGGTCAGGATATGAAGGCGTGCCTGTCCCCCTCAAGTTAGCTGCAGCTGTCCACGATTGTGCGCCACCTTGTCCTGCAAGAGAGAGGGCAGTGTGTGAGTGAGTGTGGTTCACTGTGTTTGGCTGATGTGGCTGTCGTGTGTGCAAGCTGTGAGACGTGGGTGTGAGTCTTGCAGCAGTGATAAATGTGTGAGGGTGAGATGGAGCCTATGAATGTAAGGTATGAGTCGTGATTGATAGAGATTATTGGTAGGTGAGTAATAGGGGTGTGGTGAATTGAGCAGTGTGTGAGGTTAATGGTGCAGTTTGTGGGATATGGCATTTGAAGATGAATTCACTCACCTTGACCACTCGTGTAAGGTCATTAAACCTCTTCCTGCACTGCATCCAGGTCCTTGTGGCTATATTGCTTGCATTGATAGCGACGGCTATCTGCTCGCATTCCCTTCTCAGCGTCTGTCTGGAGGGACCTCTGGCCCCCCTGTGGATGCAGGACATCTCTCCTTCCTGGCCACCTGCTGTACCAGAGCCTCAAATGCTGCATCAGAAAATCTGGGAGCCCACTCTCTACCATGTTGCGCCATCTTCACTCTTCCTGTAGGTCACATGCACTCCTCTATAACGACTTCCAGTACCTGCTGCAGCCATTTAAGAGGTGCAGATTGTCTTTAAGAAGTGCAGGCTAGCTTTAATTGGTGCTAGCCTTGCACGAACTTGGGATCCCTGCTGAGCGTGCAGCCACTCAGCAGTATATTTAGCGCTGGGCTGCATGCCACTCTCATTATAATTAGCAGGCAGCACAAAGTTTGTGTGCTGCCTGCATTACATTGAACAGGAGCGGGTTAATCGCGCATTGCGATCCCCTTGCCCGTTTTTGGTGGCTATCCAATTTGTAGCCAGAATCATCTTTTTTATGCCTCATTAAAATTTTCAGATAGACATTTGCACCCTAGGAAGACATACTTTGTGAATAAAAGTTAGGTTTTCCACAGGGATGGCCCAGTATCCCAATGGCTATTAGAGGACTATCTTCGAAAAGACAGGCAGAATGGAAAAGGAGGGGGAGTAGCCCTGATAATAAAGGATGACATAAGGACAGTAGAGAGAAAGGATCTCAGCTCGGACGATCAGGATGTAAAATCAGTTTGGGTGGAGATAAGGAATAACAAGGGGCAGAAAACATTGGTGGGAGTCGTATATAGACCCCCTAACAGTAGCTATATAGTTGAACAGAATATTAATCAAGAAATAGTAGGAGCTTGTAACAAAGGTAATGCAATAATCGTGGGGGACTTTAATCTTCATATAGACTGGACAAATCAAATTGGCAAAGGTAGTCTGGAGGACGAGTTCATGGAATGCATTTGGGACAGTTTCCTAGAACAATATGTCATGGAACCAACCAGGGAAGAGGCTATTTTAGATCTTGTATTGTGTAATGAGACAGGGTTAATTAGCAATCTCATAGTAAAGGATCCTCTGGGGCAGAGAGATCATAATATGATAGAATTTCACATTAAGTTTGAGAGTGACTTGCCTAAGTCTGAAACTAGAGTCTTAAACTTAAATAAAGCCAATTACATAGGTATGAGTGGCGAGTTGGCTAAGGTATGGCGGTAGATAAGCAGTGGCTAGCATTTAAAGAAATATTTCATAATTCTCAAAAAAAGTACATTCCATTGAGAAACATAAACTCCATGGGAAAAGTGATCCAACCGTGGGTAATTAATGAAGTTAAGGATAGCATTAGATTGAAAGAAGAAGCTTATAATGTTGCAAAGAATAATAGTAAGCCTGAGGATTGGGAGAATTTCAGAAACCAGCAAAGGTTGACCAAAAAATTGATAAAAGGGGAAAAAATAGAATATGAGAGAAAACTAGCAAGAAATATAAAAGCAGCTTGTAAGAGCTTCTACAAGTATGTAAAAAGGAAGAGAGTAGCAAAAGTAAACGTTGCTCCCTTAGAGGCTGAGATAGGAGAAATTATTATGGGGAATAAGGAAATGGCAGAAACGTTAAACAAATATTTTGTTTAAAATGATTGACGGCGGGTTCGGAACCCGCCGTGATCCCGCCTCCATGCAACTTTCCCGAGTATCGGTTCTCCGATTTGCAAACGGACCCGACACCAAGCAGCGGGAGAGGGATTAAAGGTGCTTAACTGCCTATTAAGTGGTATTTTAGAGCTATTATCACAGGGTTTTTGGATTTTCCAGTTTCTGGGTCGGGTTTCACGACGATCCAACAACACGCCAGGTAAGTGAGGCGTTAACACCAGCGAGCTGGAGACTTCACAACTGCAACTGCAATGTAAAAGCTGCACTCTCAAATCTTGTCATTTAGTAATCTGTGAGGTTGTGATTGAATAATTTGGGGGGCATATTCTGTGTTTAGGCTGCAAGTATGTGTTGTGCACTATAGATCCACAGTAACCTGCATTGCTGGATTTTAAAGGCGCACTTACCCTAAACTGTGCCCCCTCAAATTGACATCACACAGATGTCAACGATGCCAAACCATTGTTTCTACATCAATTTATTACAATATTGGCAAAGAACAGAAACTTTACAATTAAATCTATCATAACACCCAAGTGAGAACCCTTGTGATTATTAACATGACATCTTCCTCTTACACGTGCTTTCTACGTTGTGAGACCCCTGTGGCTTCAACATTTGTGGAGGCAGCCTGCTCACTTCCCTGCTGCTCCTGCTTAGACACCTTTGGCGGCCGTCCTCTGGTTTTCGGAGCCTTGGAGGGCCCTGCCAAAGTCTGCTCCTCCTGCGGCTGCGCAGGGGCAGACTCGGCCATCTCTGTTGGCTCAGGCAGATGGGGCTCTGACCGAGGGCTCGGCAGTGGCAAGGGAGTGTGAACGCTTGGAGAGAAGCCCCCACTTCCTTGTGCTCGAACACCACCGTCCCTCTCATGGGTCACCCGCACTTCACTGCTAGCAAGTTGCTGGAGAGCACCTTGCTGCACATCAGTGGGGCCATGTGGACCCGTCTCTGTACTGACAGTCCTCATAACCGGGACGTCCATGTACCTCTGGTTCATCTCCACGATAGATGGCCTTCTATCCTCCATAGCTGCCCATCTATCTAGAAGAGCCACCATGTTGGCTTGTGTCTGGCGAGCTAGGTCCTCCATGGAGGTTGCCATCCTTTCCATGGCAGCACCTAGATTGCCCACAGCATTCACCACGGCATTGCTAATGTTTAAGATGGACTCCTCCATTCTCTGCACACTCGCAGTTACCATGGAAGCAAACCCACTCAGAGCCTCCTGCACTTGTTCCTGAAGCTCCAGCACTGCTCTCTTTCTGGATGGCCACAGAGCCTCAGCATTTAAATGCAGCTGAGCAGAGCTGAGAGAGCCCTGCATCCTCCGACGAGGACTCACCACTGCTGTCCCTGTCTCCAACATCTGCTCCTGCTCACTTGAGCTGTGATACACCAGGTGACAACACTACTCTATCTTGCAAAAAACCCACCGAGGTGTGTGTCTCTGCGCTGGTGCTGGGTGCGCTGACTGCTGGTGACGCTGCTCCCTCAGAGACTGATGGTTCCTCTGAGGAGTGCTCCTGCTCTTTCTCCTGAACAGTGGGGAGTGGGGCTCTCGATGGTCCTGTGGGGGAGTAAAGGCATGAGTTAGACAAGTGAAATGTATGTTGCAGACACATCCCATTGTGCAGATGCTTAGCACTCAATCTCTATGAGCATCATCTCCCATATTAGTCACTCATGAATGCTAAATCAGCAGGTTGGAAATCAATTCTGTCACCAGCTTGCTCTTCTACGCCCGTCTCTCCATCCCCCATTTCCAGCTCCTCTGCACCTCCGGCAATCTCCAGGGCTGCCTCCTCAGCGCTCATTAGGTGCGCCAATGATGGTGGGCCTCCTCCTGTCCTCCCCCTCTCTCTTTTATTGTGGGCTCTCTTCTGTAATGAGGGACACAAGTGGAGTTTGCGAAAGATTGTTGGAATGAGTGTAAAGAATGGATGACATAGATGTTTAGAGGGAGACTATGAAGGAGTGAGGTGCAGAAACCAAGTTCCCTCCCTGTGCGTTGTTAGATGTTGGTATTGCATAAGAGTGTGAGTGATGCATAGTAAGATGGTGACGTGATTCTGTACAGAGAAAGAGAGGGATGGGTGAGGGTGCAAGGGATGTTAGAGTGAGTTGGGATGTGCAGGGGAAGGTTGCCAATGCAGAGTGATGGGGATGAGAAGAGATGGGAGGCAGATGGAAGGTAAGTGTGATGTTATGCTCACTTTTGCTGATCGCAACAGATCATTAAACCTCTTGTGACACTGCACCCAGGTGCGTCTGCAGACTGACCTCGAACTGACCTCCTCAGCAATTTGCAGCCAAGCTGCCTTGGTATGCTGAGGAGGCCTCCTCCTTCCGTCTCCAGGGAAGAGGACCTCCTTACGTTCTCTTACTCCCTCCACAAGAGCATGGAGGGAGTCCTGATCGAAGCGGGGAGCAGCCTTAGGTTTTTACGCTGCCATACCTGCAGCAGCCAGCACTTCAGGGAACAAAACAGAAATGAATCTGCAGAGGAGACATGGCCCCTTTAAATAATTAGTCCAACATCGACTCATCAGACGTGACTAACTGACCGGCACCCAGCGATTGCCTTGGAGAACCCACACGTCGGCCTTAACGAGGACAATCAATGGAAAATTTTAATTGCAGGGCAACGGCAACCGGTAGTGGGTCCAGAACCCGCTGACCAGCGGACCCGCCACCATCCCGCCTCCAGGCGCAAAATCGTGTCCAAAGGGTCTGCAAAGGGATAGAGATAGACTAAGTGAGGGCAGTAAGGTGGCAGATGGAGTATAATGTAAGGAAATGTGAGGTTATTCACTTTGGTCGGAAGAATAGAAAAACAAAATATTTTTTAAATGGTGAGAAACTTTCAAATGTTGGTGTTCAGAGAGATTTGGGTGTCCTTGTGCAAGAAACACAGAAAGCTAGCGCGCAGGTACAGCAAGCAATAAGGAAGGCAAATGGCATGTTGGCCTTTATTGCAAGGGGGTTGGAGTATAAGAGTAAGGAAGTCTTGCTACAATTGTACAGGGCCTTGGTGAGACCACACCTGGAGTACTGTGCACAGTTTTGGTCTTCTTAGCTAAGGAAGGATATACTTGCCTTGGAGGCGGTGCAACGAAGGTTCACCAGATTGATTCCTGGGATGAGAGGGCTGTCCTATGATGAGAGATTGTGTAGAATGGGCCTATACTCTCTGGAGTTTAGAAGAATGAGCGGTGATCTCATTGAAACATACAAGATTCTGATAGGGATTGACAGGGTAGATGCTGAGAGGTTGTTTCCCCTGGCTGGAGTGTCTAGAACTAGGGGGCATAGTCTCAGGATAAGGGGTAGGCCATTTAAGACTGAGATGAGGAGGAATTTCTTCACTCAGAGGGTTGTGAATCTTTGGAATTCTCTGCCCCAGAGGGCTGTGAATGCTGAGTCTTTGTGTATATTCAAGGCTGAGATAGATAGATTTTTGGACACTAGGGGAATCATGGGATATGGAGATCGGGTGGGAAAGTGGAGTTGAGGTCGATGATCAGCCATGATCTTATTGAATGGCGGAGCAGGCTCGAGGGGGCGTATGGCCTACTCCTGCTCCTAGTTCTTATGTTCTTATGTTCTTCCACACCCAAATTGTCATCGCATCATCCCATAACTACCTGTCACCCAAACTGATTTTGTCAGTTCTCTGCCAAGCCACTAGGCAAAATGTCCTAAGCATTTAATTTTAGGGGAAGAGAATAGCTGTTGTGTCATTCAGCCTTTCGGATGCCTGATGTTGAATGATTACATAACAATATTAGTTACAAGCATAATGACATTTCAGGCCTCATTTGCCCCAACTTCTTGCTGAAAGAGAAATGGTGAGAACAGCTCTCATGGAGGACAAATTGAAAATGTTAAAGTGAGATTTTGTAACACCACATAGGTCTGTGAAAAATACGAGGCATTTATTTTAAACACAGTGGGCAGGATTTAACTTGGAGGCAGGCAGGGAGCCAGCCAGATTGCAAGGCTGGCTGGCTATCGGGTGGGTAGGCCTGCAGTACCAGGCCGCAGCCAGGGAGCAGAGAGAAGGGAGGTAGGGATCGGAGGCCGGGATCGGGATGTGGTTCGGAAGGTCGGGATCAGAGGGGGGGTCGGAAGGCCGGGATCGGAGTGGAGGTTCGGAAGGCCGGGATCAGAGGCGGAGGGAGTCGACGCAAACCCACCTATTTTCTGGGGTTAAAATTCCCTCCCCTCCCCCCCAGTGTCACCATGTTTGTGGAAATTAGTTGGACTCTTGTTTTAAATATGTTCCTTGCTCCCGTCTTCGCAGGTGAACTCCAAGGATCAAGACCAAACAAACTTTCTCAACCCTTAAACCTGCCTTGCTCCCAGCCTATAAACACCCATAAAAATAACACATGGAACTTTCCTAAAGCACAGTGCAATCAAAAACTACAATGACTTCACAAAATTTTTATCTGCATGTTAAGCTCCTGAAAAATCAATAAAAATATGAAAAGAACAAGAAACTCAACTTCACACAAAGCTGTTCAGCAATATGGATTGGTCAATGGTTTTTATACTCTTCCTATTTAAACATACTCAGCGAATATCCCTTTAAACCTTAAATTGCTCATTTTCCAATGTCACCTTCATCTTACTCAGCTGTTCTTTTCTGCCTCCTCCATGTTATCTCACCACCTCCATGCCCATTGTTTTCTCTCCTACATAGCGTTATTATTCCACACTCTCACCTCTCCTCCACACTGTATTGCCATTAGCATTTGCATACTGGTCTTCACACACAGTCCTTTATTCTGCTCTGTTTCGGTATTAGCATGAGTATTGTCTCTCCTACATAGTGTTATTATTCCACGCTGCCACTTCTCCTCCATGCTGTATTTCCATGAGCATTTGCATACTGGTCTTCGCACACATTCCTTTATTCTGCTCTCTCTAGGTATTAATATGAATATTGTCTCTGACATTTCACTTCAAATGTTCAACATCTGGGTTCCACTGCAAATGTTTGCTCTTGATCCCTTCTATAATAATCATCACTGGCTCATGAAACACTTGAAAAGTGTTCAGCTTTGTCTACACATTTTCTTTTTCCTGCTGATGTATTTACATTTTTTGACAGTCAATAAGATTAGAGATGGTGTTCCTATTAATGAAATATTTTTCCTTTTACATCCAAAAGCGACATATTCTTTGAAAATACTGAATTGGATTAATTTTCTGTAGTAAACCTGAATTTTTGTCACATGAACATTTGCATTATTCACTTGCTTGATAAAGTAGTAAGATTTAGCAGATAGAGAGATTTCATACAAATAGGTTAAGATCCTGAATCTTAATAGCGTATTGCACAGCATAATTTCACCCCACTACTGTAAATATTTTCCTTTTTTTAATCCAGATTATTCAAACAGTTACTGGGACATCAGATTTTTTTTTTATTCGTTCATGGGATGTGGGCATCGCTGACAAGGCCAGCATTTATTGCCCATCCCTAATTGCCCTTGAGAAGGTAGTGGTGAGCCGCTGCAGTCCAGGTGGTGAAGGTACTCCCACAGTGCTGTTCGGGAGGGAGTTCCAGGATTTTGACCCAGCAATGATGAAGGATCGGCGATATACTTCCAAGTCAGGATGGTGTGTGACTTGGAGAGGAACTTTGAGGTGGTGGTGTTCCCATGCGCCTGCTGCCCTCGTCCTTCTAGGTGGTAGAGGTCGTGAGTTTGGGAGGTGGTACCGAAGAAGCCTTGGCGAGTTGCTGCAGTGCATCTTGTAAATAGTACACACTGCAGCCACGGTACGCCGGTGGTGGAGTGAGTGAATGTTTAAGGTGGTGGATGGGGTGCCAATCAAGCGGGCTGCTTTGTCCTGGATGGTGTCAAGCTTCTTGAATGTTGTTGGAGCTGCACTGATCCAGGCAAGTGGAGAGTATTCCATCACACTCCTGACTTGTGCCTTGTAGATGGTGGAAAGGCTTCAGGGAGTCAGGAGGTGAGACACTCGCCGCAGAATGCCCAGCCTCTGACCTGCTCTTGTTGCCACAGTATTTATGTGGCTGGTCCAGTTAAGTTTCTGGTCAATGGTGACCCCCAGGATATTCATGGTGGGGGATGGTAATGCTGCTGAATGTCAAGGGACGGTGATTAGACACTCGCTTGTTGGAGAAAGTCATTGCCTGGCACTTTTGTGGCATGAATGTTACCTGCTACTTATCAGCCCAAGCCTGAATGTCGTCCAGGTCTTGCTGCATGCGGGCATGGACCGATTAATTATCTGAGGAGTTGCGAATGAAACTGAACACTGTGCAATTATCAGCGAACATCACCACTTCTGACTTTATTATGGAGGGAAGGTCACTGATGAAGCAGCTGAAGATGGTTGGACCGAGGAAACTGCCCTGAGGAACTCCTGCAGCGATGTCCTGGGGCTGTGATGATTGATCTCCAACCATCACAACCATCTTCCTTTGTGATAGGTATGACTCCAGCCAATGGAGATTTTTCCCCCCAATTCCCGTTGACTTCAGTTTTACTAGGGCTCCTTGAAGCCACACCCAGTCAAATGCTGCCTTGAAGTCAAGGGCATCCACTCTCACCTCACCTCTGGAATTCAACACCTTTGTCCATGTTTGGACCAAGGCTGTAATGAGGTCTGGACCCGAGTGGTCCTGGCAGAACCCAAACTGAGCATCGGTGAGCAGGTTATTGGTGAGTAAGTGCTGCTTGATGGCACTGTCGACGACACCTTCCATCACTTTGCTGATGATTGAGAGTAGACTGATGGGGCTGTAATTGGCCAGATTGGATTTGTTCCGCTTTTTGTGGACCAGACATACCTGGGCAGTTTTCCACATTGTCGGATGGATGCCAGTGTTATAGCTGTACTGGAACAGCTTGGCTAGAGGCGCGGCTAGTTCTGAAGCACAAGTATTCAGCACGACAACCGGGATGTTGTCGGGGCCCACAGCCTTTGCTGTATCCAGTGCGCTCAGCCATTTCTTGATATCATATGGAGTGAATCGAATTGGCTGAAGATTGGCTTCTGTGATGGTGATGACCTCAGGAGGAGGCCGATATGGATCATCCACTTGGCACTTCTGGCTGAAGATGGTTGCAAACGCTTCAGCTTTGTATTTTGCACTCATGTGCTGGGCTCCACCATCATTGAGGATGGGGATATTCATGGAGCCTCCTCCCGTTAGTTGTTTAATGGTCCACCACCATTCACGACTGAATGTGGCAGGACTGGGGCAACACGGTGGCATAGTGGTTAGCACTGTTGCCTCACAGCGCCAGGGACCTGGGTTCGAATCCGGCCTGGGGTGACTGTCTGTGTGGAGTTTGCACATTCTCCCCGTGTCTGCGTGGGTTTCCTCCGGGTGCTCCGGTTTCCTCCCACAGTCCAAAGATGTGCGGGTTAGGTTGATTTGGCTATGATAAATTGACCCTTAGTGTTGGGGGGATTAAATACGTGGGGTTACGGGGATAGGGTGGGATATGTGTCGGTGCAGGCTCGATGGGCCGAAATGGCCTCTATCTGCACTGTGGGGATTCTGTGATTCTGTGACTGCAGAGCTTTGATTTGATTGTGGGATCGCTTAGCTCTGTCTGTAGCACGCTGTCTCCACTTTTTAGCATGCATGTAGTCCTGTGTTGCAGCTTCCCCAGGTTGGCACTGCATTTTTAGGTGCTCCTGGCATGCTCTTCTACACTCCTTATTGAACCCGGGTTGGTCCCCTGGCTTGATGGTAATTGTAGAGTGAGGAATATGCCGGGCCATGAGGTTACAGATTGTGGTGGAATACAATTCCACTGCTGCTGATGGCCCACAGCGCCTCATGGATGCCCAGTTTTGAGCTGCCAGATCTGTTCTGAATCTATCCCATTTAGCACGGTGGTAGTGCCACACAACACGATGGAGGGTGTTCTCAGTGTGAAGACGGGACTTCGTCTCCACAATGACTGTGCTGCCAATGCTGTCATGGACAGATGCATCTGCGACAGGTAGATTGGTGAGGACGAGGTCAAGTAGGTTTTTCCCTCGTGTTGGTTCTCTCACCACCTGTCGCAGGCCCAGACTGGCAGTTATGTCCTTCAGGACTCGGCCAGCTCGGTCAGTAGTGATGCTACCGAACCACTCTTGGTGATGGACATTGAAGTCCCCCACCCAGAGTACATTCTGTGCCCATGCTACCTTCAGTGCTTCTTCCAAGTGATGTTCAACATGGAGGAGTACTGATTCATCAGCTGAGGGAGGGCAGTTGGTGGTAAACAGCAAGAGGTTTCCTTGCCCATGTTTTACCTGAAGCCAAGAGACTTCATGGGGTCCGGAGTCAATGTTGAGGACTCGCAGGGCCACTCCATTGTATTCCACTGTGCCGCCACCCCTGGTGGGTCTGTCTTGCCGGTGGAACAGGACATACCCAGGGATGGTGATGGAGGAGTCTGGGACATTGGCTGAAATGTATGATTTTGTGAGTATGACTATGTCAGATGCTGCATTTTCAGGCAAAAAACTATTTGCTCAGGTTTGCAGGGTTAATTGTGCACAGTGCTTAAATGCAATGATGTGTGTTGCTGGATCACGCAGACAAGGAAAGTTCCAGGGCTCAATCCTAGTCTTTGTTGATCTCAGTAAGATAATAGTGGAGACACCACAATTGTATTCAATATCCTCAAGTTATTTTGAGGAAAAGCAGCCAGAGTTTCTACTCCTTTAACTATTGACCCTCCGGCTAAAAAGTGTCTGTATGTGTGTCAATGTCAGGTGAGAACAAGATGTGGTTTGACAGTGATGCCGCTTAGGACTAAAAAGCCTGAGACACTCAAGAATAAATTCAGTAATCGCATATTCTCAGTGGGGAAGCCACGTTCAAAGGTTCATTGTACCCCCCAATTCTCTGACCCATGCTCCCCGTCGAGCACAGCTCCCCATAATTGAGAGCATCAATTGCTGATTTTACCTTTTGCTGTCCGCTTAGGCTCTTTAACTAAGAATCACCACTTGGGCGAGAGGCCAGAATCCTGCCACTATCATGTCAAACCAAGTCTTGCAGGTCATTACTTTGAGAGGAGAGAAGAGTTTTTAAAAACAGGAAAAGAATTAATTACCTCAAAACAGTGGCATAAGCCAAAATTTAGCACCATATGAAATGTGCAGCTCTGTGCAGGAATACTGCATGGCCCCTGGCAAGACCTTTGAAGAACTGAGTAATTTATAGCTGAACTGTATCACTTCCAGGGCAAGGAAATGAGAATATCATCCATGTGTCTGCTGTTGAGTGCGCTAGTCACAAATAAATAATATTAGAATATTGTCCGTAAAGTCTTCTATAATAAACATGCCAACAATATTCAGTTAAGCCTTGTAAATCCTTGTCACATAGTAAATGACTACAACTGAAACACAATTCATTGTTTGTAACGCAATTTGGAGCATCCTGATGACATCAAACTTCCCTTACAAATGTAAGTTCTTCTTTTCAAACCCCGGCACGAGCTCCCTCAAGTCCTCTGAAGGCTAGTCCACAGGGGTTGTGGGAGCAGCCTTCAATAACTGTGTGTCTATTGGTGCCATCGCATCAACATTTATTGTGTGACCCTATAGATAATCCTTCAAGATAATGGCCCTCACAAAAAGATTCTTAGATAGTTCCTCAAATAATCTTCAAGTGAAGTAAATGCTGATAGTTTAAAAATAAAATAATGCTAATTATTTACAAAGAATTCCACAGTTATGTCTTCTGTTAATCCTGAATCAAAGGCTGGCTATAAAAAGAATGGCTTGTTTTCCTTTATCGGCCCAAGGATAGGATTGGACAATCCCTGGGCATAGAAAAAATTCAAGATTTCCCACAAAACCGAACAACCTGACCAACTCTATACAGTCATAAAGGCTCAGAACTTGCTGGAGTGGAGCATCTTGTGACATGCCCCATTAGTTAGACTTTTTCCCTCACCCTTCACTTTGAAAAGTTTTTGCCCTGTAAGTTGATGGAAGTGTGAGCTGTTAATGCTCTGCAAATTCAATGGGGCATCTGGTACTTTGTTGATCGACGGGACCAATAGTCTAGCTCCTTCAACAATTAAATTTAATGATTGAGAAAGAAACAGGAATGATAGAGAAGGAAATAGGGTGAATTATGGTCAAATCAGATACAGAAAGAGAAATAAAGACCGCGATTGTCCCGGCTCTCAGAGAGCGGGTTCGGAGGCGGGTCATGTGTCAAAATGGCAATGATTGACGGCAGGTTGGAATGTCGCCGCGAACCCGCCTCTGCGTGAGTTTCAAGAGTGTCGGGTCTGTAATTTCTCAACAGACCCGACACCAAGCGGCGGGTAAAGGATTTAAAGCACTTAACTCCTTGTTAATTGCTTGTTAACTGCTATTTTGACAGGCTTTTGCTATTTTCCAACCTTTTCAACAGGTTTCACAATGCTCGGAGAACACGCCAGGTAAGTGTGTCAGGAGGACCAACGAGCTGGATACTTTACAGCTGCAACTGCAGTGTACAAGCTGCACTCTCACTTTTGCTCAATTGCAAATGTCAGAGGCTGGTGATTTAACAATTTGGGAGACACATTCTGTGTTTAGGCTGTAAGTATGTGGTGTTAACTCTATATCCACTGTCACCTGCATTGCTGGACATAAAAGGCGCCCTCACCCTTCATTGTGCCAATTCAAATTGTGAGCACACATATGGCAACGATGTCAAACGTTCATGCAACATTCATTTATTGCAACATAAGAAAAGAACAGAAACTTCACATTGAATTCTAGCACAACACCCAAGTGAGAACCCTTGTGATTATTTACGTGTCAGCTTTCTCTTACGCGTGCTTCTACGTTGTGCTCCCCCTGTAGCTTCAGCAGATGTAGAGACAGCCTGCTCAACTCCCTGCTGCGCCTGCTTAGACGCCTTTGGCAGTCATCCTCTGGGTTTTGGAGCCTGCGAAGGCCCCGCCAAAGTCTGCTCCTCCTGCGGCTGCACAGGGGCAGACTTGGCCATTACTGCTTGGGTGCTCATCTGGGGCTCTGGCCGAGGGGTTGGCAAGAGGCTGGAAGTTAGAGCACTTGGAGAGGAGCCCCCACTTGCATGTCGCCTCCCACCATCATCCCTCTCATGGACCACCCGCACTTCTCTGCTAGCAAGTAGTTGGAGATCACCTTGCTGCACATCAGTGGGGCCATGAGGACCCATCTCTGTACTGACAGTCCTCAAAACGGGGACGTCAATGTACCTCTGGTTCCTCTCCACGATAGATGCCCATCTATCCTCCATAGCAGACCATCTATCTAGAAGAGTCACCATGTTGGCTTGAGTCTGGCGATTTATGTCCTCTATGGAGGTTGCCATCCTTTCCATGACAGTACCTACATTCGTCATTGCATGCACCACGGCATTGCTCATGTTTGACATGGACTCCTCCATTCTCTGCACACTCGCAGTCACCGTGGTTGCAAACCCAGTCAGACCCTCCTGCACTTGTTCCTGAAGCTCCAGCACCGCTCTCTTTCTGGATGGCCCCAGAGGCACAGCGTCTACATGCAGCTGAGCCGAGCTGGGATCGCCCTGCAGCCTCCGATGAGGACTCTCCACTGCTGTCCCTGTCTCCACCATCTGCTCATGCTCACTTGTGAGCTGTGATACACCAGGTGAAAACACTAATCTATCTCGCAAACTACCCACCGAGGTGTGCATCCCTGCGTTGGTACTGGGTGTGCTCATTTCTGCTGACGCTGCTCCCTCAGAGGATGGAGGTTCCTTTGAGGTGTCCTCCTGCTCTTCCTCCTGGAAAGTAGGGAGGGGGGCTCTTGATGGTCCTGTGGGAGAGTAAAGACATGAGTTACACATGTGATATGTAGCTTGCAGACACATCCCATTGTGCACATGATCAGCACTCAATTTCTATAAACATCAGAACCCATATGAGTCACTCAGGAATGCCAAATCAGATGGTTGGAAAATAGTTCTGTCATCAGGTTGCTCTACTGAGCCCGTCTCTCCGTCCCCCACTTCAAGCTCCTCAGCACCTCCAGCAATGCCGAGAGCTGCCTCCTTAGCGTGGGTGAGCTGCCCCACGGATGGTGGTCCTCCTCCTGTTCTCTCCCTGTCCCTCTTATTGTGGGATCTCTTTTCCTGCAATGAGGGAAAGAAGTGGAGTTTCAGTGAGAGTGATGGAATGAGTGTATAGAATGGATATGATAGATGTTTAGAGGGAGACTACGATGAAGTGGGTTCCCATTCCAAGTTCCCTCCTTTTGAGTTGCTAGTTGTTGTCATTGCACAACCTTGAGGGTGGGTGTGAGGGGTGCATAGTTAGATGGGGAATTGATTCTGTACATAGGGAGAGAGGACCTCCCGACGACCTCTGACTCCCTCCACAAGAACATGGAGGGATTCCTCATTGAAGCGGGGAGCTGCCTTCTGTCTCTTGCAGACATAGTGAGCAGCAGCAGCAGTCAGGAGCAGCAGAAACGACTTCAGATATAATTGTGAAATGGCCCCCTTAAATACTCCGGCTGCAAACGCATCAACAGAGCAGCTCAGCAGACCCGCACCTTGAGATCAGGGTGGGTATCGCACACGGCGGGCTTAACTAGCCCAATTAGCGGAAAATTGTGTCAGCAGGCCGGCTAGAGCTGGCAGCGGGTTTGGAACCCACCGTTTCACGTTCCCGACGCCAACCCGCCTCCAGCCAGAAAATCCAGCCCAAAGAGAGGGGAATAAAGATTGGATTAAGAGAGAGAGAAAAATAGAGACAGAAAGGAAAAGTATGAACAAAATTAAAATTACCTAAGGAAGGATATACTTACCTTAGAGGGGGTGTAACAAAAGTTCACTAGATTGATTCCTGGGATAAGAGGTTTTCCTATGAGGAAATATTGGGGAGAATGGGCCTATACTTTCTGGCGTTTAGAAGAATGAGAGGTGATCTCATTGAAACATATAAGATTCAGAGAGGGCTTGACAGGGTAGATGCTGAGAGATTGTTTCCCCTGGCTGGAAAGTCTAGAACTAGGGGGCATGGTCTCAGGCTAAGGGGTTGGCCATTTAAGACTGAGATGAGGAGAAATTTCTTCACTCAGGTTGTGAATCTTTGGAATGCTCTACCTGAAAGGGCCGTGGATGCTGAGTCGTTAAGTGTATTCAAGGCTGAGATCGATAGCTTTTTGGACTATAAGGGAATCAAGGTTATGGGGATCAGGCAGGAAAGTGGAGTTGAGGTCGAAGATTAGCCATGATCTTATTGCATGGCGGAGCAGGCTTGAAGGGCCATATGGCCTACTCCTGCTCCTATTTCTTATGTTCTTATGTACTTATTTAAAATTTAAAATATAAAAAATCTCTAACAACAATTTACTACCTGTAGGAATGAGACTCCACAGTTTACTTTTTTCCCTTTCTGGGCCAGAGAGGTTGAATTGGCATTACAGGAACATAAATCTTCTCATGAAAAAGGTACTTATGCTGTTAAGTAGCAGAACTAACTTTCTACAGTGAGTTTAATTGGCAATTAATGCACAAATGCACCAACTTCATGAAACTCACGGGGATGTTGAGGGTGAACTGTCGTTTTAACGAGGCTAACAGCAGGGCGGCACAAATCATCCAGCAACTCGTATCTCTTCCTCATCACAAGTTGCTGCACCATTTACACATTAATAACGGCAAGCACCATTAAACCCATTGTTATTTGGGCAGCAAACTCTGAACCAATGTTACCAACAGTCTAAATATAAGGCTCCAATTTTTTTATTATTTAAGAATAGAACATCTCTAAATGATTTGTTTTAATTTTAAATTGTGACAGTTCTTTCAGAGCATCCTTTGTTCTGCTGTGGAAAAAAAGTACTTTTTTGGGAATTTCATGTTTTTGTGGTTTGGCCAATATTTCCAGCATTAAAAAAATTATCTACAGGTAACATCAGTTTATTGCCACTTTCATTGATGTTTCATTCTAAATGAGGCAACAGTTTCGAATTGTTTTGCTTGTATACGTTATGGCCGTTAAAATAAAAGCTTAGTTCCTTTGAAAACATAAAATTGGGCCCAGTCAGCTCAATGGTCGCAGGTGGGCTCCATCTGTACCATCCTGACAGAAATAGATTCATCGCCAGCCTTAGAAAAGTGTCACATACTTTTTCAGTTGAGAGTAGGCTTTATTTTTCATTCTTTCAATTCAGGACATCTATGAAATTCAGGGGGATTGTGTGTCATGTTCTCCACTGGGAATTGGACTGAGGCGGAGAACACCAGACCTAATGGCCTTCAGTGACTGACTGGCATTTGTGTTTTGTCCTGTCTAACAGAATAGCTGTCAGTCAAATTTTCAGCTATGAATTCAGTTCACAGGTTAGGTTAGTGTTATAAACAATAAATACTTACTGTTAGAAATAGCACAGCAGGGTGCTATGTCCCCTGCAAGTACTGGAACAGTTTGCAGACTGTATTACTTGGGAATAGCCATTCACTTTATTTTACCTTAATTTGACCTAGGCATTTTTTTTGTAAACTAAAGTGTGCATAGTTTGAGTCGGCACAATTTGTAAGTTCCATCGGCGCTCTGAAATAATAATAATGAGTAAAATTTAACATTGTGCTAGGAGGAAGAGAGATCTGGTGGCAGGTCTCCCCGCCCTATTTACCTTTATTTTTGCCACTATTCCCCTCAATTTTGAATTGTATTATAGAGGCCAGGCCATAATGTATGGAGGAAATCTTCCCCCATTGTTCTTTCCTTGGAATATGTTTTAATTCCCCTTCTGTAATTTAAAGGTGTTGCTCTGTGCTTGCTTGAGGTCTGTTGTTCCTAAAATTTATTAACATCTTGAAACTAACAGTCAGTGAAGTGCCACAAGATAACTTTTACTGTTGCTAATTTATTTTTCAGAACATGCAGTCTTCCTTGGCACGCTATTTCCATCTGATAACCACCAAGTAAAATAATTTGTTTGCTGAGGTGACTCACTATGGTGGTCAACAGCATATATGGAATAGCAAGAAGTTTCTGATCTTTATAACCACCCCAATAATAAAAATAGAATAGCTTGTAATGTTATCACTTCATTTATTCAGATCATATCCTCCTAAATCTGGAATATACTACTTGAAAGGGTGGTGGAAGCAGATCCAATTGTAACTTTCAAAAGGGAATGGGATATTTACTTGAAAAGGAAAAATTAGCAGGGCTATGGGGAAGGAGCAGGGGAGTTTGGCTAATTGGATAGCTTGTTCAAAGAGCTGACACAGACGCAATGGGTTGAATGGCCTCCTTCTGTGCTGTATGATTCTATGATCTATGATAAATATTAGAGCAAAATATTACAGATATTGGTAATCTGAAACAAAAACCAAGAATACTGGTCAGTCAGCATCATGGGAGAGAACAAGCAAGTTTACAGTTAGAGTGTGAACCCTTCTTCAGAACTTCTTCTGAAGTTTTCCTTTCCAGTGCTATTTATTAACACAAGTGTCATTAATCTCTTTTACGTTCAGTTATTTAACAGAGCTCTGTTTTGAAAAATTGGACCTGGTGCCAGAATTGTTCAGCTGTTCTCTGCTTTATACAAATATAAAAGCATGAAACTAAACAATTATCATCTGACAGATGGAGTAATGCTTCAATATAAATTCACATCAATTACAGTACACTCTGTTACTTTCATCGTAACTGATCAAATTGGTAAAGGGAAATGTTTAACCTAATTACAGTTATTTCCAAACCTAGGACAGGAATGCTACTTTAGAGTAGAGAAAATAAGAATATAAAAATCAAATTGCTAAATCAGTAAAGCTCTTCTCCTCGTGATACTGCCAGTACTATTCACTGTTGTCATGGTAATGTATATGATCTGTAACTGTCATATGAAAGTTTTCTCCTTTTTTACAATAATTATATAGTCGCTGTCTTAGTCAGTCTGCAATAATTAAAGTCGACAGGCTTTAAAGTAATGTCTACTGCTAGGGTGTAAAAACAGATTTCTGTGAACCTAGAGGTTCCCACCATCAACTCTTCAGACACATTAGTGAAGACAGAATAATTACAGATCCTGTAAGAAGTGGAGTGAAGTCCTCTCCACTGTAAATAGCAGCCTCTCAAAGAGAAAATTGCATCAATCAGGCCTGAGGGAAAACTCAAGCCAAACTCAAATGCCAAAGGTACCAAGAATTGATCTGTTTTGTACAAAGACTGACAGAAACTTACTGATTGCATTTTCAAACACTGATTTACAACACCTAAGTAAATGTTTTACAACGACAAAACAAAGCTTCTCTGAGAAAATCTTGTCTTGGGTGATAGCTGACAACAGACTTAATAAAACACTCTGCACGTTTGTATCAAACATTAAAGGGACAATTTTAATCCATCTCTGCACCACCACCACCCCCCCACCCCGCCCCGCCCCACCCCACCCTCCCCTGTAAGCCCAGTGGGAATGGGGTGGATATGCAGTTAAAATAGCCTAGGACTACTTACCACCCTGTTCCTGCTTGATTCCCACCCAATGCCATCTTTACCGTGCACTTTTTTAGGCGGTCAGCGGGCGCTTCATGAATACATACAAATTGGGGTCATTAGGACCCTGACAGAATTTTAACAGGAAATAGCGGATGTCCCAAACAGTGCCAAACCCACTCAGTAAAAGTTGGTGGGATTGGTTTCAGAGAGCCACTGAAAGCAGTATTTAATGGAGCAGACACTCAGATCATAGGGTTTTTGTGTGCTATTGGGCTTTTTGGATTTACAAGAGACATTTGAACTTGGACACTGCTTGTTTCTGAATTTTTTTTCACCTAAGTTAAATCAGCCAGGCCTCACTCTGTTGATATCAACAGTTTTGCCTCCTGCCCCCTTTCCCCACTCAATATCGCACTTCCAGTTAACTTTAATAATTTTATTACAACACAATTGACAAAAAAAATAGGAGGTAGAGTGACTGATTTTTGGTTACCTTCTTGCTTTAACTGTTTTGCAGTTGCAGAATTAGATTCTCTTTGTTATCATATAGGTGGCATAGGTAGAAATCTTTTGCTGTCTTCCCTTGATTGCTAATTTTATGCAGGTTTTAACCCATTTATTTTCAACAGGTTAATGATTGCACAGAGGAGCATAATAGGAGCACATTAAGCATTTTTATGTTTGTCGATCAGATTTTCTATCCTACTTGAATTTTGAAGACCACATGCTCCTTTCGTGTTTAAGCCAGTTAGAATACATTCTGAGATGGTATCTATCAGTCCTCTGTTAATCTCTGCTCCAATCTCATCATCTCACAGTTTGCGAGGAACAATTCAATTTTATTTTGGTGCCTCAATCCAATTCAAATCAAAAAGCTCCAAGAACATTGAACCCTAAGCCAGATCAAAGCCATCTCCCCATTAAATTGTCTTAATAATTTACTTTTAATAATAAAACAATACAATAAAATACCTACCTGCAACACTACCTGAATCACCTGATACCAAATGTTAAATTTGGTTTGTCCATATCTTCAGTGTAACATTCAGGGTCCAAGTTCCTCCAGGGTACCTGTTCTCTATGGGCTAGAAATTTGTTTCGGGCAGTGGCTCAAAACAGGCGGTATCAGATCGGCAGCCTGTTATACGCAGTGCCTGATATTCAGCTCCATTGACTGCAAAGGAACAAAATATCAGGCACTGTGGATAGCGGCTGGCCGATCCAATACCGCCCCTTTGGCACCACCGCCTGAAACGAATTCCTAGGCCTATATTTCACAGTCAGTAGAGGATTGACCGAATGTCTACTGTAGAGTCTAGCTCCTTGTTTCAGTCTTGCAGTCTCAACTGATTCTCCACCAGCACCTGATTAATTTTACTGCTGAGACTTGCTCCAATTCCCAGCAATAGTCAGCAGGTTGATACTGACAGGATTATACAGTAATGGGCATAATGGTACCTTTGAGGTCCATTGATAAAACAATTAAGTTAGACACAATCAAAATGAAAAACACTTGCATTTAAATAGCTCTCTCAGTTTGACTCAGCTAAGTTAAAGGCCCGATTTTATAATACAATAATAATATAAAAATGATAAGAATTTTATTTGAAAAGCTTGTAAATGATAATGATAATCTAAACTATTGAAGAAACATATAAAAGGAATGGATCCATTTGGCTGATCCCATAAAATAACACCTCTCAATCACACGCCCACATCCCGTGAATGAATAAATAAAAAAAAACTCACTCAAATAGCTTTTCAGCTCTCCCGTAAGTTTATCCACACTTATCTGCCTCTGTTTCCACTGCCTCCTGAGGAGTCTACTCCACATAATCATCACTCTCTGTAAAGTAGTTAAATCTAAACTATCTGCACATATTCCTTCTTCTAAGCTTGAACCCATGTCCCATGGTTTCAGAATTTGTGACAACCTTGACCACTTCTTCCAGTATCCTTGTATAGTGTCCATCCAGGCCTAGAGCTTTATCCTCCTTTTACTTCCTCAGCCTATCAGTGATCATCATATCTGAATTTGCTATTTTCTTTAGTTCTTCTTCTGCTCTCCCCCCTCCAGAAATTCAACTTCCATGCTGTAAAAACAAGAAGAATCCATTTGGTGTAAAAAATTAAGAAGAATCCATTTGGTGTAATTGTTATTGCTGGTCAGTTGATATTATTGGGTCAATTTTCCTCTGCCTTGTACCCAGGCCGAAGACAAGTCAGCTGCTATGTCTTCTTTGGGATTGTTCAATGGCCTGCTACTTCTTTTTATGCTTATATAGATGTGGAAATGTTTGATAATATTCCTTGTGTTTTCTTAATTTCTTCTCAGGATGTGGGCGATGCTGGCAAGGAAACATTTATTGACCAACCCTAGTTGCCCTGAAACGGTGCTGGCGGGCCTTATTCTTGAACTGCAGGTGTCCTTGTGGTGATGATACCCCACGATTTTTTGTTTTAGCTTTTTCCTGAATAATTTCTTAACCACCTTTAACTTGGTCTTATATTTGTCTCAGTTCAATGTGTTTCTTGATGCTTTAAAACAATGAGGCCAATTTTCGGATTGGGTGCACATTGGGCAGTGGGTGCAATAGTCGCGCTGGCCGCCCAATGGCACGAGCAGGAGGCCCAAACCATTTTAATGGTGGGGCCTCATTAAAATAGATTTGGAGAGCTGCCAGTGCTGAAAAAGCACTGACAGGCAGCTTGCCAATTGTGGAGGGGTGAGGGGTGAAATTCAGCAGCTCCTCTATAGAGCTGATCTGGAAGTGGGCTTTGAGAGGCTGGGAGGAAGTGGGTGGGGGGCATGGACGGATCATATTTGAATAGTCCTTCTAACCACACAGAAATCAGTTCTACAGCTTTTTCTTTAAGCTTTTCCGGAGCAGCCCCTTTAAGGAAAGCTGGTTCGGCCACTCAACGCTCAGTTCCACTGGACAGAGTAGAATGGAACACATGCTTTGTGTAGTGATACAACAAAATTACATCAGGGTCCTAAAAATGGTACAGGACCCTGCTTTAAATATTTTAATAATGCCTGTTTTGGGTGGAGGTGCTGGCCTCCCAATTCTAGGCCCGCTCGAAAATCGATTTGTGCTGCCAGTGAGGGATAGATTTAGGTATTTTTAATTTCACATTGAAAAATGGAGTGGTAGGCAGATGAAAATCTCTCCCAATCTCTTTTTGCCTCATTCTCCCCATCACCTTCCAATGCAGTCGACATCAGTCTTTTGCCTGTTACCTTTCTTCCCTTGTAGTATATATTTATTCTGTACTTATTCTGTGGTGGGGATGAATTTCCTTGCACTTTTTGGCATAATTCGGTTGCTTAATTGGGGCAAGTAACTTTTTGTGGCTGAAAATGGGACAAGAGGACCTTCTTAATCTAGCCTGATGATGCAATTTATTACACTTCAGTGTAATCATGCATAACATCGCAAAAAATTGTACAAATAAAGGTGTCACAACAGATAATAACACACTGGAATGAAAAACAAACTGCTTCACTCTGATAACTTATCTATATCTGTACTTGATATATCAGACAATTTGCAAACAACAGCAATACATTCCCCTTCTTGTATTAAATTACCCACACCAGATAATGTTTACCTCTGCCGAAACTCTTCTCGCAACAGTGAGCTAGAGTCTCAACAGGCATTACGCACAATAATAATCTCACATTCTATTCATTTTGAGCGATGAATCACTTCAGTTGCCTTTTCATCAATGCTGCTTCAAGTGCTGCTACTCTTAATGGAGAGAAGGGGGAATTGATCATTGTCAATCTCACAGTTTTCCAACATCAACTAATCCCCAAGACACGTTAGGTCTCTGAAACACAAGGGTTGGTTTTAACTCTACCCACCTGGTGGGCAGACGGTTAAAGTTGGCTGGGTGACATATCTGTCAACGTTCCAAACCAATCCCGCCATTGGGGCTGCATTTTGTCCTTTATATAATATATACATTAATGGGACTAATTCCCCATATTATTTTTGGCAGACTTGTTAATAATATTTGCACAAATTCCTGTTTGCACTCTTTTAACCCATTTAAAATAGATTTATGCATAAATTGAAATAACAGGGTTTTATGCAAATGCATTAAGGGGTTGCTAAAAACAGTGGAAATTAAACTCTGGTCCTTGTGGGGAAGGTTTTATTCCATTGTTGGCAGTATTTTATTCTGCTGGCAGTATGTTATGGAGGACAGTAATGGATGGCAGACTTCTGTGATGACCTCACATAATATAAACTGCAGTTATATTTGTTTTATTTCACTGAATGTGACAGGAAAATACTGTACATAGGGTTTGCTGTTCCACCGTAATATGCAATGAAATAAATTCAGATACGACTTTAGGTCAAGTGACCTGAAACAGAAACACATTATTTAAAAACAAGTGAGTTAGTCATAGAAGTCTGCTGTTTGTCACAGTTCACCACTGACAGAAGAAATCTCACCAAAAATGGAGAAAACCCAATTAATAATGCTCCCTTGACAGTCTAGTAGGTAATTTTACTAATCATTATAGTGTGGCGGATCGCCACCTAAATGGGCATAACCCACTTTTCCGTCTGTGGACAATATATCGGTGAACCTTCCCTTTAAGGCACCTTACCTTTAAGACAGGAGTGGGCGGGGCTTCAGGGTTTTTCCAGAGAATTCTGGGAGCAGCTTTCTCAGCCTTTTTGTGTGCCATGCAGTGAATTAAAGTTTCTTGTTTTCCACATATGGATTCAGCCTCCATTCGTGTTTCGCGGCAGCCTCAGCATTGGTGACCCCAACGCTCAGAACGTATTCCGAGCACTGCAATGGCGGACACGAACGCAGTTTCCGTGAAACTCCCGGAGTTTTGGGAAAACCAGCCCGAAGCCTGGTTTCTCCAAGCTGAATCTCGCTTCCGGCTGCGAAATATCACCACAGATGGGACGAAGTACGACTATCTCGTCACATCACTCAGTAGCGCCGCAGTTTCGAAGGTTTGGACAACGCTGCAGAACCCACCAGAGGAAGGCAAGTACGCACATCTCAGGACAGCGCTCCTTAAAAAATTTACGGCCTCGGCATATCAGTGAAACTGCCACCTCCTCGACCTTCCAGGCCTCGGTGATGCCTCACCGTCAGACCTCCTCTCCCACATGGTCTCCCTCACCGACGAGAGCCCACCCGGATCCCTCTTCCACACGCTGTTCATCCACCAGCTCCCTCTCAGCATCCGCCCAGCGATCGTGGCGTCCGGCCTCACGAACCTGGAAGCCCTGGCCGATGAGGCCGACAAGCTGCTGTCCGCTCACTCCAGCCGTGACGTCACTCCGGACCTGGCAGCCAATGCCTGGGCGCGCCCCTCACCGGCTTACACGCGGCCACAAGGGCCTGCCACCAGGCCCACGGGGCCTTCACGCCCCACTAACCCGGGCCACTGTTACTACCACGCACGGTTCGGCGCCAGGGCACAACGGTGCACACCTCCCTGCTCTTTCAAGTCCGCCCCTGTACCAGCCCCCGCGATGGCTGTGGGCCACGCGGGCTCCCTGCTGTTCGTTACGGATGACAAAACCGGCCGCCGGTTCCTGTGCGACACTGGGGCTCAGCATGCATCATCCCGGCCTCCTCCCTCGACATCCAAAAGGGCGAATGAGGACCGGCGCTGGCTGCTGCTAACGGCTCAGAAATCCGGACGTATGGCACCCGGACAGTCACCCTCGACCTCGCTGGTCGCCGCTACCGATGGGAGTTCATCACTGCCAAGGTGCTCTCCCCTCTCATCGGCGCAGATTTCCTGTGCGCCCACGGCCTACTGGTAGACATCCCCCGTCACCGCCGCGTGGACATGAACACCATGTCCCCCATCCTGGGCGCCATGGCCCCCCGTCAACCCGCCGACATGGCGTCACAGTGCCACGCCAGGGCCACGGATGACTACTCGGCACTCCTGGCCGAATTCCCAGCCCTCACCAATCCGACCTTCTCCGCGGAGGCCGCCAAACACGGGGTGGAACACTTCATCCCCACCACAGGCCCCCCAGTGTACGCCCACGCCCGCAGGCTGGACCCGGCCAAACTGGAGATCGCGCGGACCGAGTTTGCCACCATGGAACAGCTCGGCATCATCCGCCGCTCCAACAGTCCCTGGGCCTCCCCTTTCCACATCGCCCCCAAACCAGGCGGAGGTTGGCGCCCCTGCGGGGATTACCGCCGCCTCAATGACGCCACCACCCCTGATCGGTACCCCGTGCCGCACATTCAGGACTTCTCGGCTAGACTGGCCGACCGCTCAGTCTTTTCCAAGGTCGACCTGGTGCGCGGCTACCACCAAGTCCCCGTCCACCCCGCGGACGTCCCCAAGACGGCCGTAATCACCCCCTTCGGCCTGTTCGAGTTCCTGCGGATGCCCTTCGGCCTCAAAAACGCGGCCCAGGCATTCCAACGGCTCATGGACTCGGTCCTTCGGGACCTGAAGTTCCTGTTCGTCTACCTGGACAACATCCTGGTAGCCAGTTCCTCCAAGCAGGAACACCTCGAACACCTTCGCATCCTGTTCGGGCGCCTCAGCGACCACGGGCTCATCCTCAGCCCAGCCAAATGCCAGTTCGGCCTGGACAAGATCAACTTCCTCGGCCACCAAATCACCCATGCTGGGGCCATTCCCCTGCCCACCAAGGTGCAGGCCGTCCAACAATTTCCCCGCCCCACCACCATCAAAGGCCTCCAGGAGTTCCTCGGGATGGTGAACTTCTATAACCGCTTCATCCCCAAAGCGGCGTCCCTCATGAGGCCCCTGTATGAAACCCTCCGGGGCAGGAGCGGCAAGATGGCAGTCGAATGGACGGCAGACGCGTCAGCCGCCTTCGACTCCACCAAGACCGCGCTCGCCAACGCCACCCTGCTCGCGCACCCACGGCCCAATGCCAGGGTAGCGCTCACCACGGACGCCTCCGACCACGCGGTCGGCGCCGTGTATGAGCAGTGGGTCGACGGCGCCTGGCAACCACTTGCCTTCTTCAGCCGCCAACTACGCCCCCCGGAGGTCAAGTACAGCACCTTCGACCGCGAACTCCTCGCGCTGTTCCTGGCGGTCCGCCATTTCCTGTTTTTGCTTGAGGGCCACCCCTTCACGGCGTTTGTCGACCACAAGCCCCTGACATTCGCAATGGTAAAGACAACCGACCCCTGGTCCACCAGGCAGCAGCGCCAGCTCTCAGCAGTGTCCGAGTTCACCACGGACATCCAACACGTCTCCGGCCGAGACAATGTGGTAGCCGACTGCCTCTCCCGCCCCGCCATCCACGCCGCACACCTGGCAGTCGACTACGCTCAACTCGCAGCAGACCAGATCACCGACCCTGATCTGCTCTCCGCACCCACCAACCTACCAGGGCTACGCCTGGCCGACGTCGCTTGTGGCCCGACCGCAGTCACAGTCAAGTGCGACATATCCCTATGTCAACCTCGGCCCGTCGTCCCAGCGTCCTGGCGCCGCCGGATATTCGACATTCTCCACAACCTCTCCCACCCCGGCGCCTGCGCATCCATCAAATTGGTAGCCAACCGCTTCATCTGGCGCGGCCTTCGCAAGGATGTGCGTACTTGGGCCAACTCCTGCCTAGCCTGCCAACGGGCCAAAGTACAGCAACACATGAAAGCACCCCTCGAGGAGTTTACCGTCCCCTCGCGGAGAATCGACCACATCCACGTGGACATCGTCGGGCCCCTGCCGCCGTCGCAAGGCCACACGCACTTGCTGACCATCGTTGACCGCACCACATGCTGGCCTGAGGCAATTCCACTGACCTCTACCACCACCGCCGACATCGCCAGAGCCTTCGTCAGCACCTGGGTCGCACGGTTTGGCATCCCCTCCGACATGACGTCGGACAGAGGTCCGCAATTTACCTCTGAACTCTGGACCGCCGTTGCACGCAATCTCGGGGTGACCATTCACCGCACCACAGCATACCACCCCCAAGCCAACGGACTGTGTGAGCGGTTCCACAGATCCTTGAAGGCATCTCTTCGAGCCAGCCTCCAAGACGGCGCCTGGACCGACCGACTTCCGTGGGTCCTTCTCGGCCTGCGCACCGCGGTTAAAGAAGACCTCCACGCATCGGCAGCAAAGCTCATGTACAGTCAGCCGCTGCGCGTACCCGGCGAGTTCCTGCCCACCGCCACGACACCCTGGTCAGCCGACCAGCAACGCCACGACTTCGCCTCACCGGCGCTGCAGTTCGCCCCGGTGCCCATTGCTCGACACGGCGAATCCACCTCACACGTCCCACTAAGCCTGCACCAGGCACGGTTTGTTTTCGTCCGGCACGACGCCCACCGCGGACCCCTTCAACCCCCGTACGACGGGCCCTACAAGGTGCTACAGGCTGGGGACAAATTTTTCACCCTGCAAGTGGGCGACAGGACCGAAAAAGTGTCGGTTGACCGACTCAAGCCTGTAAGGGTTTTCGTCTCTCAACCTGTGAGATTCGTGTGGCTCTGTGCAGCCTGGATGCTAGTGCGAGGTTAGGCCTTGTTGCCTGTTCTGGTCTCCAGCCAGTCTGGGAGCACTAGACACCTGTGAGTGGTTCGACCCACTCGCCCTTACGGTTCTAGACACTGGACTTAGATGCGAGAGCAGTAATGGAGATGAAACTCAGGTAGACTCGGTTGAATGGTACGAAATGGAAAATCTTTATTGCATATTATTTAAGATTATGAAATACATGTCATAAGCACAGATTAATGACAGTACAATCTTACACGCAGTTATGTAATTAATTTCAGGGAAACGAGGAACGAACGACACATCGTAAATGGGGGCACACATTACAATTATCCTTAATACTTAAAACCCTCCCCTATCAATATCTGTCCTAAGCTAGATTCGTAGGATTCGAGGTTCATGCTCACCACTCGTGATAACTCGGAGAATTCCGAAAACTCTGATCGGATGTTTTTCACCGCAGCACCCACGTGTCGATCAGGGGGTCTCCTGGCCCCACTTGTTTACTCGTTTCTGCTCCGGCTAGCAGGCTGGAACGTCTGCTGTCATGAAGATCTGTGTTGTCCTCGGAGTTCCGACACTGCTCAAAGAAGAGTCTTCCTGTGCCCTCGCACAGGTACGATAAAATTCGAAGAATAATCTTCCTGGCAGTTCTGTAAAACTCGAAGAAGTCTTCCTGGCAAGGAAAAATGTCTATTCGACCTACAGGCGCGGTCGGAGCCTACTGACCGTGGCGATAAGTATGGTCTTCTTCTCTTCTCATCTCATCTCATCTCATCTCATCTCGGGCCTTCGGTTCCAACACCGTTTACCGACTTATCGGGATGGTGCGCCCGCTTCAAGGCTTCAGAGCCCAGTTCATCAAACAGGAACAAGACGGCGAGTCAAGAGCAGCCACGAGGATACGAGTCAAGAGTCAAGAGGCAAGAGTCAAGCGAATAAGAGGATAAGAGCACAGGAGCAGCCACCAGGATAAGAGAAAGATGGACGGTTTGGAGCTTGTAATTATAGTGCAAAATCTTCCGTTTCCCGCCCAACCTTAATGTCTTTTCTTTTGTTAGGGTTTGGCACTCAAATGTCTTGTATAGGGTGATCTCCGTTTTAATGGGTTTCGGGGCTACTCGTAATTGTCTGAGTACCTGTTAATATTTCTCCCATTGTTTAATCGGTCGGTGTTCTCCCTGGAGGGGTTTTGGGGCTTCCAAGTGTTTTCTGTAACTACCCGCTAACGGCTCTCTCATCGTAGAGTCGTTGGGATTTTACATATTAATGTCTTTGGATGGGTTCTTGATTACTTGGTACAATAACCCTTATTCGCACCTGGGAGACCGATTCCAGTATTTATGTGTATACTGTAAACCCATGATGTCTCGTGTATTATCTTAAATGTGCTGAGTCTTAATCGATCTTACACAAATGTTTATTGGAACGCCATCTTGTCTGCCTGTCGAAAAGTCTAGAATGTTCTGTCACGAGGCGTGGCGGCCATTTTACAAGCTGCTTGTGTCCACTTTGAAAACCTGACAGCATTCTGCTGAAATAAAAGCTGTTTGAACGAAACTCTGTGTTCTTCTCCTTATTAATAAAATCGCGATATATTGCGAATTCTACAAGCCAGCACACTCGGAGCCCGGTGAGCAGGTCCCTGTAGCTCCGTCCACCTCCATGCGGCCGACCTGCCCTCAAGCCGGTTCACCCGGCTGCTCCATGCCCGGCCGTTCCACGTCCACCGGCGTCCTACAAGAGCCGCTCCGGCCAGCCCATCAGACCGCCGCACCGTCTCGTTCACACCTCCTAAGCGGATTCTGGGGGGAGCTGTGTGGCGGATCGCCACCTAAACAGGCATAACCCACTTTTCCGTCTGTGGACAATATATCGGTGAACCTTCCCTTTAAGGCACCTTACCTTTAAGACAGGAGTGGGCGGGGCTTCAGGGTTTTTCCAGAGGATTCTGGGAGCAGCTTTCTCAGCCTTTTTGTGTGCCATGCAGTGAATTAAAGTTTCTTGTTTTCCACACATGGATTCAGCCTCCATTCATGTTTCGCGGCAGCCTCAACAATAGCATGAATCCACACAGACTAGAAGGTTCCTGATTTGATTCCCAGTCTGTGCTGAGTCCACTTATCTCAGCCTGGACTGCATTTAGGTCACTACAGTTAGCCTCAGAACCCCTAGCTAGGGTGAGCTCTATCAACAAAGGTTCCCATGTCTGAGGGCTAGCCAATGGTTTCTGCTGGAAAATGCATGCGTATATGCAAGCAGTGCATCTCATTGGGTCTTCCATTGCCTGTATTGGAGGGAGAAGAGGAATTCTTAGAGAGGGAGGAGAGGCAATTGTGCTGGCATGTCAGGCACCTGATATAATCCGCGGAGGCCCAGGAATTATAACCCAAGGCACATGTTGGAAGGGACCTGTCTGTGCTGCCTATAGTTCAGCAGAGAAGCAATCAATGAGCTGTGCTGTATATTGGAATATGGCCTTCAGTTGACATCCCATATAGAAACAGACCTGCCTATTGCTGCTAAGTCACCACTGCATTAATCTTTTATGAAGCTGGTTCATTTCAAGCCACTATGGTGTCAGTCATCTGTACACCAATGCACCGAGTAGGTCACTGCTGCCTTGTTTACCAGGCAACGCTTTTGTCACTTTCTGAATGGAATAGAGGAAACAAACTGGAGAAGGACCTGCACTTCTCCCAGTATGGCCTCCACCACAAATATGCGGAGGACTAGTCTTTGTAGTAGGTAATTTGATACAGGTCGGCTGGGTCGTCATCAGTGTGAATTCTCTGCTGATGTTTATGTGCAGCCTTCGCCTTTGAAATAAGAAAGAGAGTCTTTCAGCTTTGGGAAGTAAAAGGGCATCCAAAGAGCAGCCTGGATTTCAGCTGGTGTGAAACAGTCACACAATTGGCCATCTCTTGCTTTACTCTGGCTCTATTTGGAGGATTTTTCTTTGTCCCCAAAATTGCCACTTTACTCAGGGGCACAATCTCCAATTAAACTAAGCAGACAGTTCTTGGAGCTCCTACAGCCATGCTGTCCATTAAGTACCTCTCTTTAAAAAAAATGCTGCCTCCCTTTAAGAACGCAGCAGTCCTTTAAGCTCCTGCATACGGGAAAACTGCACAGAATTTGGCGGGCTCCAATTCAACCCGTGTAGGTGCGCCCTTATGTGTTTAGCAAGCAGCTGAGCAGAGATAACTGTTCTTCCACTGAAAAACTGTTACTGTTTTATATTTATTTTTAACATTGAAAGTGTAGCTTTGTTTTAATTGTATAAGCACTCCTTCACGCATGAATTATTATTGATTTGATCAGACCACAGCAGTAATTCTATGAGTGCATGCTGTCATCTTCATTTACTATTTTGTACTGCATGGATTTGACCTCACTGTTGAGAACGAACATCACTGATAAAAAATTGTTTCGTAATAACATCACCAGAACATCCACAAACTGCGCACCAATTTAATTCCACTTTAAATTACAATATAACCTCTTTTACTTCAATTACCTAATGTGTGGTGCAAATAGTATGAGGAGCTGTGTTTCATGATCAATATCTCACTCTTAGCACATACTATAAATCATTTTCAATGCTCAGGCAGCAATGCTTAGTAGCTTTAGTCCTTAACGTACATTCTCTATTTGTCTCAGATGCATGTTAATGTTCAATCATGTGAGCCTTTATTTTATCATGCTTAGAAATGGAGCATCAAGATTGTTTTATGGTTCTGTGATATCTTATAATCCCTGTTGCTGGATAAATTGCTAGGCAACATGATGTCACATTGCACTGTAGTAATTTTTGCTGCAAATGCCTGAAATGCATTATTCCTTGTTGTTAAGTTCGATATCATAATAATCTGTCCACTTGATCAACACATACTTTCATCATCCTTCACCCCATCATCATTCGATATAATATTTACAGGAGCACCTAATGCACTGACTTAGATTGGGATGAAAAGCCTCTATCTTAGATATAGAGAGTGCATTTAATTACTAAATTGCAATATGTTTGTTGATGTGGCCTTAATATTAACAGTGTTGTATCTCATATTACAATGATAACCAGTGGCTAATTCCTCTTAATGAAGTTGAAATAATGCTGCTAATAAGGCAAATGAGTCCAAATCCTTTAACGGGCAATATTTTCACTTCCTCTACAGTTCAGGTTGGAGGCAAAACAAACATCAATAAGCGCAGGGTAATTAGGAAGCTATTTGGGGCTGGATTTTAATGTTTGGGTTTGGGAGCGGGTGGGGGGGTTAAAACCGGCGATATTAACAGCGCATCGGGAAGCCGGCTCCAACCCACTGACTTCCGGTCCGGGTTTCACTGCAGTGCGTTAGGCTGCGTGCAAGCAACCCCCTCGGGAGCGGCGGGTTGCCAATTAACATATGTTAATCGCCCAATTAGAGCGATATTGGCATGGGTTTTTAACTTTAACTTTGGGTCCACGGCTTTCCTGGGCTTCCTGGAACTCGCTAGTGAAAGCAAGGCGAGAACACAGCGGCAATTGAGGGGGCTGAAGCAATCTCGGGGAAATATGCCAATAAGTGCTCAGTACTCAGCTGCTTTCTTACCTGTTTGTGGGAAAGGGTTTTTTCACAATGCTTGTGCGGTGAGTTTACTTTACACACTTTGGAGGTGTCATCTACACTTTGGAGGTTTGAAGGTCTGATCTGCACTTTGGAGCGCTGATCTATCAGGTCAACATGGGTGCCATTTATGCTGCCTTAGACTGGACCTCAGATGAGGACCAAGATGACCAGCAACAGCAACAGCAGCAGCAACAGTACCAGCAACAGCGGCAGCAGCAGTCTGCTGGTCACAGACCTGCAGCTCCACAGGAGAGAGGGGAACAGCAAAGAGGTGCAGCTCACAGGAGGCCAAACCGGCACACAGGGTCTACAGGCAGAGGATAAGCTTCCTCGACATCTCTGAACACCTGTGTCTCAGGAGGCTCAGGGTGTCGCATGAGGTGGTGGCAGACATTTGCAGCCTGTTGGAAGAAGACCTGCTGCCAACTGCACCTGGTGGTCCCGCTTTACCAGTGGCTGTCAAAGTCACCACCACCTTCAACTTTTTTGCATCTAGATCCTTCCAGGGCTCTGCTGGAGACATTTGCAGGATCTCCTGGTTAGTGGCCCACAAATGCATAAGACAGGTGACTGATGGCTTGTTTGCCAGGGCCAGCAATTATGTCAATTTTGCCTGCAATGGCGCCAGTCAGAATGAGTGGGCGCTCAGATTTGTGGCTCTGGCTGGCTTCCCACAGGTGCAGGGCATCATCGACTGCATATATATGGCAATTAAGGCACCCATAGAACACCAGGAGTGTTCGTCAACTGCAAGGGATTCCACTCCATCAATGTGCAGCTGGTGTGCAACCACAAAAAGATGTTTATGCAGGTGTACACAAGAATCCCGGGCAGCTGCCATGATGCTTTCATCCTGTGGCAATCCACCCTCCCAGACGTCTTTGCACCTGGAAGCAGAGTTACCAGTTGGCTGCTCGGAGACAAGGAATACCCACTTAAAATGTGGCTGATAACACCTCTCAGAAACCCGAGGAATGAGGCACAGGAGCGCCACAATGAATGCCATATCACACCAGTTGTGTGATTGAACAGGCCATTGGCATGCTAAGGATGCACTTCAGGTACCTGGACAGATCTGGAGGTGTCCTTCAGTACGCACCAGCCAGCATTTCGAGAATGGTCATGGTGTGCTGCGCTCTGCACAACATTGTCCAGTAGCGAGGTTTGGACCTGCAGGAGGAACTAGGCACAGAGCACAGTGCCTCTTTGGAGGATTCCGAGGAACAGGAGGTGGAAGATGAGGAAGCAGAAGGTGATGTGGGCAATGCACCACTAGCAGTGCACATTGCTGCCTGGGATGCCCTGATTATTGCGAGGTTCACTTAGGTTCCATCTTACAATCACATGCAAAAACCATTTTTGCTGCACCCGCCCCCCCCCCCCCCACCAATCCCCCCAATGCCATTAACACAAAGCAGTCCTGCAAACAACTGCAGGTCTTCCCAATTATCATCAAACAACTTAAAAGGTCACTTGCCAACCAGCAACCAAGAGTGGGCAACACGGGAAAGTGGTGCAAAACAATAATATTTATGTGCAACAAATGAACAGATGAGACTTAACAGTACAAAATGTGTAACACACCCATGTGCATACCCTTGTGCAACTACAAATCTTTACTCTTCCTTTTCATATCGCTTCCACGTGGTGCAACCCCTGTGGCTTCAGCAGAGGTTGAGGCAGGCTACTCACATCCCTGCTCTAACTGTTGAGTTGCTTTTGGCTGACGTCCTTTGGGTTTTGGAACCTGTGAGGGCATCGCCAAACACTGCTCTACCTACACCTGTGCGGGGGCAGACTTGGCCATTGGAACACGAGGCAGCATGTCGGGTACTAACTGAGGGGGGAGGGCAAATGGGTGAGAAGTGGAGTCCCCGCTTCCATGTCCCCTTTTACCATCATCCCACTCATGGCACAGCCGTACTTCCCTGCTACCATTGTGCTGGAGAACAGTTTGATGCAGATCAGTGGGGCACCGAAAGGCCAAGGCTAGGTTATCGTTCATCCTATTTAAGGTGGCATCCAGAGTGTGCAAACCCTTGTTGAATGCCTGCATGCACTTGTGCGATTGCTGCATTTGATGTTCCATGCAGTTGGCCACTCTATCCATGGAAAAAGACATCATCGCAATGGCCTGCGATAGCATCCCACTCATGCCTGAGGCGGACTCCTCCAATCTCTCTGCAATCGTGCACAATGCGCTTGGAACGCCTGTCAGTACATCGCACAATCTCTGCTACTGTTCAATAATTATCCTCTTTATTGATGTCCCCCGGGATATAGCCTCTGCGTCCAGCTGGGCAGAGCTTGGAGAGGCTGTGCCCTCTGACACAGACTCTACTGCTGTCCCTGACTCCACCATCTGCTCTTGCTCACTTGTGATTTGCGAGTCACCGTGTAAAAACCCATCTCTCTAACTAGTCCCAGCAAAGTGCGAGTATCTGAGCTGGTGCATGGTATGCATGAGTCCTGTGATGGTGCACCCTTAGAGGGATTGAGCTCCTCTGAGGAGTCAGAGGTGGCAGCGGCGATGATGATCTCGACCACCTCCTGCTGGATGCATGAAGGCCCTGTGGGAGATAAAAGACATGAATGAGTACGGTCAAGGTAAGAACATGATCATATTTCGCTCGCTGTTGACATCAAGTCAACATGACTGAGTGTTGTATGCCATGTGACTGTCTGATATTTAATTCTGCCCCCAGGTAGCTGGGAGGCCCCCATCTCCAACGGCCAGGCATGCCAAGACTCCGCTGATCTCCAGCATCTCCTCCTCTGTAGCTGTTAGTTGTGAGATGGCTGGAGGGCCACCTCTGGTTCTCTGCCTCTCCCTGATTTTCTGTGCTCTCTTCTCCTGCAAGGAAGGAAACAAGAGACCTATGAGTGAGAGTAATGGTATGTGTTCACCCGATGGATGGAGAGCATTTGTTGAGGGTGACTATGAGGGAGAGGCATGACATTGCATAAGGATGAGGGTGAGTGCCAGTAGTGGATGGATAAATGGGGATGTGAGGAAGTGCATACACAGAGAGGGATAGGTCCATCTGCAATGTAAGTTGGTTTGAGGACTGATGTGCTGGAGTAGGCCTAAGAAGGCAGAGTGAGGGCGTTGGGGTGATACGCACATCAGGTATAGGTGAATGTGCCATTACTCTCACCTTTCCTATCCTGCTTAGGTCATTGAACCGTTTCCTGCATTGGATCCAAGCGCGTAGAACCACGCTCCTGCTGCTGACCTCTTGTGCCACCTCCAACCTTGCCTTCTTGGTTTCCCAGCCGGCTTCTTCCTCCTGTTGCTAGGGAACAGTATCTACCTCTGGGTCCTCGCAGCCCCCAGCAGCACATTCAGGGAGGTGTTGCTGAAACAGGTCGCAGGTCTCCCTTCCATGGCAACACTTCTTTCTCTCTCCTTCCTAACTCCAGCTGCTTCAACGTGCATGTTTGGATTGTCGCTTTAAATGCTGGAGTTGAGATTGCATCATGTGGGACATCATCACGTCCGTTGACGCTAATTAGGTGGGAAACTGGAAATTCAGATGTTAATGAAGTGGCTGCATTGAAAAGCCGCTGACAGAAGCGCTTCAGATATTTCGGGTTTCCCACGCGCTATCGGGACCCCCCCCGCTCCCAACGTATCTGCACAATAAAATGCAGCACTTAGTGCCTTAACAACTCTAGCAATTGTTGTAAAAGCAGCTAAGGAGAGTTCCAGCAGCAAATATGACAGTCAGCTGGTTACACGAAAACTAAGGGACACTGAGCCTTGTGCACAGAAGGAGATGACACAATATGGCAACGTGGGTATTTGCCTGATCTTTATTGTGCTGAATTATTATAACATTAGCGAATTTACGGTAATGAAAACTCCTGTGATTAGGAATCATCCATCGGAGGGTCGGGAAATCAGGTACTGCTGCAGGATCTAAAGGCCAGTAGCAACTTAAAGGGGCAAACATGGTGATTTGCAGATTTTCAAGACAGCAACCTTTTTTTAGAAAAACAAATGTCTGTAAGGAGACCAGGAGAGCAAGGGATGGCTCATTTCTTGAATGAAACCGTTGAGGTGCTCCTGGTGGGAATATAACAGAAAAGTGAGGCCCTCTTTGGCAGTGAGTTCCACAGGATTCCAAGAACAGCATCTTGGGACCTTCTTTTCCAGAGCCTCCATATTGGTGCCTATTTACAGGGCAAGGTTGAGCATTATGTAGCAAAGAATCTGATGCTGCTTGTGAGAACCATTAAGTTAACTTCACACAGGGGAACTTCTCTTAACTTGGAAATTTGCCGACTGCACTAATGGTGCGATCTACACAGCATGAGTGAGCAGGAGCAAGCGATGCTGGCAGAGGAGGAGGTGACCTGCTGTCTGAAGGGTCTCTACTCGAGCTCTGCTGCAGGATGCCCTCAGATCTATCCAGGCTCTTAAAGCACTGCTTCAACATGCCAACAGTGTGCTCGGTGACAAAATAGTGAATGCCACAACATCATTATTCTTCTGTCCTGGGTTGGGTTTGTCAGATACCACAAAGGTCTCATGAACCATGGCTACAGAAGATAGTCTTGATTGTTGAGTAGAAAACTGTATGTTTAGCTTTCTAGGTCAAATATTTATGGGACGAGGAACTGCCTTAAAATAAAGATATTGGCCGTGATTTTCCTTACGTCGGTGGGTCCGTGGCGGGCGACGTCGATGACGGGTCCCGGCCTTCGACATGAATTTCCCCTGATTGAGCTTGTTAAGCCCGCCCAGCGAGTTTCCCAGCCAATTGGAGGAGGCGGGTCTGATGACGTCATTTAAAGACGTGTCATCAGCCGGTTTCCTTAAAGGGACCATGCGCTAATTGATTTTGACAGTTGTGCTGTCAGTGTTCTACAGCATTGAGGTGCTGCAGACACTGACAAGCACTGCACAGAGGTGCACGGCTGCTCCCAGGCTCTCCCAGCACGCAGCGAGGTTCTCTTCCCTTCCAATGGGCAGAAGAGACCTCCCCAGGAGACCAACGCAGCCTGGTTGCACATTGCACAGGAGGACACAAGCAGGGATGTGGTCAGGAGAACCAGGCTGCAGTGGCGCAAACCTTTCAATGATCTCAGTAGATCACGAAATGTTACTGCAAAGCCACACTCAACCTCATCCTGCTGTGCCACTCATCACATCCCCATCATTCTGCCTTCCCTACCCTACTCCTGCACATCTTTACTCACACCAACTTACCTTGCACCTCCACCCATCCCTCTCTATCTACATTATCACTTCCCCATCTCACTAGCCACCCCTCACACTCACCCTCATTGTAGTGCAATCATACCAACTAACAACACACAAGGGTAGGCACTTGGGTGTTTTCACCAATGTTCATGTGAAGTTTCTGTTAATGTGCTGCCAAACATTGAAATCTTTATTTTCAACACTTTGCATTCTTGGACAGATTTGTGTGCACCTTTGGAAGTGGCTTAGTGAGTTGCAGTGAATGGTGAGACATAACGGTACCCCCCGCAATGGTGATGAGTGTGAAAGGAATGGCTTGGGCATTGTAGGGATGCTTTATGTTGTTGGTATGGGGTGGTGCCAACCTGGCACATCATGTGGCAGCCAGGGTGTGCAGCATCAAGTGAAGTAAATGTGGCCATGGTGAGGCCATCCCGGGCATCTCAGACAACAATGTGGTCAGGTGCTGATGCCCTCGGTCCTGTGCAGCATCAGGTGATTGCGGAGCAGGTTGGTGTGGTTGTTGGTGCTGCTGGTGTGCCTGGTAATGCTGGTGTTGTGGCTGATCATGGTCAGATTCTGAGGACCAAGGTGAGAGAGTATAAAGTGTACTCATGCTGATGGAATAGATAGCAAGTGAAGTAGAAATGACAGAAGCGATCTGTCAATGGTGGGAGAGGTAAAGAGGTCAGACTGGATGGAGACTTGTGTAAAGACTTGCAGCATTCTGAATCTGTAGTGGAAATGCAGTTTAGAGAAGCTAGTGGTTAAGAGAACATTTCCCAATCAGCTGGGAGCTTTCACTTGACATTTGAAGCGGTCAACTCATCAGCTGATTCAATGTCAAGTGACCTCCCACCTCAGCTTCACAGACGAGGTCTAGGCACAGCCGGAAACCAATGGGCGACCGGTCAAGTTCAAAAAGCTGGGGAAAAAAAAGCATTGTTAAGTGGCTGTAAACAAGCCACTAATGATTTGAATTGGGACCCCGCCACTGCCTGTCGGGTCTGCTGAACGCTGGCAGACCCGACATTGGGAAATGCAGGTGTGTGCGTTTTGACAGTGGGTTCCCGACCCGCTGTCAATCATTTTAAATTTCACAGCTGACCCGCCACCAATCGGGTTCACTGAGCGCCGGAAAAATCACGGCCATTGTGACAGCTGCCTTGGAAGCCCTTGTTGACTTGTATAATCTGGTACTGATGGTTGTAAATGACCTGAACTTGCAGGGAGTGCACTTCTTTCACAGACTCACATACAATTACATAGAAATTACAACATGGAAATAGGTCGATCAGCTCAACCAGTCCATTTTGTGTTAATCCTCCACATAAACAGTTGTCCTAATACCATGTTCCCATATCCTTTCATTCCCCCGTTCCTTCAACCACTAATCTAACCCATTCCAGTGACAAAATTCCACTGGAATTGTGGCAGAAATTCCATTTATGTGCATAAGTGGGGGCTAATTTTAATCTAGCCCACCCAGTCAATAGAAATCAAAGTTAATAGAAATTAAAATCAGGCCAAGTGTAAAACGGTCGGTCAATCCGATTCCATCATTTTCTTGCTGAGCAGTTTCGGTTAACATTACCCCGGGATCTCTGCCGCACTTCCGGTGAACATAGAGCAGAGAAGTGGGAGCAGCTCTGAGGAAATTCCTGGCCGCAGTCTCTGCTTCAGTCACTAATTCTGGTTTTGCATTCCACAATCTGATAGAACTCTGTAAAAATGTTTCTCCTGCTCCCTGTCCTAAATCACTACATTCAATCTGCTCGGTTCCAACCCTTCATAATTTTAAATACCTCTATCTAATTACGCCTTAATCTGCTCTATTCTAATGAAAGCCCCATTTTTTCAGAACTTTCTATGTATTTGTATTTCTTTGTACCAGGCATCATCCTAGTAAATCTGTGCTGTGACCTCTCTGTTGTCCAACAGCCTTCCCATAGTGTGCAGCCCAAAACTGCAACAGTAGTTCAGCTTCAGTCTTCGTAAGCTTTTAGGTAGATTCACCATTGCATCTTGACTTTAGTATTCTATACCTCTTGCCATAAAAATCAGTGTACTATTAGCTTTTTATGGCCTTATCCACTTGAGGTACTGATTTTAATGTCTTGTGAACGTAAACCCCTATAACCCCTCTGGTCTTCCACACCACTTAGCATTCCCCCATTCAAATTATAATGATTTTTTTTACCAAAATGTACCACCTCAAAATTACTTACATTGCATTCCATTTGCCATGTTTTGTCCATCTCACCATTTTATCATTATTCACTTGCAGCTTTCTTTGGTCAGAATTATTTACTATTTCCCCAATTTGCATGTCATCTGAAGATGTGGACACCATTCCCTCTAGCCCTATATTCAAATCATTGATGTACACACTGAACCACCTCTACCTACCACCATAGTTGCTTCTCTCACTCAAGGTACATTTCAATTTAGTTTAAAGTTAAGAAGTTAATCGAGCACATCTTACATAGTCAGCAAGGGGAAGCACAGTTGTAGGAAAGGGCTAACTTCAGTTTTGCATTTATTTGTTCCTTCCTTTGGTGTTTAGGTTTTTTTGAGTGAGGGAAGACTAGATGTGCCAGGATGGTGAGTCAATATGAGTGTAGAGAATGTATTACTTCCAATGTGTGGATTGTCAGAGTTTGATGAAAGATTGTAACTGGGAGTAGATGTCACTTGAAGTAGCTCTCTATGACAAAGATTTGGGCCACTCTCCCTACCTAAACACCGACTCTCTATCTCTGCCTCCTCCTACTCCTCCCTTCTTCATGTGGGACTTGCAGACCCATTGGCCTCCTCATCCTCCAGCTGTGTGCTCATCCCTCTTTGAATTGCATAATTGTGCAGCATACGGTAGACCATAATGATTTTGCACATCTTACATGGACTACAACGGAACGTTGCCTAAGTAGTTTCAACTAAGTAACAGAATGGTGTGCTCCACAGTGACTCAGGAGCCTCAATGTAACTGCACATATACGCGGGGTACGGTAAAATAGTGGTTATATTACTGGACTAGTAATCCGCAGGCCTTGGACTACTGATCTGGCAGACATGAGTTCAGATCCTACCATGGGGAATTTAAATTCAGTTAATTAAATAGATCTGCAATTTTTTTTTAAAAGCTAGTATCAGTAACGGTGACCATGAAACTACTGGATTGTCATAAAAACCCATCTGTCCTTTAGGGAAGGAAATCTGCCGTTCTTACCCAGCCTGGCCTACATGTGACTCCAGACCCACAGCAATGTTGTTGACTCTTAACTGCCCTCTGAAATGGTGGCTCACCACCATCTTCTCAAGTGCAATTAGGGTTGGGCAATAAATGCTGGCCTTGCCAGCGATGCCCACATCCTGTGAATGAATAAATAAACACTGCTGCTGTTGTAGGGGTTTCTAATTGGGGTCAGAATATCATGGGTATAAAGGAAAGCCTGGTCTCTCAAGGAGGCATTTGGACATTCTCTCATCACTTCCAAAAAAATGCAGGTAGCATGGACTGCTGCAGAATAAAAGTGTTGTGGGTGCCCACTGGATAACAGAAATTAAAATAAGGATCACATTTTGCAGTCAGAAACAACTTACAGATTGATGGCGTGGTATTGCTTCCTATTCAAGCTTGCCGTGAGGAGCCCTGATAGCCACATAGCCACATCTACAGTGCCCTAGACTCTGGGGAAGCCTGTAGGTGGTAAAGGTGCTGTGCCCTGTCTAGCTGATGTTTCTTTTCTACTGTAAAAGTGATAAAAAGATGTTTCCCCAGGCAAAATCCTTATCTAACACCATTGTGGTAGCAACATCACCACTAGAACTGCAGCAATTATGAATGGGCAATAATTACCAGCATCACTCGCATCCTGCGAACAAATAAAAAAAAACATGGCATTAGCCACTTCATTTACAGGAATAATTGCAGACTGACATCTGGCAAATGCTCCCTGTGGTGGCCTAGAACTAGCCGCGCCTCTAACCAAGCTGTTTCAGTACAGCTACAACACTGGCATCTATCCGACAATGTGGAAATTTCACAGATATGTCCTGTCCACTAAAAGCACTACAAATCCAATCCGGCCAATTACCGCCCCATCATCAGCAAAGTGATAGAAGGTGTCGTTGACAGTGCTAGCAAGTTGCACTTACTCACCAATAACCTGCTCACTGATGCTCAGTTTGGGTTTCGTCAGGACCACTCGGCTCCAGATCTTATTATAGCCTTGGTCCAAACAAGGACAAAAGAGCTGAATTCCAGAGATGAGGTGAGAGTGACTGCTCTTGACAGCAAGGCAGCATTTAACCGAGTGTGGCATCAAGGAGCCCTAGTAAAATTGAAGTCAATGGGATCTGGGGGAAATCTCTCCACTGCCTGAAGACATTCCTAGCATAAAGGAGAATGGTTGTGGCTGATGGACGCCAATCATCTCAGCCCAGGACATCGCTGCAAGAGTTCCTCAGAGCAGTGTCTTAGGCCCAACCATCTTCAGCTGCTTCATCAATGACCATCCCTCCAGCATAAGGTCAAAAGTGGGGATGATTGCTGATGATTGCACAGTGTTCAGTGCCATTCGCAACTTCTCAGATAATTAAGCAGTCCGTGCCCGCATACAACAAGACCTGGATGACATTAAGGCTTGGGCTGATAAGTGGCAAGTAACATTCGCGCCACACAAGTGCCAGCAAAAGCTATCTCCAACAAGAGAAAGTCTAACCACTGCCCTTTGACATTCAATGGCATTACCATCGCCGAATCACCCATCATCAACATCCTGGGGGGGTCACCATTGACCAGAAACTTAACTGGACCAGCCACATAAATACTGTGGCTACAAGAGCAGGTCAGAAGCTGGGTATTCTGCGGTGTGTGTTTCACTTCTTGACTCCCCAAAGCCTTTCCACCATCTACAAGGCACAAGTCAGGAGTGTGATGGAATACTCTCCACTTGCCTGATGAGTGCAGCTTCAACAACACTCAAGAAGCTCGACACCATCTAAGACTAAGCAGCCCACTTGATCGGCACCCCATCCACCACATTAAACATTCACTTCCTCCACCACTGCACTGTGTACCATCCACAAGATAAACTGCAGCAACTCATCAAGGCTTCTTCAACAGCAACTCCCAAACCTGCGACCGTTACCACCTAGAAGGACAAGGGCAGCAGGTGCATGGGAACACCATCACCTCCAAGTTCCCCTCTAAGTCACACACCATCCTGACTTGGAAATATATCGCCGTTCCTTCATCGTCGCTGGGTCAAAATCCTGGAACTCCCTCCCTAACAGCACTATGGGAGTACCTTCACCACACAACTGCAGAGCTTCAAGAAGGCGGCTCACCACCACCTTCTCAAGGGCAATTAGGGATGGGCAATAAATGCTGGCCTTTCCAGCGACGCCCACATCCCATGAACGAATTTTTAAAAATTCCTTGTGCCTCCTACTCCATTAATTCAGTCCTTTATTTATTGGTGTGCCCACTACTACACTAATTTATTTATTGGTGTGGCCACTGGTTTAGGAATTTTTAAATTATTGGTGCCTTCTGTTTCATTAGTTCACTGCTGCCCATTGCTCCACTAATTGATTCATTTGTTGTTGCGCTCACTGCTGTATTAATCTATTTGTTAGTGTGGTTGCTGATATGTGAATTTATTAATGCATTGGTGTCATTAATTTATTTGTTTGTTGGTGTGCCTTCTGTTTCATTAATTCATGGTACACCACTGTTCCATTAACTTAATGATTTGTTGTTATGCCCACGACTCCATTAATTTATTGTCTTTTTTGAGCCCATATTGATTACTTGGTGTACCCATTGTTCCTTTGATTGATTGATTTTTTTGCTGCGCTCACTGGGGTGATTTGATAGAGGTGTACAAGATTATGACGGGTTTGGATAGGCTAGACGGGGAAAGGCTGTTCCCACTTGTTAATGTTACAAGGACTAGGGGACACAGATTTAAGGTATTGGGCAAGAGCTACAGGGGGATGTGAGGAACATTTTTTTTACGCAGCGAGTGGTGAGGACTTGGAACTCGCTACCGACAGAAGTGGTGGAAGCGAAGACACTCAATGTTTTCAAGGGGAGACTGGATAGGTACTTGAGGGAAATAAACTTGCAGGGCTACGGGGATAGAGCGGGGGAATGGCACTGACTGGATTGCTCTGCAGAGAGCCGGCACGGACTCGATGGGCCGAATGGCCTCCTTCTGTGCCGATGACTCTATGACTATGACTCTATGAATTTATTGATTATTGTCGCCTGCTTCTCTAATAAACTTGTAGGTGTCTGCTGCTGTATAATTTATTGTGACGTGGGTGCAGCCCCATACATACATGAAGTTCTGATCTGCACTTGCCAAACGTAAGGTCTCATACCACCAGCAGAACCTCACAATAGCAGATATGTTTCTTTCGAAACTTTTACCTGCCAACAAGATGTATAGCTTCTCACAGATTCCCAACCCTCTACTGGTTGCACCACAGTATTATCCATTAGTGCCTTTACCCACCAGGGCATTGGGGGAGTTCTGTGCCAAATGGCCTAATGAATAATTACGTGCCGGATTTAAATCACTCTTCCCCAAAATATTAGCACATTCCCCAGTGGTATAATGGAATTACCTATGGAAGAATATCATTTTCCATTCACCATACTGGAGGCACAGAAATTCCAGCTGACAAATTTCAAGTTGTTAGTGCTTCTCAACTGCCTGGATCAGTGAAGGATATAATCATTTTAAAATCCAGATTAATATTTATTACCCCTTTAGCATTGTAAGAAATTATTCTCATATAATTCCCCTTTCTCTGCAATCTGACATATACTAGTACAGTATGTATTTTCAAAGCTTATGCATGTTAGAAATGCATTTTTAGTACAAAAGTTATTTCTGTCATGGACTCTAATTTTTAGAGTCTCCTTTTACAGTAGTGCTAAACGTTGAGAAAGGAAGAACACATTTTTAAATATTGAAAAAAACAATTCAGTGTCATAAACAGTGTTGTACAAAAATAATTCCAAAATGTAGTTATTTGAAATATAAAATAAAACCTACTCCATAATACTAAGTGGTTAGCTAGGAATACCTAAATCCATAAACAATTACCACTAGGGCTAATTGCTATGTAAATACTTTAACACCTGACCAAAAATGGCTATCTCTTACTCTACATCTACATAAGCCATCAAGTTAGGTCACATTATTTGACATTGCAAGCAGGCTAAATTTGTGTGACCCAGTGAAATTCACACAGAATGGCTAAGAGCAGGTTCAAATCTAATCAGAAATAGTGTTCTATTAATAAGCAATTTTCCTTGATCAGTTCATTTGCATAATTATTCACAGCTCCAAGTGCAGCTTAGGCCTATTGTAGGGAGCTAGTCTAGATGGAGGGGGGAGGAAGCGTGAACTGGCACAGTAAGTACAATTTAAAGGGACACAGTCACTTAAAGAGAGGTGGCCACATAGGGAGTAGCCATTAGAATAGTTTAAAAGGTATCTCAACCTGATTGCAGCATTGGGAAGTCAAAAGGGCCAGAGGGGGAAAAAATAACAGGCAGAAACCAATATGGATGCACCATATGCAATTGGGGGTAAATAATGAAGCAGTACCTCACTCTATATGGCTCATGAAATGGGTATTATGCTATTTGAAGTGGCTGCAAAGTACTCCAGGATACCCACCCCATAAGGTAAATAAGCTTGAGGTATAAAAAGTGAGAACTGAATTGACCTTTACAGCTACTGACGGGGCCGTGGTTTGGCTGAAAGTCAGATTACTGCCACTGCCGCTCAGGTGAATTGCAAGCCTACCCACACAGAGTTCCTCATGCAAATCCAAATAAGTGCATCTCTCCCAATATTATTGGGTGGGAAGGTAATAGCGGATGCTCACAGTTTTCATAAGCTGAAACATCAGCTGACTGCCATCCCTCTGTTACTCCTATTTTACCTTTAGAAAACTTTAAAATTACAGGATTTCTATAGGAAAACCTCAGTCCCAATTTTTCTTGCTCATCTCTCCTGCCCCATCTAAGCAGAGATCAGGTGCAGCATGTGCCTGACATCCACCTGGATTTCTGGGTTCTGGTCATTACCCTAGGCCAGATGTTTCCCTGGTGTAAGCCCACCCCTGGCAGGGCCTAGGATCTGGTAGTGGGGGAGGAGAGTTAGCCACTGCTGCAGGCTGCTGTTCAGCCTGAAGATATCTAAGGGACCTACTTTTTTAGCCTCCACGGCCTTGCTTCTCGCCCCTGTCAGATTGTCTGATCTAAGGGGGTCAGGTGCAATACCTAATGCCAGCTTCTTCCAGCGCTCTTCCAGATTGGCACCCGCCTGGTGCACCTGCTGAAAAATTAGGCAGAGGCCCCATTTGGAGCTTCTCCATAATTGTGCCTGCTCCAGGTGCAAGCTCTCTGTACCACTAATGGGATTCCCAGGAATTCCCTGGGCAATGTAAATAGTCATGATGCGGAGATGCCGGTGTTGGACTGGGGTGGACAAAATTGAGAGGTCGCACAACACCAGGTTATAGTCCAACAGTTTTATTTTAAATCACAAGCTTTCGGAGTTACAACTCGTAACTCCGAAAACTTGTGATTTAAAATAAAACTGTTGGACTATAACCTGGTGTTGTGCGACCTCTCAATGTAAATAGGGCAGAGTCTCATGTGTCTATGCCTCTTTTTCCTGTGCTTTGCCCTTGGGAACTGAGCACTCCCCAGGTGCAAAGCAGAGACACTGATGCTAAATATACCAGTGGTGGAACCGATGGTACAAAGTCTTACCTACTAGATGGTTTAAAAAATTAGAAAAAAAGTGTAAAATCACACTTATAATTGGTCCTTTTTGCATTTTAAATGCTCCTTCAGCTCCCGGGCACTCATAGATGTCTGTTGTGTTTGGACATTAATCCATTTTGAACCTGCACAAATGGCTCCAAATCATGTTATTTTTTAATGGAACATGATCTGGAGGAAAGGTAGTTCATTCTGTGCTGAAACAGTACCTGGCAGAGGTGTGGGCTCCTCTTCCTGTAGGAGCTGGGTTAGGGAGGTGGGGCCTGCAGGAGTGGACATTTGGTGGCGTGGGGGCCCACCCAATGGAGAATCTAGAAAGCCAGAAATGCCAGCAGTAGCTGGCTGGCCTGGGAGGACAAGTCTCCCTTGGAAGAAAAGGCTGGTTGTCCAAGGAGCCCTCTTTTTTGGCCTTGCTATTTTCAGGAGTCCAAGCTCCAATCCCAAACTGGACTCCAAAGTGGGCCCCACTTCTAATGGAATCAGTAAGGTACTCCTGGTGAGAACAGGTGTACCTTCGGGGATTATACGGCATCTTAGGGAGTCCCTTACATCGATGGCCTTGTAGAGGCTAGGGGTGGGGGGAGACTCCGCCCTCACAAAGGCATCATGGAATCTCGCACTTAAGGCCTGGATCTGACCTAACTGGATCCTGACTCAATCTGTTCCAGTGGGCTCCCAATGGATTTACAATATGAGTCCTTCAAAACAGTTTTGCGATTTCAGGTCATTTTGATGCATTTCAGTTTCTATTTATGAGATTTAAATTTTTGTCACCTTCCCTCGTGTAAGTTTTTTTTTGTGAATGTTGTGTTTATCACAGGTACAGCATAGTTAAGTCCAGAGTAAAACTATTCTGCCCCAATAAAGGAGTAAAATTTCTGTTTCTGTGCTCTCAGTCCCTCCAAAGAGCATAACATGGAATTGCATGTGGCTAGACTGTGACTTTCAGTCCATTATAATTAATGAGCTGAAAATTACAAGCTGGAGTTGTGTATCTTTGCAATCTGCAGTTCCAACATGAGTGCAGAAGCATTATTTTTATCTCAATGTGCTTCATTTCAAATCTTAGAAGAGCACCACCTACTGCAATAGTGCGGCATTGTTCCACATCCCATACCACCTATCTGAGCACTTGCTAATGCATTTGCACCAGATTCCTGTGTATCATTATAAAGAGGTTCAACGAAAAGTAAAATGCTGCAGATGTTGGAAATCTGAAACAGGAACAGAAAATGCTGGAAACACTCAGCTTGCCAGGCAGCATCTGTGGAGAGAACAGATATATTTCAGGTATGGACCCGTCATCAGAATTGGAAGATACTATCGATGAACAGTATGTAAAAAGGAGTTGAATAAAGGGTACGTGTAGGGAAAAACGCACACACACACATTTGACAGAGTAGACTTTCATCCTATCATTCTAGTTTGGGTTTCTGCCCAGGTCCCAGGTGAAAAGGCCAATGTCTTAATAAAAGAGAGGAATGATGCAGACATTGTAGTTAAGGAGGAGTAGTGTGAAATATTAGATGAGATAAACATAGTGAGAGAGGAAATATTAAGGTGTTTAGCATCTTTGAAAGTAGATATATCACTAGGCCCGGATGAAATGTATCCCAGGCTGTTAAGAGAAGCAAGAGAGGAAATAGCAGAGGCTCTGACCATCATTTTCCAATCCTCTCTGGCTACAGGTGTGGTGCCGGAGGACTGGGGGACTGCTAACGTTGTACCGTTGTTTAAAAAGGGAGAAAGGGATAGACCGAGTAATTAAAGGCCAGTCAGCCTAACTTTGGTGGTGAGAAAATTATTGGAAAAAGTTCTGAGGGGCAGAGTAAACCATCATTTAGAAAGACACGGATTAATCAAAGACAGTCAGCATGGATTTGTTAAAGGAAGGTCATGTTTGACTAACTTGCTTGAATTTTTTGAGGAGGGACCAAGGAGGGTCAATGAGAGTAGCTCGTTTGGTGTCGTCTACATGGATTTTAGCAAGGCTTTTGATAAGATCCCACATGGCAGACTGGTCAGAAAAATAAAAGCCCATGGGATACAAGGGGAAGTGGCAAGTTGGATCCAAAATTGGCTCAGTGGCAAGAAGCAAACAGTAATGGTCGACGGGTGTTTTTGTGACTGGAAGGCTGTTTCCAGTGGGGTTCCGCAGGGCTCAGTACTAGGTCCCTTGCTTTTTGTGGTATATATCAATGGTTTAGACTTCAATGTAGGTGGCATGATTAAGAAGTTTGCAGATGATATGAAAATTGGCCATGTGGTTGATAGTGAGGAAGAAAGCTGTAGACTGCAGGAAGTTATCAGTGGACTGGTCAGGTGGGCAGAACAGTGGCAAATGGAATTCAATCGGGAGAAGTGTGAGGTAATGCATTTGGGGAGGGCAAACAAGGTAAAGGAATACACAATAAATGATCAGATACTGAGAAATGTAGAGGAACAGAGGGACCTTGGAGTGTATGACAGGTTATGAAGGTAGCAGGACAGGTAGATAAGGTGGTTAAGAAGGCATACGGGATACTTGCCTTTATTAGCCGAGGCATAGAATATAAGAGCAGGGAGGTTATGCTAGAACTATGTAAAACACTAGTTAGGCCACAGCTAGAGTACTGCATACAGTTCTGGTCACCACATTACAGGAAAGATGTGATTGCACTAGAGAGGGTACAAAGGGAAGATTTACGAGGATGTTGCCAGGACTGGAGAATTTTAGCTATGAGGAAAGATTGGATAGGCTGAGGTTGTTTTCTTTGGAACAGAGGAGGCTGAGGTGAGACTTAATTGAGGTGTATAAAATTATGAGGGGCCTAGATAGAGTGGATAGGAAGCACCTATTTCCCTTAGCAGAGAGGACAATAACCAGGGAGCATAGATTTAAAGTAATTGGTAGAAGGATTAGAGGGGAGTTGAGGTGAAATGTTTTCACCCAGAGGGTGGTGGGGGTCTGGAACTTACTGCCTGAAAGGGTGGTAGAGGCAGAAACCCTCATCACATTTAAAAAGTAATTGGATATGCAGTTGATATGCTGTAACCTACGAACTACGGACCAGGAGCTGGAAAGTGGGATTAGGCTAGATCGTTTTTTTTTGGCCAGCACAGACATGATGGGCTGAATGGTCTCCTTCTGTGCCATAAATGTCTATGATTCTACAGCCCTCTGTAATATCCAGTTCCTCCATCAGTTTTTTCAGTCCCAGAGTGATTTGCTTTCCAAAAGTAGGTCTCATTTTATAGGAACAGGTGTAATATAGTTCACTTTGGCAACTTTGCTTCTACATTCCTTGTTATTTCTTTGCTATTTTTAACACGTTCTTTTTATCTAAGCTTTTAAATGGGTTGCACAAAACACTTAACTGAGTATTTCATGCTTTACTGTGAACATTTTGTGCTGTGCGAAGCACTCAGAAATCTCTCTTTTACTTTGTTATTCTTTCTGAATTCAACACACTTAATTCATTCACCTTTAAGTAAAGCATTACTCATTCGTAACTAAAAGTGGTTGTTTTATCTCAGAATTCATTTCATTAGTTTTCATTCAAATTTTTAAAGTTCAACTTGCTCTTTCAAGATTCTACTTACATTACTTTCCATCAATTTACTTTGATTTTTTTCAGCACTTGTATTATTCTATTCCCATTTTGTTTCTTGTAGGTCTTGCATTATATCAATCAAGTTTCATTTGCCAGATCTTGCTCGTCAACCCTTTCCAATCCATTATATCTGTCCTCTTGTTCTCTATCTTTTCGGTGTGGTTTCTGACTGTTTATTCTTACATTTTGCTTGTTAATAGTTTCTTATCGTCCCAGCTTTCCCCACCATCTTTAATACTTAATTAACATCAACAGTTTCTTCCAATTTTCCCATTAAAACTTCAGTCTGCAGACTCCCCAAATGGTTCAGTGAGCTTATCCAATGCATAGCTGATCCATAGAATCACAGAAATTTACAGCACAGAAGGAGGCCATTTCGGCCCATCGTGTCCGCGCCGGCCGACAAAGAGCTATCCAGCCTAATCCCACTTCCCAGCTCTTGGTCTGTAGCCCTGTAGGTTACGGCACTTCAAGTGCACATCCAAGCACTTTTTAAATGTGGTGAGGGTTTCTGCCTCTACCACCCTTTCAGGCAGTGAGCTCCAGATCCCCATGAAGAAATTTCCCCTCATTACCCCTCTAAACCTCCTACCAATTACTTTAAATCTATGCCCCCTGGTTGTTGACCCCTCTGCTAAGGGAAATAGCTGCTTCCTATCCACTCTATCTAGGCTCCTCATAATTTTATACACCTCAATAAGGTCTCCGCTCAGCCTCCTCTGTTCCAAAGAAAACAAACCCAGCCTATCCAATCTTTCCTCGTAGCTAAAATTCTCCAGTCCAGGCAACATCCTCGTGAATCTCCTCTGTACCCTCTCTTGTGCAATCACATCTTTCCTGTAATGTGGTGACCAGAACTGCACGCAGTACTCTAGCTGTGGCCTAACTAGTGTTTTATACAGTTCAAGCATAACCTCCCTGCTCTTGTGTTCTATGCCTCGGCTAATAAAGGCAAGTATTCCGTATGCATTCTTAACCATCTTATCTACTTGGCCTGCTGCCTTCAGGGATCTGTGGACCTGCACTCCAAGGTCCCTTTGTCCCTCTACACTTCTCACTGTCCTACCATTTAATGTGTATTCCCTTGCCTTGTTAGCCCTCCCCAAATGCATTACCTCACATTTCTCTGGATTGAATTCCATTTGCCACTGTTCTGCCCACCTGACCAGTTCATTGATATCTTCTTGCGGTCTACAGCTTTCTTCTTCGTTATCAACCACACAGACGGTTTTAATATCATCTGCAAACTTCTTAATCATACCCCCTACATTCAAGTCTAAATCATTGATATATACCACAAAAAGCAAGGGACCTAGTACTGAGCCCTGCGGAACCCCACTGGAAACAGCCTTCCAGTCACAAAAACACCCATCAACCATTACCCTTTGCTTCCTGCCTCTGAGCCAATTTTGGATCCAACTTGCCACTTTGCCCTGGATCCCATGGGCTTTCACTTTCGTGACCAGTCTGCCATGTGGGACCTTATCAAAAGCCTTGCTAAAATCCATATACACTACATCAAATGCACTACCCTCATTGACCCTCCTTGTTACCTCCTCAAAAAATTCAAGCAAGTTAGTCAGACACAATCTTCCCTTAACAAATCCATGCTGACTGTCCTTGATTAATTCGTGTCTTTCTAAATGAAGAATTATCCTGTCCCTCAGAACTTTTTCCAATAATTTTCCCACCACCGAGGTTAGGCTGACTGGCCTGTAATTACTCGGTCTAACCCTTTCTCCTTTTTTAAACAAAGGTACAATGTTAGCAGTCCTCCAGTACCATACCTGTAGCCAGAGAGAATTGGAAAATGATGGTCAGATCCTCTGCTATTTCCTCTTTTGCTTCTCTTAACAACCTGGGATACATTTCATCCAGGCCTGGGGATTTATCCACTTTCAAAGCTGCTAAGCCCTTTAATACTTCCTCTCTCACTATGTTTATTTCATCTAATATTTCACACTCCTCCTCCCTGATTGCAATGTCTGCATCGCCCCTCTCTTTTGTGAAAACAGACGCAAAGTATTCATTAAGAACCATACCCATGTCTTCCACCTCCACACACAGATTACCTTTATGGTCTCTAATAGGCCCTACTCTTTCTTTAGTTATCCTCTTGCTCTTAATGTACTTATAAAACATAGAGACCAGGAAGATCCCAGATTCAATCCCCAGATTGTGTTGAGTTGGCTGATATCAGACAGAGTAGGAATGAGACTCAAGTGAGCATGTGAGGGGTCAGGAATGGTAATAAAAATTTAAATAAAATGAAACGTTTCCACATGCTCACATTTATGGGGCACAATAGAGATGAAAATTAATCCCAATCTGTTATTGGTGGTGTTATGTTGGTAAATGTGGCAGTCTTTTTGCGCACAAGACCTCAAAAACAGCAATGAGATGAATGACAGTTTAATCTGATTTTGATGTTGTTGGTTGAAAACCACCGGAACATACAAATATGGCCTCAGGTTGAACGCTTCATCAGAAGGACATACCTCCACTTCCTTCAGTACTGCACTGAAGTGCCAGTCTAGATTACATGCTCATGTCCTGGAATGATTGCTTGAACCAATAACCATTGGCCTCAGAGAAAATTAAATCCCATGGTGAGAAGGCAAGAAAGTACACCTGCGATCAAACAAAAAGGAACATCCTTGATGGGTCAATTGGACTTTTCCTTTTCCTTTTCCTAAAATTTCCTCTGTTTCTCTCTCCTTATCTGTGCTGGGTGACCTATGATTGGAGATGCAGAGACACATGGAGCAGCAGGTTTCCTGAAGATAACAGGTACAGAAAGGGTGGGCTATAAGTGACACCATAACCATATTATGAGCATCAGTGAGGAAAAGCAGTGTGTATTTGTATTAATTATGTCCTGATATCACACTACTGGTGATCCACAACTGTGATGGTTGGGTTTTAATTTAAAATAAGTTTGAGATGAATACTTCACGGTTTTCAGTTTACTACAGCTGAAACTTTATTGAAAGTGTTACAAAATGCATGTTTTCTGAATCAATAGTAACTCATTTAGTCAAGATTAATTTATCACTGTCATATGTTTCAGCCAGTAGCTCAGTTAGTAGCACCCTTGTCTCTGAGTCATGAAGGTTGTGGGTTCACTGTTCCACTCCAGGACTTGAAAACAAAAATCTAGGCTGACACTGCAGTGCAGTACCGAGGGAGTGCTGCACTGTCAGAGGTGCCATCTTTCGGATGAGACGTTAAACCGAGGCCCCATCTGCTCTCAGGTGGATGTAAAAGATCCCATGGCACTATTTCAAAGAACAGGGGGAGTTATCCTCGGTGTCCTGGACAATATATATTCCTCAACCAACATCACTAAAGCAGATTATCCAGTCATTATCACATTGCTGTTTGTGGGAGCTTGCTGTGCGCAAATTGGCTGCTACGTTTCCTACATTACAACAGTGACTACACTTCAAAAGCACTTCATTGGCTGTAAAGTGCTTTGGGATGTCCGGTGCTCGTTAAAGTCACTATATAAATGCAAGTCTTTCTTTTTCTTTTTATTGCGCCTTAAGTATATACATGGACAATACTTTACACGTTTAACAAGGTGCTTAGGAAGATGTTTGTAAATCACATTCTCTATTAAAACTGATACACAAAAGGCAAATAATTCACATTTGCCATCTGACAGGTCAAGTAATGTTCAAAGGGTGACATCATCAGAAACCCATTTAATGATCAAACAGTGAGTGAATAGGGCCATCCTTGATGATTTTGACAATTTATTTTTGTTTAAACACTGAACGGAAAGGGCACTACTGAGGGCTTAAATGAATTAATGAGCCGTTGGAATAAGGGAATTGAATTAACATGCACAGATAAAACTGAATCACATAGGTTAATGATGGTGTCAACTGAAGTTAATCCAGCTTTCTTCCACTGACAGAATAAGTAAACCCTTCAAGTGAGTACCCTAGTGATGTCATGAGGGCTCACAATTAAAAATATTCAAAAAATCAACAGGAAACAGCTGTTCAAATTAAATATAATTTTCTCTGATTGATTTATTTTTAATGTATGTATGCAGGGGAGAGGGAAGGAAGTCAGAAGTCCCAATGGTGAAGCTCCTAGACTAGGCCTATATTCTCTAGAGTTTAGAAGAATGAGAGGTGATCTCATTGAAACATACAAAATTCTTACAGGACTTGACAGGGTAGATGCAGGGAGGATGTTTCCCCTGGCTGGGGAGTCTAGAACCAGGAGTCGCAGTCTCAGAATACGGGGTCGGCCATTTAGGACTGAGATGAGGAAACATTTCTTTACTCAGAGGGTGGTGAATCTTTGGAATTCTCTACCCCAGAGGGCTGTGGAGGCTCAGTCGTTGAGTATATTCAAAAATGAGAAGTCGCACAACACCAGGTTATAGTCCAACAGTTTTATTTAAAATTATGAGCTTTCGGAGCTGCTGCCCCTTCGTCAGGTAGAGGTACAGTGAGGGAATCTAATACACAGTATATATACACAGAGAGCGACTTGTCTGCTCTGTGTATATATACTGTGTATTAGATTCCCTCACTGTACCTCTACCTGACGAAGGGCAGCAGCTCCGAAAGCTCGTAATTTTAAATAAAACTGTTGGACTATAACCTGGTGTTGTGCGACTTCTCATTTTTGTCCACCCCAGTCCAACACCGGCATCTCCGCATCATGAGTATATTCAAGACAGAGATCGATAGATTTTTGAATATTAAGGGAATCAAGGGATATGGCGATAGTGCAGGAAAGTGGAGTTGAGGTCGAAGATCAGCCATGATCTTCTTGAATGGCGGAGCAGGCTCGAAGGGCCAAATGGTCTACTCCTGCTCCTACTTCTTATGTTCTTATGATATATATTAATGACTTGGACTTGGGTGTACAGGGCACAATTTCAAAATTTGCAGATGACACAAAACTTGGAAGTATAGTGAACAGGATAGTGATAGACTTCAAGAGGACATAAACAGGCTGGTGGAATGGGCGGACACGTGGCAGATGAAATTTAACGCAGAAAAGTGTGAAGTGATACATTTTGGTAGGAAGAATGAGGAGAGGCAATAAAGGGTACGTTACTTAAGGGGGTGCATGAACAGAGAGACGTGTGCACAAATTGTTGAAGGTGGCAGGGCAGGTTGAGAAAGCGGTTAAAAAAGCATATGGGATCCTGGGCTTCATAAATAGAAATGAGAAGTCGCACAACACCAGGTTATAGTCCAACAGTTTTATTTGAAATCACAAGCTTTCGGAGCTTGTGATTTCAAATAAAACTGTTGGACTATAACCTGGTGTTGTGCGACTTCTCATTTTTGTCCACCCCAGTCCAACATCGGCATCTCCGCTTCATAAATAGAGGCATAGAGTACAAAAGCAAGGAAGTTATGATGAACCTTTATAAAACATTGGTTTGGCCTCAACTGGAGTATTGTGTCCAATTCTGGGCACCGCACTTTAGGAAGGATGTAAAGGCCATAGAGAGGGTGCAGAAAAGATTTATGAGAATGATTCCAGCGATGAGGGACTTCAGGTGCGTGGATAGACTGGAGAAGCTGGGTTTGTTCTCCTTAGAGCAGAGAAGCTTGAGAGGAGATTTGATAGGAGGTGTTCAAAATCATGACAGGTCTGGCCAGAGTAGATAGAGAGAAACTGTTCCCATTGGTGGAAGGGTCGAGAACCAGAAGACACAGATTTAAGGTGATTGGCAGAAGAACCAAGGGCGACATGAGGAAAATCTTTTTTACGCAGCGAGTGGTTATTATCTGGAATGCACTGCCTGAAAGGGTGGTGCAGGTAGATTCAATCGTGGCTTTCAAAAGGGAATTGGATAAGTACCTGAAGGAAGAAAATTTGCAGGGCTACGGGGAACGGGCGGGGGAGTGATACTAGCTGAAGTGCTCTTGCAGAGAGCTGGCACCGGCTAAACGGGCCAAATGGCCTCCTTCAGTGCTGTAACCATTCTATGATTCTGTTGTGAGCTGCATTCACTGCTGCAGTTGATTCTGTGCTGCTGTTGACACCAGCCTCTGATTCAGATTACCTTGTTTTTTTTTTACTTTCCTGCTGCCAGTCATTATCCCACACAGCTTTTTCAAATTACTCAGACAAACTTCAACAGTTGAGTCATGCCCATTCTACCTCAGAATTGCTTTTATCCTCCAGCCCAATATTAACTCAGACATTAGAAATGAGTATTCATGGAACATTTACTGCAAGCTCAGAAGATTTCAGCAATTGCTTCATTATAGGAAATATTTTTCTGTTTTTCATTAGTATATGTGGAATTTCATTTCAAATCTCACGTCTTAAGGTAATATATCATGCTATTAGTCAACTTTTTTTATCTCTCCACCCAGTTCATATATTTAAAAAACATCTTTAGTGACAACAATTCTTTTCTGGCAGTTCAGATTAAATATTAATTATGACATGCCTAATGAGTTTTGAACATTCCTATTAAGAAGCAGCTCATTCAGAATGTCAATGCTATCAGATAGCAGAATACAAAAGAATAAATCCACTGCTGCCAAAGAGAATGCCAACACCAGCCATTTAAGAAAAAGAAAATATTTGACTTGACAGCCTTCAGATTTCTTTCTTGGGAACGGTGTGATAAATTGTATGGCAACAACGATAATGTCAGTCATGTGTATTCAGTTGAATTAATATTCAAAACAATTAGCTGCAAGCAGAGTAGCATGAGTAATTGTCCAAGCATTTTTTTTTTTAATTTCTTAGAGGAAGTATCTATGGGGGAAGGTTTGTTCTGGTTGCTATGTGTAGTGACATCATCAACACATTCTTTTTGAATGCAGTTACACATAGTGGGGAATTTTAACCCCCAAGAACAGGTGGGTTGGGGTCAGGTGGGAAGTAAAAAATTGTAGAAAATTGAAGCGTGACTGCAACTCGGCACCAACGCGCCCACTTCTGGGTTTAACTGAGGCGCATTTAGCTGCATGCGAGTAATCTAATCGCGGAGTCTTCTCATTGTTCAATATTTTATGAAATAAAGTTAGCATGTGTGTCAGAGATATTTTTAATTCTGTCACCAGCTATTTACTAGTTCCAAGTCTCCCCATCTCCGATTGAGAGGGACGTAGATATGTCACTTATCTCCATGACCTCCTCCTCTGCATTTGTAAGCTGCACAAGTTGCGGCGGGCCACTTCCAGTCCTCTCCCCCTCCCTTGCGTTTTGCGCTCTCTTCTCCTACAAGGAGTGAAAGAACAGACCTGTGAGTGACTGAAGGTCAGGTAATCACCTGATGGATGCAGTGCATTCGGTGAGGGTGAGCCAAACATTGCATAAGGTTTGGGTTGAGTGGCAGCGGTGGATGGATACATGGGGAGGTGAGGAATTGCATAGAAAGTAATGGCTGGGTGCTGCTGAAACTTAAGTGGGTGTGAGGAGTGATGTGACAAAGCACGCTTGGCAAGACTGAGTGAGAGGATGGAAGGCATTTACACCACAGGATGTAGGTGAATCTGCAAATGTACTCATTTCCTGACCTGGTTAGGTTATTAAACCGCTTCTGCACTGCATCCAAGACCGGGTCACAATGTTCCTGCTGCTCACCTCCTCAGCCACCTCTAACCATGCATTCTTCGTGACAGCAGCAGGTTTATTCCTCGCATTGCTGGGGAAAGTATGTCCCTCCTGCTCCTGACTGCGCCCAGTGGTAATTCAAGGGAAGCATCATTGAATCTGGGTGCTGCCCTTGCTCTTCGTGAATCCATCCTAAACACCTCCTGGCTCCTCCAAATTCCATTTCTGCATTGTCCCTTTAAATATTGGACTTCATTGCGTGTGCGCATCACGCCCGTTGCATAGCTTGGAGACGCGAAACCTGGAAGGAAAAATTTAATGATTCAATCAAGTTGAAATTGGAGAATCCGACCTGTTAACTTTACTTCCAAGTTTCGCGCATGCAATCCCCCATCCCCACTCAGAACCTGCCTTTGCATTAATATCGGGGCCATAGTGTGCAGAGAAATTCTTCTCACCATGTAACTACTGTAGCAAGATGTTGGGCTTCGGTACTCAAAAGTTGGCACTGGACTTCCTTGCATGTGTGTCTGAAGTTAGTCTTTTTAGAGCTGTGGGCCAATTTGTATTAGTATGCAAGAGGGTATGCAATTTCCAGGCCAGTGATAGGTCAGGAAGTGAGTGGTTTGTAAGCACATAATTAACATCATTGCACAATGGGAATCATTAGGGATTTTTCAAATATCATCCCAGTTGCCCAACCTGTGGTTTGCCAACTTTTCAAGGTGGGTGAGAAAGGTTTTTGATGATCTGTATTTCTCCATTAGACATAGATCTTAGAAAGGAAGTGAGTGAAAGAGAATTCTTGTTACTCTTGCGAAAATTATGACAATTATGGCTGTCTCTTTATGTTAGAGTAAGAAATAGGCACATGGCAAAGGTCTGTGTCTCTAATGCCTTACAAATGTTGTGTAATAATCATCTTCCATTTGAACGCCCTCTTACTCCAATCTCAAGATCGCGCCGATTCACCGCACAACACTCCTCAAATAGGACACAAGTAAATTTATTTTCTCCTATGTACTATCTTTAGATACATAATTTCTGTCTGGTTATTTTAATGTAGCCATTAACCCACACAGAGTACATTAAAGGTAAATGGGAAAATGTGCTTTGTGGCACCTCTCTCCTGCTTAAAATAATGTCTGTTTTCCTGTAATGTTTTTTAAAAATTAGGGTCATTGTAATTATTCAAAAACTGTTAATGATGCTGACTTCAGTTTGTTCTGACAATGTGTAAATTTTCTTTCCTTTTGTTTGAAGTTTATATTATATATTTGCCATCACTTTTGCTTTACCTGTCAAACAGGACACAATAGAAAGAGAATTGTCAGTGGTGTCAATGTTTGCATCTTACTAGAGTATGGCAGCTAAAAGCAAGGCCGCTAATGGTGGAGCGAAGGGAAGGGGGGATGCACAAGAGGCAGGAGTCAGAAGAACAGAGAGTCGGGTGGGTGGGGAGGGCGGGAGTTTTAGAGGAGGTTACAGAGGTAGGGAAAGGCGAGGCCATGGAGAGATTTAAACAGAATGATGAGAATGTTACATTTGAGGCATTGGGAGATCAGGAGCCAAATAGGTCAGCGAGGATAGGGAGTGAGCGTGACCTGGTGTGGCATAGGACACAGGCAGCACGGCTTTTGATGAGATAATGTTTACAAAGGATGGAGATTGGGAGTCAGCCAGGACAGCATTGGATTCATTGGGCTGGATTTTCATTGACCCGTGGAGGCGGGTTTGGAGGCGTGTGGGGGGTTAAAATTGCAAAAACTGGCGGGCGGGCACAAGTCCGCCTCCACGCAATTTTCATTAAATCGTGTCTGCTGGTCCCGACTCCGTCCCGCCTTTAAGAGGTGGGATAGGCTGTTAAGGCCCTTAACAAGCACTAAATTGGCTCTATAATGCCATTTTGAAAGGCCTTTGTGATTTTAACCCTTGTTCTACGTGAAGCACGCCTGTTCTGAACCACAAATGTGAAAGCTGGCGGGAGCACATAGCTGACTATCAGCTACAGGTCCACTATTACAACGGAGATGTGATGAAGGTAGTAGTAGTATTAGGTCTGAAAGTCGCCTCTGATGCTGCTGCATTGAAGGTCTTCGGAGACTGCCTGGCCTTTGCTGTGAGCGGACCTGGATGCATCTCTCTGCATCTCTCTCTCTCTCTCTCTCTCTCTCTGCATCTCTCTCTCTCTCTGCATCTCTCTTTCTCTCTCTCTCTCTCTGCATCTCTCTCTCCCTCTGCATCTCTCTCTCCCTCTGCATCTCTCTCTCTCTGGTCCTCTCACAGCAAAGGCCAGGCAGTCTCTGACCTTCAATGCATCAGCAATGATGACATCATCAGAGGCGACTTTCAGACTGAAACCACTAATTGGTTCATGGGTTCCCACATGCTGGAACTCAATTGCCCAATTAGGTGAAAATTGCATCAATCTCCCACATCCAATTGCAGTTGGGTGGATAACACAAAATGCGGATGACACGACCCCAACCCGCCCCGTATCAAAATCCAGCCCATTAAGTCTGGCGGTAAGAAATGCATGAATGAGATTTTCGGTGGCAGATAAGCTGAAGTAAGGGTGGAGGCAGGCAATGTGACAGAGGTAGATGGAGATGGTCTTTTTGCTGTGAGGGGTTGAAAGCTCAGCTCAGGATCGTACAGGGCACTGAATTTGTGAACAATTTGATTCAACCTAAGACAATGGCCAGGGAGGTCAGTGGCAAGGGTACAGAGTTTGTGGCAAATGTTGAATGGGATGGCTTTGGTCTTCCCGATGTTTAATTGAAGGAAATTGCAGCTCATCCAAGATTTAATATAGGACAAGCTGAATGACAGCACAGACGCAGTGAAGGGGTTGAGGTGAAGAAGTAGAGCTAGATATCGTCAGCATTCATGTGGAAGCTGACCCTATGGGGTAGATTTTCAACTTGCTGCCTGGGCATAAAACTGACATTGCGGATTGGCCACCTTTATAGAAACTGCCCAATTTGCATTAAATGAAAATTGAGTGGTTTCTATAATGAGCTTGATGGGTCGATCTGCAATGGCAATTTTATGCCCAGGCGGCAGGTTGAAAATCTCCACTCATCTTTGCAGATGATGTCATCAAGGGGAACTATGCAGCTGAGGAAGAGAAGGGGCCTGAAAATGAATCCTTGGGGGACACCAGAGGTGACAGTTTGGGGTTAAGAGAAGCCATTGCTGGAGATACCCTGGCTACAATTGGATAGGTAAAATTGGAATCAAGCAAGCAGTCCCATCGAGCTGGACAATGGAGGAGAGGCACTGGAGGAGGATGAAATGTCAAAGCCTGCAGGAAATCGTGGATGATGAGGAGGGATAATGGACCCTAATCACAGTCACAGGAAATGTCAGTTAGGACCGTTTCAATCCTGTGGGAAGGGCAGAAACCTGATCGGAAGGATTCAAAGATGCAGTTGCGAGAGAGAATGGCATGGATCTGGGAGGCAACAATATGTACAAGAACTTTGGAGAGGAGCGGGAGGTTCGAGATGGGCCTGTAGTGGGCAGTAAATTGGCTTATAGTACAGATGAACACTGTGAGCCTGGAATTTCTGGCCCTTATGGTTGATTGATGCCAAAGTCACAGTAGAAGTGTGTCGGAAGGGTCACAGATTTTCAGCCCCAGTAGAATACTCTGATGTTAAACAGTGGCATTCCTGAGTTTAACCCTTAAATTATGAGAAACACAAAACATGCAGCCAAGAGATCAGACCGACATTTTTGAGATTATAGTCAGCAGAAAATAGAAGAACTAGACTTTCAGTCAACCAACGTACATTTTCTTTGATTGTTAAAAGCTCTGACAGGTGCACTGGGATCCAAGGAATTATCAGAGGTTTATATGTGAAATTAAAGAGACAGTCTTTAACACGGAAGTTTTATAGATTAAAGATATAGGGGGAAAAATTCAGTTGGTTGCGCCTCCCGTTAGCGCCTTAAGAGGGCGCTAATGGGGCGCAAAGCATCTAGCGCCCAGGCGCGGCGAAGTTTGCGCCGCTCGCGAAATTAACTAGACATTTTGCGGCGGCGCTAAACACTACCGCCACGATCTCCTGCGCCGGCAGATCATGACATCAGTCGAATGCGCAACGCCCCAGTATCGCCCCGGAGCGGATATTGAGTGGCGCCCCCTGCCTTACCGCCTGACGCTAGCAACGACAGTTTGAGTGGAGTGTTCTGCAGTCATGAAGGGAAAGGGGGAGCGCTATTTAAAGGTGACCGCTTCCTGCCTTTTATTGTTGGTGCCATTTTTGAACTACGCATTCTGAGAGAGAGAGAGAGAGAGAGACTTCTGGAGAGTTTCAACATTGTGTGAAGGAGTTTTGGGTACTGAGCAGCACTTTGCAGGTTCATTTTGATTTGCCATTCCTTGTATCGATTTAGAAGAGACTGTGGGGGCTGCACTCTGAGCTCTTTGCCTGGTACTCTCCATTGTTCTTTCCAGCAGATTTGATGTGCCGGTCTCTCCAGGCCAAGATTCAAGGCTGCAATTAGCAGGATGAGGATGGAAAGTGAGAGTAACCATCCCCTTTAAGAACTGGCCCGCGCCATTGTGTGTGTGTTCCATTGCTGACTGACATTACATGAGCTTCGCCAGCGCTCTGAGGTAGCGCCTCGCTCCTCGGCCTTTGCGCCTTAAGACAGGTGTGAAGCGCCTGATTTAGCGCTCCAATCACCTCCAGGGGCGATAAAAGTCAAGTTTGCAGTCGGTGGCGATAATTAGTGCCAGGCGTTAATCTTTGCGCCCGGTCGATAATTGCGCCCCAAATGGGGCGATACTGAATTTCTCCCCCATAGGGTTAAACATTCGGTTACATAGCGCCCGTTGTTTGGGCGCTATAGGTGCAGAATTGGCTCGAAATGGCATCTGAGCAGCGCACGCACACTACTGATGCGGGCCACTCCGGACACCATTTTGGTAAGGACATTACTGTCAGTGCTGGGAGCATATGCCGTAAGTATGCAGAGTAGGCAGATCGTGTATAAAATTGAGGAGCCTAGATAGAGTGGATAGGAAGGACCTAGTTCCCTTAGCAGAGAGGTCAATAACCAGGGGGCATAGATTTAAAGTAATTGGTAGAAGGATTAGAGGGAAGTTGAGGTGAACTTTTTTCACCCAGAGGGTGGTGGGGGTCTGGAACTCACTGCTTGAAAGGATGGTAGAGACAGAAATCCTCATTGCATTTAAAAAGTACTTGGATTTGCACTTGAAGTGTCGTAACCTACAGGGCGACGGACCAAGTGCTGGAAAGTGGGATTAGGCTGGATAGCTCTTTTTCGGCCAGCACAGACACGATGGGCCAAATGGCCTCCATCTGTGCTGTAAATTTCTATGATTCTATCGTGACGTCAATCAGAGTGTGACACTGATTTGACGCCATCGCTGCCATTTTCAACCTCAGCGCTGGAGCGAACGCCCTCTCTTAACCTTGCACAGCTGAACATGCGTTCAGCAGCAGGATGGACCCCCCCACCAGCGCAATTGAAAGGGAATCATCACCTACTTACAGGTTAGTTGCTGATTGATTTCTACTAGCTGTTGCTGAGTTTGTAGAAGTGGTTGGTGCTTTCTAGATTTCTTTAAATTTGCCTAAAGTCTACAAGGAGTGGTATGGCACATGCTCAAGGACTTGGTACTGACTTGCAAGGGGTCTGCTCAGAACAGTTGCATGGTTGCAGTAGTTTATATCCCACTTGGCCTGCAGCATGATGGGGAGAATGAGCAGAGACAACGCAGAGCAGGACAAGCTGCTAGAAGAGGCAGGAGGAGAAGGGGCAGAAGGGCTCTCAGCAGGAGGCCATATCCACCCAGGGTGTTCAGGGAGCAATTCTCCTACCTCAACGGTAGCATGTGGTTATGTTGCTGGACAACTAATCCAGAGGCCTGAACTAACAATCCAGAGACATGACTTCAAATGGAAGCTGTGAAACTTAAATTCAATTCAATAAATCTGGAATAAAAAGCTAATATCAGTAATGGTGACCATGAAACTATCAGATTGTCGTAAGAACCCATTTGGTTCACTAATGTCTTTTAGGGAAGGAAATCTGCTGCCCTTACCTAGTCTGGCCTATATGTGACTCCAGATTAACAGCAATGTGGTTGCCTCTGAAATGATCCAGCAATCCAACTCAAACCGCTCGGAAAAATAACAAGAATAAAACTGGACCGATCACCCGGCATCGACCAAGGCACCAATTTCGGACATGGCAAAGGCATGCCCAGCCCTGTCGACCCTGCAAAGTCCTCCTCACGAACATCTGGGGATTTGTGCCAAAATTGGGAGAGCTGTCCCACAGACTGATCAAGCAACAGCCTGACATACTCATTCTCACAGAATCATACCTTTCAGCCAATGTTCCAAACTCCTCCATCACCATCTCTGGGAATGTCCTGTCCCACCGGCAGGACAGAACCACCAGAGGTGGCAGCACAGTGGCATACAGTTGGGAGGGAGTGGCCGAGAGTCTTCAACATTAAATTCAGACCCCATGAAGTCTCATGGAATAAGGTGAAACATGGGCAAGGAAACCTCTTGCTGTTTACCACCAACTGCCCTCCCTCAGCTGATGAATCAGTACTCCTCCATGTTGAACATCACTTGGAAGGAGCACTGCAGGTAGCATTGGCACAGAATGTACTCTGGGTGGGGGACTTCAATGTCCATCACCAAGAGTGGTTCGGTAGCATCACTACTAACCGAGCTCGCCGAGTCCTGAAGGACATAACTGCCAGTCTGGGCCTGCTACAGGTGGTGAGAACCAACACGAGGGAAAAACCTACTTGACCTCGTCCTCACCAATCTACCTGTCGCAGATGCATCTGTCCATGACAGCATTGGCAGCAGTGAACACTGCACAGTCATTGTGGAGACGAAGTCCCGTCTTCACACTGAGAACACCCTCCATCGTGTTGTGTGGCACTACCACCGTGCTAAATGGGATAGATTCAGAACAGATCTGGCAGCTCCAAACTGGGCATCCATGAGGTGCTGTGGGCCATCAGCAGCAGCAGAATTGTATTTCACCACAATCTGTAACCTCATGGCCCGGCATATCCCTCACTCTACCATTACCACCAAGACAGGGGACCAACCCTGTTCAACAACGAGTGTAGAAGAGCATGCCAGGAGCAGCACCAGGCGTACCTAAAAATGCGGTGCCAACCTGGGGAAGCTGCAACACAGGACTACATGCATGCTAAAAAGCAAAAGCAGCATGCTATAGACAGGGCTAAGCGATCCCACAATCAACGGATCAGATCAAAGCTCTGCAGTCCTGCCACATCCAGTCGTGAATGGTGGTGGACCATTAAACAACTAACGGGAGGAGGAGGCTCGAAGAATATCCCCATCCTCAATGATGGTGGAGCCCAGCACATGAGTGCAAAAGACAAGGCTGAAGCGTTTGCAACCAACTTCAGCCAGAAGTGCCGAGTGGATGATCCATATCGGCCTACTCCCGAGGTCCCCACCATCACAGAAGCCAGTCTTCAGCCAATTCGATTTTCTCCACATGATATCAAGAAACGGCTGAGCGCACTGGATACAGCAAAGGCTATGGGCCCCGACAACATCCCGGCTATCGTGCAGAAGACTTGTGCTGCAGAACTAGCCACGCCTCTAGCCAAGCTGTTCCAAAACAGCTACAAAACTGGCATCTATCCGACAATGTGGAAAACTGCCCAGGTATGTCCTGTCCACAAAAAGCAGGACAAATCCAACTCGACCAATTACCGCCCCATCAGTCTACTCTCAATCATCAGCAAAGTGATGGAAGGTGTCATCGACAGTGCTATCAAGCGGCACTTACTCACCAATAACCTGCTCACTGATGCCCAGTTTGGGTTCCGACAAGACCACTCGGCTCCCGACCTCATTACAGCCTTTGTCCAAACATGGACAAAGGAGCTGAATTCAAGAGGTGAGGTGAGAGTGACTGCCCTTGACATCAAGGCAGCATTTGACTGAGTCTGGCATCAAGGAGCCCTAGTAAAACTGAAGTCAACGGGAATCATGGGGAAAACACTCCACTGGCTGGAGTCATACCTAGCACAAAGGAAGATGGTTGTGGTGGTTGAAGGTCAATCATCACAGCCCCAGGACATCGCTGTAGGAGTTCCTCAGGGCAGTGTCCTAGGCCCAACCATCTTCAGCTGCTTCATCAATGACCTTCCCTCCAACATAAGGTCAGAAATGGGGATGTTCGCTAATGACTGCACAGTGTTCAGCGCCATTCGCAACTCCACAGATAATAAAGCAGTCCATGCCTGCATGCAACAAGACTTGGATGACGTTCAGGCTTGGGCTGATAAGTGGCAGGTAACATTCGCACCACAGAAGTGCCAGGCAATGACTATCTCCAACAAGCGAGAGTCTAACCACCTCCCCTTGACATTCAATGGCATTACCATCGCCGAATCCCCCACTATCAACATCCTGGGGGTCACCATTAACCAGAAACTTAACTGGACCAGCCACATAAATACTGTGGCAACAAGAGCAGGTCAGAGGCTAGGTATTCTGCAGCGAGTGTCTCACCTCCTGACTCCCCAAAGCATTTCCACCATCTACAAGGCACAAGTAAGGAGTGTGATGGAATACTCTCCACTTGCCTGGATGAGTGCAGCTCCAACAACACTCAAGAAGCTCGACACCATCCAGGACAACGCAGCCCATTTGATTGGCACCCCATCCAACACCTTAAACATTCACTCCCTCCACCACCGGTGTACCGTGGCTGCAGTGTGTACCATCTACAAGATGCACTGCAGCAACTCGCCAAGGCTTCTTCGGCAGCACCTCCCAAACCCGCGACCTCTTCCACCTTGAAGGACAAGGGCAGCAGGAGCATGGGAGCACCACCACCTCCAAGTTCCCCTCCAAGTCACACACCATCCTGACTTAGAAGTATATCGCCGATCCTTCATCGTCGCTGGGTCAAAATCCTGGAACTCCCTACCTAACAGCACTGTGGAAGTACCATCACCACACGGACTGCAGCGGTTCAAGAAGGCGGCTCACCACCACCTTCTCAAGGGCAACTAGGGATGGGCAATAAATGCTGGCCTTGCCAACGACACCCTGATCCCATAAACGAATTTTTTTTAAATTCAATAAAGAATAGCCTGTTCCCTAGTTGGCTCCTCAACGTACTGGTCTAAAAAACCATCTCGTACACACTCCAGCAATTCATCCTCCACAATATTATTGCTAATTTGGTTTGGCCAGTCTATGTGTAGATTAAAGTCACCCATGATTATTGTAGTACCCTTGTTACATGCATCTCTAATTTCATGTTTGATGCCATCCCCTACAGTACCACTACTTTTTGGAGGCCGATAGACAACTCCCACCAATGTTTTCTGCCCCTTGGTGCTTCTTAGCTCCACCCAGACTGATTCTACATCTTTAATTTCTGAGCCAATATCCTTTCTCACTATTGCTCTGATTTCATCCTTTACTAACAACGCCATCCCATCTCCTTTTCCTTTTTGCCTGTCCTTCCTAAATATCAAATATCCTTGGATATTCAGCTCCCAGCCTTGGTCACCCTGCAGCCATGTCTCCGTAATCACAATTATATCGTATCCATTTACATCTATTTGCGGTTAATTCGTCTACCTTATTACGAATACTTCGTGCATTCAGATACAGTGCCTTTAGATTTGTCTTTTTAACATTTTTAGACATCTTAACATTTTTTTGTCCTATGGCCCTATTTGTCTTATTACCATTTTTTCTTACCCGGACCCTATTTGTTAGTGCTCTCCTTTGTTTGTACGCTCTGTCCCTTCTTGACACAATCTGGTTATCCTTACCCCAATCACTCTCCTGCACTGCTTCCTTGTCTTTTCTCTTAGCATTCTAGAATTCACTCCACCGGGACGTTCCCTCACCTTATTTAGTTTAAAGCCCTATCTACCTCCCTAGTTATTCGATTCGCTAGAACTATGGTCCCAGCATGGTTCAGGTGTAGTCCGTCCCAACGGAACAGCTCTCTCTTTCCCCAGTACTGGTGCCAGTGTCCCACGAATCGAAACCCACTTCTCCCACACCAATCTTTGAGCTACGCATTCATCTCCCTGATCCTATTGACCCTATGCCAATTTGTTCGTGGCTCCGGTAATAATCCAGAGATTATGACCTTTGTGGTTCTGTTTTTTAATTTAGTCCCTAGCTTCTCAAACTCTCTCAGTAGAACCTCTTTCTTTGCCCGACCTATGTCGTTGGTACCTACGTGGACACGACAACTGGATCCTCCCCCTCCCACTCCAAGTTCTTCTCCAGCCCGAAGGGGATGTCCTTTACCCTGGTAGGCAACATAGCCTTCGGGACTCACGCTCCTGGCTGCAGAGAACAGTGTCTATCCCCCTAACTTTACTGTTGCCTACTACAACCACCTTCCTTTTTACTCCCCCCACTTGAACGGCTTCCTGTACCACGGTGCCATGGTCAGTTTGCACATCCTCCCCGCAGTCCCCGCACTTGTCCACAAGGGTTGCAAGAATCTTGAATCTATTGGACAAGTGCAGGGACTGAGGCTCCTGCAAAACTACCTCCTGGATCCCCATACCTGCCTCACTCGCAGTCACACCCTCCTGTCCCTGACCACGTGTCAATTCAAAAGTATTTAATCTAAGGGGTGTGGCTGCCTCCTGGAGCAAAAGGTCAGGTAACTTTCTCCCTCCCTGATGTCTCGCAATGTCTGTAGCTCGGACTCCAGCTTCTCAATGCGAAGCCAAAGTTCCTCAAGCCGCAGACACTTACTGCAGATGTACTCGCCCTGGACAAAACTGTCCACAAGCTCCCACATATTGCAGCAGCAACACATCTCCTGTTCTCCCATTATTTTACTTATTTAATTAATTAGTTCAGTGTTAATCAAATTATTTACCTTGTTTAGTTTATTAAATTAATTAAATTAAGTTTAGTTTTTAAAATTTAGTTATATGTTAACTTAAAACTTAGCCCACAGTCACTACCAATCACTTACCTGCCTTACCTGTGATGTCACATTGCCATTTTCTCTTGTTGATGCAGGTCTGTTGCTGCTTTTATCCCCGCTCTCGGGCCTCGGTCTGTTCCCGCTCAGGTCCGCCGCCGCTCTGCGGGAGAAGTTAGGAAAAGCAAGCACCTCCTTCCCCCACTTCACCAAACTCCCACACTTACCAAACTCCCAGTTGTTCACTCTGTGCTCACTGCATTCACAGGCCCCTGTGTTTATACCGTTTGTAACTCAGATGAGTCAGCATTGCTCTGCTACTATTTCAGGAACCAGTTTAATCTAGTTAGCTAATTAACTAACTACAGCAGCTCTCCAGCAGGAGAGCTTGCTTGTTTGTCTCTGCTTATGCCTGAAGAAACTTAAAAATTTAAAGTTTAAATTTTAAATTAAACAGTTGATCTTACTTAAGAGCTACTAGCAATTAACACTAGATTTTAAAAGAGATTAACCCTTAATACTCCCACACTTACTAAACTCCCAGTTGTTCACTCTGTGCTCGCTGCACTCAGTGCCAGGCGTACCTAAAAAGGAGGTGCCAACCTGGTGAAGCTACAACACAGGACTACATGCATACTAAACAGCAGAAGCAGCATGCTATAGACAGAGGTAAGCGATCCCACAACCAATGCATCAGATCAAAGTTCTGCAGTCCTACAACATCCAGTCATGAATGGTGGTGGACAAATAAACAACATAACGGGAAGAGGAGTCTCCATGAACATCTTCATCCTCAATGATGGTAGAGATCAGCTACATGAGTACAAAAGACAAGGCTGAAACATTTCCAACCATCTTCAGCCAGAAGTGCCAAGTGGATGATCCATCTCGGCCTCCTCCTGACGTCCCCACCATCACAGAAGCCAGTCTTCAGCCAATTCGATTCACTCCAAGTGATATCAAGAAATGGCTGAGCGCATTGGATACAGCAAAAGCTATGGGCCCCGACAGTATCCCGGCTGTCTTGCTGCATCCTTGTGCTCCAGGATTAGCCACGCCTCTAGCCAAGCTGTTCTAGTACAGCTACAACACTGGCATCTACCTGACAAAGTGGAAAATTACCCAGGTATGTTCTGTCCACAAAAAAAGCAGGACAAATCCAATCTGGCCAATTACCACCGCATCAGTCTACTCTAAATCATCAGCAAAGTGATGGAAGGTGCCGTTGACAGTGCTATTATGTGGGACCTATTCACAAATAACCTGCTCACCAATGCTCAGTTTGGGTTCCACCAGGACCACTCAGCTCCCGACCTCATTACAGCCTTGGTCCAAACAAGGACAAAAGATCTGAATTCCAGAGGTGAAGTGAGAGTGACTGCCCTTGACATCAAGGCAGCATTTGACCGAGAGTGGCATGAAGGAGCCCCAGTAAAATTGAAGTCAGTGGGAATCAGGGGGAAAATTACCCACTGGCTGGGGTCATACCTAGCACAAAGGAAGATGGTTGTGGTTGTTGGAGGCCAATCATCTAGCCCCCAAGGACAGCACTGCAGGAGTTCCTAAGGGCAGTGTCCTATGTCCAACCATCTTCAGCTGCTTCTTCAATGACCTTCCCTCCATCATAAGGTCAGAAGTGGGGACGTTCGGTGATGATTGCACAGTGTTCAGTTCCATTCGCAACTCCTCAGATAATGAAGCAGTTTGTGCCCACATGCAGCAAGAATCAACATTGAGTTCAACAATTTCAGACCATAACCTCTGCCCCATCATTATTTTTTTTCTCTCTCTCACATGGCAGCTGTCGATCATTCTGCCACTGGCATTTACACTTCATCTAGAGTCATCTTTTGTTTCTTAACTTGTTCCATTACCATCTCCTTTTGTCTTGCACCATCATCCCTTGTATCTTAATCTCTCCTGCCTTCGGCCCTATCACAGACCTTCCCTTTTGTTCTTTCCTCCCCTCCCCCCTCTCCCTGCCTCTACACTTGCTTAAAAATCTGTTACATCTCCAACTTTTTCCAGTTATGACGAAGGGTCATCGACCTGAAACGTTAATGCTGTTTCTCTCTCCACAGATGCTGCCTGACCTGCTGAGTATTTCCAGCATTTTCTGTTTTTATTTCAGATTGCCAGCATCCGCAGTATTTTGCTTTTGTATTTGTTGCAGCTAGACCTGGCTTGGGCTGATAAGTGGCAATTAACATTCTCACCACAAACGTGCAGGGTAATCACCATCTCCGACAAGAGAATCTGGCCACCTTCCCTTGAAATTTAATGGCATTACCATCGCTGAATCCCCCACCATCAACATCCTAGGGGTCACCATTGACCAGAAACTTAACCGGACCAGCCACATAAACTGTGGCGAGTGCCTCGCCTCCTGACTCCCCAAAGTCCTTCCACCATCTACAAGGTGCAAGTCAGGAGTGTGATGGAATACTCTCCATTTGCCTGGATGAGTGCAGCTCCAACAACACCCAAGAAGCTTGACACCATCCAGGACAAAGCAGCCTACTTGATTGGCACCCCATCCACGACCTTAAACATTCACTCCCTCCACCACCAGCGTACCATGGCCGCAGTGTGTACCATCTACAAGATGCACTGCAGCATCTCGCCAAGGCTTCTTCAACAGCACCTCCGAAACATGCAACCTCTACCACCTAGAAGGACAAAGAGAGCTGAATATATTTCCTTCTCTCTTGCCAGCGAGAAGCGGGTGGAGGGAACACGCGACTTCCCCACAATAACAGGCTTCCCCACCGTGCAAAACCGTACCTTCCATCTGTTACTGACCAAACAGTGTCCTCTTGGCCATGATGCCCCAATAATAATGGGAAACAAGGAAATGGCAGAGGCATTGAACAAATATTTTGTATCTGTCTTCACAGTAGAGGACACTAAAAACATCTCAGTAATAGTAAAAAATCAAGGGGCAAAAAGGAGGGAGGAACTTAAAACAATTTCTATCACTAGAGAAAAAGTGCTAGGCGAACTAATGGGTCTAAAGGCTAACAAGTCCCCATGACCTGATCGCCTGCATCCTAGGGTCTTAAAAGTAGCTACAGAGATAGTGGATGCATTGGTTGTAATCTTCCAAAATTCCCGTGAATCTGGAAAAGTCCCAGTGGATTGGAAAACTGCAAATGTAACATCCTTATTCAAAAAAGGAGGGAGACAGAAAGCAGGAAACTATAGGCCAGTAGCCTAACATTTGTCATTGGCAAAAGGCTCGAATCCATTATTGAGAAAGTAGTAGCAGGGCATTTAGAAAATCATAATGCAATCAAACAGAGTCAACATGGTTTTATGAAAGGGAAATCGTGTTTGACAAATCTATTAGAGGTGGTAATGAGCAGTGTGGATAAAGGGGAACCAGTAGATGTAGTGTATTTGGATTTCCAAAAGGTATTCGACAAAGTGCCACATAAAAGGTTACTGCATAAGATAAGAGCTCATGGTGTTGGGGGTAATATATTAGATTGGATAGAGGATTGGCTAACTACCAGAAAACAGAGATAAATGGGTCATTTTCAGGATGGCAATCTGTAACTAGTGGGGTGCCACAGGGATCAGTGCTGGGGCCTCAACTATTTTCAATCTATATTAATGACTTGGATGAAGAAAGAAAGTGTATTGTAGCCAAATTTGCAGACGATACAAAGATAGGTGGGAAAGCAAGTTGTGAGGAGGACATAAAGAGTCTGCAAAGGGATATAGATAGGTTAAGTGAGTGGGCAAAAATTTGGCAGAGGGAGTATAATGCAGGAAAATGTGAAGTTATCCACTTTGGTAGGAAGAATAGAAAAGAAAAATATTATTTAAATGGAGAAAGACTACAGAATGCGGCGGTACAGAGGGATCTGGGTGTCCTCATACATGAAACACAAAAAGTTAACATGCAGGTGCAGCAAGTAATTAGGAAGGCAAATGGAATGTTAGCCTTTATTTCAAGGGGGATAGAGTATGAAAGTAGGGAAGTCTTGCTACAACTGTACAGGGCGCTGGTGAGACCACACCTAGAGTACTGTGTACAGTTTTGGTCCCCTTATTTAAGGAGGGATATACTTGCATTGGAGGCAGTTCAGAGAAGGTTCACTAGGTTGATTACTGGGATCGAATGCTTGTCTTATGAGGAAAGGTTGAGCAGGTTGGGCCTATACTCATTGGAGTTTAGAAGAATGAGAGGTGATCTTATTGAAACATATAAGATTCTGAGGGGGTTGGACAGGGTAGATGCTGAGAGGATGTTTCCCCTCGTGGGGGAATCTAGAACGAGGGGGCATAGTCTCAGAATAAGGGGTCACCCATTTAAGACGGAGATAAGAAGGAATTTCTTCACTCAGAGGGTCGTGAATCTTTGGAATTCTTTACCCCAGAGAGCTGTGGAAGCTGAGTCATTCAATATATTCAAGGCTGAGATAGGCAGATTTTTGAGCAACAGGGGAGTCCAGGGTTATGGGGAACAGACAGGAAAGTGGAGTTGAGGCCAAAATCGGATCCACCATGATCTCATTAAATGGCGGAGCAGGCTCGAGGGGCCGAATGGCCTGCTCATGCTCCTATTTCTTATGTCCTTATGTTCTAAAAGCCACCACAATACAAACATTCCAAACCAATGTTATGAATGAAACCATTACAATATTTCATTCAAAAGTCAACTAATCACCCATGTACATTCCCTTAGAGGCTGTCCTAGTGCTCCTTCGCAGTGCTACCCCAGTGGCTGCAGCATGGCTGGTGACATTCAGTGGGGTTGACTGCAGACGGCCTTGCAGGACAACCTCGAGCAGCTCTGGGCACAGTAGGCCCGGCTTTGGACTGCACCACCTCGACATGGGCAGCAGCAGTCTGGGCAGGCTGGCTGACAGGCAACAGCAAGGCTGAATGGCAGTGGTGGGAGGACAAATGCTGTCCTCCTGAGAGAGGACACCAGGTTTGTGCTCCACAGAGCCACTGCCTCTCCCTCAGGGCAGCATCTCAGCAATTCTAGTAATCTGCTGGAGGACAGATTGCTGGACTGCCATGATACCCTGCAAGCCTCTTTCAACACTGGTAAACACAGCCATGATGGCAGCAGTCTGTACTTGCATGGCAGCAAGCTGAGCCTGCATGACTTCTGTCTGAGCTTCCATTACAGCACTCAGACATTGAGTGGCTTCTGCTTGTGTTGTAATGGAAGCTGAGACATCGGCCATCAGACGCTGCATCATGGTTGGGTCCACAAGTGAGCTAATGGATCTGCCCACCCCTTCCACGCTGGAAAGGATGAGCTCCAACCTCTGATCACAGCCCTGTGCAATGTTGGAGCTGGCCTCCTCCATGCTCCTTGACACTGCCTTCAGGCTTTCTGGCAGGCCTGCCAATGCACCAAGCATTTCATTGTCTTCTGTAGGGCGCCCCTATCGCAGTCCTCATCTAAGTCGTGTGCAGCAGAACTCATGTGCAACCTCACCCACGCTATCCTTTCCCCCTGACCTGGCTGCAGCCCACTCGTGCCCGGTGACTCACCACGTACAGGTGACGACTCTAAGCTACCCTCTAAACTCCGCTTAGTGCCAGTATCTGAGCTGATGGCTGCGACTATCAGATCAAGTGATGGTGTTTCTTCTTCATCATCACTCTCCTCTCCCTCTTCCTCTTGCACCACTGCCTGGCCAGGTTGGATTTCTTGGGTCTCTGAAATGAGAAAGGCACAAGAATAGGGTTGTGGTGAGGGGGATTGTGGGTGCGGGGTGCGGGGGGGGGTCGGAGACAAGAGTTGAATGCTTACACCATTTGCGGCTTGTAAGTCAGAAATGATTGTGGGATGAGGGGAAGTGGGATGTGAGAAGGAGAATTAGGTATGAGCATACCGTCATCTTCAATGGTTTCAGAACTGGCGCTGGCCGCGACCTTCAGTCACAACCACTCCAATTATGTCAAGCACTGTATCCTCGAGCAGGATCAGGATATGAAGGTGTGCCTGTCCCCCTCCGGTTAGCTGCTGCTACCTATGATTGTGCGCCACCTTTTCCTGCAAGAGAAAGAGAAGTGTGTCAGTGAGTGTGGTTCACTGTGTTTGGCTGATGTGGCTGTCGTGGTTGAATAGCTGGCAGTGTGAGCAAGCTGTGAGATGTGGGTGTGAGGCTTGCAGCAATGGTAAGTGTGTGAGGGTGAGATGGAGCATATGAATGTGAGGTATGCGTCATGATTGATAGAGATTTTTGGTAGGTGAGTAATGGGGGTGTGGTGAATTGAGCTGTGTGTGAGGCTAGTGGTGCAGTTTTTGGGGTATGGCATTTGAAGATGAAATTACTGGCCTTGACCACTCGTGTAATGTTATTAAACTTCTTCCTGCACTGCATCCAGGTCCTCGGGGCTACACTGCTGGCATTGACAGCAATGGCTATCTGCTCCCATTCCCTTCTCAGCGTCTGACTGGAAGTCCTCCTCGCCCCCTGTGGAGAGAGGACACCTCTCCTCCTACCCACCTCCTGCACCAGGGCCTCGAGTGCTGCATCAGAAAATCTGGGAGCCCTCTCTGTGTCATGTTGCACCATCCTCACTCTTCCTGTAGGTCACACAGTCCTCGACAACGATTTCCAGCACCTGCTCCCGGCAAGCTGCATCTCCCCATTAAGAGGTACAGACTGGCTTTAAGAAGTGCAGGCTAGCTTTAATTGGTGCTAGCACAAACTTGGGCCTCCTGCTGAGCGTGCAGTCACTCAGCAGCCCATTTAGTGCTGGCCTGCACACCACCATCATTTAAATTAGCAGGCAGCTCAAAGTTTGTGTGCTGCCTGCATTACTTTGAACGGGCGTGGGTTAATCGTGCATCGCGATCCCCGCACCCATTTTAGGGGGCTATCGAATTTTTAGCCTGTAAGGTTAGAATGAAGGTGGCTTTTATACAGCAGTTTAATAACGTTTAGATAGTCTATGCTTCATATTGATTAAGAAGCAGTTGAATCCCAACTTTATAATTGAAGTCACTAATTTGTCACCAGAGCAAGCCAATTGACTTGAGACGCTCTCGGTCTCATTGTCCAGAAATGGAGTCATTCTCTTCAAGCCTGGCAAAACTTTAGAGCAACATCTCTACAGTCTTGGATTAGGGGACACCATTCCATCTTCATTCAAAAGATGGCCTTTATTGAAATACTTTTAGTGTTGCTGACTGATTATTTTTTATTGGCAAAGCATTTTCTTTTGCAAATTGACGCCTGTTGCTGATTGAAGTTTTAACTGCTAATCAATTGGCCTTTATCTTCATGATAAATCTGCAGATAGTTACCCACACACATTTAGACCTACTTAAAAACTTGCATTTGAAACCCTTTAAATCAATCTAGAGGTTTTTCCATTAAGGGAGGTAGTCCTCTTGTAACAGCATGACAGGAGTAAGTTTTGACAGCAAAAACAGATTAACTGATTAGAAGAACCCTCATCATCAGCCAAGAATTAGTTATACTCTATAATGTATGATAATTATCAGATGATTTTTGACGTAACACTAAATAATAATTTGTATCACTAATTTGTTTTCTTAAGAATTGTCATTTATTCTCTTGTGATTAAGCATCACAAATATCAAATTGAGATTGTAATTGTTTTGTTGAGTTTGTTGAGTTCCCTGCAACATTCAGGCCGCGAAATTTGGCACCTTAGTGCCAGCATTAAAGGCCGGCAAAAAATGGCAGCAACCTCACTTCCAGCCACTTCCGGCACAGGCCCCGGCCTTTGCCATTTTGGGCAGGTCAGCAGCGCGGCCGTGGCCTGCATGTGGCAGTAGACTTCAAATGATGCAGATTGTGACATCAATCAACGTCCAACGCCAATTTGACACATGACCTGCCATTTTGGACATTACCATTCCAATCAACGCCCTCTTCTAAAGATGAACAATTAAAGGGATCAACAACAACTTTCAGTTAACTTGCTTTTTGATTTCTACTGGCTCTGTGTAAGTTTGTGGAACTGTCTGGAGATTTCTAGAGTTACTTAAAGTTGGTGAGGTGACAGAGAGTGGTGCTGCAAGTGGAGAAGGCCTTGCTTCTGACTTCAAGGGTTCTGCTCAGACCACTTGCTCCCAGTCGTGGGGGCTCTACCTGCAGTCCCCCCTTGCGCTGCAGCATGACAGGCTGATGGAGCAGAGGCAGCAAAGAAGAAGAGGACAAGTAGCTCACAGAGAGAGGAGGAGAAAGGGCAGCAGGTCTCAACAGGAGGCTTTACCCACCTAGGGTCTTCCGAGAGCACTTCTGCTATCTGCGCTTAAGCCACGAGCAGTGTATTCAGAGGCTCCGCTTCACCAAGGAGATGGTGGAGACTGCAGATGGCCTTGCAGGACAATCCCGAGCAGCTCTGGGCCGAGAAGGCCCGGGGGTAGACTGCACCACCTCAGCATGGGTGGCAGCAGTCTGGGCTGGCTGCCTGACAGGAAACTGCAAGGGCACTGGTGAATACGAATGCTGTCATCCTGAGAGAGGACAGCAGGTTCTTGCTCCACGGAGCCAATGTCACTCCCTCAGGGCGGTGCCTCAGCATTCTTAGCCATCTGTTGCCGGACAGATTGCTGGACTGCTGTGACATGCTGCAAGCCCCTTTCCACACTTGTAAACCCAGCCACGATGACAGCAGTCTGAGCTTGCGTGGCAGCAAGCTGAGCCTGCATGAGAGCAGTCTGAGCTTCTACTGTAGCACTCAGACGTTGGGTCGCTTCTGCGTGTTTCAATGGAAGCTGCAACATCGCCCATTACACCCAGCATCACGGTTGGGTCAACAAGTGCTCTAATGGAGTTGCCCATCACTTCCATTCTGGAAATCATGGGCTCCAAGCTCCGCACTGAGTCCCATGTTATGTTGGAGCTGGACTCCTCCATGCTCCTTGACAGTGACTGAGGCTGTCTGGCAGGCCAGCCATTGCACTAAGCATTTCTCTGTGCACGTAGCATTTGAAACAAAACAGATGAACTGATAGCGCAAATAGAAATAAATAAATATGATCTGATAGCCATTACAGAAACATGGCTGCAGGATGACATAGATTGGGACCTGAATATTGAAGGGTACATGACATTTAGGAAGTACAGGAAGCTAGGAAAAGGTGGAGGGGTGGCTCTGTTAATTAATGATAGTATTAGCACAATAGAGAGGGATGACCTAAGTTCAGGAAACCAGGATGTAGAAGCAGTTTGGGTAGAGATGAGAAATGATAAAGGCAAGAAGTCACTTGTGGGAGTGGTGTACAGGCCCCCTAACAGTAACCACATGGTAGGATGGAGGATGAAGGAACAAATAATGGGAGCTTGTCAGAAAGGTATGGCAATAATCATGGGGGATTTTAATCTACATATAGACTGGAAAAATCAGATGGGCAAAGGTAGCCTAGATGAGGAGTTCATAGAATGTTTTCGGGATAGTTTCTTAGAACAGCACGTTCTGGAGCCAACCAGAGAGCAGGCTATACTAGACCTGGTATTGTGCAACAAGATAGGATTAATTAATGGCCTCATAGTGAAGGCGCCCCTAGGTAGCAGCGATCATAATATGATTGAATTTTACATTCAGTTTGAGGGAGAGAAGAGTGGGTCCAAGACTAGTATTTTAAACTTAAATAACAGCAATTATGAGGGCATGAAAGCAGAGCTAGCTAAAGTGAACTGGCAAATTAGGTTAAGGGATAGGTCAATAGAGTTGCAGTGGCAGACATTTTAAGGGATTTTTCAGAATACACAGAAAATATACATTCCAACGAGAAAGAAAAATTCCAAGGGGAGGACCCACCATCCGTGGTTAACTAAAAAAGTTTAAAGATAGTATCAAACTTAAAGAAAAAGCATATAATTGTGCAAAGATGGGTGGCAGGTCAGAAGATTGGACAGAATATAAAAAACAGCAAAGAATGACTAAAAGATTAATAAGGAGAGAAAAATTAGAGTACGAAAGAAAGCTAGCTAGAAATATAAAAACAGATAGTAAGAGTTCCTACAGATATTTAAAAAAGAAAAGAGTTAACAAAGTGAGCGTTGGTCCTATGAAAAGTGAGTCTGGGGAATTAATAATGGAAAATAAGGAGATGGCAGTTGAATTGAACAGGTATTTTGCATCGGTCTTCACTACAGAGGATACAAGTAACATCCCAGAAATAGCTGTAAATCAGGAAATGGAAGGGAGCGAGGAACTCAAGAAAATTACAATCACCAGGGAAGTAGTACTGAGCAAATTGTTGGAGCTGCGGGCTGACAAGTCCCTGGGTCCTGATGGACTTCATCCTGGGGTCTTAAAAGTGGCTAGTGAGATAGTTGATACGTCAGTTTTAATTTTCCAAAATTCCCTAGATTCAGGGAAGGTTCCATTAGATTGGAAAATAGTGAATGTAACTCCTTTATTCAAATAGGGAGGGAGACAGAAAGCAGGAAACTACAGGCCAGTTAGCTTAACATCTGTCATAGAGAAGATGTTAGAAGCTATTATTAAAGATGTTATAGCAGGGCGCTTAGAAAAGTTCAAGGTAATCAGGCAGCGTCAACATGGTTTTGTGAAAGGGAAATCATGTTTAACCAATTTATTGGAGTTCTTTGAGGAAGTAACATGTGCTGTGGATAAAGGGGAACTGGTGGATGTACTGTACTTAGATTGCCAGAAGGCATTTGATAAGGTGCCACATCAAAGGTTATTGTGGAAAATAAAAGCTCATGGTGTAGGGGATAACATATTGGCATGGATAGAAGATTGGCTAGCTAACAGGAAACAGAGAGTAGGCATAAATGGGTCATTTTCTGGTTGGCAAGATGTAACGAGTGGTGTGCCACAGGGATCAGTGCTGGGGCCTCAACGTTTTACAATTTATATAAATGACTTGGATGAAGGGAACGAAGACATGGTTGCTAAATTTGCTGATGACACAAAGATAGGTAGGAAAGTAAATTGTGAAGAGGACATAAGGAGGCTACAAAGGGATATAGATAGGTTAAGTGAGTGGGCAAAGATCTGGCAAATAGTATAATGAGAGAAAATGTGAAATTTTCCATTTTGGCAGGAAGAATAAAAAAGCATATTATCTAAATGGTGAGAGATTGCAGAGCTCGGAGATGCAGAGGGATCTGGGCGTCCTAGTGCATGAATCGCAAAAGGTTACTATGCAGGTACAGCAAGTAATTAGGAAAGCTAATAGAATGTGTAGAATTCGCAATATATCGCGATTTTATTAATAAGGAGAAAACACAGAGTTTCGTTGAAACAGCTTTTATTTCAGCAGAATGCTGTCAGGTTTCTCAAAGTGGACACAAGCAGCCTGTAAAATGGCCGCCGCACCTCGTGGCAGAACATTCTAGACTTTTCGACAGGCAGACAAGATGGCGTTCCAATAAACATTTGTGCAAGATCGATTAAGATTCAGCACATTGAAGATAATACACGAGACATTATGGGTTTGCAGTATACACATAAATACTGAAATCGGTCTCCCAGGTACGAATGAAAGCTATTGTACCAAGTAATCAAGGGCCCATCCAAAGACATTAATATGTAAAATCCCAACGACTCTACGATGAGAGAGCCGTTAACGGGTAGTTATACAAAACACTTGGAAGCCCCAAAACCCCTCCAGGGAGAACACCGACCGATTTAACAATGGGAGAAATATTAACAGGTACTCAGGCATTTACGAGTAGCCCCGAAACCCATTAAAAACGGAGATCACCTATACAAGACATTTGAGCGCCAAACCCAAACAAAAGAAAGGACATTAAGGTTGGGCGGGAAACGGAAGAATTTTGTACTATAATTACAAGCTCCAACCGTCCATCTTTCTCTTATCCGATCGACTCGTATCCTCGTGGCTGCTCCTGTGTTTTGACTCGCAGTCTTGTTCCTGCTTGCCTGGTGTCTCTTTGAAAAAGACTGTTGAACTTTATGATCCGTTCGGATCTACCTCGTGTCGTGTAACGAAGACCTATGTTGGTAACTGGCATCGGAACCAAAGGCCCGAGATGAGATGAGATGAGATGAGATGAGATGAGAAGAGAGGAAGACCATACTCATCGCCACGGTCAGTAAGCCCCGACCGCGCCTGTAGGTCGAATAGCCATTTTTCCTTGCCAGGGAGACTTCTTTGAACTTGCAAGAACGGACCTCGGAAGATCCTCCAAGAAGATATTGACTGGTCTGTGAAACCCATCAGGACAGTGCCTGTTAAACCAACCAACACAGATCTTCATCACAGCAGACGTTCCAGCCTGCTAGCCGGAGCAGAAGCAAGTAAACAAGTGGGACCAGGAGACCCCCTGATCAACACGTGGGTGCTGCGGTAAAAACATCCGATCAGCTATTCGGAATTTCTCCGAGTTATCACGAGTGGTGAGCATGAGTCTCGAATCCTACGAATCTAGCTAGGACAGATATTGATAGGGGAGGGTTTAAGTATTAAGGATACTTGTAATGTGTGCCCCTATTTACGGTGTGTCGTTCGTTCCTCGTTTCCCTAGAATTAGTTACATAACTGTGTGTAAGATTGTACTGTCATTAATCTGTGCTTATGACATGTATTTCGTAATCTTAAATATCATGCAATAAAGATTTTCCATTTCGTACCATTCAACCGAGTCTACATGAGTTTCATCTCCATTACTGCTCTCGCATCTAAGTCCAGTGTCTAGAACTGTAAGGGCGAGTGATTCGAACCACTCACAGGTGTGTCTAGTGCTCCCAGACTGGCTGGAGACCAGAACAGGCAACAAGGCCTAAACCCGCACTGACATACAGGCTGCACAGAGCTGCGCGAATCTCACAGGCTGAGAGACACGCACGCAAAATCCCTTACAAATGTTATCATTTATTGCGAGGGGAATTGAATACAAAAGTAGAGAGGTTATGCTTCAGTTATACAGGGCATTGGTGAGACCACATCTGGAGTACTGTGCACAGTATTGGTCTCCTTATTTAAGGATGTAAATGCATTGGAAGCAGTTCAGAGAAGGTTTATTAGACTAATACCTGGAATGGGCGGGTTGTCTTATGAGGAAAGGTTGGACAGGCTACGCTTGTATCCGCTGGAGTTTAGAAGAGTAAGAGGTGACTTGATTGAAACATATAAGATCCTGAGGGGTCTGGACAAGGTGGATGTGGAGAGGATGTTTCCTCTTGTGGGAGAATCTAGAACTAGGGGTCACTGCTTAAAAATAAGGGGTTGCCGATTTAAGACAGAGATGAGGAGAAATTTCTTCTCACAGAGGGTCATGAGTCTTTGGAACTCTCTTCCTCAGAGGGCAGTGGAAGCAGAGTCTTTGAATATTTTTAAGGCAGAGGTAGATAGATTCTTGGTGAGCAAAGGGGTGAAAGGTTATCGGGGGTAGGCGGGAATGTGGAGTAATCAGATCAGCCATGATCTTATTGAATGGCGGAGCAGGCTCTAAGGGCCGAGTGGCCTACTCCTGCTCCTAATTCCTATGTATGTTTGTATGTCCATCAGCCTTCTTCTGAAGGCCGTCCCATCGAAGTCCTCATCGGAGTCCTGCACAGCAGAACTCGTGTGCGAATTTGCCCTCCCGAGAGCTGGCACCTGAGCTACCCTTACCCCTTGGCCTGGCTACAGCCCACTCGTGCCCGGTGACTCACCACATGCAGATCCCATCTCTGTACTACCCTCTAAAGATCGTGCAGTGCCATTTTCTGAGCTGGTGCCTGGGAGTGTCAGATCGAGTGATGGTGCCTCTTCTTCACCTTTACTCTCCTCCTCTAGTTATTTGTGTACAGGCTGGGCTGCTGGCAGTTCTTGGGTATCTGAAAGGAGAAAGGCACAAGGGTCAAGTTGTGGTGAGGAGAGGTGGAGAAAGCAAGATGTGAATGCTTACACCATCAGCAGCTTGTAAGTGAGAAGAGATTGTGTGAAGAGGGCGAAGTGGGTTGTAAGGAGGAGGATTCGGTATGAGCATACCGTCATCATCAATGCTTTCAACCCCGCCGCTTGCCACGGGCTGAGTGATGGCCCCCTCCAATTATCTGCAGCAATTCTCCTCCAGCACAGTAAGGTTGTGCAGATGTGCTTGCCCCCGCCTGTCTGTTGCTGCTCATGCCAATTGTGAGCCACCTTAGCCTGCAAGAGAATGGGAAGTGTGTCAGTGAGTGTGGTGTAATGTGATTAGGTGATGTGGCTGTCATGGTTGAATAGCTGACATTGTGTGCAAGGTGTCAGATATGGGTATGAGGCTTGCAGCAGTGGTAAGTGTGTGAGGGTGAGGTGAAGCTATGATTCTGAGGTATGAGTCGTGATTGCTAGATATTGTTGGTAGGTGAGTAGTGCGGGTGTGGTGCTTCGAGCAGTGTGTGAGGCTTGTGATGCAGTTGGTGGGATATGGCATTTGAAGATGCATTCACTCACCTTGACCACTCATGTGAGGTCATTAAACTTCTTGCGGCACTGGATACAGGTCCTGGGAGCAACACTGCTGGCACTGACGGCTTGGGCTATCTCCTCCCACTGCCTTCTGATGTTGTGTCTCGAAGGCCTCCTGCCCCCCTGCGGGTAGAGGATCTGTCTCCTTCTATATACCCAAGGCCTCCAGTGCTGCATCTGAGAAGTGAGGTGCTCTTTCTCTCTCCTGTTGTGCCATTGCTGCAGCTACAGTGACAATGAGGTACTTCTGCAACAAAGCACCTCCCCTTTAAGAAGTGCAGGGAGCCTTTCACTCTGCAGATATACATTAATTGGACAGCAGACTGCACCCAATATTGGCCCCCCTGTTGAGCGCTGAGCCAACCAGCAGCGCGTTTAACGCTGGGCTCAGCACTACAATCATGCTAATGAGCAGGCAGCATGAATTTTGCATGCTGCCTGTACTACTTTCAGTGGGCACAGGCAGATCGTGCACCACGATCCTCGCGCCCATTTTCGGGCCCAATCCAATTTCACCCCTCAATGTACTAAATATATTCGGGTCGATTTTTAACTTGCCACCTTGTCTTGAAAGCAAATAAGAGAGGGAGCCTTACAAATTATACAACATACCAACAGTACAGAAAAGGTAAATCCAGAGCAGTATCTCAAGGTAAATCTTAACAGCAGGGCAAGGGGATACAGTTTTAAGCTGGTGAAAGGCGAATGTAGCGCTGATGTCAGGAAGTTCTACCGGCAAAGAGTAATCAACACCTGGAATGGATTACTGGGCACATTATTGGAGGCAAAAACCTTTAAAAAACTGTTAGGTGCTGTGAGGAAATCTATTTTTTCTAGATGGATGAGCTAAAATGAACCAAATGGTCACGTGTTTTCCTTTCTATGTCATGTTGCTTAAAGCCTATTTACAAAATAATAATCACGAGAATCACAATGAATTTATGTTAGATTCAGCAAGCAGGGGTTTATAACTGGAAGGTGCAAACTATTTTTAATATTGTGGAGACAGCTGGTAAATATATTAACATACTCTCAAGACAGCTGGTAAAGACTCCTCTTAGGATATGATATGTCGGAGACCTTTAGAAAGACTCCAGGGTGCCAGATGTGTACACAATAGAAACAGGATTAATTCTAATTTCAATCTATGAAGAACAGAAAAGATAATTACAGTATGTTGTGTTCAAAAAATATTTAAGGCATATTTTGCTACCAATACTTTGTCCACTATATTTACCTCCATTTTCTTGTGTTGGAGCTCATAGTGCCATAGCAGAGGTTTAGAGCCTGATTTTCAAAACAGGTTATTGTGCAGAGTGTTGTGAATTTCCCATTGTGACATGACAATGTTGTAATTTTTCTGAAAGATAAAAAGATGGAACTACAAGATCTTGTATTGATCACAGGATGTTAAATCAGATTTCATGCCACTCTGTTTAGTATCAAGAATCGATGGCAACTGAGTCAAGTGTCAAAAATAAACAGGTAATTGTTTGACTGACTGTGAAACCACCACAGTTACAATTTGCTGAGGTTTCACACCAATTTAAACTCATGCCTTCTGGTCTGATAAATTCAACAAGAAATTAGTACTGCAATGAGGGCTGTGGTCCGATTGTTTAATGTGGTTAAACATTTTAAAGAACACCTGGTAAGATTGAAAGAAGTATTTGAAAGCCTGCTTTACTGGGCATGGTTATCGATGAGCCTCCCTAAATGAGGGATGAGATAGGGATGGGCTTCCTTAAGGTAATTGAAGCCATCGGATCATCGCACCTGCAGATCAGAGGGCACAGTGACACTGAGACTGCAAGTAGTGCCAGGATGGATGAAGTGCTGAAAGATAATTCATTTCAGGAAAGCAACATTCCACACTACTCCTCCACCAGCCCATGCCTGTCCAAGAGCCAGAAGGCAGGCTGGGCCAGGCTGTCAATGAATCTGCAGAGAATTCACAGCCTGTAGCAGGACAGCTTGGCCCCTCTCCAAGTCTCCTGTCAGTGTTCACTTAGAAGGAGCGCTAAGATAGGTAGCCATGCACCCACGCCACCATCATGGAAAAAAATGGGTAAAAGGGAAGCAGCATTTTTAATAAGTCAGTCATGTATTTGTGCTTTTTTACTCTTGATGAACAGGGAAAATAAGTGTGGGCGTTTATGCTGAGGAATTGGGAACTGGGTGGGAGTATGGAGTTGAGTGGGAGGATTCTCTTTCTATTGATTGTCAGATGGAGTTATTGTATGAAGAGGTGGAAGGAGGACTCCTGGCAGGTGATGGTGACTCTGGAGCAGGACTGGTGAGTATCTTCATCATCTGTCAAGGGGGCTTGTGGTTATTGGTTCTTATCTGCCTCTAAAATAGTCATCTTACAAAAAAGGTGGGGGGAATTACTGTACCAAACAGCATCTGTTGGTGAGCTAAAAAGAGTTACAGCATTCTGCGACAATTTTTTTTATTCAAAAGGTTGAAAATGATTGTTTTTTTTTTACAAGAGACGTCTGTCCCTTTAAGACAGAGCATACATATGGCAGCTTTTGTTTTAGGAGCAGATTGCCCCTGAACTGTACCCAGTGCTAATGCAGGAGATTTGAGTGCACATGTCTCTGACACTCATTTGCATGAAATTTACATTATTGCAGCCTCTTCAGGTACAGCCAGGTCCATCTAGAAAATTCAGACAGTGCTATTTAGGTGCAGAACAGGAGAAAAGGATTAACAACCATTTTTCCTGTGCACAGGACCCATTTTACACGTGCTATTTGGGTGTTAAACCCAGGAAAAATTCACTTCTGCCCATTCAATGGGTGTAATTTCAACTTTAGACGATAGTGTAAAATGGGCTCGGACTCCCGTTAAATATCTCTCTCAATTGAAGTAAATGGAAACAAAAATCGGGAGAGGTGTTTAACGGATGGCCAAGCCGACATCAGCCGTTTTAGAAACATAGAAACATAGAATCTAGGAGCAGGAGTAGGCCATTCGGCCCGTCGAGCCTGCTCCGCCATTCAATACGATCATGGCTGATCATCCAAGTCCAGTACCCTGTCCCTGCTTTACGCTATCGTCAACAGTCAAAATTATCCCATGTGTTATTGAAATCCAGAGATTCTTAGGATCAGCCTCTTACTAGAGATAGTTGTATATTGTTCGCAGCACCCTCACACTAACTAACTTAAAAGAACAAACCTTTCTTGGGGACTTTGAAATGTCAAGCTTTGTTAATGCTGTCTTGGCTCTTGTATTTTCACAGTTCAATAAACAATTTTGTTGAAACGCCAGCACTTCAGTCACAGGAATAAGATCTATTTTATCTTGTCCAGGACAACTGGGAGAAAGTTATTACTTTGCCAGTACAAATCTAAATAGGGTCGAAAGGAATTACTCCCTAATAGAGAAAGAGGCAATAGTTTAGGCCGTAAAACACTTTTGATGAGCATACCTTTGTCTTGCAGATTTGATCGCAATCCCTGTGCAGATTGTGCAGGGTATTTAATCTTCAAGGTCACATTGAACATTGGCTTTTAAAACTGAAAAAAGTTTTCTGACGATTGAGTGAAGGGTCAACTAAGCAAATGCAATCCAGCACACATTCTCATGGATCCAAGATGCTAAATAGAGTTAATTGGTGGATGCAAGATCCCCTACTGGCCATGAGGGTTTACACAGTTAGTAGCTGAGCCACACAAATGTAGGAAGATTCTAGGTTAATTTTTAGTTTGTGTGGAGTTTGCTTATTTCAGCTTGTGCAGCAGTGGAATTACCACAATCAGGGTTAGGGAGTGGAAAATGGGCCAGAGGATTCCCACTCCTGATTACTATCCAGCAACCCTGTGGTAAAGTGCACATGAGCGGTTGTTCGGTAATGGCAGAATCAGCTTTGGATGTGATATGCGCCACCTCTGTATTCAATCAACTCCAATCACTCACTGACAAGGCTCAAATATATTAATTGTCATTTGGACAGGGCATGAGAGAGTGTTCAGTCCCAGCAAGGATTCAAACCCATCAGGTGAGGGAGGAGGGGAGGTAAAAGGGGGGAAAAAAAGTGGAAAAAATTGGGGCAAAAAGTTGCAGAACTGTATCCCAGTTGGGAAATGTGGCAGCTGCTGTAAAAGTGAAAGATTATTGTGCGTTAATCGCTGTCAGAGAGAATTATAAAACAGCGATCACATTGCTGTTCCTCTATGTTGCTGCCAAGTCAAACGTATAAGACAAGTATCTACCATGAATGAATTCTGAACCTGTATCCATGGACGGAACTTTCAGCTTCAGTGGGGCCAATAATTTGGCCTGGAACGAATCGGTCGCCCGTTATACACCCCACCCGATTTCCCTTTCCATTGACTTCCCTGAGATCTCCATTTTTCTTGATCCCTGTGAGTGTCAGCTGTGGCTCAGTTGGTAGCACCCTTGCCTCTGAGTTAGAAGGTTGTGGGTTTAAGTCCCACTCCAACGCACAAAAATCTAGGCTGACAATCCAGTGCAGAACTGAGGGATTGCTGCACTGTCAGAGGTACCGTCTTTTGGATGAGATGTTAAACCGAGGCCCTGTCTGCTCTCTCAGGTGGATGTAAAAGATCCCATGGCACTATTTTGAAGAAGAACCTCGAAATTATCCCCAGTGTCCTGGCCAATATTTATCTCTCAATCAACATCACTTAAAAAAACAGATTATTTGCTCATTATCACATTGCTGTCGATGGAGTTTGCTGTGTTTCCTACATTACAACTACACTTCAAAAAGTACTTCATTGGTTGTAAAGTGCTTTGGAATGTCCAGTGGTTGTGAAAGGCGCTATAGTCTTTCGTTCTTTATATAGCTTGGTTTATACCTTTCTTTATATATAATGGTTTGATAAACCCACAATAAATGCACACTTTCTTGTTTCATTGTTGTCTAATTCTGCACCAGTGGGAAACTTCCATGGCCAGATTCTGTATTACATGTAAAAAGTAATTAAGAACTGTACAAAAATTATGCAGCCTAATCACTCGGTGATGAATTGTGACAAATTATAGAATGCTTGAACATTAGCTGATGATTACATTTAATTCGCCATGTTATTGGTACTTAACCCTGTAGTTACTAAATCATAGAAAAATAAGAAAGCACATGAATGTTTTGGTCTATTTAGCAATGGTAAATTTTGTTATTAAAGATTTTAAGGCAGATTTTCCTCTATGTGTGACCGGATAACTTTTATTCCCTAGGTGCTCTGCGCAGGAAAATGGGGCAGAAACCCAGGGACTTCTGGGGATTCTTCAAAGGGGGAAGAGTCCATGGGGGGGAATTTTTCGGGGGGTCAGCGGGCGTGTTTGGTGGTGGGTCTGTGGGAAAACACATTTTTTGACACCAGGTAGAGAACCCTATGTCAACCCGCCGCCACGTTAGTTTCCCAGATGTTGGGTCTGTCATCGCTGAACAGACCCGACACCAAGTGGCGGGACAGACAATTTAGATTATTAAGAGCTTGTTAACAGGCACTTAATTGGAACAACCTCTCTCACCATTGACAGATTGCTGCTGTCATCTCAACTTCACCTGCCATCTATTCCATCAGCATCGGTGCCCTTGAAACTATCTCACCTTGGTCCTCAGAATGCCACCATGATCAGCCCCAACACCAGCAGCACCAGGCACACCAGCAGCACCAACACCACCACCAACCTTCTCCTTTTTTCAACTGATGGTGCACAGGACATAGGGCATCAGCACCCGACCACATTGCTGCACGGGATGCCAGGGATGGCCTCACCATAGCCACATTTACTTCACTAGACGCTGTACACCCTGACTGCCACATGATGTGCCAGGTTGGCACCACCCCACACCAACACCATATAGCATCCCTACAATGCCCAAGCCATTCCTTTCATACTCATTGCCATTGCGGGGGGTACTGTTATGTCTCACCATTCACTGCAACTCACTAAGCCACTTCCAAAGGTGCACACAAATCTGTCCAAGAATGAAAGTGTTGAAAATAAAGGTTTCAATGTTTGACAGTACATTAACAGAAACTTCACATGAACATTAGCTAAAACACCCAAGTGCCTACCCTTGTGTATTGTTAGTTGGTATGGTTGGACTAGGATAAGGGTGAGTGTGAGGGGTGGCTAGTGAGATGGGGATGTGATAATGTAGATAGAGAGGGATGGGTGGAGGTGAAAGGTAAGTTGGAGTGAGTAAGGATGTGCAGGAGCTAGGTAGGGAAGGCAGAGTGATGGGGATGTGATGAGTGGCACAGCAGGATGAGGTTGAGTGTGGCTTTGCAGTAACGTTTCGTGATCTACTGAGACCATTGAAAGGTTTGCGCCACTGTAGCCTGGTCCTCCTAACGACATCTCTGCTTGTGTCCTCCTGTGCAATGTGTAACCAGGCTGCGTTGATCTCATAGGGAGGTCTCTTCCGCCCATGGAATTCTCCCTGCGTGCTGTTAATCCCTCCATAAACATATGGAGGGAGTCATGGGAGAGCCTGGGTGCAGTCGTAAACCTTTGTACAGTGATTGTCAGTGTTTGCAGCACCTCAATGCTGTAGAACCCAGACAGCACAACTGTCAAAATCAATTTGCACATGGTCCCTTTAAGGAAACATGCTGATGACGCGCCGTCATCTAAATAATATGAAAATGAAGCAGGGCTGACCTCATCACCCCTTCTGCCTTATTTTTCTGGGTCTTTGCTTGGGAGAAATCCAAACATCATGGCAACCACTGATAGTGGGCCTTAGGCTCTGTTCCCAGCCTGCCCAGATTTTCTGATTTGAGCAAAGACTGATTGAAAACTTGTGGTTAGTTGGAAGGTATGTTATTTTTCCTTCACAGTGCCATCATGTTAGATTTAAGAGGTGGAGATCTTCTGACTGCTGTTTGTGGACAGCCAGAAGGGCCCAAAAATGGTGGGTTAATGACTCATACCCAAAAATATAAGTGGGCTCAGGTCAGGTAGTTTACTTTTCAGGTGTGCTCTACTTGAGTGTGCTGAGGTTGAATGGGGGAAGGAAAAAATGTTGTGTCAATTTTTGTATGAATTACGCGACATAGTTGCTGAGATTTTCAGCATTTGCAGTTCTTCCTTTTATCTGACCCATGAAGATCAGGAAGGTTCAGGTTCAATTGGCGGTCTATGCTGAGTTAGCTGACTTCAACTCGGTGGCACTGGGTGCGGTACAAATACCCCCAGTGTCCCTATGCTAGAGAAGAAGAAATCAATCAGGTTTGCTACTCCTGATTTCTATCCAATGACCACCCCCGGCGCCCCCATCAGAAAATGTGCATGTGGGCATTGGACCAGGACAGGATTGGGCTTGTCTATGATACTCTTAGTGGGTGATAGTGGACCAAAACTGAGTTTAGATCCACACATGAAGAGGGTCCACTTGGATGAAAGAGAGAACATAAGAACATACGAAATAGGAGCTGGAGTAGGCCATTTGGCCCTTCGAGCCTGCTCCACCATTCAATAAGATCATGGCTGATCTTCTACCTCATCTCCGGTACGGCCGGGGTCACACCGAACCCGCCGAGAGAAAGAACTTGGATCTTAAAACATCACTTATGATGCTCCAAACTCCTTCACATACAGTCAAATACTTTTTAATTGCAGCCTTGGATTTTATACAGGTGAACACCGCAACTATTTTATGCAGAACAAGGTCCCACAGACAGCAAGAAGATGAACAACCAGTTAACCTGTTGTTTTCCAGCGCTGGTTATAGGAAAAATGTTGGCCCGGACAGCAAGATAACTCTCTTCTCTTCTTCAGGAAGTGCCATGGGATTGTTAAAGACCATAGAAAAATAGAACCATTGAAGTTTACAGCACAGAAAGATGCCATTTAGCCCATTGTACCTGTGCTGGATCCCTGCTAGAGTAATCCAAAACTAATCCCACTGACCTGGTCTCTCTCATAGCCCTGTATCTTCCTCTGCTTTAAATATGCCCTTAAAAGGATGATCTCCCCCCCCACTCCGATTGCAGGGACCTCCATGGGAGGGCTCCGGAAGCCGATCTAATGTACTTACCTGCTTAGTGGCTGTGTGAATTTGCACTGCTTCCCACCTGACTGGGCCCCCAGTTAAAATTGGAGCCCGAAATTCACCCACTGAAAATTGGGCCAGCGTTAAAACCCAAGGCCATATCTCAGTACCAACATCTATGTGAATAATCAGTGCTTGGTTGATTCCTTGACAGATAACAGCCTCTGGAGAGATGTTTCAATTATATCCCACTCAGATATCACAGTTATAATGTTTTTGTAATGATGTAGGCTAGTTTCGTATATCTGTGTATGAAAATGTACTATGCATTATTAGTAACTCACATTAGTAGCAGTTAATGCCTTCAGCAGACTGAGGAATTCCATTAGCTTTAACATGCTTTTTAACCCAAGAGATTTAACCTACACAAACAGAATTTCACATCCTTTCAAAATCCTTTTACAAATTCCATTGCCCAAGCACACAATTTACCAGTGTCATTATCAATATAAGCACAATGGTTTCTGTACTCATGACAAAACTTTACACATTATATACTGGATCTTCTTTGAATAGGTTTGCATGGGTTTTGATGTACCTTTATTTTTATTTCAGCTGGTGTATGAGTATCTTTATTTATCCAATCTAATAAGTTCTAAATGGCAGCAATAGAACAATTCAGTGATAAACAAGATGCCCAGAATCCTAGATAGCCTGCAATAGATATGACTTTTCAACAATTTTGATGTTGTACACATTGGGAATGTCACGTCCCACAGGATCATAATTTGATGGTAACCTTCATACAAGTAAGTGTGGCTGTGTAAAACTGCTTAGAGCTAATCTTCACAAAAGAACCTTTTAGTTTGTTAGTCTCCAGATTTCATATAATAAACAAAGCAGTGAGAAACAAGTCCATCTCTGTATAGCCAAAATATCAAAAAAGTGCTGCAAAATATTTTTTCTAGATGCACAAATCGCTAGTAAAACTATGCAGATTTTCTAGGCTCAGAAACTCCTCACTTCCGCATGTCTCGACTGATCCTGGCAGCTGCTGCACCTTATAATTCTCAGTCTAAGTTTCCCTGATGGCATTGCAAGCATAGAGACAGGAAACTGGGAGCTGCGATGCCATTGGCATTATAATTTAATGTAAATGTGGTCAATCGGGACTCAGCGGCCCGATTGCAGGTATGGTTAAAAAGCAACAGATCACTCCCAATTTACACGAGTTTTACAAGACCATTGGTGAGCGCAACTCATAAACCAATAGCATAAAAGTGGTGCAACTCATCATGTAGAAATTTGGGGTGTACCACCTGCATACTTTCTCTGTATCCACCAAACACACATACACACACATCTAGCAAGTTCAGTGTGGTCGTAAATTATGTTAGTACTTTATCATACTGTGTACAAAGGTTCACTTTTCACTTTGGTTGCCAGTACTTGTTGCTATAAATTAAGAAATACGCAACGCTTGTTTGAAACTGATAGTTTTTGACAGCTCTGGCTGGAAACCATTTGACCAGAGAGAAACAGTCTGCAGTTAGTTCTCTGCAGATATCTTCAGGCTTTCACTGGTTTACACCATTCCAGAACTACTTCCATTTCTCCAGTAAGAACAATAGTTTAATTGGAAATGGTGTTGACTTGTAGCACAGATGCTTTCAATTTTTACAACCCCCTAGTCTATTTCTAAAATTAAGTTTTTGGTCAACTTGAAATCGAAAAATATGAAAGGCTTTCTTCATGTAAGGGGAATCAGTGTCTATCTGTCTGTGGTATTATATACATGTGGTCAGACTTATTGCTGTGGAAATCAAAAGAGGTAATATACTAATCAGATGTACACTGTAAAGCTGAAATCCAATAACTGAAAAAAAGAGGCCCGAAATGACTATTTTGGTGCATCTTCTTACAAGAACCCTTTACATTAACTTAAATACAGTACAGTACTAATATTAACTGTCCATCTGCCAACTCCCATGTTGCTGGGAAATCTTTTCTAGTATAGATTAATTTACATAGAGCATAAATCAATATTACTCAGGTTTCATGTTCTGCCTATATGATAAAGCATTTCAAAACAAATAATTTGAAAGCCATTTGCAAAGATTACTTTTGATTATTGGGGGGCAATTTTAACCCTAACCTGCCCAGCGAAATCAGACGGGTGGGAAGTTAAAACCAGACCTGCAGCCTCACACCAGGACAAGGACAGCACTGTCAGTGACTGTGAAGGTGACCGTAGCCCTTAATTTCCTTGCATCGGGATCCTTCCAAGCTGGAGCAGGCGACATCTATAACATCTCCCAGTTCGCCGTCCACTGCTGCATAAGAGAGGTGACAGACGGTCTTTATGCCAGGAGAGGGGACTTCATTGGTTTCTCTCTGACCAGAGAGAAGCAGGTGGAGCATTCACGTGGCGCATTCACGTGGCTTTGCCAAGATAGCGGACTTCCCCATGGTACAGGACGCCATCGACTGCACGCACATGGCTTTGCGGGCACCGCATCTAAATGCTGAGATGTACCACAACTGCAAAGCTTACCACTCGACGAATGTACAGTTGGTGTGCAACCATGCTCAGTACGTCATGATGGTGAATGCCCGTATCCTGGCAGCAGCCATGATGCTTTTATTGTGCGCCAGTCCACTGTTCCCTCAGTCTTGGAGCCACTACATCAAATGACAGGGTGGCTACTGGGAGGCAAGGGCTATTCGCTGACCACCTGATTCATGACTCCGCTGTGCAACCAACGCACGTGTGCAGCATACATGTAACGAAAGCCATGCTGCCACATGGAATCTGATATAGCAGACCATTGGTGTCCTTAAACAACATTTCCACTGCCTAGACCACTATGGGGGAGCCCTGCAGTACTCACCAGAGTACTCCGGATTCGTGGTGGTCCGCTGCATGCTCCACAACCTCGCCATCATGAGGGCACAGCCATTGCCACCAGGCATACGCCGACCGGCTGAGGAGGAGGAGGTGGAAGAGGAGGAAGTGGAGGAGGAGGAAATAGAAGGGTGGAGGCAATCCAGACAGCCCCTTTCTGCCCGGAATGTCTGTGATCACCTCATCTGAGTGTGGTACCAGTGGACACAGCCCCAATTCCCCATTCAACAATAGTCCCACACCTTACCTTCCCTCTGTTACTGACCATCACAGTGTCCTCTTGGTCACAATACTAAAATAAAAGCCACCACAAAAGAAATATTCCAATCCCAACATTATGCATCAATCCATTCAATATTACATAACAAAGTCAACTAATCACCCTGTGCATTCCCTTAGTGCCTGTCTTCAGTGTGCCTTTGCCTGTCCTAGTGCTCCTACGAAGTGCTCCCCCAGTGGCCGCAGCATGCTGGTGGAAGGCTACTGACTTTCAGTGGGGGACACTGCAGATGGCCTTGCAGGATAACCTCGAGCAGCTCTGGGCCTAGAAGCCTCGGCTGCAGACTGCACCACCTCAGCATGGGTGGCAGCAGTCTGGGCTGGCTGGCTGACAGGCAACAGCAAGGGCACTGGTGGCATGGCAGTGGTGGGAGGACGAATGCTGTCATCCTGAGAGAGGACAGCAGGTTTGTGCTCCATGGAGCCACTGCCACTCTCCGGGGGCGGCACCTCAGCATTCCTAGTAATCTGCTGGAGGACAGATTGCTGGACTGCTGTGACACCCTGCAAGCCCCTTTGAACACTGGTAAACGCAGCCACGATGGCAGCAGTCTGAGCTTGCGTGACAGCAAACTGAGCCTGCAGGAGAGCAGTCTGAGCTTGGATGACAGGAGTCTGAGATTCCACTGTAGCATTCAGACATTAGGTGGTTTCTGCTTGAGCTGCAATGGAAGCTGAGACATTCGCCATCAGACGCTGCGTCATGGTTGGGTCCACAAGTGCACCGATGGAGTTGCCCATCACTTCCATGCTGGGAATCATGGGCTTCAAGATATCTGCGCAAAGCCCGGTGCCACGTTGGTGCTGGCCTCCTCCATGTTCCTTGACATTGCACTCAGGCTTTCTGGCAGGCCTGCCAATGCACCAAGCATTTCGTTGTGCATACCCATCAGCGTTCTTCTGTAGGCCGCCCCATCGAAGTCCTCATCTGAGTCCTCTGCAGCAGAACTTGTGTGCGACCTCTCCCTCCGGGACCTGGCACCTGCGCTACCCTTTCCCCCTTCCCTGGCTGCAGGCCACTCGTGCTGAGTGTCTCACCACGTGCAGATCCTGCCTCTAACCTATGAACTACGTGGAGTGTCAGTATCTGAGCTGATGGCTGCGAGTGTGAAATCAAGTGATGGTGCTATGTCTTCGTCGTCGGTGCCTTTGTGCTCTTCGATTTTGTGTTCCTCCTCCAGTGCCTGGATTGTGGTGAGGGAAGGGGGAAAGCAAGAGGTGCATGCTTACACCATGTGCAGCTTATAAATCAGAAGAGATTGTGGGATAAGGAGGAAGTGAGATGTGAGAAGGAGGATTCCGTATGATGATACCGGAATCTTGTATTCTTTCAGCCCCGCCGCTGGCCAAGGGCTTAGCAATGGCCCTTCCAATAATGGCCAGCACCGTCTCCTGAATCAGGGTCAGGTTATGCAGGTGCGTCTGTCCCCCTCCGGTTAGGTCCAGTTGGCACCAGTTGTAAGCCATCCTGTCTTGCAAGAGAAAGGGAAGGGTGTCAGTGAGTGTGGTACAATGTGCTTGCATGATATGCCTGTCATGGTTGAATAGCTGACAGTGTGTGCAAGCTATGAGATGTGGGCGTGAGGGTTGCAGCAGTGGTAAGTGTGTGAGGGTGAGGTGAAGCTATGAATGTGAATTATGAACCGTGTTTGGTAGAGATTGTTGGTCGGTGAGTGATGGGAGTATGGTGCATTGAGCAGTGTGTGAGGCTAGTGGTGTAGATGGTGGGATATGACATTTGAAGATGAATTCACTAACCTTGACCACTCGTGTGAGGTCATTAAACTTGTTCCTGGAGGTCCAGGTCCTCGGGGCTATACTGCTGCCATTCACCACAATTGCTATCTGCTCCCATTGGATTTTATGCATTTGCCTGGAGGACCTCCTGGTCCCCTGTGGAAACAGAACCTCTCTCCTCATGTTCAACTTCTACACCAAGGTGTCCAGTGCTGCATCGGAGAACCTTGGAGCATGCTCTCTCCCCTATTGTGACATCATTTTTTTTCCTTTTCTCACTCTCTTCGCCAGGCAGTTGAATGAGATGCTGCAGGCATAATGCACATCCCCTTTAAGAGGTGCAGACTGACTTTAAGAAGTGCATGCTAGCTTTAATTGGTGCTAGCCTCTCACGAACTTGGACCCCTGCTGAGCGTTCAGCCGCTCAGCAGTGCGTTCAGTGCTGGGCTGATCGCCATATTTCTGTTAATCAGCAGGCAACAGAAAGTTAGCGTGCTGCCTGCATTACTTTGAACGGGTGCGGGTTGATCGGGTATCGTGATCCCCACGCCCGTTTTCGGGGCAAATGAATTTTTAACCCCAATAGTTTACCTTTACCACAAATTTTCCTGGCAACACGGAGTGTCAAGTGTGCAGCAGCCATCCACTAGAGCAGTTTACACAATATCCTGAATGAAATTCGAAAAATTGTCGTGTGAAATATCATATCAATTTTGAACAGTAACAAATAAGTCACTGATAAGAAATAGGATTTATAAGTAAAAATTGTCGTGTGAAGTATCATATCAATTTTGAACAGTAACAAATAAGTTACTGACAAGAAATAGGATTTATAAGTAAATCGATTCCTGTTGTTATGGTACAGATGATGGATTTGAGTTGGAAATCATCTTGATGCTTTGTTGTTGATCATTTCATTGGACATTCTTTTGTACTTTTATCTGAATGATTATTATTGAAGTTAGCTCTCTATAATTTACAAGTCCCTGGTCCAGATATTTGCAAAGAAAAGTAAATTCTTAATGGCCCTCAATGCTTTAGTATGATTTCCATTAGTGCACAGTCAATAGACCACGCATGAATGTAGCTCAGACCTGGATAATGTAATGGAGCATTTTGGATGCACATGGTTTAACAGTTATTTGCTGCTACAAATCCTGTACATATTGATATGTAGGTACTCATTTTCTGTGCCAGTCTTCTGATTTCTATTATTTATAACATTTTGCTTCCATAAAAGTGTGCTGATTTTGGATAAATAAAAAGAAAAAAAAAAACCTGTAAATGCTGGAAATCCCTCCAAAAAATGCAAGTCCATCAGCAGCTATAAAGAGAAAAGACAGATTAATGTTTCAGGTATAACCTTCACTGGAACTAAAATCCAGAAAATAAGCCAGCTCCTTAGTAGGGTTGGGAATAAAGGATAAGAAACATCAGATACTCTAATCACAGCGAGGGAGATAATGTGTTGAACAACCTCCAACTGCTTAATGGAAAAACAGGAAACTGTTAGATGATATAAAACATCATCAGTGAGGCAATCAAAAGATATTAAAACAAAAATGGAATTTGCAACTAGCTTGACTTTCAAACAAAGGAGTCACCTTACTTCTAAAGGGCAGCAGATATTCTGAAAGTGGTTTTTTTTGGGAGTGCAGTGAAAAGTTTGTGAAAAATGCCAGGGCCCAGGTACGCTGGGTTCCCACATTCCCCGGGTGTTTCTGTGGGGCCTTATGTAGGACAAAGCTTTTACCCACCCCAAGCAAGTCCTACAGCACAGGAGGGGTGTGACTGGGGACGGGGACTCCGAGGCTGGGAGTTCCCATGTGCTTGGCTTGGCAGAAGATTGACAGACCAGTAACGCCTAGTGAAACTGGCCGAACCAGCCCCACCAATGGCGGATGTAGGGATCACCTTAGGGGCCCAGATCTGAGATGTAGCCTGAAACACTGTAGATTTGGCATTTTTAGACTTTTTCTCTGCCCTTTTATCATGGGTCCATTGGGCAAAGTATTGATATGATTCTGGGAGGGGATTTTTGTCTTCATGTCAGATTTCCAGCATTTAAAGTTTTTTTCTTTTTATTTATCCAAGATCAGTACCCGACCTGGCACCATCTGACGGCATACCCAGCCTCCTGGGGCAGGCAAGTGCCCGAGATGCACCCAATGGCATGAGTGTCTGTCGCCATTATGTAAATGAAGTGATTCACCTGACCCCACCATCTTCAGCAGGATAGGACTAGAGATCACAGGTGGGTGGACCCTGGTATAGCACCCCCCAACTCCCCCCCCCCCCCGACACCCCACCCTGCACTTTCAGCTGCTAGCTGCCCATTTTTAAAGGTAGAAATGGGCACCTGGCAGTTGAAAACTGCTCCTAAGGTAAAATGACAGAAGCTGGTAACTCCGTCATTGCCACCTCACTTAAATGCCCCAAAAAAGATGGGCATTTCTGGCATCAACCAGAAATGAGGGTGCAAAAATTGATAGGGAACAAAAGTGGTTGGGAGGTGACACTTCAGATTTCTGCCCACCTGACAACCATCCAAAAATCAGGCAGTAGTCGCTGGAAACTACAGGCCAGAAAAAATCATTCAAAGCTGCAAATCTGAAATAAAAACAGAAAATACTGGAAATTCATAAGGCAGGTTAATTTTTCATCATGCCTTTTGTCTGAAGGCAAGTCATGATTTTAGTCTGAAAAAGATCTGCAAGTACAAGGAATTGATAAATTGGATGTACTTTTGCTTTGGAGGTCAAGAGGAAGTGTAAATATACACGATAGATTCTAGTATTGTTGGCTTGACTCCTGTTTAAAAAAGCTCTCACCATTTGTTCTCTTTCATTTTTGTTCCTTTAGGAGATTGATTTCCCTTTGGTATCTTACAAAAATATTAATCATCATGGCTACAGCTGCAGTCCTGGTAGCAATCATGATTTCCCTCTGGTATGCCTGTCTTGGATAGAATTCCAGATCTCCTTTGGGAGCGCCTGTTTTTCTGATTAATCCTCAAGAGTGGATCTTAGATATTTCTTTGTGTGTCTTCCCATGGACAGAGAGGAAAGTGTTGACAGCTCATCCTCAGATTTTGAAAGTATTTGTCCAGTCCATCCATCCATGCTGACACTGTTTAAGCTATTGAGTGGCTATTGCTTTACCTGTCTGTCGGTTTGCTCATTACTGGCATGGTTGTAGTGCCAGTCAGGAATCAGTTCTGAATGCCATTAAAAATTCAATATTGACACACACAATTTCAAAACAATTCATTTGTAATTCAGATTAAACTGAACTAATTTTCCACATTTTCTTCAGCATTTAAAACAATGACATAGCCAAGGCTCATTTTTCAGGTTGATGCTATGCTTTGGCCAAAGTACATGGACAAAATACATGAACACTATCAGATTCTGATTAATGGGGACTTGTCATGATTATAAATTTTTTAGGTTTGCACATTTACATTGACTGTAATTTCAATAAAATATTACACTATCTGGCCATACCTCATTTAATACAGTAAAATATTGTTCTAAGATGTCACAGGCAGCATTAATTATCTAATAATTCATCTAGCATTGAAAGCATCTAGAATAGTTTGCCACTCATCCTTATCCAGGACAGTGCACATAGATTTAACAGTAAAGAAACAAAGGTTCGGATATTTACAGGGAGGCAGGCAGGAATGCGGGGGAAAGTGAAAACGGCCGGGGAACGCTTTGAGACCAGGGACGTGGAGGTCCTGCCAAATTAAACGGTAGGATCTCATTATAAATTTTTTCTTCCAATTCCCGCCCAGCAGCTGGCTATTTGAAAACCATCGCCAGGAGGCCGCAGCCAGAGACCCTTGGCGACAGTCCCTGACAATCGGGAATGGGGTAGGCCAGAGATTGGGGCCTGGTGGGGAGGCTGGGGAGGTCGTCCGCAATCACAGCATGGAGCGGGCCACGGTGCTTGGTGGGTGAGATCTGCAATCGCGGCAAGCAGGAGAGAGAGGCCACGATTGGCAGAAGGGAGGCCGAAGGCTTACTTGAGGGGCCAGGGGAAGCACTCCTGCTCCTCCTGCCTCACAAAGAGTGCTGTAAAAGGCACTTATTTTCTTTAGCTGGCAGCTCCCGCTTTCCTTTTACCGTCAGGTTTCCTGAGCCCTGAGAAACCAACGCAGCAACTATTAAATTCAAATTGCACTGTGGGAGCCTGATTTAATATGTTAATAAACTGTCCCGCCTCTCCACGGCGGGACACGCGTACGCCACGAAACCCGTGAAAAGTGGCGTCAGGAACGTACGCAACGGGTTGGGGACCCCTTCACCGTTTTAAAATTTTTAACCGCCGCTTCCCACCAACCCTTTCCCACAAAAATGAGAAGTCGCACAACACCAGGTTATAGTCCAACAGTTTTATTTGAAATTACGAGCTTTCGGAGCTCTGCTCCTTCGTCAGGTACAGTGAGGGAATACAAGTCGATTACAAAGTATATATAGACAGAGAACAATGTGTCTGCAGAGATACAATCCGTCAGGGAGGCATTACATCAAAGACACAGCAGAGTACAACTAAGACAATGAGGTGGGTCACAGGGGGTCCAACGCGTCAAATGCTGCAGTCTGCAGTTAAGCTTTTTACTTTTTTTTAAAAAAAACTGGAAATCACACCTGTGAACCAGACAACGATGTCGAGTCACATTCTGTAGTGTGACATGAAACGGAGATCCTGGTTGAGGCCATCCTCATGGGTGCGGAACTTGGCTATCAGTTTCTGCTCGATGATTTTGCGTTGTCGTGTGTCTCGAAGGCCGCCTTGGAGAACGCTAACCCGCAGATCCGAGGCTGAATGTCCTTGACTGCTGAAGTGTTCCCCGGCTGGGAGGTAACAATCCTGCCTGGCGATTGTTGCGTGGTGTCCGTTCATACGTTGTCTCAGTGTCTGCATGGTCTCGCCGATGTACCATGCCGCGGTGCATTCTTTCCTGCAACGTATGAAGTAGACAACGTTGGCCAAGTCACATGAGTGTGTACCATGTACCTGGTGGGTAGTGTCCTCACGTGTGATGATGGTATCTGTGTTGATGATCTGGCATGTCTTGCAGAGGTTGCCGTGGTAGGGTTGTGTGGTGTCGTGGTCGCTGTTCTCCTGACAGCTGGGTAATTTGCTGCGAACGATGGCACTTTTGAGGTTAGGCGGCTGCTTGAAGGCGAGTAGTGGAGGCATGGGGATGGCCTTAGCAAGGTGTTCGTCATCATCGATGACATGTTGAAGGCTGCGAAGAACATGGCGTAGTTTCTCCGCTCCAGGGAAGTACTGGACGATGTAGGGTACTCTGTTGGTTGTGTCCCGTGTTCGCCTTCTGAGGAGGTCTATGCGATTTTTCGCTGTGGCCCGTCAGAACTGTCGATCGACGAGTCGAGCGTCATATCCCGTTCTTACGAGGGCGTCTTTCAGCGTCCGTAGGTGTCCATCGCGTTCCTCCTCGTCTGAGCAGATCCTGTGTATTCGCAGGGCTTGTCCATAGGGGATGGCTTCTTTAACGTGGTTAGGGCGGAAGCTGGAGAAGTGGAGCATCGTGAGGTTGTCCGTGGGCTTGCGGTAGAGTGAAGTGCTGAGGTGTCCGTCTTTGATGGAGATTTGTGTGTCCAAGAATGAAACCGATTCTGAGGAGTAGTCCATGGTGAGTTTGATAGTGGGATGGAACCTGTTGATGTTATCGTGTAGTCCTTTCAGTGATCCTTCGCCGTGGGTCCAAAGGAAGAAGATGTCGTCGATGTATCTGGTGTACAGCGTTGGTTGGAGGTCCTGTGCAGCGAAGAAGTCTTGCTCGAACTTGTGCATGAAGATGTTGGCGTATTGGGGTGCGAATTTGGTCCCCATGGCTGTTACGTGTGTTTGGGTAAAAAACTGGTTGTCGAAGGTGAAGACATTGTGGTCAAGGATGAGGCGGATGAGTTGTAGGATGGTGTCTGGAGATTGGCTGTTGTTGGTGTTGAGTACTGAGGCTGTTGCAGCGATGCCGTCATCGTGGGGGATACTGGTGTAGAGTGCCGATACGTCCATCGTGGCGAGGAGTGTTCTTGGTTCAACTGGTCCATGGGTGCTGAGTTTCTGTAAGAAGTCTGTAGTGTTGCGACAGAAGCTGGGGGTTCCCTGTACGATGGGTTTCAGGATGCCCTCGACGTACCCAGAGAGGTTCTCACACAGGGTTCCGTTGCCTGATACGATAGGACGTCCGGGTGTGTTGGCTTTGTGTATCTTTGGGAGGCAGTAGAAGTCTCCCACACGGGGAATATGTGGGATGAGAGCGCGTAGGATGCTTTGAAGGTCTGGATCGAAGGTCTTGATCAGTCTATTGAGTTGGCGGGTGTGTTCTTTGGTCGGATCTGCGGGTAACTGTCTGTAGTGTTCCTGGTTGTCCAGTTGTCGGTATGCTTCTTTGCAATAGTCCATTCTGTTCTGTATGACGATGGCTCCTCCTTTGTCCGCTGGTTTGATGACGATGTTGCGGTTGGTCTTGAGAGCGTGGATGGCATTGCGTTGTGCTCGGGTGACATTCTGGACTGTCTTGTGAGTGCGGCTGATGATTCTGGCGTTGATGCATTTCCTGACAGCTTGAGCATACATGTCAAGCTTAGGGCAGCGACCCTCCGGAGGGGTCCAATTTGACTCTTTCTTCTTCGGTTGCTGCACTGCGGTTCCCTCTGTCTGCTGTTCCGGATCATTGATTGTCTCATTGGGTTTCCCACAAGGCATGGGAGAGTTAATATCGAGGCCAAAGATTTTGTTTTAAAACAACAGTGTATGGTCTCAGCTGGGAAAAGCCACTCAAAGGTTCCAGCCCTGGTAAAATGATCATCAATAGGGTCACTGGTTTTGGTTTTCACAAAAAACATTGGAATAAATTGGAATGCAATCACCAAAATATCACGAAAAATCCATGGAGTAAAAATAGAATTTGATTTATCAGGGCAGATATTAATCTAATTGTGCGCAATCATAAAAACAAGATTGGCTGCAGCGCTGAGAGTAAAATGAAGCAGGGAGATTCACATGCCCATATCCATTTTAATTAATGAATGGAAAATCAGGCAGAATCCATTGCATGCATGCGAGTCTCCATGTCCGATTTCCCTTCATGCGTTCCGCCCAAGGGATTCCTTCATGCCCAAATGCTACAAGAGGCAAGTCTGCCCTATTCAGTCACTGCAAACCTGTAGATCTGGTCATCAGTCTTGTATTCACATTTTGTATCATGCTTGAGGAATAATGATACACAGCAGTTGCTACATTTATTCAACAGTTATAAAGTTCTGGCCTATTATCGTAACTGGGCTGAAAGGGAATCGCTGAGCATAACCCTATATGGAGTTGGAGCATAGATAGCAGCCCTGAATAGCATATGGCCTTACAATAATTAAGAAAAACAATTTGTTTTAGTCCTGTGGGTTATTTTGCATTTTGAAATTAAACCATTTTTCTGATAACCTACCCTGAGCTCCTGAAAGCCTTTCCACCATCCACCATGAGGCGCTGTGGGCCATCAGCAGCAACAGAATTGCAATCCACCACAATCTGTAACCTCATTGCTCAACATATCCCTCACTTTACCATTACCATCAAGCCAGGGTATCAACCCTGGTTCAATGAGGAGTGTAGAAGAGCATGCCAGGAGCAGCACTAGGCATACCTAAAAATGAGGTGCCAACCTGGTGAAGCTACAGCACAGGACAACATACATGCTAAACAGCAGAAGCAGCATGCTATAGACAAAGCTAAGCAATCCCACAACCACTGGATCAGATCAAAGCTCTGCAGTCCTGCCACATCCAGTCGTGAATGGTGGTGGACAATTAAACAACTAACAGGAGGAGGAGGCTCCATGAACATCCCCATCCTCAATGATGGCAGAGCCCAGCACGTGAGTGCAAAAGACAAGGCTGAAGCGTTTGCAATCATCTTCAGCCAGAAGTGTCGAGTGGATGATCAATACCGGCCTCCTTCTGAGGTCCCCACCACCACAGAAGCAAATTCGATTCACTCCATGTGATATCAAGAAACGGCTGAGCGCACTGGATACAGCAAAGATTATGGGCCTCTACAACATTCCAGCTGTAGTGCTGAAGATTTGTGCTCCAGAACTAGCCGCGCCTCTACCCAAGCTGTTCCAGTACAGCTACAACACTGGCATCTACCCGACAATGTGGAAAACTGCCCAGGTATGTCCTGTCCACAAAAAGCAGGACAAATCCAACCCGGCCAATTACCGCCCCATCAGTCTACACTCAATCATCAGCAAAGTGATGGAAGGTGTCATCAGCAGTGCTATCAAGTGGCACTTACTCACCAATAACCTGCTCACCAATGCTTAGTTTGGGTTCCGCCAGGACTACTTAGCTCCAGACCTCACTAAAGCCTTGGTCCAAACATGGACAAAAGAGCTGAATTCCAGAGGTGAGGTGAGAGTGACTGCTCTTGACATCAAAGCAGCATTTGACTGAGTATGGCATAAAGGAGCCCTAGTAAAATTGAAGTCAATGGGAATCAGGGGGAAAACCCTCCACTGGCTGGAGTGATACCTACCACAAAGGAACAAGATTATGGTTGTTGGAGTCCCAGGACATCGCTGCAGGAGTTCATCAGGGCAGTGTCCTCGGCCCAACCATCTTCAGCTGCTTCATCAATGGCCTTCCCTCCATCATAAGGTCAGAAGTGGGGATGTTCACTGATAATTGCAGTGTTCAGTTGCATTCGCAACTCTTCAGATAATGAAACAGTCCGTGCCCGGATGCAGCAAGACCTGGACAACATTCTGGCTTGGGCTGATAAGTGGCAAGTAACATTTGCGCCACACAAGTGCCAGGCAATGAACATCTCCAAAAAAAGAGAACCTAACAACCGCCCCTTGACATTTAATGGTATTACCATCGCCAAATTCCCCATCATCAACATCCTGGGGGGTCGCCATTGACAGAAACTTGACTGGACCAGCCACATAAATACTGTGGCAACAAGAGCAGGTCAGAGGCTAGGTATTCTGCAGTGAGTGTCTCACCTCCTGACTCCCCAAAGCCTTTCCACCATCTACAAGGCACAAGTCAGGAGTGTGATGGAATACTCTCCACTTGCCTGAATGAGTGCAGCTCCGACAACACTCAAGAAGCTCGACAGCATCCAAGACAAAGCAGTCGGCTTTATTGGCACCCCATCCACCACCTTAAACTTTCACTCCCTCCACCACTGGCGTACCGTGGCTGCAGTGTGTACCATCTACAAGATGCACTGCAGCAACTCACCAAGGCGTCTTCGGCAGCACCTCCCAAACCCGTGACCTCTACCACCTAGAAGGACAAGGACAGCAGGCACCTGGGAACACCATCACCTCCAAGTTCCCCTCCAAGTCACATACCATCCTGACTTGAAAATCTATCACCGTTCCTGCATCGTCGCTGGATCAACATCCTGGACCTCTAGGGAAAAAATAAAAACTGTTAAGTGAAACATAGCTGTATTTCAAGGGAATAAGAACTTTGCATTTGAAATGACCAGTGATAATACAAGATTTCTTCAAGTTTTTTTGTTAATAGTCATATTTTGTAAGAAATCCATAAACCGAAAATCGATAGCAAAATACTGCGGATGCTGGAAATCTGAAACAACAACAGAAAATGCTGGAAACACTCAGCGTGTCAGGCAGCACCGTGGAGAGAGAAACAGATTTAACGTTTCAGGCTGATGACCCTTCGTCAGAACTGGAAAAAGTTGGAGAAGTAACAGATTTTTAAGCAAGTGTAGGGCAGTGAAAAGGAGGAGGGGAGGAAAGAACAAAGGGAAGGTCTGTGAAAAGAGATATTTGAGAAGGTGAGGTGAGGTACTTGTGTAACCACTGAGCTGATGTGGACCTTCTGCCCTTGTCCTTCTAGGTGGTAGAGGTCGCAGATTTGGGCGGTGTGTAAGATGTGCGGAATTACCCCTCGCCCCGTCCAACAGGTTATAGACTTGTGCCTTGTAGATGTGGAAAGGCTTTGGGGAGTCAGGTGGTGAGACACTCGCTGCAGAATACCCAGCCCCTGACCTGCTCTGTCTATAGCGTGCTGCTTCTGCTGTTTAGCATGCATGTAGTCCTGTGTTGCAGCATCCCCAGGTTGGCACCTCGTTTTTAGGTACGCCTGGTGCTGCTCCTGGCATGCTCTTCTACACTCTCAGTGAACCAGGCTTGGTCCCCTGGCTTGATGCTAATGGTAGAGTGAGAGATATGCTGGGCCATGAGGCTACAAGATTGTGGTTGTATACAATTCTGCTGCTGCTGATGACCCACAGCGCCTCATGAATGCCCAGTTTTGAGCTGCGAGATCTGTTCTGAATCTATCCCATTTAGCACGGTTGTAGTGCCACACGACATGATGGAGGGTGTCCTCAGTATGATGACAGAACTTGTCTCCACAAGTACTGCTACCAATGCTCCCATGGACAGATGCATCTGCGACAGGAAGATTGGTGAGGACGAGGTCAAGTAGGTTTTTCCCTCATGTTGGTTCTCTCACCACCTGCCACAGGCCCAGTCTGGCAGCTATGTCCTTCAAGACTCGGCTAGCTCGGTCAGTAGTAGTGTTACTGAGCCACTCTTGGTGATGGACATTGAAGTCCCCCACCCAGTGTACATTCTGTGCCCTTGCTACCCTCAGTGCTTCAACATGGAAGAGTACTGATTCATCAGCTGAGGGAGGGTGCCGGTTGGTTGTAATCAGCAGGAGCTTTCCTTGCCCATGTTTGACTTGATGCCATGAGACTTCATGAGGTCTGGAGTCAATGTTAAGAACTCCAAGGGCCACTCCCTCCCGACTGTATAGCACTGTGCCACCTCCTCTGGTGGTTCTGTCCTGCCAGTGGGATAGGACATACCCAGGGATGGTGATGGAGGAGTTTGGGACATTGGCTGAAAGGTATGATTCTGTGAGTATGACTATGTCAGGCTGTTGCTTGACTAGTGTGTGGGACAGCTCTCCCGATTTTGGCCTCAGATGTTAGTGAGGAGGGCTTTGCCGGGTCGTTTGGACTGGGTGTGCCTTTGTCGTGTCTGAAGACGGTGCCGAGGTTGATGCCGTGTCCGTCCGGTTTTATTCTTATTATTGTTTTCTGTTACGGTTTGGTACAACTGAGTGGCTTACTAGGCCATTTCAGAGGGCAGTTAAGAGTCAGCCACATTGCTGTGGGTCTGGAGTCATGTATAGGCCAGACCAGGTAAGGAGGGCAGATTTCCTTCCCTGAAGGACATTAGTGAACCAGATGGTTTTTAATTCCAGATTTATTTAATTAACTGAATTTAAATTCTTCAGCTGCCATGGTGGGATTTGAACTCATGTCTCTGGATCATTAGTCCAGTAACATAACCACAATGCTACCGCACCCCTCACAACCTTTCTCCTCTCCTCACATGTCCTGCAATGTAATGAATATAATCATACATATGTAATGAGCAGCTTACTCATTGGGCTACATAATAACATAAGAACATAAGAAATAGGAGCAGGCGTAGACCATTCAGCCCCTCGAGCCTGCTCCGCCATTCAATAAGATCATGGCTGATCTGATCTTGGCCTCAACTTCACTTATCTGCCTGATCCCCATAACCCTTGACTCCCCTGTAGTTCAAAAATCTGGCTCATTTAATAAGCGTTGAAATAGCCTATTGTTTCATTAGCATAGCCCTAATAATTATTTATTTTCCACAGTTCAGATGAAGAAAGGCTCATACCACTAAACTTATTTCACATGAACACATGACTCAAACAGAATGTGAAATGACAAGCTAATGAATATAATAGCGGAATTTGCGGAACACCTCCATTCAGTCCGTAAGGGGGACCCCGAGCTCCCGGTGGCCTGTCACTTTAATTCTCCGCTCCACTCCCACTCTGACCTCACCGTCCTCGGCCTCTTGCATTGTTCCACGGAAGCTCAGCGTAAGCTCGAGGAACAGCACCTCATCTTTCGTTTAGGCACACTACAGCCCTCTGGACTCAACATAGAGTTCAACAATTTCAGATCATAACCACGGCCCCTATCACATATACATATATATTTTATTTTTTCATCCACCCTTTTGTTTGGCCCCTTTTTTTCTTTCCTCCCTGAAGCTGGCAGCTGTCCTTCATTCCGCCAGCGCATTTCACACTTCATATAGCCTCAACCTGTCACATCAACACCTCCTCTCGCCTTGAATATCTCTTAATGTCTCTCAATGTCTCTTAATCTCTCCTGCCTTCTATCCTATCACTGACCTTCCCTTTTGTTCTTTCATTCCCCTCCCCCTTTTCCCAGCATTATACTTGCTTTAAATCTATTTCATTTCCTGCTTTTTTCCAGTTCTGACGAAGGGTCTTCGACCTGAAACGTTAACTCTGTTTCTCTCTCCACGGATGCTGCCTGACCTGCTGAGTTTTTCCAGCGTTTTCTGTTGTTATTTCGAATATAATAGCTTACTACATTATATTTGAATATATATCTCCTGTTCTCTCAACACCATTCCCATTAAACTGTTCACCACCAAACTTCCCTTACTGGCCCCCATGCTAGCTAAGATTGTTAACTGTCCTGCTGCCTTTCAAATTTGCTGTCATCATCACCCTCCTCAAAAAACCTACCCTTGACCCCATCTCCCACCTCCCTTTTCTCTCCAAAGACCTTGAATGTGGTGTCACCTCCAAAATCCATGCCCATATTTCCCACTCCATGTCTGACCCTCTCCAATCAGGTTTCCGTCCCTACCACAACACTGAAACAGCACTAATCAAGTCACAAATGACATCCTATGTGACTGTGACTATGGTACACTACCTCTCCTTATCCTTCTCGACCTGTGCAGACTTTGACACGGTTGACCACACTCTCCTTCTCCAACCCTAATCCTAACCAGCTGAGTGGGACTGCCCTTGCCTGGTTCCATTCTTATCAATCCAGTCATACCCAGAGAATCTCCTGCAATAGCTTCTCTTCCTGCTCCTGCATCGTTACCTCTGGAGTTCCCCAAGGTTCTCTCCTTAGCCACTCCTATTTCTCATCTACATGCTGTCTCTCAGTGATATTATCTGAAAGCACATTAGATTCCACAGGTATTCTGATGACACCCAGCTCTACCTCACTACCATCTCTCTCGGCCTCTCCACTACCTCTGTGTTGTCAGGCTGTTTTTCCGACATCCAGTTCTGAATGAGCAGAAATCTCCTCCAATTCAACATTGGGAAATCCGAAGCCATAGTCTTCGGCCCACAGCACAAACTCCATTCCCTAGCTACCGACCCCATCCTCCTCCCTGGCCCTGTCTCAGGCTGAACCAGACTATTTGCAATCTTGGCATCCTATTTGACCCAGAGCTGAGTTTCCGACCCCGTATCCTCTCCATCACCAAGACCGCCTACTTCTATTTACTTAATATTGCCTGTCTCCACCCCTGCCTTTGCCAATCTGCTGTTGAAACCCTCATTTATGCTTTTGTTACCTCCAGACTCCTCTATTCCAATGCTTTCCTGCTCCCATCTTTCACCCTCCATAAACTTGAGCTCATCCAAAACTCTGCTGACGGTGTCCTAACTCGCACCAAGTCCTGTTCACCCATCACCCCTGTGCTCGCTGACCTACATTGGCTTCCGATCTAGCAATGCCTTAATTTAAAAATTCTCATCCTCGTGTTCAATCCCTACATGGCCTCACCCCTCCCTATCTCTGTAGTCTTTTTTAGCCCTACAGCTCCTCGAGAACTCTGCTGTTCTTTAATTCTGGCCTCTTGTGCATCCCTGACTTCCTTCACCAACTATTAGTGGCTATGCCTTCAGCTGTCTAGGACCTAAGCTCTGGAATTTCCTCCCTAAACATCTTTGCCTCTCCACCTCTATCTCCTCCTTTCAGACGTTCCTTGAAACCTACGTCTATGACAAAGCTTTTGGTCATGTGTCTTAATCCTTCCTTCTTTGGCTTGGTGCCTATTTGTTTGTCTGATTACGCTTCTGTGAAGCGCCTTGAGAAGTTTTACTATGTTAAAGGCACTATATAAATGCAAGTTACATAGAATATACAGCACAGAAAGTGGCCATTCAGCCCAACTAGTCAGAGCTGGTGTTTAAACTCCATGGGCTGGATTTTCATTGACCCGTGGAGTCGGGTTTGGAGGCGTGTGGGGGGTTAAAGTTGCAGATTCGGGGGTCCCAACCCCATCCCGCCCCCAACCCACCTCCATGCCAGTTTCGTTGGCGGCGGGTACCCGACCTGTGCTGGGACCCGACTCCCCGAGGCGGGAAGATATTAGTGACAATTAACTGCCTGTTAACAGGTAGTTAACAGGCAGTTTTTTGCCTAATCCCTATTTTGAAAGGTGAAATGTGGGCTTCCCGACAGGTGCCAACCACGCCAAGTTATCGGGGCGGACCGTGGGTCTGCAGGGGTTGGAGGGGTCGATATGTCCGGTGGGCAGGTGAGTAATGGGTGCATGTGTGCAGAGGTAAGTGTGTAAGGTAAGTGCAAAGTGTGGGAAAAAGTTTTACTTACCTTAACTTCCTCCTGCAGGTGTCAGCCCTTCAGTTCTCGGGAGTCAGAAATCTCACCGGCACAGAAAGCAGGAAAGCCGTGGTGCTGTCAAAAGTTTCAGCCTCTGATTTCTGTGCTGGAATGATTTCTAACTCAGCCTGAGAGGAAGGACTCAAGTTAGAAGACAAATTGTCAGTGTTTGACAGCTTCACAGAGCTGTCAAACGCTGATATTTCATCTGTCAAAAGCTCTTGACAGATGAAATGTCAATCTGTGACGTCACCTGTTGCCGGGTGGCCTTTAATTGGCCTGATGAGCTCACTGGGCGGGCTCAACAAGGTAAATCAAGGGAAAATACAGTGGGTTGGCCACAAGTCGATGGAGGCGGGTCTACAACCCAAAAAGTGGGATTCACGACCCCAACCTGCCCCCAGTATCAAAATCCAGCCCTACGAGTCTCCTACCATTCTATCTACCTCATCTTGGCCTTTCAGCATATCTTTCTATTTTTTTTTTCCTCTCATGTACTTGTCTAGTTTCCTTTTGAATGCATCTAAGCTATTTGCCTCAAACATTTCCTGTGGTAGCGAGTTCCAAATTCTAACGACTCTCTGAGTAAAGAAATGTCTCCTTATTTCCCTATTGGATTTATTAGTAACTATATTGCTGTTGTTGTTCTATATAATTTATTGAACTTTTAAATTCACTCTACTAAACTTGTCCTTTAATAAATTAATTTTCTCCCTCTTTCTTAGGATACATTCCATTTCCAGGCATGCCACCAAGTATTCCTCATATCACATCTAAAAGGGATTTGAAAGTTATTTCCTAGTTGTGGTGATTTGACGTTGATTAATAGAAAAATTTAAAATTCTGGATGACAAACTGGTATTTACAGTACTGAAGATCTCATTCATTTAAAATAATTTGAGATTCAGACTGTTCTAAATGATTGCATCCAACTCTATTCCATTATTTCCAGGGTCTGTCAGGCACAATGTCTGATGCTCCACAATCAAGTCAGTCAGTGTTAAGTTTCAGCACAAACTCTTCAAATAGTTTTTTTTCCAGTCAGGCCACTGACTGGCATATTTCACTAACGGCATGTCAAATCTGCAGCAGAGCATGCAATTTTTAGGCTCAGTCCTGCTCACAACACTTCAGTTGAATGTAACTGCAGAGAATAAAAAAATGTATTGCTAGAATTGTGTGCAAGTATTATCTGGGTTTTGACTCTTCCTTCTCCTAACAGCCAACCCTTTTTAGAGCTCGTTCATGATTTTCACAAGTGTAGGGTCCAATTACATACTTTCACGACATTGAAGTATTGTAATAATATGTTGAAAAAATGTCACCAAGAGAACCTTGGACAGTTGTGTGATGTGACAGACTCTGGCTGCTTTGACATAAGGGATCAAAATTGTGGATGAGCAAAAATTTTTAGAAGTATCGTTGGATGCATGTAAAGATTAAACTTGATCTCCACTACTTTATTAAACACACAAGCAGTCCATTTAGGATATAATTCCATTTGTACATTAACATTGTAATTCAGGTGAAGGATATGTGCTGCTCATGTACAACAGAACGCAGAGAAGTCAAGGCCACCCTTTCAATATTGGCTTTGAACTGTGTAAGGGTTTACGTGTCTCTGTGTCTCAGACGGTGCTGGTGCGAGGTTAGGCCTTCGTTGCCTAATACTATTGCTTGCTCTGGTCTCCGGCCAGCCTTATTGCAATAAGCACCTGTGAGTGGTTCGACCCACTCGCCCTTACGGTTCTAACACTGGACTTAGGTGCAGGGAGCAGTAATGCAGAGAAAAACTCAAATAGAGCCGGTTGAATAGTACAAAATGGAAATCTTTATTGCATAGCGTCCAAAATCATGAAGAACATGTCATAGGCGCAAATTAACGAGAGTACAAGTATACATACATTCATAAAGCTTGGTCTAGGGAAATGAAGAACGCACGGCACATCGTAAAAAGGGGAACACATTATACTTTAACCTTAATAAAACCACCCTCCCTTAACAATACCTACACTACGTCTAGATTTGTAGGATCGGGAAACATGTTCACCACTCGTGTTACTTCGGAGAATTTTAAAGTGAGGCACTCGGCTCGTTTCGCTGCAGCGCCTGACTGTCACATGTTTGGAAGGGTCTCTGTACCTCACTTGTTTATCTTCGCTGCTGCGACAAGCAGGCCAGGCTCCCCGTTGTCATGAAGAACTCGGTAGAACTCGGACACAGTTGTAAAATTCAAAGAAGAGTCTTCCTGTTCCCGACACCGGTTGTCGGGAGACTTCAATTAAAGGTTCTTTCTTATATTTTCGGGCGCGGTTGGGGTTTACTGACCATGGCGGCACGTGGATTCTTCTTCTTTTCTTGTCGTCTCGTCTCGTCTCTTCGGGCCTCCAGGTCCAGACACCGTTTACCGACACTCGGGATGGTGCACCTTGTCGGGGTGGCTCGTTCCGATTGAGCTCCACCCAACATTCGAATAACCGACCAGTACGGCTAAAAGTCAAGAGTCAACAAAGTCCAGAGAGAAAAATCAAAAGCTCACCAGTCAAGCGAGTCCATGAAGCGGCAAGCGCATAAGAGATCGATGGACATTTGTTCACTATAGTTATAGTGCTGTGTTCCCTTATCTCCCGCTCAAATCTTAATGTTTGTCCTTTGTGTAATATTGGCGCTCAAAACTTCCAGCATGGGGCGATTCTTCTCTTTAACGGGTTTCGGTAGCACCTGAAACTGGCCAACTACCCGTTAATGTTTTCCCCATTGTTGACCCAGCCAGGATTGTATGAATCGTCTCCCTGACTGGTTTTGGGGGCCCCCGAATACTTGCTTAATCACCCGTCGATGTCTCTCTCATTGTAGAGCCGGGGGGGTATTTGTGTATTGATGTGTCTGGATGGGCCTTCGATTGCCCAGTACAATGATCCTTACTTGTGCATGGAAAACGATTCCAGCACTTATATCTTTGCTATTGTTACAAATGCAAACAGGTTGCATCCTGTCTTTATCAATGTTTACCGAGTATGATCCAATCTTATATTGAATGTTTATTCGACGCCATCTTGTCTGCCCACCGTATTTCTGGAAGCTTCTGCCACGATGCGCGGTAGCCATTTTACAGGCTTCTGTGTCCTTTATAATCATGACAGCATTTTGTTTAATAAAACTGATCAAACGAATCTGCTTCTATCTTGTTATTTTGAATCGCGATAATTGCGAAACTTTACAACTGCATTTGCTAAATATTGTTTATTTGCTCTTTTTGCTTGTCTATCTTCATGTATGTGCTGCCAGGTTCCTTAAGATCCCTGTCTAACCTCACAAAGAATAAAACTTTATTCAGGTTTAACCCCAAATTGATATTTTCCAGTTCAAAGTGGAGTACATACTCTGACTGGCAGACATCTATCTGCAGCGGCCTAATCCACCTGCTGGGTAATTTTTAATATTAACAAGCAGTCAGTAGACTACAAGGGAACTTTTTACAGTTTGCTCTTGCAACAGTTACAAATCTGCTACTACTGGTGTGAGCCCCTAGCAGTGTGAGACTACTTCCTCAAGGTAGTATCACACCACTTATCAAAATGTGATATGCAGTCAGTTCAGCTACTTCACAGCAATGGGGACAAGTGAAATCAAATATACTCAGTACTGTAGTCCTGAATCCATTTTTAAGGTGTCTCATGCATTAGAGATAAAAATGCCTTGTTATAATGAGACACATTACAGTAGATTAACATCCCTTTGGATTTTCTACCAAGTAATATATCTTAATATATTAATTCAGCAACATTGTAGGTCACCACCATAAATTATTTACTGACAAGATGAATCTCCATTGAAGTTTTCATTTTACTACTACTGTGTGATTGTCCACTGATCTGTGTTAAGATGATGAAAAGTCCTCAATTATTTATAAATTTTCTACCTGGCTGTTATGTGATACTCTGCATACTACAGTTCTACAGGAGCAGATCTCACTCATTCTCTGGGGCCGATTTTCATCCCCTTCACCTGGTAGGAATAGGGCAGTGAAAATGGCGATGCCGCACTTATCACCCCACTCCCGCTGCCACTTTGGTTGCTAATATTTTGATCGGGGCCTGTGCATAAGCAGAGAGCCTTATTCAAGTATGCAATTTTCATTCACTTTAGCATGATGAATGCTTGGTGCTGGACCCGCCCAGTAGAACTGAAATTGTACTTTTATTTTGTATTTCTTGGCATTTCAACCTTTCTGTCAGCATAGAGCTGCTTGTTTCATTGAAAGATGGAAGTCATATTGCCCACCCTTTACTGGCTGCAGGAAGAGCAGCAGCAGCAGCAACAGAACATTATGAAGGGCATGCTGACGTCTGTACCCGAATCCCCAATATACAATTCCATTGTGCAAAGCTGCATGTCTGGATCTCTGTTTTGTAAAATCTATCTCTATATCCCTCAATCCCTGCTGCCTCCAGAAAGGCAACCAATTGCCTTCTGGACCCATTTGTTTTGTTTACTTCAATGGCCTTCTCAGGTAATATATTCTACAATCCTGCTGCCCTTTGGCTGAAAATGTTCTGCATGCATTACATAAAATCACGTAGGCTTAGAAATTTGGCCGCGCATTGCCCGATTTTTGGCCACTAATGGGCCTACCAGGGTCTCAATGTGGCGGGCAGGAAGCGTGTGCATATTCCCAGTCAGAAGTGCACCGCCTGCCATATTGGGAAAGGAGGTTGTGCTGGCGGTGGAAGCGCACATCACTGACATTTAAAGGCAAGAATAATTTATGTAAATTAGGGTTCTTCACTATTTGCATGACCCATTTTAAATTATCCAATCGCCCCAGCACTTCACTCGCCACGTGCTGAACTCGTACCGCACAAAGTGTGCTAACTGGCAGGAAGGCCGCTTCACCAGTGCTACTTGTAGGGATCAAGCAGTACTTACAGGTTAGTTGCTGGTTTATCATTTCAGGCTGCTGCTTGACTTCTGGGTGTTTCATCACTCTGGAAAGTTCACTTTGTCTACACAGAGAAGATTTGCTAATCTTGCACCATTGTTGTTGTTTGCCTCAGAAATAGTCTGGCTGCAAACATGGATGGTCTCATAGGGCTGCCTTCAGGTGATAGGACGAGATCGAGCGGCAAGGAAGACACCACAGAGCAGGAGCAGCTGTCAGAAGAGGAAGGAGGAGGGCACTGCACAGAAGGTCATATCAACAGAGGGTATTCAGGGAGCACGTCTCCTGCATCATCTTGGCCTGGGTTGCAGCAGTCTGAGCCAGCTGGCTGAGTGGCACTAGCAAGGGCACTGATGGAATGTCTGGCAGGGGAGCAGGCATGATGTCATCCCGAGAGAGGTGGGCTGGTTTCTCTCCCATGGAGCCAAGAATACTCTCCTGGGAAGGTGTCTCAACATTCCCAGGGCTCTGCTGGAGAACCCAGTGCAGGAGTGATGTGGTGCCTTGGAAGGCCCTTTCAACTGTGGCCCCAAAGCTATGATAACAGCCATCCGAGCTTTCATGGGAACAGTTTCTTGTAATAGTTGTGAATGTGTGAGTATGAAGAGAAGATTATACAGCTTTAGGAGAAGCTTTCAAAATGTATCTTTGGTTCAAAGCTTATTCCTACTGAAAGCATGAAAGGAATGGAGCTTAGGCTGTAACTATGACAGTTTGAAATATTTAACAAGGGGAAATAGAGTAAAGGGAAAAGGGATATAATAGCTTTACAAAGCCTGCATTTATAGATCACACTATTTCTCAGGTCATAACTAATGTGGTCAGAAGATGACCTGTTTGCTCAGAAAATTAACACCTTAAGGTTGAATTAGACCTTTCACAGCACAGAGATCACATTAATAGAAGAGATTGGATGCAAGCGATCAGATGTGTACATGATGAACAGATCAATAATGCAATGTGCTTCTCATAAAGCTACATCAATAGGGGAAAATACAAATAGGGGGAAATAAGGCGGTATCAGTGAATGAACGATGTTCAGATGACATTCCCCCTGTGTGTTATTTTATCAGAGGAGTTAACCCATTCAAAATAAATGAGTTTGTGTGTTAGAATAGCAAGATTACTTATGTAAATGAGTTAAGCATTCACTCACTAATATCACCAACAATACTTTCCAGCGTCTAGACTACTCGGTTTTTGCTTCCCCTGAGAATGAGGTAGGGGCTACATTTGTTTAATGGTTGATGAAGAAGGAGATTAAATAGGAAATAGACCAATGCCTGACAGCAGCAAAGAAGACAGCTTGGTTAATGAAATCCAGTTACCAAAAGGGAAAAACTATTTTAAATGACCCATAAATATATGAATTTTGCTGCCAACAGTTTGTTAGTAAGAGAAATCTAACAATTTTTGGATAACAGAAAAAAATAGATGCTGAATAATGCTGAATTCAAATGACAGTCCTAATATAACTGCCCAGCACCAGAGAAACTGATGGGTTTCATTCATTTCAGCAGAACAAATATTTGAAGCCGATTCTGTGTGTTGCTATTAAATACAGCACCATCACCATTCATCAAAAGAAGTTTATAAAGTACACTTCTCAATATTGTACTGACTGAAAGAATAACCTATCCTTATGAGTTATTAAACTGTGGATGAGAGATTATAGGATGATATATGTGTTTAAAGCTGCAGCTTTAAAATTAGGTTTATTTTTAAATTATTTCATATTTATGCTATAACAGCATTTTAATATTCTGATGTTAAAAGTGTTTTAGAAAACCCAATATTTTCCTCCTAATGCTATTACTTTACTTTGTTTGTTGAACATTTGAATTTGCAAGCTGCATAAACTTCTTAAGTCCTTACAAGATTCTAAAAGCAATTTTACACCAAAAATAGCCCAAATCAGGTGGGTTTTTAAAAATTAAATAATGATGAATGAAAATGTCCAGAATTTAAAAGATGCAAAGAAAAATAAAGTATTCAAATTGCTAAAATCTTTGAGGTGACTGGCTATATCCTAAGAAACTAAAAATAGCTACCAATTCACCTTCGGTGTGTATTAGTCCAACTGTGTCAATGAGCAAACTCAGAATCTTGTAACAAAAACAGAAAATGTTGGAAACATTCAACAGGTCAGGCAGCTTCTGTGGAGAGAACAGATGAGTTAATAAAGGATTCACACCTGAAACATTAACTCATTTCTTCTGTCCACAGATGCCGCCTGAACGGTTCAGCGTTCCCAATATTTTCTATTTTTGTTTTAGCTTTCCAGCGCCTGCAATTTTATTGGCTTGCTTTTTGTCGTTGTGTGTGATTGCTTACTAGATTATGCAGAGAATAGGAATGTCAAGAAAGAATCTTTTTATCAGTTTAAAAAAAATATAGATGTATAAATGAAATATAGAAGTATATTTGGCATTATAACATGCCGGAGGCCATTAACTTTGGCTAAGGATCTATTTTCACTAAACGGCAAAACATTGCTCTTATTATTTTTGTATTATACCAGTTCCGACTGTTCTTTACTTCCAGAGCAGTAAGTGTTGTTACCTGGGGCAAGCAACATTTTACTAGCCAACTTATGGCTCTTTTGGTACAGCTGTATTTTTTTTTAAAGATTGTGCGCCAAGATAGCTAAATATACATTGGTTATGGATCGGCTACTTATATTTACTAATTGCATTCTTTTCCAAATTATTGCTAATATAATTACCTCCAGTTGTGCACTGTAAGGTTTCTGGAAACTGTGACATGCAGCTTCCCAAGGCACACCTGTCAGCTCATAACACACAGGAAAGTATTCATGATTTATATAATTGCAATATTTTATTGCTGTAGTTTTGCACTCTTCTTTCTACTTAAACATTGACTGCTCACCAAATACAAATGTTCTTATTCTGACCTATAAAGAAAATTGATTTTTTTTTTGTAACTCTGACCACACCTCATTTTATCAGAATCAACTTTTCAAAAGGCCTTTCTGCAACATTGGTAGGAATTTTAACTCCCAGCCAGGAAAGCGAGCAGCCGGTCTGTCTGGGAACAGCAGTGGGAGACCCAGCCCAGTTTAACAGCCGGATCACATTAACATGCTGCTGGCCGACCAAAATGTCTGGGAAGTCGGCAGGAAATGGCAGAAAGTCCAGCAGCCCAGAAGCCACCATCCGTGTTTACAGTAAGTGCAAGGTTGGGGTGCAGGGGTACACTCCTGCTCCTCCTGGCCCCACAAAAGAAAGTTTAAAACTTACTTGGAATGGTGTCTTCAGTCAACTGAACAGGCTTTAGCTGGCAAGGCTACTGTTGTGGGCACCCTGCTTACTTCTGGGTAGAGACTGCATATGGGTCCTATTAATGACTCAGGTGGCTGCTTCAATCGCCTGCAAAAGCAGGCATTTTAAAATTGCAGCTGAGTGGGAATGGAGTTTACCCACTCCATTTTAACTTCCCCCTCACCCGGTTTCTGCCAGAAGGGGGAAGTAAAAATTTCCACCATTTTATTTGCCTATCTGCCTGGCTCACCATTAAGATTCTGAAACAAGAATTCGGTATTGCAGTAATGATAGTCCTTCTCTTAATGCACTGTGCATATTTTGCTAGTATGATGTGATACATAATTTATAAAATATGCTAGCGACATCTAGGGGCACACCTAAATATTAAAAAGGGCCAACACATTCCAGGGGTATTGCAGTTAGTAGAACTGTGAAGGTCACATTATATGGCCGAACATTAATTTCACAGCCCCATTTGAATTGCCCTAAGCTCCTTCACTCATTAAATTTGGAACCACTTGTTAATCCTACCTGATAGATTCTTGCCATACTGATTATCCCTGTTGATCTTATGATGTTTCCTTTCCTCCACAAGTCTCCATTTCCCTCTTTTCCAGAGCATGGTCTCTTACTGTTGACCATGACATACTTGATCCTTCAGTTTCCCGTAGTATGTTATTCATGAGCCCCAAACACTGTCCCAAATTCAATGAATTAAACAGAAGGGTTGTTCTCCTTCCTGTTCACACCTCTAAAAACCCACTGCCCCACTACTTGTGGCCCATTTTGGGCCTGTCCTCTTCTCCAACTCTGATCGATCATCCACCTCTTTGGGCTGTGCCCATTTGACAGCCTGATTTTGTCACTGATGCTCCCTCTCCCCTCCATGTTTAATTTCCAGTCCACACCGCTGCTACTGGTTGGATTTCCTGCCACCCATGCCTGCACTAAACTGAATTCCCCTTCTTCAACACTCCCCACCCCAACTGGCTGTTTTTTTTTATTGTGCCTTAATCTCTACCCGTCACCACCACCCCCCCACCCGTGCCTCCATTGACTGAATTCTCCTGACCTTGCCTCACACTAGCTGAACTTTGCAGTCATTGCCATCCCTCTCCACTGGAGTTTCCCAGGCAATGCATGAACAGCAACCCCTCCTGTGCCTCTTGTTCCCCCTCCTCACCTCTTTTTCTCTCTCTCCCATTCCTCTTCTCCTACTCTCATCTCCTCATCCTCTGCTCACCCTCACCATCCTCTGCTCACTCCTTTCCTTCCCTCCTCCCAACGTTCATCTCTCTCTTCCCAACATTTTTCCCCTTCCCTCATCCCTCTTCACCCTCTCTCTTCCCCCTCCCTCGTCAATTCTCTCCATTGCCTTTTTACCCTCTCTCTCCCTCCATCCCTGCCATCCCTGTGAAGAAAACTGCAGGAGCTCATAGACAAGTTAAGGGAGTGAGCAGATATGTGGCAAATTCTGTTCACTACAGATGCATGTAAATTAATAGGCGCGATCTTGCCAGCCCTGGGGAGGTGGGTATGGAGGCGGGACTGCTGGGAAAATGGCAGAATTTGGGGGCGGGTGCCCAACCTGCCTCCGTGCCATCTTGCCAGGAGGTGGGTAGCCGTTCCACACCGGGTCCTGTCTCCTTGGAGGCGGGAAGGGATTACAGCCACTTACAGCCAGAAAATAGGCTGATCACCATTTTTCCCTCACAAGTGCAGGGGGTGGTGTGGTCGGGTCAGCTCCACCTCTGACTCAGTGAGCGGTTTGAATCGCTCCCACACCCCTAGTTCTAGACCTTGGACTTATTTGGGGGTTGTGAACAAAGGTGTAGTAGACAACAGGTTTGGATGAAAGAATTTTGACTTTTATTAAAAGAAAAAGGTAACAAACATAAAACACACTTAACACTTAAACAGGTTGGGGAACACATGGTACAGGCGAGGGAGAAGGACAATATACAAAAAAAACCCTTATCCCTCCCAATCCCACTGTCTAGCTAAGTTTTGATTTCAGGAGATCAGGGATAATGCTCACCAAACAGGGGTTTTGACAGTTCGAAATCCAGCCAGGTAAGTTGATTGCGTTTTTGGGGTACTCTCTTTATGTCCTTTGGGGCCTGCCATCCCCACGTGGTACCGGTCTGTGGAATCTGCGAAGGCTCCTCAGTCTGGTGGAGTCCGCTGATGCGGTAGGGCGCGGTTGTGGATGTATCAGGTGTGTACCCGATTTCTTTGGTTTTAGCTGCAGGTTTAGAGTCTTTGCATGCAAGTCTTACCCAGGGGTAAGCCAGGAGTAGTTGTAAGGTTGGCGTTTCTTCGGGTTTCCCCTGGTTGGCTGGTTTTGGTCGTGGTTGCCTGGTGGTTGGTCGTTGCGCAGGCCTTGGTTCCCGCGGTACTTTTGAGTGGTGGTTCACCTCGTGGAGCCCTTGGCGGCTCTGGTGATTGTCTTGTTGCATTGGAGGCCTGTCGGGGCGGTACCTCCTGGAGCTGGACCATGGGTTGAGCGATGCCGACTCGCTCCCAGCCTCCAGTGACCTTTTCTAGCCCTTGCCTGGTCTGGTCTGTCCCTGCCTCGTGGCCTAGCTGCTTTCTCTCTCCTCCTGTACGTGTCGTGTGGCTCCTGGCCCTCTGTAGCTGGCAGTCACTTGCTGTGTCTTGCTGGGGGAACAGGCTCTCAATTATACTGTTCAGGCCTATTGTGTTTTTCGCGCTGAAACCGCTTTACTAAATCGGTTTCAGTTGAGGCCTGCATATTCTATTGTCTAGGTTTTGGCGGGCTCGTTAAGTCTGATGACTTTAACGTCGTGTTAACTGGTCCTGATGGCTTCCGATGTCTTTCAGGGCCTTAACTATGCGCCAAATCTCGCCCCTTTTGTCTTAGGTTTTGGCGGGCTTGTAAGCTGTTCCTGTAGGTATGCGGCTAATTGGTTTTTGATGGGGTGATGGGCTAGGAAAACTGTGTACAAGTCGTTTTATTGTTTTCAGGCTTCCAGCATCCTGTTTGGGCCTGGGGATTTCAAAAGGGTTCTTGGTTTATTCATTTTTTTGGATGTGTTTGTGAGGTTTTGGGTGAGGCTCTTCCTCCCTGGTTGGATTGCAGTGCAAACATTTCCCAGACAGCTTGACTGGGCCCCAATACCCAAAAGCTGTCCACTGCCTCGCCACACCCCTCTGCAGCCTGTCTTGTCTCTGTGACTGTGAGGTTTTTCCCAATAGTAACATCCAAAGTCATTTTCCTCAGGGTTTTTCTTCTCCGATCCTTAAAATGTCCAAAACTGAGGTTTTGACCTCAAATCACTTCATTTATGTCCCAGCATCCCAAATTCGTATGTAAATCCCAAAAAAATCACCCCCTTTAGGGTTCTGTTCAAGTTTCTGGGGAATTTTGCAAAGCCTACACAAGTGCGAGCTTCCCGAAGGCTCTGAACCCCGCCAGGGTCACCGAGGCAAGTAGTGGGTCTGCGGGGGTCGGGGGGGTCCAAAAGTGTGCTGTGAAGGTAAGTGATGGATGCAAGTGTGGAGAGGTGAGTATCTGAGGTAAGTGCAAAGTGTTAGAAAAAGTGTACTTACCTTTGTTTCTTCCTGCAGGCTTCAGTCGGTGGGTATCCGGAGAGTCTCGCACCTCCGCGGTAGAGATGACAGATGACCGTTGTATTCTCCAATGCAACAACCATCTCATTTCTGCAAAAGAAAGAGGTTTGATGAGGTCTTGAATTCAAGACCTCATCAAACTACAGAGAATGTCAGTGTTTGATAGCTTCACAGAGCTGTCAAACGATGACAATTCATCTGTCAAAACTTTTTGACAGATGAAACGTCATACGTTGATGTTCTCTGCAACCGGCTTTCCCTTAATTGGCCTGCTAAACCCGCTGGGCGGGCTTAACAAGGTCAATCAAGGGAAAATAGCGTGGGTTGGCCGGAAGTTGACGGAGGCGGGACTGAAACCCGACAAGTGGGAGTCCCGCCTCCAAAAGCTCCCAATTGGCAAAATCACCCTCAGTGTGTTTTGGGGGAGAGAAAAAATAGAAAAATATAACCTAAACACTAAAGGGTAGAACTTCCATGAGGTTTCCCCGATCTTCCACCATCACTTTGTTTATCCTGTTTCTCGAGGGTTGCCGCGGTTTTTCTGCCGAGGTTATGGTAGCCAATCAGAAGAATTCCACAGAAATTACTGGCGTAACTCTCGAGAGTGGAGAAAGAGATCTGTTCAGATTCACAGCTGTTTAAAAGAGGATTGCAACTGGGACATAAAAGGATGTCTGGGGTTCTGGATTCTATATATAGGGATGTTATAAATTCAGGGATATTGTAGATATGTAGATGCAGTGATGTCAGTCGCTTCCTTAAGAAGTCCGAGCCCCTACTTTTTATGGAAATTGACTCCCACTACCGTATATCTACTTGTACGATAGAGGAACCCACGAGTATAACAATGAAGCTACCTTGTGATCTAGAATGGATTTCTGTGTCTTATGCATCCATGCTCCTTCAATCTCTCTGAATGTAAAGTGAAGTAACACTGAGTAAGGTGAAGTTTGGTTTGAATCAGAAGCACAGCAAATAAAACATGCAATGAGATTGGAGTGATACAATCGGCTCATTTACTGTTTACATAGTCTGACAAAAATAAAGAGCTTGCAAGCTGTAGCCCATTTTAATAGATTATCTAACTCAATTTAAAAGCACAATCTCTCCATCCCCTGTCCTACTACCTAGGACAGAGGTTCACCCCCTTCACAGTTTTCTGCTGCTTAACTGACTGTAGCAGGGCGATTTTCAACTGATCGCCACCTATTTCTTGCCTGAAAAATGGGTAGCTGGCAGATGAAAATCAAGAGCTCATGAATGCCATTAGTCGCCTAATGCAATTTTTGGGTCAGCCTATAAATGGGTGGGCAGCACGACCCACCTGTTTCAGGTAGGAGACTGCTTAGATATGCAAATCGGGGTCCTACGTTGGTGTAGGATGCCAATTACAATTTTAAGGTATAAATTGTGCGGCGTGTGTGCCATGCACATTCTGCCCTTTTGTGCCAGGAGGTGAGCAGCCTACCCAGAGGACCCTAAAGGGACCGCTGGTGGCTGCTCCACAAAATGCCCACAAATCTATTGGGGTGAAATTTCTGTGATGCAGGAGGAGCACAAGTGCTTCTCCTGCCTCAACCAAAGCACTGTGACCCATTGTCAACCCATGCTCCGCCCCCCACCCCCGAGATGAGCTCCTCCCCAGGACCAACCTGCCGGCTGGCTGGCTCAGCATAGGAGCTGGCCAAATTCCCGCCCTCCCATAATTAACGAGCTGCAGTGAAGTAAGTGCCCATTTGGTAAGTACCCGTAGCGCGCACCAACTACACTGAAATGAGGCCCTAACCCAAAAATGGTTTGGGCCTCCTGGCACTGGCTTTGGGCAGGTGGTGCAGCCACTCTGTCGACTTCATGCCTAATTTGGGCAGAAGTCAAAAATCCTCTCTCCTCCCCCCTTACCCCACCACCCGCCCCTCCCCCCCCCCCCACCCCCCCACCCCAGGTGTTTGTGCTCTGATTTTTTAAAAGCTTCTCTCGCAGCTCCCAAAAGGATCAAAAAGGTCCGTAAATCCGATGTGCAAAGTATCTTTCTGAATACTCAAACATGGCTAATGAATTGCCCAATATTTGGGTCTCTGAGAGAAACAACTTCCCATCTTGCATTGTAATTTCCATTCATCCAACTATCAGTACACAACCCAGCACCTGCCTGTCTTTGGAAGATAACCCCTTGTAGGCAAGCTTTGGCTGAAAAAATACACACTTAACACAGTTGAGGGCCACGTCCTTTCCAGGTGATGATGAATCTGTGTGAGACATTGAGTAGGCCACAGTTGGAGTAATCTGTACCGCTTTGAGCACCCCTATAGTAGAAACAATATTGAAACCATGAAAAAGGTGCAAGATAGATTCATTAGAATGATACGATAGCAAAATACTGCGGATGCTGGAAATCCGAAATAACAACAGAAAACGCTGGAAAAACTCAGCAGGCCAGGCAGCATCCGTGGAGAGAGAAACAGAGTTAACGTTTCAGGTTGATGACCTTTCATCAGAACTGGGAAGAGCCGGAAATCAAATAGATTTAAGGCCAGGGTAAAGCTGGGAAAAGGGGGAGGGGATAAAGGAACAAAAGGAGAGATGAAGAGACATTAAGAGACATTAAGAGATATGCAAGGCTAGAGGTGGTGTTAATGTGACAGATTAAGGCTGAATGAAGTGTGAAATCCACTGGCAGAATGAAGGACAGCTGCCAGCTTCTAGGAGGAAAAAAAAGGTGGGGGGGGACAAATAAAAGGGTGGATAAAATAAAATATAAATGTGATTGGAGCTGAGGTTATGATCTAAAATTGTTGAACTCGATATTGAGTCCAGAGGGCTGTAGCGTGCCTAAACGAAAGATGAGGTGCTGTTCCTCGAGCTTTCGCTGAGCTTCCGTGGAACAGTGTAATAGGCCGAGGACGGTGAGGTCAGAGTGGGAGTGAAGCGGTGAATTAAAGTGACAGGCCACCGGGAGCTCGGGGTCCCCCTTACGGACTGAACGGAGGTGTTCCGCAAAGCGGTCACCCAATCTGCGTTTGGTCTCCCCAATGTAGAGGAGTCCACATCGTGAGCAGCGAATACAGTATACTAAATTGCAGGAAGTACAAGTAAATCGCTGTTTCACCTGGAAGGGGTGTTTGGGGCCCTGGACAGTGGGAAGAGGGGAGGTATAAGGGCATGTGTTGCATCTCCTGCGCGTGCACGGGAAGGTGCCGGGCGAAGGGGAAGGGGTGCTGGGGGTGGTAGAGGAGTGGACTAGGGTGTCGCGGAGGGAGCATTAGAATGATACCATATATAAGAGGGCATAATTAAGATGAAGGACATGAAAAACTGGGGCTGTATTCACTGGAGGCAGAGAAGGTTAAGGGGAAATCTAACAGAAATGCTGAATATTTTGATCATGATGTGGAGATGCCGGTGTTGGACTGGGGTGGACAAATGTGAGAAGTCGCACAACACCAGGTTATAGTCCAACAGCTTTATTTGAAATCACAAGCTTTCGGAGCGCTGCTTCTTTCTTCACCTGATGAAGGAGCAGCGCTCCGAAAGCTTGTGATTTCAAATAAAGCTGTTGGACTATAACCTGGTGTTGTGCGACTTCTCGAATATTTAGATGGGGTTTGGGGGAGTAAATAGTGAAAGATTATTTCCACTAGTCACTGAATTGATAATAAGTGGGCATAAGTTTGACATTAATACCAAAGCATAAAGGGAGATGTTAGAAAAATAATCGACGTTGAGTCATGAGAATATAGAATTTTTACTGCAAATGGCTTTTGGATCATGGCATTTAAGAAGGAACTAAATAAACACTTGAAAAGGAAAATATTAAATGATATGGAGAAAGCAGTTAAATTGGATTGGAGAATAGCTCTCAAGTGGAGTTAGCATTGGCACAGGCATAATGGGTCAAATGGTCTCCTTCTATATTAAAATTTCTATGATTCCAAAATCTTCCATGGAGACTTCCAGGTAACAAATCATAGCCATTTTTCATTCACAGACAAAGGGTAAAATATAATCTTCTGCAATTTTGCGATTGGCATGACGATTTCCACATTAAGATACTGGATTTTCTCATCTAAATGTTTGGCTTGCCACTAACTTCACTGAGTCCAGCTTCTCTCTGCTATTTAACAGTGGAAAGCTTTGAAAGTCTTTGTTTAAATTAAATCATATTACAATATCCCTAGTGGCTGGCAGCTGAGAATTGAGTGGGAATGAATTGCATTTCAGCTTTCAGCAGATATAAAATACCATGACAACACTGCTTGCCTATCATGAATATCTCCTGAATTGCTCAGTGTTACTCAGGATCACGATTTTTAACTGGATGTTCTTCTAGCCATGATTATTTGTGCTCGGCTGTAATATTCAGCTGTAGATGGTTTCCAAAATGAATGATCAGATCAATAGGATATTAACAGCCTTTGCTGAACCTGTCAAATGGGAAAGAGCTGGGTTGGATAAGAATAGATTGTAATTAGAGATTGTATTATTATATACCTTCTATGCACAAAATCTAGCGCCACACCATTATGATGATGGCTCAATTCCGGGTGTGTCACATATTTCCTGAGGGCTCTTCAATGCTGAATTTTTTTTTCCCCTCTGGGTATGGCCGAATGTGTCATTAATTCATGAAATGATAATCAGCAGATCCAAAATAAATCTTCAGGTTCTCACAAATGTGCGGGCACACGAGAAACGGTTATACGTGAAGATGAGTGATCATAACTGCTGATAAGATTTATGTGCTTAAATGTTCAGAGGGTGAAGAGAAAAGTTGGAGCAAAAACCTTTTTTATCAGTCAGCAGTTATATGGATTAGAAAGAAGACTTATGGAATTTCCTGAGGCTTCCTTTTTAATTCCATGTCCAGATTATCTTCTTGACTGAGCAGTAGCCTTATCATGGAAATATCTAAATTGAACTAAAATGAGATAAAATGTACTTGAACAGCAGACAGCTTTATACCTCTGTGTTTTATTCTGTTATTACCTGTATTTCAGGAGCTCATATTTCCTTATCACATGTATATTCTATTATCCTCGACTGTCCTAAATCACAATGCGCTAGGTCCTAATCAGTTTATTTTAGTTACAGCTCATGGAGAACGCAAAAGTCACCACTGTTAAAATTTGTGCTTCTTTCCAAAAGCTTTTATTCAAGCTCAGCGTAAAAGTCAACTTCCATAGGTAAAGCCACACTTCTTAAAAACTGAAACTTAAACTAATTCTTGAAGTATATGGAATAACATACCTCAGGATGTTCAACAGTTTATACATTGGAAACAGTATTAGATGCCATCACACACACTGTTGATCACTCTAAAGGTTGAAAAACTACCACACTGACAGGCTGAAAATGCTAAATCATATTTAGGTGTCAGCCCTGGCCCAGTGGTAGCACTCTCACCTCTGAGTTAGAACGTAATGGGTTCAAGCCCCACTCCAGAGATTTGAGCACATAATCTAGGTTGATACATCAATGCAGTACTGAAAGAGTGCTGCATTATAGTAGGTGCTGTCTTTTAGATGAGGGCCTAAAAATTCGGTTGCTTTGTGCCTCCCGTTAGCGCCCTGAGAGGGCACTAACGGGGCGCAAAGCAACTAGCGCCCGGGCGCGGTGCCTCCAATGTCTGCCGCGAAATTCAGCGGGAGGTTAGCGGCAGCGGTAACCGTTAGCGCCCCATGGCGTTGCGCCGCCGGCGATGCCGCATTCACCGTGCGCAGCACCCCACTCGCGCCCCGGCCGCGATCTTCAGTAGCGCCCCCTGACTTACCGCCGGACGCTATGTCCGACGGGGTCAGGGGGGCCTACCTGCGGCAGGGGCAGCGCCAATTAAAGGCAAGGTGCCGGGCGGCCATTTTTGTTGCTGGTCGCTTGCCAGCACCTGCCCCTGTTGCCGTCCCGGGCCTCCTGACAAGCCCCACCACGGAGTGCCAGCTGCGCTCCGTGAGCCCGGCACTTCTCTTGGGTGCCGGGCTCTTTTGCCGGCACTCCAATCCCTGGTGGCCCAGCTGGGCCCCAGGTCGCGCTGCGCAAGGCCCCTCCCCTTTAAGAAGGGGAGGAAGGCCTGCAGTACCGCGGCGTGATGTGCCAGTAGCACCCCGCTTCCTTCTTGGGGCGCTACCAATGAATTTCAGCCACGGGGGCGCTAATTTTTTAGCACCCCGGCGAAGTTAGCGCCCCAAAGGGGGCGCGACTCAATTTTCCCCCCGAGATTACAAACTCTGCCCTCTCAGGTGGATCTAAAAGGTCCCATGGCACTATTTGAAGAAGAGCAGATGTGTCCTCCTGGTGTACTGGCCGGTATTTGATAATTCAAACAGTATCAGTGATCTCATCGCTGTTTGTGGGATCTTGCTGTGTGCACATTGGCTGCCGTGTTTCCTGACATTACAGCAGCGACTACAGTTCAAAAGTACTTTATTGACTATAAAATGTTTTGGGACGTCTTGAGGTTGTCAAAGGTGCTATATAAATAAATAAATCAGCGGGTAATAGCAATCGTCCTTAATTCTCATCTATACTTTGAAACTGTTTTTTAAGACAGTGAAACAAAGCATTTTAAATTTGTTATCATTGTTTAATAATTTTACTGGGGACATACCTCAGCCTGCACAGTGTTCCTGCTAGCTGCAGCGACTTAGATATGCAATTCGGCCTAGTGAACTAAAGCATTGGCCAACTATTCTCATATGTATCCTCAGATTAACAGGCCTCTAAGAGATGTCAATCAAATCCGATTTTAAAGACACAAGAGCTGTCTCGTAGACCCCTATTGGGCTTCTGCTGCACTTCCAGTGAAATAATGGGGGCGGAACAGGGGCAGCTCCAAGGAATTTCCCAGCCTCTGTCTCTTTCTTGCAGTGGCAAACTTGCGACTGCAAACTTGCAACATTGCCTAAGAAATAATCAAACCAATTTTGATCTGATGGACAGTTTACAGTAAGCAAAGACAGGGCATCCCTTTTGAATATCAAAGTCCAGTCCAGACAGGCAGGTGTGGACTACATTGCACTCAAGCCTTCATATGAAGAAAAAGGAATTCCGAACAGACACAGCTGCCATGGCTTCCATTTTAAAAATCCCAGCGCCTAGGCCTAGTTATGAAGTCATATAAAATACACAATATAGAAATTCTTATAACTTGAAACTGGGCAGATCTAATTCCATCAGAAGTTCATCTCTCGTAGTTCTCTTCACCATGTGTATCAGTAAGGCTATTAAGCACCATGCTTAACTGGCTGCCCCACATACAGTACTGGGAAAAATGAGGATAGTTTGATTGCACAGAATACAATCATGTGATTCTGATCCTATCATGGATACTTCCTCCATTTATGACCGACTTTGTTGATTGTGATGGCTCTTAGTGCTGTTCTCTCCCTATTCTTCTTGTCCAGTAAAATGAGTGAATGATATTAAAGTGTTGATTTCACGAATGTGCATTCACAGTGGGAAGCTTGACGAGTAAGGAGCTCATAACCACAGTGTTCTGCTAGACAGGGATCCTCACCAGGAGTGCAAGCTTTTTAAATTAATCCTAGGAAATAAGAGCTATCCCACCATCCATGCACCAAATGAAAGGACATTGGGGGTGAAATTGGATTACGCCCGAAAACGGGCCTGGAGATCGCAATGCGCGATCTGCACCCGTTGAAAGTGGCGCAGGCAGCACGTAAAATTCATGCTGCCTGCCCATTATAATTATTGGAGCGCTGAGCTCAGCGCTAAACGCACTGCTAACTGGCTCAGCGCTCAACAGGGGCCCCAATATCAGGTGCAGTCTGCTGTCCCATGAAATTTTGCCTAGGCTCTCTGCACTTTTTAAAGGGGAGGTGCTTTGTTGCAGAAGTACCTCATTGTCACTGTAGCTGCAGCAATGTCACAACAGGGGGGAGAAAGAGCACCTCACTTCTCAGATGCAGCACTGGAGGTTTTGGTTCAGGGGGTATACAGAAGAAGACAGGTCTTCCACCCATAGGGGTCAGGAGGCCTTCGAGACAGAACATGAGAAGTCAGTGGGAGGAGATAGCGCAAGCCGTCAGTGTCAGCAGTGTTGTTGCCAGGACCTGGATCCAGTGCCGCAAGAAGTTTAATGATCTGACAAGAGTGATCAAGGTGAGTGAATGCATCTTCAAATGCCATATGCCACCAACTGCACCACTAGCCTCACACACTGCTCAATAAGAACATAAGAAATAGGAGAAGGAGTAGGACATATGGTCCCTCGAGCCTGCTCCGCCATTCAATAAGATCATGGCTGATCATCGACCTCAACTCCACTTTCCCGCCCGATCTCCATATCGACACCGCCATCACTCACCTACCAACAATCTCTAGCAATCACGGCTCGTACCTCACAACCATAGTTTCACCTCACCCTCACACAATTATCACTGCTGCAAGCCTCACGCCCATATCTCACATCTTGCACATAATGTCAGCTATTCAACCATGCCAGGCACATCACCCAAACACATTTCACCACACTCACTGACATGCCTCTCTTTCTCTTGCAGGCCAAGGTGCCTCACAACCGGCATCAGCAGCAGACAGGCGGGTGTGAAGCACATCTGCACAACCTTACTGCGCTAGAGGAGACGGTGCTGCAGATAATTGGAGGGGCCATCACTGAGGCCGTGGTGAGCGGCGAGGTTGAAAGTATTGATGATGACGGTATGCCCATGCCTAATCCTTCTTCTCACATCCCACTTCCCCCTCATCCCACAATCTCTTCTCACTTACCAGCTGCTGATGGTGTAAGATGCACATCTTGCTTTTCCCCGCTCCCCTCACCACAACTCGACCCATTGTGCCTATCTCCGTTCAGAGACCCAAGAACATCCACCAGCCCAGCCAGTCCATGAACAACTAGAGGAGGAATGTGATGGAGAAGAAGAGGCACCATCACTCGATCTGACACTCAGAAAATGGCACTGCGCGAGCTTTAGAGGATAGTACAGAAGTGGGATCTTCATGTGGTGAGTCACCGGGCACAAGTGGGCTGCAGCCAGGCCGGGGAAAGGGTAGCTCAGGTGCCACATCCCCAGAGGGCAAGTTCGCATATGAGTTCTGCTGCACAGGACTCAGATGAGGATTTCAAAGGGGCAGCCTTCGGAAGAAGGGTGATGAGCATGCACACAGAAATGTTTGATGCAATGGAAAGCCTGCCAGAGAGTCTCTTGTCAGTGTCAAGGAGCATGGAGGAGTCCAACATTGTACGGGGCTTTGCGCGGAGCTTGGAGCCCACGATTTCCAGGATGGAAGTGATGGGCAACTCCATTATAACATTTGTGGACCCAGCCATGATGCTGGGTGTGATGTGCAATGTCGCAGCTTCCATTGCAGCACAAACGGAAGCGACCCAACGTTTGAGTGCTACAGTGGAAGCTCAGACTGCTGTCATGCAGTCTCAGCTTACTGCCAGGCAAGCTCAGCTTGCTGCCATCATGGCTGGGTTTACAACTGTGGAAAGGGGCTTGCAGGGTCTCACAGCAGTTCAGCAATCTGTCCTCCAACAACTGGCTAGAAATGCTGAGGTGCCGTCCCGGGGGACTGGCAGTGGCTCCATGGAGCAAGAGCCTGCTGTCCTCTCTCAGGAGGACAGCATTCGTACTCCCACCACTGCCACTCCGCCAGAGCTCTTGCTGCTGCCTGTCAGCCAGCCAGCCCAGACTGCTGCCACCCATACAAGGTGGTGCAGTCTACAGCCGGGCCTTCTAGGCCCAGAGCTGCTGAATGTCGTCCTCCAAGGTCATCTGCAGTGTCTCCCACATTAAGTCAGCAGCCTTCCACCAGCCATGCTGCAGCCATTGGGGTAGCACTTCGTAGGTGCAGTAGAATAGGCAAAGGAATACGAAAGACAGACACTAAGGGAATGCACAAGGGTGATTAGTTGACATTGTTATTTATGATTCAAAATAATCATTTATAAATTATGTTTGGAATGTATGATTTGTGATGGCTTTCATTTCAGCTTTGTGCCCAAGAAGATGCTGTGATGTTCCGTGACAGAGGGATGGTAATGTGGGTAACTATTGAGCAATGGGGATCTGGGGTTTCATTCATTGGAACCGGAGTCTGATGAGGCACTCACGGACAGCCTGTCCAGAATGGGGATTGCTGCCAGCCTCCTCCCTTCTTCCTCCTCCTCCTCCTCCTCTTCTTCCTCCTTCGTCAGTAGGAGGGAAAATGCTAGAATCTATTATTAAGGACGTGGTAACAGGGCACTTAGAAAATAATAATAGGATTGGGCAGAGTCAACACAGATTTATGAAAGGGAAATCGTATTTGACAAGTCTGTTAGAGTTTTTTGAGATTGTAACTAGCAGAATAGATTAGGGGGAACCAGTGGATGTGGTGTATTTGGATTTTCAGAAGGCATTCGATAAGGTGCCAAACAAGAGGTTATTAAACAAAATTAGGGCTCATGGGATTGGGGGTAATATACTAGCATGGATTGAGGCTTGGTTAACGGACAGAAAACAGAGAGTAGGAATAAACGGGTCATTTTCGGGTTGGCTAGTGGGGTACCGCAAGGATCAATGCTTGGGCCTCAGCTATTCACAATCTACATCAATTATTTGGATGAGGGGACCAAATGTAATATATCCAAGTTTGTCTATGATGACAAAGCTGGGTGGGAATGTAAGTTGTGAGGAGGATACAAGGAGGCTTCAAGGGGATATAGATAGGCTAAGTGAGTGGGCAAGAACATGGCAAATGGAATATAAAGTGGAGAAATGTGAAGTTATCCACTTTGGTAGGAAAAATAGAAAAGCAGAGTATTTTTTAAATGGTGAGAGTTGGTGTTCAGAGGGACCTGGGTGTCCTTCTCCACAAATCACTGAAAGTTAACATGCAGGTACATGTGGATCGGGTGCGGGCGGTCAGCGTGGTGGGTCGGGACCCCGTTCTTCTTTTCATCCCACTCCTCAGAGAGACTTTCCCTTAATGGCGCCCATTAGAACATAAGAAATAAGAGCAGGAGTAGGCCATACGGCCCCTTGAGCCTGCTCCGCCATTCAATAAGATCATGGCTGATCATCCACCTCAACTCCACTTTCCCGCCCGATCTCCATATCCTTTGATTCCCCTAGTGTCCAAAAATCTATCTATCTCAGCCTTGAATATACTCAAAGACTCAGCATTCACAGCCCTCTGGGGCAGAGAATTCCAAAGATTCACAACCCTCTGAGTGAACAAATTCCTCCTTATCTCAGTCTTAAATGGCCTACCCCTTATCCTGAGACTATGCCCCCTAGTTCTAGACACTCCAGCCAGGGGAAACAACCTCTCAGCATCTACCCTGTCAATCCCTATCAGAATCTTGTATGTTTCAATGAGATCACCTCTCATTCTTCTAAACTCCAGAAAGTATAGGCCCATTCTACACAATCTCTCATCTCAGGACAGCCCTCTCATCCCAGGAATCAATCTAGTGAACCTTCGTTGCACTGCCTTCAAGGCAAGTATATCCTTCCTTAGATAAGGAGACCAAAACTGTGCACAGTACTCCAGGTGTGGTCTCACCAAGGCCCTGTACAATTGTAGCAAGATTTCCTTACTCTTATACTCCAAACCCCTTGCAATAAAGGCCAACATGTCATTTGCCTTCCTTATTGCTTGCTGTACCTGCATACTAGCTTTCTGTGTTTCTTGCACGAGGACACCTAAATCTCTCTGAACACCAACATTTGAAAGTTTTTCCCCATTTAAAAAATATTCTGTTTTTCTATTCTTCCTACCAAAGTGAATAACCTCACATTTCCCTACATTATACTCCATCTGCCACTTTACTGCCTACTCACTTAGTCTATCTATATCCCTTTGCAGACTCTTTGGGCTCGAATTTCCAAGCCCCGTGGAGGCGGGTTTGGAGGCGGGAGAGGTGGGAAAATTGCAGATTCTGGGGCACGTACCCATCCCGCCCCCAACCCGCCTCCATGCCAATATCCCAGGAGGCGGGTACCCGACCTGTGCTGGGAGCTGCCTCCCCAAGGCTGGAAGGGGATTAGTGCCAATTAGCTGCCTGTTAACAGGTAGTTAACAGGCAGTTTTTTGGCTAATCCCTATTTTTAGCCCTGAAGTGTGGGCTGCCCGACGGCTCCAAACCACGCCAAGTTAGCGAGGCGGACCGTCGGTCTGCAGGGCTTGGAGGGGTCGAGATGTCCGGTGTACAAGTGAGTGATGGGTGCATGAGTGCAGAGGTAAGTGTGTTTGGTGTGTGTAAAGTGTTTTAATAAGTTTTACTTACCTTTACTTTCTCCTCCAGGCTTCCTCCCTTCAGTTCTCGGGAGTCCCTCAGCTCACCGGCACAGAAAGCAGAATGGCCACTGAGCTGTCAAAAGCTGCAGCCTCTGCTTTCTGGTCTGGAGAGCTCTCTAACTGAGTCTGAGTAGAAGGACTCAAGTTAGAAGACAGATTGTCAGTGTTTGACAGCTTCACAGAGCTGTCAAACGCTGATATTTCATCTGTCAAAAGCTCTTGACAGATGAAATGTCAATCGCTGACGTCACCAGTAATTGGCCTGCTGAGCCCGCTGGGCGGGCTTAACAAGGTCAATCAAGGGAAAGTAGCGTGGGTTGGCCACAAATTGATGGAGGCGGGACTACAACCCAAAAAGTGGGAGTCCCGCCTCCATCACGTCCCCATTGACAAAATCGACCCCATGGTGTTCTCCTCATAGCTGTCCCACCTAGCTTTGTATCATCAGCAAACTTGGATACATTACACTCTGTCCCTTCATCTAGGTCATTAATATAGATTATAAATAGCTGAGGCCCCAACACTGATCCTTGTGGCACCCCACTAGTTGCAGCCTGACAACCTGAAAAAGATCCGTTTAGTCCTACTCTCTGCTTTCTGTCCGTTAACCAATCCTCTTTCCATGCTATTATATTACCCCTAACCCCATGAGCCCTAATCTTATGTAATAATCTTTTATGTGGCACCTTATCGAATGCATTTTGGAAATCCAAATATACTACATCCACTGGTTCCCCTTTATCTACCCTGCTAGTTACCTCCTCAAAAAACTCTAATAAATTTGTCAAACACGATTTCCCTTTCATAAAACCATGTTGACTCTGCCTAATCATGTTATGATTTTCTAAGTGACTTGATACCACTTCCTTAACAATAGATTCCAGCATTTTCCCGACGACTGATGTCAGATTAACTGGCCTGTAGTTCCCTGTTTTTTCTCTCCCTCCTTTCTTGGAGGTTACATTTGCGACCTTCCAATCCGCTGGAACCATTCCAGAATCTAAGGAATTTTGGAAGATCAAAACCAATGCATCCACCTCTTTTAGAACCCTAGGATGTAGGCTGCCAGGGCATGGGGATTTGTCGGCTTTTAGCCCAATTAGCTTCTCTAGTACTTTTTCTCTACTGATATTAATTACGTTAAGTTCCTCACCCTCATTAGACCCTTGGTTCCCCACCATTTTTGGTATGCTTTTTGTGTCTTCTACTGTGAAGTTCCCAACAAAATATTTGTTTAACGTTTCTGCCATTTCCTTATTCCCCATAATAATTTCTCCTGTCTCAGCCTCTAAGGGACCAACGTTTACTTTTGCTACTCTTTTCCTTTTTACATACTTGTAGAAACTCTTACAGTCTGCTTTTATATTTCTTGCTAGTTTTCTCTCATATTCTATTTTTCCTTTTTTATCAATTTTTTGGTCAACCTTTGCTGGTTTCTGAAACTCTCCTAATCCTCAGGCTTACTATTATTCTTTGCAACATTATAAGCTTCTTCTTTCAATCTAATGCTATTCTTAACTTCGTTAGTTAGCCATGGTTGGATCACTTTTCCCATGGAGTTTTTGTTTCTCAATGGAATGTATTTTTGTGAGAATTATGAAATATTTCTTTAAATGCTAGCCACTGCTTATCTACCGCCATACCTTTTAATCTATTTTTCCAATCTACCTTAGTCAACTCACCCCTCATACCTATGTAATTGGCTTTATTTAAGTTTAAGACTCTAGTTTCGGACTTAGGCAAGTCACTCTCAAAATGAATGTGAAATTCTATCATATTATGATCACTCTGCCCCAGAGGATCCTTTACTATGAGATTGCTAATTAACCCTGTCTCATTACACAATACAAGTTCTAAAATAACCTGTTCTCTAGTTGGTTCCATGACATATTGTTCTAGGAAACTGTCCTGAATGCATTCCATGAACTCGTCCTCCAGACTACCTTTGCCAATTTGATTTGTCCAGTCTATATGAAGATTATTGCATCACCTTTGTTGCAAGCTCCTACTATTTCTTGGTTAATAATCTGTCCAACAGTATAGCTACTGTTAGGGGGCCTATATACTACTCCTACCAGTGTTTTCTGCCCCTTGTTATTCCTTATCTCCACCCATACTGATTCTACTTCCTGATCTTCCAAGCCGAGATCCTTTCTCGCTACTGTCCTTATGTCATCCTTTATTGTCAGGGCTACTCTCCCTCCTTTTCCATTCTGCCTGTCTTTTTGAACCGTCAAGTACCCTGGAACATTTAGTTCCCAACCTTGGCCACCTTGCAACCATGTCTCTGTAATGGCTATTAGACCAAACCCATTTATCTCTATTTGTGCCACTAGTTTGTTTATCTTGTTATGAATGCTTTGTGAATTCAGATAAAGGGCCTTTAATTTAATTTTTTTACCATTATTCCCTGCTTTGACCTTATTCTCTGCTGCACTGCTACCATTAAACTCTCTGTCCCTTCCTGTCACACTCTGCTTATTTTTACCCAAATTGCTACACTGCTCTATTGCCTTCACCTTTCTCTTTAGATTTCTAAATTTCCCCTCACCTGACCCCTCCCCCCCTTTTTTAGCTTAAAGCCCTATCTACAGCCCTAGTTATTCGATTTGCCAGGACGCTGGTCCCAGCCCGGTTTAAGTGGAGCCCGTCCCGATGGAACAGCTCCCTCTTTCCCCAGTACTGGTGCCAGTGCCCCATGAATTGAAACCCCTTTTTCCCACACCACTCTTTGAGCCACGCATTTAACTCTCTGATCTGCTTGACTCTATGCCAATTTGTGCATGGCTCAGGTAGTAATCCAGAGATTATTACCCTTGAGGTTCTGCTTATTAATTTAGACCCTAGCTCCTCAAACTCCCTCAGCAGAACCTCATTCTTAGTTCTACCTATGTTGTTGTTTCCTACATGGACCATGAGAACTGGATCCTCCCCCTCCCACTCCAAGTTCTTCTCCAGCCGCAAGGAGATATCCTTAACCCTGGCACCGGGCAGGCAACACAGCCTTCGGGATTCTCTTTCGTGGTTGCAGAGAACAGTATCTATCCCCATGACTATACTGTCCCCTACTACTACCACATCCCTTCCTTCTCCCCCCACTTGGATGGCCCCCTGTACCACGGTGCCGTGGTCAGTTTGCCCAGCCTCCCTGCAGTCCTTTTCCTCATCCATACAGGTAGCAAGTACCTCATACCTGGTGGACAAGGTCAAGGGCTAAGGCTCCTCCATCACTACATCCTGGGTCCCCATACCTTCCTGACTCGCAGTCACACCCTCCTGTCCCTGATCACTGACGAACTCTAAAATACTACTTAACCTAAAGGGTGTGACAGCCTCCTGGAACAAAGTGTCCAGGTAACTCTCCCCCTCCCTGGTGCATCGCAATGTCTGCAACTCGTACTCCAGCTCAACAATTCTGAGCCGAAGTTCCTCGAGTTGCAGACACTTACTGCAGTCGTGGTTGCTTGGGCTCGCGATGCTCTCCACAGACTCCCACATGCTGCAGTTACGACACACCACCTGCCCTGCCATCTCTAACCTTGTTTTATTTATTAATTAATTAGTTATAAAAAAATTCCAATTGATATTTTAGGTTTATTGTTTGATTATTTTTTTTTTTTTACGTTATTAATTTAATAAGTACTAGCAAGTTACAGTTTCTCAGCTCTTAATCTAAACCCCTTCCCCAACTTAGAGAGCAGAAAAGAGCTATTAAGGCAGACCTACATGTTTCCTGGCCCTATTAAATGGTGCAGGTCTGATGAAGTCATCAATGACTCATTGCCAGCCAGGATATTTAAAGGAGCCATGGCCACATTGCATTTGAAGGTTCATCTAGGAGTGTGCAGGCAGCACATGTCAGCATTTGCTTACTGTTCAGCCTTGCACACATAGCTTCACAGAGGCAGAGAGCTGCACCCAGGTTTTCCGATGACTCCCTACATATTCTTGTGGAGGGAGTCAGAGCACGCAGGGAGGTCCTCTTCCCTGCTGATGGGCAGAAGAGACCACCACAGGAGACTAAAAGAGCCTGGCTGGAGATAGCAGAGGGGGTCAACAGCAGGGATGTGGTGAAGAGGACCTGGGTGCAGTGCCAGAAGCGCTTCAATGATCTCATTAGATCAGGAAAGGTGAGTGCAAAGCCACACTCAACTTCATCCTGCTGTGCCTTGCATCACATCCCCATCACTCTGCCTTCCCAAGCCTGCTCCTGCACATCATTACTCACACCAACATACCTTGCACATCCACCCATCTCTCTCTCTATCTACATACTCACATCCCCATCTGACTAACCACACCTCACACTCACCCTCATCCTAATGCAAGCATACCAACTAACAACATATAAGGAGGCCACTTTACATTGGCACTTTGGCATTGGCACCACACAACCTCATAGTCACCCTCTGCAGATGTAACCCATCCATTCCTTACACTCATTCCATCCCTCTCACTCAAACATCTCTTCTTTCCCTCCTTGCAGGAGAAGAGAGCCCACAATAAGAGGGAGAGGGAGGGAAGCGGAGGTGGCCCTCCATCATTTGCCACGTTGACTCCAGCAGAGGAGGTCACCCTGGATGTCTCAGGAGTTGCAAAGCAGCTAGCGGTGGGAGATGGAGAGAGGGGGACATCTCAGCAACCTGGTGACAGAATTACATCTCATACAGCCACGTGGCATACAGCAGTCAATCATATGGGGACTGATGTCAGCAGCCACTGAATGTTCATCATGTGCATAATGGTATCATTACCCATTCTTGATATGACATTTCTAAATCATCTCTTTACTCTCCCACAGGTCTATCAAGAGCCCCCCGCCACTGTCCAGGTGGAAGAGGAAGACAACACCTCAGAGGAGCCTCCAGCCTCAGGGTGCACCATTACCAGACATAGCACACCCAGCACCAGCGCAGATGTGCACACCTCGGTGGGTCCTACGCGAGATAGAGTAGTGTTGTCACCTGGAGTCTCACAAGTCACAAGTGAGCAAGAGGAGATGGTGGACACAGGTACAGCAGTGGAGACTCCTCACTGGAGGGCACAGGATGCTCTCAGCTCTGCTCAGCTGCATGCAGACGCTCAGCCTCAGGGGTCATCGAGAAAGAGGGTGATCCTGGAGGTGCAGGAAGAAGTGCAGGAGCCTCTGACAGGTTTTGTGACCACGATGTCTGCAAATGTGCAGAGAATGGAGGAGTCCATCTCCAACATGAGCAGCACCATGTCGCAGGCGATGGCGACTGTCGGCACTTCCATGGAAAGGATGGCCATCTGCATGGAGCAGCTAATGCGCCACTCACATGAGCACATGCTATCTATGGAGAACAGATGGCAGAGGTGTAATAGAGCCACCTGGTGGACTGCTGATGTATATAATAATAAAGCCATATTCAGTACAGTTCTTACTGGAAGCCATATTGTGCTGTTGTATATATATGCTGTGTCTCAAGATATCACGATGCGGAGATGCCGGTGTTGGACTAGGGTGGAAAAAAGTGAGAAGTTGCACAACGCCAGGTTATAGTCCAACAGTTTTATTTGAAATCACAAGCTTTCGGAGCGGCTGCCCCTTCGTCAGGTGAAGTGAAGGAATACAAATCGGCAAAGCATATATAGACAGAGAACAATGCATGTGTAGCGTACAATGTCAGACGACTACATTTAATCCTCCTGACTGCCTTTCGTCACACCTCGGCAGAGAAACAATCAGGTCAGCCAGGAAGGCACCACATCAAAGACATAGCAAGATACAACTGAGACAATGAGGTGGGGTCACAGGGGGTCTAATGTGTCAAATGCTGCTGTCTGTATGGAAAACCATAAACTTTAAAATGTTTACTTTTTTTTTACTGGAAATCACATCTGTGAACAAGCCAACGACGACTCGAGTCTGGATGACTCTACGTCATGTAACGTGACATGAACCCAAGATCCCGGTTGAGGCCGTCCTCATGAGTGCGGAACTTGGCTATCAGTTTCTGCTCGATGATTTTGCGTTGTCGTGTGTCTCGAAGGCCGCCTTGGAGAACGCTTACCCGCAGATCCGAGGCTGAATGTCCTTGACTGCTGAAGTGTTCCCCTACTGGGAGGTAACAATCCTGCCTAGCGATTGTTGCGTGGTGTCCGTTCATACGTTGTCTCAGTGTCTGCATGGTCTCGCCGATGTACCATGCTCTGGTGCATCCTTTCCTGCAACGTATGAGGTATACAACGTTGGCCGAGTCACATGAGTATGTACCATGTACCTGGTGGGTAGTGTCCTCACGTGTAATGATGGTATCTGTGTTGATGATCTGGCATGTCTTGCAGAGGTTGCCGTGGCAGGGTTGTGTGGTGTCGTGGTCGCTGTTATCCTGAAAGCTGGGTAATTTGCTGCGAACGATGGTACCTCTGAGGTTAGGCGGCTGTTTGAAGGCGAGTAGTGGAGGCGTGGGGATGGCCTTAGCGAGGTGTTCGTCGTCATCAATGACATGTTGAAGGCTGCGAAGAACATCAAGATATCACAGAATTGGCAATGATGATGCAATTGCGGATTCCCTAGCTGAAATTTTTGTTGGAGGATAAAACAGGCATTTTTTTGACTGAAGCAGGCCCCGAGGTGTATGAAATATTTGCTTGTTCCCGCCAAGCTGATGGACACGCCACTGAAGGAGATCCTAACCAAGTTAAAACAGCACTACAGTCCTGAGCCCCTGGAAATTGCTGAAAGTTATTGTTTTGGAACACACAATCAATTAAAAGACGAGTGTATCAGGGAGTATGTTGTAGCTTTAAAAAAGCTATCCATTCACTGTCATTTTCGAAACTTTCAGGACCGAGCTTTGCGTGACCGCTTTGTTTGTGGGTTGAAAAATGAACGTATCAGAAGTAAATTGATGACAACCACTTTTGACTTAGCTTGTCAGACAGCTATGTCAATGGATATGGCCGACTGATACTCTCGAGAGTTCCGCGCCATTTCCAGTCGACAGACAACCGAGGGGAATCGGCTGCAGGCTAAAAGTAAAAGGCAGTTGGGCCCCAAGGCCTCAGCAACTGGTCAAGGTAACAGTGCATTGAAGTTGTGCTATCGGTGCCTGGGAAAACACATCACTCAAAGCTGTCCATATGTGAAGGCAGAGTGTTTCTACTGCAAGAAAACTGGACATCTTGCGAAGGCGTGCCGACAGAAGAGTAAACCGACTGGCAATGCTAGAAGTAGAAATCGGCAGACACTACATACCATTGAAGAGAAGCAGCAGGATGAGGAGTTCCTGGAGATTCACGTCATCAGGAGCATGAAGGTATCTAACAGCGATTCATGAGGTATCGTCATCCAAGTAGATGTCGCAGGAACCAGGATACTCATGGAAATTGATACCGGAATCACCATATCGCGACAAGTTGCATGATTATCGACTAGAGAAATCGAAGGTAGAGCTGTGAGACCACTCAGGAGAGCAAATCCTTATAGTAGGAAGTGTCACCATGTCAGTGAAATACAAGGATCAGTGTCAGAGCTTGCCTCTCATAGTAGTGGCAGGAGACAAGCCTGCCTTGATAGGTAGAAATTGGTTGGGATCACTGAAGCTGGATTGGAATGAGATTTTTCGTGGGAAAGCGAAATTTGCATCGAAAGATGATGTCATCAAGCAGTATCCGAAGGTGTTCAGCGAAACGGGCAGTCCGATCCAAGACTTCAAGGTGAGTTCAGAGCGCAGAAGGACGCAAGACCAGTTTACTGCAAGCCACGTCCTGTACCATACGCACTCAAGGAGAAAGTTGAGCAAGAACTCAAAAGATTAGAAACTGAGAATATTATCTCTAAGGTAGATCTGAGTAATTGGGCTACACCCATTGTTGTTGTACCTAAGTCAGATGGTAAGGTAAGGTTGTGTGGTGATTATAAGGTAACTGTAAACCAAGTTCTAGAGTGTAATCTACCCAATACGTTGCCAAATGTGGAAGATTTGTTCACAATGCTGACAGGTGGCCAGATCTTTTCGAAGTTAGATCTAACAAATGCCTACCTACAACTTAAGGTAGATGAAGAGTCCAAGTCATGCCTGATTATAAAAACTCACCGAGGCCTATATCAGTTCAATAGGCTACCATTTGGAGTGTCTTCTACCCCCGACATGACATATTCCAGGGGGTGATGAACCAAATTTTGCAAGGGATTGAAGGGGTAGTGTGTTATTTGGATGACATATTCATTTCAGCACCAAACAGGCAAATCCATGATGAGGTGTTGAATGAAATGCTCAAACTCAAGTGTGAGTTGTTTCAAAACTCAGTGGAGTACTAAGGGCACAGAGTAGACAAAGATAGCTTACATCCAACCAAGGGAAAGCGGGATACAATCAGAAATGCAACTACTCCCAAGAATGTCTCTGAACTTCGATAATTCTTGGGTCTTTTGAATTATTACGGAAAGTTCCTCCCAAACTTGGCTACATTGTTACATCCACTGAATGAGCTGTTGAGAAAACAGGTCCCTTGGAAGTGGTCAAAAGAATGCGACATAGCATTCAAAGAGCGTAAAAGCCAGTTAGTAGAGAGTACCATGTTAGTTCACTATGATGTATCTAAGGAGATCAAACTAGCAGGTGATGCCTCTCCGTACGGAGTTGGGATAGTGATCTCTCATGTACTAGATAGTGGGGAGGAGAGACCAATTGCTTTTGCTTCATGCACTCTCAGTGCCAGTGAGCGGAATTATGTGTAGATCGAAAGGGAAGCTTTGTCATTGATTTTTGGGGTCAAGAAGTGTCACAAATACCCGTTTGGTCGTAAGTTTACCATAGTTACTGACCATAAGCCCCTGACAGCAATCCAAAGTCCAAAGTCCCCAGTTCCAACCTTAGCTGCAGTCTGAATGCAGAGATAGGCTTTGATTTTTTTCAGCATATACGTATGACATTGAGTACAGACGATCAGCTGCTCACAGTAATGCTGATGCTATGTCCAGGTTGCCATCCCCATCACAAGTTACACCCAATAAGGAAGAAGTGTTCTATTTCTCATACATTGATGAGCTGCCAGTCACAGCTGAAGAGATTGTTAGGGCAACTAAACATGACCCAATTATGTCAAAGGTATATGATTACATAGCTAATGGATGGTCAAACCAGGTATCAGAGGAAGATATCCATCCATACTTCGTTCATAGGAATGAATTGTCAGTGGATAAAGATTGTATCATGTGGGGAGCAAGAGTGGTTATCCCAAATAGGTTCAGGTCTAAATTGTTAGGAGATCTTCATGACCAGCACCTGGGAATGTGCTTGACCAAGAGCTTTGCATGCAGTTGCTTATGGTGGCCAGGTTTAGATAAAGAGATAGAGTACATAGTCAGTCAGTGTACAACGTGTCAATCGATGAGCAAGAAACCACCATTACAGCCATGAAAATGGCCTCCCACAGTGTGGCAAAGGTTACATGTAGATTTTGCTGAGCTAGAAGGACAGCAATTGTTCATAGTGATAGATAGTCACTTGAAATGAGTAGAAGTTTTTCCGATGCGGATAATAACAACAAGCAAAACACTAGACAATTTGCGAAGATTGTTTTCTTCATACGGCCTCTCAGAAGAAATTGGCCGGGATCTTACCTGAAGAGGCGTGTTGGGGGTGGGACTGCTGGTTTCTGGGTTTTTGTCCTGCCCCCAGCGACGTCTGACGACCTGATGCTATTTTCCCTTGATTGGCCTTGTTAAGCCTGCTTGCCGGCCAATTAAGGGAAAGCCGGTGTCAGATGATGTCAGTGCATGACGCTTCATCTGCCGGTTTTGTTAAAGTGACAGGCACCTAATTTTTTGACAGATGAATTGTCAGTGTTTGACAGCATTGAGGTGCTGTCAAACACAGACAATCACTGTCCAAAAATGAGCCCTTGCACCCAGACTCACCAATGACTCTCTCCTTAGGAGAAAACAGATGGCAGCTGCATTTGAGATTGCAGAAGTCAATTCTCCCGATCAGATGAGGCTTCATAGAAACATCAAATCTTGTCACCTGCAGAAACATATAAACAGAATAAAAATATTTCTCACTACATTCTCTCACCTGTCATACTTGCCTGTGCACCATTGCACCCATCACACTACCTCTGCAGCTGTCATTTGCACACTTACACTGCAGCAGACCCACAGATCGTCTCGCTGACCCTGGTGGGGTTTCCCGCCTCGGGAAACCCGCATCAGCAGGCGGAAAATGGGGAAAAGCCTCTTAACTGCCTGTTAACTACTTGTTAACAGGCTGTTAATTGGCTCTAATCCCCTTCCCGCTGCCTGGAGACGGGTCCCTGCACGAGTCGGGGACCCGCCTCCTGGGAAGATGGTTTGGAGGCGGGTTGGGAGCAGGGTTGGGACCCGCTCCCAATTTTTCCCATTTTCCCAGCAGTCCCACCTCCAAACCCGCCTCTTCAGAGCTGGTAAAATCCAGCCCATTGTGTCTGAGAATGGGCCACAATTTTGTTCAGAAGAGTTCACACAGTTCATGAGCAGAAACGGTGTGAAACATACCAAAGTACCACCCTGCTTCAAATGGTGCAGCAGAGCGCACAGTAAAAATTGTCAAACGTGCCCTCATCAAGCAAATGTTGGATCCAAATCCAAAGAAACATCAGTTGTCGTTGGACCGCAAACTGGCAAATTTTCTGATTACCTATTGGAATACTCCTCATACCACTACTGGTAGAAAACCAGCAGAGTTGTTTCTCAAACGACAGCCATGAAACAGGTTCTCGTTGTTAAAGCCAAACTTGGCACAGTCCGTAGAAGAGAAACAATCAAGGCAGAAAGAGAGTCATGATAAAAGTAGAGTTAGAGAGAGAAGTTGAACCAGAAGATTAGAGTGAAGAACCATCACCATAAATGGTTAAAGTGGTTACCAGGAAGAGTAGTGAAGATATGTGGCCCTCGCACATATTTGGTCAAGATGTTTAATCATGGAAAGGTTAGGTTTGTTCACATTGATCATATCTTACCTACAGATGTGGAAGGAGTTGAAAGCTGGGATGATTCAATTTACTCTGATGAGTCAGATAGTCTTGTTACAAGTAGAGTACCAGTAACAAATCCTCCATCAGACGTACCAGAAGCAAGTCCAAGACAAAGTCAGAATTTAATTCTGAGCCCAAGTCAGGCAGACAAACAGTCTGAAAGTATAGAGAGTCCAAATGTAGATCAAGGTCAGCCCTTGGAGAAAAATTCTCCGCAGGCTCAGCCTAGAATGAGTCAAAGTCCTACAATAAGATCTGAAAGTTCTGTTTAAGAAAGAAGGTATCCTCTTCGAAACAGAAAACCAGTGGTTAAGTTTAATCTGTTAAATATAGAAAATAAGTTCATATCTTTTGTTTGTGTTACAGAATTCTATAGTAGAATTTGGAAACATAAAATGGGTTCCATTTGAGAAATGTATACCATGCAAGTCATGTACAATGATTATTTGCTATGATTAACTTCTTCAATAAGGAGGGAGAAGTGTAATAGGATATAGGCAGAGGATATAGAGCGCGGGAGGCCGAGGACAGCGGACCTGAAAGGAGTCGGCAGCCCTGGAGAAGGCAGAGGGTAAGTCAGAGCAGCTGAAGGCAGTTAAGTAGGGAAACTAGGCCAATAAAAACAGGCTTCACAGTGTGATCTGCACTGAGTGCGGTTTGCACAGAGTGCTGAGAGTTGGGTGAGTGAGGGAGTTAGGTGGGTGAGGAGTGGAAGGAGGAGCTCCCTTGCATCGCCTTTGCTTTCCCTAACTTTTCACCCTGTAGGATTTGGTTCTTACTTTACACCCAGGAAAGAGTCCGAGAGCGGGAGCAGTCAAACAACAACAACAACTGTAAAACCGCTAAAGTGACGTCACAACCAGGGAAGAAGCTGATTGGTAAGTAGGGCCTGGTGAGTATTTCCACAGTCCAGTCGTTAAAGTAAAAGTAAGGTCTCTAGTTTAGAGTGAGTAGTGTTTAAAGTGAAGTAAGGTCCCTAGTGTATTTAATATTCTTTAATTTAGAGGAAGTAAAGGGAGTAAATTAAGGGTAGAACATGGCAGGTCAGCTCGGCAACGTGGAGTGCTCCTCTGTGCTATGTGGGAAGTCAGGGACACTTTCGGTGTCCAGGGTGATCATGTGTGCAGGAAGTGTCTCCAGCTGCAGCTACTCGAAATCCGCGTTTCGGAGCTGGAGCTGCGACTGGAGTCACTGTGGAGCATCCGCGAGGCTGAGATCTTCGTGGATAGCACGTTTAACGAGGTGGTCACACTGCAGGTAAAGAGTGCACAGGCAGAAAGGGAATGGGTGACTGCCAGACAGAGTAAAAGAACTAGGAAGGTAGTGCAGGAGTCCCCTGGGTCCATCTCCCTCTTCAACAGATTTTCTGTTTTGGATACTGCTGGGGGAGATGGTTTCTCAGGGGAATGTAGCAAGAGCCAAGTCCGTGGCACTACGAGTGGCTCAGCTGCACAGGAGGGGAGGAAAAAGAGTGGGAGAGTAATAGTGATAGGGGATTCTATCGTAAGGGGAACAGATAGACGTTTCTGTGGCCGCAGACGTGACTCCAGGATGGTATGTTGCCTCCCTGGTGCCAGGGTCAAGGATGTCACTGAGTTGCTGCAGGACATTCTGAAGGGGGAGGGTGAACAGCCAGAGGTCGTGGTCCATATCGGTACCAACGACATAGGTAGAAAGAGGGACGAGGTCCTGCAAGCAGAATATAGGGAGCTAGGAAATAAATTAAAAAGCAGGACCTCAAAGGTAGTAATCTCAGGATTACTCCCAGTGCCATGTGCTAGCGAGAGCAGAAATAGGAGAATAGACCAGATGAATGCATGGCTGGAGAGATGGTGTAGGAGGGAGGGATTTAAATTCCTGAGGCATTGCGACCAATTCTGGGGAAGGTGGGACCTGTACAAGCTGGACGGGTTACACCTCGGCAGAACCGAACCAACATCCTCGCAGGGGGGTTTGCTAGTGCTGTTGGGAAGGATTTAAACTAATTTGTCAGGGGGCTGGGAACCTAAGTGTGGGCCCAGAACAGAGAGAAACAAGCTGGAAGTGCAAGTGAGAAAAGTAGTCAGCAAAACTAGTAGGGAGCAGAAACAAATGCCAACAGTAAAGAGGGTCAAAGTGCAGAAAAATATTAAACCGGCAAAGTTGAAGGCACTTTATCTAAATGCACGTAGCATTCGCAACAAGATGGATGAATTAATGGCACTAATAGAAGTAAATGGGTATGATGTAATTGCCATTACAGAGACATGGTTGCAGGGTAACCAAAGCTGGGAACTGAATGTTCCAGGGTACTCAACATTTAGGAAGGACAGACGAAAAGGAAAAGGAGGTGGCGTAGCGCAATTAATAAGGAATGAGATCGGTATGGTAGAGATAAAAGATCTTGGCTTGGCAGATCGTGATGTAGAACTGGAATCAGTTTGGGTGGAGCTAAGAAACAGCAAAGGGCGGAAAACATTGGTGGGAGTTGTGTATAGGCCACCAAACAGTAGTGGTAATGTAGGGCACAGTATCAATCAAGAAATTAGAAGTGCATGTAACAAGGGCAATACGATAATCATGGGGGACTTTAATCTACATATTGACTGGGCAAATCAAATTACCACTAATGGTGTGGAGGACGAATTCTTGGAATGCATGCAAGATGGTTTCCTGGATCAGTATGTGGAGGAACCAACCAGGGAACAGGCTATTCTGGATCTAGTACTGTGTAATCAGAAAGGGCTAATCAATAATCTTGTGGTAAAGGGGCCTTTAGGGACAAGTGACCATAATATGATTGAATTTTACATTAAGTTTGAGAGTGATGTAGTCCAATCTGAAACTAAGGTCTTCAATTTAAACAGAGGAAACTACAAGGGTATGAGGGACAAGTTGACCATGGTAGATTGGGAGACTACACTAAAAGGTATGAAGGTGGACATACAATGGCTAACATTCAAGGAAATAATGCATAATTTGCAACAAACATATATTCCTCTAGGGCATAAAAACCCAAAAGGAAAAGTGATCCAACCATGGTTAACAAAAGAAATTAAAGCCAGTATTAAGTCAAAGGAGGAAGCTTATAAAGTTGCCAGAAAAAGTGGTCAGCCTGAGGATTGGGATCTTTTTAGAAATCAGCAAAGGGGGACCAAGAAATTGATAAAGAAAGGGAAAATGGAATATGAGCACAAACTAGCAAAAAATATGAAAACGGATTGTAAAAGCTTCTATAGGTATGTGAAAAGGAAAAGACTGGCGAAGGTAAATGTAGGTTCTTTACAGTCAGAGACGGGAGAATTTATAACGGGGAATGAGCAAATGGCAGAGAAATTAAATAAATACTTTGTTTCTGTCTTCACGGAGAAAGACACAAAAAACCTCCCAGAAATACAAGAAAACCAAGGGTGTGGCGAGAATGAGGAACTTAAAGAAATTATTATCAGTAAAAAAACAGTACTAGCAAAATTAATGGGACTAAAAGTGAATAAATCTCAAGGACCGGATGACCTACATCCTAGGGTTTTGAAAGAGGTTGCCATTGGGATAGTGGACGCATTGGTTGTCATCTTCCAAAATTCTATAGATTCTGGAACGGTTCCTGCAGATTGGAGGATAGCAAATGTAACCCCACTATTTAAGAAAGGAGGTAGAGAGAAAACAGGGAACTACAGACCTGTTAGCCTCACATCAGTAGTTGGGAAAATGCTGGAATCTATTATAAAGGATGCAATAACTGGGCACTTAGAAACTAATAGTAAGATTGGGCAGAGTCAACATGGATTTATGAAAGGGAAGTACTGTTTGACAAACCTATTGGAGTTCTTTGAGGATGTAACTAGTGGAGTAGACAAAGGGGAACCGGTAGATGTGGTGTATTTGGATTTTCAGAAAGCCTTCGATAAGGTCCCACACAAGAGGTTGGTGAACAAAATTAGGGCACATGGAATTGGGGGTAATATACTAGCATGGATTGAGAATTGGTTAACAGACAGAAAACAAAGAGTAGGGATAAATGGGTCTTTTTCAGGATGGCAGGCTGTGAGTAGTGGGGTACCGCAAGGATCGGTGCTTGGGCCCCAGCTATTCACAATCTATATCAATGATTTGGATGAGGGGACTAAATGTAACATTTCCAAATTTGCTGATGACACAAAGCTAGGTGACAGTGTCAGTTGTGAAGAGGATGTGAAGAGGCTTCAAGGGGATCTCAACAGGCTCAGTGTGTGGGTGAGAACATGGCAGATGGATTATAAATGTGAAGTTATCCACTTTGGTCGAAAAATCAGAAAGGAAGAGTATTTCCTAAATGGTGAAAGATTGGGGAATGCAGATGCTCAAAGGGACCTGGGTGTCCTTGTACATGAGTCACTGAAAGTGAATGTGCAGGTGCAGCAAGCCATTAGGAAGGCAAATGGTATGCTGGCCTTCATTACAAGAGGATTTGAGTGCAGGAGTAAAGAAGTCTTACTCCAATTATATAGGGCCTTGGTGAGACCACACCTGGAGTACTGTGTACAATTTTGGTCTCCTTACCTAAGGATGGATATACTTGTCATAGAGGGAGTGCAACGAAGGTTCATGAGATTGATTCCTGGGATGGCAGGACTGTCGTATGAGAAGAGATTGAGTAAACTAGGCCTGTATTCTCTTGAATTCAGAAGAATGAGAGAGGATCTCATTGAAGCATACAAAATTATTACAGGGCTTGATAGGGTGGATGCTGGGAGAATGTTTCCCTTGGCTGGGGAGTCTAGAACCAGGGGCCACAGCCTCAGGATAAAGGGTAGGCCATTCAGGATTGTGATGAGAAGACATTTCTTCACACAGAGGGTGGTGAATCTTTGGAATTCTCTACCCCAGAGGGCTGTGGAGGCTCAGTCATTGGGTATATTCAAAACAGAAGTCAATAGATTTCTGACTAGTAAGGGCATCAAGGGATATGGCGATGATAAGGCCGGTGAATGGAATTGAGGTAGAAGATCAGCCATGATCTCACTGAATGGCGGAGCAGGCTCGAAGGGCCGAATGGCCTACTCCTGCTCCTATTTCTTATGTTCTTAACATAGACTTGGGTCCTCATGACCCCACTGCTGTACAGCAAGGTGTTCTCCAGCTCCTTGCTCGCAGGAAGTGCGGGTGGCCCATGAGAGGGATCACGGTGAGAGGTGACAAGGAAATAGGGGCTCCTCTCAAAGTGCTCGCACTTCTTCCCCGTTACCTCCCTCTCAGTCAGAGCCCCAGATGCCTCATCGGATCGCGATGGCCGAGTCTGCCCCTGAACAGTCGCAGGAGGAGCAGACTTTGGCAGGGCCATCAGAGGCTCCAAAACCCAGAGGACATCTGCCAAAAGTGTCTACGCAGTCGCAGCAGGGAAGTGAGCAGATTGCCTCTACCTCTGTTGAAGCCACGGGTTTGCACCTTGTAGAAGCACGCGTAAGCGAAAGATGACACAGAAGTAGATGCACAAGGGTAAGTACATGGGTATTTAAAGAGTGTTTCTGTTAAGGTTCTGTTACTCTTATTTCACTTATAAAGCTATTTATTTTCACCACTTTCCAGTCATGCCCAATTTTGTCTGTTACTTTGGAAGTGGCTTAGTGAGTTGGAGTGAATGGTGAGACATAACGTTACCTCCAGCAATGGGGGTCAGTGTGAAAGGAATGGCTTGGTCATTGTAGGGATGCTCTATGGTGTTGCTGGGGGCGGGTGGGTGGAACCTGCCAGAGCATGTGGCAGCTATATGGGTGTAATGCCGGGAGTTAAGTTAATCTGGCCATGATGAGGCCCACTCTGGCCTCCCGGGCAGCAATGTGCTGGGGTGCGGGTAACATCTGGACCTCAGGTTCCTCCTGTTCTTCCTCCTCATCTTCCAGCTGATGCTCCTCCTCCTCCTGAAGAGGTTGTGCGCTTAGAGCCTTACTCTTCATGCAGCGGTAATCCTTGTTGCTGCGCTATGTTGTGCAGGGCGCAGCAGACGACAACGATTCTGGAGACCCTGGCTGGTGCGTACTGAAGGGCTCCTCCAGATCTGTCAAGGCATCTGAAGTGCATTTTCAACATGCCTATTATTTGCTTTGTGACACATCTGGTGGAAATGTGGCTTTCATTATATCTTTCCTCGGCCTCAGTACTTGGCCTCCTCAAGGGTGTCATGAGCCACGTCTTCAGTGGATAGCTCTTGTCTCCAAGCAGCCAGCGAAAAGTCTGTTTGGAGGTGTGAAGAGCTGAGGGAGGGTGGACTGGTGGTGGACGAAAGAGTCATGGCAGCTGATAGGGAATTTGACACACACATGCATGATGATCTTCCTGTGGTTGCAGACCAGCTGCACATTGAGGGAATGGAAGCCCTTGCGGTTGACAAACACTCCTGGGTGATGATGGGGTGTCCTGATGGCCACATGTGTGCAGTCGATGATGCCCTGCACCCGTGGGAAACCAGCCACAGCCGCAAAGCCAAGCGCCCACTCATTAACACTGACGTAATTGGTGGCAAAGTTGATATAATTGGCTGACTTGTCAAAGAGGGCATTGGTGACCTGTGTGATGCATCTGTGGGCAGCCGACTGCGAGATGCCGCAAATGTCTGCTGCAGATCCCTGGAAGGAGCCTGAGGTGAAGAAGTTGAGGGCGCTGGTGACTTTGACAGCCACTGGTAAGGAGTGTCCACCAGGTCCTCTGGGCTGCAGGTCTTGCTCCAGCAATCTGCAAATGTCTGTGATGACCTGATGCGATAGCCTGAGCCTCCTTTGGCACTGCTGCTCAGTCATGTTGAGGAAGCTCATCCTCTGCCTGTATACCCTGTGTTGGGGGTATCGCCTCTGGCGTGGTGCAGCTCTGTGCTGATCCCCTCTGTCCTGTGCAGCATCAGGTCGTTGAGGAGAAGGTTGGTGTTGTTGTTGGTGCTGCTGATGTGCCTGCTGCTGCTGGTGTTGGGACTCATCCTGGTCCGATTCTGAGGACCAAGGTGAGACAGTATAAATGGCACCCATGCTGATGTAATAGATGGCAGGTCAAGTAGAGATCAGAGAAGCAATCTATCAATGGTGTGATAGGTAGTAGCCATGAGGTGAGAGTGTTTTCTGAATTTGCAGAAAAGACTTGCAAACTCTAGACACCTAAATCTGTGCTCAAAATGCACTCAGCAAGAGCATTTCCCTTAGAAAAGTAAGCAGGTGGCAGGTGGCAATATTTATTGTGCTTTCCATGCTCTGCATTAATGACCTCGCTCAATGGCCACTGAGCTTCCGCCTCAGTTTGACAGACATGGTTCATGAGCTGCCTGAGTCCCGTGGTCATGAGGTGAAATTCAAAAGGTCTGGTTAAAAACACGGTTAAGGCTCTGATAACAAGGTAATAATGATCTAAATTAGCTTGCCCACCTCTGCTGTTCAAGTCGCTGCCACGCTCACAAACGCGCCCGAGTTAAAGGCGCGAGGAGGCTGGTTGATGGCAGGTACCCGACACGCTCCGATTTATTTCCACTTTTACTCCCGACCCACCTCCAATCCCGCACACATGGCAGCATGAAAATTCCAGCCATTGTGTTTATTTGGACTTGGTCTCATACAACAAAAGGATTTTTGCATTCATAACCTGGAGTCAGGTATCAAACTTGTTACACAATCCATCGGTCATCACGATTTTCAGACTCTGAACAGTTTAAAGTGCGATGTCATGTTGTGTCCCGTGTTTTAAGGTGCATTGAAGGCTGTCCGTAGTTCTTAATTTGCAAATGTCCATGGTTTCAGAGTGCCTCTTATATCTGTTACAATGTTAATTATTAGGCACTGTCAATGGCTGGATTTTCCTGGGTCCCCCCCCCACCGCATGGTGCGTGGGGGACCCAGGAGAGTTTTAACTCCACAGCGTGCGTGCGACATCAGGGGCGGTTTCCCCACCCAGAAGTCAGCGTGATTGACAGGCTGGCTTCCAGTCGTGCGGGGAACTCGGAGAAGGAGGCCGGAGCAACAGGTAAGTTGAAGGGGGCGGTCCAAGCCCGGGGGGGGCGGGGTGGGCGTTGGGGGGGCGGTGTTCCAGGCCCGGGGGTGGGGGGGGATCTGATCCCTGGAGGTGGTTGGATCCCAACCCCGGGGTGGGCTAGGCTGATGGTGGGGGATCTTGTGGAGGCCGGGAGGAAGCACTCCTGCTCCTCCCGGCCCACAAGTATTGCTCCCCGAGGCTGAGCCCACCTCATTGCAGCCACCGGGAATCCCGAGCCCCGGGATCCCTGGCCGCCTGCAGTAAAGTGAAGGCTTCAGGCCTCATTATAATATTTAAATTGCCAACCCGCCTCTTGGCAGCGGGTTGGCAGCCAGCCCCCCCCCCCCCAATCCCGCCTGAGTGAAAGGTGAAAGTGGGTGGGTTAGAGGCAGGTTGGGGTCAGGGTTCACATTTTTTTAACTTTCACTTCCCCCCAAGCCTCCAACCCACCCGCTCTTACCTCAGAAAATTCCGACCAATGTGTGTTTTTGCAGGAGTCTGTTTTTTGGGAGTGTCCATTTATACAGGTTTCACTGTACCTTTTGTACCTTTGCACTAGCTTTTAATAATCTCTGCACACAGACATCCAAACCCCATTTTTAACAAGATACGATAGCAAAATACTGCGGATGCTGGAAATCCGAAATAACAACAGAAAACGCTGGAAAAACTCAGCAGGCCAGGCAGCATCCGTGGAGAGAGAAAGAGAGTTGACGTTTCAGGTCGATGACCTTTCATCAGAACTGGGAAGAGCTGGAAATCAAATAGATTTAAGGCCAGGGTAAAGCTGGGAAAAGGGGGAGGGGATAAAGGAACAAAGGAGGAGATGAAGAGACATTTTTAACAATTTGGCTCCAAATTTAACAATACGCTCCAAACCCACCCTTTTTTTAGGGGAAAATTCTGGCCAGCTTGTCACATCCTGTCAATCAGAGAATGTTCCTTTTATCCAGTTCTGACGAAAGGTCTTCGACCTGAAACGTTAACTCTGTTTCTCTCTCCACGGATGTTGCCTGGCCTGCTGAGTTTTTCCAGCGTTTTCTGTTGTTATTTCGGATTTCCAGCATCCGCAGTATTTTGCTATTGTATTCCTTTTATTCTAACTCTCTAACTCCTACTTCCCAACCAAATACCAACCCATGTCACAGGGTTATCTCCAATTCCATACATTTTCATTTTTGTTAATAATCTCTTGTGCAGAACCTTATCAAATGCCTTCTGAAAGTCCATATAGAAAACATATAGTCCATATAGATCTACAAGATGCACTGCAGCATATCACCAAGGTTTCTTCGACAGCACCTCGCAAACCCGTAACCTCCACAACCTTGAAGGACAAGGGCCCCAGGTGCATGGTGAGATCATGACCTGCAAGTTCCCTTGCAAGTCAAGCACCATCCCAACTTGGACATATATAGCCGTTCCTTCATGGTCGCTAAGGCCAAATTCCTGGAACTCCCTAACTAACTGCACTGTGGGCGTATCTTCACCACATGGACTGCAGTGGTTCAAGAAGAAGGCCCACTATCACATTCTCAAGGTCAACTAGTGATGGGCAATAAATGCTATCCCAGCTAGCGACGTGCATATCACCAGAATGAATTTTTTTTTTAAATCCATGGACACTTCCCTATCCACAATGCCAGTGACTGTCTCAAAAATGTCAACTAGCTTAGTCAGACCTGAACTACCCTTCACAAATTCATGATGAATCATATTGATTAGCTCATACTCGTCCAAGTGTTCAGTCACTCTGTCTCTGATGATGGTTCCAGCAACTCCCCCACAATTGATGTTAAACTGACAGGTCTATAGTTACAACAACAACAACTTGTATTTATATAGCATCTTTAACGTAGTAAAACATCTCAAGGTGCTTCACAGGAGTATTATAAGCCAAGAAATTTGACACCGAGCCACATAAGGAGAAATTAGGGCAGATGACCAAAAGTTGGTCAAAGAGGTAGTTTTTAAGGAGTGTCCTAAAGGAGGAAAGAGAGGTAGAAAGGCGGAGAGGTTTAGGGAGGGAATTCCAGAGCTTAGGGCCTAGGCAACAGAAGGCACAACCACCAATGGTTGAGCGATTATAATCAGGGATGCTCAAGAGGGCAGGATTAGAGGAGTGCAGATATCTCGGGGGGTTGTGGGGCTGGAGGAGATTACAGAGATGGGGAGGGGCGAGGCCATGGAGGGATTTGTAAACAAGGATGAGAATTTTGAAATCGAGGCAATGCTTAACCGGGAGCCAATGTAGGTCAGTGAGCACAGCTATAATGGGTGAATGGGACTTGGTGCGAGTTAGGACACGGGCAGCCGAGTTTTGGATGACCTCAAGTTTACATAGGGTAGAACGTGGGAGGCCAGCCAAGAGTACATTGGAATAGTCAAGTCTGGAGGTAACAAAGGCATGGATGAGGGTTTAAGCAGCAGATGAGCCGAGGCAAGGGCAGAGACGGGCAATGTTACGGAGGTGGAAATAGGGTCTTAGTTATACCATAGATATGTGGTCGGAAGCTCATTTCAGGATCAAATATGACACCAAGGTTGCGAACAGTGTGGTTCAGCCTCAGACAGATGTTAGAGAGAGGGATGAAGTCAGTGGCTAGGGAACGGAGTTTGTGGGGGAGTTTGAAAACAATGGCTTCGGTTTTCCCAATATTTAATTGGAGAAAATTTCTGCTCATCCAGAACTGGATGTCAGACAAGCAGTCTGACAATTTAAAGACCGTGGAGGGGTCAAGAGGTAGTGGTGAGGTAGAGTTGGGTGTCATCAGCGTACATGTGGAAACTGATGCCGTGCAAGGGGCAGCATGTAGATGAGAAATAGGAGGGGGCCAAGGATAGATCCTTGGGGGACCCCAGAGGTAACGATGCAGGAGCAGGAAGAGAAGGCATTACAGGTGATTTTCTGGCTACGATTAGAGAGGTAAGAATGGAACCAGGCGAGTGCAGTCCCACCCAGCTGGAAGATGGTGGAGAGGCATTGGACGAGGATGGAGTGGTCAACCATGTCAAAGGCTGCAGACAAGTCAAGAAGGATGAGGAGGGATAGTTTACCTTTGTCACAGTCACAAAGGATGTCATTTGTGACTTTGATGAGAGCCGTTTCAGTACTGTGGCAGGGGCGGAGACCTGATTGGAGGGATTTAAACATGGAATTGCAGGAAAGATGGGCACGGATTTGGGAGGCGACAACACATTCAAGGACTTTGGAGAGGAAAGGGAGGTTGGAGATGGGGTGGTAGTTTGCAAGGACGGAGGGGCCAAGTGTTGTTTTTTTGAGGAGGGGGTGATGACGGCAGATTTGAGGGAGACGGGGACAGTACCTGAGGAGAGAGAACCGTTAACAATGTCAGCTAACATGGGAGCCAGAAAAGGAAGCTGGGTGGTCAGCAGTTTGGTGGGAATAGGGTCGAGGGAGTAGGAAGTGGGTCTCATGGACAAGAGAGTGGAGAAGTCATGAGGGGAGATCGGAGAGAAACTGGAGAAAGATGTGAATTCAGAGCTAGGGCAGGGGGAGCCTTAGAGGAAGTTTGGCCCGGTGGGCTAGGGGAAGAAAGGAAAGTGGCAGAGGCAGCTGAATGGATGGTCTCAATCTTAGAGACAAAGAAGTCCATGAGCTCCTCACACTTGTTGTCGTAGGTGAGGGTGGAGGAGACAGGGGAGAGGAGTTTAAGAAGATGGTTAGCAGTAGAGAATAGATGCCGAGGTATATGTATGCATTCCAGAATGATTCTGGAATAGTGAGCAATTTTGGCAAATGAAAGCAGGATCCGATAATGATTTATGTGGTCCAGCCAGATCTGGCGGTGAATGGCTAAACCAGTTGTCTGCCATACCCGTTCAAGTCTGTGTCCTTGGATTAAGGGAGCGAAGATGAGGGCCGTACCGGGGGGAACAACCAGGGTGAGAGCGATAGGGCTAGAAATTCATTATAGCTCAGGAATGGGTGGTATCTTTAGAAAAGTTTGAGAATTAGCACCAGTCGCTAATGCTTTAGACTGCACACAAAATTCATTCTCATTGCTCAAAGAAATGATTGGGGCACTAAATCAAGTCTTAAAGGCCTAGCTCAGTGGCGTTACACTCAAAGGGTGGACCAATATCGGGTGCAGTCTAATCTCAACTCATCATTGCCACAGGCTTTTCCCAATACTTAAAGGGAAGGTTCATTGATACTGCAGCACCTCATTCTCAGCATTGCTGGCTGTGCAGCTGCCTCAGCAAGGAGAAGCACAACAAGGAGAAGGAGCCGGAGGACTGAAACAGGTGTGCTTGTAGCAGATCCACCTCAGTCGGGTGATCAGGGTGATTGAATGCTTCAACAAATGCTACATACCACCATCTGTACCACAAGCTTCACACACTGCCCAAAGCACCAGACCCCCAACATTCACCCACCAACAATCTCTACCTACCAACACTCACACCCACATCTCACACCTTGCACACAATGACAGCTATTCAACTATGGCAGGCACATGGGTCATTAGTTATTAAAATGAATGTGATATGTGTGATATGTTTATGCATAAATTTATTAATGGAGTTTGCAATATTTTGTGGTCTCTCTCATTTCACCTTTGCGCCCATGAGGACACTGTGATATGGCATGACACCGGGATGGTATGATGAGCATGTGGTGAGCAAAAGGGATCTGGGGTTTAAGTTATCCTGCTGTGAAGCTGGAGGTCTGTTTGGAGGAGGTGGCAGAGTTCTGTGACCACCACCTTGGTGATGCGGAGCCATCTAATACACTGCTCCTCGCTTAATTGAAGGTAGGCTGTCAGAATACCCTCAGAGGGTAAGGCCTCCTGGTGAGAGCCCTGATGTCCCTCCTCATCCCTCTGCACACATGTTCCCGTGTTTCTGGCTGCCTATGCTCCCTCTGCCATTAATCCTGGAGAACGAGGTGGCGCCAGTACAGCCCCCATTAATGTTGCCAAGTGTAGCAGTTTGAATCTTTGAACAATAAATGTAGCCACTTTGCACTTGCTAGAAGACTGCTGATAAAAAAGAAGCTTGAAATTACTCATACAAACTGCTCCACTGGCTGAAACTGACAAGAAGCCACTGAAACTAACCTACACAGCTGGGAGTGATTAATGCTGATGCCTTTAAATAACGTTGCTGGAGCCGGCTTCCATCAGCTGTGTGCCTGCTCTCCCGGTCGCTATCTGGTCGAGGCACAAAGGTAAGTGGCGACAATGAATTTTGCAGATCGGGCACCACTCACTGACGTCACGATCTGCCTGGCCTTGAAGTCCCCGGTGGTACCTCGTACTGGCAGCGCACGGCGGGGGCCGGATTTGCCGTGCAGCGCTGGATTCACCTCGCCCTGACACTACTGCATCAGTGCCCCGTTACCGCCCTCTGCAGGCGCTAACGGGTGTGCTAACCTACCGAATTTTTCCCCCTAATAGTTTTAATAGGGTCTAGGGCGTCAAAAGTGGTGGTGGGGGTGTGGTTGAGCAGATCAGTAGCTGCAGAAATGTCATGGTGAATGGAGGGCCAAAGGCTGGACAGTTGGGACTTCGTAAGTGCAGATTCTTCCTCGCTTCTTAAATAATGGAGCAACATTTCCAATTTTCCAATCCAAAGGCTCAATTCCTGCATCTAAGGAGCTTTGGAAAATGATAACTACAGCTTCTGCACCTTCCTCATCAATTTATTTTAGTACTCTGACTTGGAAATCATCAGGTCTTGAAGATTTGTTTATCTTATATCCCATTATTTTCTCCGTTACTATTTTTTAACTTATAGTAAATCTACTCAGTACATCCCCTTGACTTAATTTTAGGTTCCCTTGTATGGTTGGTATTTTGTCCTCTTCCTCCACTGTGAAAACCGATACAAAGTACTCATTTAACAAGTCTGCCATTTTCTCTGTTCAACATCTGAAGAATCGCACAGGGCAGAGGCAAAAGCGGCGGAGATCATGAACAACAGGTCTCCTCCTCCATTGCATCCTGCCAGGATTTCTTGGGGTTTCTCCATAGGATGCAACTGGGCCTGCACCTGCCAGTATAATTATTGTGTTGAGCCAGGGTAGGGGCGATCTTAGCCTCCAGTCTCAATTTCTAGGGGTATCAGCAAAACCAACGAGACCTTCACCAAGTGGAGGGTTTGTGTGTGGGTCTTGGGAAAGGCCAAAGATAGGTAAGGTTCTTCTTTTAAATCCAGGATTTTTGGATACAATCAGATTGCTGACCTCTATCAGCAGTCAAAAGTTCATGACCTCAGAGGCCTGGGATGCAGCTGGACACCTAAGAAGCAGCCACTCTTAAATCGGCTCCCACTCTGAAGCTGCAAGGCCTACAGAATGGACAGGCCTGTGCCTGGAGTTGCCCTGGATCCCAGAGAGGAAAATCATCCCAAAGTTTTCAATTTCGGAGTGCTGATGTTACCTTGATGCGGACAGAAAAATTCAGCAAATACAAAATATATAGTTTTCCTGTGTATTAGGTTGTTTAAAAAAATGCTAGTTGTGATTCCAACTGGGATACATTTAACATTGATAAACTGTGCACTTGATTGAATACAAGCATCTCTGAAATCCTCGACTGGCAAGTGCACTTCAATATTTCTGTGGGTAAATGCCTACAATGCCAAAACAGATGACCTTCGCAGGCACATCATTTGTTCCTAAAATGTTAAAGTCGTTCGTTTACACAGTTAAAACTTTGCCTCAATAATTAGTAATTGATGACAGCAAAATTAGAATTTTCCATTTTGTATCCATCTATTAAGATAAAGTAAGTGATTTGATGAAGGGTAAAAGTTAGAACAGGAGCTACTGATTTACCAAAAATATTGGCGACCAGGCATGAGATTAGCCATCCCTCAGCACAAGCCAGGATCCGGAGAGCAGTCATTTATCTACATTTATCTTTTTGTATATTAGTTGCCATAACAACAAGGCACATCTCGAGGTAATGGTAAAAAGGCCAAATGTCTCACAAAGTTGTTCTTTTTGCAGCAGGTTTGGAGAAATTATACTGAGTGCAGAAGGCAAGTCGCAGGTTTCCAACATATTTTCCAGTAACCACACGAGTCAACAACTATTGGTTGACGATACACTTCAACTTCTAGGGTTCTTTGGGCGTGATGGACCAGCTGATCTTTTCCTGCCCATCAGTTTTATATGTTTGTATATTCTGTATACAAGAAGCAGAGTTCCGGGTGGCAATGCTATCTGAGAGAAGGGTTCCTGAGACAGGGGGGCAAGAAGCACGGTGTGAAGCCTTTTCCCTGTTTTTTCATGTAGCCTTTTTGGAACAATACAGAATGCTGAGTACAGCTACAAAAGCCGTTGTGTTCCTTTTCTAATGCTAATGTACATGTTAAATGCTTCTTTTCTTTTTAGTTTTTTTTAGTTTATTCAGGAATATCTGAATTTTTCTCAATTCATGTCAGTCCAGATTAGGATTATCCTATCACTTTAAGAAATGGCATTTCACAAGAACCAGGAGGCAGCATATTCTTTTACATACACATCTGGTCACTGTGCATATCCCTCCACTATTAGCCAAAGCTGTCACTCTTGGACAAATCAGTCAGTGAGGCCAGGACCATAGAAAATTACCATCTGTTCAAAATACCAATGACAGAAGTGGAAATAGTTGGTGTTGGACTGAATGTGGCATTTGAAACTCCTTATTTAACTCTAAGTTTTGATTAATAACACTAAATGGGCCAAAATTTGCTGTGGCCAGGCATCTAACGGTGTCTGTCTTTAGGTTAGACTTGCCTTTGCATCTTTAGGTTTTTTAAATTTTTGTGTGGTAAGTTGCTGAAAGTGCGAGCTGATAACATTGCAGTGAGGGAAACCGGGCATCTGGGACCCGAGTGAACAGGGCAAGCAACTGTGTATCTCCTTAACCAATCAGATTGAAGGATTGTGAAATTAACAGTGCAAGGACTGAGAAGGAAGTGTAAATTAGAATGGATGAATTCAATTCCAAATCAGATACAGAAAGAAAAATAAAGAGCGGGAAATAAAAATTGGACTAAGAGAGAGAGAAAAAAATTGCAGGGAAATTACAGAGAGGTGCAAGAACTATACAGTAGTGATAAAGGGGGACTTCAACTATCCTAACATAGACTGGGATAGTCATAGTGTAAAGGGTAGAGCGGGGGAAGAATTTCTGAAGTGTGTTCAGGAGAACTTTCTTGATCAGTACGTTTCCGGCCCAACTAGGAAGGAGGCATTGCTGGATCTGGTTCTGGGGAATGAGGTGGGTCAGGTGGATCAAGTTTCAGTAGGGGAACATTTAGGGAACAGCGATCATAGTATCATAAGGTTTAGGTTAGCTATAGAAAAGGACAAAGAGCAATCTAGAGTCAAAATACTTAATTGGAAGAAGGCCAATTTCAGTGAGTTGAGAACGGACCTGGCCCGGGTAAATTGGAATCAAAGATTGGAAGGCAAAACTGTAATTGAACAATGGGCTGCCTTTAAAGAGTAGATGGGTCGAGGTACAGTCCCACGAGAGGGAAATGTAGGGCAACCAAAGCCAGAGCTCCCTGGATGACGAAAGAGATAGAGAGTAAGATAAAGCAGAAAAAAGGGATGTATGACAGATGTCAGGTTGAGAATACAAGTGAGAACCAGCCTGAACACAGAAAGTTCAGAAGGGAAGTGAAAAAGGAAATAAGAGGGGCAAAGAGAGCGTATGAGAATCGACTGGCAGCCAACATAAAAGGGAATCCCGAAGTCTTCTATAGGCATATAAATAGTAAATCGGTAGTAAGAGGAGGGGTGGGGCCGATTAGAGACCAAAAAGGAGACCTACACATGGATGCAGAGGACATGGCTGAGGTACTAAATGAATACTTTGTATTCTTCTTTACCAAGGAAGAAGATGCTGCCAAAGTCATAGTGAAAGAGGAGGTAGTTGAGGTATTGGATGGGATAAAAATTGATAAACAGGAGGTACTAGAAAGGCTGGCTGTACTTAAAGTAACTAAGTCACCAGGACCGGATGGGATACATCCTAGGATGCTGAGGGAAGTAAAGGTGGAAATTGCAGAGGTACTGGTCATAATCTTCTAATCCTCCTTGGCTACGGGGGTGGTGCCAGAGGACTGGAAAATTGCAAATGTTACACCCTTGTTCAAAAAAGGGTGTAAGGATAAGCCCAGCAACTATAGGCCAGTCAGCTTAACTTCGGTGGTGGGGAAGCTTTTAGAAACGATAATCCGGGACAAAATGAACAGTCATTTGGACAAGTGTGGATTCATTAAGGGAAGCCAGCACGGATTTGTTAAAGGCAAATCATGTTTAACTAACTTGATTGAATTTTTTGATGAGGTAACAGAGAGAGTTGATGAGGGCAATGCAGTTGATGTGGTGTGCATGGACTTCCAAAAGGCATTTGATAAAGTGCCACATAATAGGCTTGCTAGCAAAGTTGAAGCCCATGGAATAAAAGGGACAGTGGCAGCATGGATATGAAATTGACTAAGTGAGAGGAAACAGAGAGTAGTGGTGAACAGTTGTTTTTCAGACTGGAGGAAGGTATACCCCAGGGGTCGGTACTAGGACCACTGCTTTGCTTGATATATATATTAATGATTAGGACTTGGGTGTACAGGGCACTATTTCAAAATTTGCGGATGACACAAAACCTGGAAGTATAGTGAATAGTGAGGAGGATAGTGATAGACTTCAAGAAGACCTAGATAGGCTGGTGAAATGGGAGGACATGTGACAGATGAAATTTAACACAGAAAAGTGTGAAGTGATATATTTTGGTAGAAAGAATAAGGAGAGGCAATACAAAATAAAGGGTACAATCTTAAAGGGGGTGCATGAAAACACAGCGATCTGGGGGTATATGTGCAAAAATCATTGAAGGTTGCAGGTTAAGAAAGCGGTTAAAAAAGCATACGGGATCCTGGGCTTCATAAGTAGAGGCATAGAGTACAAAAGCAACAAAGTTATGATGAACCTTTATAAAACACTGGTTTGGCCACAACTGGAGTATTGTGTCCAATTCTGGGCACCGCACTTTCGGAAAGATGTGAAGGCTTCAGAGAGGATGCAGAAAAGATTTACAAGAATGGTTCCAGGGATGAGGGACTTCAGTTTCATGGATAAACTGGAGAAGCTAGGGTTGTTCTCCTTAAAGCAGAGAAGATTGAGAGGAGATTTGATAGAGGTGTTCAAAATCATGAGGGGTCTAGACAGAGTAGATAGAGAGAAACTGTTCCCATTGGTGGAAGGGTCAAGAACCAGAGGACACAGATTTAAGGTGACTGGCGGAAGATCCAAAGGCAACATGAGGAAAAACTTTTTTACGCAAAGAGTGATTATGATCTGGAATGCGCTGCCTGAAAGGGTGGTGGAGGCAAATTCAATCATGGCTTTGAAAAGGGAATTAGATAAGTACCTGAAGGCAAAAAATTTGCAGGGCTACGGGGAAAGGACAGGGAATTGGGACTAGCTGAAGTTCTCTTGCAGAGAGCCACCATGGGCTCAACGGGCCGAATGGCCTCCTACTGTGCTGTAACCATTCTATGATTCTATAAAAGGGTACTTAGACTGAAATGGATAAAACCTAACTTTCTGTGGCGAGTTTAATTCATACCTATCATGCAAGTATAGCAACTTCATGTCATTCAATGCATTTCAATGGGGAGCAGACGAGATGCCATTTTCACAAAGCTAACAGTGGATCAGTGCATCGCGCACCACAACTTTTGGAATTCTACGTTTAACTGCACATCTGCCCTCGCCTGAAGTTGCTGTAGCATTCGCGCAGAAATAACGGCGAGTGCCATTAGCCTTGCTGTTGACAGCAAATTATGGGCCATGATATTTTGTGGAGTTACAATTTGCTTTCTTCAATTGCTGGTAGTTTTGCCTACGTGGAATATGACAAACTTTATGTATCTCATTTCTAGCAACTGAAGAGGCTGAAAAACATGTCAAAGTATCTTCCTACTAATTTAATTTATAGCTGAAAATAATTTTTAAAATAGACAATAGTTGGCAAAATTATCAGTGTCTGAGAGAATGAAGATTGACATATAAGCTGATCAAAAAAATACTAAGCAGCTTTCATCCAATGGTACCTGGAAAAGATCTAAATATACAGAAATCTCTTGATTCCTGTTGTTTAAGACTTGACAAGCAACTATTTGCTTGTAAGCCATAGAAATACTTATTACAACCTCTTAAAGTTTTATTTGGCTGGATTATCAGGCAAGCTCAAGGGCCCGTATTTTCCGATGCCTATGGGTGTGTACGCGCTGTGTACGCACCCGTAGGGACATCGGAAATGCCGGTTTCAGGCATGCGAAACGCATGCGCTGAAAACCGGCATTTTCGATCTGTCAAGAATGCTCTTGACAGATCGGACGCCTGCCCTAGAGCAGAGGGCCTCTGCGGCGGGGGGGGAGGGAGTTCCGCTTTCAGCAGAACCTCCGCCCGCTGAAAACCCTTAGAAATCTTACGCCTGGTAAAAGCAGGCATAAGGCCTGCTTTTACCAGCATAAGAGTTGAAAAAAAGTAAAAAAAAAAAAAAAATTTTCATTCATTTATAATTAAAAAATACTTTTAAAAAAGGTAAGTTTATTTTTAGCCCCGTAAAAAACTTTAATTATTTTTTTCAAAAAGTTAAATTTTTGTTTAAAATATTTAATTTAATGTCATTTTAACTCATTTTTAAAACATGATGGTTTTTTTAAAATGTATTTAATGTTTTTGTGTCTTTTTGGGGTGATCTCCATTCATATATTTGACAGGTCTATCTGTCAAAAGTATGAAGGGAGATTCCCTTCTCCTATTGGCTGGCCTGGCCCACGTGATTCCAGGGATGCTTGCGAACTGCATACGCCCCTGGGATACGTGGGCCCTGCGCAGTTCAACTGTGGAGAGGCCCAGGAGCAGAAGTGTCTGGACCTCGGGAGCCCTCAGGTAAGTTTGTAGGTTTTTTTCCAATAGGAGGCATCCGCACGCAGGAAGCCTCCTATCGGAAATTACGGGCCATTGTATCCAATTAAGCTACACATCAAAAAGAACCAAATTGCTTGATTGTGTGTAAACTTGTAGGGCCCATGTGCTTGTGGCTACCTTTGACTTAAACAGCTCCTTTCAGCAACCTTTTTTATACACCATTCAACCCTAGACTCATGTTCTAGACCTTCAACAAGGCTTCACTTTGTCTCTACTTGTTTGTGGGAGGTAGTAAAATCCTGCTGTAAATACAGTATATGTTATAGGTTTCATACTAAATTATTAATATTTAAAGAACAGGGCAAAATAACCCGAAGTAAAACCACAAATTACAATTACAGAGACCCTGCAAAGTATGTTATGTACAATGCTGTGGAAAACATAAATCAACACAAGGGCTGGTAAGCCAGGGTGCTTCTCATTGTTTAGGTTGAGGGTACATTGATAAGATGAGACAGGGGCCTGGCGTTTCCCCTCAATTGCGCTGTTTTTTTCAGCACAATAGGCCCTATATTGGCGTAACCAGTGCAAAAGATCGCGGAATTTTAAGCGCAAATTATATTCAGCGCAACTCGAGTTTCCACGATCTTTGCCGCTAGTTTTAAAAACATCGCACTAGAAGAAGGCCCCGCCCACAAAACTGGCCACATCCCCAGGGTGAATTAATCACCATTGGGAGTTGATGCTAATTGCACTCGTTTGCGGGCCTTTGAGGAGGCTCCAAAAATTAAAAGCTGGATCTTTAGAGTCCAAGGTCACTAACAGGTAAGTTTTGAAAGGTATTGAATAAAAATAAAATGTACATTTACAGAAGGAACTGACTACTGTACCCCAATCTAAACAGAAAATAGTTTTGTATATTTTTTAAAAGTCATTTTCAGTAAAATTGGGTTACTCACAGGTGGTGGATTGACACTGTGATTTAAAATGTTTATTTTTTGTGATAAACTTATGTTCAGCTGCATTAATTAAACTTTACCAAGTTACCACTCTTAAATATGTCAAGGAATATTTTTTAAAGCAACATTTCTGTTTCTTTTTAAAAGTACGTTTTAACACGCTGCCCGATTGCACTGGTTCATGGCAGATTTTGCACTTGGTGATATGCAAATGAGTTTGAGCGAAAACACAGGGGAAAAAAACACTTTTCAAACGGGTGCTATTTTGGGTGCAATTTGTGCCAGAATCACCGATTACATCCAAAGCAGAGACTCTGCCCCAGGGTGTGGTGTAATGATTGGCCCTAAGACTTGTGTGATCAATACTCGCCAATGTTAGAAATTGTGGGACTGTTACCACATAGTTATTGGGTTATTTCATTCTTTGGCATGTACTCAGTCACCTTAAAGGAAGAGCCATTCACAATAGAGTCAAGATGTAAGAGTGGTGTGCTGAGAACAACATTATTCAGTTCAAATTCACCCAGTTAGGGCTTTTGAGCCTTAGAGGATACAGAGCATAAAAGTCAAGTCATTACATAAAACCCACTATTCTCTTGATGTTTACCTTAATTACAAGGTTCTAAATTATTGTTAAACCAGATATAGCCCAAAACAAAAGACTATTGAAACATCATCGCATAGAAATCATTATACAAACGCTTAACACATTTGTATCAAATTCCTGTCTGCTATCTTGATAGAGCCATTAACCCAAATATTGTAAATGGGTTTAAGCCTCTGTTAAAGCAGCATACAGAAAATGTTAATGCAAACGTATTAAGCGTTGTACATAATATTACCCACAATAATTTCTAGGCTCTTGTATACTGAGATGGAAGTGTTGAGACTAATTAGCTTGATATTGTGAGGAATAAGATATCTGATAGTTATAAAGATGCAATAACGATTATGTCAGACAATCGTAAACCTCATTGTTAGCTTGATTTTACAACCAACCATTAACTTTAACCTGCTACTAGCATTCCAATCTATGAAATTCCCTTCCTCAAATGCAAGAAACCCACTGAATTTACTTTCATCTCTTTACAGCCTGTCTTTATGATGCTGCACTCTGCTTCCCAGCTTCATCTCTCATCCTCTTCTTTACTCTTCAACCTATTTCATTCTATCTCTTACATTCTTGCACTTAACTGAATCCTGAGTGATTTGTCACATCCAATTGAAGAGCTAAATGTATTATATTACGTGAGCTGTGACATTAATGGCTATGTAAAAATAAATTTAAAATGAATCTCACCACAAATTAAAGGAAATGAGAACAGAGAAAGGTAGACTGCACTAAAGATGCAGATTTGCATAAGAAGCTGCTACAGGTGAGGAATGCAGATATAAACACACTGAAGAGCCATAATATGGGGCGATTTTCACCTGCATATGGTAAATGGATGGTGGAAGGGACATGAACGGTGGTCACCTGGAGGAGTTAGTGTGGGACCCCTGCAGTATTTGGGGTCGGTCCTCATTACAACAATAACAATTTGCATTTATACAGTGCCTTTAATATAAAAAAATTCAAAGGCACTTCACAGAAGCATAATCAGATACAAATGGATACCGAGCCAAAGAAGGAACTATTAGGAGGGGTGATGAAAAGCTTGGTCAAAGAGACAGATTTTATGGAGGGTCTTAAAGGAGGAGAGTGAGCTGGAGAGGTAGAGAGGCTTAGGAAGCGTATTCTAGAGTGTAGAGCCTAGACGAGTGAAGACACGGCCGCCAATGGTGGGGTGAAAGGAGCTGAGGGATGCACAAGAGGCCAGAGTTGTTGGAGAGTTGTAGGGCTGGTGGAGGCTATAGAGAGAGGGAGAGGTAAGGCCATGAAAGAATTTAACCATAAGGAAGGGAATTTTATACTTGAGGGGGTAAAAATTCAGTTGGTTGCGCCTCCCGTTAGCGCCTTAAGAGGGCGCTAATGGGGCGCAAAGCCGCTAACGCCCGGGCGCAGCGATGTTTGCGCCGCTCGGGAACTTAACTAGAGATTGTGCGGCGGCGCTAAACTTTACCGCTGCGACCACCTGCGCGCGCAGATTGTGACGTCATTCCATGGTGCAACGCCCTTGTGGCGCCCCGGAGCGGAAATTGAGTGGCGCCCCCTGCCTTACCGCCTGGCGCATCCAACGACCAGAAGACTGGAACGCTATCAATCGCTGTGGGGCTGGGGGGGGCGCTATTTAAAGGGGGCCTCTTCCTGTCTTTTATTGTTGGTGGCATTTTTGAACTACGCATTCTGAGAGAGAGAGGGAGAGACTTCTGGAGAGATTCAACGTTGTGTGAAGGAGTTTTGGGTACTGAGCAGCACTTTGCAGGTTCATTTTGATTTGCCATTCCTTGTATCGATTTAGCAGAGACTGTGGGAGCTGCACTCTGAGCTCTTTGCCTGGTACTCTCCACTGTTCTTTCCAGCACATTTGATGTGCAAGTCTCTCCAGGCCGAGATTCAAGGCTGCAATGAACAGGATGTGGATGGAAAGCAAGATTAACCATCCCCTTTAAGAACTGGCCCGTGCCATTGTGTGTGTGTTCCATTGCTGACTGACATTACATGAGCTTCGCCAGCGCTCTGAGTTAGCGCCTCACTCCTTGGCCTTTGCGCCTTAAGACAGGTGTGCAGCGCCTGATTTAGCGCTCCACTCACCTCCCGGGGCGGAAAAAGTGAAGTTTCCAGTCAGTGCCAATAATTAGCGCCAGGCGCTAATATTTGCGTCCAGACGATATTTGCGCCCCAAATGGGGCGCGACCTAATTTTTACCCCGAGGTGTTTGGGGTATCAGAAGCCAATATAAGTCA